>OX090896.1:26731241-28088339 GCA_944319695.1 Tiphia femorata
TCATTTGGCACATTAAATATACACAAAAATTAGTTAGAATTTTCTATGTGTTTGTTTAAGCAAATAAATAAAGATTAGTAATGGGATTAAAAAAGGTAATAGTTATTTCTGCAGAATTTAATTATACACGATGGCAGCGGAATGGACTACGTGTTTGTCGAGTATCTTAGTCATTGTTCATTGTTTGCCACACATTTTATGTAGACACTTTTCAAAGAGGTCGCGACAGCTAACGGGTTAAGAGTGTCACGAATTCCTCCACGGACATCGATAGACTCTAAACACATTTACGAGAGAGGGCCCTGGACCAAGTTTCCGTAACTTTTCGCATTCGCCTGGAGTCGCGGGCAGATTTTCTAGAGGCCCTATCTCCCGGTCGCAGCATGCAGATTTCCAATGACCCATTTTCGTCACTCGTAAAGTGAGAGGGTCGCGGCCTACGGAGATCGAAGGTACGGCAAACTGACCTTCGAAAAACGAGAGATCCCATCCCGGTTTGCAGTAAAACGCGATATCGATTCGGCCAGAGAAACCGCGAGGGAAAAAGCTGCGTCGAGCAAGGTGAAAGAATATGAAGAAAGAGAGAAAGAAAATTCACGCGAGAAGGATGAGAAACGAGATGGGATAAATGGCGCACGGTTTACCACCCACGAAGTACGAATAAATTTTGTGTTACGCGAAACGAAATAGCAGTGCTACGTACGAGGTACGAATGTGGAAAACTGCGGGACGCGCGAGAGGCGAAAGGTACGAAATACGAGAAATGGGAGACGAGATGCGAGATGGAAGGCATGCAATTCGACGGTAATCGATGGGAAACGGTCAGATGCAGGTCGAACGACGAACACGATGAGAAATATTCACGCGAGCTGATCTTTTGCAGCTGGCAATTTTGTAATCAACCATATCCAAAAACGTATCTCTCATTATGTACATGGAAAAAAGATAGTGTTTTTTTTACAGCCGTAGGAGAAATATCGAATGTTTTGGCGAGAGATTTATGGACCCTTCCATTAAAAGTGCAACTTTATCCCGGGACCATTGACATTGACGAACGATTTCCTCGTTGGATCTGCATCGATGGTAGATCAATTTTAGTGGCCATTCTTACGAGACGGTGTGTTGCATTCGATTATGCAGATTTCGTGAACCTGGTGGCTCATCTTCTTTCACTCCATCTCTACCTCTGCCCACATTCTTTCTCTCTTTTCTCATGCGAGTCTCTCGAGCCTGCATCGGACGGCTCGTTCCGATATTCTCCGGACATATAGTACACATACAGGGTGGACCACTTTAACGTTTAATGAAGAATAACTGGACCGGTAAGCAAAATAATAAAAAAAGTTTGATGCAAAAGTTGTTGGATAAGGAGGGGGGCGTATGACCATGACCTTGAATTTGACCTTGAGCTTGACTTTAGGGGTTATTTGGAGGTCAAATTGAATTTTTTAAATGGAAACGCCTATTTTCAACCCTGGATTCGGAAAGAGCGAGAAATTCTACAGTAGGATATGTATGATTGATAGGGTCAAATGTCATGTTTTGAGGCCATTTCAAGGTCAGAAGAAACTTGTACGTGTATTCGTGCGAAAATCGTATCTGTATATGGGGATTTCTAAATAATCTTCCACACTTAGCATTACCCAGAGATAACGACGTGGACGTGGTAGAATTTTGCCTCTTTCGGGGTGCTTTCTTTTCATTTCTTTCGAAATGTCTTGCTCAGCACAGTGGCCCATTTCCAAAGAAGGCTCAATAATTGCATAAATGCTAACGGTGCAGCTTTCGAAAACCTTTTGAATAGCTAGATTAACAATAGCAAAGTATGCATTGTGAGAGGCAAGGGGACTCACTCTAAGCAAGCACCCCGAAAGAGGCAAAATTCTACCACGTCCACGTCGTTATCTCTGGGTAATGCTAAGTGTAGAAGATTATTTAGAAATCCCCATATACAGATACGATTTTCGCATGAATACACGTACAAGTTCTTTCTGACCTTGAAATGGCCTCAAAACATGACATTTGACTTCATCAATCATACATATCCTATGGTAAAATTTCTCGCTCTTTCCGAATCCAGGGTCGAAAATCGGCGTTTCAATTTAAAAAATTCAATTTGACCTCCAAATAACCCCTGAAGTCAAGCTCAAGGTCAAATTCAAGGTCATGGTCATAGGTCTCCCTTCTTATTCAACAACTTTTGTATAAAACTTTTTTTATTATTTTGCTTACCTTTTTTTATTATTTTTCTCGCTCTTACCGGTCGAGTTATTCTCCATTAACGGTTAAAATGGTCCACCCTGTATATCCCACGCGGTAGCACTTTCACGCGGAGCGGTGCGCATCAAGCGGAATGATTAATCGCCTCGTAGAATCATCGGACGAAGGCGCGCGCGACGGAATTAACGAGCTGAAATTATCCGAGGAACAGACAACAGAAAAATCGAGGACGGAGCAATTATAGGGGTGGCCAAGGGGACAGGGATGCCGTGATTATCCGTCCGATGCGATTCATCGAAGTCTGAAACATTGCCTCTTGAAAAGCGTTGCCATCGCGCCTGCTACACCCCCTCGAGAATTAATCCAGATGGAGCCTGTTAGAGAGGCGGCTAATTATGGGGATTTCGTCCCTTCAATTCTTATCGCGCGGAAGGCCAAGAAGTCAAGCGCCAACAATTGGGCGATTATTTGTCACGAGACAATAATTTTCTGAAAATATCACCCCGCTTCACTTCACGGAACAAAGGTAAAGCGAGTCTGAATGGGCGAGGATAAAAATAGTGATAGGTGAGAGGAAGGTGTCCGTAATTAAAGAGCAACTTGCTTCACCTTCTTTCAGAATATAGAGCTATCTGTGATATCACGGGAGCGTAAAAGGGCGTGAAATTAAGTCTCGAGATATATTCAACGAAGGGACGCGGATACGAATTTTTCATTGAAGAATTTTGTTTTTTCTCTAGAAAGAGGAAGAACGTCCGAATGATTTTAATAAGAGTTCTACTGACTTTAATAAGAATTCGCGGGGGGAAATTCGCGAGCGAGTGTGAAGAATCTCGTGAATTCGAAATGAATCGGATAATAATGCGGAGAATGAAGTTCTCTTTAATAGGATAGCGAGTAATTGACGCGGGGACTGATTGACTTTTTCGTTTTCCTCGTGAAAGTTTTCACGGTGGCGATGAAGGTAAGGCGGTCTCGGTAGCCGAGTCCTCGGCTCGCAGTATGATAATGCATTTCGAGATTGCACGTCAGGGGGACGTGGAGGCTGATCGCATTAAAATTCAGAGGAGCCGAGTGCATCGTAAGGCACTTTACGTTTCGTTAGAGAAGATTCGCGTCTTGGTTCCATTGGGTTTGAGCCATGCTTGGACGCGACGAATCTCGTTTCACGTTTTTCTCTCCTTTCTCTTCCTCCCAGTCGGACATCCGAGATGTTAAATTCGTATACTTTCGCCCATTAATCACCGTTACGAATACTTAATTCTTAAAAACATATACATAGGATGCAAACGTTTGCAGATAGATAATTTTGCCGCTATAAGTATCGCAACTACGTTATTTTCCTTCTTCGTGGAGGACTGAGTATACGCATATATCTTCATGGTCGAATATTAAGCGTGCAGGGAGAATTGGAGCACGAGTTGGTGACTCTTGTTTACCGAGAATGCAAAAAGAATGACGACCGCGCTGCTCTCTCGTTAAAAGTTCGTAATGGCAGATCCCTACGGATTAAAGCCCGAATGGAAATCCCTCGTTCCCTCTTACCTCGGTATCTTTGCCCAGAGATTGCCTATTCGCGGTTTAAGCAACTGATTTAAGTTCTCGGTGCGTTTTCGAGATACTCGCTTGTATTTCTCGCTCCACTGTGCATTTTCTCCTGCAGTCGCGGAAAGTCGCCTCCTTCCTTGTGCTCCGTACACCGCCCACCCAGCATCGAACTTTTGCCCGACCACGGCCAGATATTTCCACAAGAATATTGAATTTTGCAATCCGTCGACGAATTCGTCGAACCACGAGGCACGCGAGAGTTACGTGGTAACTCTTCCACCGTCGCATACTTCGCGAATTCCAGGTTAGCACGTGGTAGAGACGAAGCTCATAATCCGTGATTGTACTGTGGATTGCTTTCGATTTAATCGTTACGCCGTCGCAGCTCTGAATACGACCATGCAGCAGAAAAAGAAAGAGGGGGAGAGAGAGAGGATAATTTTTTGGGAGATAGCTCCTAGAAAAAGGCATTTGTCGTGAATTTTTTTCGGAGCCAAGAGACACCTTTTATACTTCTTATTGAAATTTTATTGGAAAGATATAGTTGCAAAATGCTTCCTCTTTACCGTCGTGAAGTCAACCCCGTACGATATGCGCGATTCCGCGGTAACAATGATTTCTCCTTGCTCGTTCATCTAAAGCGTAAACATCCAACATCATCTTAAAGAAGAGTGTTTTTATTGTCGTTGTTGGATCTGACTTTTAAAATTCCAATTCTTTCTACTTTTTTTTTTAACAAAGAAAAATGAAATTTTTAGCGAAATTCGACCCTCAACTTTGAAGATCCGCTATTTTGTTTAAAATTCGAATTTAAAAAATCGGATCCGTCAACGACAATAAAAAACACTTCTTTAAGATGACGTTTGATGTTTGCGCTTCGGATGAACGAGCAAGGAGAAATCATTGTTATTGAGGAATCACGCATATCGTACTTCACGACGGTAAAGAGGAGGCATTTTGCAACTATATCTTTCCAATCAAATTTGAATAAGAAGTATAAAAGGTGTACTTTATTATGCAAAAAGCCCCATTGTTTATATAGTTTGTCTCTTGGCTCCGATAAAAATTCATGAAAAATGCCTTTTTTGGGAGCTTTAACACTAGATTGCCCGAACATTTTCTATGAACACGATTTCCCATTTGAACCAGTCAAATTGACTGGTTTCGGGCAATCTAGTGTTAAACGTATGTGCCCCTTAAGGGAGTATTCGGAGAAGAAAAATTCAAGCTTAAATTCGTCCCCTCGAAACTTTTAAACTTACGCCTAATTAATATAAACGTTAAAGCATAGGATCTATACCTCCTCTCGTACCAACTCCTCTTCTTAAGTCTTCTTCGTCGCAGGCGAATTGACTTTAACTTGATTAAATGTTGGATTCAATTAAAATTAGAGACGCTCCCGGAGCTCCGGATAAAAATTGGGTCGCATCCTTTGCTGACTTTTCTCTATTCCCATTGAGAGTCGTACATTGAGAGAGGCTCCTTACGCGAAGACGATGTTTCATTCGTAAACGATAGCGCAATTATTCTCACGAGAGTCTAGACGACGAGCGTTTGCGTAAGGTCGATATTACTTTCACGCAAAATTCCTCAGCTTCCGAGCACCATTGGGCGCGCACAATTATAATTTGAATTATAATGGCGACACAAAGGATGATTTACGAACAATTTCTACGAGACGTCACTCGAAACGGGACTTCGCGACGGATCCTCCCAGCAAATTGCAGTCGTCCTGACGAACGTGACGCAATCTCCCGAGCGAATTGCTGCGCGGATGCGGTGAGATATAATTAAATAGTCGTCCTGTTTACTAAATCGTGCGAGGAGCGCGCGCGTGGGCTTTGCCAGAGGATTTCGATTTTCGAGGGCCTGTAAATATTTATGCGATCGGTCCGAGCGTACGAAGGTGTCAACGGGTTTTACACCCCGTCCAGCATCCGTTCGTGTTAATGAACGAACAACTTGTTTGTACGATGAGCGCGGTTTACAAGATCGGAGGTGATTAAAATTGAAACGTGGAAGAAGAACGACGCAGGAGGACGAATGCTCGCAAAGTTCCGTTATTTACTCAACGATTTTTCTCTATCGACTTCTGACGCCTGTGAAATTGAATTTTATCTGCAGTGAGGGAATTTTGAATCCTTGAGACGCATTAAGAGATTCGTGAATTCTTCGTAACGATCAAAGAAAAAATCATGATTAACCATAGTTTCGCGTCTTCGGCTTTCATTTTTCTCTTCGAATTCGTGAGACGATGCAATACACCCCTTTTGAAGTCAGGGACGCGTGAAACTCGACGTGGGATAATTCGCTTCTCGAATGTCCGACACTCGTCTGGTATAAAAGGAAATTACTCGTGCAAACGCAACGGGCCCCGCTTGAATCTGTCCGGTACATAGAAGTTGATTCAATGACGGACGGGAGCTGTCAATATGCCAAGATTTCCGGACATCTGTCCGAGCTAGAGGATTGATCGGGGACGAGAGATATTCGTTTTGCAAAAAAAATCACCGAAAGTCACAGCTTTTCGCGCCCCTTCGTACGAAAACATCGGATACCCTTTTTCCATTGAAAATAATTCACTCGAAACTCACGAAACGCTTGATCTCTCAAATTCAAAGAGGTAAATATCGCAATTTCTATTATACACAATTGGATATTCGGACGTGGGAAGCGAGCTTTTAAATAGAAGAAGGAAACATTTCGAGGAAGCAATTAATCCGGGATCGTCGGTTCCTCTGGAATGTCCTTCAGCAGGTACCGCTATACGAAAAGTTTTTATGTGCGCCGGCTCGAGGGAAATGCTCGGCTATTGTTTAAAAGCGAAGGTACCATTGTTCACGAGTACAAAAGACATGCCACGTGCATCTCCTCGATTATCCTTCGAGGAGGCTGCGGGCGGAGATCACGAAGCCAGAGAGATGAAAGTCAAAGCAGTCGTTTTCCGCCTTCTCCTTTTTGTGCTTGTCCGTTAGCGTCCGATCGCGAAAAAAGATGGGAAAGAGGAACGACGATAGAGGGGAAGGGTGTAGGGGTAAGGGCTGTACCCGGTAAGAGAGGAAAAGAATTGGCCAAAGGACAAAAAGACCCAGACCCGTTCAGTTCCACTGTAACTGTCTCATTATGTAATCTGGTTTACCGAGTCGGCGTCAGCGCGTGTGACTCTTCTTTTCGCTTTCAAAGGATCCGATAGGTCAGAATTGTGAAAATTCGTCGATCCGACTGCGAGAGCCGATTGAACTCACCGGCGAAGATGCAAAAACGGAATTGTAAATATCACGGCTGGATCGTTCCACGTAGTTTATGTAGGTTGACACTCGCGTTTTCGAAGTTAGACAAAGTCGATTGATCAACGATCCTCGAAAAAAGATATCGAAAGAGAACATGTGCGTTTTTACCGTGTGCTCAGTTCTTAAATTTTTTTATGTGCTTCAAACCTTGCACTTGGATTTCAACCTTACTTGTGTCTATGCTGGTGAAATGTACACATCTTTGATGTATCGATTGCATTCGTCCTTCTGCATCCAACGTGTAATTTTCGCAGACGCCTAATCACTGTATTTTGTTTTTTCCACGTGCATATCGTGTTCGAGTATCGAAAAAGTAGACCTCATTAGAGGGTAGAAAAGGCATCCTTTAATCATCCAATCTTGCAGTCTCTCGTCTTCCTTCGCGGGGAAAAAAGCTCTTGATATGTCAAAGGTGGAGGACCGTGTGTATTCACGGAAGATGCCACCAGCGATACCAGAGGCGACAAACAATTGACGCGTCGTTCCTGGTTTGCCGATAAATCACGTTACAATCAACAGACGCCACGACACGACGTTCGGCTGCTAGTTACATCGTGGTCGAATCGACGAGCCGGAATGTTCAGAACGGAGGAAAATTGAATGATGTAAACGTATCGAGTTCGCGTTCCACTGGCTATTTCGAAAGTTTCAATAAATTAAAGCGCTATTCTGGTTAATTTTTATCTTCACGGTGAACGCGTCAACTGGTACTTGTAACATTCGACCAATTAATGGATCGTCAATACAAAAAAGGGACTAACAATTTTCAACACAGAATCGATGTTTTGTAATTAAACCGTGCTATACCTAACGCCTACTACACGATTACATTTTTTTACCCGTATGCGACGGCGAGGGGATACATTAGTCCGCCTACTTCTACTGTTTAATTTATAACCTTGATGTTTGAAATTGTTTATTATTCTGTTGCAAGTTATCGATGAAATTCATTATCGGTGGAAAGTAATTTGATGCTTAAATATTGTTGATTGTTTGGAAACAGTGCAATGTTATTTCGAGGTTCTATTAACGCGATTCGATATGGCTGCGCGAATGTTCGATAAATGCAACGCATATTAGTGGCATGAGATATCTGACGTGTGACTATATAGAATGAGATTCCTGTTAGACGCAGCTACTCTCGTGATAAACGGCTTTCTATCTCGCAGATGTAAGCAGGTTAATGAGGGTGGACAACAGTTTTGCTCTGCACGATATGCTCCTCTCAGTTGCATCCTCCTTATCAAATTGAATCTTTTGGACGATATGCACAATAGGCACGTAAGCATTCACTCTGGTAAATCGATGGAAACATGGTATTCAGCGATTCATTCCATAATTGAATCATACGCTCGGTGATAAGTTAAAATCAAATCGTGATCGTAATTTCCTCTTATCCCTTTTATAATGCAAAACGCGTTAGGTAACAATTTCAAGATATTATTGTGGTAGTTCTTTTTTCTTGCAACGTAAATAGATTATCATGTAGAAAATTAAAATCTGATAAAAAAAATTGTACCTAATTTCTTGTACCTATGTGCAATGTTTAGTCATTTTCAAGAGTGAAGTGGAAATTAACAGTTGCAATGTGCAATAGGAATTATCTCTGTTGTATTAATATGAAGTGTGGCGCGTCCTCCAAGTCGGATGGTGATAATTGAATCAATACCTGAGTAGCATAATTACGTCAATATATGCGTATAGTATTGACCCAATACATAACCATATCCGATGTGTACTAATCCGAGAGTTATTGGAACCTGAAGGTAGTCGAATATTCGCCTTTCCGTACAATTGTAATTACAGTCGAGTACCGCAATGATTGAATCCAATTCCGTGCATCGGTCGAGTCACAATCGCAATATCCGTCTCCAAATTTTTTCACGCACACATTTACAAGTGAAATAAGGATTAATGCTAAATTAAAAATTTATCCCCAGCAGACCCATATCGCATGTTACCTTTTCAGACACAGAAAGGATATAACTGCTACAGAATGGCATATAATTTCCACGAAATTTCTAAATGTGATACATCCGTCTACACTTTTTAACCCTTTCGCACTCGAAGATTTTAGTAAACTCGATAAGGATACAGTATTTGTATTGTCTCCAAAGCGGAGCCCTCGAGTGCAAAGGGTTAAATATGACAGATTTTTTTTAGAGAAGCATGTATGGTAAAATATCAAATTTTACTTGACTTTTGTATATCCTCTTTTCGAACGTTAATAATTCGTCAGACTTTATACATCGACAGAGCTCCCTGATTTGTCACTTTAAAATATTTTACAGAGGGGTAAATGCGTACACGTGAATCTCAACTACTAAACACTTGCAGGTACTCACCAGTGTTTAAGGCTTCATCCTTTTGCGTAGTATTCGAAGGAAATCGTTGATTGATTCGTTGCGTTCGCTCGATGCGCACAGAAAACTGTTATTCCAGAAGGCAGAGTGTCTCTCTTGTTGTTAGAAAAGTGATTCGAAGACGAAAGTCAGGCACACAGGACTCTCTCGCAAGAACTCGTGAACGTGTCAAAGAACGCGCGTCGACTGTTCCACGCTTGTTAAACGTGCAACGCGGGACGCTCCGAATGTGGGGGCTAGTGCGCATCCTCGCACGTGATTGGCTCCTGCGCTGACGCTTCGACCAATTGGACGTCCTGTTCATCTGCAACTTCTCTGCTTACAACGTCCCCTGTTTACATTTTTAACGTTTCATTATTAGCTGCGTTCTTTTTACACGAGATCTCCGATAATCTCAGCTCACTTCAGTTGGCGGTCGTTCTTTTTGATTGATTCACTTCACAACTGAAGTGAAACTAAGTGAGATTTTATCCTCCCCCCTTACCGCAACTGCATTACCCCTCAAAAGTTCTTAGATCACATAATCTCACCAAATCTCAGCTCAGTTGGGCTCAGTTAATCTCAAGCTGAGATGTAAAAAGAATGCACCTATTGTAGCATATCTTTCATGCACGTTGAATAACTTTTTTAAACTAAGAAAAAGTGTTGTATGCCTTTAGAGATATTCTCGTGGAAGTAGAATAACAGTGAGCTAAGATTCAAATATTTCTATAAGGTTAACGGTATTCAAAACATTGGGCCGTACTCTCATCCGTACTTTAGCAGCGCTCGGACTTTAGATGGGCTCTATACATGTGGATACGTATGCATGTTCATGTCCACACATGTCTATTAAACGCATCTAAAGCCCGAGCGCTGCTAAAGTACAGGCGAGAGTACGGCCCATTGACTTTTACTTCTGAAAGAAAATGTCAAGTTTTCAATTGATTTCGTGTACTGAATATACATCTATTATTATGCGCGATTCAACAGTTGTTCTATGGACTGTGAATGACTTTACTTACACAATGTCGCCAATGGTAACGGTCTGATCGAGACGCAAGATAGTTCCAGGGGAGAATTGCCCGTCTACGGTTTAAAAGGATAGCCCTCCTTTTCTTGGAATCTCCTTACGTAATGTAACATTTCGAATACCTGAAAGGACGAGGTTTCGGCGATATTAATTGGAACGTGTAAACTAATTAGTCCGTCTTCGTTGCGAAACGCTAAATCGTTAATTCATTTGCGTAAACAGTGGGATATATAACGAGTCGTATCGAGCGACCTTCTATTATAGTCTCGTAATAACCTGTCACGAGAGGATATTTGTCCTTACGTAAGTCGATCGCGCGCTTCATCTCACGTGGACGAGCAGCCACGTGACGACTATTAGATTCACGTGAAAGTGTAGAGCTTTTCGTTTTAAAGAAGGTTGATATTTAAACGGATCTATCCCGTGACTGTTTCTTGCGGATTTATCTGGAATTCTTTCTGCAAAGTTATACGGGTGTCTTTACGTAACGTAGTTTGTTACGAAAGTATGACAGTACCGAGAGTAACAGGCAAAAATGCAATACAATTCTTACGATAAAATCGAATAGTAGTTTTCTCCAAATTTCATTCGTTAGCTTAAAGGAATTTGATTTCTTTCGTCTGATAGATGAGTTTAGAAATGACAAATGGAATGGATGTTAATTAGATTTTAAGTCGATAACTTTGTTTTACATACCGCATGCTTTTTATAATTTCCTTACGAAGACATAGCAGTATTCTTGCTCCCGTTCGGTCAACAGGCTCCAATGGCACTGAATGGCACTAGGGCACTAGGCCCTCTACACGCAACTAACCCGGCAGCCAATAGAAATCGCGGAAATGACAGAATTCATCCCCGACGTTCCACATTTTTATTTTACATTATTTAATAAACATAATAGTATATATCTAAAATTTGAAGTTTATTCTATATTAGTGCACTCTTATATCGACAGATAAAATAAAAGTAAATGAGTAATTGCAGTCACAATGACAATCGATCTCTGTAGTTATCAAGAACAATCCGACATGGTCGCTCTCACAACTCTATTTTCTCAAACTTCTTCGATCTACGAACACTACGTATAAATATCCTTGTAGGCCGATATGGAGACTACAATCATCGTTGTTCCTGCATTTTATCACAAAATAAATTTCCGAATTATAAGTGGAGATTTGAGCCATTGCTGCCATTTTCGTGATTTCTATTAGCTGTCAGGCTAGGCTAGTTCTTGAGGAGGGGGCCCAGTGCCATTGGATCACCGTGAGTTACAGCGGTATTTATCGTTCTGTCTTCTGAAAATACCAATCCGTTTTTAGCACCTGGAAAAGTAACAGAAGCCTAAGAGACCTCGTTTCGTAAGTAGATCGAGTATTTTTAAAAATGTTTGGCTGCATGATGCAAACGTCCATTCTTAGTTAGGTTAGATTTGTGATTTGATTCTTGGGTTGAAATTTATTCATTTTACCGAATTAGGAGGACAATTAAAAGTTGGTACTGCCACCTGTCACTACAATGTGGCAATTGTGAATTTATCGGTAGTCACGCCACCTATATTTTTAAAATCATTGGGTATGGTTGCGTGTCAACAGAGATCGTTGAGGACGCGAGCGTGGAGTGGGGCAACGTGCCCTTCTATTGCGCATTAGAAAACGACTCGCCATAGTTCGTACTATTGTTGTCAGTTGCCGGTGTAAATGTACGGTGTTTTGTGCTTCAAGTGTGGAAGAATGTGGCTCTTGTTCTGGACTGTAAAAATCCAACCTGGTTGCTACACGATGTGTTGCGGTGCACGAGGAAAGCTGCCTATTTGCGAAGGGTCTCCTGGATGAGGGTTAATGCACAGCATCGGATATTAGTCATCGTTACGTGAGTAAAACAGTTTTCGCATGTTCTAAAGTTGCTTGGCAAATTTTTAATGCAAGAGACACCGAGTTGGTTATTTAGAATCCCAATTTAATTCTTTGTTTTTTGAGACGTTACTCTTCTCTGTGCCGGATAATATTTTGCAAATTAGGTAGTACAGTAACTGTATATTCTATTGAAAAATAACTAATATTAGCTAAGCACTTTGAATTGAATCAAATGAATGATCACAATTGTATCTACACTGCGGGGTAATTTAGCTATGCTTTTGTACGAATCGGTAAAGCCAGAGCGTGATATCTCGCGTTTTTTTTAATGACTGCAGAGGCATAGCGATCGCGCGTAGAAAGTGGAAATAAAGAGAATTTTTAACAAATCCTTGAATTAAATTCACAATTATTGGCTGTTTATTGCGCCGTATAGTTTCGTTTTTTTCTATAAAACAAAAAATAGTCAATAGTTCCATGGGTTTTGGCGGTTTTGGCAGCACACCATTAGGTTATGTTAGGTTAGTCGATTTGGTACTTACATTTTATTTCTTCTTTTTTGTAAATACTAAAAAAAATGTACATTTATGTATTATGGTTGCCGCAGCACACACGTGTGCCGATTTAATTGTATATATTAAAAAATCATAGTAAAAATTAGTGTTGACGCCCTGGATAGCAAGAGACAGATTATGCTGCCTCTAGAAACGTAGCTCCTTTGTTTAATAGTTTGAAATTTGAATTGGTCGAACGTCCTGCATTACCGTTGCAGTATTTGTTTGGCATTGGTAATATTGTTTTGTATCCTGCTTGGAATAGTAGGGATTGTAGGGTAGCAAATGCTCGTTGTTACTCGCTGAGATTATTCAAAAGTCTCTTACGGTAACACTGTGGTATAGGTACATCACAACCCTACATGTCCAACATTTGAAAACTGTTTTCTCGGTAATATCAAACAAGTCACACAGGGTAGAGATAATATTTTACAGGGGTTCGTGGTCCAAATCTGTATTACCGATATGAGGAAAATGACCGATAATAATGTGTCCTTTGCTTACCGACTGCGATAAACTAATTGTAAAAATTGATTTTATGGATTTACATGATCTAATGTCTTTCACAATGCTGATTTTAAGCCTATATTTGTCGATTATTGGTACCATCCGATAAGCTACATGATCAATCACCGTCGTCGACGGAAAATATTATATTCTGATACATTTGAATTGCTTTCAGCGTCTAATATCTTCTCTAAGATTTTTGTCCTTGCATTGTAACATATTTCTGAGACTATTTATACAATTATGAACAGTTTTGGCATATATTTATATATTGTATCAGGTCGGTCCATAACAGTGCGATATATTTATTTTATAAAATTTTCGAAAGGTCAACTAGGTATGTGAAACTCGAGTATTTCCGTGTTACACATGATAATTCACGACGGTATTTCAAGACTTTAACTCGGTCATGCATTCGTAACTCGGAAAATGGGAATATTACATTTCAGTATTTGCTAATAACGTGGATCCTCTTAGTGTAATATTCCATGAAATGCGATAAACGTTATTGCGTTACGTTGGCGATCGCTGATGTATCAAATACTACGTGTATCTCTACAAGTCAATTCTATAACTCGATGCCAACCTCGTGCAATTCAATTTAGTCGAGATCAATTCACGTATCTCCGATTGGCAACATTTTCCTCGGTATTTCGTGGATCGTAGCCGAGTGTGCTGGACAGACCCTGATCCAATGTTCTACTCCAGAACCAGCGATCTCATCTGTACTTTATCCAACTTAACGTTCCCTAAAGCACATCAAACTTTTCCTTCTTTAATCTTTCACTTGATCCAGAAGAAACTACAGAACAGTAATATTTATAATACTTCCCAAAGGACATTGGCAAGAATCGTTTTCAATCTCACCGTTACCATTAAAATAAATAAGTCACCCCCTTTACGGTCGTGCCTAAAAATTGAGATGAAATCGTCTTTAAACGTCCCCTTCGCGCTATCTTCACTCGGCGAATCGAAAACTGCAAATGGCATCGAATTCTAATTTCCGATAGCATACCCTCGAACCGATGCGGTCCGTGATCTATTCCTTTGCTACACAGGAAGACCTTTCGTCTGTCTGGAATTCGAAAACGACAGAAAATTGCATAGCACGTCCCGCAGACCCCAACAGGCGCGGTGAACGTTTCGCTGTGGAAGTACGCGCTCTACCGCTTCCAGAGAGAGAGTTACCGTTTCATTCATCATTCTGAGGGCACGCGTGCGTCTCTCGCGTCTGTTGCGCGCCTCCCAGCGTGGTCGTTTCCGGCGTGCGCCGGCCAGTACCACTTCATTCTTACGCTTTGACCTCTCGCACGTAGAGAGAGACGGGCCAGAGCGGACCGTCAGGGAGGAAGAGAAGCTTCGAAAGCCTCTCCACTCCTCCCGCTCTCTATCCGCTCTAAGCACACGCGCCACGTCATCCTCGTACGCGTGCCAGGAAATTCGCTCTTCCACTCATTGTACACGCGCGTTCATATTTCAAGTTGGGTCCTGGAGGATCAAAAGAAAAATTCGACAGATTTTCATGCGCGTGGTTGAAAATCCGTCGGTTAATTCGAAGGTTAGTTTTCAGAGGGGGTGAAAAATTCACGAACGAAAATCCGTTTGTTTTTTTTCTTCTTTTTTACTGTATACGGTCAATATTCTAGTTTGTACTCAACTCCAGATTTCTACTCACTATGAACTATGCTTCTTAACACATTGACAACCGACCCCGTGAAAACGTGGGTTTTTGAGTAAATTGTATATGACGAATATGCAAATAAAATGTACTGTTTTACGAAATTATATAATGTTTTGAATATTTTTTTCGCCTATTCATTGATCAGAAATAAGCGAATAGGGCGGTGTTTGGGATTTATAAATGTTTACATTGATTATAATGTACGTATACACACAATAGAGCGAGACCGGACCGAAACTGTACTGTTACCCATAGTGTGTATACGTGCGTTATAAACAATGTAAGAATATTTGATCGGACCGAGAGAGTGGACCGTAAGCGGACTGATATCTAGTGTATATCGAGCCTTAAGTGGCCGATACGTTGTCGGCGCTCAGGATTTAAATGTCCCTTAGGTCGCCGGCTGTCAATGTGTTAATATTAATATTCGGTTAATAAAATAAGTTACAGAAAAATGAATTATTAATTATTTATATAGGTAGTAATACGTTGTTAAAAATCAATTTCACAATCCGAGCAGTCGTTTTACTCTTAAATGCGTAGAAATGGGTACATTGATTTTACGCGTAGCATCTCGTCGAGCGAGATCTCGCACTCTACGACCATCCTTTCGCATTAATATCCAATGTCGTCGCGGGAGTCACGAGAGATTTTCAATGTGTACGCGCTGTAAATATGAGAGATCGGACAACCCTTCCCCCACCACTTTTGATAAGTTTTCCAAAGCGTTGGTCGAAGAGCCAGGGGATGGACGGAGGGTGAGACGGGAGCGAGATCTGCTTAACTTGTCCGACGGAATTTATTCCGAGCGCAATCCTCGTTTCATCTCGTCGACATCAACGTCCGCGAAACGAACGGTACTTCGTCTGCATCGGAAAGAGAAACTTTTTGATTACTGCACCCAGAGCTGCTGCCTTGGCTATTGACAATATATCGTTCCGATCCGGTGGATCCTTTTGGCCTCGTTCGTTCGTCGATACTCCCGTCGAGATGGAATCTTTTCTCTCGCTCGTCGTCGCGCCACCCCCTCTATACATTCCATTTGCACGGGCGTACAAGAAAATAGAATACACGATGAAGGAAAGATACGGAGAAAAAAGCAGAAGGGTGAGGTGCGAAGACGGACGTTGAAATTGCAGGAATCGGGGGTGGCATCGGGACGGGTGATTTTTTCTCGTTGACGGATTACACGGTATATTGGATTACAATGGCAACGTTAGCACCCCACCACTTCGTTCTGAGAGTGACGTCAAAGTAATGGCGAGTGTGGCTTAGCAAGTGAACTCCGGCATGCCTATCCAACCTTCGCGGAATTTAAAGGCACTCTCTCCACCCAGCCTAAAGTCTCGGGCGATAATTAAATGTCTATTGGAAATTCGTCGATGCGCGCACCTCGCCCCACCACCACCACCGACGTGGGGTGATTGAATGGCTCGGCTTATTCTCCACTGGCCATCTTGAATTACAGGTGTCTGGAAGCGGCAGGTTCGTTCTATCATCACGATGAAGTACCTTAGTCCGCCAACCCCGGCTTATGGTCTTGCATTTAATTAATCACGCGGTATCACTCGAATTCCCCACCGCGCGCGTCCAAATTTCCGTACGGCCGGTAAACTTTTTTCTGCGGGGGCGTTTGCACGCGAAATAAATTCGATCCCGGCTCGCTTCCTGCCGGGCACCGTGCGGCGTTAAGCGCGTTTATGCGAGTCGCTGAACCGTGAATGCTGAAAATCGGTTTAACTTTTAAATTAAACCGATTTCTCGCCGGTCTGGCCCGTAGTGGGGCTCGCTATTCCGAGAGTGCTATTTTGTATTATTCGCTTTAATATGAATTGATTCGTAGCTTCGCGTGGGCGGTCGCTCGTACGTCCAAGCTTATTGCATAAATTACTCGCGCTTTATCACCGTGCAATCGTGATCGAGCGTGGCGTAATAGAATCTCAGCTAGATTCGGACAAGGTAAAAAGGATTTTGAAAAAGTCCGATGTCGTTACCATCTCGTCTCTCGTACCGAGCTTCACTTTTAGTAATGGCTGGCTTTTTTAATGCCAGGATATTTCACGAAGCACGCATTCGCACGGTAAGGGGATACATTTTTGCCGGGCATTCGGTGAAAATGCTCAGTGAAATTGCGAGAAGAATATTTCGACGATTCTCGATAGCCCTACGGGCTTCCACTTGTATTCTCTGGAATGATCATTTGTCAAAGTCCAACCTGCGGCCTCGTCTTCGTCTTTTAAACCCGTCTTTCGAGAGGTACCACCTACGCACTACTGGCCATTAGTCGCTCCACCCACGCGCACGTCAAGCTTAAAGCCTTTCGCGTATGACAAGCGGAGAGTTTTCGGAACAATCATAGACCCGCGGAATTTCGAAAGGATTTTTATGTTTCGATATATTCGTGCGACACGTGCTGTAGGATGAATCGGGGGAGGCCGCATGAACGAGAGAGAGAAAGAAGGAAGGAGAGACGTAGAAATTGTGACGGGATTGAGGCAGTAAATTCGTTCCTTTCAATTTTCTCACCGTCTAATACCTCCGCCACTCGTCTCGGGAGTTTCTCCGAGAGATTGCGGTGTACTTCCCGCGGTTTTACCATTGGCAGAGAGGCATACGTCGCTAGAGCGCCCGATCTTGATTTACATCGGATCTTGCGCGTCCCACGATTTTCTTACATCGCGCTTCTACGTAGGAAATTTCGTGAGATTCTCGCTAGACGTTGAGACACGCGATTTCGACTCGTGCCGAGAACCCGACGCTTCGATACGGAACGGAAAATCCCTTTTTTTCCAATAAATCATGCCCCGGGTACGTCGAATAGTAAATTACAAATGCGCATTGCCGAGTACGTCCTCGGTGGAAACGAGGAGTCGCTTGATCGGTCACGTTATTACGAGCTTTTCGTCGTAGGTATAATGCATGTAAATTGCATTCAAATTGCGTTTCGCCGATAATACGTAGATGGTAATTAATGGCGATGTAATCCCATTGACGCGCCCTTCTATCAGGGCGCGCGGTAATCAATAAACGGGGCCTCTAACAATTACCGCGTGTTTCTACATCTAGTTGCGTGACGTAACACCAATGAATTATCCGACCAACGAAGTGGGATAAAGGATTCCGCGGCCTGCGAAGGGCAGAGAAGAGAAACGGCACGGAGAGCTTGCGAACGCGCAGGAAGAATTAGAAAGGCAGTCGCTTTAACACTAAAGCTACCAAACGCATGTCAAATGACCGTTTTACAAGGGAAATCCCCATAAGGAAAAAATCTTCGCTAGGTTTAGTGTTAATAACGGTATCTTTCACTTTGTTTTAAATTGACGTTGGTGGAAATAAATTTTAACGAACGGGGACTCGTCAACGCTCGTCCACGTGTGCTTTTACGCACACGCGCGCGCCCGTGCGTTTGTTAAAATGGCGGAATAAACATTTCACTCCTACATTCGTGTAATATCAACGGGTGGGAATAAATTCCGCGTAGCGCTACGTCGGGAAACGAATAAATTTAAATTACGATGTACCTACGCGGAAACATAGATCTCCCGGTGGAACGTGTAAACTGCCTAAGAAGGAAAATAGAACTGAGCGGTGTAACAAAAGTTAATCCTTGGAACAAACGGGAGCGAGGCATGCGGATAAGTGCACTAGGCTTTGCGGATTTGTACGCGTACCAGCGATAATGGAACGTGGAAAGCGGTCCTTTTTAATTGCCGAGTAATTCCGCGCTGTGACATTGTGAGAAAGCAAATGACAACGCGCTCGAAGAAATTAGAAATTTATTATCGTCGCGACGTCAATCGTGGAAATCTGATGGATCGACTGTGGTTGGGCTAATGGATGCGATTGATCGTGCTAATTTTATGAATGTCGGAGAGAATCGGCGCGCGGTCCGCGAGGGCTCGCGATGAATGGTTAAAGGGCCACCTTCCTAAATATTCCTCGCTGGAATGGAGAATGCGTGTAGAGTCCGGGCGGGATGCGCAGCTGCGCGGCTGTCGGAAGCTCCCGTGACAAGCTGCGAGTCCTTGCAGCGTTTAAAACTGTGACCGCCCGTTCACAAGCTAATTTCGGAGCGAAACTCCCCGGAGATATTAATATGCCACGCGTGTACGGTATGGATATATACAAGGTGGTCCATCGGAGAGAGCTCGTCGGACCGAGAGATGAATTTTTAAATCTCTCGTCCTTCGTGTATCGCGGTCGATCGATTGTTTTCACGGCCACGAGAACGAGTCTTCGTGGCACGAAATTCCTCCCCCAAATAGAATATACGCTCGTGAAGGATTCGTGAAGTTCGACGACCAGCTTGTTTTCTTTATTTTGGTTTTTTTTTTTTTAAAGCGTGTCACGCGGTACGGAAATTTTTCACTCGTTGCCAATAATGAGTCGGAACATGGCAAAAAGAACCGGCATTATTAACTAGCCCCGCGTTGCTCTCGTGCGTTTATAACCGAGCGCATTTTCGACGATCGTAAAGCAAACCCCCTCGAGGTTTATCGATCGTAAAGCATAAAGTCGATGCAAAACCAAATGAGCCGAGCCTCATCATTATTTACATTTACAACGAATGCGCGCGCGCGTGTGTATGGTTCTCGTGCTAGGTAAATTTACGAAATCGTCCGCGGAAAATTCGTCACGCGCTCGCGTTTTCGCGGGACACCGTTTGTGCATGCGCGGGGCGACATTAGGCCGGTATATCTGTGCGGTAAAGCTGCAGGAAGTCCCGGTTATTGAATTTAACGCAGGCAAATTACATCCGGTGGCCAGATACCAGTATCTCCTTTTCTATGCTTAAATACCGGGTGGTGAGCTACAAATTCCATCGGTCATGTGTTGCAGGTACGCACGATTCGGCATGCGTTCATTAACGAAGATGAACAGCGGCTGGCATTACACTCATGTACTTACTCCTACGTTGGCCATTAGCTCCGATACATCCGTTACGATTATATGGGGAGTAGTTTATTCGCTCTCGTAAACGTAACGGGAGATGTAAAAACGACAATCACCCGAATTATCGTCCCCGGTCCCCGTCGTTAAGCATAGAGAGATGAAAACGGGACGCTCGGGTGCGAGGAGACCGTTTTCGACGCAACAGGAAGTAATGAGCTGAAATTTCGAATTGTTATGGTAGAGAGTTGGTGATAATTGGACGCGGTGGTACGTCAAGAGATAGCGGGAGAAAAGTCGGCAGTCGTTTCGAAATTGGCACGAGAAGTTTTTAAGCTGCGCCAGCTTTGCGTGGACTATTAGAGCACGTTACGGACGATCTTGAACGCAGGTTATAGCGAGGAAAGTGCGGACAAACATTTAGGCATTAATGTTTAACGTAAGTATGCGCGTAGTAATTTTGTAGTATAGCGTGCTGCTAAGTGCCCTTTATGCGCGGCGAAGAAACATTAAGGTAACGTGCGCGAAGGCATCTACCGCGGAGAGAATTTTTTTCCGCCAACGGCAATTATCGCAATGGATTCTTTCAATTAAGTACCACGCTACGAGTGCTTATTACGAGGTTCTATATGTCCATTGTTCTTTTAACGTGTCTTTCACTATTTGATTCTGTTTTAACAGTTATACGCGTTTTCGGGTGCACGTTAATGTTTCTTGCAAATGAGTACACTCGTTGTCGTAGCTGCTTTCTTTTTACAGCTGAAGTGAAATATTCAGATCAGTTCACTTCAGTTCGTCCAATCGTATTCTCTTTAGATAATCCAATGAAATTTTGTGTCTACCTCCGAAGTGACGTGATATGATCGGATCACAGTGGTAAAAGGAAAGCACCTTGTGTCATCGAAAAGCGTGATTTTATGGATCTGTCGAATGGATAGGGGAAGCAAGAGAGGCCATAATAAATAAATGCCGAAAAATGGAAGGAGTGAGAAAAACACGTTCGTGGGATAGACGCCAGATACGAGGGAGGTTACGTATCTGTGGAAACACCAAATATCTCGTGTCTACGTTACTGATATTTTATTACGTTAATTCCAGGCCCATCTCGTATTTCATAATGCCGTATAAGCCGTAACTGTTCGTAGCTCATCCGCGTATGGTGCTACAATTTCATCCCATAAATTTTACGTTAGATTTACTGCGAAACGCGCGTCGTTAGCGCAGACGAATCGCGCTCGGTCCCGCGTCATTCGTTTACGACTCGGTTCACTGCTAACAACGCTCGTTTTTGTCCTATTGAAAATATTCGTAGATGCGATGTATTTCTTTCGTAGTTAATTCTATCGATAGGGTAATGATTCGATACTATACGCATCGATTGTCTACGCTAATGGTGCGTCTCAGAAAAGTCAAATTTTCGTGCAACGGATTTTACATCCGCGAATTTATTTTACTGGAGCATGAATACATGGAAACGAATAGTCTGCCGTGAACGTTACACATATTACAAGAAGGTACGGCCTCTCTGTTATTTTAGCGAAGTTAATTGCCATTCAAATATACATATATATGACATTATATGGAATGTATAACTCGGACCGTTAGTAAACTATGCAGAAAAGTATTTCACGTTTCTAGAATAAATACGAATCACATTTCTGAACGAGAAGGGCTCACAATTTGCACGTTATGTTGGGAAATATGGAAAGGAAGGAATTAACAGGTAACGCGAATAATATAGTACTGTAATCAAAGTAAACTTCAGTAATACTATCGCAGTGTACCGAATATTCTAAATCAAATGGAATTAACGCCGTATAACCCGTAAATGTTCGTAACTCATCCGCGTATGGTGCTACAATTTCATTCCATAAATTTATTCAGATCAGTTATTTTTTGTGTTTATTAACACAATCGCGAAACGCCCAAAATGTTTATATAAATTATTCTATCTGGTATAGCAATATTTGTGGACTGTTTCTTTTTCGTGGTCGCGAAATGGAAAAGACCGCAACGCAGATGCGTTTATTGTTAGGGGTTAGCAGAACGGTAAATGGCGAAATAAAAAGTACACATGGAATGAAATCTCTTTTCCCCCATGTATTACTGCGCTTTCGATTGTCGTGTCGGCTATCGTATTCGGCTCATTGCCCGAGCCAACAGCATCCACCGGTGCGTGACGATCACGCGCCCAGTTTGCCCACCCTAGTTCAACGTGCGGTCTATTCGGAGGGTCCTCGATCTTCTGGTCAGAGGATTCCAACGCCAACTCGGCCATCCGCAAGGACACAACACATTTCTAATTAGGGTACTTGCAAACTTTCTATGATCTTTTCTTGATCCATCATCGCCATAATTCAGCATTCTCAGATCGAGTACTCAGATATCAGTTACAATATTTTCGTTATGGAGGAAGCTTTCAAAATGTGCATATCCGCTGGAATATTTTTCGTGCACATTTTATCTACGCCGAACACGAGACGTGGATCATAAACTGAAATTTATTATTATCCCATGAAGATCAGTTCTGCGGATAAAAATTACGACATGGAGTTTCTAGGTAACTTACTACTGGTAACTAAATGTTAAACCACATTGTCGTGTTCTAATGGGGAAGTCGAGTATTTTGAAAAAAGATCGTTGCAGCCCGAGAAAATCCATTACGAGTGTCCTCACTGTAGTCAATTAATTCGTGGATATTTCAATATTTACGACTGACGAATGAAAGAGGGACGACGAAAAACCCTCCTGGAGCTTTTACGCAGCGAAGAGCGCTACGACGCATCGAACTTTTTTTATTAAAAGTTAATTTTGCCTCGTCGAAAATGCAATTTCGCGTTTCAGTAAGCTCGTCTAAAGTGCAATTTCGTAGATGCGCGGATCCGAGTTGTCTCCAATGCTGGAGCAGTACACCGCGGTGTGTCTGTTTTTAGGCACGACCGTAAAGGGAGTGACTTATGCAATCGCCATCGCGAAAACCGTTCGTATGTATGTGTGTATGTATGTGTGTGTGTGTGTGTGTATGTATGTATGTATGTATGTATGTATGTGTGTGTGTGTGTCCGTGTAGATCCTCGATTTCGGAAAAACGGCTGAACCGATCGGGACGAAATTTGGCACAAAAATCAAGTACACTACTGTGAGTTGACAATAAGGTTTGTGAGCCGCCATCTTGAACCGGTACAAGATGGCGGGAGATTCAAAATTTGAAAAAAATGTAATTTAAATTTAATATTGCTGCCATTTCTAAACGGCTGAAGATAGCGATACATAAAGTTTGCTGGCACCAAATGGATATATACTCAAAGTACATGCCAAATTTCGTTGCGATCCGTTCAGCCGTTTGGCCGGAATACTGGACTAATGGAAATAGTGAAAAATTCATTAATCCATTAGTCCAGTTTTCCGGCCAAACGGCTGAACGGATCCGAACAAAATTTGGCATGTACATCGAGTATATATCCATTTGGTGCCATGAAACTTTATGTATGGCCATCTTCAACCGTTTCGAAATGGCGGCAAATTCAAATTTTTTATCCACTATTCCAGGAAAACTATTGATTAGTCCACTATTCCGGCAAAACGGCTGAACGGATTCGGACAAAATTTGGCATGCACATCAAGTATATACCCATTTGGTGCCAGAAAACTTTATGTATAGCCATCTTCAACCGTTTCGAAATAGCGACAAATTCAAATTTTTAATCCACTATTCCAGCAAAACGATTGATTAGTCCACTATTCCGACGAAACGGCTGAACGGATTCGGACAAAATTTGGCATGCATATCAAGTATATACCCATTTGGTGCCACGAAACATTGTGTATGGGCATCTTCAACCATTTCGAAATGGTGCCAGTTTCAAATCTTTAATTCACTATTTTATTATAATTATAGTTTGAAAATCCCGTAATTTCGAAACGGTTGAAGATGACCATAAAGTTTCGTGGCACCAAATGGGTATATTTTTAAACTACATTGCAAATTTTTTTTGAATCCGCGCAAGCGTTTCGCCGGAATACTGCATTAAAGATTTCAATTTGTCGCAATGTCTGAATGGTTGAAGTTAACCATGCATGAAGTTTCACCTCAAATTTTGATTCGGATGCATTTAATTGTCCGGTTTTGATCACTTGGGCCTATTGCAGAAATGCTGCATTTCGTGGGCGAGCGCGAAGCGCGAGCACCCGACGACCTGGGGGGGTATGACGCTTGAGCGAAGCGAAAGCGCAGAGAACTATGTAGCATAGTTTAATATCTCAATACTTGAATTTTCTACAATTTCGAAACCTTTGAAATTCGTGGGCGAGCGCGAAGCGCGAGTGCCGCGGTCGTGCCTATTGCAGAAAAGCGAAGCTTTTCTGCACCCGTTAAGGCGAGCGCGAAGCGCGAGCAAAGGCGATCTTGAGGGGGTTGGCGCTTGAGCGAAGCGAAAGCGCAGGGGGCTCTGCCCCCTAGTTATTTATTAAGATTCTCACAGACGAACACGAAATATTCACTGCTTACCCTCTCACCGCGCAATTGTTTTAACTCTTCTGCACTCGTTCAATTTTTCATCGCCGTTACCGCTACGAATGTTTTTCTTTGGCCTCTGTATACGTGAGAGCCTTTAAACGAGAAGGTAGCACAGTGAAAATGTGCACGGAGTCGGAGCGTACACCGCGAGGGAATAAACATTCTTTTTATAATTCACTCATTTTATTCCAAAGGGAATGGAGGAAACACGAAAAAAATGAAGGCCGTATAAATAAACAGCGTGAAACTGCGATATTTTTCATAAAGCTCGCGAAAAAGCGGTTCATCGCGATAGGATTGAAATTACGGCATTTTTTTAGTGGACCGTGTCCGCGCGCGGAAGATGAAAGGATCGTTAATACGTCAGAAGCTTTTTACCGCAATATTCCGTAGCATCGTCGAGCAGAGAATTGCATGTATGATAATTTAAGATTTCGCAGGTGATACGAATTATCAGTCGGAGGTGAACGCGCGTAATTTTGTCGCGTACAGTTCTGCTTGACGGGAGTGGGCCGAGTATTTTCGTGGTTGCAGACTGACCGGATTAAAGGGCGCTTCCGAAACGAGCGTTACTATTGTCGTAAGCGACATTGCTCGACGAGAATCTATTCGTAGCCGGTGAGATAAAATTACTATCACGTCAGAGTTAACTATCCTTCCAAATGTCTATTTAGATAATTTGGAATCAAGCATCGAAACCATTGCTCGAATTCAGTTGACAATGGCAACCAAAGTATCAAAGGAAGAACCTTTCTCCTTTCGGTGTCTTTCGCGCCCGAGAAGAACACGGTCTCCGTTTAACCTTGTCGACGAGTTTTAGCGTGGTCGCGTGGAAAGGCGTTCGTATATGTATACCACGGTATGTCGCATAAAAAAAAAAAAAATAAAAAGAAAAACGGGGAGCGCGAAAATGGATATAAATTCTTAAGAGCGATGAATACAAATTGGCGCATTTATTTTAGGATAATTCCAGGCCCTTCCCTTTTACTCGCTCTCGTTCTTCATCATGCGACGCCTGCGTACGTTTCACTTTTTCCGAAAAATTCGTGAGAAATTCATTACATCAAAAGTTACGTGAATATCGTTCGCGATATTCACTGTCGATCCGATTTTAATTTGCCTGGCATCCGCGCACGCACGCCGGACCAGCGTTTTTACGCATTTTTCACCGTAAACCTTTTCCTCCTCGGAAGCCGTCGCGACAGGGGATGGAGGATCCAGGAAAAAAAATGCAATTCCGGACGCGCGGCAATTAAAGTCCACTCCGTGGACGACCGGCCACCGCTTCGCTTTTTCGTGTACAGTCTTAGACAATCTCTTTCTACGATTCCAATGATAGCATTCACGAGAATTACATTCGGCGCTCTGACATTCTTTAAATCTCTCTTTCATTCTTTCACTGCTCCGTTATTATTCGCCAAATTAACTATTCGAAGGATAACGAAAAAAAAGGTGTTCGTGGAAGAGAATCGGATAGAAATTTCTCGTGTACGAGTGACAGTCGTGGACAAGGCTGTACCTTCGGATGGATGGGTGTCGGGTACTGCGAACGCATCCCGGTGAGCGTTACTCGCGAGAGGAATGCGCGATCCGTTTATTCCCTCTGGATGCCGACGTGTGTTCCACTGGGCGTCGCGGGTGGTATCGCCGAACGCAATCGCGCGAGATTCGATCTCCGTTTGATAAAAGTTCGATCAAGGTGCGAGAGCTACGTACGTAGACCGAAGAGGATCGCCACGATCGAATCGATTCTTCTCTCCATCCGTACTTTTCCACGTTCTCGCGACAGCTCCGTCCATGGGCCACCTGGCCACGTTCGGAGACGTCGAAGGTCCGAATGCTTCCTTGTTTACGTAAACAAACTTGCGCAAACATCGTCAGGATGAGCGCGCGTGCTTGTGAGGACATACAGGAGGCTTACGCTTTTATTAAACAACCTGCTACGGTAATTAGTCTATTTGCGTTCGACGCAGTCTTGTTTCTCGTTAGCAGAGAATTCTCGTGGATTTTGTTTCAGCGAATGATTTCTCTTTGTTCCCAGAACAATACGTTGCGCGTGAGTAGGGTATTAGTGACCGTTAACGGTTTCGACGAGCAGTTTTTAACGGACGGTGAAAGCGTTTGGAAACGATAATAGTGATAACACACGAACTATCCGCTTCTCTGCACGCGGGTTTAGGGGAATAGCACAGAATTCGCAAAAGCACGTTCTGCGAGGGTGCGCGTGCTACGCGGAAGAGGCGAATGCGCACGGACCATTGTAGGTGTGTGTATGTTCTCTTTTTTTTTTCCATCGGACCGCTTTTCGTTGACAAAAATCCGTTGCACGCTTTACCGTCGCGTCTATCCGCCCATCCATCCGCCCATCCATCGATCGTTCGATCCGATGCCCACTAATTTTCTCAGCCATAAATCGTTAAACGCCGAACGTCAACGCGACACCTTGACAAAGCCAAAGCGGATTAATCTCCTAGAAGCGAAATATTTAAATATCCATCACCGGATAATACTATCGTCCCTCTCAAGGCACGTCAATATCTCTGGAAGCACTTAACTTTCATATTCCACGAGGGCTTGAATTATTTGTAGAATATATCAGCGGGAGGCGTAGCCCCAAGTATCATTGATTTACGAGGATCCGATCAGCGCATTAGCCTCGTTTCCATTACCGATATCCCCGCGACATAAATAATACGAAACTCAAGTTCCATCGATTGGAAAACAAATATCGCGCGTGTTCGGTCTAGGCTCCGCGTTTCACCGAACACTCTCGTCATAATACATTGACGTGTATCCGGCTGAGAGACGAGCGGGAGAGCCGGGCCGAAAAACGAGGCTTGTACATATGTACCATGGAGCGTACGTGTGTGCATCGGTATAAGTGTGCGGAAAAATATAGATACGACCACTGGGCGAGAAATTCTCGTGCGCGAGCTTGGAGCGCATATGGATGTATCTGTAGGTTGCGCGGAGCACGTTGTGGCGTTTTGGAAAAGCAGGCCTGGACCGAGGCGAGCGAGCGAGCGGCTGCCGATTGCCAAGTGGAGCGTACGATCCGTCGTTTCATTCGAACTCGCACGTATCCCATCGTCTCGACACGCCTGCACCGTTCCGACAGCGTCCGCCGCCCGCCTGGCTCCTGGAGTTGGCTGGGCCGCACCGATGGTTGCTTAGCGAGCCGGGCCAACCACCACCGCGTTCTCGTTTAACGTGGAACCACCGAGTGGGAAATGTGGGGCGCAAAAATTTTCCAAAGTCTCGTCTCGCTCGGCCAAAGACGGCGACCGATTGGCGGGCGGTAGCTGGTTCGGCGCGCGAATCCTCGATATTTTTCCACGGAGAACTTTCGCGGTCGAGCGAACGGGCCAGAGAGATTTTTAGTTAGCCGGCGAAGCTTTGATTTTTCGAAAGTGGATGAAGTACGGTTGGGTTTCCAATACAGCGAGCCGACACGAATCCCTGGAGATGAGCTGGAAAACGATGTCGGTAAAGTGTGGAATCGTTCTCGTCGTATCTGCCTACGTTCAGCATTTCCAGCTGGGAGCTTCGTTTGGGCGGTGTAATGGATAGTTCGAATTTTCCGTTGCAAAATCGTCGATTGATCGCGATGCGGATTTTAACAGCGCGCGAGCACTTCGCCAGGCTCTCGATAGTATTTCGAATTTACTTTTTTCCGAGTTTTCCGCCTCATTCGCCTCCCTCGTGAATTTCGAACGACCGGGACACTTGCGAGTTAAGCCTCCCTCAGAAGTAGTTGCCAGTTGGAATCTATTAGAGCGCTTAGGAGTTTAAAACTAATTAGCCTACTTCGGGAGAGAGTAACGATTCGGTACCGATAGCTCTAGATCGTCGGTCTAATAGGCTACCGCAATTTGGATTTCGCCAATTTCGCATTATCGAATACGTCTGATTGTATTTATCGGTTCGTAGAATTGCCTCGTTGGTAAATCGTCTCGATCGAAGTCTACGCGTGGAGTGAGAAATTAGGAGTGTCCTCGACGTCTGCCGAGTGATCGCTTAATTCTACATCCATCTTCTCGTGAATCTCGTACGTAATGTCGGAGTATGCCGAGCATCTTCGCGCAGTCTGGAACAATCTAGGTGCCGTGCGTCGTCGTGGGTTGCGCCCAGCGCCACCGCCGTTGGTGAGTGCACCGGTGCGATTCCGCCGCCCCCTTCGTTCGGTCCCCGTCGTCTCGGTTCGGGTGCGCGGCTCGAAGTGCCGGCACGATGGCTTAACGAAAACCCTCGCGCCACTGCGGTCGCATCCGTCCGTGCGGACCGTCATGTTTGGCTCCTCGTCCGCGCGTGTCTCGTTCTTTCCTCGTGATCTTCGAGGCCACGCTTCTTCCATCCCACAAGATTTACTACCCGATCTCCGTGAGGTGCTCGGGGCTCCTTCCACCTGAGAACAGTGAGAGTGTCGTCGTTACAAATCTCGAGGATTTGTCGAATCGGCGAATGAGTGGTCGTGGAGATGTTTCAATCGACGGTGCATCCTGGCGCGAGATCAGCACGCGTCGTTTTAATTGGCAGTGAGAGGAGGTGGATGAAGCTGACGACCAGTGTGGCTGGATAATCTGTCGTGCCTGATCGCACCACGCGAGTAGGGTCCCGACGATTTGATTTCGCGCGGTAGGACAGGTGTGCCGTAAATGGTCGTGCGAGGGGCGCAAGAGTGGAGGGAGTTCGGGTGTGCGCGCCTGTCAGTATCCTCCTCGATCTCGAGCGGGTGACACCAACGTACTAAAACCACTGGACCCCAGTGTCGACGTGCTCGTCGTCTCCACCACTACGCGTTGCCCCAGTACCGACTTTGACTCTGACGTGTGCGCGATTGCTGGCAACTAGATACTCGTGCGAGACAAATTCGTCCGGTGTGATCGATCGCGGTTGAGTTAACTGGAGTGCGATCACTCCGACGGACTTTCCGTGCGCGCGAAGGATCCTCGGAAGTGTGCTAATTGCTCGATCGTCGAGAACAATGTGCGGTGCACGGGAGGGTGGAGATGGTTGAATTTTGCTAAATTGATGCTGCGATCTGTGGAATTGAGATCGAATTCAGAGACACGTAGAGTTGTGCGCGCTAATGAAATGTCACGGATGATCGTGAGAATCGACTGTCTGGGTGGAACTGTTTGGATCGATCAGGACCGAGTGATCGTGATGGTGGAACGAAGATCCCTAGGTATCGCTTGGCGATTAAAATGCGGACACTTCGAGTGATCGTGGCCTCGAGGTAAACTGGAGCAAGGAAAATTCGCGAATGTTCGTCTCCGCGATCGACGATTTGTGAGAGCGACGCGTGTCACGCGCGCGATTAGTGCGGACACTTGGAGTGATCGGGATCGACGAAACAATTTCGGAGGAAGGAAAATTGTCAAATATCGTCGACGCCTCTCGTGGTCCGTGCGCTCGACGAACATTGAAAGGAACACGTCGATCTCGCGTTTGATACCGACACCTCGAGTGATCGCGATTGCGACGAGATAAATCCTGTGGCACGAAAATACCCGAATATCGTTGACGGCTCTCGTGCCTCGCGATCGTCGAAACTGCTCGTGGCGGAGTGTCTGGGGTGCGATATAGACCCTCATCGCGCGTGAACCAATTAACACTTACGCCCGCTCTAACGAGCGATGTACCTTTCGTCGAGCGATCGTGGAACGGTGTGCGTTGATTTAATGCACGTGGCTCGTCCGCGCCTGGTTACAGCTTGCTGCCAGTCCTTGACCACTTTTTCTCCACGTTCCAGTAAGGCGCGCCCTGTCGAAGAAGCTTTAGAATTCTTCTCCTCGCAGTAGATAGAGGAGAGAAGAAGTATCGGAAGAATCTGTGTGTCCCATCTCGACCGGAAGTTACAACCTACCATGCCCAGTTCTCCGGAAACCGTCGCACCCTTGGTCCTTTATTCGAGAAGCGAGAATATCGACGGACCTTTTCTCAGGGTCACCGGGACATCGTGAGAATTTGCGAAGGACACGGTTCTCTCGAATCTCTCCGGGACATTTCGTTCTCTCTGCTCGCGCCGTCGGCATAAAGTTGTATTTCGGACGAACGTTCGTCGTTGCGTGTTAGTCCTACGTCGTGTTTATCGTGTTAGTACTCGAAAGCGATATTCCGACGCGTGTCGCGCGCGAGTGTGACGCGTGTCGTGCCGAATTCGAGCGCGCGCCGAGTCGGCACGGACCTAGCTCACACGTTCCTAATCTGGCTCCGTGATATTTGCTAAAAGGGGGAATGAAGGGCCATCCGGCGAGCACGTAGGGACTGGCCCTTCTCGTTTCGGAGATGTGGCGCTATCTACGGCACACCGCCCTCGCCCTCACCCTCCTCCTACTGGCGATCATCGTCGTCGTGCGGGCAGGCGAGCAAGGTAAGGGCTTATCGAGCTTTTATCGCGATTTAGCGACCAACCTACGAACTACAGGCCATTCGCGAATATTTTATCCTTCATCGAGTTTTCCAAAGAAGCTCGTTCACTCACGCGTTCTTATTCCTTCCCTCGAACGTAAATAGTATACGACCCGTGCGATCCTGTTGCGTTTTCCTTCCGAGACCTCTCGTCCGTTTCGATTTTCGCATCGCGTAAATGTTGAATCAATTACAAATGTTTATGGCAGCCCGTGACACACACGTATGATTGAATCAACGCATTTTTTTATTGAATCAACAGCTTTTTTTTTCAGTGTATCTTTCCTTTAGGACGTCCATAGCTCAAGTGTCTCCTGTATTCGCCTTAACCCGTTGGCCGCGTAATTTCTCTCTCTCTCTCTCTCTCTCTCTTTCTTTTATACCGTGTTTTCTCTCTCTTGGTCTGTAACTCTGTCCTATGCCAAGCCTCTCCCGTGCCATCTATATTACATTTCTACAATATTTGACGTTGTAAAATTGAACGTGACATTGTGAGGAGAGAAGGAGCGCGCAGGACGAGGATTTCTCGACGAATGGAACGTTTCGGATGGAAGGTTAAATAGCGGAAGAAAAAACGACGCTTCGTGCCCGATGTGAATGAATAACGCGTCGCTCCGTAGTCGCAGAATTAATGTTTTCGTTTTTCGCGCGTCCAGCGAAAAAATGGAGTCTTGGAAATTTAACGAATTGGATTTCGCGGCGCGCTCGCCTTCCGCTCGGCTGGGCCGCACGGCAAAGATATTGCGCATTTCATTAGCGGGAGTAATTATTCGGCGCGATGCGCGCGAAAGGATGTAAATTCGTAATTACGCGGCCGAGAGGAGAGCGGTGGGCGTTACCGCGAATTATAGATTTAATTAAGGGAGAGATTGTTACGAGATGGTAAAAGATTTAGTCCGGGTTATCGATATGCTCGCGCCTCCACCACCACCTATAGGATTAAACCAACCCGGTAGTTGGGTTTTTACGAGAACCGAGGTGATTTTCCGGATATCGTCGTATCCATATTTACGTTTATCGCCTGAAGAACCAGATTGGAATTAAAAATTGTAGAATCACCGATGGAAAAAAAAGATCGTGGACGTAAAATGATCGAGACGATGATAAAACGCGCGATGGTGTTTAAAGAGGTTGGACGAGCTCGAGGGGAATTTAAAAATTCTACTGCCTTCGTCGTGAACAAGAGGTTTGAAAAGTTTCGGATGCCATTGTGCGAAACGCTGCCCAAGGATTAAGTCGAACCGGCGACAATGCGAATGCATATGAACGCGCGCGAATGAAAGCGAGCGAAAACGAATTCACGCACCATTCGTACGTCTCCTTTCAGTTTTGTTACTTACGTTTTCTCGATTATTGCGTTTTTAGACCTGCTCTCTGTCATTAACTCGTTCCCTGGCATTGCTACTGGAATATTCGTCAGTTCCGTCTTATTATTTATTCGTGCGTATTATAATTTATAGTGCGCGCACAAAATCGAGTGCATACATCATAATCGCGAGATGTCGCATACAATCGGTAAAAGCAAAATGAATGATTGATTATTAAGCCGTCGAATTTCTCCTGCTAGCTATACTATATACAGCTAATCCATGCATACATACATAGTATGGATTAACATACCAGCTCGATCACCGTTTCTGGACGATTCACCGATGAATAGAATGGTCGTGCTAGTGTTCGTCGAAATCGCTGAAAAGTAAAATATCTGAAATACCACGGATATGGGCTTTTTTAACGGGGAGACCGTAAAATGTCCTGTTACCGATTCATTTTCAGTCTTTCCGAAAATTGAATGTATTCTTTTGTTGCCCGTGCTTTTGATAAAATGTTGGCTGTGGCATTGTACGGGATTGGATTTGGTTATAATGCGGGAGGTAATTACGTTTCGCGTACTCTTTGAAATTGGATATTTTGGGGAAATACACTTAATTTCAAATTTTCGAAAAAATGAACGGACGAGAAATACGCGTGTGATATGGATTAAACCGTGATAATAGAATGTCGATGAAGTTGTTCCAAACATCGTAACTGTATTTCCGGGACGATGACTATTGATTGTATTGATTACAGCTGTTCGTTTCGCTGCAAGTCAATATATAAATTTCGACGTATTGAAAATGCAGGTAATATTCGCGGCTATTGCCATCGATGTATTAATCGGATTTTCAACGACAAAGTGGCATCGATTGAATCAAATTTGGCGAATCGTTCGAATGACATTCATGGTTACCTTTTACTTTGAATGGAATATTTTTATCGCGGTGAAGCTCAAAATACGTTTTCGGCACAATTTATTTATTATCGCATTAAAACAGTTGATCAAATTTCACTATCTCCATTTGCAAAACTTGTTGCGCCAAAACCCGTGCTACTGCCAATCTGAAGTGATTCATTTTCATAACTTTATTTCATACGTTATAATTGTCGCATTGTCCATTCGACGTCTTTCGTGGAGAGAAATGTTCACACACGTACGATACATCGGTAAACCAGGCCTAAGAGGTAGATGTGTACACTGTTTAGCTATCTCAAAGATCACAGAGATGAATAATAAGATGATAAAAAGCAGGATGGTATTGAATTACGTGACATCAGCCACCTTTTTCCCGTGGACTAAATAAATGCGTGCACGTACACGTACTCTCAGCGTCCTCAAGATCATATTGCTCAAAAGATACCGAATGATGTAGGGTGATGAAGTACTGCGCACGGTTGTGGGATTCGATTTGATAATACGTCGAGGGAAATTTTCTGAATAATTCTTTCACACGTACGATTCTCGACGAAATTTTATTTCCGCTTCATTAATACTTAGCAACGCGAAAATCGTTATCGATTTCCTTCTGTAAAAAGATCCAATGCTTGATCGAGATATTTTTCTTCTCATTATGCGAGGCAAGGAATACTACGGATTATCTATACGAGTTCATATCTTATGCGCACACTTCAGTAGTAAGTGAAACGAACATTAGCGTTTATCTTCGGGAGCTCGTGCTTGATAGAAAGATTGGCGAGGGGGTCCAGATTACCTGACAAGCGGAATCGGTTTTGCGGATTTATTCCGCGGTCATCTCATTAAAATGGAAGCAGTCGGAAGCCGGTTTGCGCCCGAGGTTAAAAATCTAATGTAAGCTGGAAATATGTGGATTGTCGTGTACTCTCTGCAAATACATTTTTGTTTCGGTCGAGCGGACAAGCGTTTACGCGTGTGACAAAAGTGCTGACCGGTTCTTTTCTAGGATTACAATAAACCTGGGATTAAAACCGCATACATTCGGAGATCGAGAACAAATTCGATATGCATCTCCGAAATAAATTCGACGTCTGCTCGAGAAACAATATTCCTCTGTATTGTTTATCACGAACGATTTATTCTTCGTGTCCGTCTACCGCTCACGATGCCGTATGTCTTCTCGCCCTTCCGCGACAGCGATGCGGTAAAACACGAGAAAGTTATGGGCAAGCGTGAAAAGGCTACTTATACTACTGGAAAGTGGTGCAAGTAAACGTATCTTACCGACCACCGTTTGTCCTTGCGAAAGCTGCACTTTTACACGTCGGCCTTGCTCCAAGATGGACGACAGTGTGCACGACGGCCAGCTTCTTTCTTGCTATTTTATCGCACGGAGACGAGAGTACTGTCTCTTAAGCATCCTCGAAGGTCGAAATTCGAATTCGAGGTCGCGAGTTTTAACGCTTTTAGTGCTGAGAAAAGAGTTATTGTTTAGTAAAAATATTTCTTGCAAATATTGCTAACAACGATATATTTCTGTTAAGCATTAAAGCTTTAAATAACAACGGGAAAGCTACATTGATTCTTTATATCGTATCCGATGGTTAACCCGATAGGATTATTTCCGAAAAATAAATTGGAAGCCGATTATACTTCCTTTGATATTTAAAACCGAAATTTGATCGTCGAAACGGTGGTTCTGCTCGAAAATAAACGGGGTCATAGCAAGCGTTATTTGCAATACTGCAATCGATTTATTGCATAGTCCAGAGGACACGTCTATCAAAAGTGTCTTGCAAAAGGGAGTCTGCCCTTCGCGGACAAGTGTCCCGAACCAGTCAAATGTCACGATTCACAAAGCGCGCGATATTGTTTGATATCGCGAATCGAAGGCCTTCGGGGCCCAACGCTTCTGAAGATCGTCTTTCTGGACGGGAGATTCACTCGCTCTGACAGCCTTAAAATATCGAGATCGGACGTCACAAAGCTTATTGCGATATCGAGGTAGATGGAATAAGCTCGCTTTGCTCTCGCCGCTTACGCTGCGCATTTGGTCATGTTAGAACGGCACGATGGGGAGCGCACAAGGGAGCACGCTCGTGGTTCATTAGCCAGCTTAAAAATTTAGCGGAATCGTTTATGCGCGCAAAAATACAGACGAGTGTTTTTTGCGTAGTAAGCTCGTCTCGGTAAAGCGCTTTGGCTTTTGAGTCGTTCCGAATGGAAGCGAGCACGATCTCGCAAAAACGAGAATACGTTACGTCTGCCTTAATTTTCACTACGTATTTTTAAGGTGCACGTATCGCTTTGCAGGTCCTTCCGAATATACATTAGCAAACGCTAGAAGAGACTTTGGATTAAATGATGCGCCCAGTTACGTGGCCATTCATCACCGTAATTTCTTTCTCCATCGTCGAGTGGCCAGACGCTTTTACAAGATAGAGGCGTGTTTTGTAACGGACACGCAGCGCGGGTAGTACGGACGGTGTAATACGGTGCAAAGGTCATTTTCACGGTCCGCCTCGGCGGCAATTTGCAGATTTACAAATTTCACATTTTCTCTCGTGAGCAGCGCACTGTGACTTCCCTGGGTGGACGCGCTTCGCTTGTGCGATTGCGATGCTTGGACGGCGATTTAAACGACGCGCTTTCGTGGACCGTAAAGAGCAGGAATTTTTCGAAAAAAAATTTACGATCGCGCGAAAACCGTAGCGAGAGGAGAGAGAATTCAGGTGCCTTTGTCGGAAGAAGCTCGGGATCGAATTTTGCCTCGTTCGACATTCGCGATATTAAATTCACGAGGTATCCTTCTTTACGCCCGACACTTTTACTATCGCGTTCCCTGTCAGTTTTGCCATTCTCGAGAACAGATGAACCACCGAATTTACCGTGCCGCTACGAATGCCTCGCTTGCACGTAGATGCATCCTCTAGAACGGCTACTAGCGTGGATTTGACTCTTTTTTTTCTCCCGCATGGTCGAGCAAGCGTTTCGCGTGCTCGTAACTCCGAATGAAATAGCGTAACGAGCTAGAAATAATATTCGCGAGTTAAGATAAACATAATGGCTGGCGGGTCTATGCGATCTCGTGTGTAAGCTACAACTCGCGCGCGATCGAGGTCGCGCTCGTAACGCGTGGGAGTGGAAACAACGCGTATCAGAAATAAACTTTTCGGTGGATACTCGAAGCGTCGCGTAAAATCCAATGCTGACTGTTCAGTGGCACAGTTCGGTGGTAGAAGAGGGAGCGGACAGTCGCTTGCGCACTCAACGTATATTCCATCGGATGCCCAAGCGCATTGTTCATTATACGTGGATGAGCGTTTCGTTAACGCGAAAATCCGAATATTTGGTGACTCCGCGTCTCTGTGGGTAAACGTCGGCGAGAACATTGCAGAGAAGAGCGTAACGCTGTTTATAAAAGCTCGAGCTTTCCGGTCGACCATAGGCCTGTTTCGTCCTGTCTGAGTGAGATGCCGAGGCCCATTTGTCGCATTTGTCGCGCGTTCCAATGAAATTTTGCAATGGAACGCGAACCGATTTGTTAATGCGACCTCCACGGTTTGTCGATCCGCGTGTTCTATCGGAAGAGAGGAGAAAAATGTGATTCTCGATTGAGCGTGAATTTCCGCGCGGCGTGAAATCACCGGTTAAGTAGGGTTGTGCGTTGATAAGGCGTTTGCTCTGTTGGTCGTTAATTACTCGTATCGCGCGCCGTGAAAATCAGCGATGCTGTTACCACGTGCAGGACAAAAACGTCCGATACCACGCGAGCGTGCTCGGTAAAAGCTGCGTTTAAAAGCTCGCGAACTACTGCGAGTTTGTTTTAAGGTACTTTGCGAAAATGAGAATTTTGCATTCACACGGGAAACTCTCGATTTGCATCGTACGCGATTTTGTAAATTGTTAGTCCTATATTGTTAGTGTGAGAAAGTTGCTTTCTAGCGGTGCAAATTATGTGCATGCAGAAGTTAATTAGGTTTTTAATCGAGCGGATAATCTCGTATCGCGAATACGAGTTTTAACTTGAGGCCAGTGTAAACGTGTATGCTCCATTGTTGTAGCTGCTATTGGCTTGTGCGACTGGCACATACGAGAATCTCAATACCGCGTTGTTTCCATCAACGGAAATGAAGCAAAGCCTCGGCTGCGAGAAGCGCCATTTCGAGAGATACCCCGATCCCAACTCAACCTGTGGAGCTCTGAAATTTCGACAGGTTTCGCGTCATTACCAAACACGTTGAACGTTTCTTGCTGTCTACTAAAGGCGAATAAATTTCCGACGTAGTTTTGATTTAGAAAAGGATCTATCCCATCCATTTCTCTCTTTACCTCTTTCTTTCTCTCTGTACAAATTTTACCACGACTAATTATAAAACCTTAAGAACACGCGTCTCTACCGAAATACCTGGATCTCAGAGATTCGTTCACCCTCGCGAAAAGAACACGGATCGAAATAATTCAATATCACGATCCCAAGTAGCGTTTCCTGATTCTGGGGCGCGTTGAATGGAACTCGTCGCGGTAAATTTCAAATGAGAAGCAAACTTCGTAATCCCTCGCAGCTAGTACCACGTAGTCCTCGGTCGATTAATCGTCCCGCGTGGTTACGCGGGGGACCGGAAGATTAATAAACTTCATCTGCTCTCGCGTTCAATGCGCGTGTCCTCGGACGCACTTTAGCGGTATAGCGATTTATGCACGATAGCGCATAAATGCTCGCAATTTGTTTACACTCGTACGTACGCGCAGGTCTAATGGTATAATGGAAACTTCATCGTCCACGTCCCTGACGCACTGGGCGTTTAACCCTTCCGCGGAGGGAGAGAGCGCCCGACCCCAGAGCTCGTACACACGCTGTTTCACGGTGTCCGAGGGATTTGATAGGGGATATTACTTTCGCAGTGGTTACCAGTGAGTTTGTCGTTTGCCAAGCGCGGCTGATTTAATTACGAGGGTGTTTAATGTCAAGAGGGTTGTCCCATCGAACGTCGGACAAATTCGGCGCGCGTGATCTTTCCACGAGTTACAATGCCGGTAGATTCGGAATAATCCTATTTTTGGAATTTAACCGTTTGCGTACTTCGAGTCGCTTTCGCGCTCTTCAGATTTCGTGTCGAAAAATCCCAGCGCATTTCGTCGATACAGAAAACTGACGGCGCGCTCACAGATTGTCGAAACGTGCTGAGCCTTTCAGACGCATGTACGTCGCATCGCTACTACAATCAGTGATCCAAGTAATACATTTCGTATTTCGTTGTTAGCTATTTTAAATTAATAGGCGTTTTCCGACACATAATAGACGGTGCGCGATTGCGCTCCTCGGCATTTTTCAACCGTGTTTTGTGAGAACCCTCTGGTATGCAAACGGTTAACCCTTTGACTGCTAAAGGCGTATATATACGCCTTTACAAGTCCATCAATATATACGAAAGGCGTATATATACGCCCTCACAAATCCATCAATATCCACGAAAGGCGTAAATATACGCCCTCTGTATTTTTAATCTATTTGCCAGTATTATTTTTTAAACCCTAAGAATGGTATCAAATTTCCGGGTACTGTTTTGGTCACTGGACAACCAGTCGCAGCGACTGACATGCGAAAAACGCGCCGTCCATATTGATGGATTCGTCCTAGAGCGCGCCGCAATCAGAGGGTTAAATGCGACGGAAATTCGATGCTCGGTAAATGGATATTTAGGGGAATGAAATGAAAATGCGTCAAGTCCTTTGTTCCGATACTCTTGTGATAATTCCTACTTGCCGGCTCGATCGTTCTCGTGTGTGGAGACTGCTTGAGAGACGAGGCTAACACGGGAGCGGAGTGAACCGAGTTATCCCGAAAGTTCGTCCCTGGACCTCGTCTTATCTTCGAAAATTAAGCGCGGAATGCATTACGCCGAATGAAAAAAGTTTCCAGTCCCGTGGAGGACCTTCGACGAAAGTTACTTCGGAACACATTTGATTATCTGTCACGCTGCCTGGCCTGAATGGGGTGGGAGTGGATCAGGGCGTTTCGCGAGGACTCGAGAAAACTTTTCTTAACCTCCGTGTACACTTCCGGTGCAGTAGCGTCGGAAGAGATGCGTTAGGTGGAGGACTGGCACGATAACGGGGTTAAATCGATACTAACCGACACCGGGACGGCAGGCAGCGCTCGAAACAGAAACGAAAGTTCTCTAACGTCGTTTATTGAGAGACCCACTTAATTTCGTGCTTCGAGGTGATCGTGTAGGAACGAGTGATTATGTTGGTTTATATTAAAATGAAATCGCGCAACTTCTCGAGAGTTTTCTTTGTTTTACAAGAGTCCGGAAGATTCTGGAACTATTTTTCTCTGTAAAATCAAAATTACACGTGACGAGGGAATATATATTCGGGTAATAGTTCGTTTGTCGATTTGAGGAATAGATAGAGATGCCTCGTGTGGTTCGATGATTTGTGTGGATTGTACCGCGAGCATGAGTATTCGTTAGCAGAATACCGATTCGTATTAGTTTCACTTTTGATGATCGTCGATTAAATAATTTCAGTTGAATTTCATCGTACTGGGGATTGGCGTTTAGCGATAAACTTGTAATCCAAATTGTTACTCGTCTACGATCTTTCTGTAGCCCACCCGATGTGGGATTATCGCAGAAATATTAAGGAAAAGCTTGGCCGACGATGCGTGCCGTGGAAGAAGCAGCTTCTCCAAAGAACGAATCACCTCGGCCGCCATCGTAAAACTTTATATTAAAAAGTTTAATACCCCGTAGCAACTATGCCAACATCCGGGCATATTACTCGACCAGAATCTCCTTCCTTTTGATAATGTAAAAACAGTCCCTGTAATTACGTTACGATTCCTTCGTAACAGTAAATATTTTTGTTCTCGTAACACCCTTGCACAATCTATTTCCTTTTTCTAATTAATTACAATGTTTGCATAACGCTTTCGTCGAATCCACCGAATAAAAACACCTTGTTATCCTTCTTTCGCGCTTCGGATTTTCCACTTTGCGCACTCGACGCGCAAACTCTCGTGGAATCGTGGAAACATCTCGTGGATTTGCTTCCAGCGATTCTCGAACGACGACGTTCGAATGTGGGTGAATCGATAGGCAAAAAGGAAGAAGAGATCAAGGATTAAAAGCGTTCCAGCACCGGCACAAAAAGTCTTGTTACCTCCCTCGCTTCACGGATCGTGTTCCCTCCTTTCTTCGAAGACGTTCTTACCGCGGTGGGCGGTGAGTCGATACCTCATTAGTATGTAAAAACAATCTCATCGATGTTGCCGCTTCAAAGGAGCTCGCCACTATCGTGGCGCGCGAGGAAGTAAACTTTTTTAACGATGCTCGTTACAAGGGTGCGAAAAAGGGGAGGGGCGGACGAACGTGATTTGTAAAAAGGAAAGCCAATTCGACGGCGTACACTGAGAGAAAACAATGCTTGAGTTTTTTACTATAATCTCACTACATATATCTTATAGTTAAATTTGGCGTCAAACCTATTTTTATAGTTCACTTAAAACCATACAAAATATAGTAGAATGAACGATTTGTGCAGATGGTTATATTATTAACTATTACCTTTGTTCTTGTTACCATATGTACACTAAAATGTGTTATGTGAATATAGTTAGTTCTATCACTATGTATGAAATACTCTGGTAATATTACCCATACAAAATAGTTACTTTTCTTAAAATTGTATATTTTCAATCATACTATGTTTTTAGTTGAAATAACCATAATTTAGGGTAAAAACATAATATAATTGGTTGTACTATGCCTCTATCATATTAATTACCGACATTACGATAACATTTATCATAAATATGATATTTCCAATTATAATTTTGTTACTATGCTATTGTAGTTAGATATATCTTATACTTTTTTCTTGTCAGTGTAGAAGTCATCCCGCTGTTTTATCCGCCTATTTGTAAACGCGATAAAGATCGCGCCTTACGCTTCGATTCACACGCTCGCCGGAAACTCTCCTACGATACTATATTTTTATTAGCACGGGAAATTATCGAGCGCAAAGCGATTCTCGACTAAAAACCCAGCGGATGCAGCGTGAACGAGGAGAGGGGTTGCTTTGCATCATCGTCGACAAAACTACGAGGACGTTATTTTAATTCTGTGGGATACGTGTGGCCGCTTTCGCACGACGGCCGCGACAATTGGAATAAAGTAGCCGCCTAGTAGTCTCGTGGCCTCGTGTACACGTCGGAGTAAGCCGAGCGAGAGAGATTTTCTTAAGTGTCCTTCGTGCCGGCGCTGCTACCACCAGGGACGTACGAATTTAGGGTGGATAGTTATGTGCGGCATTGTAGGGGCGAGAAGGGAAGGCTTAAGGCTCGTGGACTCCGTGAGAGAAGATATGGCACGGATAGTGCAAAGTGTCAAATTGCGTTTGGATGTGGCCAAGGGTGGAGGGTTAGTGGAGTAGGTGAGAATACCTTGACAAGCGAGAAGTTCCTTTGCGAGATGTTCCGAGGCTGGAGATAAGAGGAGGAGAGACACGCTTGCGCGGAGAAAATGTTTCTCTTGTTCTTTACGATATAATATTTTCCACGGTGGAAACAGTTTTGCGCGAGAATTTTTGTAGCTTTATACCGCGGAAGGAGCGAGAGGCGAATTATTAAGACTGCTTCGTCCATTTGCTCCTGCGCGTCACAAATTCTTTAGAACTCAATTTTACCGGGACGGTGCGAGTTGAGGCGAGTGGCAACGTGATTTCGTCGCACCACTCATATGTCACGTCCCACGTAGCAATGTGTCACGAAGTAGGAGACGTTGAAATTCACTGCGCCAATGCACCCACGGTATTTCGTTTACATTACACTTACATTACAATATTTTTCGCGGAGGTACATTTGATATGAGAAAATTGTGAGGGAAGAATTTCTCTGTTCTCGCTGACAGTGATGATCGTCCGGTTATTGAATATGAAAGATGTATCTTTGCAGGGTCACGTGTGAGAGGAAAATTATAAAGATATTTTTCAGAAGTATGTTTTCGTCGAAGGAAAGATATCTCGGTTTTGGAGGAAGAGACCGGAGTTAATTCAACGTATCTCGATACTTGGGCTTAATTAATTACACAGGCCCAGAAAAAAAAAGTACCCTGTGCTGGCGATCTGACTAGGCTAGTCTTATGTATTTTGTCCCGCTGAATTCGAATCTGACGTCAGAATTCCTCCATCACGTCACAGTTTTTTTTAAATCGCAAAAATAGACGAAATTTCATAAAAATCGACATTCTAAGGCAATAAGATTGCGCTTCTTAAACAAGAAGTTACCAAAATCATATTTTAATGTATTTTCAAACGTTATAAATTCAAATTCAACCTAGAATGCGTTGTGCTCGATTTATGATTCGAGTTGGACCTAACGTCCAAATAATGTCACTTACGATCGTCTGCGCTTACGCACTCTTTTATCTTCAAATGATCTGTGAAGCGGATTTCTTTTACGTGTTTTTCTTTTTGTTATATTTTCTCTTTTAAGCATCCAATAAAAAGTCTATTTTTGCGATTTAAAAAAAACTGTGACGTGATGGAGGAATTCTGACGTCAGATTCGAATTCAGCGAGACAAAATACATAAGACTAGCCTAGTCAGATCGCCAGCATAGGGTACTCTTTTTTTTGTGGGTCTGTGTTATTAAATGATCCATGTAGCAACGCGAAGAAGCCCTGCGACTAATGATAAATCTTCCTTCGAGGATCGTCTTAACGCAAAGGGGAAGACTTGTGGAAATAAGTAAACGAGTTTCGAGACTCGTTACTCTCAGCTACATCATCGTTTCCGATGGCACAGGCTGCTTTTATCCGGCAAGGACACGCGTCGTTTGAAAGTGGATTTGCTCTGTGCTTTCCGGGGCCGAGTCGTTTCATCTCGACGCTCTCCTGCGAGAGTGTCTCGCTCTGATTCGATCAGGTGGCGCGGCGAAAACGAAGAGGACCAAAGGTAAGGAGGGTCCTTACCTTTGCCATCCTAGCCGCGGAGACTATTTTAGGAGAACGACGGTGGCTTCCTTTTTCCGAGAGGATCTTTTGTGCGACTTTGATATCCACGAAATACGAGGAAAAAATCAATTCTTCCCTACCAGCAAGTACGCGCTAGCGATCGTTTTTCATTTCGCGGTTTCCAAGGAAATTATTCTCCTTTGAGTACGTTTCGTCCCGGAGAGACTTTAAAGCGCCGCGGATAGGATTGAGTAGGATCCTAATGCACTTTCTGAATATTTTCGTTCGCAGCGTATGTAGCGCTCGCGGCACGGAAAAGATTTTCCTGTTTCGATTGTTATAAATTCAGGTGTATCCCTCAACGAGATCCTCTTACCCGCAAGGGAGGTGGAGGCTTCTGGATTTTACGGCGAATCCATCTGGAACGTTTAAAAGTATCTCTTGCTCCTCGAGATCTCGCCGTCGATCGGAAAGTTTTCATCGTCTGCCGTGGTATATACTTACCCACGCCCTCCGCTCTACGTACACAAGCGCGAGCCTCCTTCTCAACCCCTGCGGTGAGGCTTCTCTTTGTATAATTCTCCGTTGAGCGAAGAATCGGTGCGGGCGGTAATTTCTCCGTCGTTTGCTCGAGACAAAGCGTTCGAATTTCCCTGGGAATCACTGCGGACGTTTGTCTCCGAAGAATTAGAGCTTGATCGGAAAAGTGAACGTTCCGGAGTGCCGGCAAACAAAAGCCGATGAACTTTTCGAGAATCGCGCAAAAAGAGTGCCACGAAGATTCGTAGACTTCGCGGAGGGAAATTATCGTCGCCGTTTATTCTCTACGTTTGTCGACAATGGAGGATGATTCGATCATCGAGCATTCGCAATGTGTCGAGGGATCAAGCGCAACACGATAGAATGAAAATAAGACAAATGCCTCGACTTGGTTCTTCTGGCAACTGTTTTTGCTAGTTGAATCGCGAAACAACGTCACTTCTCGTCAGCTTCGCTTCTCGTAAAAAAAGTGCCAACTTCTTACCCGCGCTCAAGCGCGCGCTAATTATAACAGCAATCTTCCGATACTTTGTCTTGTTTCTTTCCGTGGAGCGCATAATAACGAGGATACTGCCATCCTCAGGATGCCCTTGTAGCTTCAAGTTCGTCCCCTTCTTGCTCTCGATACGAAACTTCTTCCCATTAATATTTAAACGAGGCGCGAGAGTTCGCGATCCTGGCCGGATTAAAATTTGAATAAAGCGAAGAATCGGAAATATCGCGAGGGAGTTTGTTGCTGTAGTTAAGATAGGGTGAGGATGTTTTTAGGGTCAGTGATTGGTTAGTTGGGTATTATTGTGCAAATTGGACGTACGATAGCGCGCTGTCGATTCCTCATTTTTTTCATGATTTTATCCCAGATCTGACAACGAGAGGTGGACGATGGAATAAATGGTCAGGAACGGACAGTGCCTGTTAATTTCGTTCACGAGGAAATATTTACGTCGTTTAGATTCGAAAGCGAAGGAAACCGATAAGGCACTCCGTAGAAATTCGGTGATTTTTCTCCCGTCTCATCTTTCGAATCCAATGCTCTCGTGAATCGAAGTCAGCGGCGGAGTTCTTGGACTTATCCCGGATGAAAGGATTATTTTAAAATCATTTCTTTCCGTTACTTAAATTACCAACGACATCCAGCAATTTTTTTATGCGTTGGAATTTTAAGTACTCGAACTGCCATACGGGCGAAAAATGTTTCACCACTATGTGAATTTTTAATTCGCACATTTTATTATTAAACATGTACCCTGTACGTACTTGAATTATTAAGCACAGTTTCACCGAATTCCCAATTACGAGTCGAACTTCTGAAAGCTCCTCTAAAAACGGCGGTGAAAGTTTCAAAGTGCCTGTGTACACTCGAGGGAACGCTTGTTTAACAAAGTTTCTTACTCGGGCAAAAATGCGAAAGGTGGCTTTTCGCGAAAGAGAGAAATATTTGAAAGCTTCGCGTCGAATGTGCAGGACTGACGGGACTTTATGGATAGCTGACAGAACTCAACTGATGATGTACGACGTGATCCATAAAGAATGAAAAATATTCGACGTGCGAATAAACGAAACAAATGGCCCGACGATAAGGGTCTCCTAGCTGGTGTCACGCGAAAAGAGAACAACACTTCGCGCACCTGATGTCTTTGTCAAAATTGACATCCCCGAAAAAAACCTACTGGCGCGTGTCCTATTTCGAGGATTTCAACTTGCCGACGAAGCAAGATAATAAACGAGTAGCACGATCGTTCCAATCCCTCAACGAGGTAAGAGAGCCTCATCCGTTGTTCTTACTTAACGATAAAGGATCACCACCGACTCTCCTAATGAAAAACTCGAAATTCTCGACAGCCCGGGCAAGTCTTGGCAGCACTTGGAAGCGCAGTTATTCATTTCTTAGACGCTTTCTCTCTAAGCTATGCACCAACGAAACCGAAACGAACAGCTTCCCCGCTGTTGTGTCATTCCGTCCACTCGTTCATTCTCCGGAAATAATAAAGCCATTGGAAGCTGAGTGGGGAGCATAGTTGAGATTACGATACAATTTTCCCGTGGACGAGACGCGATTTGTGTTTCATAATTATTCGTATACGCTCGTACATGGCCAGGGCTGTGACATGGCTATGCGCGAGGGGTTAATGATGAAAGATTATCGCGGACTTACTTAACGAAAAGCACGCCGTTTCCGTGACGTTGCTATCTTCCTCCCTCGGCCCTGTTAATTGTACAGAATCGCGTGGACTATCGCGCGCTCTCATAGTCCTGGATAAGTACCCCTGTGTGCTACGGACTGGTGGCTCGCTCCATCTTGCTAGATCCGCCAAGCTGATTAGAACGAGGGACTAAGGGACGTACGAAATGTGGACTATAGATCGTTTCCGGTAATCGGCGATCTCGCGAACCTCGCACTCCCTCGGCTGCTTGTTGCGAGGGGGCACCTGCGTGTTTGTATTGAACGCGTGCAAGCTCGTCGAGCCCACCTTCCCAACCGGCGCTTTCTCGTGGCAAACCCCTTTCGCCTTTGCCCCTCGTCCGCTAATTATAGTCGATGCTAAATATTTAGGAACGATCTCTCGTTACGGGAATTGCTGTAATTTGTAGACAGAGAGAGAGAGAGGGAGAGGCCAATAAAGGTCTGACATTATTGTTGCAAACCGCTCGGCGGATATTGCATTCACGCGCGCTTGCACCGCGCCGATATTCATCGGTTTTACAAGGTAAGCTTTAGGGTAGGACGAAGGCTTCTCCTCGAAGGGATTACGAGAGACGAGTAATACCTCGACTTTCCTTAAGATGCACGAACCTACCGAAATCTTCGACTAATTGCGCGCATTAAAGTCTTTTTTATAGTTTTCGACTCTCTGCCGATCTCTCCGAGATGCAACAAAAAAGTTCGTGATTTTTCTGAAACTTTCGGGAGTTCGCGCGGAACGGAAGTTCGTAATTCTTTTGGAATTTACCGAGAGGGCATTAATCTTACTGCGCCATTTATCGATCGCAATTTCGAGTTCAATTACCAGTGGCGTCCGGCTGAAAGTGGTTTACCGACATTCCGCTTTTCGGGATGAAATCATATTTACCCTCTACTACCTTCACCGTTTCGCAGAACGGGATGGTCCAACCCTTCTGCCGTTCGATCGCCACTGCCAAACCTCTTGGTGCGCGGGGAGGATAGGAGAAAGAATCTGCTACGGTCGGGGAATTAGCTCATCCGATTACGCTCGTAATTTCTATTTCCAGGTTAGCGCGAGCTTAGCCACGAGCCGCTCTTCTGGCAAAATGAGGCTGCTTACCACGGCAGCTGTCCCCTTCCGCCTTTATTAAGCTTGCTATAGCTAACGCCACGCGGCTTCGCGGGAGTCGTGTCAACAGTTTTCGGCTTTTCATTCGCGCGTCAATGAGAGAGCCCATTGATTATGTTTGCAGGGCGGAAAGTTATCGTTCTCGTTTAGTGTTGTAGCCGTTGCGACGAGAAGCTTCATAAGTTTCATTTTATTAGCACGCCAAAGGTAGTCGCTTGCGCGAAACTAACGCGTTCTGTGAAAATACGAAGGCAAAAGGAGCGTGGAAGAAATTAGGTTATTAATGCGATCGGAAGAATTTATTAAATTTCTATATTTCACGGGGTACTTATTGTTTGTGTAAATTTGCCGATGGAGAGAGGTGTAAAGGTGCAGATTTCAAGGTGCGATTTCAATTGTTTTCTTCACGCGCGGATCTAGCACGAGGAAAGGAGGAGACGGCGCCCGTTCAAGCTCCTGAGAAGAAATTTAAACTTTTGGAGTCCGTTGTCGCCGCTGCGGCGACGAGGCATGCCAGCATTTCGAATATACTTTGTATTTTTATACATGTAGGAGAGGTCTTTTGGCACAAGCTTACCCTAATCCCACCCATAATTTGATATATGAATATAAACAGAGATCGCCGAGATCGTCGAGACCTCTGAGGCTTCTGAGACCTCTGAGACTTTTGAGACTTCTGAGACCTCTGGGACTTTTGAGACTTCTGAGACTTCTCAGACTTCTCAGATTTCTTAGACTTCTAAATCAATTGAATTGAAGTAGGATCGAGAGACTCCTCTCGTAATTTTCATCGTCTCAAACTTTTTACTCGCGAGGATAATTACGCTTGGCCGATTCGCCTTAGTGGCTCTCATCGTCATCGAGAGCCACCGCATAGAATCCTATTTACCTCGTGCGGGATTGTTTTCGTTCCATCCGGCCACTCACCCGAGTCCTTTGCTTTGAGCCGAAGTTTTATGCCAGTCCCAGGCGGATACCGGTAGCGTGGGCTCAGAGGCTAATGTTAGAACTAAATCTATTCGCGTAGAAATCAACTTAGCGTCGAGTTGATATCCCCAGGGGGTTGTCAAGATGAAGGAACCAGAGCCCGCAGAGCCAGCCAGCCAGCCTACCTTTCTCCTCTTAGAGTATCTGTGAGACGCGTCTCTCAGCGAGTTCTCTCCTCCTTCTCAATGTAAACGTTTGCCTCGATAGAACGGAGCTTCGCGAGTTGTATATCTTCTTAAATTAGGCAGATGCTCCTTGCCAGTTTCCAGTCTCGCGGATAACCAATTTCCCCCGTAAGCATCACCGACGGGTGTAAGTTTCTATTCAAGATCGAAATGCTCCATACTGATATCATCCCCTTTCCGCGTGTTGAGCGTATTCGTCTTCCACGAAGATTTTAATGGGTATTGCACAATATATTCACATACAAGGTTTAATCAGGTGCTCGTAGTTCGTTATCCTGTCAAGCGCTTTCCTTCTCTTCCGTGATCCTTCACTTTATCCACTCACGTTCCAGATGTAAATTTGTCCGAATTGTTGGAATGCGATTGGAACGTTTGCATCGTCTCGTTTTGTAAATATTACACGCGCGGGACCAATGCATCTACCGCGGGATGGTAAATGATTCAGGCACGGGGGGTGGGTGAGCGTCAACCCTCGTAGTCGGTGCAAGTTGCCAGATACGGCTTTCCACTATCTTCTTCTCCTCTTCATTTTAAAAACCGCATCGTAGTAGCGGAGAAGCGAGCGACTGCCACGGTCGCGTCGAGTTGGCCGCGCTCTCCTCTTGATAAATCGGCTCGCGCCCCGATGTTCCGTCTCCCGTGGGCGTGCTGCATCGCATAAATAATCAGGTCCTCGTCATTTTTTACTCTTTAGCGGGACAGCAATAACCGACGTCGTTACGCTCCGTTGGAGGTTCCGTCATAAATTGTCGTGTTGCTGCTGGGGCGTCTCGCGTTCTCCTCCGACGAGAGTAAGTGAGACTAAGAGTGGCTGAGAGAACGAGGAAGAGAGGATGTATCTCAGGTGCAACCTACTGCCGACGATGATCGATCGTCGAGCGAATGAGAATCGTGGACCCCTCGGAGTTGTTAAACGTCGCGTTATTAATCGATCACCACTTTCAATCCCGCTTCGACTTCTACCTCGAAGAAGAAACCCCTCGGATATTTGCACGAAGCTAGATCGGTAAATACGCTACTCGAGAGAGTAATGGGTCTCTAAAAGGGAATCCACGGGTGGGTAATAAAAGTTGAAAAGAGGATCGCAAGAATCGAGTCCTCGGTTTAGTCCTCTACGGTAGTCCTGTCCGAGATATATTATAGTTCATATTTGGAGACGGACCTCGTATAAGCGTCCTTCGACGTAGCTTCCGCGTAGCTCGCGGCAATATGCCGGTGGGGTATGCATAATACGGCTAAAGTGGGCCGTTAAATTTTGAGTTTTTAATTTAGCCCCGTTGGAAATTCAAGAGGCTTAATCTCTTTTGTTTTTAAAATATATTACGAGGACCGCGGTGGCCCAGGACCACGGGGCTCTATCGCGATGTCCACGCAATCGTTGCTCGAGTTAATATTTCTCCTTTCGTTTTATCCTTTTTTACGTTCTCCCGTTGCACGCGCTCACGCTTCCCTTTATGGGTTCCACGTGTAACGCCTATCCACGTGATCGCACGTGTCGCGAGGTGGGAGCTTTCGTCCGACGTATAACCAGCGGTGTGCTACGACGTTTAATCGGCGATTAAAGCGCCACACAAGCGCTCCGCAAGCTCGAACTTTCGTCTGATTATTTGCACCGTGGGGGGTCCTAGTCGTTGCCTCGGCCGCAATTGTTTTTACGATAACCGCCCCTCTTCCGCGCCCTCTCGGGACCGTTAAACGTTCCTGGGGTTCGGTCGAGGGCGAGAGAACCGACGACGTCGTCGAGGACTCAATTCGCCGGTGTCAGGTGATTTCATTTTACAATTCCTCTTTACCCTCGAATTCTTTCCGCCCTCTATTTCGCAGGGGCCGATAACGCGCATCGGTTCTTCGATACTTTTACAAGGGTGTGGCACGGGAGATTTTCGATTTAAAAAATTGCTCTCTTTCTCTCTCTCTCTCTCTCTCTCTCTCTGGAAAAAGAGAGAAGAACGTGGAAGGGCTTCGAAACGAAACTCAAGCGCGGATTTTTCGAGCGAAGCTCATTTCCACCGCGATCCGCATCTTCTCGTCCATTCCGGCCCTTATCCCTTGCCCTCGTCCCACCGAGTTCGTTTCACGATATACACTCGGCCGAGAGAGCGTCGTAGCAGCACCGAGCTAAAAAGATCGTTACGGATAATGGGGTGAGGCTTAGTCCTCCGTGGCCTTCCCCATACGGAATGATTTCCTTCGTGTAAGCCTCGAGCGCGCGCGCGCAAGTCCGGAGGATTCTCGCGCGTAAGCGCGTCCTCTGAGGCCTCAACATTCGTCCTGCTATAATTACAAGGGTATTACACGCGAGCACGCTCCGCGTCAGCATCATGCTCGTTTCATCTCTCTGACGACGGATCGCTCGCACGAGAGTTCGTTCCTGTCGTCGAAACGGATTTACACCGTGCCAGCAGCTTAGTGTCTCGCGTGTCGTCGGTTCGAATGTTCGAATTTAAATTTGGAACGGTGATTCGAGTGGAGAAAAAATGCGAGAAGGAACGCGAGCTCCTAAGAAAGTTCACGTGTGGGTTGTGGCTGTGTGTTTGCACCTCGCGCTGGTCTTGCTACGTTCTTACGAGCTCGATCGATGTCGCCTCCTCCTCGATTGAATTTTATCGGGCCAGGACGAGAGTTCCTCGAGGAAGTAGCCGTGAGAGAACGTCGTGACACGACTTTGTGCGTTTTCATCGTTCATCGTCCTCGGAGTGCCCCGCTTTCACAATTCTCCTGGCTGAGTCGTGAACATTTTTCTGATTCTTCGCGTCTATCTCGAGGTCCATTCTGGTGAAATGTTTTATATTCGTTTGTTTTCAGAATTGTTATTTATCGATTTCTTTGCCAGTTCGTCCGGTTTTCCGAAGTTTCTCCAATTAAATGTGTTTTCTGATTTTCCACGACTGCGGAGCGTAGTTTTGAGCTTGTTTTTTCTTCCACGAATGGATTTAAAATAAAAGGCAGTATTTTGCATTATTAAATTGCAGTGGCGCGGTATGCATCATGATAGATTCACATTTATCTCTTATCACCGGCGATAAATATATCTATGCAAAGAGTCTGAAAGTTCGTCACTTTATAACGAGGACGTTCCAATTTAATCTGCAAATGGATTAAATTCTCGGCATACTCTCGTAATAAAAAATATCAACGGAATGTAGGCCGAAGAATTTCGAGGGAGACGCCATGCTTTAGGGATGAAGAATTTACGCTCGGAGGATTACAGGATCGTCCGTCTTCTTTCTTAAAATGTAAATTACCCGTTTCTCGATTGCGAAGCAGTCTCAGAAGTTCGATCCATTTATAGATTAAAACGTGGGGCTACGTGTACTCGCGTATCCTGTAACTCTCATCTCATTCTACCAGGTAAAACGAATAATTTCTTCGATTGCACGATTTTTATTTTCAAAAATGCATCTTCGAGTTCTCATCGAATTGGGTCGACTATACGGCAATATCAATTTCGCACGCCAATTCTTTCTCATTTCTCTCAATATGGCAGAATTGAATTCAACGGTCTCACCTGCATTCAATTTATTCTGATGCTTTCGTACTGCGTGCGCCAATACTTATTTTGGATACGCAATTTACGCCCTTTGTCTTCGCCGTTTGAATTTTTCACGATAAATTGAGAATTCGAACAATGAGAATTCGCAGATGCGCGACCGGCTTTGCACGGCGCCGTTTTGACGGCTCGCTCGTAAATGACGAGAACTTCTCACGGATCGAGAGCGAACGTCACGCCGCGCAAGCGGTACTCGGGGACGACTGCTTCCCCCCCCCCCCCAACTCCAGCGGAAGTTACTTCACTATTGCGCAGTCAAGCTACGTACATACATACGTAACTTTCGATACGAGGATCGATGTTGCACAATATCGAGCACCGTCGTGTATGCTCGAAAACTCATTTGCAATAGAAACCTCGTTCAACGAAGGCACTTTACAAAGATCAATTTAATCGAATTCAATACGCGAGCCGATGACAGTTTTCACATTGTCTCACTTCGAATCGAATCCGTGTAACGCGGTAACGAGCTCGCGTCCCCTTTATCTCGTTATTTCAATCGTCGGGAATAAAATTTACCGGATTAAGGCAGGCGTCCACATTTTCGCATCGTAAGTATCGGACGCATCGCATCAAACGGATCGTAGTATTCTTTGTATAGAAAACAATACAAGTGCGTATGCGTGTGCGTAATACGGGTAGATTCGTGCGATCCGTACGATGCGGATCAGAGGACGCACTTGTATTGTTTTCTATACAAAGAATACTACGATCCGTTTGATGCGATGCGTCCGATACTTACGATGCGAAAATGTGGACGCCTGCCTTTAGGATTCACTCGTTTCGCGTGCACGAACGATTGAAGAATGCGCGGAGTTCTCGCAGTGGAAAAGGGAGACGATTTTATCGTTAAAAAGGTTATCGAATCACTTCAATCTCTCTCTCTCTCTCCCTCACATAATGCGAATCGAACCAGAATTTCCATCTCTTAGGTCTAATCACGATCGTACGTTTTGCCCTCCAACTTTGCCTTCGCGTCATCGAGACTCTACGACTTGAATCCATGAGTTTGTTAATGTCCGTGCTACTACTGCGAGACTCGTTGCACAGACGCGAGTCCGTTGGGTTTAGGCCGTAATGCGAAATTACATCGATGGAGATGCGGTGAAACTGCTGTTTGCGAATCCGTTTCAACCACCACCGTTTACCAGCACACCCATTAGTATCGGTCTCCGATACGCGACGAGTCCCTCGTACTCGAGCATTTGCACGGCCTGATTGTGCGTGGACAGTGGTTGGCCCACGCGACACGCAAATATAAAGGAACCGTTTATACTTTGTGGATTCGCTTCAGGCGCGCACTGAATGTCACCGGAGACGTGTCGTAAACCTCGAACCAGACGAGAGTCGGAATATTCGGTTCGCGACAATTCAGCAGATCCGGAAGCTTTGAATTAAACACCGACACGAAGATCAACACACTGAAGATCTTCGATCACTTCCTCGTAGTTCCGTGTATTCGAAGCTGGAAAGTTCGAAGAGACAAACCTTACGAGGGTAGAGGGTCGAAAGTGATTTAAAATCACGAACGGAAACGTCAAACAAAATCATTCTGACCGCTCGAATCTCGAGCGAAGCTGGAAAATTCGCAGTGAGAGATAATGTGGAAAGTAAGGAGACGAAAAGTTTTCGATCGCGATTCGAGGTGCACGGTTTAGTCTGGCTTAAGCTCGGACTAAATTCGAGTTGCCCGAGTGGCCCCAACAGCGCCTGATAACCTCTCACGCGCGAAACGATTGATCGCCTCGCAATCTGGCTGCTGAGGATCGCGGGAGCGCGGGGCCTACCGAGGAGTCTCACTTTAATTCTGACATACAGATATTTGGGTTAAACCAGTATTAAGTCTGAGTTAAATGTCGATCTCAGCAAGATCCGAATGTAGCCTCTCGAACTCTTCGGATTCGTGCGCGTCAGTGAAACGATTACCATTCGCGCGCACTCGCTCACCTTTCACGCGGCCATTAAATCAAAGGCGCGCTGCACTATCACGGCTGGCAGCGTTGTTACGGTCGTATTTACATTTATCCCAGATGATGGCAGGAATGGAGGAAGCTCCATGAGGATATGCAGCCAGGCGCGAAACCTGTCGCGTCGATATTGCGCCAGTTACTCTTTGGTTTAGCTTAGTCGAGGTGAAATAATCTGGATGGGTGCGTAAACTCGAGATACTCGAGGTAAAGGAGTGTTGCACCTTCTGGAGACGTAAATCTGTCATTTGGAAGGGAGAAAGGAAAGGTAGCAGCTTTCTTGGTTAGTTTTGTCTCGTGCGACCACAGTCTCTCGTTGATCGAGGTGAAATAATCTGGATAGATGCGTAAACTCAAGGTACTGGAGGTACAGGAATCTTCTGGAGACTTATATCTGTTCTTTGAAAGGGACAAAGTAAATGCACGAGCTTTCTTGGTTAGTTTTGTCTCATGCGCCACACTCTTTCGCTAATCGAGGTGAAATAACCTGGACAGATCCGTAAACTCGAGATACTCGAGATAAATAAGTGTTGAACTTTCTGGAGACTTAAATCTATCCTTTGAAAGGGACGAAGCAAACGTACCAGCTTTCTTGGTTACTTTTGTCTCGCGTGACCACACATTCCCACAGATCAGGATGAAATAATTCAGATGGGTGCGTAAACACAAGGTACTCGAGGTAAAGGAGCGTTGTACCTTCTGCAGACTTAAATCTGTCCTGTGAAAGGGACAAAGCAAATGCACGAGCTCTCTCGTTTAGTTTCGTCTCGTCCGGCCACGCCCTTCTGCAGTTTGATCTCTTTCATTAGCGACCCTCCCATAAAATGAGCACCGCGGAAAACTCGTGCGTTCCGTGGGTCGCGGATTTTGCAGTTCGACATTCGAGAGACGGGCACACACGTCGGGGGTTTCAGGACGATACGAAGTTTAATCTTCCGGAGTGCGTGGCACCGTACGCTTGTCGCATTAGCTCACTGCCACGTAACGTCCGCCGTCCGTCGCTCGTCACGTCCCTCTGTGTCTTCGAATCTCGTTAATGGTGCTCCTGGCGCGCTCGACGAATTTGCATTATCATTTTAGCGGAGAAAGAGAGCCAGGAATTTGTAAGGTTTTCAAAGACCCGCCTGCGAGTCGTTAGTACGGCTAAAAATAAAACGAAAAGATTACACTCTTTTTACCGTAAATACAAAGACTCAAACGCCAGGCTAATTGGATTAAGAATCCGGGTGAGATGGATTTGCGGGTGAAATGACTCGATCTTATATAAATTACGAATTGTTTCGATCCTACGCATATTCTAACGGCTGCCTCTAAGCGCAACATGATAAAGAGCAATGGGTAAAAAACCATTGCAACCTTCGTGAAATTCAAGGACACCAAAACTAACGGCAGGATACACTCGGCCATAGATTCGAGCCTTGGATTAACAATTCATCGTATCAATCAACGTTCACTCCCTTTCTATCAATAATTACGTAAAACCAGAGAGCTACTCCTCCCAGATTCTTCTCTCGGTCCTTTCCATGGGCCAACAACGTAGACGTACCGTGACACCGTGGATTCCCGTCACGCGACGAGGTTGTTAGCCAAATCCGATCCAGCGATCTGCAACGCAGATATTATTCATACGGCCTTGCCGTCGCGTCCCGGGGATCTCTTCGCGACGATCGATCTATCAGAACCTTCATTAATCCCACGTCGTGCTTCTCTCTCGTTTTTTCTTCTCCTTCTCCAGTTATGCAAAGCTTCCAGGGAGCCGTCATTCGCGCCCGGGCGCGGAAAAATGCGGAATGCCGGGAGAATGGGAATTCGGGAAGATGAAGCAAGCAAGCGAGTCTCTCAGCGACGCAATTTATCCTTCTGACAGGTTCTCCGCTTTTCCTCTTTCTCTCTCTCTCTCTCTCTCTCTCTCTCTTTCTCTCTTCCATCGCGTTTCGGCGGAAAGAGGAAGAGAACTGTTCTCCCGCGAGGTCGAAAAGCTCACATTTTTTAATTCTTATTCTCGCAAGAGAGTCGACGAATTCGTTTTTCCACTCGGTGGGAACGCGAGGAGGAATCCTGAAAGCACCGCTCGCGCGCGCGCGCGCGCGGTTCCCTTGTTACTTGAATCCCCGGCGCTTCGTCGGATCTTCTCCGCGCTTTGTCGAGGCTTCCGACGAGATTTTTCTAATTTTAGAATTACGAAGGGGAGGGTACGGAGCTTTCTACGACTGACGTTGCCCGTAGGTGGGGACAAGACGTACGATGGGATTTCGAAGAGAAAATTTCTCTCGTCCTCCGCGGATGTTATATTTTCACGGTGATTGGTTTAATTACGAGGGCATTCGCGATCCGATTCTATTTCAGGCATTATCACGGGGACACAGAGAGATTAAACGCGGCGCGGCAATGAAATGGTTTGCTCCTCGAGAATCTAAGATGAAATTTTTTTAGGTGTGGCCTTCTCTCGTTATATCTCGGTAAGTATACGGGACTCGCGTGACACGGATTCTTCTCTGATAATAGTTTAAATATCCCGAGTTGCTCTCAGCGCTTAACCGTCCGACGTCGTCACGTCGAAGTACTTTTCCACGGCCGAATAGTTTCTACGTGCCTCGCATAGTTGGAGTCCTTTGCATATTCCGCGGGTGTCCCGCTATATTTACGGAAAGCGCGTTTTGATTTATTCCACTCGCGGACTCACGAATCTCGTCCTTTGCGTCATTCGAAGACGCTTTCTCTCTGTCTTGAGAAAGAGAAAGAGAGAGAGAGAGAGAAAAGCTTCAGCGATTCGTCATATCTCGCGCGAGAGACACATCGCCAGGGGTTAATGACCCTTGGAAGAAAAATTGCGCTTTTTCTAGTCGTCCGTAAATCCTAGATGAAAGACGACTGATATACTCCGTGGAATATTTCGTGGAGTTCCACGCGAAGTCGTCGCAGGCGAGAAGTTTCCATTTATAACCGTTACGTCGAAGTAATCGGAAAGTTGACAAAAGGGAGTTTCGTCATTAGCGCGGAGTGGGGAGCTCCTAATTCTGTAGCTAATTACCTTCCGATCCGCAGAGGATTCTAGGCCACCTTCTGTACATGCTCTCTTTGCCGGGGTTAATTACTCACGGTCCTAATCCTTGCCCGTAAATATTTGAACGCTCGTACAAGCGAATCCCCGATCTAATTTTGCTACTCTTAGGCTAAGTATTCCGCGACACCAAGAGACACGAGCGGTAACAAGAATTTCACTGATTGCTTTTCGTTCTCCTCCACGGAACTTTTATCTCGCGAGCCTATAATTATCCTCGGGCGCGAGGACGTATTACTGTCGAGTTGAAACGTTCGCGAGCGTTTCGAAGTCATCGAGAAATAATGACCGCGGAAGGACGAAGGGTCATATATAAAAATCTTAGTTGCATTTTTCTTTAACTCCCCTGGGTCACGCAGTTCCACTCGTAGCGAACAACTTAATCGCTCGTAGAATTTATGGGCCATTTGTGCGTGTCGTTTGTCATTGCGGGCGCCGGTTTATCGGACGTACAGATATCCGAAATTATATTTCATCCTTGCGCGTGGAGGGTTAAAAAAAAAAGAAAAAATTCGGATCGTAGCCATGAGAGGAAAAGAAAAAATCCGGATCGTAGCCGTGAGAGAAAAAGAAAAAATTCGGATCGTAGCCATGAGAGAGAAAAAAGTGATGCGCGTAGGGAACGCACTTGGATAGGGCGCGCGCGATATTTCACGTACGCGTGTATTAATGCGATCGTGTCTGTAAAATGTCGGGAGACGATTTCGGCGAATATGAAATTTTACGGCGCACGGCAGTGGCACCTCGCATTTAAATTTTATCAATTTGTAGCAATCGACGTGACGGTGGGTCATGGAAAAAGTCAATTAATCCGGCCGACGAACCTGGTCCACCAAGTATCGCCGCGCGGTGAGCTTTAATGGTTATAACTTTTTAATTTCTTGAAAGTGCTCTGCAGGCCACGGTGGACGAGGCGAGACGGTCACGTCTTAAATTTACGGTTGGACGGGGCCCGTGTGTTCTCTATTATGGCGAGTCTTAGCAGAAGGTGAATTATCCGCGCTTTTATCGTCCGCGCGATGAATAGGCCCCTATCCCGTAACCGTCCAGGTGGGTAGAGTATTTAAATTTTTTTAATCGCAATTTACGAAGTCCCCACTTCGAATACCAAAATCGTATCGAGGGTCCTTCGAGAGTATCGAAGTTCCTCGAGCTCGAAATTAAGACGTCGATCGTGACGGGTATTAAATTCGAGACTTATCCCGCGCTCTCTTCATAAACGTCAATCCGAGCCTCAAGAATTTCCTATATCCTGAGAAAGGACGATCTTTCGGAAGGTTCGCGAGGTACCAACCTACCGGAGGAGATTCGGCAGCTTCTCTACCCCCGGAAAGTATTCGAGGCATTTCAGTCCACCCCACCCGTACGAAAGCTTGCGGATCGTCGAAGTTAAATTAAGAAAGTTGTATAAACCATAACACCGTTATCCAGGATGATAGGCTCGGTCACGTACCGGCTCAACTGGCCCTATTTTCACCCGTTCCTGGGGCTTATCGGGCGCGGTTGGCTTTTATGTACCTTTATCGGCGCAACCAACGAAGAGTAATGTCGTGTAAATCGTCCAGTTTCGGGCGGAAGTTAAAATCCATTTATCTTCCGGCTCTTAAACTCCCACTGCTTCTCCCTCATATTCGTCTTTGGCTCGAGTTTTACCCAAGAAGAGAGGACGGAAGAGAGGCTCTCGAGGCTTCGAGAGACATTGAAATTCGAAGTCGACAACAGATTCGATACGACCAACTCTCACGCTCCTTTCTCTCCTTTTTTCGTTCCAATCGCTCCTTCGCTCATACACCCATTTCTCGTTCACCGGTTTGCCACTCTCCTTCCTTCTTCCACCGTCTCCTTTCGTCCTTCGCGCTCGGAGGACCGTGAGTTTATTTCCGCGATACCAAGGATTTGGTCACGTTTCTGGTTTATGGGAGGAAAGGGAAGGAAGGAGAGGTGGCTGACGCGCCTTTCCGTTCCCTCTCGTCTTATCCGACACCGTGAAGTCGGCTTTATAAACAGTCGTAAAGATTTCGTGAAAATTCATTCCGGTCCGAGCTGCTACCGCTTGGACAACGGCCGGCTGACTTCGCGCTCGCAGTCATTCGATTATCGTTGAACCTTTCGATACAATCGTTACGAACTCACCGTGCGAGAGCGCGTGTTTCAACGTTATCACGTTCCAGTTGCATAGTGCATTTGCGCGAACGGACCGCGCGGTTTTAATTAAATATGTTTGTTTTTACTACCAACTCGACCGTGGACCGTACATCGTTCCACTTACGCGTCGCATATATCTCTACCGGAAAATTTCGTGTCGTTCCCTCGCCGCGATTATCCTGCTTTTTTCCGTTGCTTGTCACGTCGGAAGCAGCGGGCAGGGAAACGAACGCGCTCCAGTGCTCCGTGCGATATTTTTCAAAATCAGACCGTACGCAAATTGCTCGGTGGTTAATGAGAAGCGGCGGGATTTCATTTAAAATTCGTCGAGATCTCTATATTCGCCATATCGGATACTCCGATCGATCGTTCCCACGGAATTAATGATATCGCGATTGTATAATAAATTCATTCGACTGGAGGGGTTTTGCAGTGCGATGGAGAGAGAGAGAGACATCCTCGAATTTCCGTGACACTCGAGTCGTGACGCTACCGAAAATCCACGTGCAAGTAGACGAAAAAACTCGCTTAACTGTACGTGCGATTCTAGTTAAGTAGGGTAATCCGTCCTCGGTGGCCACTTTATTTTCAGTCGATCGGGCAAGTATCGATGGACACGGTGGAAGAGTGGTCGATTCGACGACAGTTTCGGGAGCGAGGCTCGTATCGATAGAATTTTGCGAAAGCACTGACGCCGTGAGGGACGACGTGAGACGAGGATAGTGGTGAAGGGAGACGCCAGGGCGCATACGAAATGCCCCGGAAAAGTTTGTTAAATCGATTAAGCCACGACTGAAATACTTCCAATTCTGTTGGCGTACACGGCCGGCATGCTGGGCTTATCGCGCGGCCTGTCACCATCAGGCACGGCCAGCTTTGTGCACGCAAGAGATGCGTTTTAAACGGAGAATGATAATTTCTCAGCCTGACGGCGAAAGTGTTCCCCCGCATAGCGCCACGCCATTATTTATTTAAGCGGGCACGCCACCGGCCACGGCAATTCTATTGTTTTGCACGTCGCGTGTCTCGTGGCGAGCCGCGAGTTTTTGGTCACACTCATCGGAGCCACGATTAATTACACACTTCCACCCGCGTTGCGATGCTTACGATTATCGGCGGTGAGAATTTCATCGCGGCTGAAAACGCGACCGAATTAACCGTGATTTCGTACGCTTCGTCGAGGTTGCACTCAAAGCGTGGCTTACCGGTTCGTCGAAACCTCGTGGAGAATGTGATTAATACCCGCGCGAGTTTCTCACAACGAGATTATTTGTTGATGGTATTTTGGACAATTCCATTTTTATTTTTCTTTTTCTTATAATGGGATCTGCAAGGCGTTCATCTGCACGTGGATCCTTTTTTTGTTTCTGCAGAAAAAGGTTTCATATCTGGTGGACGAATATTGCACGGAATTGCACACCTGCCGGGAGACCGAGTGGGATCTGCAACGAGTGGGAAGGGAGTTTCATTAAAGAGAAATTAATGCTGCGTCGCTGCAACAGCACGATAGGATGTGTCATCGCGGATAAATTGCGGCGCGTGTCATCGCGAAATTGACCGCGTGTAGACTCGGCTGCACTTTGAATTTCGCTGTTGTGCAGTAAGGTGCGAGAGATCGGGCGTTTGAGCGGAAAATTGTCATGGAGAAGCCTCGAGCTATAGGGGTCCTAGAGGATCCAAGTGTACGGTGAATGTGCGATGAAGATTCTCAATGACACTCGCGGTGAGAATCATTTTCGTTAACTCTTTCACTACCGAAGGCGGATATATACGCCTTCACAAATCCATCGATACATACGAAAGGCGTAAATATACGTCCTCTGTAGTTGTTTACTATAATCTTTCCTGTTTTACCAATTGATTCAATTTCTTTGCAATTATTATTTTTGTAACCTTTAAGAATAGTATCGATTATTCGTGTACTGTTTTGATCAGTAGTCAGTGGAGAATCGGTCACAGTGACTAACGTGTGAATATCACGCCGTATGTAAGTATCGATGATTTGCTTCGACAATGCAACGGAGTGATAAGGTTAAACAGTCGCGTGACGAAGGGCATGAAGTTTGTTTTATCGATAAATAAATCATTCTCTTGACCGTTGTTCTTTATCGAGAAAATGAGATTGTTCCATTAAGTTCATTTGCAGTTTATTCTTTCACACGAAGGACGTGACTCTGATTCGACATTTTGCAACACAAGCTGACGGACGGGGGAAAACTCAATATTCAATTTTCTCCCGCGTATCCACCTCGTGGTAGATGTTGTTATTCGTTGATTAACAGTTTTTCTCTTGGAGGTTTACCTGTACTGAAGGTGCTATTATATCCTGCTGGGGCATCGAAAAAATTTGGTCGCCGAGATCTTCATAACCGATATGAATAAAATTGAATTGAAAAATATATTGCATTCGGAAGAACGCATGACGATGAATTTGCTTTTCGATTGACACGAATAGTATCGTATAGACGGCGAAACGATTTTGTTTGCATCACCGGGCTCTATGAGAAATGGGCCAGGTGACATTTAGAGTGAAATTTAAATTCGAGATTCACTCGTTATCGCGAGAGCGACGAACGTCCGATAGACGAAGGCGCGTGCTGCACATTTCAAACGTTAATAGGAATAATAATTAAATTCAGCTGAATCCATCCAAGCCTCGTTTAATTCGAAAGCACGAATACTACATGCAATTATCGATTCTCGTTAATCAAAGAACAGAAAGAACGTATGAATTTGCGAAGGTAGACCAAACGAATCAAGCGATTCGTTATACACGCCTGCGAAAGACAGAAGGCTGTGGTGCGGTATCGGTCATTTTTCGTTCTCACGTAGTTATCGAATTTTATCGCACGACAATCCAATAATAATCGTCTACCGACTACACGCGAAGAAAAAGAATAGAAGCCATACAAATAACGGTAAACATCATTTAAACCGTTTTACCCCAACTCGAGTAGGACCCCTCACCGAAAAACAAGCCTCGATTAATTAACTCATAGACGGTTCAATGCGGCACGCAACCAATCGTCCCGAGTGCCCCAGGTTATGAAGAACTCACCGGCTGAAATTAAAATGCCTCCGCAAATGCAACACAACCCCAGGAACATTTTCCACGGTTAAATCAGCGTGGTTTCGCACATCCTTCGAAATTTACCGCTCGCATGAGCGGATGCGCGAATATTCAGAAGAAAATAAAATCGAGAGAGGAAGAAATATGTGGAGAAACAACGAACGATAGAGAGAAATTTGAAAAGTGCGTCCTCCGAAGTTCGCGCGCCGCGCCGGTGAGAAATGGAAAAAGGGGTAAGATGGTAATGAGAAGTGGTAAAAGTGTGCGGGTCGAGGCGTTGGCACGCCTTAAACGCAATGAGCCTCGTCTGGCTATTCTGAATTGTAGATGACGACGATGCTCGTTTCTTTCTTCTTCGGTGGTGGAACCAACGGCATCCACCGTACCACCGTGAAGTCCCTATTATAAAAGCTACGTCGTCCCTTGGGTCTCTCCTCCATTTTTTTTCCTCGTGAAACACGCGCTTGCATTACGAACGAAAGACCTCCGCCGACGTGGTTTCACGCTTAGCGGATTTACGGAGGCGATCGGGTACGCGCGATGAATATGCGAGGACCGATTGATACTGTCCTTGCTCCTCCTCCTTTCTTCTTCATCTCCTTCGTCTCTACCGTTCCTCTTATCGTTAACGCTCCGCGTGAGGTGCTTCTCAAATTTTTCTCGGGCCTCCAGATTCATAAGTTCACCGCAGGATTCACATTTCTGTGGATTCGGGGGTGAAAGATAAGCGACGAGGTTTAAGCTTGCGGCAGACTCCAGGGTGCGTAAAAAGAAGCTTCTGATTTATTTCGTCCGAATTTACTTACTTCGTGGTCCTCGTAAATTGCGCGCGTTACAGGAATGTGAATTAAAAGAACGCCTCTCGTGGAATGTTAATAATGCTCGTTTGTTTTTATTTGGAAATTTATCGCACAGAATTGATTTGCCAATAAACGAGGAGGCGCACGTTTTATGGAGAGTCAAGCGCGATGACGAGGCGCGGATACCGATTTCAGTCGAGACGGATATTGGTGCGTTCGAATAATGCGTGGTGTGCCATCTCTACGTATAAAATTCTCCGTGGGATAGCCCGCGGGTTATTTCAGTTGCTGTCGTAAAAGCTTCGGAAAGCGTGCCCGAAGGGCGTCAGGACGATCGACGAGTCGGTGAGGCGGGAATTTCAAATTGACTGAAAAGCGTACTTTTTGTGTGCTCCGAATAAAATCGAGTAGAATGCAATACTTCTCGTCGATTTTACTTCGGAATCTCGCCCCGCGGTAAATTTAATCGCGAGTTTGGACCTTTCGATTTTCGCGTTCGCATCCTCTTCTCGCAAAACAACGGTATAATTAGAATCCGAAGTTTCCGCACTGCGTCACTCGCGGATATGTTAATTTTGGATACCTTACACCACAATGTCTGCTTTAGCGAAAGTTGGCTTCATTAATTTCTCTGGAAGTGCGGTTGCGATTTTGGTAAATTTCTCTTGTTCTCGTGGGAATGAAAGTGGGTTTACGTAGACGCTAACTTGATGCCAACTTGGCTCAAAGTTTATCTCCTCTGGGAGTCTTCATTGATGCTATATATCATTTACGGGCAATAAAGTAATTAATTAATTTACGAAACCCCGCCTCTGGTATCGCGTCTCACTCCCACAATGGAATTTATCCTTTCTCACTTGTCGTTCTCCTGTAATCCTGAAACTTTCCTACTCCCCGAGAAAAAAATCTTCATAAACTGTCATTCACCCTGATACATAATATCTTTCGGGAAGCCCACGAAAATCCAATCTCCCCAATTCGAGCCCCCCTTCGAAAGACGAGATCCCCGAGAAAACACTTCCCAAGAGGATCCCTCGAGAGAACATATTCACGTTATGGCGAGACTTGAGCGAGAGATTCTGTCTACGGATTTTGGTACGCGGCGTGAAGTGTCTTTGATAAATAATTAAACATGTGTGTTGGAATAATGGCACTGATTTTGAAAAGCGAGAGAGTAAACTGGCTCGCGAACATCCAAAGACGTGCGACAGTCTCTCGAGGAACGTCTAGAGAACGGGGTCGGATTATGTAAAATTAAGCGTCGCAACGTTTACCGGTGTAACCTCTTGGCCCCTCTCTACCACCACGATCGAAGAGACCTCACGCGCGAGAAGCGCATCTGCCAAGGTTCGCACACTCGTGCTACGGCTTCTGTCCTTTCGCGCGCGTGAGATAGGGCTGGAAACCACCCCCGCGATCATAAACTACCCTCGCACACGTCGCAAGCGGCGCGTGTCCCCGTGACAGCGGCAACGTGCAATAAGTTAGCATGTAAATTATGTCAAGAAGCTCTCGGTGTCTGCGACGATCAACCGCAAAGCGGATTTCCTCAGCCTTAATCTCGCACGCAAGCCCTACTGGCGCGCGCGACGAAACGGACGAAGATACGATGGATTGGAGAATCGAGAATGCGCCGTGCTTAACCAATCTCGCCAATGTCTACGGCTGATTGGGACTTCCACGCTCGGACGAGCGAAACGAAATTATTCACTGTTACCATCGCGTTACAACTGTTTCGCAGATTTTCCGGAATTGAAATTCTTCCTCCCGAGACGAGACGAGAGTATCCAGACATTTCCAAGTGGTATGCTAATGCGCGCGAAAACTTGGGGCCCTTAAGCTGGAAAATTGAATTCGACACGCTTGCTAGCGCGAGTGTCCTTCCGATTTCCATTATTCATTTTTGGCACTGTGAATATGTAGGGGATAAGGATTTTGAGGGTCGAGCCATTTAAGGGATAAAACGTGGAACTCGATGCATGCCACTTAGGATCCGTGCTGATGGGCTCGAGCTTCGGATCACATTTATGGGTTGAATGCAAATGAGAGACTAACGAGTGTAATTGCATTTCAATTGGGTACGCGAGGTATCGAATGCTTCTTCTCGCGAAGAATCGTTCGTAGAATTCCTCCAAAGTCTTAGACGAGAATACATGGATGATCTTATGCGATTTTGAAGTAATCTCGTGACCCTGCGCGACTTTTACATAGCAGGTCGATGACCCAGGATCATTTTTAGATAATTGAACGGTGACCCTACGCGAGAACATTTTGCAAATTCGTTTCTACATTAGTAGCGTGGAAGGGTTTCTCTCGGAGGTTACGTTCTTAATTCGGCGTATCACACGGAATACTCCGGTTTCCATATCTGCGTAAGCCCCGTGTAATTCAAAAATGCGGCCTCGCACCGGGGATTTCCGCATTAAAAGCTTTTATCTGATCTCTTGGAAGTTCCCCTCCCGGCGGGGCATAAGTATTGTACTTTCCTGAAGTTATCTGGAGCTCCCAGCGGACTCTTTAGACGGTTCTCTTTCTTTCGTCTTGCCCGCTCATTTTTCAACAGTCTTATCAGCAGTAAGGGAGCCGAGTCATTATAACATCTCGCGGACCTCCTGACCGTTATCCTTGTACAGTTAATATCCGTATCTCCACGGACAGAAGTAAATAGTGCATTAACGTTGAATCGCGAGCGAGGCCGCGCACCAGTAGCGAGCAAGCGTCGAGAGAGGAGGCCTTTTATTGTCCCGCTTTTACGAGTTCCATTAAACATTCGAGCTAAAAAGGAGATTCTTCCGGACGACAAATTCTCCGGTTCTCTTCCGCGCTCTCACCAAGAATTTTGCCGCGTTGCGGGGCGTTCTCCGCAGTTACCGCGATTGCGATTTCAATGGGATTGAAGCGCGCCCGCTAGAGCGCCCGTTTGCGCCGTTGTTTGGTATATGAAATTGTTCGAGCTTCTTGTTCGACGTAGTTTACGGGGAGATACCTTAATGGCGGAGAATTTGACTTTGTCGTGGAGACGAGTTAAGAAAGAATAGTAACAATAGGAAAATTATTATTGCGACGATTAAACGATTTGGAAATGTTTCTCTTATTTGAAAATAAGCTCTCCTCGATTCTTTTATCGTAATTGGGTGGTATTTTGCGGCGAGGATTTTAGACGAGGTTACAGTTTGAAATAGATTAATGTCACTGCGGAGACGAGTGGAAAAAAAACGAGAACGAAATCTTTATTGCATTGATTAAATGTTTTGGAAATTTTTCTTCTTATTGGGAAATACTGTTTTTCTCGATTCCAGTGTCGTATTTTGCGGGGAGGATTTTGTAGGAGGTTACAGCTTGGGATACATTTATGTCGGCAAATTTGACATTACCGTGGAGACGAGTGAAAACGAGGAAAATCTAAAGAACAATTATTGTTGCATCGATTAAAGGACTTCGGGTATTTTTCGCTTATTCGAGAATACGACTCTCCTCGATTCCTTTACCGTGATTCGGTCCTGAAATGAATTTTGCGTCGGTCCGCAATATCTCGCGTACTCGTTCGCATAAATCCGCGCGCTACCCTACAAACGCGTCAACCCCTCGCTGAGTTGGGATTAACGATATCCGAAAAGAATAGCACCGACGCCGGAGAATCGATGGATAAAGCGTTCACGAGAAGCACGAAAGCCGATCGCGAACGACTGAATATTCCCATGAATTATCCTCGGGTACGCGTGTTTCGACGGGTTCAGGCACTCGATTTATTTCTCGCTGAGGAAAACTTCCTAGCCACCGGGATTTAATCTTGTACGATGCGTGCCACTAGCGCGCGCGCGCGCGCGCCGGGCGACAATATTTTCTGTTTTTACCATTTTCTCCCCCAGAATTTTTAGCGTAAGCGGGCCGAATTAAAACATTTACTTTACTTTACATGAAACATTGCGCGCTGAAATTATTTCTCGTGCATTACGGAATACCAACCGAAAGCAGTCAATAATATCTACAAAGCGGTATTACGAAATATGATTTGTGACTAATGAAATCACGTTTGGCCACCGTCCTTTGAGCATTTGTCTTTAAATCGTGACGCTTCCATGACCACGAGAGGGCGCGAAAGCTGAAGCTGTCCGTTTATAAAATACCTCGCGTTTAAAATTTGCACGGTGCGTAAAGTTTAATTCCGTGCAAAAGCGGCTTACGCTCTGTTTGGCTCCGCGACTTTTCTCCAACGTCCTCGGCACGTAAAAATTATTAATTCTCCTGACAACACTCTCTATAATCCACTCTCGAGGAGCCATGGTACTCTCTGGTGATTTTCAAAATCCGAAAATCGCTTTCGAACCCGGAAAGCTTCACTATTCAGTATCCAGTTCTGTTCTGTCGTGCACCAGAAACGAAAAGTCAGCCAGACTCACGTGGTTTCCCATTTCGTCTTCTAATCGTCCGCTATCGGTTCCGCGCGTATGAGTTTCACGAGGAGTGAAACTTCTCTCGGCGCAATTATCGCGACAGTGACGAGGGCGGGAAATCGAATCGACCTCCACTTCCTCCGGAGACAGAATGCGTCTAATGCTGTGTTCGCGCGCGCGACACGGAAAGCGCACAGGTCGTTCGCGGTGGAGCTTAAACTTGGCCATTAGCGGAGCTACGGGCGAGCTCGCAATGTATTCCTATGTAAACGGCGAAGGTGGGTTGGCTGGTGCCTTCCAATTGTCGTAGTTGGTGGAAACAGTCGTTCGCCACAATGCGCTTCCGGCTACGACGAGGAGAAGGAGGCGCCTATCGAACGTTAAACAAAATTGTCATGGGTGCACAGAATGATTTCGCTACACTTCGCGAAACTTCGACGCTCCGCGCGTGCTCCTCTCCTTCCTCGGCTTTCGAAACTTTCTCAAAGCAACAAACAGAAGGAGGCGCGCGCCTGCTAACGGATACAGTAAGGTTCGAGTGTCTCTCCTTTGATTTGACTTTTTACTTTACCACGTTGAGCACGGCACCGATTTTCTTATTCTTTCCGTTCACGCGGAAGCGAGCACTTGGTAGCAGGCGGCCAACGGGCGTTTGGAACCGAGAGTATAAAGAGAAGAAGATAACACTCACGACTCGGTCACGACCTCGTTTCAGTTTTTCACCTGTCACTTGAACTGTGGACGTTTTTTTTTTTTTTTTTTTTTTTTTTGTGATACCAATTATAACACTTGGTTTCTAAGTTTGATACTGTCAGTTCTTAGGGCCCAGCGCTGTCTGAACGTAAAGTTCGTTGCCGGTTTCCAAGGATTGACATGATTGATACGTTAATGGAAATTTGTGAGCAAAGATTACAATTTTAAAGGATTTTAAACAAATGTGTAATTGCAAAAGTGAACGTTGCGTTTTTTTTGTTTCTTTAGATCATTGACCTAGTATATATGGACTGGACATTCACTATAGTTTCTGCTGAGAAGTTAGAAAGAAAGGCAATATGTTTTGCGGATGTCTGTCAAAGGGAGATAAATATATTTGTTCACTGTTCTATACGCGCTCAACTGTCTACAGGTTGGAGCGAGATAAAAAATATATTTATCTCACTCTAAAAGACAGAGAAGCCCCGAAAAGTACGTTTCTCTGTCTAACTTTTCTCCGGACATGTCACACACACATACATAGGTCTCTGCTCTAGGACCAATCCCCCACGTGAACCGTGGCTTGGTAATTCAAATGAGGACAAAAAGTTTTTTTGGGTATTCGTCAATTTTCTGCCCCACCATATGACTCTATTTACTACCCGTGTTCACCGAGCCGTTGAGCTTCACGGTTCAGTTCCCTTATAACCTTCTTCTAGAGTGTTGTGAGAATCCTTTTGACGAAGGATTATGTCACTGAATATCTCTGCGTTTCATTTCCGTTGTCCAGATCTTCTCTGCTTCAAAGGCACTGGCGTATCGTTTGTCGCAAAAGTATTAAGGTGTGTAAAGGAAGAAACAGCAAGGTAAAAGAAGACTCTATACATATACTATTATAGACCTCTGGATTTCTTCGACGTGTAGTGGTGGGGCACGAGAATCCCGAGTGGTCTTGGTAACGGGTGAATACTCGCGATTCGAAGCCAAGCGACTTCCAAATGCAGAAGAAAGCATCCATATAATATAAACACGGCAGTAGTATCGAAAACTACCAAACACTTTTACTGGCTTCTTAGATAAGAACATTTACATGGACCTCGCGATAAATCACATTTTAACGCCCAACTTGCATCGTTAAATTTTAAAGTCAAAGGTGATTCGAGTAATACGAAGGAAAGCACTGTAATAATTTAGATAGTAAACCCAAAGAATGTTTAAATACAGAGCAATAGAAAGTAACCACATGCGTCTGAAGTAAGAAATAAAAAGCTAGAAGGAGACACTGCACTTATAGCCCTCTTCATTCCTTCGATGTTGTCGTCGTGGTAGTACACGAAAATCTCGAATAGTCTGGATAACGGGCCAAAATACCTACGGTACGATTCCAAGCGACTTCCGAACGCAGAAGAAAGCACTCCTATGATATAAATGCAGCACTGGTATCGGAAACCACCAAACGCTTTTACCATCCTCTCGGCTAAGGACATTTACATAGACCTTACGATAAATAAAATTTTGAATCCCCAACTACCATGGTCAAATTTTAAGGTCAAAGTTACACAAATAATACCAAACAAAACACTGTACTAATTTAAATAACAAACCTAAGAACCTTTATATGTATACAGAGGGAAGCAGGAAAATATCATTTTGATTGGACAAACATAACACCACCGGTTAAGGGTTAAATTTAAACTCATCACGCATTCTGCCCAATAGAATTGATCACACTCGTGTCCACACACGTGTCGATAAATAAAATTTTGAATCCTCAACTAGTATGGTCAAATTTTAAAGTCAAAGTGACTCAAGTAATACAAAACAAAACACTGTACTAATTTAAATAATAAACCTAAGAATCTTTATATGTATACAGAAGGGAGCAGGAACGTATTATTTTGATTGGACAAAAATAATCCCACCGGTTAAGGGTTAAATTTAAACTCACCACGCATTCTCCCAATAGAATCGATCACACTCGTATCCTCCACCCCTGTCCAAAGTAATTGGGTTGGATTTTCAAAGTTTTCATTCTAACTCTTCTCATTTTCATGAATCCACAGAACGTGAGATCTGGTATGAAGCGGCCGCGCGGGCGATCGAGACGCGGATTCGCTCAGCGGCGGCGAGTTCGAGCGGGAGCGGCACGACGCCGCCGGCGGGCGTCGCACGCGGCGTCGTCCTCTTCGTCGGAGACGGCATGGGGATGAGCACCCTGACCGCCGCTAGGATTCTGTCGGGTCAGCGTCATGGAAACACCGGAGAAGAGGCTCAGCTCGCCTGGGACAGCTTTCCCGCAGTTGCTCTCTCCAGAGTAAGTACTTCTTCCGCCTCCACTTCTTCTTTTTTCTCCTGTTCTTAGGACTTAGCTACTCCTCGCGTCATCGTGGATATTTTTTGCGACAGCTCTTCCGTGAAACTTCCATCTCCACAAACACGACCTTCGCACTTTCATCGAGATCTTTGAGATTTTTTCTTTCCGTTTTTTTTTTTTTTATATATATATATATAGGGAAAACTCTCGCGGGAAATGTGCGAGAGAGTATTTCTCGACATTTCTCAGCCGGTATTATAAATGTTATTCGATGGCCGTGGCATCGTCCACGAGGATCGGTAAGAATTTTCTCCACCCGGGATTTTTTCTCCTTCTTTTCGTTTTCTTCCGAGGCTTTGATTTCACGCCATATTCCTGGCAATTTCCTTCGAAAGTATGGCTCCCTCATTGTTTATTTCTCCTCGATTCCGTGTAGTATCCGGGCCATCCATCGATCGAAACGTCGCTCTGCCCTCGTTCTCGATTTCTCTCGTTCGAGAGGATGGTAGAGCCCACCTTCTCGCGCGCGCCTTCACCATTGTGTTTCCTTTTCATTCGAATCTCCCTCCTCCGCAGACATTCGCGAGCTTTGCTCGCGCGATGCTTGGATACTACCTGCTAGTACCCCTTTCCATTCTCACCGGTATAGTACACGCTTCCGTGCATATGTATCCATACGTTCTCTCTGGCTTCTTATTTATCTCCTATCTTTCGATTTCTCCCACGCCCTTACCTCTCTCGGACGTCTCTTCTCCACTTCCGTTCTCATTCTTCTCTCTCTCTCTCTCTACTTCTGTCTGTCTCTCTCAACCCTCTTTCTCGCTTCTTCCATCTCCTTCGCCTTTTTCTCCGAAGGATACACCACCGAGGAAGATTGCGCAGGAGACCGAGGAAAACTTTCTCGGTAACTCCTTCGGGATTTTCAGAACCGCTTCGCCGCATTGGACTCCGTGGTGGAGGGACGGGTGGAAGAGGACCCTGCTTATTATCCTACCGATGTAACTAAGCTTTCCATACTCGAACGAATACCAGGGGGAGCTCCTCGACCGGCTCTTAACCTTTTCGCTGCCGCACCGGTTTCGCGTATCTTCCGTAACGACGCCGTTCTCGGTGTTTCCGTAGAATTGGAACTGCTCGTGGTACCTCCCTTCGTTTCGTAAGTTTTTCGTCCCGGCATGATTTTCAAAGTGTGGCGCGAGTGGAGGCGCACGAAAGCGAGCTCGGACGCGCCTATCTCCGCGAGAACATGTAATTTCTTTCCTCGGTCTCTCTTTATTGCCGCGAGGGGTGGATTTGCGCGGAAGAAAGAGTTCTTTGAAATTAGTTTCCAAGGCAAATTAGTCCTGTTTCAATTTAAGACTCACTTACGAGAGAGAATTCTCAACAAGCTCCTTTCCTTTGTGATCTCAATTTGGATCCTGTCTCGCATCCACGTTTCGATGCTCCGCTTTTTTTTCTCTTTAGTTTACCGGCACACGATAATTTACTTACATATTTTCCTCGTTCCGCGCCAGGCAGTCGCGTGCCGGCGCATTAATAATTCTTGGCGCGCAAGAGCGCGGAGAAAGAGAAGTAAAAAGAGTGTCTGCAGCGGAATTTTGTCCACGATCTTCATGCAAAAATCGCGCTGGTCTCTCTTGCTTGCTTACTTCACCTTGTTCGTAGGGTTCCTTTTTACCTATTTTTCGCGATTGGTATTCCACGCTTACCTCTTTTCTTCTCTCTCTCCTTTTCTCTTCCTCACCTTTTCTCCCTCATTTTTCCTTATTTTTCCTTTTCTCGTGTTCCTCCTCGACCTCCCTGTTCCATCTTTCCATCGCCGAGAACGATGCGCCGCGAAGCGCACAACGAAGCCCAAACCTCTTGGGCATGCCATTTGGGATTTCGCGTCGACATTGGTCACGCAAGTGTGCATATTATTCCGCTGACGGCACCGGGCTCGGCATATTCGCGCCGGCCAGACCAGTTGAAGTCTCCTCGTTCCGTGGTAGAGTTTGAAGGGGCAAATTGCGTGCGAATTGGCCGTTCGTCGGCTAATGACAAATATGCGAGATGAATGGGGGCACAAATTAAATGACGTGAATCGCGGTATAGAACGCGAGGGCGGGCGAGACCGAGGGGAATATTAATTTCATTTCTGATAAGTAATGCACGCGACTCGCAAAAAAAGGAAGTATAAGCAATAAAACAGAACCAATCGGCGATCTCTTGCGAGCTGCCGATGGCGGCAACGCGATCTACGTGTTTTCACGGTTAAAAAAACTTCTAACCCACCGTCCACTTTAGTTATTCGTCGACCGCGTGCGCCTCGTCGTGCATCTTTTATCTCGTCCGCTCTCCAAATTGATTCTTCAACCCGCATACCTTAATCGTTTAACACGTTCGTCGACCAGTCACCTTGAATTTTGGTGACTGTTTAGTTAACTATCTAAAACGTTAATTATACTTCCAAAGACCTATATTGATAATTTATAATCATGCATTGAAATTGTCACTCAAATATGGATGACGTGGCGACGAACGTGTTAACGACAGGCGATTCGTTCAAACCAAGCTTGGCCAACTCAAATGGTTTCATTCTCGTATAATTAACTCTCGAGTCTTAATTAATCAGATATTTATTCATCCTTTCAAAAAATGATTATTCATCCTACAAAACAATAGTTTGAATAGAAATATAAAATTGCCCGGCGGGTCAGGCCTGGTTTAAACGTCCGAAGTGGCAAAATCTTTAAAAAAAACGCCTTCCTCCACAAGATGTGGCACTTAGAAAAATTCAACGGAAAGCTTCGCATTGAAACAAGCTTACGTGTAAAAATAGCAAACTCGACAGAGAGATCCGCAAAATCAGCGTGAAAATACGAGAAATCCGTGAGCTTTGGGCTCTTCCGCTCGCGATATCTACCGGGAGCTACGGGCGCTCTCGTTGCTCGTGGTCGTTACGCGAGACTCTCATCTCCGAAATCTCGGCGTTTAATAACGTTGTGGATAGCGTTCTCTAACGAGGAGAAGCGGGGTGGGGTTGATGGTGGCGCATCGGTCACGATCGAGGGACGAGAAACGAGAAACTCTCCTCTCGCGTGCCTGAACCATCGAGCTCATTTTATCTCGCATTACGCGTCACTGGCGCAACTGATTCCGCAGAGGACCGCGTGCGGGCCGCGTGACGTTTATCAGGATAATAATTAATTAGGGGAAAGCGCGCGGTATACGCGCGCGAATGAATAATGGACTGCCCGCGGGCATTAATATGACATCGATCAGACGCGTGAGAGAGTGAACGCGAGAGAAATGGAGTGAGTGTAGGAGAGAATGAGAACCGAGCCAGAGGTATTCGGCCGGGATACGGCGTGGCGTAAAACGCGGGAATTCCGGGGGCGTTAAGAGTAATTCAATTATACGTTCGGTTAGCGTAAATCATAAGGCCGTTGGGCGTGCGCTCGCTCGCGACAGGGATGGACGAGGGAGGGTGAAAGGGGGACGCGCGACTTTATCCGAGTTGTTCGCCGGGCGACGAGACTGGCTTAGAATCGGATTACGATAGCCGCAAATTAAACCTTAATCTGGGCTTAAAGTTTCGCGCGTGCGTATCCTCTCGGCTCTCCTCCTCGTGCCTTCGGTGTTGTTCGCGTGGACGACAGGGCGGTATCCACTGGGCGTCTCCTTTCCGGACGAAGTGAATTAAAGAACGACGGTGAATAAGAGAAGATCCTCTTCCCTCGATACCTTGGATGCACCGGGACGGGGGTAAATCAAACGAGAATGGAAGTGTCGTGAAATCGTGCAATTGGCACTTTTAATTTTCTACGAAACTTCGGTAGGTGGATTGGATTGGAATGTTTAATTCGGGTAGTGGCTTTCAATGAACATGCCACTGCGAATTGTCTCATGGCGGATCGTGAATTTTCGAACAGACCCGGTATAACCGTCCGAGTGGTCATCCTAGTCGTATAAAATTTATGCGACCAGATGTCAAATTCGATTTCTACCGTAGCGCCGGTAACAATTTTCAATTGGATTAGCCCGGGTGCGCACGAGCGAAATTAAAATGAATACCAGCGGGTATCGCCACGGTTAAACGGATTCGCTACAATGTACATTAATCATAGGTGAAGTTGTGCGTGGCGCGAGCGTGTGATCGTGTGAAGCGGAAACCGCTCGTTTCCGCTTTCGGAAATTCATTCGCGGGTCGATGAACGTTACGACGAGGATGAGAAAGTTCGCAGGATACTCGTATGATTTCCATTAATGCGACTTGTTAATTTTGAAGCTCCGGTCGAGGTAATATATGAAAATTCGCGATATACTCGAATGATCTCCATTATTGCGACTTGTTTATTTTGAAATATCTGTCGAAGGAATATATGAAAATTCGTACAATTTCCATTATTCCGACCGATTAATTTTGAAGCTACTCTCAAAACAATATGATTTCAATCTATCTCGCTTCGTTTCCGATCGTTTATCGACGCTGCACGTTTTTCAACTATAATCAACGATGCCACCGAAAACTTCTGGTGCATCGCACGAACCTTCGTTTATTCATTAGACGTACTAATGGCGGAGCGACTCCTCTCATCCTGGCCCTTTTATATTTACTCGGCTTTAATTTCGGAGCAGAAGGAGGCGCGCAATAAATCCAGCCGCTTCACACCCCTTGAGCGCGAACGACGCGCGCGACGTGCCGCGCATGACGCGCTGATTTTGTTTTACTCGCGCGCACCTCTTCCTTCTCCACCTCCGAAGGAGGTGGACGTGGCATGCATAGCACGTCGCCTGCATATTTCAGTCCTACGGACGGTTCCAGACAACAGCCGCGCGATCTCACTGGCGACTGTTACGTAAAACGAAAATACATCGTAACAAACGACTTACATCTCGCCTATCCGCTAGCTCGCTTTCGTTCGGGCACGTGCCCACGAACAAATGAGGATAGGAATGGCTGTAAGGCGAGGAGGGAGTAAGGTGAAATTAATAAAACTTCAGGATCCAGGGCGCGCTAAGTGCAAGCCGCGCGAAAGCTTACATGATCGATCGTCCGCTCGTGGTCGGTTGTTTGTGACGCACGTGATTTGTGACAAAAGGAAATAGCCGGTTATTTTGTCGATTTTAAAATCTACGCGGCTTGCGCCCGTAATTGCCTCTCCCCGTGAATTATTGGTATCGCGGTAGATTTTTCGAACCACCATTAATTTTGAGAATGTTCTCTTTCGAGCTCCTTCGGCCGGATTGGAGAAATACGGGGGTGTTCGGTGAATGGAAGAACGGTGGAAGAAAGACGCGCTCGTGCAAAGCGCAAGAGTACACCGCGAAACGATGCATTATTATACAGAATCACGAAAGGCACACGGAGACACTGGCGGTACGAGATAAATCAGCCTCGGGACAATTGGCCGTTCACTACCGCGCGACAGTCACGGTTCGTGCCTGGCTAGTATCTGTCATTGCGCATATCCTTTTCTTTCGTCGATGATTCAGTGACGGTTCGTGCATAGAAAGTATTCGTCATTACGTCGTTTCACGATTTTATGCAAAATCCTTTCTCGTGCCGATGCCACCAGGTACGCGCTTGTTGGGATCTCGCTTTCTAATAAAGTGAAAAATCAAAGAGGAATTTTCTAGGCTCACTGGGAAATGAAAAATTCCCCGAACGAAGCATTCGCGAAATGTTCATATCGAATAACGTCCGCTTGGATCAATATCTAAACAATTTTTTTACCCAGGCGCTCGATCAAATATTTACTCGTGCATACGTTGCAATAATTCCGCCTGCCTTTTTTTTTTTTTTTTAATGCTTATTTCAGCGACTCGGTGGCTTTAGAGGAAGGAAGTTTTAATAAGTCACTCCCTTTACGGTCGTGCCTAAAAAGACGTATGTAGTATCGAGATCACAGTCACCTTGGCGACCTGTTGCCCCTTGAATTGAAACAATGGCCGATGCTCAACGAGGTGTCGCCGTTCCGTCGAAATTGTTTCCCGCGAAAAATTATTCTATGGGCGATCGCGTGGAATAATTCAGTCATAAAAATAAATGTGGAGGGTAGTATCGTCGTCGATCACGTCACGACCCTCTTTTCTCGTCGACTTCTTCTCCCTCCTGTCTTCTTCCCATCCCTTCGCTTCCTTCGGTTTCGCCGCTAATGATACATTAGCATAACCACGGCTCGGAGCTGGTAACTTTAATTAGGCTGGTCCTTGCTCGCCGATGCAAATTGAAATTATCCGTGGAAATACTTTGGACGGCTTATTCTGCCAGATAACGCGATATCACGAATTCTCCGGTCGAGAAACGAGAGTCGAAGAATCCTTTCGCGTGGCAAGCATTTGTTGGAAGGTTACAAAAGAAAAGAAAAGGATCCTGTTGAATCCAGCTGCGCGAAGATTTGAAATCGCGCCGATTGTTTCGAAATTTTAGATTTATCGACGATATTACGTAAAATGTTAATAATATCAAATTAAGAAATATTTCTTTCACGATATTCCTCTATGTGCTCGCGCCAATCGCATAAGAAAATAAAGATGAGGAAAGGGGCAATTGACACGTGAATTATAAATAGAAAGTAAATGACAAAATAAAAAATAAATCTTCCAAAATTTGTTGCTTCTCGCAAGATTTTTTTACAATCAGACCTCGTAAGAAGGAAACGACGGTGAAGTTAAGTGCTACATTGTCCGGGCCAGGTTCAAATAGCCTTGATTAAAATGTTCGTGTAACATAGGGCGAATTAGCATTTCACGCGTCTGGTAGTGTATGAGGTTGGCGAAGTCCGCGCGGTTCTTCCTGTGCGGTTAACCGCACGAAGCAGGGCGGTGCCGGTGACAACAGCCACCCGAAAAGTTTCACATTCGCGGAGCAAGTTTCTCTACGTCGAATGCGTCTGATGTTCGTCGCGTTGCAATCTAGTTACTCTAAACAGTCTCTAACGTAGATCTAATTCAGCCTTAACGTGCAGCCAGATTTAACACAGTGGCACGTCAAACCTTTCTCCCAGTTGATCTTATTTCCATTCTCGTTGTTGATAATTAAGAAAATTTCGCTTGTCAGCTCGAGATGTACGAAGGAAAATACAAAAGGACGGATATCATTTTCAGCACTAGCAGTTGGTCAGGATGTAGGTAGAAATAAGTCGCTATGATTAAGGAAAAATATAGGCATGTATATTGAATACTTTTATTAGAACTAGGAACACACTGATTCACCCCCATGCTTACGCATTAAATGGAGGAACAGAATCAATCCTTCTTAGACCTTTGGAGCCAAGGACCCTTTGCAATTTCGCAAGGAGTTAATGCGAAAGAAATGTGAATATCGCCTACATCGAGGCTTTCGAGGCTTTCGAGGCTTCTTTTTCTTCTTCCTTAGTGGAGTTTGTCCTTTTTCCATGTTTTCTCAAGCAAAAGTTAGAAGGCCAATAGCAGAAACGAACCATGGATGATTGAAAAAGGGTGAAGAAAAAGAACGAGACTAACCAGGGCCAAAAATGGAAAGGAGAGATCGAGAAAGCGCCTCTTCTTATTTAATATCGAACGTTATAGGAAGGAAGAGGGGTGAGCCTCAGGCCTCGCATATATTACGTAATAAAGTCCTACCGTCGCTATTCGTCGTTCGGGTTGGCGGGCAGACGGCAGTCATAAAATCGAATGGAGCAACTGCTTTATATTCATGAATTCGTCACCTTGGCGGTGGATATCTGGTCGGGGTGAAGTTTCGCTCGGGTCCCCGCGCGAACATTAAAATGATAACGACCGGGATAATGCGGAATAGGAAAATTTACGGTTAAACCGTCCTCCTTACCTTGGTCGAGCTCGTGTCTCCTGCCTCACGTAACGAAGGAAGCTTAGCTCGCGCGATCGGCTCGTTTCTAATCCTTGCGGGCACGTGCGCGCCGTTAAGAAAGCTAAGATGAAAATTGGGCTTACATCATGCACGCACGAGTGAGACGAACAAAGATGAATGTGAAGCTTCGTGACAGGCTGACGGTAGAGATGAAAGTGACCATGTACTCATGTTGTCCATTCTCCTTTACCAAAATTGTATCGACGATCGACCGAGACTTTGTATGTATATAAAAAAAAAATTGTGCACATCGTTAAGCACGTTTTATATACGGACTGTGACAAATAGGTGTCGATGTTCTTGTGTCGAGCACGATCGCAGTCCGATTTAGTATAGTATCGCTGTGACAGCATCGATAATTATCGATTAATTATAATTGATACAAAATATGAAATATTATGGTACGTTTTAATATCGTGTATCTCATGGAATACTTTGGTAACGAGTTGATCGAATATCATCGATACCGTTGACATCGTACCCATCGTTGGCAGAGAGGGGTCCATCGTAGAAGGAGGCGAGGTAAAAAATTCCTCGTATCATTCCTGCCGGGAACGAGATAATAAAAAGAAAATATCGGTTTTATCTGGCATCTTGTTTCGCGAGGATGGGAGCGGATTGAACGTAAAAGCTCGACCCTCGTGTACCTCGCTAGAGACGTCAATTAAGCGGACGTTAAAGGGAACACGTGTGACGATAAAAATCCAACGTTCCTCTTAACGGCCGGGCATTATTGTCGTGGCGAGTATTTTCCAGCGTTATTAGAACTCTTAATAGCGCGGATGCAGGGAATGCTTTTTAGCGAGGGTGCAAGGGCTCGACTCGACGCTTTTCGCGAATGCAAGAGTCGTCGAAAGGGCTCTTAACGGCGGTGATAAAGAAACGAATAATTTATTCTCGAAGCGATATTAATTCTGATTCGTCTACTTAGTTTCTTCCTCGCTCTTCGCAATTATGAAAGTTAATTTCGGCGGTGCACCGTCTTCCTTCTTCTCTCTCCTTCAATCTCGTTTCTTCCTCCGTTCTATCCCTCCCCGGGATTTTTCCTTCGAGGAGTTTACGTTTCCGCGTGCAGGAACCAACGGTGATTTCAATTTCGATAAAGCCCAGAACGTCGTGCAATTAACGCGAAAAAAAGGAGTGGACGATCTTTCGAGGTTTCCTCCTACCATCAGATTGGATTGTCTCTGAAAAGAAGGAAGCTTTTCGGAATTTCTTGGGTAAGGAGAAGAAGATCCTTCCGTTGTTAATTTCTCTTAAATACTTCTAATCTTGCTAATTACATCTTTTACTCTTGCCTCCGTCTCTTTATCTCTCTCTCTCTCTCTCTCTCTCTCTCTCTCTCTCTCTCTCTCTCTCTCTCTCTCTTTGTTTTGTGCTTCGTGAATTTGCAAAAATGTTCATCGACGCGAGAAAATCTGTTTCGCGGTCGATGAACGGGCGCGGTTCGTTCGGCCTCGAGGGACGAGAGTCGAGCGTCGAACCGACATCGATGAGAACGTGCGAGTCAGGTGGTGTAAATCTCTATGCGCCCTCAGGGAAAAACGTAAGTGGCCGGCGTTGGCTCGCCAGCGTTACTGGAACGCTTTGTATGGACATACACCGACGACTACATCCTTTTCCCAAACTACGCTCGATCGTGACTGCGCCTGTGGGAAATTCCGAATCTCCTCGTTCTCCATCGGCAAAGCGTTTGCTTCGGCCTCCGGATTAATTCCAATTAATTCAATTATCGCGCGTTTCGACCCATCGTGCCCTATCGACGACTACGCGTGACGAATAACAATTAGAGCGAGCGCGAGTTATCGCGAAAGTTTTCGAACGGTCGTCCAATCTCGGTGAGAAGTTTCGAAACACGGAGGACCACGTGAGATAAGCGGAATAAGGATCGTCGGACGATAACGATTGAGATCTTCTCGCTTGACAATTTATCGCGAAACTTTCGAATGATCTAATGTTCACGAGCCAGCTGTAATCTTCGAGGCACGGATGTTCGCGAAGGGATGCAAATTTTCGAAACTCAAAATCGTGAGATGCTTCGCCGGAATATTCTGAAAATTCAACTTTCGGGGATGTCGGCCCTCGTCTGTCGGTAGTTTCTTTGACAACGAGGACGAGATGTTATTTCTGTTGGTACTGCGTGCGAGTGAGAGAGTGACGCGCGAGGCTCAGGTATCCGAAAGCTGTGGCGGAGCTTTTATCGTGTAAATCCACCTGTCGAGATGCCACCGAGGGCCTTACATGCTTACCGAGCACACGTTGCTGCTTTTAACCGTGTGAGGATTTGAAAGTGCCGCGTATCGCGGCCATTGTCAGAAATAGAGAGAGACGGAGACGTGGAGAAGGGGAAAAGGCAGAACGAAGGAACGGGTTAGGAGAGGAGACAGTCGAGTTCAAGGCGTAATACAAGACGTACCAATAGCAGGAGGAATATATATATATCTATAAAGAGATCACGAATTTACAAGGAAAGCATAATTCAAAACAGGAGAAAATAAGAACTCGACAATCATCGCCTCTCCGCCGTGGTCCGTCCTCCACTCGTACAATTAGCTTTGGTCAGTGGCATTATAAAATATGTGTGGTCTCCTAGTCACTTCGCATACGTGTATTGTCACCTAAATTATTAATGTATATACTGACGTGTGTGGATGTATGTGTGTGTTATGTCCGCGCTATTTATTCTTACGGCAATATACACCGATTTTTAATTATATGTACGTGTTTGTAATTTTATTGGCTTTTATATTATTTTATTATTTATTAATTATTGTAATTTATTTATTTATGTAACGGATTAGGAGTTGATTTTACGTTATTAATATTTGACGATTTTAATTTTAATAAACTGACAAAACTCCGAAAAATCTTATTACCTTTATATAAAAGAGAACGTTACATAAATTGGCGCCCAACTCATAGGCACGATTAATTCCCGTAAACAGTTTTTCATACGATTTGTCGTGTTGATAGAGAGAGAGCAACCCAAGCGTCGTAAGCCGGTGACACGACAAAATGTCTCATAGTTTGGATATAAGAGAGCAATGGCAATTATTAAAAGAAGAACATGCCAGGATAATAGCGGAAAAGAATGAACTCGATGAATTACGTGAGGAATTGAATGTCAGGAGCCAAGAGATGGAAAGCAGAGGACTAACACCTACACGAGCGGAACGAGATAAAAGGGTAAACCATGACGTTATCAGTGCGGTAGCTTATAATATGCATTATTTACATTCGGATATAAAACCACCAAAATTTAAATCAGAAGGTACACAAAACCCAATAGAGTTTCTAGAGGATTTGAAATATTATTTTAAAGCGAAACGTATAGCTGATGAACATAGAGTAATAATAGCGGAGCAGGCACTAGAAGGTCGAGCAAAGTTATGGATTACGATTAGTAGTGAAAGATTTATTGACTTTGAGGAATTCGAGACAGCGTTTCGCAGTGAATTTTATCCAATTTCGACACAAATACGAATAAAAAGTCGATGGTTGTCTCGGAAATATAATTCCAGTGACGGGAAAATGCAAGAATATTTTTATAAACAATTGAAAGAATCGCGGTTTTTCGAACCTCCACTTAGTGTGTACGAAACAAATTACTCCATAATACAACAATTACCGGTACGCATTCGGGAAATGTTATCGACGGCTAATTATAACAATACATATGAGTTAGCACAAGCATTAGACCAATTCGATAGAATAAATGGGGAAAGCGAAAGAATTGGCCGTCGACGGGAACACTGGTCACAAAATACCAATGGTCAGATAAATAATCAATTTACAAAAATAAATGCTACAAGTGTAGGAAATAGATATCGTTCGGTAAACCATTATAATAATAGCAGGTACGGTAACGGTAGACATTGGCGTTCACATGCGAGTCAAAATGTGTGTGGTAATTGTAATTGTCGTGATAGAGGCGCGATTCGTAACACGAGACAATATTACGGAAATCAGGGACCAGACCAAAACAACATAGTTTTGCCCGATACACGATTTCCTCCGCCAGGTCCTAACACAGGTGTCCGACGAAATATGAATAATATTCAGCAACGACAATTCATGCCTCATGTTCAGAACAATCAGGATGAGGGGAATTTAAACTAACGTGCGGTAGGTCAAACGTAGGTCCACCGACATGCCGCGAGACTTTTGATTTTGTGACGGACCTAGAAATAGATATAGAACGAGACGTGAGCAGTGCAGAAACAGGTGCGAAAGACGCAGCAATGGGTCCATATATTAAAGTAAATATTTGTGGAAAAGAGTTTGATGCATTAATAGACACAGGTAGTCAGGTTACATGTATTTCTGAATCACTTTATCGTCAATTGATTGTATGTGGGAGAGTGGAGGAGCTGCCAGTTACCAATGTCGTTGTGCTGTCTGCAATCGGTACAAAGACGGTAACTGTCAAAAAGCAAGTACTTTTGGACATAGATGTTGGGGGGTATGAAATGATGCAGGTCTTTATGGTTGTTCCGCGATTATCTATGCCCATAATTATGGGAAACGATTGGTTACGACAACATCAGGTTATTATTGACTATGCAAGCTTATGCGTAAAGGTGGACGGTCTTGCCTTTGCTCATCCAACAGCGTCGTTTGGTAATGTCGCTTCCAAGAGAAATGTGGCGTCGCTAAATTGTAGGATAGGTAATGTTAGATTAAAAAGCGAAGATACCCTAATTGCGTCTCAATCTGACAAAGACGAAAACGATGAACGAATCCCAGCCACGTACGTTAACGTAGAGTATGGTACTGATGACGCGAGGTGTTCCAAAATGGGAATGCCTAAAGAAATTTTGATAAAAGATAATGAAAAGAATATCAATAATGATAAGTATGTAGATTTAAATGTAAATGATGATCCTGTATTAATAGAAAAGGGTGTTATCGATTTTAATGGTGATAAAAATGTTGAATTAATAGAAGATTGTGCGATCGATTTTAATATAGATGAAAATATTGAATTAATAAATAACGAAAATGTAGATTTAAATGTAAATGAAAATGTTGAATTGAACTGTGATGAGGAAAATGATAATATTTGCGTCAATAATGACGATAATGTTGAAGAAATTTTAAACTTGTTTAGTGTTAGCGAAAGCATAGACCCCGGTGAAGGGGGACGTCTCGAATTTAACGAGACGGAGGAAGATATAGATCTTCCAAGATCAAAAACTAATAGCGACCACAACTTTTTCGAGGAGGCACAAACCATTGCGCGTAAGCTCACGACGCTGACGGATGTGCAGAGGGAAGCACTCGTGCAGCTATTAATGAAATATAAGCGGCTCTTTAAGGAAAAGACAGAATGCCCAATTGTTTATGAGCATCGGATTCGAGTAACGGCTACAAAACCAGTCATCCGGAAGTCATACCCTATTCCGTTGACATTAAGACCACGTGTCGATGCAGAGATCCACCGTATGTTGGGTGCGGGTATAATAGAGCGCTCCGAAAGCTCATACTGCAATCCATTGACGATAGTTAAAAAGAGAGATGGCGCTATTCGAATATGTCTTGATGCTAGACATTTGAACGCGATAATAGAGGACGATCGGGAATGCCCACCCCCGATCAACGAATTACTGCAGAATTATAGAGGAAAACAGTATTTTAGCCTGACAGATCTGGCTCACGGATATTGGCAAATACCCTTAGCCAGGGAATCACGCAAATACACAGCGTTTCTGCATGGTTCTACTTTGTATCAATTCTGCAGAATTCCTTTCGGATTAAAAACCGCCGGAAGTGGATTTATTAGAGCATTAAGCATAGCCCTAGGTAACTCTTTTTCGGAACATTTAACATGCTACATTGATGATCTACTAATTGCATCAAATGATTTTAATGAACACATTCGTCATTTAAATTTAGTTTTCGACAAATTGTTAAAACACAATTTTACACTAAAAATAGAGAAGTCAATATGGTGCCAACAGTCAGTGCCCTTTCTAGGATTTATATTGTCAAAGGAGGGAGTTACACCTCACCCGGACAGACTTAAAGTCATACAGGACTTTAAGGCACCGAAAAACAAAACCCAGCTACAAAAATTTATTGGGGTCTGTAATTATTATAGACAATTTAATGTAAAACATGCCGCGTTTATTCACCCATTTCGCACTTTGCTGAAGAAAGAAGCTCCGTGGAGGTGGACGGACGAACACGATCGAGCGTTTCATGCATTAAAGAATGGTTTCCTAAATACAGTACAGTTAGGTCACATTATTCCGAATCGAATATATAAGGTCCAGACCGATGCGAGTGACAAAGGGTTAAGCGGAATTTTATACCAAACGGATGACGATAATCACCATCAAATAATTACACTGGTAAGCAGATGTTTGCTACCGGCCGAGCAGAATTACACGACAACTGAAAAAGAACTCCTTGCAATTGTTTTTACCATAACTAAATGTCGAATGTATTTGATTGGTCAGAAATTTGAAATCATCACGGATCATCGTAGCTTAACATACCTAAATAGCGTCACATACATGAATGCTCGAATGATCAGATGGAGCCTCTTACTTCAGCAATATGACTTTGTCGTGAAACATTGCCGCGGGGCGGATAACATAGTGGCCGATTTCTTTAGTCGTAACCCAAATAGCGAGTTTGAGAGTGAACCACTACCGAAACTGTCAATTTTAACGTTACACACCCAATTAACACATCCACATTTTGAACCACACATGAACGCGCTAATAATAATGTATGTGGCAACGGCAAATAATGAGCTATTGCCACATCTAAAAAATATCACTAAATTGCAACAGGAAGACGCGGTCACAAAAGAAATGAGGGATAAATGTGTGAAGGGAGAAAATGATAGCGTATTTCGGGTTCACGACAATGTACTATTCCAATGCGAAAAAGGAAGTAATCAGTGGCGTATAGTAGTTCCGGTATCGGTTACAAAATTGTTAGTGGCGTCAATCCACAATAGACTGGGGCATCCCGGAGTTTATAAAACGTTAAGTTATATCAGATTTTATTATTATTGGAAGGGCATGCGGCAGCAAATTAAAAAATTTGTGTTATGCTGTGACATGTGCCAACGCGTTAAGCACATGACAATATCTATGGAAGGAAGTTACAATATGGTTCAATCGAGCAAACCCGGTGATTTAGTCACTGTCGATTTCTATGGCCCACTACCCCGCTCGATTGGTGGCGTTCAATATATTTTTGTAGTGTTAGACTCCTTCTCAAAATACGTAAAACTGTACCCTATTAGAAACGCGACAACGAAAATTGTGTTAAAGAAAATGGTAAACGACTATATACCTACATTTGGCAAACCGAATCGTATTTTATCTGACCATGGTACACAATTTACGGCGACTCGGTGGAAAAATGTACTTGAGGGGGAAGGTATTCGCGTGGTGTACTCATCTATTAGGCACCCGCAGTCAAATCCCACAGAAAGAGTTATGAGAGAACTCGGACGCGTGTTTCGAACACTGTGTTATGACCGTCACACTAAATGGAGTAAATATATATCGCAAATTGAAGAAATATTAAATGTCACAACGCATATGAGCACGGGATTCACCCCACATGAATTGCACTTTGGACAGCAGCCGAAAGATATAATCGAAAAATTTGTTACTTTTCCAACGATGACGGCTGCTGATCACGGTGTAAAGATAAGTATGGCGCGAGACAAAATGAGACAGCAATTCGAGTGTCGAAAACGGAGACAAAAGAAAGCCTCGACCGTGCCATTAAAGGAAGGAGACTTAGTTTTGATTAAAGTACCTCACATATCAAAGGCTATTGATAACATCACTAAGAAATTCTGTCACATCTATGATGGACCCTATAAAATAGATAAAATTTTAGGAAATAATGCATACCGTCTAAGTAACATTGATAACGATACAGAGAAAAAGGGTATATTTAACAGATGTAGTCTGAGAAGATATAATCAAGAAAATGATTAAGGTTTCATCAGGTGCTATCTCACATTCAGTTCCTGACAATAAAAATACCGTAAAATTGTATATTCTTGTATAAAAATTTGACTCACCAGATAATATATGGATAGATGACGAATAATACAAATGCGACATGAATGGAGGGATGGATGTTTCTTGTGATATGAATGAGTGTATATTGAAGATTTGCGAATATGTATGCGTGAAGCGTATATATATATGTATATATAATTGACGCACAATATGTTAGTATGTTGTATGTGACTATAAGAGACCATGTGCACTATGTCTAACACGACCGTTATTACAATGGCATAGTGGTGAAGAACGCATAATTGTGTTTGTATGCTGTAATGCAAACATTACCCCATACAAAAGGGGGAAAATGTGAGGATTTGAAAGTGCCGCGTATCGCGGCCATTGTCAGAAATAGAGAGAGACGGAGACGTGGAGAAGGGGAAAAGGCAGAACGAAGGAACGGGTTAGGAGAGGAGACAGTCGAGTTCAAGGCGTAATACAAGACGTACCAATAGCAGGAGGAATATATATATATCTATAAAGAGATCACGAATTTACAAGGAAAGCATAATTCAAAACAGGAGAAAATAAGAACTCGACAATCATCGCCTCTCCGCCGTGGTCCGTCCTCCACTCGTACAATTAGCTTTGGTCAGTGGCATTATAAAATATGTGTGGTCTCCTAGTCACTTCGCATACGTGTATTGTCACCTAAATTATTAATGTATATACTGACGTGTGTGGATGTATGTGTGTGTTATGTCCGCGCTATTTATTCTTACGGCAATATACACCGATTTTTAATTATATGTACGTGTTTGTAATTTTATTGGCTTTTATATTATTTTATTATTTATTAATTATTGTAATTTATTTATTTATGTAACGGATTAGGAGTTGATTTTACGTTATTAATATTTGACGATTTTAATTTTAATAAACTGACAAAACTCCGAAAAATCTTATTACCTTTATATAAAAGAGAACGTTACAACCGGAAGCTGCGATTATTAGGAACGTGACTACGCACTTGTACGTTGCTCGCACCAAGCATTGACCCACCTTATTGTTTCACCATTCTCCACCTTTTAAGACTTCTTTTTCCCCACCGTTCGCACTTCGAGCATTCTCGATATTTGCTCTCTCGCGCTCGTTCCAGGTGAATTGACAACACGCAAGTCTATTTATATTTCCACGCGGAGGCATCGAGAAACTACGACGATGCGATGTGTAACGACCGGACGGCGATAATGGCGCGTCGCTAATGGCAAGTTTGTTTTTAATTATCTCTCTGTATCTTTCGCACGAGGAAGGTACAGCAGTTTTCGTTTGGTAAAACGGAAACAGCTATCGATCAGGTAACGAGGAAGTCACATAACTATCTGTTGACAATAGATCGAAACAGTAATTACAACGGTAACGTAACAAGCTCGTCGATGTTACATCTGTTCTTCCAATTATTTCTACTTCGTTTTAATGGTCCTTAGTCGATTAAACGTGCCGGTGATTGTGAAAGTGGTCTAAGTCAGAAAAGTTTGGTTCACAAATTTAATCATTCCATATTTCAATCGTATAGGTGACAATAACGCAACGTAAGTAGAAAAATTTATTTTCGAAATTATTGACTTAGACCACTTTCACAATATAAGTGGTTCACAAATCATTCCATATTTCAATTGTATAGGTGACAATAACGCTACGTAAGTAGAAAAATTAATTTTTCGAAATTATTGACTTAGACCACTTCCACAATATAAGTGGTTCACAAATCATTCCATATTTCAGTTGTATGGGTGACAATAACGCTACGTAAGGGGAAAAATTAATTTTTCGAAATTATTGACTTACACCACTTTCACAATGTAAGTGGCTCACAAATCATTCCATATTTCAATCGTATAGGTGACAATAACACTAATACAAATACAAAATACAAAATACAAATACAAAATACAAATACAAATACAAATACAAATACAAATACAAATAATAGCGCTCGATTCTCGCGCGAATTCCTCGGCCTGCCGCGTGAACGAAAAATTCCGTCAACGGATTCCACAATGGTGATTCTGGGGCATGGCACGCGTAAAAATACGAGCGCGCGCTTTGCGCTCTTCGTAACTGCGGGGAATTATCGGTGACGCGGCTAGCGCGCAATTTGCGTTAAGCGGCCGCTAATTCCCGCGGAAATTCGAATCCTCCGACTGCCTATACGTCACGCCCTAATGCGTGGCGGGGGTTACGGCGCGACAGAAAATTAGCCGCGGTTTTAAAACATGCCGCCTCTCCTCGTTCACCTGCCAGTCGCTCGCTCTATTCGCTCTTACCGCTTACGCGTGCACGACTAAGCCCAGTATTTTCGTAACGTGAAAAATTCTCGCGACTCTTTCGGCTGTTCCAAAGTTTCGGATGGTGGAAGGCTTGGAAGGAGAGAGAGAGTGTGTGTGTGTGTGCACGATGTGTGTGTCCGTGTGTGTTGGAGGGACGGAGAAAGCGAGGGAGATCGTAACGTCGGGCAACATACGTTATCAACGCGCAATAAATATCGTTATCTCTTTTGGAACGTAAATCCCGTATAAAGTCCCTCTGGGAGCGGCCACGGGCTACGGGACAATAGATCGTCCCAGGATTCCCGACGCGACCAATCATGGTTTACCGAATGGGCCGATCGACTGTGTGTTCTGCTACTCGCCACTGCCGGCCGTCTGCTTCGTCGCCTGCTTCCGCGCTCGTCTCGTCTCCGAGAAAGAACGTCGTAAGGAAGAGAGACGGATAAAGAGAAACCTGGTGAAATTTCATTCGGTTCCGATGGGCGCCCAGGACAATGTGGGTTGCGCCATTGTGCTCGCGGTATTTTTGCGAGTGTTGAAAAATAATATCGGCAAGAGCAAACGTGCTTCGGTGTTTGGATTATTTAAGGGTATTGGTATTTTTAATCCATTACTGGGTGATTGTTTTTTGTTTCCATGGATAAAAAATGTGGTCGTTACGATAAGTGGTGGAGATGCATAAATTTATTTTTGAAGTGCTGCCTTTCCTGCAAAAAGTAGTTCCACATGATTTGCGACACGCGTGACACAATATTGCGGTCGTTATTTCGGGAGAGTGTTTCATGAGATATGAGATTTATAAAAACAGTTCGTATTTATGTCCTTTTAAAAAATATATGTATATAACATGTTAACTTTTTGGAAATGTCGAAATTGTACGATTTAAAGGTAGAATTATCTTCTGACAGCAACGATTAATCAGACGCTTCGAATGTAGCTGTTGCACAAGTTTAAATTCGCGGACACACCATTGGATATTACCGCTCCTTTCTGTCAGATACGATCGGTCCTGTAAGAAATCCGTATTTTTTTTTTTTTTTTACAAAATTGACTTATCTTTAACGAAAAGAAGTATTACTCGTGCTACACAGGACCCACTTTGCGATAAGGGGTTGAGACGTGGTTCGAGAATAGGCTTCGAAAACGTTCTAAAAATTGACGCATCGTTTCTAACCTGTTAGGGCTGCTCTTGGGCTTTCGACGCGTCACAAAAGCGACCTCAAAACGCAATCCGGTCCTAGGAGACATACTCGAGCGACGCAGACGCATTAGGCACGCGAGATAGGTGCATTTGCAAAATGCCATGCACAATGCGAGAGAAGTCTAAGTGCCGAAGGGCCTCCCCACCTCCCACGAAGTAACCCAAATGGATACCACGCGCTGGAACGCACTACTCGAGTGCTTTCGAAAAGTAGGCGGCCTTTTTAAAAAGGAAAGTAACTTTATCCGCACTTCTCCCCAGACACCTCGGGCCATGCGACAACGTCGTCCAAGACCCACTCGCTCCTCACCTCCGAGGAATCAAAAAAATTCTCCACGAACGTAACGCAAAATTAAAATATTGCCGAACGGTGAGCCGCTGGGGGAAACGATAAGGTTACTCCTGCGTCGATGGACCGACGTCGAGCGAGTTGCGAGAGTTACGAGGATTTTTCACCGAATTTTCGGTGCTCCATCGTGCATGCGCGCCTCGTCCGAATATTTTGTTACTCGCTCATACTCTCCGTCACCGGTGAATTCTTCCGGTGCGCGCTTCGCACGTGTGCGTGGGGCCGAAAAAAAGGTGTACGTCGGACGAGTAATTTTCGTGGATTTAAACTTCGAACTTTATTATTATCGTTCGTACGTCCGAGAGTATTCTCTTATTAAATCGTGCATTTTACAGAGTGTCGAGGTGCACGCGTAAGCTTGGAGGTAGAACGAATTCATCCGAAATTTCTTATGATCTCTTACCGTCGTCGAAATCCGAGCGCGCGCGGTCTTTACCAAAATCACCGTAAGGGGTTTACGGTTCACGCGAGTAAAAAAAAAGGCAACTTGTAACGCTCGCCGCAGCTGTAAAGCTGCTAGCTTCAACGACTCGGTTTTCTCGTACGCGAAATTAGAGAGGCAGTGGAGCGACGAGAGTTGACGCGGGGTGGTGGAAGTATTGCGAGCAGCATCGGGAAATAACTGTTCCTTCACGGTAGCCTTTTTACAGCGGTCCTCAAACGAACGGGAAGACTAAATCTGAGGGTAAGCGCGTCTCAGGGGCGCATAGTGGGTAAAGCGCGCTTTATTGGCGATTACGCGTACGTGTATTAAATGAAATGTGTTACGGAAGGTAGGAAGGGATCGTTCCTTTTTATACAGGGCAAAGATATGATAAGAAGCGCCAACTTAACGAGCCGGTCTTCTCCACGCCGCCGACGCTGTAAAATTCGTCGGACGTAACTCGCGATATTGCGAAGGGATCGTAAGACGGGGCCAGTAATGGGCCCTCACCTATAAACCATATTCTTCTTCTCCCGTTCGTCCAGACTCCGCGTCCCAGGCCTCTACTCGCAATTTCCCCCCGGTTTCGTGCAATATTTCCATCTCGACGACTTCCATACCTAGGAGCGCTTTAACGTCCCACCGTCGAGGAAACGTGTTTACGCGAACGTTTCTTTTTCTTCTTCAATTCCCCGTACCACGAGTTGACCGTTCTGCGCGGCGCGTGTTCGAGTTTGCTCGAAAATTTCTCAGCTAGGCAATGTCAGTTTAATCGAGTACAAGTGTCGGCGGGCGCGTGCGATTTTAATTAACCGTAGGTTAATCAGCAGTCCGCGAGTTAGCAAAAGTTCACCGCGAAGGAAGTAATTTACCGTCGCGTATGTACACGAGGGCCTTCGAGCGACCGATTGAACCTTCGCGTCGCCCTGTGTTTCGTTCATTTATTCGTGGCACGCTGGTTTACTCGGTGGCACTGGTATCCCCGGGTCAATATCGGCCGCACGCGTCTCTTTTTGTAAGCAAATTTTCCACACGAGGAGAGAGCACTTGCGCGCAATTAGCTTAGGCCGAAAAAACACCTACGTGCTTCATCGAGCCCTGGGATATTGGAAAAGCTTCTCTCGTAAAAGGGACGTTTCCGTAATAAAAACGTCCGTGGACGCGAGGACGCTGAAAATATCAGGTGAAACGGGAAGTTGTCGGTGAAACAGCGAGAAGGAAAATCGACGAGTCCCGAAATGCGTCGTTCTCGTTAATCACGGCCATTGCGCAATTGCCATTCGCGTAGCGCGCACCGGGGTTGACACAGTTTCTCGTAACCTTCTTCTTCCTTCTCCGCTCTTTTCTCTTGCGCTTTGACGAAGCTTCTCATCTCGAGGCTCATCGACTTTCAAAGAGCCGATTCCTCGGAGAGAGAGAACGGCAAGAGAAAAGAATGAAACTGTCTTCAAAGAAGGAAGATAAATGTCAGGATACAAGGACGCCGCTTGCTCCTCCAAGGTTTTCTTTTTCTCGGGGCCAAGATGCTGGGGCGAGTTAAAAGCGCAGACAGTTTCACTTACGAATTCAGCGACCGTGTAATCCCTGCCCAGGGACAAGGAGACTGATGAGAATGGCTCTCGGGGGTAGGAATGAAACACGGAAGGGATAGTTAACGCGGAAGACAAGGAGAGAATGCATCTCTAATGACTAATCGGCCTTTGACCGGGATTCCATTGGGTGGGTAGCGCAGACCGGTGGAACGTTCGGCGTTTCGAATCAGTATGAAATCGGAGAAGCAACGGTAAACATCGCTCTGGAATATTCATTTCCTTGGTTGTACCGGCCGGTGGAGAGGTGTTGGCGCCGTTTCGACAGGCGCCCCGACGCGCCAATTTTCGGTACCCAGAAACGACGTCGGATCGTTTCCTATTTCGAAGTTACACGCGAATCGTACGGTGTCTTAATCGGTTCGTTAATTATTATCGATCGAGGAGAACGTTCCATTGATTATCCGTAATTGATCGTGTTGTTCTTGAAGCAGTGATTATTTATTTATTTATTTATTCATTTAAACGGGTGGCCCCTTAGAATTACAAAATTTATATACATATTGGAGGAGACGCATTGAACTATAGCATAGATTCCGAAGTATTAATATAATTGTTACAGGCCCTGCAATTGCATTTTAGATAAGGCTAATTTAAATGACGATAGCGGGCTGCCAAAAAAGTCAATATGGTTAGGCAATGCGTTGGCTAATTTCGATATCCTCGACATTACATTGTTGCAAGCATATCGAGATGCGTAAAGAGAGGGCACAAACAATGGCAGTTGCCTAGTGCTTCTCACAGGAGCACAGATCTTAATGCTCTCAAGGATTCTAGGACAGTAAATTTGCCCATTTAATACCTTGTGAAAATAAGTTAGATCCAGGACAGCCCGCCTATGCTCTAAGGTTTTAATATTGAGTAAAGACATAATTTGTACATAATCATGGTCAGTGATAGCCATGGGTTTGCCAAGTTTACGAGCAGCATATCTCAAAAATTTGTGTTGAACCGACTCAAGCTGTTTTTTATGATAAACATAACGAGGTGACCAGATCGACGATGCAAAGTCGAGGTGCGGGAGAACTAAACTGAAATATAGTGTTCGAAGTGTGGCGACATGCTTAAATTCAGTAGAAAAACGGATTACAAACCCAAGGGCTTTCATTGCAGTACTAACGGTACGGTTGATATGATCATTAAAGCTAAGCGAGGAGTCAATGAGCACCCCTAGATCCCGAATAGTACTTACTGGTGAAAGAGCAATACTTTGGATAGTGTAAGTGAATTCTATGGGCTTCTTTTGCCGCGCAAATCGAATTATATTGCATTTATCGATGTTTAAGTAAAGCTTATTTGACACGCACCAATTGTCAAGGCGAATCAAATCGGATTGAAGAAGTGAAGCATCGTGTACTGAGCAGATCCTTCGGTAGATTTTCAAATCGTCGGCAAACAAAAGACATTTACTATGGACGGCAATGTCAACTATGTCATTAATAAATAATGTGAAAAGCAATGGTCCTAGGTGAGATCCCTGGGGTATGCCAGAGGTTATTTGAAATTGCTCGGAGATAGCACTCTTAAACCTAGTCCTAGCAGTACGCCCGGTCAAGTAACTCTCGAGCCATTTTAACAGACTACCATAAATTCCAATCGCAGATAGCTTAGCAATTAATATTGGGTGGTGGACAGTATCAAAGGCCTTCTTAAAGTCAGTATATACAGCATCAACTTGATAGTTTTGATCCAGAGCTGTAGTAATATAATTACAGTAGGAGGTTAAGTTAGTAACTAGGGAGCGGCCCGGGAAAAAACCATGCTGCTCAGCACAAATACCACTGGAGACTACATAACGTAGCTTGTCCGTAACAATTTTTTCGAATAACTTAGGTATAGTATTTAAAATAGAAATGGGCCTGTAATTTCGGACATCCGATATGTCCCCCGACTTATGAACAGGAGTAATCATGCTAGATTTCCAACTAATCGGAAAGTACCCAGCATCCAACGATTTGTTAAATATAATCCACAACGGCCGAGATAAAATAAAACTGCAGGCTTTGATTAAAGAGCATGGAATTCCATCATCCCCCGGTCCTTTGCTGGGATTGAGACTCTGAATGGCAAGCAAAACATCGCTTATACTCACAGAAAGGCTGCCAATACCAATTGGTGCGAGCTTATCTTGCACATCAACTGTTGCACACGCGGGTACAAGAACAGACTGGAAATGACTCGAAAATAAATTAGCAATCCCCATGTCAGTGGAAGCACAGTTTTCGCCCAGCCTACCAATGATAGGAAGGCTCACGGACCGCGTTTTCTCATTAACAAATCTCCAGAAAGCTTTAGTATTATGGAGGATGTTAAATTCCATACTTTCACAATAGCGTCTGTAGCAATCACTAGAGAGGCGATGACATAGGGACCGCAAATACGCAAAAACACAGTAGTCGTCAATCGAATAAGTCCGTTTGTAGCTACGGTGGGCTAACTTCTTTTCGCGAATCAAAGCCTTAAGTTCCCTGGAGTACCATGGAGGATAACTAGTCCTAGTGTTATAGACATATTTAGGTACATATTGATCAATAGCGTGCGTGTTCTTCGATCGACTGAAAGCTTGTTTTGGAATTTTAGGGAAAAAAGGAAATTTTATCTCCTTTGGACGCGAGGAATTTTAGACGACAGTGTATAAAAATGCTGCTCGTGCTTTTCGTACTATCTACCACCCCCTTCTGGTTCCTTCATATTCATGAGTTCTTCTTTTGGCCGTTTCTCCGCTCTTATACCTTTTGCCATTGCGTAGAATAATTAGCTTGCCGCTTGAAAATTCATTTACATTCTTATTCGAAATTTTCTTTGTAGAAATTTTTCATTCTCGCCACTGGGTTTAAAGCGAGAGACGCGAGAACGAGGAAGAAAAAAAGAAGCGCGTGACGTGCGAAAGCGCGCCAGCCGTCTGTTTGGTGTGTAAAGCAATTTCGAGGCCACCCCGTTGGGTGGCGGAAATATGGAAAATCGTAAACCGGTATTTGTTCGGGCAATAAATAATTTTTTGTGCGCCGCATTGGTGCGCCTTCCGAAAGTAATACGCGCGCGAAGTTCAGTGCACCGAGAATGGAGAAAATAATTTTTCCATTGCCGTCGTCTCGGTACGAGGATTCACGCTAGCCACGAATCGTAAATTATTTTTCACCGAACGCTCGCGATCCCGTCCATACGATATTTGCATTGACGAATTTAATTTCTACTTTGCGGATACGTTAAACCCGCCTGTTAAATATATCCAACGTGAGAAGAGGGTAGAGACGGACAAACGGTTAAGTAGAATTTACAACAATTACTCTCGTATCAATGGCTTGAATTTATCAAGGATCGGTCAGCGAAATTCCCTTTCTCGCGAAAATTCATCGCGATATTATTTTTCAAGCGGTGAAACATTGCAGCAGGGAGCTGAGTGTGACGTGCTTAAACGTAGTGGGGACGATACGCACGCGCGCCCTCATAAAGGCGCCTCCTCTCGCGTTACAATAGTGTACGTTTCTTTGGATGAAATGTGGTCATTGAAATTGTAATTAATAGGCGGACTCGTGGGCGTAAATAACCGCGGCCATATACAAATCAACGGTACCCCAAGGGGAAACATGTGAGAGAGGGTCTGGCAGGGCTCCAGAATAATGTTTGGTACAAACTACGGGTACATCGGTTCATCATACGGACATTGTGGAATCGACAGTCCGGGATAAGAAAGGGAACAATGCGGTAGATGAAAGTTGACGAATACCGTGCTCTGGAATTTTCATGCGAACGATGACGAGGCTCGTCGGCCCGGCGAGCAAATTGAACTTCCACGAGCTGGTCGAACGAAAATTCGATTGATCGTCGATGAAGTAACATCGAGCTCGGTGATAGTTATTCGCGAGAGAAAGAAAAAGTTCTTGTCATCTTCGGAGGTTATCGGGTCTAATTAACACGTCGACTATCGGAGAAACTTTGTTCTTTTTATTACCGTGCAAAGTAGTTCTCGTCGTTGTAAGCGCATAATTACATCTACCCTTATTATTTCTTCGTACCTTGTACGATTTTCCTTAACACGATTTTACTTAATCACGATTTAATAGCAATAGACTCGAAGTAATTCATTTTACAAATTTACGCGCCGGTTGCAGGTAATCGTCTTGAAAATTTACACCAACGTGTTAATGAAAATTGCATTCAAAGTACGAGACAATCGTGACGATGAAAAAAATTCAAGAAACACGATGCAATTCCTACGTTAGTTTCGAATTCTCTCACTCTTCCACTCTTTCACCCTTTCCTCCCAAACTATTCGTCCTTGTTACAGTCACGCGACTACGATATCTACACGCGTCGTGGCGCGTCTAAGAGAAAAAAAAGAAAAACTTTACTTTCGCGCGGTGAACTTCCGGTTGGAAGGTTCGCAGGAAGTGTGGAGGTGGTCGAGGAGGTAAATGGAAGAGAAGGAAGGAAGGAAGCGGCGGATTCGCGATGGGAAATTGCGTGGCGCGTGTATCGGAGAGAGCCTTACGGGATTGAAAGCATTCCGTGGGCGAGCAGAGGACGAGAAGTTGGCGGAGCCAAGCTTGGGATGGTCGGCGTTGGGTACGCTCCTGGTGGTAGAAGCACGTAGGTACGTGCGCCAGAACGCTCGTCGGGGCTTCCGCTTCCGTGCATTGAAAACATCGGGACTGGATAAAGTGTATTGGGAGGGTGGAGAGGTTTGGAATGGAAAACGGGGAGGGTGAAGGAGAATCGCGAGAAAGGGAGCGGAAACGGAAGAGACGGGACGAGGAAGGTAGAAAATCAAGGGACGAGTGTTGATAACGCGAGAGGACTCGTAACGAAATTAAAAGTCGCTAGGATGCTGATCGATGGATCGATTTCCATCGTGTGCATCGAGGAGAGAAGGAACGAAGAAAAAATTCTCGCCGATGCACGCGCTCGTTGTTTCATACCCGTGCGACAAGGGGTAAAGGGTGGAGAAGAAGGGTTCGTTTAACGAGGGATCGCCGGCCGATGCGTTCTCGCGATAATATAAAAGTTCTTTCCGCTTCTGGGTTCTTTAAAAGTTGGTTGAAAGTACTCGCGTCGCTTTACACGCGCGCCCGTGTGCATAGTAGAGAGCAGGAGGGGATGCGCGAAAGCTCTTTGGGGAATGGAAGTTTGGCCTCGTTAATCGCGCGTGGCGATTAAACCTCGAGTTTACCGTGGTATCGAAATGTTTTAATAACGCCGGCTTGGGATCTATCGGTGTATCCTCCGTTTTGCATTGTTCGTCGTACGATTTCATCGATCCACTTCCTTCTCGTCTCTGCGGAGTCGAAACACGGAAGACTCTTTGTTCGGCCGCCTCTTTCACGATGTTAACTTTTCGAGTGTACCCAAGGCTTCCAAGTTAACTGTTTTCAAAGTGCACTTGAAAGGAATCTACGACTTTCGGTAACTCCCTCGAAAGACGCACTATCTCCAACCACTGTTCTTCAATATTTACGGTACCGCTTCCTCTCCAAGTTCCAATATAGCGATCCAACTTTCGAACACGCGTTTTGTAGATTTTGCGGGGCCGCGTGAGAAGGGCGATACAAATGAGTCGCGATCGAAAGTCGTTCATTGAACAACAGGCAATTTGGATTTGTTTCATTTAAATTTCTCGTTGTTTACTCTTTTGATCGGACAAACTCGAATGTGCGCGATATGTCGTTGCCATGCAAAGCAAGCTTACATTGTGTCTCGTGTTGAATTTGTTCTTACATTCGCCGGTGAGTTCGGTTTCAGCTTCGACACTGGTGTCGCAGCAATATTATTCGTTGTTTTGTTTGCGAGCTGTTATTTTGCTTTTCCCACATTGTCTCCCTCGCGGCTTGTTATTTCGTCGATGCATTGTTCGCCGCCCGGTTTCCTGCACTTGTCATCGTGCTTCGACTACGTAACGGATACAGGAGCTGTTACATCTATAATCGAAGCTGTGACGTCCGTGAGATTCTCATTGCGAGAAAAACACATTCACTCGATGTCGAAAGAAACTTTTACGGATACAAAAAAAATCTACGAATGTTTCGAAATATTTCATCCTTTTAATGGGTTTCTGGATATTAATTTTTTTTCATCCTGTCGCACATTCGATTTATTTTACCAACGTCCCATTTCAAATTTCAAATACACACAACGAGCCCGTACACCGAACACGCAACATTTTATACGATATCGCGCGATTAAAAAAAAAAAGAGGAAAAAAAAATAATCTAAACTCACTCTTGCGTCCCTCGTCAAAAATGTTCCTCGTCAAAATCCGTGGGCACGAGCGAGCGTCGAGGAAGCCCTCATTAAAGAAATTCCTATCGCGCCCGATAGCCGTAAATCGAGTGTTAACGAGACGACGCGGCTAACGGAAGCGAGAGAGAAGGAAGAGGTCGTCGTAAAATTCGAAAAAAAGTATTTCGCGCCGCGTTTATTTCGTCCTGGGGTTGGCGATGCGAAAACCGAGAGGAGCCGCACAGGGGTGGATGCTGGACGGTGGAAGGAAGCAAAGAGGGGTGTACTGCACCGCATTGGCGCGCCAGGCGCGCTCCATAGTCGCCCCGTAGATTTTCCTCCAAATTTATCGGCACGAGCCCCTACGTCGTTCGCAGACCGTTGGTCGCGCGCGCGCACTCGCGCACCAAGTTTTTTTCCTCGCGTTAATTGCGCGAGTGCGAGAAGTCGCCGAATTGATTTTCCGCTTGCGATGCTCGGTCGTGGACCTCCGCGGATGTCGAAGTAACCGGAGATAGAGTATTGTGGCGGAAAGAGAGAACGGGAAGGAGGTGGTGGGGAGACACAGAGAGCGGGCGAGATTAATACCAGCATTATTACCGCGTTTAATCTCAATTAGTCAGTCATCCGCAAGTTCTAGACCGAATTTCACGTACAAGCGTGAAACTGGTTACGCCGGGGCCGCCATTCACACGGCGCATACTAATTTGCAGGTGGATGCATCAAATTGAATAAGTACCCTACCGCGTACCCTCACCTAGCTCCCCTCGTCACAGCCGTCTCCAGCTACCCGCCTAACCGGCATTAACCGTAATGACAGTCCTGGAGAGTGGATTAAATGGGACTGCTCGATCGCCGGGAATCGAGATGGCCGATCGACCCTCAATGGGGTTTTTGTTTGTGCCCTGCTAGCGCGCTAGGAAATCGGATAGATGCGCGCGAATATCTCGGTCCTAGGGCGATCCAATAGCCGAATGCGAATGCGAGCTTGTGATTTCGGATACTCTCGCGTTTCTCGCACGAGAGTTTGCCAGCTCGTGATTCTATTCGTCGTGAAGGATTTGCGTTCGTCGGGTGTATTGGGCGTAGAGAATACGTCGATTCGAGATATGTACCTGTTTTTTTTATATTGTTTTTATTATTACGGGGATTGAAAGATTCTAGCTACATCGTGGGGTTGTTGTAAGGCACGCGTGATAATACACGGAGTGAAGAAACGTTGGTAGTAGGGTTAAATGAGTGCAAGTGTAATTTAATGGTCGAGTACGTTTTTCGTGAAGCACGAAGCGATTTATTGGGATATTGGTTGCATTGGAACTGATTCTGTCATTTTCCTTCTTCTCTTCTTAACAGTTCTTTGTCTTCTTCTTCAGACAATCGAGTGCAAAGGGTTAATTATTATCTGGATCCGAAGAATTGTTTAACCGTTTGAGTTCCAAGCGGCGCGATCACGCTCTTCGGATATTATGTCGAAATAGTCCAGGACATTTAACGATATCGACAACTCACGGTGCAGTCACAGACTGTCAAAGTAACGTGCTCAGTTTTACTGATGCACCTACATTGCACAATTGCTTTTTTTGTTAAATGTAAATAACACAACTAACACATTCTATATTTCATTATTTTCAGCTGTCGCGCTGTTCGACATTTTTCGACCGTGTTTTTCCAATGACCCCTGGGACTCGAGCGGTTAATATCTTAACGAGAGTCTCGTGACGTTGCTGTATCGCGCGCGTGCGCGAAAATGCAGGAATACATTACTCACGACGCTTTGAAAAGGTCTCGCGGTGTCTAATAAATATGGTAATTAATCCTTGCGATTCATCGTTCCCAAATTATGCTTCGTAGTTGACGAGATCGTACGTCTGGCGAATTTCAGCAGACACGTCTGGCGCGTCGAAGGATTTTTCTTCGTGCGAATTAACCGCGCGCCGCTCGACTGCGAAATTCAACAGAAGGATCAAAGAAATCGTGTTTCAAGATGCTCGAGGCAAGTATATACACCTTCCAGGGAGTTCTCTCGGATGTCGCAAATCAAAGCGGGCAAAGGAATAAATCAAATTGCGCAACTTGGTCGGCTCTTATCGGAGATGGAAATGGGACGTTATCGGTCCCCCTTTATTTAACTTCCAGCTGGTTCTATAGTTCACCCCGCGTTGGTAGGGAAGATTCGGCGTGCGATCCTCGTTTCAACTGAGAAATATCTCAGCCACGGAGAAGGAAGGAAGGGCAGATTAACGATTAAATGAAGCATGTGGCGCGGATTATAATTTGCGGCGGTGTTTCGATAAAACCGCGAGCGCATATATTACGATAAGGTGGTGTACGCGCGCGTGGGTGAAAGTGAGGGTGGAACTGGTCGGCCTGGCCACGGGGCTCACCGCGCTCCTGTATATCGTACCTTAATTTTCTCGTGTCACGAATTAATGTCCTTCGGTACCGATCGAGTGACGACGGCCACACGAGGGTTTATCGCGGTGAGTACACGTGAACCGGATCCCAAGTGTACTCGTGACGGAAGCCGTGGATTAAGTCTACTCCCACTAGCCCCGATTACGTTTACGTTCCACCGTGTTTGCCAATTTGCGGCGCAATTAATGCGCCAATTCGATCCGTACAATTACTTTCGACGTTTCGCGATGCGATTGTAACGAGGAAATCCCGCTCGTTGTTCATCTCTGCGGGAGAATGTAAATGGTGAAAGGCGTGCGATGCGATAACAGAAAGAGAGAGAAAGAGAGGGAGGAAGCTTTAAACATGGCATTGCACGATAGATCTTCTTGTCAAGTGGGTCAACCAAGGACGCCCTGTCGACGAGAATTCCACGCCTATAATTTATCCCCCCTGAAAGATATTTTTTTTCGCGCCGCAATTTCTAACCTACGGGGACGACGAAGGCGGAGGAGTGGAATTCGCGTATCGCCGAGAACCGCGCGCGTGGCCAGTATATTTTTCACCCGTTTCCTTTCTGTCCGCTCAGAATGCGGAGTTTTGCAGTGCGTATACGTGTATTTTTAAAAGGAGGCTTTGCATATTCAGCAGGAATGCCGCTACCGCTCCTGCTGCTGCTAGTGGCCGCTGGTGCTGCGCACCGCGGATACGTTCTGAATAAGGGAAACTTTTCTTTCTCTCTTATCCGAAGGCAGTTTGGATTCGCGCGGAGACTCGATGGGGAATAATTAAATGCGAGAGCGCGATTTGCACGCGAGAAAAATGAAAAGTCCGACGGTGTTAAACGGATAAGAGGATACCCCGTGCATTGCGCTGCGCATTCATACGCCTGTGGAGGAATCGCGCGTCACGCGGTATCACCGGATGTGTAATGCTCTCGGTGTACATCGGTAAAATTAGATTACCGATCGGACATGACAGGTGAGCGCGAACGGTGACAACATAATGCGCGAGCTAGATCCGCCTAGGCTTAAGTGGGATCCAGATAACATCCGATGGTTGGTTTATAAAACGAGCGGCGCGAGGTAGGAGGATAACATAATTCACGCTCTTACGCTGATCCATTTTGCTAATACCGATCTAATCGCCAATGACTCGGCCGCATTAGAGAGACACTCGGCATTTATACGATGTATCGTTGAATATGGAATGCGCGCGTTTCGCGTGAACGTTCGACACTAAAATTAGAGGTAAGTGTTTGCCGCTTGGCTCTACTCGCGGGAGGTAATGAAGTTATATCGCGAGTGCAATCGAGTCGATCGAGTTCGCTCGCTTAATTGAATTAATTCGTTGGGTAGAGAGTGACGGGGAGGGAGGACGCGACAGTGGGGTGTGGCGTGCATCAGAAACATTCAAATTTATACGCGCCCGTTCTAGCGTGTAATGCATGCTCGCTCGTAGTTCCGCGCGCGGTTTCAGTTGCACGATGTAAAATTGGATCCACGCGTCGACGACGATAATCCAGGGAGAGCAAGACCCCGATCACGTAACCCGGGGTCCTATTCGCTAATCCCTACTGCTAATTCAATCTAATCATGGCTGCCTTGCGTGAGCGCGGCCAACCACCACCCGATTAGTATATTACATGCTGCCTACTTGCTGTCGAGCAAGTATGTAAATTCAAATGCGAACTCTACACATTTTACGAACGCGAGCGCGCATTGAATTACGCCTACGTGTAAATTTACATTTCGCACGTGTAAGTAGCGATCTGTAATTCACGTTATTCTATAACCAATATTCAAATGCGATTCGTATTTTGAAACTAATCTAGAATCGGGCCGAGCTTATAATTCGGTAATTAGCCACACGCTATTAGCAATTCCATTTCCATTTATTGCACTCGTGTAAGCAGCGATTCGCGATTTACGCTAATTCATGCGCATATTGGAACGCGATTTATATATTTACAAATAATCTATAATCGCGTCGAGCTTATGATTCAGTGACTAACGGTGGGTTATTAGCTATTCCATTGTGGCTTATTTCTCGACTAATGGAAACGTTTCTTTCTTTAACCCTTTGAGCGCTGAATACTCGTGACGGTGACGATCGCTGCGGACAGAATACTTTTTCGCTAGACTGAACTCTGTTGATTAAATATTCAAGGAGCAAATAGTAATAAGTTATAGTAATCCTTTTGCACGAGATTAAATAATTAAATTTATTATAAACATTAAAACTTACAACAAACTAGAATTTGGCCAGTAAACTAGAAAACTAAATTTAAAAAGAATGCACCTGTATTCATCTCATCCAAAAGTAACTGTAACACTTCTATGTAGGTGATCGAAAAAATTTAAAGACGCATATATGCGTCCTTAGTCCACACGGATGGCTTTCACCAGACGCATATATGCGTCCATAGCACTCAAAGGGTTAACTTACCACCGATCCTCTTCTGCTTACTACTTAACAGTTTGACTGTCACGGTGGTTACATGTGACCGCAATTTGTTTTTTCTGTGACGCCACGGTGGTCACCGGTGACTTTCAGAAAAATCAGTAAAAAAATGATTATACTAACCTTAGATTTCCAGCATTTTAAAAGATCATATGCCAACAAAAAAAAAAGAACACCGAAAAATGCAAAGTGTGTCAATCCAAGAAAAATCAGCGTGGCAGTCAGAGTGTTAATCAACGATCACGTCGAGCTTACAATTCCACGATTAGCAATTCCATTTCCATATATCTCGACGAACGAGCGATGGAACCGTCGTGTCTTCCCCTACTTACCAACAACGGACATTGACGCTCCACTTACCAGCTAGGCTCCTGACAATGTAATTCGAATCCACTCGCTAATCCCTGTTACCCAGTCTCGATCTAATCGCGTGAGCCCTCGCGTGCACCACGGATTCGTGAATTCCGAAGCTGACGTTGAGAGGAGAATCGGAGAGCGATGCGGTAATAGGAGGGAGAAGACAATGAGCAGTACGTTTGTGCGTAATTTTACGCGATCGCGTGCACGCTGCATTGGCCGTCAACGGTGCACGAGAGTGGCACTCCCCTTAATCCGACGTAAGACAATCGTGCGCGCTTGGTATTGCGGGGAGCCAGCCAGCACCGGTCGGCGCGCCACCGCGGTAAACTACTGGAGGCGGTCCGAATCAATTAGATCGTCAACTCGTAAATCGAATTAGGTAGTGCACGGAGCCTTCGAATTCGATGTATTGGAAGTGCTCGAAGCGTTAATGCTGCTAAATGGGCCTCCTCGGGTCCGCGCGACGGTCTCCACCTCATGATCGTGTAATCACGTCGCGGTTGTCATCTATTAACATCCTCTCCTCGGCCACCAATCGTGGGACGGCCAGTTTCAAGGAGGACGATCAAACTGATTAGAACCGTTTACATGGGACCGATGTAACTCCCTGTTACGTGTATCGCGACGCGATTCTCGGTGGGGAGTTGTAAATGAACTTGTGATCCCACGCGCATGTGCTCTGTAATTTTGGACGGGATGTGAATTGTTGGAAACTGTCGTATAAACGATAAAGTGCGGACGAAATGTGAGGAGAATTTGTTACCATAGCAAAATAATAAGCTATATATAATTTCACAAGAAAGCGCGACGGTCTCCATCTCATAATCGTGTAATTACATCTCGGTTGTCATCTATTAACATCCTCTCCTCGGCCACCAATCGTGGGACGGTCAGTTTCAAGGAGGACGATCAAACTGATTAGAACCGTTTACATGGGACCGATGTAACTCCCTGTTACGTGTATCGCGACGCGATTCTCGGTGGGGAGTTGTAAGTGAACTTGTGATCCCTCGCGCATGTGCTCTGTAATTTTGGACTGGATGTGAATTGTTGGAAACTGTCGTATAAACGATAACAGCAAGCACCGTTCGTTCTGCTTATGGAACTCTGAAGAACGTTGCTCGTGTTCCGGAAAGATGTTCCACGATGGTTAACGTACTCGATAAGAAAATGTTGTTAACTGATAAAGTGCGGACGAAATGTGAGGAGAATTTGTTGCCATCGCTAAATAATAAGCCATATATAATTTCACGAGAAAGCTCGACGTCGATTATTACCCGGCGCCTCGTATCTTCTTCGCCCAACTTCTTCGCGTCCGACTACTTTTATCGACCCTGGGAATCTTCAGCCCCTTCTTCTATCACGAGACTCGCCTACGCTTGTCCGTGCGAAACAGCCCTGCCCATCGAAATTGTTATCGCGTCGATTCATCGCATATTTATTCGTCGGGAGGGAGCCTCTTTGGGAGATGCACTTTGACGAAGGGGCTGTTTATCTTTCCGCAGAATTTCAATGGCGTTGGTTGGGGGTTAACCACGTAGCGTAGTCTTAAGCGGGGTAAGCGGCTTCCGGTTAGCATTCTCGAGGCATATGAAACGAGAAAGTTTTTTCTTTATCGGTCTCTCTCTCTCTCTCGTCTTTTTTTTGTAACTTCAGAGATACTAAAGAGAGGACTGCGGGTAGGAACGAGATTGCGGGGATGGAAACGCGTATATAAATCCTTAAGCGCGCAATAAGGGAGCGCATTTTTCCAAGGAGCTCGGTGGAAAGAGGAGAGGGGAGCGCGGGTGACGCTCGGTCGTGCCGTCGCGCGGTAAGTAGGCGGAAAACGGCCACTCTAAAACGCGGTATCAACGACGTTTTTCTGCGCAGTTGCTTCATAAATTGCCGCCACTGCCCGTCCAACGTCTAGGGCTTGAAATTGCGGCTCGTCGTACCGTCCCACGGAGGGCGGAGAGAAGAAAGGAAATCGTCCTTCGAATGGACGAAGCGACGAATTTTCTCGAGATACTCCGAACGGTCGAATTATTAGATATTATCGTCCCAGCCGTGGCGAATTCGCAAGAAACGAGAATGGAGAAACGATCGATCGTGGTAAAAGCAGTTGAATAATTCTACTCGTAATGGGTTCTCTAATAGACCGATTTGATTTATGGTGGATGCGTAAAAAAAAAGAAAAAAACCGACGCGCCATAAAAGGTGCTTAATATTTCCTTCTGTCCTTTTGCTGTTGTATCTGTCCACGGTGAAGTAGTGAACATCGGATTAAAACCCATAGTGCGTTTAATCCGAGCGAAGTGACAGTAAAACTTCGGCGACCTGCGAGTCAGTGTACTTTTCACGCCACCGCGAAAAGTGCCACAACGTTGACGGCACGTCGAATTCGAGGATTTACGCGCTACGAACGGAATCCTGCGATTCGCGAGAGGCGCGCTGTATTCCGAATTCTTTCCTTTTGATGTTAATATACCGACGGGAGCAAAAGTCGAGCAGTTGCGCGTGACGTTGAAGCTTCACCGTCACGAAATTGAAAGAACTTTGAAAATGCCTTTGTGCACGGTTAACGTTAAACTAGAGAAATATTTCGCGCTTTAATTGCACGCGGCTCACGGCAAACGGGCGCGGCCCGGCAATTTTCCTTTAATACAATAACTATCCTGGTTACGCGGCGCTTTCAAAAAGCTCGCCACGCATGGCGCAACGCGAAATATAAATTGGGAACTTAGAATTGCAAATGCCGTTTTAATAAGTGTGTTTATAAAGTTACGGGCGCATTCGCGCGAGACTGCCGGCCCTCTCTCCGGCGAGGTAGCATCCCTTTGGAATTATTAAAAAAAATTCGTACTGCCTTCGTTATCGCGTCCGAGCGTATCGCCGGGCGCTATTTGCCCCTCGAGCGAATACCAATTCGACTTTATTCCAGTCTCGTTTCCTCCTGTCTGAAAATTCTGTGAGTAGTGGCGTCGAGTGGGTGAGTGGGAGCCGAGAGAAGACTCAGGGACCAGACATACGTAAGCTGAAGGATACGAAGCGAGGAGCCGGAGAATGCAAAACAATTCGACGAGATAAATGCGGTAGGTAGAAAAATTATCGCGCTGCAAAACAGTTTTATTAAAGTTCGCGGTGAGGCGGGACGAGCTTGGAGGTCTGCACCGGGATGCGAGAAAGTCTAATGAAAGGAGAACGAGAAGTCGAGGCGGTGGAAGTGGAGTGGAGCTTAGGCCGTAATTCGAGCGTGCTTAAACAAAGCTGAAACAAATGCGGCCCCATCGTCCGTAATAGTTAAGTAAAGTGAATCACGTCAAATGTGATTGCGAGAAATATCGTGTTAATTAAAGGTCGCGATCGTTCCAGCACGAGAGGGTGGAGAAGGCGAAGCAAAAGAGAAGAGGGAGAGGGAGAGGGTGCTGGTGAAAGCAAGGAAAATATGTGACTTGTGGGAATGGTATTTGGACGAGGCACACGTACAAAGTGGAGACAAACAAAATATGTTGGACGTGGATCACATATTACATCATTCACCGAAATTTTATCGCGCTCCGTGAAATATTTCCACGCTATTCTTCAAGACCGACGAATAACTTTGGATTCTTCGAAGGAAATTTGGGAGACAAGATCTCTGGTCGTTTTTTCAATTTACTCATATCATTTCTGCCCTTTTTTAATCTTTATTTTGTTTATTTAATCATCGTGAGAATCAATGCCGCGAGCTTCGAGCGAAACAAAATTTCTCTCCGACCATCCATTTGCTTCACCGACTCTCGTGTAATTGATTCTGTCGACGCGATCGCTCTGATGACGAATGACGACCGGAAAAAATTGTAACCAATAATCGATAACTCATTAAAATGGAGGAGGGCCCGGCCACGTGCTTAACGAGGGCAAAGATAATAGAGGGGTCGCTAATTAAGGGCGCGGTTCCTAATTAAATAGACAGCGACATCGATGGGCCAACGACACGTTCAATAATTCCCTTGTAGAACATCGAACCTTCGACGAACTTGCTTCAAAACTTGAGAGATCTCTACATATATAAAATTGCCTCTTAAGATATCACGACGTGTAAATTCGATGTTAGAAATTGGCCCGCGACATATCTCGGTGGGGCAATAAAACTGGAAGGCTGGAGAGGGCCGGGGACCGCGGCAAGCGGCCGTCGCATTTGTCCTCGTGTTTCGTCGTTCCGCGCTGGAGCTCGTCCGTGGAGAGGGCAGTCTTACGATATTTATGCACGTCGAAGTGGAATATCTGGGAGAAGGTGTACGCAGGGGTACGAGAGAGAGAGGGGAGACTAGAGAGACGAGAGAGAGACAAGAGAGATGAGACGAGAGAGACAAAACGAGAGAAATGAGACGAGAGAGAGAGAGAGACGATAGAGAGATGACACGAAAGAGACACGAGAGAGAGAGAGAGAGAGAGAGAGAGAGATGATAGAGAGATGACACGAAAGAGACACGAGAGAGAGAGAGAGAGAGAGAGAGAGAGTGACGAGAGAGACGAAACAGAGAGAGACACAGCGCGCGAAAATTCGATGGAACTTTAAAGCGCTTCGCGCACCTTGCCCTCACCTCACTTTTCGAGGCTCGCAGGACGATACTTTGAAAATTGAGCTCGACGGGCCAGGAGCACGAGAGGATGAAAATCGGATACATCGGCTTGAGAGGAAACGGCCATTCCGTTGACTTCTCCCTCCGTCTTCCTTAAGCCCGTAAGTCTGCTTATGTCTCGTCTAGTTTTAAAGCGAGACCCACAGGAACGCACGGAACCGCGTGGAAGCAGTCAATTCAGGTGACGCCGAGAGCGAGGAAATTGTTGGCGAGACAATGGGGAGCTTAATGCATCTAATGTATTTCGCACTTTTCCTCCTGCCCTCGTCCCTCGTTTCCCCGCGTTTCATCCACTCGTTCGCGTCTCTCATCATTTTTTCTCTCCTCTCTCTCTCTCTCTCTCTCTCTCTCTCTCTCTCTCTCTCACCCTCTCTTTCAGTTCGTCCGGCACTTCGCGTGAAAATTTACACGCCTCCGGTGTTCTTAACATTTTTCGTATCCCCTCGGCCCAGGGAGTAATTAAAATTCTCCAACCTCGAGAACGATAGAAGGACGCACTTCTACCGCGTGGTAGAGTCTCGACAAAATTGAAATCTTCGACGGTGTAGGAAAAAGCAGGGAAAACGCGAGGACCAAGAGCTCTGGACGCTCTCTCGTGGCGGCGCGTGTAATTTCGAAAAGGGAGAATTAAGGAAAAGTTTCGTCGCGTAGCGCGACGAAACTTTTCCGCGCTGGTAGCCTCGGTGCTTCGACGAACCGAGGGGTAGAGCAGATTGAAGTGCTCGATACGAGAGTGGAATAAGAAGAAGAACGACGCATTGTTTCCGCCTTAAGCCAATCGTTTTTAAGTCTTGGAGCTACGACGGATGGAGGAGAGGGCGCCCGTTCAGCCACGAAAAATACTGCAAATGGCTTTCGGATAGCGCGACAAATCTCGCTCACTTCGGAGATCTCACGAACCGGTCGCTTCGTCGGCCAAAAGTGCGCGAGACGCGGAGAGAAGGGAGGGTTTACGATTGTGGCCCAAACATCGCGACTATACGATATTAAAATCGTGGAAAAACACTTTTCGGAGGGTGAAGCGTGGAGCAGAGAACAGAGACGTCGCACGGTCGTCGAATCATGGAGAGTACGATTGCTCCGTGGAGCGAGCAAAAACCTTACGTTCCAATAACGTAAATTTCGTTTCACGTTCCTCGAGGACAGTCCGGGCTAACGGAGGATATCCGAGAGCAGGGTAGAACCGTTCCCCAGGAGAACAAAAGAAAAAGAACACTCGTAGGACCAGCCCATCGGCCACGGGACCCCAAACGGTGGAGCCAATATTTTACGGACCTTGGATTTCTCTCCTTCGGAGAAAACGGGAGGACCACTCCCCGAGGATTCCGTTCCTACGCGGTGAATATTCTTTCGCGTAAGGAAAGGCGCACTTTTTCCGAGGTAACGTGAAATTTTACGTCGCGCCCGCGAAAACGCAAATGTATCGTTCGACGAGAGCAATGGGCGCGGGAGTCGCGTGGATGGTAGGAGGAGAAGGAAGAGGAGAAGGAGACTTAAGAAGTGAGTGGAAGTAGGAGAACGGTGTAGCGGGCGCGGAGCCAAGCGTGTCCTCGGCGCGTGCGCCCTTCGCGCTCGGGATGACGGTGGTCGGTGCCGCTTAAAAACGATGTACATTTACCCAAATTTATGATCTACGCCCACGTTCGCGAATACGGAAACTACCGTGGAGTGTAGATGTCAGCTTGCAAGAACTCCACCCACGTGCATTCGCGTTGAAACGCCGCGATCGCGAGGATTCTTGTGGGAAATTCTTGTCCGGCAAGAAGTTCGTGGACGAAATTCTCACGGGCAGATGGCCGATGAGAGGAATGGGCGGATGGATGGCGGTGGCATCCAGAAATGGTAGGATAAAATTTCTTGTCAAGCGATTGAGGAGAAGCTCTGCTGTCTCCGGTTCTCCGAAGGTTTTTTTGCCCACACGAAGGAGAGGAGTTTTGCAAAGACGAATAGTCGACGGTTTTACGGTAGATTTTATTTTTCTGTAGCTCCGAAACGCGAGGAGGAAATACGATTTTACGCGCTTTTTACAGAATCTAAGTTTTATAACAGTGTAAGCGGATCTCGAGAAGGAATCATCGAGTCGTCGAACTCCGTCCTAGATTTATTGGGAGTCGAGTACATTTCGCCAGTCCTTTCTTTAAGAACAATGTGCATTTGTCTAAATTTATGAACTGCGCGCCACTGGGTGCAGAAAGGCGCAAGGACGTTCGACCGAGAAGTTTGAGATTTATCGCTGTCTCCACCGAGATAATATATGACTTCCTCCCGTTGTCCGTCTCCCGTTTATATTTCCATTTGAACTCGAACATTCGTGCGGACGTTTCGTATCGATTCGTTTGATCGATCCAAAAGTCACCGAGTGGTAGAACTTATTTTTATAATTTTCCCCACGTTTAAGCGCGCGGAGAAAGCTCGAACATCCTCGAGAATGTCTTCGAGCTCGTTAAGCTCGGTAAAATAACAAAAAAATTCTTTTGTCTAAATTTATGATACTCCTCTTGCCTTGCACACGCACGTCCAACACGTCGCCAACTGTAAAAAGATTTCTCTTCAAAACTCGCCTCTTGAAATTTCACGCGGTCGAGCATTAACTGTTTACAAAATCGCCACGTCCCAAGAAGCATTTTCCCACGAAAATTCATTACAATTTCAAATCCCTCTTCCAATCTTCTTCCACCGGAAGTAAACACCGCTGATCCGCGGCCACGTCGATTAACCTTCTTTACGCCTCGTACGAGAATATCATCAACTCGTCGTTGCGCTCTCACTCAATATCCTCTCGACCTCTCGACAAGGTGCAGAGTGAGTAGGTAAAAACACATGCTCGTCCTTTATCTCACCTCGTATCTGCCTCCTAAACCAGCCGTACGAAATCGCTTGCTATTAAGATCGAGGAGAGGGGTACGCGCGCGTGAGGATGACGGTGAACGAGGTAGGATGAGGGGTCGTTATGCGGCCGTTATGCGACGTGCAGATATCTCCGCTGGCTTGGGGATCATAGAGAGGACGAGATAACGATCGAAGTGGCTCCGCTGTGTCAGGTGAAGAGACGACCCGACGCCCACCGCGTTCCACGCTGGTGAACATACTTTGGAGGGATGAAGAAGGAAGTTGGCTTGGGACGAGGAGGATGTGAAATGGTTGCGCGATATCGCCCGTTACCGAACTTGGATTAACTCCTTTAAGGGGGCCAACCTCGTCCTGATATCTGGTTGCGGGTGACCGACGATTCCGAGCCGAGAAGTCGTCAGCCAATCGATACATCGGTATCGCTTGTTGTACGTTTCGGGAGGGATGCTAAGAGACGACGAGGGTCGCGGCACGTGAGGATTTTGGAATGAACAACGAGTCTCGATCGACTGATGTTCGACGATAAATAATAAATTCGAGATTGCAAATCAGACGAATCGATCTTTCATCGAATATTTGCGAAGTGAAGGAGAATAAATTTGGATAGAAGTGAGGAATGCTCGTTTTAGGCACGACTTTGACACTAGGTAAGCGTCAATTTTACAGGTTTAAATCTTTAACTGTTTAATTTTATTTCGAAAAGCTTTTTCTGTCTGCTTTATTATTTTCCAGTGAAGTCCATTGAATTTTTATTTACCCTTCTTCAGGGAATAAAATTACAGTTGATTCGTTGAATGATAATACAAATGTAATTTTTATTAAAGTGAGCTGGGGCAAGTGCGTACGCGAAAATTCGAGGTTTGGGTTTACTCTCCTTCCACAAGCTTCAAAATTATTATGCAAAATAGAAACTTTGGCAACATGGTGTATAAATTGTACGTTATAAATGCATAGGGTCATTTAAAAAAAAATAAATAATAGAAAAAATCACACTTTAGAAAATTTCGTCTCGACGGCGCACTTACCCCGAGGCTGCACTTGCCCCAGCTTACCTTATCTTTATGTCGAGTGTGCTTGACATTATGCGAAAAATGGTCGTTTCGTCATGACGAGTATACTCAACCTAAACAGTTAAAGGGTTAAACGGAAGATGTATTTATAAAAAAAAGTCTCGTAAACCTGGTGTCAAAGGAAGTAACTTATTAAACGTAGGTAGCCAAGTGCTCGTTCCACGAGTCGTTTTGATCGACGTCGATCTCATAGAATTCGTAGGAGTAATACTGTTCGGACTTGCGCGCACGTGAGGCGCGAATGCCTTACGCGGTATTGGACGTCGTGGAACTTCGATTAACTCCTTTGAGAATGCACCCTCTGGTGCTACCCGTTTACGGATGACCGATGTTGCGATTCACGAAGTCGCCCTACGGGCGGACATCCCGTTGCCCCAAGTCGCCGGAAGTTAATCCGGCGCGCACGAGATGGAGAAGGAGGACGAGTCCAGGGGCTAGTTGATCCTCTGCGGACCACGTAAACGGACGCCGATGTTTGCCAAGTTAAGCTGCGATTGTTCTACGAGGAGAAAGAACCCCTCCCTCTTCGACTGATCGCGCGATATATCGAATCCCAGGGAGAACGAATAAACCGACACGCATTCTGTTCGACGGGATAATGGAAGGGCATTCTTTCCGTCGGATAAGGGAGCAAATCAACTCGCGTGAGTTCGTTAACTATTTGCTCTGGCAAAAAATTCACCGACGCGTTTACCAGAACAGTCCACGCGTAACTCGCTGGGAGGCATCACGCAGTGTTCGATGCCTCAGAGAAATCGGAAAAAGATTTATATTTTCTAAACTAATTTATCGCATTGCGACGTGCGTGGCATGTTGTTGGCGATTCTGCGACAAAAGCATTACGACGTGCGTGGCACGTCTTTTCAGCGCAAGTGGTTAATTCTGCCTGTGATTGTAAAAGTGGTTTAAAGGGATCTGTCTAAGTCAGAAAAGTTTGGCTCACAAATCATTCCGTATTTCAATCGTATAGGTGACAATAACGCTACGTAAATAGAACTAGTGGTGGTTAGTTGTCGGCCAACCTCCTCCAGATCGCCGGGTGCTCGCGCTTCGCGCTCACCTTACCGGATGCGGAGAAGCTTCGCTTTCCGCAATAGGCACGACTGCGTACGCTTCGCGCTTGCCCACGAATTCCAAACCGTTTCGAAATTGTGGAAAATTCAAGTATTGAGACATTAAGCTATGGGACAGAGTCCTCTGCTATACTCCCCGAGATCGCCGAGTGCTCGCACTCGCCCACGAAATGCAGCATTTCTGTGATCGGCGCAAGTGAAGTTCAGAATTCCTGCTCGCGCAGGGGGTTCCAAGGTAAAAAATGAAATTAATATCCTCTGTAATACTTATCGCGACCGGGCAAAAACACTCCAAAGTTTCAAATTTGTTCATTGGTCGAATCGAAAATGGGTGGAAATTCAAATTTTGAATCCGGTCTTCCGGATATATACCCATTCGCTGCCACAAAACTTTGTATATGGCCATTTTCTATCGTTAATTTTTCGGAATTCTTTACTTAGACCACTTTCACAATCACCGGCACAATTATCTCGACAGAGTTGGTATCGGTAACGGCGCATGACGTGTTCAAGCCTCATCGGCAACATGTGGCAGCGACGTTACAATCGGTGCTTCCACATCTGGCTACTTAAAATTATCCTAGATAAGTGACATCCAGTTAATTACACGTCGCGCGACGTAACCTACGCGCGTGTAATCCGGCCTGGACATATCCAACCCTGTTACCCGATATGCTTTGTAACAAGCAGGCGGGTGTTGTGTTAGCGGGGGTTGTACCTGTTAGGAGTAACGTTTGCGAAAGCTCTGTCTCTCTCACGTGCAACGACGATTGTCAACCTATCGCAAACAAATATAACACCGTCCTAATACCACCGATGATGCAAGACGTTGGCGTTTGCCCTGTATATCGATGTCCGATTAATTCCTGCGAGCCATCGTCGCCCAGTCCTCCGGGATTATAGAGTCGTCCGACGGAATTTCTAGGCCGAGTGGTTTCCGAATCAGCGAGGTATTCGATTCGTCCGGACGACGATGAATTTCTTAATCGGAAGTCGCCAGGGATTTTCTAAGAAGGCCGCATTTCTCGGTAAGCTTTCCTCCTTTTCCACTGAATTGAGTTATCTTTAAACCCAATCATTGTCCCAATTTTATCTACGTTTTATTAGCTCGGGTAATTCTCCTCGTAGCATAAAGGTTTCTCCTCGTCGGACGAGAGAGGAGTTCGTCGAATCGAGTAAAAATGAAATGTCCCGTTATTCTCGATACTTCGTTCGTTTCGATATTTTGTTCGAACTTTTAACAAGAGAAGTTGTTCGGCGTTGCTCGAGAAATCATCGCTCGATGATTTTAATATCTGTGCGTGCTGGAAATCAGCGCACGTTTACGAACGATTCTTAATTAGCTTTGTTCGGGAGTTGTGCAAATTAATCGAATACGTTTCTTTTTCCTCTTGTTTCTTTTCTTTCTTTTTCTTTTTAAGAGAATGCGTCACTCCACCACCGATCGTCCTCGCCTATTTCCAAATTGCTTTCTTCCTCAATCTCGCGATCCTCGTGAATCCCTCCACGTAGCTCTCCTCCCTTCATTTCGTTATTTCTATTTTTTAAAATCTTTCGGTCCCACCGACGACGACGACATTCTTGCCATTATTGCGAGAAGAAGCGAGCCTTCCGTGCTGAGCCGGGTCTCGGTCCTACGAATATTTAATACCGCGTCGAGACAGAGAAAGAGAGGTCCCTTCCTTCGTCATTCTCTCTCTCTCTCTCCTCCCTCGTTCCTCTCTCTTCTCCTTCTCCACCGGAGAAAGCATTATGCCGCTGATTTCAAGCGCAATATCTCCCCGGAGCGCAACTATTTCCATCTTGAAACTTGTTGCGACGAATGAGCGGCAAGAAAGTTAAAGGAGCGGAGGAGGATCTCCTTAACGATATTTTACGACTTTTTAACAATCCCCCGAGTCACGGAACACTTAATAGATTACAACTTGGCCGAGTGTTTTAACTCCTTGCGCGCGGGAGTGGACGACAATGGTATTAGAGAGCGTAAAAGTACCGTGGGACTGCGCTCGAAGAGGAGTTCCTGAGAAAGCTTGCGAGAGGGTGGCTCGTGTAATGCGACTTGATGAAAGAAATGAGGGACTACGGGGATTTCATTTTCGACGCTTCGTAAGGTATATTCCTCCTTTGAACGTATGGTTCGAGGCAAGATGGCATAAGACGCGTGAGTTTATTTCCCTTAACACGAGAGTCGGAATGTGTATTGTCCGGGGAGCTCGTATTCGAGCTCGAGGGATCCAAGGAGAAGAAAGCGAGCTAATTTTGCGAAGGTTCGTTTCGCGAAGGTTAACAAGAAAAATGAGGGACGAGACCCGTGGCGAGATGAGAAAAAATTCGGCGACAGTTTTTTCTTAATGAAGATTATCGAATTAATCTATCTCTCGAATAACAGATCGTGGGGCGAAAGAGAAGAAATTGGACGAAAGCTTTTTTCCGTAAGGATTCGTCGAATTAATTTCTCGAATACCCGCGAGATAAATCTTGGGACGACCGTCTTGACAATCGCGCATTATGAGCTTCTCCCCAATGGCCGGCAAGTTTTTCAATCTCGAGTCGAGAACAATTTGCGCGTCGTTTCGAAGTACTTTGCGCCTCCCGTTACCATCGCGTTGTGTAATTGCATTCTACTCCACGAGTGGGGTTGCAAGCCCCTCTTAAGCACCACTCGTGTAAGTGCGGTGTAATGCGACTCGATGGGAAAAGTGAAAGCAAAGTTGGCATTCTAGGTGGGTAACGCACGGTCCGCTTGCTCTCACGCGAATCGCTTGAATAAATGTTCATCTCATTGAACAAATTTGTTAGTCCGCGCTTTCCTCGCAGTTCAATTCGCGGCGCGTTCGCCCTACATTATCGACTGGCGATTCCGCGATTAAAGAAAATATTAAAGGGGTTAGTCGATGCTCCTGGATCCAGCATTTGTCGAAACCATCGAACGAAGCCATCGAGGCGCGTGTATTTTTTAATTCAGTCTGTTGCACGAATGAAATCGTTACACTTCATTCAGCCGTATTCGAGATTACACGAACATTACGTATTCTCATAAATATATGAAATGCTCGCTTCATAAATAGTTTCGTATTTCAATCGGATAGATGAAAATAATGCCACATAAATAACATCAGTCACACCCTTTACGGTCGTGCCTAAAAATTATTCTCTCAAAATTATTGACTGGCAACACTGTCCACAATCACAAATACGATTTACGGTCTAACTTATTCTTCAGTTTCGAGCATACAATACCATCGCGCAACATTTTATAATTCCAGAAATGTACCAAATGTAATTACCAAGTGAAAGCGGATTTTACTTATATCGTGGTCCAAGGAGAAGCATCGACTCCCTGATAAAACGATTTGGCGAATGGTCGATTCGCGAACAAGCTGCTCCTCTGTATATCCATCTCTATCGAAGGGCGAATTGTGCTTAAATTCAACGGAGCGATGTTGCTGCTATTGCTGGTTGCTCGTGCCGACGGGCGTGTGCCGTCCGTTCTGTGGAAACAATGGCCGTGGGGCTGACGCGTCGCTTTACGCCCAAGCCTCCGGTTACTGCGTGCCCTACATGAGGGAGGCTGTTGATTCTCCGACGGGCATGCATTGTCGTTGAATTGCGTGTAATTACGTGGCCATATTAGCGCCGCTTCCTACGTCGGAAGTGGCGGTACTTTCGCCAACTGTAGGCGGAAGACGTCCATTTTGGCGGACGGGGTGGGTGGAAAGAGAGCGAATTGCGCGATAGGAGTTAGGAGAGGAATCGATTGACGAGATTCGGGAGTACCGAAGGGTGGAGAAGATTGCGGTGAACGAGAGCAGGGATCTAATGAGGAGAAGATTAATCGAGTGTTTCGCCTTCGCGGTTGTTAGAGCCGCGGTTAACGTTACCCGTTGAGATTCTCATGGAGTAACGAAGATGCGCCTTGGATTATCGATAAATCGATATTCATTTTTGTCTTCTTTCATTTCTTTGGTTCATGTTTACGTACGCCACTCGTCGCTCTATCGTGTGCTAAGCACGAGAAAATTAAATCAACCTCTTAATGAACACTCCAATGCGATTTTCTCCTCTATGAGCTTTTCTCCCCATCGCTTTAAATGGGCCAGAAGGTAGCGGCGCGTAAACCTGCTTATCCTTATCGCGAACTTGCATTGTTCGTGGGCATGGAGCTTTCGTGCCCGGTTTCACGTTTCATCGTAAGCGCACCGCATACCGGGAGTGCTCTTCGCTCACGTTGTTTTCTTTGTTCCGTTCCGGCTCCTGTTGCGGACTAAGATTTAGATTGATCCGGCATTCACGATAATGAGGCCACTCGCCAGTCGATTTTTATTTTTTGGAAGAGGCGCGTGTATTCTCAGTAGTGGATTTTCAGAAGATAACAACCTATAACGTTTGAAATTCTTGTAATTCAATCACATTCTTGATTATCTCAAGCGTGTGATTCGTTCGGCTTACTTGGCTCGCGCGCACGCCTATGACCCTTTCATGTATCGACGAGCTCTGCGAGCTTTGTAAGTCCATATGCTCGTATTATAGTCCTCGTTACAATTATATTCTAGCATCGTCGTCATTATTACGATACTTTCTTGGTGCATATTGGCTCCTTTTGCAGAGTAAGATTTTGATTGATGCGCCCTTCACGATAATGAGGCCACTTGCTAGTCGATTTCTATTTCTTTGGAGAGGCGCGTGTATTCTCCGTAGCGGATTTTCAGGAAATAACAACCTATAACGTTTGAAATTCTTGTAATTCGTCGGAGAATTTTAACGAACGTGGAGATTATGTCAAGCGTGTGATTCGTTCGGCTTACTACGGCCCTTTGATGTATCGACGAGCTCTGCAAGCTTTGTAAGTCGATATGCCCGTATTATAGTCCTCGTTACAATTACATTCTAGCATCGTCGTCATTATTACGATGCTTTTTTGGCGCATGCCGGCTCCTGTTGCGGACTACGATTTAGATTGATGCGGCCTTCACGATAATGAGGCCACTCGCCAGTCAATTTTTTTTTCTTGAAAGCAGTGCGCGAAATTCTCTGTAACGGATTTTCCACAGACAGCAACCTATATAACAATCGAAATTCTTGTAATTCGTCGTAGAATCTAACGAACGTGGAGATTACCTCGAGCGTGTGATTCGTTCGGCTCACTTGGCCTTCGCGCATGCGCTTACGGCCCTTCGATATATCGACGGGCTCTGCAAGCTTTGTAAGCCCACATACCCTTATTACAGCCTCGATTACAATTACACTCTCGTCCACGTTATCGTACCCTTTGTACCGCGCGTTGGAAATTGCGTTACTTGCGAATTTGAATGTTCATGAGATTGAAATCAGATTTAGCAGCGTGTCGGACCCAAAAGCGGAACATTTCTATCCGATTATTGCGGAACAATTAATGTAGATATGCCATCGGATTGTAACGGTATTGGCGATTAGTGCGTGTTTTCAGATTTTATTGTAAAAGGTAGCTTGCTCGGTTAGAGAGCGAGGACGCAAAATGCAATCGGATGCTCGTTTATTTCTCATTCGAGCACCTTACAATGAACAATTTTGTTATGATATTTTGGAAAAATTTTAAAACAAGAACGCAAATGGTAAAACCATTTCAGTTGCAAGCGTTCCCTAGAATTCACACCACTCATCGGCTCTTTACTTAACTATTTCATAAAGACCTGCTTGATGCAAAATCCTTCCTAATTTCGTGGTTGAATTCATCCCGGTATAACAACGATTATCCACCTAAAAATAAATGAATAATTTTTTCCAGTTGTTCGCCGCAAGCAGGTCTAACAATTCAAACGTGTCTTTGGACTGTGCAGAAAGAGAAAGAAGAAAGAAAGAAAAATGTATATTTATCTATGCTCGGAGACCATAGGTCGCATGTGGGCATCAAAACACAGAAAGAGAGAGAGATTTTACCTCAGCTACCTACTCATTCGGGGTGGCATCCTTAGGAAGGCTTTCGAGGTGGGATTAACTATTATAATATTAACGTCTCACCACTACTACCACTGTCATTATTCCACAACGGTCGGGTGAGACGAAGGGATTGGCGTTTTCCTGTATCGTCCCATTTGTGTTTTGCATTTAATTTCGCGCACAGGGCGCTCTAAGCGCCCCGCCCATAAGCGGCTCACTTACAAGTGCGGCTCGTCCGAATCAGTTGGTCGCAGCCAATGTCGCGCGAATGTCGCGGCTTAAAAACTTCATACGTTCCGCAAATTAAATTCGCGGAGTGTGCGACCGTGGTGGTGACCGTGCTCGTAAATTCTGGACGAGACGGAATAACGGTGTCTGGTCAGGTGAGCTGACGAAATTATATGCTAATGAGAAGGATGAGAACGGAGCGAGTACGCAATTATTTCGTAGGAAGAACATTTTTTCTTCACGCTCTAAGGTTCGTTAAGATTTTACGCGTGGATTTTCGAGCGTCGGTATTATTCGTGCTTTCGTACGTGCGCGACGGAAACCATGCGCGTGTTAATTCGGACTTCGGAGATGAGGGTGGAAATAAACGACTTCGTGGTTAATATAAGTATCCTTTGCTTAACACTTTAATAAAACTTGCATCGCGATAAGCGCGACGAAGAGACGTGAGACGAGCGGAGGGTAAAAGCGAAGTTCACCTCGATTATTTAATAACAGTGTAGAATCTGTCGAAATGAACGTCCGTGTCTTCTCCAGGGTGCAAACACGCGCGGATCAAAGTGATTTGCAATTGCAGGAACAGAGTTTCCCGTTAATTTCGGTTATTATTACGAGCCGATAACCAATTGGCGTTTAATCATACGAGAAATGAGATCATGGTGGCGTAGATATTACTAGAGATTCGCAGATATCGCCGCTAAATGAATTTCCCTCAAATGCAGGCGAAAATCAAGAATAGTCAGTTTGTTAACACGACCGGTAATTACGCCCGCCTACCACGCCGCGACCACCCGGTTAGATACGAGATATCGAATGCGCTTACTTATTCGATTTGAATCTTTAAAAATTCCTTTTCCACGGTATTCGTCCTCGTAAACGTGACGCACGACTGTCGTACACTTTATTATTTGAAGAAATACTGGCGTCTCAATGGATTTCGACAGTCCCGAAAATTTTCCATATTGGATTGAATCTCTTTTTCTTTCTCTCTCTCTTTCCGATTTGTTCTAAAATACCATCGAACGAAACGTCGTTATCGAAACATTGTTCTGTAGACATTAGAAAAGCGCGATCCTCTCTCATTCGCGTTCATTCGCAATATTTCAAGGCGAGCACCCCTCGACAAAAATGAAAAGCAAAAAAAAGAGGTATACCCGTCGTCGAAGCCGTAAAAAAATTCGCGGACAAAAATGTCGGAACCTTTCGTCCGTGGAATGTGGACGGATGGGTGGGTGGCGTATCGGTATCGTGGTTACATTTTTAAAAACACATATGGCATATCAAACGTCAGTATTGGACAAGCGTAAATGGAAATGCATGTCGAAATCTGCCTAGAATTTCTTCTCCCTTTCGACCTCTCCATCCGCTCCTTTTTTTTTACACACATTTTTATTCGTCGAGCCGCAAAGCTCGCCACGCATGTGTCCTCGACTGCGGTCGATTTGCTTTCACGTGACCGAGAATAGTTTTGCCCTGGAATCTGATAGAAGTCTATTACGAATCAGTGGGACCGCGTTCTCTCTTTGGCAGTTTTGTGCGTGAAATATTTCGGTCGTAACCGAAAATTCATTACACATCTAGGAAAAGAACATCTTTCGACGACGAAATCGTAATAAAAGATGTATCGATCGCTTACAATTTGATCTGGAATGAAACACGATCGATATTGTTATCGAGTTAACAATAAAGGATGATATGGTTCGCATTGAGTGTCATTTGTGCTCCGTTTCACCGTCCTGGTGATTGGAACCAAGAAAATTCCTAATAATTTTATCATCTTACCTTCGGACACGTCGTTCTCCGAGGACTATTTCCTAAGCAGATCTTCACGAGTGGGATTCATTCGCGAATTTTCCCTCTCGATTGTCCGCCCACCCACACACGCGCGCGCGCGCGCACACACACATACACACACACACACACAGTTCACACGGATGGATTCGACGGAATCTGGCAGAAATGGAAGCCGAACTCTCTCAAGCCCTAAGTCGAACAATGTCCGTGGTCGGTCCATTGCAGATGCGCCGTTTGTTGTCGATGCCGCGCGAACAATGCGAATCTCGCCTGCGTTGGAAGTACGGACGATATGCGTGAGCTGCTAATTCCTTCGACAATCGGCCGTCCTCCAATCCCCGTTGACGAACGCGTCGTCACCATGGGTACGAAGAAGCGGGACGAGAGCTCGTACCTAGCAGGAGGAGAAAGCATTGTTGATTTATTCGCTGTCTCCCCTTCGATGCCACCGGCCCAACGCCATTGTTTTACGTGCACGCGCCCGCCCGCGTGGCGCTTTTGTCCACTCGTGGTGTCCACGCGTGACGTTCGATGAGTCGCGACCCCCGTGTCGTATTCGGGGAAAGGCATTTACCGCGATTTTTTCAGTCCGGAAAGAGATCGGTGGATATCGACGATTCTTTTTCCTTTTTTATTTTCTCGCGCCATGTGGATCGATTAAACTGGAATTTTGAAAGCAAAAGGAATTACCGCTGTACTGGATTTCTTAACGGAGAGATTTGTTAATGGTGAAATCGATCTTTCTTATGAGTACTAAACAAAACGAAGCACCCGACAATCTACAGAGGGTTGATACTCGAACGAAGTTAAAGCTTTGCCACCTAATTTATAGTTAGAATTTATTCTTCCTTCTTACAGTTTGGCCATTTCGTTTCGAGTGGTACATACAGGGTGTTTGACATAAGATGTCCAAACCAAAAGTTGGAGATAGATTGGGTAAAACCGGGAAGAAAAGTCATATACCATAATGCAAAATTCGCGATAATTATTCAGATATTAATAAAGACGCGTGAGCCAATGAGCGGAGTCGGTGAACGGCGATTGACAAGAGGCGCGCGGCGACGGGCAAGAGCGATGGACAGATGGAGCAAGCGCGATTGACAAAAGGGGCAAGGGGAAAGCAGTGATTGAGGGGAAAGATGATTCAACTTGGAAAATAAATTTAAAATACAATTTGAGAAGCTGTCTTTTGACACCTTTGGTAGAAATAGTGTTAAGGGGCCATTTACAGATTTTGCCGTGAGTATAATAAGTGGAATAGGAAGTTCATTAGTCGTCCTAGTTCTCACGAATTATCCAATAAATCAGTGCATTACCGAGTCCTCATACCGATGATCGAGTGCATTGGGAATGAGTCACTCGATGGTCTCCGCTTATCGAAATTCCTGCGGTTGGGCTTGTCCGCCAATAGGGGGGAGCTACCGAAACGCATTTTGCGGTTCGATGTTTGCCATTCTTTGCGGACCCGGCCCGTAAAGAGAGAAACCGAACGACCGGGAGCTTGCAAATCGTAGCGGATTGCAAATGTAAATTTGAGCGGGTCGCTCGCGCGCGTGGTAATCAAGGAGTCCGCCTTTTTCAATCGCTCATTCCAAATTCTATGTTTATCCCGCAACCGGTTTAAATTTTCCATTGGATCGTCTCGCGATCGTATAATCCTCGCGGACAATTCGATTCTTCTTTCGACAAGCTCAATGCCCTAGAAATTGTTCTCCTCCTCTCGGGTACTTCTCATTCTTCCGTGGAAAGCTTTCGTTCCAACTTGAGACTCACACCTCAAACGCCTCGTACCTTCGAGCCACTCGTACCTTCGTTAATCACTAACGATCGAGTAGAAATCCCGTGGCAAACATCGCAGTCTCTTTTCAAGGGACTTGAAAATAAAGCGTTACTCACTCCTATTGTCACCGGGCGAATCAACAGCGTCGCGACGCCATCAAAAGGGTCGAAACGGACGAGTGCCTTCCGAAGTGCAAACGTTCCCTCGGTACCTTTGACGAGAGGGTGAGACCGACTGATGCGCGGAAGTCTTCACTCACTTGAATGAGATGTTACGATTCGAGTGTCGTTAAGGAGATCCGATCGTTCCACGAAATATCTCATCCTCCATACGCGCTTCACCTCTTCACGAGAGTGCATCGCACTCGTTTTTTCACGAGACGTCTGCCGTAGGCGCGTTCGCGGTGTCTATAGATCGAAGGATCGATCGATCTTCAGTTACGACCTGGCTCCACCAATGTGGAGAATCGTTTGGGCTGTGCTCGAGCGAAAGGTCGTAGCGAATGAAAGAGTCCTCTAGTCGCATCGGTAATTGGGGAGGGTTTATTCGACTCGACGTGTTTTATTTCCGATTCGGGTTTGATGGCGGATTTTTCACGACACGAGCATATATTCTATTCCTGCGCTAGATATCATTCCACGTTGAGCAAATAGCCAGGCAATTTTTCGGATGGAGTGTCGATTGGTAGAGAGAATTATGATCAGTAGGAAACTCCACGTATTTCACTTCTAATTCGACTTAATTAATTCGATTAATTTGCCGATTCTGTTCCTGTGACAGGATTCTTTTCATTTCTGCGATATTCCGCGTCGAACAACCCCTTAGGCAATTTTGTAGATACAGGGTGCCGACTGGAGGACGTCATTGTGATAAAGGCGAGAGAGTTTTGGCCGTAAACCTGAGAGAGATCAGGGATATCCTGTTGTCTGATATCGGAGAGTATCGTCCACGACAAACTGTTAAGACTTATAGTTCCGCGGACAGTCACATTCTGTTTTATAGGTGACGATTCAACTTCCCCCGCGATCTGAACTTCCTGCGAAATCTAGAGGGACACCACCGAAACTCTACTCAACTTGGGATCGGATAACGATAAAATAAGTGTTCTAGCGATTGTATCTGCTACTTAGAAATCGATTCGAGTGAGTGAGAAGCGATAAGGTCTCTTCACTCGATACGAGCTGCTAGAGGGGTTCTCTAGAAATACTTTCTCCTCTCGAAACTTTTCGCTCTTTTTCCGAGACTACCGCTCGGACGTCTCCTGCAATGAGTGCAAGGTAAAATCGACTGTATATCGATGTATCGCGTCCACGTGGAGGTAAACATTTTTCGAATGAAAAATAAAACTCGGTCCGGGTCCTTTTTAAAAGCGGAGAAAACGCACTGGAGATATCGATTTATAGATATAAAACTGGGACGAGCTTTATACGCCGTATAAAGATAAACCCCCATCGTTGATTCGCGTTGTAAAATGGTTGTCGAAAATGCTTCTGCCGCGCGCATTCGCGCGCGTCAGCATATTTTTTACGCCCTCTCCCATCTACTTCACGCTTTTACGACGATTCGTTCGAATGCCCGCGGAAGGGCTCGAGTATTTTGCGCGATGCAACACAATGATGTGTGGAATTTCTCGTATTCCAGAATAACGCGGAAAAGTGATTCTAGTAGAACGACCAATCGTGTTCCACAATGATCTCGCCGGGTTAATGAGTTGCGCGTGTTTTTGGAATGGAGGAGGGAAAAAATTTGTGTTCTGCATGATTTTTATCTGCAACATTTTTTTCACCGTTTTACCGTAATAAAAAATATTCGGCACGATATCGAGCTCTCGCTAATTACGCTTTGAACGTCGAGACCTTTATGATCGCAGTTCGGGACCGGTGAAAAAAGCAATTATGTTCGCGATACATTGCGCGCCTTGTACGAGCCGTACAATGTACTCGGCCTGTAAATGAAATGAGTTACAAACCCGCGGTAATATTGAAGCTCGCGCGAAGGTAGAATTTCTAGGGTGAAAAATCGAAAATGAAAATTCGTTCGACGAGCACTGGCGGCCGTTGTTGCAATTTCGTTCTTGCGGTTAAATCTTTCTTACGAGGCGTGCGCCTGCGGAAGTTTCTCGAAGTGGTGGTTTACATAAGTGGCCTGCTTTTTCCGGAGAGGCCAACGGAAAGGCTGTCCAAGTAAATAGAAAAAGGGAGAAAGGAGAATGCGATAAAATAGAGACTGGAGAGAAAAGCAATCGCCGTACATATCCCGGCAACAGTTTCTTTGTGCAAATATTTCTGCGGTAGTTGCTTAAAAATGTACACGGCATCGGGGCCGTCTCAAGTTCACCACCGGCACGAAGCGCGGCCCGGAGCGAACGGGCGGTTCCGTAGTCTCAGCTTAGAATTCGGCCTTTACTCGTGCGCGCTGTGCCCGAGTGCTCGGTAGGTTCTTTCAAACTGGGATTTTCTCTGAGCTCAGCCAACGTTTGGGATAGCCAAGTGCATCGGGAACAATCGCGGCTACCATCGCCGTGTCCGAGTTCCCGAAGTGGACTTTACCTTCTCCACCGCGGCACGGATCGATACGCTGTTTAGAATCCCCAGTAAATTTTATGCTCGTCGAATGGCAAGAGGAAAAGTATCTCTACCAACAGTGGCTGGCTCGATAACGACGTGCTTCGAAGGGAGTATATGAAAAAGTTGTTGCTGAAAAGAAAAGAGAAAAAGGCTTTTGCTAAGGCGAAATTTATCCCGATAGGAAAAGGGATTTCAGATTAGTTTAAGATTAATTATAGTAACGCAGGTCTGAGATATGCAGCTCGAGATTATTGCTGAAGCAATTTTTACCTCGGCAAAAAAAACGCTGCTAGATTTGTTTAAGGTTGACCGCTGGAGCGCAGATGTGAGATATGTAACTCGAGATTATTGTAAAGCAATTTTTACCTCGGCAGGAAAAACGCTACTAGATTTGTTTAAGGTTACCCACTGTAACGCAGGTGTGAGCTTTGTAACTCGAGACTATTGTTAAAGCAATTTTTACCTCGGTAGAAAAAACGCTTCTAGATTTCTTTAAGGTTACCCACTGTAACGCAGGTGTGAGATTTGTAACTCGAGACTATTGTTAAAGCAGTTTTTACCACGGCAGGAAGAACTCTTCTAGATTTCTTTAAGGTTACCCACTGTAACGCAGGTGTGAGATTTGTAATTCGAGACTATCGTTAAAGCAGTTTTTACCACGGCAGGAAAAACGCTTCTAGATTTCTTTAAGGTTAACCACTGTAACGCAGGTGTGAGATATGTAACTCGAGCACGTGGACTAATCAACTCGTAGGCAAAGCCCGATAATATTTTGTCGGGGAAAGTTTAGGACGCGGTGGAATCTTCTATGGATTTGGGTTAAGGCTGGATTAGACGTGGAAGATGACACGAAAACGGTGGCATTCAAATATTATGTCCCCTTGGAAGAGGATTGGTGTGTCATGCTCAAGTTCCGGGGACGGAAAATCTAGGTCTCGGTTTACTGATCGGACGCGGAAGTGTACTTGGCGTGTTACTTCGGGTTATTGTTGGAAACAGGCTGCTCGCGATTTTCCTTAAGGATTAATGTCACGTTGACGAACAGGGCCACGAGCTTTCAGTAGTTTCGACCAATTATCTCGGATATATTCCCGATGCATCGTAAAGTTATTCTCGATTCTCACGACGAACGTAAAAACGGAAGGTCCGTCGACTTATCAATCGAACAATCTATTTCGACGTTTCTTATAAAAGCATCGCTCGTCATCTTCCTCTAATTACGTCAATCTCCCTATTCTATTTTACTCCATTCAATTCGATCTCTCGACAGAGACGTCAGTTGAAATTTTCCTTTCGCGCTCCTTCACAAAGGCACCAAGATATACGTATACATTCCATTGTAGACCGTTACGATACGTGGGCTAAAGAATTTATGGAAACATGTATAATGGATGGATTTAAACGAATCTGGAGCAATCCATAATGCATCCATGCTGAATAGGATATATTAACCTCCGCTGTACAAAGAAGATACATTTAATAAAGGATTCCCTTGGCATTTGCATAAATATTTTCTCGTGCAACGTTTATCGAACGAACTTACAGGTTTGGTTAACAGGCGCTTGGTTTCGAAACTATTGGGAGAACGCGTGGAAGCGGTACCAACGTGCTGCTCGATGATACGCGGACGCTTCGAGGTTTGGTGGTGGGCTTCTTAAATTTCCACCGTGATCCCGTTATCGGTGTTCTCGGATTTTATACCGCACATTCCTGTACCCCGGTTATTCGATCGTAGGGCTTGTCGCGGTACTTCTCGAATGATCGAGGAGATTTCGAAATATTGGACCTAGGGCTCTCGAGGCGATCGCCGCGAGGATTCGCAGACATTACGAGCTCGTTCGCCACGACTTCGAACTTTCGACGTTTCGCGAACTTCCGTTGTAAACGGAAATTTTACGGGTGGACCCCTTCCGCACTACTACGCTCGAGTGCTCAGGGCTCAACTCGAATTCGATTGCTGCGCCCTGTCTAAGGATAACAGCTGTCGAAGTTAGACTCGAACGAGGAGGTGACTCCTTACGGTGGCTTGTACCGCGGATTTCGGACGATAAACATTTTGACATCGTTGGACATTTCTTTACTTGGGATGATCCTCGATGCTTCTTGCTTCTATCCGTAGGAGGAAGGACACGATTCAATTTAAAAGCCACTCGATAGGGATCTGGAAAGGATGAACGTTTAAGGAGTAGAGGATTGCTACGTCGGATAACACGATCAAAGGTGAAACGAATCTTGAATTTCTCCGAGCTGCAGTTCAGAGAGGAGAATCCTTAAGAAGTTGAATTTAGTCGGTTCACCGGGACGATGTAACGAGGTATTACGATTCTTCCAGTGGAAACTTCTCAGGCGTGCGTATTGACAGAAATGATTATTTGGTTGTTGCAAGCAATGTGCAATTCTCCATAACAACCTCTAAACATTGCAAAATCGAATCAAATAACTGATAATCAATTAATAGGAAACTATTGTTTATTACCCTCACGGTGAAACCTCGCGAAGAAGTCTGCTGAAGTAAGAAAAATCCTCCGAGTGGAAGCTGGAATTTTTCTCGAATGAACTACGAGAAAGAGGATCCTCGATAAGTGGAAGAAACTTATCGGTTCGTTGGAGCGTGCGTAACGACGATTAACGAGGAATGCAAGAGTTATCTTCCACGTTAGAATCATTCTATCCTTCCTTTCTACCTTCGACTCGTCAATGGAGCGAAGTGCACACGTGGAGCTGAATAATGCTTTCGTGTCACGGTGACGTGGAGTATACTACGACTGGCGAGCGCGATAACCGATGTGCTGCTTGTAATTAAGTTTCGCGGCGTGTTGCCTGTTCGCGCGAGCAGTTAAACTTTTACGCTGCATTTCAGGTCGGCGCACGGTGGTGGTGGTGGTGCGCAAGCCGTTGAAGTCAGGACTGCTGCCGGTGGTAACAAAGGTCGCGTCCTCTGCTCTAATTGCGCGGAAGAGGAACGTGCCTCTTATTCAGTTTTTACAACCGGCAAGGAGTTAATCCGGTTAAAGTTCGTAGGGTGGAACTTTACAGCGACATCGGAGAGAAGTGAGCAATACGAACGTGGAGGGAACGAAGCGTAGGGACGACTCGTGGAGTCGTTTCAGGTACCGCGAGTAGCGAAAGGTAGATAGAGAGAAAAAAGAAATTCAATGAAGGGACGAATCGAGAGATCATGGGGCCAGTTTTGGCAAAGGGACGCGCGTCGGATGAAAACTTTCCATTTTCGATTCCACCGTCCTATTCGTCTTCCGTGCTGTTAAAAATAACAGAAAAGCGAGGTATGCTTCGAATGCACCTCCGCTTTTGAACGTCCGCGCGACATTCGCAGCGTGTTTTGTTTCCTCCGGGGAGAGCGCGGAATTGGTTTGCATGCCCGTAGGTGGTGGACACCGGGAACCGAAATACCCGCGTTTCGGCATATTGATATACTCGGGAGCCGAATAAAATATTCACGCTCAATTTATAACTACACAATGGTGAGTTTTTAGCCGGTGAGAACGGGGCGTGCAACCAGTGCACCTCGATTGACTCGCGCGCACGCTATTCCGTCCTGTTCGTAGCCGGTGAAGCGCGCGACTGACTATAGAATTCTTTTTCAGCGTTGAATTCGTCAATAATTAAAGCTGGACGAAGCAAGGAAATTAATCCAGTAGGATTTTAATCGCTCGCTTGTGCGCGCGCGCTTCACCGCAAAACACCGTTAGCCACGGTCTCTTTCGCGAAGGATATCCACGCGATTCTTTCCCCAGTGGGAAACAAATTGGATTTAAATAATCGACAGGACGCGAGAACCATGGTATCCATGGGTACGTAACAGGCGGAAACCAAACTGGTATTTACGGCCAATTATCGCGGCCGATGGCCATTTTATGGATCGATACGCGAGACGCATCCCACGCGCTCGAGCACTCTGACACACGCGCGAGGGTGGAAGGAGGTAGCGCATTCTCCATTTCATTTCGTCGCATTCCCACGGCGGATCATAATGCGGCCAGCCGCTAAATGCGAGATTCCACGGAATGTAAAGTGATCAGGGCGAGCAATCGAATTGCCGATACTACCCCGTGAGAGACTTTGTAGTCGTAATGCCGGTGGATTACATCGGTGGAAGTAGCACGGAGGAAAACGAGAATAAACTCCATTACCTTTTCTCTTCTACGGATCAGCAGCTTTTTCTCTTTGTCGCGTCGCAATTGGTTTCGTACCCCTTTGCACCACTGGAGAATCGCGAAGAGAAAGAGTAGAAGGGGTTGGTGGTTGTGGTCTAAAGGTCGCGTCTTGCTCGCCCGTACGCGAGGACCTTCTCTCTTCGATGTAACCCGCATCCATTGCGCCACTTCTGCCAGATCGTTCGATGAACTCTTAGACTCGACCCACTTATCCTTTAATGCCGTTTCGATTGGATCTCATGGTCCAATTTTTCATTCCACCTCGCGTCTCTCGAATCTGCGAATTATTAGGTGGAACGGTAGCCCGCGGGAGTCGCATAGATTTGCATGTGGAGTGACACTTGCTCTCTCTCTCTCTCTCGCGCGCGCGGGAATTCTCTCCGGGAATTATTTAACGTTTTAATATTTTCCTTATTTTTCGAACGGCCGAGCGAAAGTTTTGCGTTTCATCGGGACCGGTCTACTGAAAATCGTCCGATCATTTTCCACGGAGTATTAATTCAGGCCGTGATCGTCCCACGCTCTAAACCATCCGCGCGATCAATCTTTCACGCTTTTTAGAACTGATATTATCGCTCGGCGCGCCGCTACCACCGGTGCATACGCTCGGGCCAGGTGTGCATTCACCGTCTCATTTCACGAAGAACCCCGCGCGCTCATCGGTATAACCCACATTCGTCGTCGCGCTGCTCGCACCGCGTCGTTCCCAGATTTCGTTCGATGAACTTAGACTCGACCCACTTGCGCCTTAATTCCGATTTCAATTGGAATATCTCCGTCTCGCTTTTTATCATCGACCCCCTCTCGCGCTTCTCGCCTCGCGCAAATTATTAATCGCGATTGTCTCCGTCGTCTATTCTCTGCTCGCAGCGGCTCGTCCGACAGAGCGGATTCGTGGATTCCTTTTATTCGGCTCGTTCGATCGTCGAAGGAAACACTCGAGAACATCCGATCATCGCGCAACACGCCTTTATGCCCATTTATCCCTTCCGAGGGTGAATCCTGCTCTTTCGTTTCTCACAGAACCGCTGTGCTTCTCCTCATCCTGCTTCTCCAAAACTCGAACTCGACCCACTTACCCCTTAATGCCGTCTCCGTCTCTTTCCACCCTGCCCCTTTCGTTCCACCCTCAATGAGTCTCTCTCGAAGGCTCCGCCCCCGTATCTCCGATATTCTACATCCTACACTTTTACCACCGACTACGATAAACCGAGTTCCATAAATTTTTCCGCCAATGTTCCGCCAGCGAAATACGATCATATTCGATCCCCTTTTACCTCCTCTTTCCACCCTCGTCGATTCTCTCTCACTCTCTACACTCTCACGCCCTTTCTCCGTCTCTCGTGGGGGGGAGGACCCCGGTTGGCCGACAACGTGCGCGGAATTCGCGCATTCACCGTCCGTCCGCCGTGAAAATTTCTCTTATCGATGTAAGCCGTATCCATTGGCCAAGTTATCCAGCAGATCGTTCTCACCGAACTCGCTCTCGTAGTTACCTTTAAGCGACCGTTCAACCGGATCATCCCCTCTTTCACCCCTCTTCAGGGATGCGGACCGGTCCTCGGTTTCCATTCCATTCTCGAGGCGCGCCACCAGCTCGCTTTTCAAATCACCGTGGCCGACGCGTTTCTCCCGCTCTTTCTTTCTTTATTCTATTCTTTCCTTATTCTCTTTTGTCGAATCAATGAAAGCGCGACGAAGAAAGGAGACGCGTGGGGTTGGAATTATCGGGTGGTCTTTCACCCTCTGTCCTGGAGAAGAGAGGTACCCCCGGATGCATCGTGAAGGATCGTTTGCAGTCGGATGAATCGTAAGTAAATCTTGTTATGGGGTAGAATGTGGTGAATGGATTCGTTTCTTGTTTTTATCGTTGCTTCTCTTCGTACCGATAGCTTTCGATCGTATTCACGTTGCGAGCCGCGACTAGGAAGAGTGTCACTTGCGCGTTTCCGCTTGTCGTTCGCTCGCCGTTGATAAAACGAGAGGAACGAGGGAAATATTAAAGTGGATACGCCGACGCGATGATCTTGCTCTTTCGTTGGAAATATCTTCGCCGGGTAGCTTTTTCCCCTTTGATGTTTCGTCGCTGGCTCCGACTTTTTGCTCGCAGTTGCGCGCCACTCTCGCCTCACAAAGACCACCCTCCCGCGTTTTCTCGACTACGTCACTCGGAAGTGCGTCTCTGGTGCGTTTGGTGCCCGATCGTCATTGTATTTTTCTCTCCTCCTTTTCCTCTCTCCATCTCTCTGCCCGAGCTCTTTTTCTCTTTCTTTTTCTCTTTCTCTTTATTCGTTCTACGTGAAACGTCGGCGCATCCCACGTTCTTTCGCGAGAAGTGCACCGGCCCACGGTGCTTCTATACTTCAGGAGCATTCAGAACTGTCTTTCACCTTTTATCTCTAGCTTGGAATAGAATTTCATGGAGTGTTTATTGATAATTGCAAACGGAGAAGCGGTGCTTTGAAATTCGTCGATTTTCCTAGTGGCAACGGACATTATGGTAACAAACAAAAATATGCTATTTTCGTCTTTCGGGTCACTCCATACCACGAGCCATTGCGTCCAATACCCCGGGCTATTTGGTATCCGAGAAATACAGATCTATTTCAAGAACATTACTAAATCGCGTTACTACCCTGCGAACTCTCGGTCGAACTCGTCAATTTTTGGTGAATCTGGCGGAACGTGCGGTTGGGATTGGGTATCGAGGCGGACCAAAAAGCCAAAAAGGCAAGGGCTATTTGTGTCGATTGTATTGGAACTTTTACACCGCGGTCCATTATTCTTGGCTGGAATGGCCCGCTTTATTTGCTTCCCTCGAAAGAGAAAGATTGCACGATGAGAGGAAGGGGGTGGTCGCATTGTTACGGCGGACGATCACCGACGAAGCCACCTATTAACCGCAGAAACCTACAAGGGGCTGGATTGTACTCCTGGAAATACCCACTGAGACATTATCGGTTTCTTATCGATCTTGAATCGTTCAATGAAGCACGTGCGAGGGAACAAACGCGTAGAAGTTTCGCGTCGCGAGCCATTACGCTCGCCGTCGATACCACCCTCGAATTGTCGGGATATCGAAGTGGCGAGCCGTGAACGTTTTCCACTCTTCATTTCTCTTCTCTAATGTTTCCAGAAGCTAATATCTAGCTGGCTCTACCTTCTATTTGATTCGTTATATTTATCCGTTTGTATTAATTTCGACTGTCCACTCCGAATATTCATAAGTTGCCCACGGAATATTACCAATTCTTGGTACGTTCGACAAGTTGTTATCCATTTTGAATGGATCGATAGTATCGGACGAAGTTGCTCGTAACTGCATGTGCATACGAACTTTCGCCAAGGAAAGTTTCGAGAAAATGTGGCCCATTGTTCGCACGTCCAGCGGAAGTGGATTTGGTTTAGAATTTCCTCGCGACGCCCGACGCGATAAAATAGAATTCTTCCGGCGCGCTTGGTGAGTATTTCACATTAATACGGAGCGTGAAGAAATAAAACGGCACTGTGCGAAAATATGGATGTAAACGATTAGGATTACTTCGGGAATATTCATGAGGATATTTCGGAAACTATTAATAGTAATATACGGAGAGTAATGATACATATATGTTGTTACTTATTAGAGATTACAATGCAGAACGAGTCACATTAAATTTTATCATTTGAAAGGTACCATTGGAAGTGTCGCCTTTTGTTGTATCTCTACTCCACGACCGTGGTATCCTCTAGAATATTTTTCGTGGCCGTGAAGTGGCACTTTTTTACAATATCGGTATATATGTTAAACTAGCGTTACTAATTTAACTAGATAATATAGATTTATTAGAGACTAAAGGGTGAGAACGAAGAACATAAGAAAAATTGAGGTTACATAAATCGCGTGTTCTCACTCGTGATCTAAATCGAATTCTACTGCCAACTCCTAGGACCACCTGTCTCCAACCATACCAATCTTATCATACCATTAGAAATGCCGTCGAAGGAAGCGTATAAAGTTTGTTTTCATACCGGAAATTTATCCAGTACAAATTGACCCATACAATTTGACCAGAGCAAACCAATCTCTTCTTCGTGTGCCTTGGAAAAGAACACATAGGAACCATTTGTCTTTCCTCTGACGTTTTGCCGCCCACGGTTTCCGGCGGAAAGGATAACGCGAGCGGCGAAGAATTCTTAAGAAAACATAAGCCATCAAACGGAATATCCGACGTCGTCGTTCCACTACTGTCTTATCGAGTTTCGAGCCAGTCGTCATGCGAACCAGACCAAACGAGACTGTTCGTCGAACGAGGTGAACGCGTCTCGAAATCTTTACAACACGCAGCGTCCACGCTCCGCTGCACTTCCGTTTTCCTTTCCTCGAGAATTTCGAAGCTTAAGAAGTTCGTCGAAAATATTTCAAAAACCGGCGACGATTATCGGACGCGACTTCTCCCGAGCTTTTGCAACCTTGTCCTCTCGCGTAAGTGTTGGAAGAGTGTAATGGTGGAACATCAATTTCACGTGACTCCTACTGCAAGGTAAGAGAATGTGCGCTCGGTAGCTAGCAAGACCGAGTGGAATGCTAGCTCGCGGAAGCAATAAAACGATTCATGACCGTTTCAGAACCGACCACTCGTTCTTTGCGCTCCCCGTTTGCCGTTTTAGTCGTTCCATCGGCAATCGGAGGTACGCCACACGAGTCAATGGACAAATGGGATGGCCGAAGGGTGGTCCATCCTGAGGATGTCGGATGAAAAACGTGGCTCGGACATTTTCTGGATAAAAAATTGTTTTTCCGTTATCACGAAAACGAAACTCTAGCTACCTTTTGAAACTGACGGTCGGGGTCGAGTTCACTAAATTTTGTAATTTTATAATAATCGTCAGGATGGCTTAATCCGTCACTGTCAATTTTTCGAATACTCTTCCACCCTGCTTATCGAACATTCTTGTTTATTACCGAACAACGGGCCTTCCAGAATATTCGGACGGGTCGTTTAGTACCAAGTAATGAATAATGAGCTCCTGGCAGATTTTCAATTCTACCTTCCTCGTTAACTGTTTATTATCTCTTGATATTGCGTATCCAATTTCCATAATGTAATAAAACTACAATATTAGTTTAGCATAATTTTACCCTTGCGCAAACAACATTAGGAATCTTGCTAACAAGCGGCCCGGAAAGCTCCGTCAAACCGTATTAAAGCATGCTCAGCTGGTACGCGTTTCACGAATTACAATGGGCTTCGAAGAGTATGATAACACCGGCGAATGCATTATGCGCATGCGGTCAGGAGGATGCACCGTTTGCAAGTCGTAACGATGCATTCACCTCGTCGATTAATGGTTCGAGCGAAATAGGTGCGAGCTAGGATGGGGAGGGGTGAAAATGGGTGGATTTTATGTCGTCTCAGGGGATGCTAAATAAGCCCCTTGACGTTCAACCTCGTAGCATTCGCTCGACACTATCACTCGCCCGCCATTACAGGTTTACGTTCGCGCGAATAAAGCGAACACGTCGTGGGACCGCAAAAGCTCGCGCCCAGTTTCCTCTTCTTATTCTCCTTTCAACGTTTTCTTCTTTCTCCGTGGCGTGTCGCGGTTTCATCCCCGGACGCTCCACAAATGAGCGTCTCGCGACGCGTTTCCAAGTATCGCAGTAGACAAGAAGTGGGGTGAGAGGGTTCCTCCTTTTGTTCTCACTCGCTGAAAGTTCCACGTTCGTCAGTTGTTACTCGTTGGACGACGATTCTGTAGAAAGTGTGGAAGGATCTTTGGTAATAAACGAGGATAGTTTCGACGATAATAATGGATCCTTCTGGTTGTGAGCAGTAACCGTTTTCTAATCACGACGCACGCGATCGATTCGCAAATATCTACTATTTCCGTTTTTTCTTTCTCTCTGTCCGTCGCAAGGATCGATCCTTCGAACAAGAAACGAGATCGGCGAGACTAACGACACCGTGTCGCGAGTTTTAGGAAAAAGCCAGGATAATGGGAGGTACCGAGGAAATCGCAAGCCCTCGAAACGAGAACACTTTGCCAATTACATCTACGGTCGTCAATTACCCTCGTTCCATTAACGAAGGACAATCGAGCTAACTTGGCCCATCCTTCTACCCTTTCGATCCTCTCTCAAGCTCGCGGTGTAGAATCCTGCGAGAAGACAGAATCCGAAGAAGGAGACGTTAAGGACTCCTAGTCGTTGACCGTTCTTCTTGGACCCTTTCTACTTCGTGCTCGCGTACGATTCCGTCGCGTCAACCAACACTGCCCTTTCCACGTTACCGACACTTTTCACGACTCTTTCGACGAATCTTTGCTCTTCGTTTCGTCGAGCTTTGCGCACCGCCTCTTTTTCTTCTTCTTCTTCGTCACTCGAGACTACTCCCCTAGTCTGGCACGATGCACTGCACGCCGAGGAACAAGCGCGTTCGCTTAATTCACCCCGTTGCGCGTGCGAGGGATGCGAAGTTTTACGATCCCACGCTCTCGGCTCGGTTTAGAGGGACGTCGCGCTTTGCTCTCGAGACATCAAAAACTTTACTCGCTCGCGAGGAGCCTGAGACTATACGAGAGGACGTTAGGATGGAAGAGGAAGGAAGAAGGTGGTCTCGTCGTTGTTGGTAGTAAGGGGTAAGGAAGCGGCATGCAGCGTGCGTTCTCGAGAAGGCGGCCAAATGGAAATTATATTCGCGATGGGAGAAAAGTGGTATCGATCGATACCGTCGAAGGTATAAAATCGCAGAGGTAAAAAGGACATTACTTCCGGTGGCTCGGAAACTTTTACAGCCTTCGTGCGTAATTAGAGAGAACCGCTTGTGAGACGTGGAAATCGATTTTATCTTCCGATACTCCCGAGCTATCGACTTATCTTGGACAAGAGCCAGCGCTTTTGCCGATTGGTTTCTTTTGGATAATCCTTCGTAGGTTCTTCCTCCCTCCGGCCAAATTCATTTTGACGAGGGATTTTCACTCGGGCTTGTATCCGAGGGGTCGAAATGACTCGGAAAGTATCTGTGCGACTCTCTTACTTTCACTTTTCTCGATTAATTGTTGAATTAGATGGGTGCGAATTTATCGATCGCGCATCGTTAAAAAATACAATTACGCGCTTAACCCTTTGACTGCGGCGCGGTCTCGGACGAATCCATCAGTATCGTCTTTCGCATGTCAGTCGCTGCGACTGGTTGTCCACTGACTAGTTACCAAAACAGTACCCGGAAATTTGATACCATTCTTAGAGTTTAAAAAATAATAATGGCAAATCAATTAAAAATATCCATTTTTTTCATTTATCTTAAGTAACTTTTTAAGCTACTTTAATTTACTTAACTCAACTTGTGCATTCCTTCAATAATAATTGGTAATTAAATATAAAGGTGTTATACTTTAACTTTTATTTTTTTACTATAACATCTTTATTACTTACAGTAAGTAAAAAAATACAGAGGGCGTATATTTATGCCTTTCGTATACATATATTGATGGATTTGTGAAGCCGTATATATACGCATTTAGCAGTCAAAGGGTTAAGAATATTCAAGTTCACTATGAATTCTCGAGAAGCTCGGGAAAAGTTTGGAGGCTCCTATTTCTGGTATGGTTAAGATCGAGACAGACTCGTCGTTAAGACGTGAAAGCTTTAAGGGGGTGAGAGGTCAGTCCACTAGTGCGTGCCTCGGGCGCGAGGCCATTTGGATGAAACAACAAAAGCTCCTTCCTGGGCCAACCCTCCACCCATTCTTTCTTCTCTCTCTCGTTTTTTCTTCCTGCTTCTCTTCCGTTCGCGGACTTTCTCTCGCCTCGTTTCCAGTTCGAAAGCGAATCGCAAGCAGCTCGACTCTCTACCGCGAGGACAAAGGAGCCACCACAGGCCGTTAAGTCGAAGTGGCCCGTAAGGGCGAGACCATCGAGTGGAATTTCTAAGCGCCGATATCGCACGACGCGACGATCGTCTCGTTCTCGGAAGGGTTCCGTCCTTGCGGGCTCACGAAATCGCGTTAACGGTAACCTCGTGTATTTTTCACGGCCCTCTGCGCCATCGATTTCCCGAGAAGTCGTGCGAGATGCGAGAATCCCCTTACTCGCGAGGGTGAAATTATCGTCGGTCGTGTTCGTCGTTACAATTGTTGACCGCGTTACCGGTGTTCACCGCGATCGATAAAGTTCATTTATTCATTCGTACGTCCAATTTGGGCGCATCGTGTTTTTCACAAATTCCATTAACATCCTACATTGTCCTCCTGTTTTTCCATATTACCTCGTCTGTTTTGCATTCGCATCAAGGGTCGCACATTTTACGTTCCATTATTTCGTCGCTCTCTTTTATAATCGAGCGTGAGAACGCGAAGTGGCAGAGAGGGGCGAAGGTAAATTGCGACAGTTTCAACTTTGTAGGGTCGAAACACGTTGAATTTACTTCCGTAATGGACCATTATGAGCAATCGCATATTTTTTCGGGACGACTGTGGCAAAGCCATTTACACGATAAGCATCGTTACAAATTCTCATGTTTCGGCATTGTCCATACATGTGAATAGGCAGGTCACTCTTCGTGTTATTTCGCGAATGACGCGATGTCGCGTCGATGAGATTTTCCACCGAATCGTTCTTTGTTTAACGAATATTAAGCTAAAAAATTCATTTCGACTCTTGAGCTTCGTACAGGCAAATGCAATGCTTTCAGTTCATTCGTCTTTTTATTATTCAATACGATACATTTATTTTGGTCGTTACATTACTGTTCGAACGAGACAATGTAGTTTCAGTCGATTTTTGTATACTATCGTCCTTTTCTACGAATAGCAAGTTACAAGTCCCTTTCGAGTCGCATTTGTGCAACACGCTTGTCTCGGTGGTCGGAAATGAACACGTTCTCCCGTTTCTCCACTTCATCCTACACGCGTCTGCGTTCAACCGCGCAATGCACAGTCCTTGTTTCAAAATCGAAGCACCCGCGCGAATATCCCGTGATCATCCAAGGGATTCCGTCGATCCTCCTCGCTGCTTGACACGCTCGAGTTCCTTCGCTCGATGCTGGTCGTTCCTTCGCTCGCAGAAGGAACCTGTTCTGTGACGGAATAGGCCGAGAAGAGAGGTGGAATTGCTCGATGAAAACGAATGTCAGGTGCGTGGGACGAGAGCGGTGAATCGAAGCTCGATACACGCGGGAGCTTTCGATTGCAGTCGTGCGTTAAAAGTCAAGCCTTCGAGTCTCTCGTAGATCGGTAGGTTCGCGAAAAGAGGGACGATTAAAAGTACGAAGCTCTGCTCTACCTTGCGGATCAAATTCGAGAAGGGAGAGACGATGTTGCGCGTGGCGAGAAACCTCGTTGTAAGATAGCATCGGACATCGTTGCGGAAAGTCTTGAACTCTTTCGAAGTTTAGGACCACCACCCTTAAAGGTCTTAGAGACACCCTTCTCGTGTTCCACGAAGGCCATGAGAGCGGCATCGCTTTACACTCGATCGTCTCGTCCCATTATGGATGTCGTGAAAAAGTCAATCTTTCAGTTTCCAGAGAATAACCGTAAACCTCGCCCGCTCGGCGTCTTTAGTCCTCGAATAACCTTCGATGGCTCCTCGCCGTAAGTTTTTTTCACGGCGCGTCGTCAATTCTTGGGAAAATTTTTACGTCCTCTCCTCTCCTTCTTCTTCCGCGAGCAGAAAAATCGTATCATCTCAAAATCATCCGGATCGTTTTCCGCGTGTCACGCGTCTTCGACGAATCACGATGCTTCGCGTTGAATTCTTTTATCTTTCTTCCACGTCGGTTAGACCATAGAAAACATCACTTTTTACTCCTAACGTTTCTCACTCTAACGGTTAATTCTCTCCGAAGAGTCTCGTTAATTTTAATCGTTTGATTGTGCGCGGCACACGAGAGTCGACGAGTTCACCGAAAGTCGTTTCTTCAACGGGCGGCCGGCGCGCGCTATCGCGCCTTATAAGAAAGTTTTTCATCGAGGAGGCGTAAAAACACGCTCGTTGAAATTTCGCCGATGTACCGCAGCAAAATTTTATCGTCGAGATGAATCACTGCAATCCGGTGATTATCCTTTAACGGTGAACGTTCGTGGAACGAGCGGCATCTAATTAACGAAAGGCACTGAAAAAATTCGATAAACGGAGAAAGAGCGATACAAGCGGAGACGGCACGAAGGAAGTATTTCTATTACTGCAATTGCATCGGCGTCACTCGTTGATTCGAATTGATTCGAAGGGAAACAATCGGTGCGAAGGAAACGGCGCGCAAACATACGATGGACAAAGAGAACGAGGTTAAACACTTATCGAAATCGTCTCGGAGGTATCGAGCTGTGCGATGCTGTTCTATCCGATTCCACCGAAACGATAGAGCCCGACGAAAAACTGTAGGAAAACGATCGTCCGGATGAGAGGTCATAGGAGGGTGGTAAACAAGAGGGCCAAGCGACTTCAGTCCTCGCGAGTAAAGATCAACGAGGCGAATTGGAAGTCGCGAAATTACGGAAGGAAGAGTCGAACATTGGCCGCGTGTTGTCTCTCCTCTCGACATATTTTCGGAAGTCCGAGAGAAATAAGAAGGGAGTAATCAATCTTGATAGACCGAGCGTAAAATCTTGTTTACCAACTTTCACACTTCGTCGAGGCGTTTAAAGTTCCCACGAGCTTGCGCAATCTTTTTCCTACTCCGTAGAAATTATTTACGATTGGATATCATCCAAGGCGATACCTTCGTTATTAATTGAAAACGTCCTCCGTGCGGAAGAGGGTGACTCGTACGAGGTGCACGGTGATGGATGTATCGAGAAAGTTTCGCGCTCGTCGTCTTCTTGTTACCGAGGAGGCTGGTGCGTGTCGGAAAAGTTGGAAGTTACCGATGCGAATAATGCTCGGAGAATATAACGATGGAGCGATCGCGCGGTCTTCCGTGGGAAAAATCGAGTTAAAAATTGATCTGGATAACGGAAAGTCGCACGATGATTCGGTAAAGTCGATATTTTCCAGCACACAATGGTACCCTTGGCATTCTCTTCTCTTTTGAAGTGGCTGGTACCCATTCGGCCAAACTATTCGACTGTTCCTTGGAACGAGACATTAACGACGCGACAAATTTGGGACACCGCTTCGCGTACACCCACTTCAGCTATTAACCACGCATTCAGCCAGTATATCTCTGGATACCATGGGCGAGCGAAATATTCCACGAACGAGTGAGCGCATTTACACGCCATATTGGTGGAATGTTCATTAACGGTTATCTTCGTGGACCCGAACCATCTCTCTCTCTCTCTCTCTGGGATAGGGTGGTGCAATCGTATGGATGCGCGGTGATAATTTCAGGGAGAGTGGTGCGCGAGGCCACTTCGTTATTGCTCCATTATTGCTTCATTACTCTTCGCCGCGCTTCAAGCTGTTGCCCATCCAAAGCAGTTCGTATCCTTCTCCAGTGAATTTCTCTTTTTTGCTGCATGCACCGTGTCGAGGACATTTTCGAATTCGCTCCGATATTCTTGTCTCCTGTATACATGAGTAAAAAGATAAAGGTTATTCGAAGGTGTCGACTGGAATAGTCGGAAAGAAATATCTTGGAACTTGGATTTCGTGGCTATGATCGGATCGATAAATTGTTATTGATTGGATGTAATTTGAAGAAGAAGGGGTGCGAGAAGAATGGCGGAAAGATTAACACTATTTCTACCAAAGGTGTCAAAAGACACTTTCTCAAATTGTATTTGAAATTTATTCTCCAAGTTGAATAATTTTTCCTCAATCACTTCTTTCATTATTCGTATATAAGTCGTTAGATTAATTTAATGGTATGATTTTCCTGCAGCTCATTCTGAACTCAAAAAGACACCTTTTGATCGAAGCAGGTATATACAAAATCCCGGTAGAAATAGTGTTAAGGAGAACATGGTTGTTGGGTTTGATGGTTCGATGTTCGGCCACCGTTCAGATGTGTGGGTTGTACGTGAAACATTGTGCACAGGAACACATCAGAATTGTGAAGATTTCCAGAGTGTGTCGGATACATCGAATTAGACCGAGCTCGGTGCACGCCAATGAACGTAAGTGGATTAACCCATTACCAGGATTTAATTCACAATAGGCAGTAATCAATGAGGCGACGATTAACCCGGCCACTCTTCGCGGACGCTTTTCTCCAAAACTCAAGCAATTTAGGGGACTTAGTTCGCGTGTACGAGTTTGAGTTGACTCCAGTTAAATTATAGTTGTAAAGGAAACGCGGGAGAGGAAGTTCTCCGGTAGAATACGCTTGAAGGTAGAAATTAGTTCTCGGAGTTGTAAAATATCTACGAGAGCTTTTGTTCCACTCAAATGACACGAGCTCTCCTATCCGACAATTTCCAAGTGGTCGTTCGCCCCTATGTCAGAGTGCCGATTAAACGGAAAGTTTCGAAAATCAATTTCTGTCGACGTTTATACTTCTTCGTGGAGGACGAGTGAACGGTATTATTATAATAATATCTCGAAATTCTCACTCGTATTAATACTGTTAATTTTTCTCTCGTGAATATTCGTCGAATGATCCACGTTCTCTCCGCGGTGCTGGCTCGAGTCCTGGTATTTAGAAAGCTCGCATTCCACGTCTTTGCTCCTTCCACCGAGCAACCGGGGAAGTTGCGACGTGTCAAGAAAAATTATAGAGTTGCGTAAGAGTTATTCTCAGTTTTACGTTGGAAGTGCACGGAGCGGGTGGTGCGCCCCAGTGGTGGTCGAGAGATGCCGAGAACTGTCTCTATAAAATCGCGTATCCGCATAAGTATGCGGCCCATCCCAAGACGCAAACGGGAGAACTTTCCGTAAATTATCGTCACGAGGTTTGCAAGGACCGCCGGCTTGGGAAACGTTTTGTCGGTCGACGTCGCGCGCGCACGCGCGCGACCATTCGCAGGAGCTTACATCTGGCATGTAATAAGAAGGGACGGCAACTCCTAGTGGCAGTGGGCGGAGGTTTCGTTTCGGTTTAGCGAAATGCGCGTTCGGCGAATTCGCTTAATGAAAATAGAAGATTAATTACGCGAATACGGCGCCGTTCAATGCGCGTCCTCCGTAAGCTCGATATTCGGTAATTAATGAAAGATTTATTAGCAATTAAACGACGTACGTTGCGCACGCGAGAGAGCAATTATTTAATGCGTACGCGATGCTCGAAATATCACGATATTTTCTGAGCTTTACTAATGCACACCCGCGAGGTAAGCGAAAGAGAATTTAATTGAGTGTTATTTAAATGTTCTTATCGATCGCGGTCCCGAAGTAACAAAGGTAATTTGAAAGTAATTGAAAACGCGTGCTCTATTAATTAGCTTTTTATTTCGACGTGCAAACGAAAGAGTCGCGGTCGAAGCAACCGAACGAATATCCCCGTGGCGCGTGAGAAAGGATTATTTCGTATCAATTTTGTAGAAGACCGCTATCGTAATTACTTCCTCTTAAAAAAGAATTACATTCCACTTGCTTTCGAATACCGCGGTGCCGCGAGCTCGTCTCGTAGTAAGCTCGTAATTTTGCCGAGCGGTCTTCGCGAATTAATAACCGCGCTTTGTGACTGTCCTCTTCCTCCTGCCATCCGCGTGGTAAGAGTAGACCGCGGCTTCTGCGAGAGTTGCAAATGCCACGGGTGTAAGTTACGACGCTTACCGTCGTCGATCTTGTTTACGACAGTGGCGAATCGCGACGCTCCACGAACAATCGTACCCCTCCCTTACGTTTTGCACGTCGATCTTCTTAAACGCGAGCATGAGAATTTTTTATCCTCCCGCGCGACAACTAAACGTAAATTACAATTCCGTTCTTTCGTAGAAGGCGATCACTCGCGTTTCCACGCGTCGATCTTCTTAACACGACCATAAGAATTTTTTATCGTCCTGCGCGACGACGAAACGTAAATCATAATTCCGTTCTTTCGTAGAACTGATCTTTTTAACACTATTCCTACCACGACCGGTCAAATAACCGTTTTCAAAATTTCGTTTAGAATTTCCTATATACAACGTGATTGCATCAATTTTAAATTTCACGACTTTTGCTAAAATATTGAAAAATGTATTATACCTATGTTTTAGAAAAATTCATGAAATTTAAAGGCGATGCAATTACGTTGTATGTAGGAAATTCTAATCGAAATGTTAAAAATGGTCATTGACCGGTCGCTAGGAGTAGTATAAACGCGGACATAAGAATTTTTTATCCTCCTGCGCGACAAGGAAACGTAAATTATAATTCCGTTCTTTCGTAGAAGGCGATCCTTTACGTTTCCACGCGTCGATCCTCTTAACGAGAACATAAGAACCTTTCATCCTTTCTCTCGTGCCAAAGGAACGCAAACTAAAGCTCGGTTGTGTCGTAGAATGCAATCTTCTCAGTAGCATGTCTATTTTATCCCTTATTATTCGACGGCTCCAGGACCGCAATTTCGTCTCTTTTATTCACTCGCTCGAGTCTAGATTCTTTTCGCGTGATATTCTATACCACAACGCCTCGGGCCAATAATTCGAGCCGCACATTGGAATATAACGAAAGCCACGACGATCAAAAAGCGCCACCGCTGCAAACGCAATGAAATGGCCGGCGCGTATTCAGGTGAATCCGATAGCATCGGAGAAGGAAGAGGCAGAGCTCAAAAAGGTCTCTCTTTGCACGACGCGGGGAATTCTCTTTACCTATTTTGGCTCCTTGGTGGTACACAGGCGCACGCTCTGTCCGCGGCACAAAGGTGCGGCCGAACGTATCGAAAGCTCTTGGCCACGCTCGGCAAAGTCCAAACAGGAGGCGCGCGTCGGCTCGCACGCGATACATACTGCTCCCCGACAAAGTGTAATGGCTTTGGCACGCTCGAGGTGTCCCTCTGCTCTCTCAGTCTCTCTCTCTCTCTTTCTTCTTTCTCTCTCTCTCTCTCTCTGTCTATGTCGTAACCGAGAGTTCAGGCCTGAAAAGATATCGCGCGTGAAATACCAAGGCTTTTTTTCCATTGTCGGCATGACCTGTGAAATGTGTATCGATGCGAGAGGCGGGGTCGAGAATCGAAAGGGATCGAGAAGATTTGGGATTTGGAAAACCCCGATTTTTGCTTTCGGCGCACGAAAATCTTTTATCGACCGTGTAACTGAGCTTGGCTCGACCAGAAATGTGAAACGCGACGCGTGGCTGGTGGAGAGACACAGAAAGTATCAGTTTCCAGTAGTTTTGGAGAAGTCAACAACGTCCGAAAGCATTCGTGGTTTTGGTTTCTTTATTTTGTTTTTAAAGGCGTCCTGCTTACACCGAAGAATTGCATAGAAAAATTTGTATTCCAAAGGACATTTTGTGAAGGAGTAACGTAAAATTTTCACAGTTTTCGGCTTTTCTACTGCCGCTGTTTTGATTTTAATAGTTTCTTTTCTACTGGCAATTTTTGGTTTGGTCGAAATAAGAGTAGCGGTCTAAGAAAGTTTAGAAATTTCACCCCGTTTCCTCGGAATTGCGATGAGAAGAGAATAGGCGTAAATCGTGGTCTTTACATACAAATCTCTTCCGTATTTGTCCATTAATATTTTGGAGTTTTAAGCCCAGTTTGTTAGTGGAAAATGCATTCGTGAATTTATGCAAAAAAGGAACTTTGTCTATACCTTTTCGTTCGTTTTCGAACCATGGCTCCCTTTAAAGCTTGAGCTTTTCGATATCGTTGCGTGTTCGATGAACGGTTACAGAATTTTTCATTTTTTTTCAAAAAAGCAAGGAAGACAGTCAGAAATGCTGTACACGAAATTTTGCGAAACCAACTTCTCATTTTCCGGTTAGCCCTACGACTTCACAGACCAAGGCAAAGAGGACCGACCCCAGTTAACGCAACCGAGCTTAACGGGGCTCTCGCATTATTCCGCTAGCCAAACTCACAGACTCCGTTGGATTTTCTTGTTTACTTCCACGCTGGTCTCGCGTCTCCATGGGTCGTCATCCACGTGTTTGCCTTCAACCGTGGCTTCTCACGTCTCGAAGGAGCGAGCCAGATTAGCGCTGGAAACTCTCGTTTCATTAAGGGCTGGTAAAATCTTCCCTAGCAAGGTCACGAGCTCTCGCCTCAACTTTCCTGACATTCGCGCGGGACCTTCGAGCTGGTCTATCGTTCCCTCCTTCTCCCTTTCTACTCACGGAAGATCATCCAAAGTTCGGCGCAAAGCTCGCGCGTGCAAACGAAAATTTAAGGATATCCGCGTGTGTGAAATTTGGGACGGAGCCCTCAGGCAAAAGGAGAAGCTCTCGTGGTTCGTATCGTCCGCTCCAAAGGAGCTTTTATGAAACTCAAGCTACTCTCCCGTCCTAGACACGCTCGACTTTGGAAACCATCGAGAGAGAGTTGACGTCGACGGCTGAGAGAATCGATATTGATCCGGGCCTCTTGAGCGGGAAGAAACGGACTCTTAAGAATATTAATTTGCGAGCGTTTAGCATCGAATTCGCTTCTTACCTTAGTTAACACTATTCCTACCGACCGGTCAAAGGACCATTTTTAACATTTCGATTAGAATTTCCTATATACGACGTAATTGCATCGTCTTTAAGTCTCACGACTTTTTCTAAAATATACGTATAATACATTTTTCAATATTTTTTAGGAAAGGTCGTGAAATTTAAAAGCGATGCAATTACGTTGTATATAGGAAATTCTAAACGAAATTTTAAAAACGGTCATCTGACCGGTCGTGGGTAGGAATAGTGTTAATCCAACGATAACTAAAATTCCACTTCGAACTGTTACCTACATCCTTATTACTCGCGAGATTCCAGCAGAGTGCTGCATTTTTTCCAACCGTATCCAACAAGCATCCTTTTTCCTTCGTCTAAAATTTGCACTTTAATATCCCGCGCACCGGAACGTTCTAATTTCTAAGCTTCTCCCATTCGTCTGAATTTTTCCCCGCCCTTCCTTAGTTTCGCACACCCCGAAACGCGAATTGGACCTCACAACGTAGCGTGATAAATACGTTTGCACGTCACGTAGAGCTGCTTTCGAGCGAGATTTGCTATTCGTGCTCACGGGGTTGGGAGAACGGTGAGAGGGGTACTACACTCTTTGCCCCTCTCGAGAGATCCTCCACTGTTTCCCACCCACGGTTTAACTTTCTTTTCCGCATCTCCTTCCATCGTCCGTGAGACTCGTGGATGCCTCTGGTCTCTCCTTTTGCTCTGACTCCCTCTCGTCGTCCTTCCACCTCTTATTTTTCCTTCTCTCGTTCGCAGAATTTTTTTTTCCTCTCTCCCACGTCCTTCCTCCGCGCTTTTCGTCGAGTCTTTGTCAGGCGCCGCCCTTTTTCCCCTCCGGGCGTCTTAAGCCAGTCTCTTTCTCCCTTTGAGTGCGTTTCCACTGCGCCCGCAGAGACGGAAGAAAATAAAGTCCGCTTTAATGGACCGCGCGACGCGACGTCCGCGTTCCGCGAACTATCGATACCTAAAGCCCAAACCGACTTCGCTTCATCGTTGGACGCCTGGATTCCACGATAATTTATCGATCCTATCGTTACGCCCTCGGTGGAGCCTCGAGTTATCTCGAGAAGGTGCTCCAATCCGTGCGCGACGCTCTTTAGAATCGTTCGAGGCGCCGAATACTTTCGTCATTAACGTGCAGTAAGAGAGCTTCTCTGATTTACGTGAACGGCCATTGTCGGGTCGGCGTTCTCCCCTCGTTCTCGCGGTGGATGATAATCTTTGAAAGTTGGCCGATTCGTTCCGCCGATTTATGCTCGTTAGATCCTTTATCCTCGTCGGAGGGGATGTGTAACGGGCGGAATAAGTGCGGCAGGAGCTAACTACTGATTACGTCGTACCTTCACTCGCGGTATTATCGTTTTGAGAGGATAATCGAGACGCGCTCGTGTCCGCTCGCATTTCACAGCCTCGCTCGCTACTCTTCCATCCCGAGAAAATCGTTCATTCGCCGCGATCGACGCGCTTCGACTCCTCGTCTTTACGTCGATTCTTCGCGCGTCGGTGTTTTCATTGTGGGGAAAATGAGTGTGGCGAGAGAGAGGAGATTTTCTCTCCACCGAGATACGTCGCGCGGAATCCCTCTTTACGATCGGCGCTGAAATTATCCAATCGACTCCTTCGCTTTTAAGGGCGAGCCTGATTTATTTTAAGAGAGTGGAAACGTTCGACGACAAGTTTATCGCTCGTTATTTTGTGGGGTGAGTCGGGCTAAGTGATGGTCTATCCTTTTTTTTTTTTTAAAGAATCGATAGGATACGAAGTTCATTGAAAGTATGGCATACGGATCTTTGTAAGATTGATTCCTGTAGGTTGTCACTGAGAAGAGGGGAAAATCGGAAAAGTTTGTAATATATGTGAAGTGTGCGATTACCTCGAGAAAAAAGAATCACGTGCAAAAGAAGTTTCTTGTGAGACGTCGCCTTTATTTCCTAAGATTCATCTTAATTCCATCTCGTCACGACATTCCCCATGTACATCATTGGGAATGGGATTGGTGAATCTGTGACTTTTCATTCCTCTATCCTCGTTCTCTTGTCCTCCATCCTCCTCCTCCTCCTTTCTTTGTTCACGCCGCTGTAGCCCTTTCACCCTTTCAATTCAAGCCTGGTTTTCCCTCGACGTTTTTCCTCCTTTTTTTTTCACTTCTCGCGTCGTCGTCGCCTTTCTTTCACGTCGCTCCTCATCTCCGCACTGTCCCTTCTCTCTCCACCGGCCCCTTTTTCTCATTTTTCAATAATCAAGGTTCGGCTTTCAATGTCGTAGTAATTATTTCCTCGTGCCGCGACCTCTGGCATCCCGTCGTGCCACAGTCGAATAAGGGTCGTGAGGGTCGCGTTGGAGAATTGTTCGTACGTGTAAGAATTAAGGCACATTTTTCGCTCCCGTTTTCAATTATTCACTCGCAATTCTCCGCTCCGCGTGTTACGCACGGACTTCTTCATTGGAAGTTCGGTCGACTAGGGGAGACTCTTCGTTCGTTTGCTGTTTAATAAACGGCACGATGCCTTGGGACACAGGTGCGAAAGCGAACTGGAGATAAAAGCGTGGAATCAGCAATTTTCTCGGTGCGTTTCTTCGCGAGGGTTATTAGTCGATGAAACGTGACAATTTATGGCTCGACTCGAATTCTCTTATTATTCGCTCTCATCGATGAAAATTGGAAAACTGGGATACTATAGTCCTTTCGACTTAAGAATGTTTCCGGAAGTGGACGAGTTTTTGTCCGTTCTGCGCATATCCCTACACTGAAAAAATTGTATTCTTATCTTAAGAATTTACCACTTAAGTTTAGTATATTTCCGACTAAAATAAGTAACAAGAGGATCTTCTTAATTTAAGAGTAGAATGTTCTAAACAGATTCCTCTAATCAAATATTCTTAACAGATATTTTTATCAGATATTCTTAACATAACCTGGTAAAAAATTTGTATGGATATATTTCGTATATAATTATTGGCAACAAAACTCTTAATGAAATGCTTCACTCTTTATATTGTCGAAAATTACATTATCCATATCTTGAAATCAGAATTGGTTGAGAAATGTAGTCACGAGAGAAGGTTACCGTATATACATGTATTTCTATCACTTGTAAATATCTCCATTAAATTCTTATCCATACTTTTTGCACAACACAGCACACAAATTAATATAGTACTCGAAATTACGCAAAATTGCAAGAGGACAAGATACAGACATCGACATGTGGCGCACGCAATGTGTAACCTAACGTAACCGAATACTGACACGAATTGTGTGGCGCCATTCAGATGGATTATTAAGAATATATTCGAAAAACCGTCATATCGATAAGAAAATATTCTTATCTATTAAGAATATCTATTAAGATGAATTATTAAGTTTGTATTTTAAGAATACAATTTTTTCAGTGTACACTAGCAGATATTCGATTGGTTGTGTCCTCACCCGACCGCTCCTCGTGGCCAATCGGCACATTTGAGATGCGCGAAATGGAAATATTCTAAAGTTGAAAGGACTATAGTTTGACATTCTTTAATCGCACGCTCGATGGACAGGCATAATAGTTCGCTTGTTCCACGTGCATGGTAAACTGAAGAAAACGAATGGGCAATTTGCAACTCCTTAACCCCTTCGTAAACGATTTCCCTCGGAGAAACCGTGCCCTCCTCGGCACAGGGGAGAAATAAGAAAATCAACATATTTTTAGAATTCCGGGGCCGCGCGCGCGCGTGGGCGGACTGCTGCACGAACGCAAACAAATTTCACATTTACCCGCTAAGCAGAAAACAAGCGTGCCGTCGACTGGCCCCGTAATGAAACGGGTAATTGAGCGGGAAATAAGATTTATGGCGGGGGTGGATGCGCGGATAGTGCGTGTGGCGGCCTTAATGGCTACGGTGGTGTGTGTGTGTGTGGGCGAGTTTGCATGAAAAAAAATTCTGAGGTCACTACAATTAAATATACCGACGTAGGAGCAGGCACCGGGAGGGTAAGGAGGAGCCTCGAAGCGAAGAAAAAGAAATTGAGGCCAGCCATTAAGAAGAGAATGCAACCCTCGCGCTATTAGAGGAAACAAGAATTTAAGAAAACGGACTGGAATGCGGGGACGAGGTGGGCGCGGGTTGGGAAAAGGGAAACGTCGTCGCCTCGTGGGCGAAAAATCGTGAATTTTTCCACGACGGTCTTATTTTCGTGTTAATTAAACGGTGAATGGATGGCGCGAGTGAAATCGTATTAGTCCCTCGTGCGTATCACCGGCACTCTCGTCTCGTTGATTCTCTTCGCCGTAAGAATGTGTTCGTAATTGTCCACGAAGGATTCGATTTCTATTCTAACGAATGGACTTTCCGAAAAAATTTCGAGGCCTCCTCTCGGTCCATTTCGAAATTGCGAGGTACATCGAAAATTCCATACGCCGTTATCGTCGAATCGAATCCCACGCGACGAATAGAGAACCGTGTCAGTCTCATGAATATTTTCTCGAGTACGCCGTGTTTCTTACCGCGGTGTCGTATCGAAGGGTCTCTTGTTACAGTCCGCCAATCAATCACCCACTCACCTACCGTGTGTTCCACAGATTTTCACGAAACTCGATTCCATGGTGCCTCTTGAATTTTACTCGAGAGATCATCCGTGATCCGTGGAATCTCACTGGGTCTTGCAAGAGTAGGTATAGATATTCCATGAAATCGGAACTCGATGCGAATGTTATAAACACGAATAAGAAATATTTGTTGGTTAATCCACGTTTATTCACCGTCACAAAGATTCATACTATTTCTAACAATCGTAGGTGAAATTTTGAATTGACAATTTTGACAATTTCTCGTCCTCCTCCCTTTTACGCAATGCAACACAGAAGATTGACAAGACCCACGATACAAATTTTCTTCTTCACGTGCCTTTACCAACGCCAACTTTATTCACTGCGTGCGCACAAACGAAAGAAGGACCCGCGTCACTCCGTGCTCCCCTACGCGCCTGTTTCCATCCAATTCCCTTTAATTACTCCGACTTGTCAGCCACTCGTCCGAGCTGAAAGACAACGGCGTGCGATTCCAAAGAATCCCAACGGTGCTTATCCCCCTCGGAAGCAACGACCCCGGGGATGGTTGAAGCGCCAACCCTTTTCCACCCTTTTCCATCCCTCGTTCACCTGGTCCTCGGTGCCTCTCCGTAGTCTTGCCAGACGGAATCTGCGCGAAGGGTTTTCGCCCTCCACCTTTTCGTCCCACGGCAGACCGTGCGCGCGCGTCGTGTTTGCACTCAAATTAGAATCTCGAGGGTGTTCTTCCACGCATTGTAATGCAAGATAAACAAAGGTGGCGACGCTGCTTTGCGGACAGGGACACCGGTGGAACGAGAGGAGGATAGGTCTGGTGAAAGAAAGAAGGGAGTTACTTGGACGAAGGTGGTGAGTGGCAATCGTCGCGCGTCCTCGTGCCTCGTCGTGTCTCACGGTATCTCATTGCCACCGAGCAAACCAGTGACAAGCCCCACGCGTCCAATCCTACGTCACCCTCGGCCACGGTAATTGGCTTACATTATTAAAAACCATTCCAGATCCCACGTCCACTTTCTACCCTTCATCGAGATACACGAGAGAAGAATTCTCACCGAAGAACGATAATCCCTCGCGGCTCGAGTTGTCCCCGGGTAATTCGAAACCTTTCGCTTTTCCATCCCCCACTGAGGAGAGCTGGTGGCGCGAACGAGACGCGAGGAGCTTTACGGCCGGCCACCGTCGGGAAATATTTTTCCCTCGTCCACGAGGATTCGAAGAGATGGACCGTGGTGAAAGCTTCTTTAATAATGTCGCGATTTCCTCGTCTCACGGGACATTTACTTCCTCCGTCCTTCCGTTTCGTCGTCTCTCAGCTTCGTCTCGTTAAAGAGGCTTCTTCTGTTTTTCATCGGCGTGATCTCGGAAGGAAGGTTTGCAAATTTTTTCCGAGCTCCTTCCAATTTCCACGCGGACGCACGCGCGCTTCGTCGCGAGACGCGATTTAAACGTCCCTCGTCGTTGTTGGGTTGACTTTCTTCCGGTTACATCGGAGAATTCGAGGACAGAAGTGGAAACGGTATTTAATTAATTAACGAGTGGAATGAAGGGGTGGATGAGACAAAGAGATTATTCGCGCAAGCGGAGAACATCGGTCGTTTGCTTCGACAATTTTATTCCGCACGGACCGTGCTTCGCGCGCTAATGCGCTCTCTTTCTCGTGTAATCGAATTGATTTTATTCGCCATTCGCGTGGCATTAGCGCACCTCGCCGTGTAAATTTCTCGAGTCCTTTAACGATTTTCCAGCCGCGCCCTTTCCGCGAAATTCGTTCGCGAACTCTCGTGAACTCTCACCGAAGTTTAATCGCCATCTACACGCTTCTCTCTCCTCTCTTTCTCGTTCCAATACCCTTCAAAATCCACAGCGTATCGTCGCGCGTGCTCCGGTATCGAAACAATGCTGCAACCCGTGCAATCCGATTACGAAATGTTATCGCGCCCGGCAACTCTGCGCTCCACGTTTTACCGCGCAACAGAGAGAACGCGAGAGCCAGAAAAATACAGATTTATTTGCCTCCGTTGAAAATTAGTGCTCCGGGGTGAATGGTGTTTCTTTTTTTTTCCGTTTTCTCCTTTCGTTCGACGGAATTTATTCAAGCGTACGACGCGAAATGTTATTTGTCCAGGCTCCAAGTCCACCACCTTTAACGTCGACTTTTCAACCGTCTTCCATTACGCGAGCCGGGCTTCGAGCCCTCCTTCTTCTTTTGATTGGCCGCTTGAATAAGGGATGAGCTTAACTCGTTATGAATGAAATCGCGGTGATGGATTTGAAATCCAAACAGATCATAATCGAATTTCAATTGCCGACGATTTCTTCCTACGCCGCTCGGCCACTGTCGTTTCCTCGGTTCTCTCGGCGGAGGATTTTTGCATCGGGAAAGTGTCCGAGAGGCGTGAAAGGGAGAGATGAAAGGATTTAATATCTGCGTTCGTTTGTGGGGTCGACCGTGGAATCTTTTAAAATGGTAACAATAATGGCTGCTTTTAGAACGAAACCAAAGGCGTTTCTTTGGAAGAGCGTGAGATTTCGCGAAAACGAGGGATTCACTTGTGTTTCTTCACCACCCTTTATTTTCTAAGTAAAATTCCTTGCTTCCTGTTCAATTTAGGACTGTCGTCACTTCAATTTTTCTTATCTCGGCCGTTGTGACTAGACGATCGACGGGGATGAAATTAAATATTTATTTCTCACCGAGTGGTAGACGTTTCGAACGGTCTCCAATGGTCCCCGTTTCGCTTAAATGGAGATAGCGTGACCTTAGTGAGAACGGTCGAATTCTCTGAGGTACCCTCGAGGGATTATAAAGGCCAAAATGTCGCGAGAAATGCAAATGTCCCGGAAGGATTCTCCCGTGATGTACTTGTTAAGTGAAAAATGTCTTCTCCTCTCTCTCTCCCTTTCTCTCGTGCGAAGGAAATAACCCCGTGGCGCGTCGCAGACAGGAAAACTGAAATTGTTGGAGTCACCCGGAAATTTCCGCGATACCGCGAGACAGCAACGAAAAAGAAGTTGCCAGCGTTTTCATGGTGGGTCTCCGTGATAAAGGAGAGGTTACAAGAAACAGTTTGCAGTTTCGGATGGAGCGCGTGAACGAGCTCGGTTAAGAGGGTTTGGTAATTTGGATTCTATCTCGCCAATGGAGTCACCTACAGAACTATACGTCACGAGTCACGAGCTCGTTGGGATTTGGAAGAACGAAAATTTCCGTAACGTCGCATTTCACCATATCTCATTACAAACGGTCGGGTCCAACTTATTCGTGAGACGCGCCACGAACATTTTCACGTTTCCTTAAGAGAACAGATTCACCGTGGAAAATTAATGTTTTCTCCGGCTGTCCGCGTCTCGGCATGAGAACGCTCATAAACAAGCCCGGAATAATTAACGACCTTTGCTTACTCTTCTACTTGCGGGATTTAAATTTGCTCGTTCCTGCTTTCGACTCTTTGCCACGCTCTAGACGCGATGGAAAACTCGCGCGGATTCTGCGCTCGTGTATCGCGTGTTTACACGACGCACGAGTGCATAAACACTTGCCCCCGGAAAGAGAAACACGATGGCGTGGAACTTTTCTGACCAAGTTACAGGGCACTATTTGTAACGCTACGGGAGTACCGCGAGTGGTTGGTTCGATCTGTTTATCGTGGGGGTTGCACTCGGGTCACGCTGTTTCGGACTTCACGCACCTTCACTGTAAATAACACGGTGATTTATTCAACGTACCAGCTCCGCTCTCCCGACCTTTTGGCCTCGCGTCGAGCACGCGCGCATGCTCGGAGTTTTTTGTAATCTTTGCCGGTCCCGCGACTCGGAAAAAGCGCGCGTATACGGTACGCTTTGACAAAAAGTCCCTCGATATTTCATAAACGTGAGAACCTTGACGTTGGATGCACGTACTAATGCAGATTTCGACACCGTGCCATGAAATATAAGCGAGGAATAGCCCCGAGTGGATCTCGCAGAGATGCTCAATTTTCTCCGAGCAATTTAAAGAAATGTAGAACATATCTCTCGCCGAGTAGTCGTTGCTCGTACCATTTTCAGATTTACCGAGCAATTTGTCCCGTCGAGATTGCTCGTGGACTTCCTCGATGCGATTTCTCGTGTGCAAAATGAAGAACCACGCGGTTCTTCGTTTAGCCGTTGATAGTTTGAGAACCTTCGTTGGAAATATGAGGGGAGCGGAGGAGCGCGCGAGACACTTTGGCTAAAAACGAACGACACGTTGCTTGCTTTTATTTATCGTTCGTTTGATAAAACTTCGTGTCCCCTCCGTGATATACACCGTCCACGCGAACGACGATTCGTTCCAGAAGCGTCGTACTCCCGCGTGTTTCATCTCTTGCTCTCTCTCTCTCTCTCTCTCTCTCTCTCTCTCTCTCTCTCTCTCTCTCTTTCTCTTTCTCTCGCTCGTTCTACGTAGACAGTGAAACGTAAAACGGGACACAATGGGTGCATTTCCGCGTCGGATGCCACTTCCGAAGTGACCGCTGCGACGTCATTAAGACCACGTGGGCCATTAGGTCCCGTCCGCAACTTCGGTGAGTTGGCAATTTTTTTCGGACGACGCGCCTCACGCGACCCCGAGAAAAAACTAATTGCTCCGAGAAGACGAGAGAATTTCAGATATTGTGATTTTGTAAGTGACATTTTTCTATACTACATACAAATGTAATAAGTAATAATATGTAATTAGTCGTGACTTGTGTTCCTAATTTCGTAGAATTATTTTTATACGCGCTGTGTTTCATATATCATTCTCAACTGCCCCATAAGGGTGTTTATCCACACACGTGTATGCATTAAGTTATAATATTACATATGGTATATTATTTAAGGTAAATTCTTTCACAAAGCAAAACGTTTTTCGTTTAAAAAGCCCATATCAACAAAAAGCTTTATTCGTACGAACACCTACTCTCATCGATAAGCACTTCGTTTCATTTCTCATAAAAAGTATACAACATCGATTCTTTGATGCCGCAGGTATACTCTTCGACTGGCTGTGTATCTCTTTATGACGATACCATTATCACGTGAAACTCTTTCCACCATGCGCAACGAAATATCATGCCATCACTATAAAACACGATCTTCGAATACGATTCCTTGCTCCGTGTGCGTAAGAAGCTGTGCGGTAACACGAGCGGAAGAGAGCATCCGCAAGAACGTAATGACGAATGCATTAGTGGGTACGCGCAAAATATCGTCCATCGCGTAATTAGACCCGACCGGACGGGCTACTGCTGCTGTTGCTTGCTGTTTGCAAAACACATTCGTGTTACGGAGAACGTCGGAAACTCACACCGAGCCAGACGAACTTCTGTTTCCGGATGTCCCACGCTCTCTAATATCACCAAGAACATCGTGGAAAATTCGATTTGGACAGCGCTCGTAAAACTTCTCGTACACTCGAGTATATTGCTAATTCATCTATCTAGTTCTATATCTCGGTGTTCTCGATCCATTAGAATCGACTTTTATCGCGCTCCTTCAACACCGATTGGACATATCGTCGAGACTAACGCTTCTCGATATCCTCTTGTCAAAATCCAGCCAATCATTCAATTTCCTGCCGTTGCGACGGTACAGACGAGCGTCTCGTTTTAACGACGTTCCACCGCCGTTGCATTTCTACGAGCTCGTCTCCGCGATTTATCAGGCAATTAATACAACGACGGGTCGCCGAACGCGATTCGTTCGACCGATGTGTGGAGCGTCGCGAAGTCTGATCCCTCTCGACGCCTCGTACATCCCCTTGTTTTTACGAGAAGACCCCATTTCGCGGATTCTCCACGTAGTAGGGGTTGGAAAAAGTCTGCTTGCACGGACGTGGCACGGTGGTGGATGCACTTACGCTTCGTGACCGCGGCAGGCTAAATATATCCGCCCTGGACCGAATTAGGGCCGCTTTCCATTAGACGTCGCGCGCTTACGTACGAGAGTTTGCGAAACACTGCCCGTTAACCTCTCCCCTTTCTAAGCGCGCCGACGCCCGCGGGAGTTTAAAAGTATGAAATCCAACTTGAGATCCAGTGGGCCAGGGTCCACCGAATGTTATAATGTCCCGTGTATCCGTGACGAACGTACGGTGCACTCGTTCGTTCTCCGTAGAAAGGATTTTTCTATTTTATTGTACATACGAACTCGATGATGTCTCGGAGATCTTGCCCTAGTTATTTTTTTGATGCTTCATATTTATAGGAATTTATTAAATGATGGTGGTTAGCGGATTAAAGAATTGGTCTATTGTAATTTGCGTAATATGGAAAATGTGTGGTTGAGAAGACAATATACAGGCTGTTGCGAAAACATACACGGCAGTAGGTTGGGTTGCCTATCCATAAATCTGCAGGCATTCGTTCTGCTGACCGGTAAGAGAGCGTGGAGGGGAGCAGCCTGCCGATCTACTGGTGCTAGGTGGCACTGGACGAAGCTCGGGGGTTGACGCTCTCGATTCGTGCTTCGTCCTTATATTAACCGCACTTCAATTATATTCAATGCACTTTACCGACCGGTAAACTATTAATCGGCTTTTTGTCTCCAACGCTTACCGTCCGGTAGTTTATTAATCTGCTTAACAAAAAAGCAGTTCGAATAGTTTACCGGCCGGTAAAGTGCATTCAATATAATTTATGTCAACCCTCCAGCCTCGTCCAGTGCCACCTAGCACCAGTAGATCGGCAGGCTGCTCCCCTCCACGGTCTCTTGTCGGTCAGCAGAACGAACGCCTGCAGATTTATGAATAGGCAAGCCAACCTACTGCCGTGTATGTTTTCGCAACACCCTGTACAGTAAGATTTCACTCTAGTCTTCGCTATACTCTATATCGCACAATGGGTGTTCAACTCAACGCTACTCTCAGCTCAACGCTACTCTCAACTCAACGCTACGCTAAGATCTATCCTCCACGATCTCGAACTCCACGCTACAATCTGCACCCTTCGGTGATCAGCAGAACTCTTTCATTCCATCACTGCATCCACTCGCACCACTCTGTCCACCCACAGTCCACTTCACGTGCCATGCACGTGGGCCTCACTCCTTGCGCACTCAACGGGCCGTTGGACCGAGCGCATTCTCGCTTGAGCCTAAGTAGGCGTAATCGTAAACTTAAACCTAAATCGTCCTAGTAATAAACTTAGTCCTAAACAGTCGCCGAAACATGACACTGAATGTTCCTCATGGTTAATATATACAACCCCACATATTCGAGGAACCTTGGTAAAATGATCTTGCGCGAATCATTCTCGAGAATTTCAATGTTTAAAAGCACTGATAAATTAAAGTTCTCGCGTGAATAATTCTAGTGGTTTTAAACATTCAAGGACATCGGTGGAATGCATTTCTTTGACGCCCGACGTCGTGACGTAACGAGATTACGTCGGTGGAAGTGGAGAAATGAATTCTTCCTTCAGAAACTGCGGGAAAGAAATTCTGCAGGAATTCTTCCGTGTGCGTGTCTGCCAAGACGATTGTTTTCCGCGGCGAGAAGCGATAAGCTCGGGGTGGTATAACTGAATGGGCGTCAAACCGCGCGATGGGTTGGGAGCACGGCCAGGCGGGCACTTTATTTCGATTTGCGAGCGAAAAGACGACGAGAGCCTTCAGCTCCAAATGTTCAGCAGACACGGTAGAACGTGACGGTGCGCATACTCCTGGATATTTAATTTGTCGAATTACCAAAATGGAGAAAGGGGTCACACGCTCGATCAACAAAATGGAATAATGAATGAATCGTGCCGATGGAACGACCGGTTATTTTCGTTCCTCGTTAGAGAGAACGGACTCACCTCGTTTTTATTGCAAAATGTGTTACACGGAAATAAGCGCGGGCCAGCTAATTAGCTCGAACAAAAACTGAACTCCGCGTGGTCGTTCGGTGGGAATCGGGTCAACGATCGGAACAATGTTCAACAATTCTCATTCGAATTTGCCGCAATGGAAAACTCTCCGCGTAGCTACCACGACACTCGTGGCATATTAACGCGTCCAGCAGCTGCATTAACATTCCGTAATTAAACGTAACCGTTAATCCCGAATTCCTAGGGATCCGTGTATCGACGGACCAAGGGAGATCGTAAAGCGCTCTCGTCGAATCGGTCGAGAGAACCGGAACGAGAAGGAGCGCCCACCACCGATATTACCCGCCGGTGCGCACTATTTTTATTTTACGAACGGAAGTGCGTCGCCGAGGCAGTTTCATTGCGCTTTTTATGAGAAACACCCTCGTCACGCGCGATACGTAAAATGACGGGAGGAGTGACGTGCGCGCGTGGAAACGTCATGGAGAGACGAGCGTGCGAATCGATAAGCAGTCCGCGAGATGCCTACGGTCGAATTACGGAAACGCTTCTTTTCGTTCCGTGGAAAATTATCCAAGCGCATTCTCCATCAATGAGCAGAGCAAATTTATTCTTTCTCGTGTCGAATTGCAGGTTCACGTCTCGCCTGTTTCGCGTGGCTCGAATAAAAACCGTACGAGCCCATTCTTTATCCGCAAGTAAATTTACTCCTCGCACAAGTTTAACCCTTTGAGTGCTGAATACTAATGGCCTGTGCGGTCCGTACGGACGGTGACGATCGCTCTGGACGGAATATTTTTTTGCTAGACTGAACTCTGTTGATTCACTATTCAAGGCGCAAATAGTAATAAGTTATAGCAATCCTTTTGAACGAGATTAAGTAATTAAAGAACGTTATTACCATGCAGTTACTAACGAATGCGCCTGTATTCATCTCACACAAAAGTAACTGTAATACTTCTATGTAGGTAATACAAAAAAATCGACAGACGCATATATGCGTCCTTAGTCCACACCGATGGCTTTCACCAGACGCATATATGCGTCCCTAGCACTCAAAGGGCTAAAAGAGAGCACGCGTCGAATTCATGAAAATCACACGAGGTCCTGCGATCGTCTCTACTCCACGCGAAACTTAAAAGGAGCCGCGTCACTGGGCGTCGACGCCGAGCGTCTCGACGCTTTACCCCACCGTCATCGTCCTCCAGCTCCCTTTTCTTCTTCTCCACCCTTTCCACGTACTTTCTCCCTTCGCCCTTCCTCCTCCTCGTCGTCGCACGTACGCCTCCGACAAAGAGTAAACGCGGAAGCGACTGTTATTGGAAAGCATCCTGCAGTCACCGAAGATTGCCGCGCTAGCCGTTTTACGCGAGCTTTCCGAGCTGGCGCAACTTGAATTTAATCCGAAGACGCGCCTCTCCACCTCCACCTTCGGAGCTTCTTCCCTGTTTAGCGAGGAAGAAGGTAAAAGGACGCGTCGTCACGGTCGTTGGTCTCGTTGCAAGCTTAATAGAAACGGATTTGTATTTGGATGGGGGTGGGAGGAGAAAAGGAGCTTTCTCGTCGGGATCGCACCGAGTGATTCCAACTACGAGGAAAGGGTGGACGTGGTGGAAGGAGAAGACGAAGGTAGCGACGATTAATTAGTCCGACTGAGTTAATGATCTATTCTCTCCTCCATTTTCCGTGTTTTTATCCGCTCCACGTCCGTTTACCAACTACCGGTGCTCTTTACGGCAATTATCTAGGTTGTGCCCCGGCACGGAATGATATACGTCGCGCGCAAGAAAGAGAGATAATGAATGGACGGGATAGGACGCTTAAACATAACGAGTAATGAAGATAAAGTGATACATAGCCGTGTCGCTCGGTCGCGGTGTTACAAGGGTGATGCGACTTTTTGAATTTGCATTCTCCGTGATTTATCGGTGGCTTTCTCTTGTACTCCACCGGGTCCGTAGGTTTCTTGCCGCTTCTTCTTGTTATCGTACATGTGGTACTGTTGGTTTTGCTCGTTGCCAGCCGAGAACCGCGAATAGGAGAGAGGTGCTGTAATTATCCGAGACAGGTGAAACGACGTGACGTCGTATCGTCGTCGGTGTGGAACACTCTTTTTTTTCCATCCATCGTGTAATTCTTCCGTTAATTAATGAATCGCTTTCGCGGAATGCGTTCTCCTCGGATTCTACAAGGTGTAATTTCCTCGTTAATCCTTCTAACGTCCCTTTAGCGTAGAACGAGGTTAAGAGGAATTAAGTATGATAATTCGAGGAACGAATGAACTTTCCTTCGTAGAAGGATGACAGTTTGCAAGTGGAGGAATTGAGGTCCGTTACAAAGTGTGTTCTTCGCATTGCGCAAGTTTACGTCCTATCGAATAAACGTTTGCGACCTTAATTAATTACTCTTCGGATTTCCACCACTCTCGTTAATAATTGCGTTCTCTTTAAACGGGCTCTCGTCGAACCCGATTCCATTCGAATCGACTTAAAGGCCGCTGTAGAAACTGGGATAAACCGGCAGAGGTAGGTAGGATAGTAATTCTGAAAAATTGGAAAAAAAAAATTCAGTCATCTTCCTGCACATTCATTTCTCTTCCGAATTCCCATTTACACGATTAATTAATTACTTTTTTCACCGGTGCGCTCGCGCTCCTCTTCGTTAATATTCACGACCGAGCAATTTAGTCTCTGCCTTCCGCGCGCGCGCGCGCGCGCAACGTTGAAGCGAACAAAATGCTCCGCGCAAGAAAGAAGGGGTGAATGAGAGTCGAGACGACGACTACAGGGAGAAGAGGACAGGCTGGCAAGTCGAGGGGGTGGCAAGAGAGGGTGCAATTAGTCCGGGCGAGTGGCGGGGACAAAACGCCCTCGTTGAAATTATACGTGCATTCGATCCAACCAATTCGAATTTACACGATTAATTGCTGGCAGCCCTTATTTTCCTTCCGGTGGTTTTATGTGGAATCTCTCTTGGTGAATCACGAAGAATAGCTTTTTCCACTTTCTCTCTCTCTCTCTCTCTCAATCTTCCTTTTTTCCAAGCTCTCGCTGTTTATCCTCCGACTCTTTTACCTAGCCCGCTCGATCGACCGTACCTCGGCGAGAGTGACGTGAAATCCGCTTCAAATGACAAACCCGACGTATTCGCGTGGCGTGACGGGCTCACTTAGAATGTATATTAGAAAAGCAATACCCGGGCAAAACGATAATCTCGTTTGCTCAACTCCCCCTCGTTTCTCCTCGCCGGTGATTCCATCCTGGCAGTTTGCGATTTGATCACGCGACCGATCCTCCTAGCCGGCAGACTCACCGCGCACGAGATCTCTCGAGTGGCCCGTTCGCTTCCTCCTTTCTCGTTACCTCGTCTACCAGTCTGACCCAAATTTCCCTTATTTCGCGGCGCGAGCGTCTTTATTTACCAACGTAGAGAATAATAAGAAGAAGAATGTAATCGTCGGTTGTAAATCCGTAATCGCTTCTGCTCGTTCCACGGAAGGGTGCTAACTTTCAAGAAGAACGAATATCGCGAGCTGCTTTTTATCTTTACACGTGTTTTCCTTCCAGCCTCCTTCGTCGAATACTTTCGACAAAATTGATAGACCGGTGACCGATGGCCATTTCATGCTAATTCGTTTCGTCACGGTGAGTGGTCAAATTTCGCGTTTACCTCAGCTCGACGTGGACGAACCTCAAAGAGTCGAACATTTTCCCTGGCCACGACTAACGTTCTACCGTTTCATCCTCTCCCTTCCTCCGTCCCCCGAGCAGCTTCGTGGAAGACGCCAGAACCGACGTAATTTACGTAGGGCTCGTGCAATTAGGGAAATGAAGACCGGCGGTCTCGATTGCCAATCAATCCCAATGGAATTGAGGCGGCTGAAGCTCCAAGACTGTCGCTCGACACAGACCACGGACTATTCGATCTATTTCGTTTTACGCCCGCAATTCACCTTACCCTCTGTTCCATTCGATTTCTCTTTCTCCAACGTAAAGAAGCCTGCTTTAGACGACCCTCGTCCTAAGTAGTTCGGTGGTCCGACGTAAAAGTGAAATTCTCCAATTTTTTTTGGCTAGATAGTTTCGAGTTAAATAGAGAGAAAATGTGGTAGACAGTGAAATCATTCGGGTTCGTTGCACTTTCTAGCAAAAGTTTAAGGTTTTGCTTCTTTTCGATAATTTGATTATTTATTTTGCATGCACGGATAACCATACTTTGATAGAAGTTATATAAAACTCTGATACTACCAAAAACGGTAAAAAAGATCGATAGAGGAATTTACGTATGGAAACGATCTTCGATACGGTTTGCGTTGACGTCTTATGGTGCATCTTGGGTCCCTTGCTTATGCAGTAGCCATTGATTTACTTAATTACGATTGACTATTGTTAACGAAAAAATTCTACAGCACAGTAAAATTGTTTATTTAACTGCTTGTAAAGGATGAGTTACGTAGGCTACGTTTATTCGTTAGTTTCATGTTTACATTCGGCAAATTTGGAACGAAACTTTCACCCCGTTAGTTTAAGTTTGTAGCTCCTCTTGACTACTGAAGTTTCCAGACTTCTTAGCGATGGATGTTCGCGACGATTGAATTTGGCAAGACGCCCTTCTTCATGGAGATATCACTTCAGTTATACGATCTCCGAGATCAAAGAGACGATGGATCGTGCGCAATCGAGGGCATCCGATAGAAAATTCTGTTTTATCGCAAACATAATATTCTCACGGGGCAGAGGCCACGGAATTTGCATCTCCTTTCGTGCGACGCCATCGATATCCAGGGAAGCGAGTCCACAGAGAAATTTCAATGATTGCGCAACTTTACCTCGCGATTATTTTTATTGGTCGAACTCCTTCGCGTTTTCTACACCATTATCTCGTCTGGCAAATGTAGGGTAAACATAGAAATGCGCACACCGGGTGAGAATTACCCGTGGGCAATTCTTGTCGCCGTGCACGAGGAAAATTCTTCCGTACCGCGCTCGATATCGCCTTTGAACCATCTGGCATTCCATTAGAATACGCATTAAAACGAGAACGTACGGAGATCAGTTCCACACTTTTACATTATGGAGATGAGAGAGGGGGGACCGACCGGATCCAATTCTACTCCCTTAAAGGGGAAGATCCAGGTTCGCGCATAAATGTCGAATCGATCCGCCAGTTTATTTGGAAAACACGAACCCCCGGCACCTGCTCTTCTTCTCGCGCTATTTTCCAAAGTCGTACTAAATCAAATTCTCGCAAATCCCTCGTAGATTCCAATTAACGCGTTTTCTTCCATTTCCAAAGTTTTCCGTTTTCGATTTATCGTCGTGCCTGCGTGTCTTCGTCCTGTCCGAGGGGAATTTTCACGTTCACAGTAATTTTGCATTCTCCTTGCAATTTATCCGGACATCTCGGAAAAGTTTTAATTCACAAACGTTGGAGACCAATCGGAGCACGTCAGACCAATTCTAGTCGGAGAAACAATTACGGGACCGTCTTTTCAACGACTCTCGGTTTATAATTTTACTCGAACGGGGGCAGGTGGTTCTGCGATTCATCGCGATTTTCAATTTGTTCGCACTTTTCGCTGATTTTATTCCAATATCGTGACACGTTCACGCTGAACGCGTCGCGCGTAAGCCAGCCACCCCTTTAATTTATCGCTCCTATCCGTGCATCCCTTCGTACGCAACGTCGCACCGGTCGGTGCGCTCTAATTGCCAGCTCCAATTTGCCGGCTTCTCAACTTCCTGCCGATATGAGCGTTCGTTCACTCGCCTACCGGGAAAATTTTACCCTCCGCAACTTGTGCCACCCACTTGTATAGTCGAAGCACACATTTGTGATTCGCAAGGAGTCCGCGTTTTACAAGTGGAATATAGTCTGGGAGAAGAGAACGGTGAAAGAAGTGGAAACGATCGATCGAATGCTTCGTAGAATTCATCGTTTTATATAAACTAGAGGAAAGTCTAACTCGTCTTTTACAGTTTCTTACCCTTGGTGAACTTAATTTTTGTGATAGGTGAAGAGCACGAGAATGAGCAAAGCTAGAAAATATTTTCTAGAAAGCAGGCCACTGCGTTTTACCAGATTCTTGGTGAATTTAATTCTTGCTCGTGGAAGATGACGAAGTTGACGACAGGGACTCGACGAAGTAGGATTTATTTTATGCAGTGGCCAGTGGGGCTGTGCTGTGTCGTCGGTAAATTTAACTCTTGGCCGAGGTAGATGACGAGGATGCGGACGAAGAATTTGACGAATTAGGAGTGTTTTTTATACACAGTTGCCACTAGCATCTCAGTCGTTCTACCAGGCTCTTGGTAAATTTAATTCTTGGTCCTGGAAGATGACGAAGTTGGGAACGAAGACTCGACAAAGTAGGATTTATTTTATACACAGTTTCCATTGCGCATGATCGTGTCGTCGGCGAATTTATTCTCGGTCCAGGAAGATGACTTTGAGAACGAAGATTCGACGAAATAAGAATTATCTTACACACAATTGCCATTACGTTTTACTGGATCCTTCGTGATTTTAATGACGAGGCTGTCAATCGGGACTGAGCAATGTAGAATTTATTTTATGCGCAGTTATCACCGTGCCTTACCACATTGTCGCGGATATATTAAATTCTCGGTTGAGAAAGATGACTTTGAGGACGAAGATTCGTCGAAGTAAGAATTATCTTACACACAATTGTCATTACATTTTACTGGATCCTTCGTGAATTTAATGACGGGGCTGTCAATCGGAACTGGGCAAGGTAGGATTTATTTTACGCGCAGTTGCCACCGTGGCTTACCACGTTGTCGTCGGTAAATTCAATTCTTGGTCGAGGAAGATGACGAAGTTGAGGGCAAGGACAAGGGGAATTAGGAATTATTTTATGCACAGGTCGCTCGCAGACTCCGTGAGCGAAGAGCGGCAGGAGGTGAAGCAGACGCGCGTATGAAGGGCATGTACAGCCGCTAATGGCTCATAAATATCCATTGAACGTCCATTAGCGGTTCACGGGGTAACTCCCATACGGAGGCAGTCCACTGCTATAAATCAGAGATAGCCGTCGGTGAGAACGCGCCGAGATACTGTCGTTAGAACAATTTCTGATGCGTCGTCTCGAGATTCCGTTGGTCGCGGCTCAAATCTGCGGAGCTCGTGTAATTTTCAGGTCACGTACCGGACGTATCTCTTTTACCCTATAATCTCGCTTTCGTGTCACTGCGAATAAGATTGTCAGCAAGATTGATTTGCAAGTAGAACAAAAGTTAACCTAGCTCCAATTCCATTCTAACGTCAATTAAAATCCTCGTATGTTCACGTCTTCTTGATATCATCACCAGACCAAATGAATTTCCTTACCGATACTTTCGCACTACGAGCGAAAAAAAACAAGCAACAAAAAAGTTTCATCTGGAGATCCTCAAGTGGACGAATGTCGTTCGTCGCTTTTTCCACTCGTCGGTTGTTCTACACATAGGAGAAGACTAAAAGCCATGGGGTCTCATTGTCAATATTTGAATCGACGATAGGAGAGAAGGATTCGCCAGAGTGGAATATATTGATAGGTCAATCATTTTAATGGAGATTGGGCGGCGCGTCGGCTGGAAATCGAAGAAATTGTTTTACGTTATTCAATTTTTGTGGAAACCGGAGATTGGATAGCGGCGGAAACGGCTCTTCCTATTTTATCGACGCATCGTCGTACGCTTCCGTTTTTCCCCACGGTATTTCCCATGGAGGCAAATTGAGTTAAAGAGCGTTCGACGATAGGCCGCCGTCCTCACTGTCGCGTAACAATTCTTTCTCCGTCGATTATTATTTTACTCGCGAACAAATAGGCCCTTTTTTCTCTCTCTCCCTCCGTTCTCGTTGATAACACCTTCGCAAAGATATATTCAGGAAAATAGAATATACGGGACCCAGAAATCAGCTGTGGACCGCGAACGCGTCATGGGATGAGTGACGTGGTAAAACAATACTTGGAGAGGAACTGGAGGAAGGATCCTCTTGATGGTTCCTCCGTCTAATGAGAAGCTGGGGTGGGAAGACTACGGAGCCGGGAGGCAGGACGGATACACGATGCCAGAGTAAACTGAGCATTCACCCGTAACCTCGTGTATCCATGTATCTATTGTGGGCGGACATCTCGGGCGGAGGAAGAGATAAGGGTGGCGAGTGTGTGTGCGCGCGTAAGAGAGAGAGAGAGTGTGTGTGTGTGTGTATGAGAGAGAGAGAGAGAGAGAGAGAGAGAGAGAGAGAGAGTGAGACTCGTCGTTGGTGAGGGAGAGAAATTGAAGAGGAAGGACGAAGGTGGGAAAAGAGGAAGGAGGTCTTGAGCTGGACGTGACGCAGCTATAAATGGTGCACGTAAAATCCTTTCCCGTCGGACGTGGGTGGCAGAAGAGGAGAGAGGAGAGTACGTTCGGGTAACTCGAGGAGCGCGATCCATTTTCGATGTGTTGGCACTCCCCGGGTGTTTTCAACTGAACCTGCACACACAAAGATCGCGCGTGAGGAGAGCGGCCGCGCCACGTGGAATGGATGAGCGTGGACGGAGGATTCGAAAAGAGAAATACGAGATAATGCGAGAAAAGATTTTTCTTCCGGCCGCGCGGCCAGTGCTCGTGCACCGTCCGCCTCGCTCGCAGTCCTCGTGGATTTTACCCCGAACGAATGTGCTCTTTTCTGCCCGACGCCTGATTTTTTTCCTCTCATAATTAGCAGGAGAATGTCGAATCAAATACAGTCCTTTTTCGTTACCTCCCTCGCAGACGCTATAACGCGCAATACGGAATAATGCGGTAACAGATTTTTTCTTTTGTCCACGCGGCCAGGGCCATCCGTTTCGCGCGCAACCCTCATGGATTTCACCTCGGGCGAATCTGCTCTTTTCTACTCGACGTGCGATTTTTTTCCCTAGGAATTTTCTCGTAATTAACAGGAGAACATTGAATAAAGAGTAATCCTTCCACATTACCTTTTTCACAGTCAAAGTAACCCGCAATACGGAATAATGCGAGAACAGATTTTTCTCGTGGCCTCGCGGCTAGAGTGTCGGCGTTCGTTTCGCGCACAGTTATCGCGGATTTCGCCTCGGGCGTATCTGCCGTTTCCTGCCCGACGCGTGATTTTTTTCGCCAGGAATTTTCTCTACAATTAACAGGAGAGGGTCGAATCGGAAGTAATTCTTCCGCATTGTCTCTTTTGCGATCACGATAATCCGAAATACGCGTTAACGCGAGAAAAGATTTCACTCACGTCCTCACGGCCGATGCTACCATTCGTTTCACGCGCAGTTCTCGTCAACTTCACCTCGAATGAATGTGCTCTTTTCTGACCGACGCGTGATTTTTTCCCTCAGAAATTCTCTCTATACATAATTATCAGGAAAAAATATCGAACCGCAAGTAATCCTTCCGCATTATCTCTTTTGCAATCACAATAATCTGAAATACGCGTTAACGCGAGAAAATATTTCTCTCACGTCCTCGCGACCACTGTTCGCCTGTAGTCCATTTCAATCGCAAGCTCCGCAGATTTCACCCTATTCACCGCGTGATTTTTTGCCCGAGAAATGTTCTCTATACAGGGTGTTGAGAAATGATACAGGGCAGTAGAACGTGTTGCCTATACATCGATCTGCAGGGGCTCGGTCTGTTGACCGGTAAGGGAGCGTGAAGGGGGACGGGATGGCGGTTTACTAGCGCTAGGTGGCACTGAACGGGGATAGGGGGTTGATGCTCTCGACTCGTGCCTCGTCCTTATATTAACACTAGGTTTACGGAAACCCGTCAATTTGACGGATTTAAATGGGAAATTGCGTTTATAAAAAAAGTCCCGTAAACCTAGTGTTAACTTCACTTCAATTATTTTAAATGCGCTTTACCGACCGGTAGCCTATTAATGGGGTTTTTCCAATGCCATCTAGCACCAGTAGACCGGCAGCCCATCCCCCTCTACGCTCTCTTACTGATCGACAGACCGAGCGCCTGCTGATCGATGGATAGGCAACCCATTTTATTGCCCTGTATCATTTCCCAACACCCTGTACATAATTACCAGAAGAATATCAAATCGCGAGTAATCCTGCCACCCTACCCCCTTCGCAACCCCGATATCCCTAGTAAGCCCGAGAAACTTTTCTCCTTAGTCATCAACGCGGGAGCCCGAGCGAAGCTACTTCAGAATGAAACTCCGTGCGTCGCCGTATCGTCTCGAGAGAAGTGGTAGGGGGAGGATCGAAATCGCAAAAGCACGGGGGGGAGAGCATGGAACGACGAGAAGCGAGGTTCGCCTATCTCGACGGAGATGCACTTCACATGCACTCCTCCGATAAGGAGATAGTAGTAGCGGGTCAGTACGTAGCGATGCTGCGACCCCGTTTGAAATGAGCCAACCGTCCATTCTGACCTGTTTACTCCCGGAGGACCTACTTAACTCGTACGGTCCACGGTCAAGGAGGAAGACGGGTAGGGGTGAAGGTGGGTGGAGGATGAGAAGAGTGGCACGCCTCGAATCGAATTGTCAACGGATGATCAAACAGGCTGAGCTCATTGAACGATTTATTTGGCTTTGGCGCGAAACTAGGCCACCGTCAGACTCGCTCGTCGTTGGCGAGACCAATGACGGACTTTTCGAATAGTCCTTGCGCGAATGGCAGAAAGAAATTCGTGGAGCGTCGTGTTTGAGAGATGAAGAAGGTCGCGCGGAAGGGGAGAGTCAGTATGTGTGTGTGTGTGTGTGTGTGTGTGTGTGTGAGAGAGAGAGAGGAAAATGAAAGGAACGCAAAGGTCTGATACATCACTCGACTCGCTTGATCTAGTTATTGGAAGCCGACTCCTCCGCCTCCTCGTCCTCTACTAGAAATACCTCGAGCGTTGATTGTCTTAGAGTTGATCCCGTAGAGCTCGCGAGATCTCTTCGTACTTTGGTGGCGCGTGGGCGCGCGAGCTTTCCGAGGGTGAAACGCGCGAGACGAGATTCGGCGATTGAGAATTTCCGTCGTTCCTTCCAGCTCGTTGAATCTTCTTTTTTTTCTATTCTCCAGAGAAGGGTAGCGGTAGTAGACTGTAATCTCCAGTGATGCCAAAGGGAGAGGCAAACAAGAGTAAGACAATTGTATTATTCCCGATTACTTTTTATTGTCCAATTGTAAGGTAGGATTCTGATCTTTCGTGATAGCGAGGGGCCGAGCACAATGCGAGCAACGCAAATTTTCTTCCTCTTAATGAATACTTTATTGTCCGAGTCTATTGGTACACCTGTCTTTCCTTCTCGAGAGTCGTCGAAGCCACGTGAGCCTTCTTTCATAGTGTCACGCGCAAATCACGTTGATTTCTCCTTTCATTAACGCGTCTCCGTCGAGTTCTATACGTCTCGTTTAATTTAAGTAAGATTCGACTCGCGTCTATGTACGGCGGGACCTATTATCGAGCTATTAGGAGCGTACCTAACAGGCTTACCTCATCGTTCTACATAATTCTCAATCGTTCAAAAGCAAATGGGACCGACTCTAAGATTCTATCGGATTATAATCTCTCCATTCTTCCTATTCACTGTGATTTCACTCGCTAATTTTCGCCGAACGAACCCATTTCACTCGAGCTATTCATTCGCACTATTGATTCCGTCGCATCGAACAAATCATCCTGCACGTTTCTTCATAAATAACCAAGAAAGAGTCAGTCGCGTCTAAACTACTTTCGCGTATCTCAAAAAGTCTCAGAAACTTTCGCCCACCGTTTATGGAACTTAATCCAAAGTAAAAAGGTAGATTCATCAATTTCTCTCCGAACTTCGTAACTCTTTCTCCTGGTCTTTCTTCTTGTTCTCGATTTTCAAACGATCGATACTCTCCGTTATCGGCTCGCCTTTATCACCGAAGTAGACCAACCTGGTCAGCATCGACACCACCGAGGGAATTTGCTTCTTCGCGTTGAGCAGCTCGTTTTGCGGAACGTAGGATTGATACTCGATCGCCACCCTGCGGTTCACGAAGGTCATCATCGTGAGAAGATCACGCGTGCGCCCGTGGACCTTGAGTTCCTCGCAGATCGCCTGTATGAACCAGGAGCCTGCGTCCGGATTCCGCCAGGAGTAGAAGCCTAGAAAATCACAGTAAAAGGTTTCTCGATCAGCGGTAATGAATTCGGTGATGCTTCGTTGGATGAGTGGATAAGCACGCGCGCGCGCGCGCGCGCGTTTGTGTGTGTGTGTGTGTGTGTGTGTGTGTGTGTGTGTGACTCTGAGAAAGAGAGAATGAACTATTGCCGTTTGTGTGAGAGTCGCGTGTGTTACGTGACCCAGAAAGTCTATGGGATAGTTCGATACGTTAGGGGCCGATGGAATGGCGAAGGGGTTGGACGAATTACTTTCCTTCGGTCTTTGGATTCCTGCGAGTCCTTGCTCCCTTTCTCTTTCTCACTCTCTCTCTCTCTCTGCTCCTGGCAAGAGCTCTCGAAAGCTTCTTCTATTTCTCTTTACCCTCTTTTGTGTCTTGGCCCTGCGGCGAGCTTCTTCTTTAAAGAATACTCGAGGAGTACGCGCGCACTTTCTTTATTCTCTCTCGTTTTCCTCTTCGTCGATCACTGACAATGAGCTATATATAAAACGTGATTTATACGCGATAGAAAAAAAGAGAAAGACAGTGCGCCAGATCTCTTGATTTTAATTTTCGAGACCCTTGAGAAGCGTGTTAATTAAATCATTTCTCCCTCGAAATCCTCACCTCCTTCAGCTTTATCTCTCCCGAAGATTTCTCGCACTCCGGGTGCACTCTTTATCTTGACGAACCCATTCTCTTCTCTTTTATTTCTCAGTGATTGTCCTCTTTAAAGTCATTGTCATTCGGCAATGGAGTTTCGTACGGAGGGAAAGTTTTAATTCGTTGCCTTATCGAAAGTTCTACAAACAGATGCCAGCGAGGAGTGTCCAGGAAAACAATTTCAATTTATATTAAAATTATCTCATTGTCCCTTGTAATTGCTCGCGACTCTATGTAACACTAGTCTCCGACGATTTATTAACGACGCTCGTAAAAAGGAAAATCGCGAGATAGGAGAGACGGCATGCGGATCATTAATTTTCTCGGTACGGCATCGCCATATAAATTCCGTAACCATAATCGCGTTAACCTGTCGCGCGCGATGTTTGACGTATTAACCGCATTGACCGCTTCCACGAGGGGCGCGTGTTAAGTGCACATTGCACCTCGCACTCACCGGAATGCAAGAGGTATGCGCTTATCTGCCATCTGGCATATTAATGGCGCCTTCAGCCACGGTACCAGATGTTATTCACGCATCCGGTGCTCGCGCGCACGCTCGCGCTCGCTTGCATAATTAAACGTAACGCACGTTTCCTGCCCGTCCTCGCAAGGCTCCTCCCTCGTCGTCTTACCCCTGTAATGTTCTTCGCGCGGTATCTTCGTGCGTTAATGTCGCGAATGCCTCCTCGCGGTCGGGACACGAGGTGCATCCGGTACAACGACCCCGCGAGTTTTCATTTCGCAGTGAAACGATCTCAGGAATTTATTATCTAATTCCGAGCCCATTATTCCCGCGCGCGCACGCGCATCCGCGAAAATCGCAGGAGAAATTGGCACGGTATAAATTCGGGAAAATTCAAACGACGCGAGGCAGGGCATTTTCCCTACCGTTCGCGTATACTTGCCAATTTACGTTTTTCCACCGGCGTCCCTGCTACCGGCCAAATCGCTCGCCATAGATTTCCACCGTCATTTTGTCTCTACCGTTCTTCCTCCGTGCGTTCGCGCAACACCGTTAGTACCGGCCTCGCATTAATAACCACGAAAATCGTAATGGCATCGCGAATCCGATTAATACGCCATGGCGAAACGGCTTATCGAAAATTTATTCGGTCGCCGGCGGAGATTGTCTTGGACGCCGGGTGGTCGTCCGACGGTCGTTCGCTCTCGCTCGTCCACGACTATTTTTCATTAACTAAGTTCCACGCGCACAGACTCCAAATCTCGGTGGCGCATAATTCACCGCGCTTTACGCTCACGATGCTTTTTTCCCAATCGCCACGGAACTCGCGATAAATCTGGATGAGCGGTTATACAGACCAAAGTTCGTATCGTCGAATTTAACGAATTTCTAGCCAATCGTCTATTCTCACGAGGGAACCGCGCGAACTGACTTAGCACCGATTTTAACGCAATACGGCGCAATCGGTAGGTCTTGGATAGTAAGAGAATGCCCTAACGGGTTTTGTTTCGGAGATGTCTCATTTCGGAGATATGAAATATACATATACAGGGTTGGCCATCATAGTTTAATCACTGAAATATCTCATAAAATGACTCTTCAAAATCAAACCAATGATACAATCAATGGTACAACAAATGGTGGCAATCTTATGGCTTCCTCGAAACAATATAACTTGTATCTGGAACTTTATGTTTCAAACTTATGGAATCTGAGATACTTCGGTGGACAGATTATAATGGCCTACGTCTACCCTGATGCGTCCTGCATATATTCCATATCTGCGAAACGAGACATCTTCGAGACAAAATCCGTTAAGGTATTTTGTTACTGGTCAAGACCTATCGAGTGCATCATATCACATGAAAATCGGTGCTAGGTCAATTCGTGCGGTCTCCTTGTCAGCCTTGCGAGCACTCACGTTCTCTCTTTCCTTCTTCTTTCCTTTTTATTCTCTCTTGCTCTTCGAACCGTGCGTTTCTCATTCTCCGCTCTTCGTCGCACGAGTATCGTTCCCATCCACCACCCCTCTTACGTTCCAGGCAAATGCAGCGCGGTATTATTTGTAAAGCGAGTGCATTTACATACAAAGTACCTGTTCAGCGGGGTCATTAATTCTGCGTCTCTATATAATGATACGGTTTTATCTACGGCGAAGCGATTCACGGTGTACGCGAAATATCGTTGGAGGGGTGGGGTTGCTCGATACCATCTAGTTTCTTGGCTGACTCCTCGCATGCTTTATTCCACCAAGATTGGAAGATCTTTCTTTTTAGCGTCTCGAGGGTGTGGCCCGAGACGTGACCCCTTCCAGTTCCTCGATCCAAGTGGATTCTGTTTTACGAGATTCCCGAAGTCACGCGGAGAAGTACGAAGGCGGAATTTTTCCGTGCGAAATTTCGAGACTGGACGATTGAAGAAAGTGTTAAAGGGATCATGCGAAAACGCTCGAGCTACCCGTTTATCTTGAAACTTTTCGAAAGCTCGCGAGTCTGATCCAGATCGAAGATGCGAACGTGCGAATGGTGGGATAAAAGAGCGGTGTAAACGCTCGTGATCAGCGGCACTCGAGAAACTCATCCTCAAACCGTCCGGAACCGAAGCGAAAGATGAAGTTCGAACGGGGGGAAAAAAAGCGAGATCCACGAGGAAGAAGAAGAAGTCACATTTTCGTGGAAAGTTTTGAAGCATCGTTTGGTACTTCGGGCACGACGAGGATAATGTAGTTTCTATCGTCGAGCTGGAGTGTCTCGAGTACAAGTGAAATAAATGTACGCGAGGGAAATCTACGAGCTAAATTTACCTACGAGTGTGCGAGACTGGCGAAAGCTCTGGGTAAACTGCGCGACGAACGGAAACGAAAACGAACCTTGTGATAAAGCGAGAAGGACGCAAGAAGAAGGAGAGAAATAAGAAAGGGCGTGTTTCACGCGTTCGAGCAAGACCTTCTAATGAGTCCGTGTGTCGAAATTTCTTTTTCTCGTGTTCTCTCGTCCTGGCAAGTCCGGAGGCGGTGGAAAGGACAGTGACCCCAGCGATCGTGTCTTCCGCAAAAAGCTTTCTCGCGTACATCCCCGAGATTGGCCATTCATCTTTTTACGTAGTACCTGAAATCGATTCGCATTATGCGGGCGAGATAGCCGGAAGCGAGTAGAGTGCGGCCTCCAACCCCCACCGCCCATTTGGTATCCACCCCCTTGGTAAAGTAACATCGTGTTGCACCGATTTCACGGCTCATATTTATCGCACCTGCTGCCGCCGCTGCTGCTACTGCTGCGGGGTACTGAGAATTCTTCGGTGATAGAACGAGAAGGATCGATCGATCCATCGTTTCGAACGAAGAGAAAGAGAGACGAGAGGGACTAGGAGGAAGAGAAATGAGATGTGCCTTGGAGCGCTCGCTTCGCAACGGACATTATTTTGCATCGACTCGAATTAAGTATCGCGAGAGAATCTCGGAGATGAAGTATGCGAGAGGGCATCGCGCGCCTCGAAGGTGAAGATGAACGATGAATGCTCTTTAGGCAAGACGGCCTCGATGGATGTTCCGATTTTAGATCGACGATCGGCATTACGAGGACTGAAGTACCCTCGACGGAATTTATGGAGTAAGTAATGAGGACGCAAAGCTACGTACTTGATACTCGAATTAGTTCTGCACAATGCGAGACTTCAATGAACATATTCCATTGCCGGTGGCATAATAGGATTTACTCTACGCGTGCCCTCGTTCGTGACGGTTAGTCATCGATTTGTCGACTTTCCCAATGAAATATCCAGAATCGGGTGCAGCGCGTAATTAAATTTGTATTTTTGATATTTCATTAATTAGGCCCCGGTAGATTTTACTTTTCCACGTGCACGTGTACAGTCGGTCCCAAAAGTTTTCATACACCTAGTAAAAATTGCGAATGAAGAAAAATTTACCCTTCAACGGTGTACATTTTTCGATTGCCTTTACCAGAGGTATATAAAAACTTTCATTATCCAACAATTAATCGTACACATTTACTCGACGAATAACCAAGTGCATTTTATTATTAGCTCATCGTTATCTCTGTCCACTACGACGCGACCCTCTCTTGTCACAATACGGTGAACTAGTTTCGCCAGGAGTATTACCGATCACTTTATTTTCTCGGAGGCACCGGCGACGGCTCCTTCACAAATCATTCGCCGACAACGCGAGCCGTGTACGTAAACATGCCCCACGTCGAGTTTTAAGTACATCGCATCGAGACGCCGAGAGGTAAAAAGAGGGAAGGGTTGGAGGACACGTCGAATCCGGGAAATCAAATTCTCTACCCGACTCTCCCTCGTTGACCTACTCGTCGCGTTCGAGTCTCGAGGCTAGCGCGCGAGGAGACGAATAAGAAAATGGCGCGCACTCGTTCACCCGGTCACCCCTGAAAATGCGCAGGAAAAAACGATTAACGATCGCAACGCATTTAGACGCATTTTTCCTTGACCCACCCCCTGCGAGCGTCGCGACGCTCGATTGCGCGTCGAGAGAAGGACGGCCTTGGCTCGAGAGAAGTTATTTTTTTCTCACTCTATCCTCTTCCTCTCACCGTTTTCAGCTTCGATTTACTTTTTTCCTCTCACGTTTATTTTTCTTCGCTCGGAGCACTTTACCTGACGCCGCAGTCCTCGCGCCACTTCTTCGATCTCTCGCTACTTTTGATATTGTTTTTCTTTAAATCAACGCCAACGTCTCCGGATAACAGTTATTCTCCTCGCGTCATATTCCCAGACTCGCTACGATTCTTTTTGAAACTGGCACGACCCCGCGCGACACGTTCGACGTATTCAGTACCTCGTTCCTAGCTAGTTTCTATGTCCGCGCAAAGAGAAACTCCTCGCGTTTTAATGAAGCAATCTAAAGTTAACGCAGACTTCCATCCCATCCGCCAACAAATACAATAGCTCGGTAGCGCGACTTGCCGATGCAATACCCGTTGTTAATTCTAACTTCGTATTCTCGTCGCGAATGAGCCGGAATGGCAGGAGCGAGAACGAGGAGAGAATCGAGAGGGTCTTCTCGTTTCACAGGTGTCTCTCTCTTGGCGAAAAACAAAAAACAATGACAGAGAAAGGAAAGAGAGGGATGGCTCGTGCCAAAGGATATTAACTTTTTCGATATCAATGATCGCGTCCGGTCCAGTCCGCCAGCCGAAGGTAATTTCAGTTGAGTTTATGCAGTCCACCGTTCAGACGAGTTTTCTACTCGCCATTCGTGAGTAAACTATCGCAGGGACTAGTTCGATATGCGGGCTACTACGTTAATACTAGGTTTACGGAACGTTTTTCTTTTTTTTATAAGCACAATTTACCATTTGAACCCGTCAAATTGACTTGGCGTTAAAATATAACGGGATATTCTCCACGTAGAATTCCGACGGTACTTTATTCGCCCTCGTGATTTTCTCTGACGTTGAAGAATGCAGTGCTACGTTTTTTCTCTCTCTTCTTTCTCTCTCTCTCTTTCACTTACTCTCTCACTCACTCTTTTGGAGAATAGTACCATTCGCCAACTCGACGCTCCCTTTGCCGCAGTCACCTAGCATTATGCGAGTTCGTTCGCGGAACGCGGACAAGCGCTGGCAACGCGGCACCGCCGATTTATTGCCAACCCTGATTGGCACCTCTGATGCCACCGCAATGTTGTATCAGCTGTGTTCGGCATAGTCAACAGAAATTCTCACGGACCATTTAACCCGTGCGCGAGGCAAATGTTTGTTCGCATCGCGGATACGCCGCGGTACATGACAGCCGCGAAATTACGAGAACACGTGGGGGATGAGGGTTAGGTTCGTTCGAACGTGTTTTTCAATTTGTTCCGCCAGAGGTGGAATTTCACGTGGAATTCTTCTAAGCAGAGCACTTCTTCTTCCTGTTTCACTTCGGCTCGATATCGTCGTACCAGATTGGAGAACGGGAGGTGAAAGATTGATGCTTTCAGTAAGGAAATCGCATTCGGCAGGAGGAGCTTGTGTACTTCTCGTAATGCTGGGCAAATATCAGGAGAAATGTGTCTTCGAGTCGTAAGTTTCGAGCTCTTATCTCTCCTCACTTTTCTAAGCACCCTCGGCTATAGGGAAAATCCCTTGAGATAGGAGAGCCTCGTTTTTCGATGGGATCGATTTAAATATTCCTCTTTTAAGCTCCTCGCGCTCGAGCCATATTCGTAATGTACCTTGTCGATGAGTTGGAAACACACTTCTACGATACGTTTTTGAAGGTGTTTCTAAATATTCGTAGTTCCAATTTAGTTTATTTTGCGTTATCTGAACTTTTTTTTTTATATAAACGGTAAATAAGGAGTAAGAGCGAACTTAAAATTTATTTAGACCGAGCTATTTCATCTAGGGGCCAATCGGTAATAATTACGCTTAAAGTGCCGGCGCAGCCCTCGCGGTATAATGAAACTGTTTAAAGCCGGTACGTGCTCGCACGAAAAAGTTCGAGCATGATTTATTTCCAACTTCCTACCGTTAGATAAGGCCATTATAACCGCGATACATCGCATACGTCGCCATTCACCTTCAGTATACTTTTCATAGATAAAAGATAACCCCACCATAACTTTCTCGTTGCCTTGTTAACGCGTAAAAGCGACGCCCGTTTAAAAACGTTCCGTGCACGATGGCCCTTGGTGTACTGATTTAAGTGCTCGTGTAGCGAGCACAAGGATAAGCAGACAGGAGAGGAGAGAAGTGGCGAAGGTAAACTTTAATCTAATTTATCCGATGGCATCCGTGATTAGTCAAAGTACTCGGGCAAATCCTTTACGAATATCGTGCTCGTTTCCCTCGTACCTTCACCCTAGATTTTTGTATGCAAACTATAGCTGTAATCGTCAAACACGATACGAGCGAAGTATCACAATATTTCCGTGCTCTCCAGAATTTCCTTTTACCGATGTTGACTCACCTCATTAATAAATGTTTCCAATATTCCAGTCTGTACAAAATCCATTTCGCAAAATCTGATAATTAGAAACCGGATTATAAGCAAATGCGTTTGGAGTAATTAACTGAACGTACTTTTCCGATGATATTTTCAAGGATTAATTAAACAACTCGAAATCTTCTACGATCATTTTCGTTTGACATTTCGCATAAATTAACTACATACTTTAACGCGTTTTGTACAGATTAGGCTGTTTATTTACTATTCGCGTAGTAGAGTATTATCGACTCTCTACTGACGATGCGTATCCGACATCGTCGACCTCACGTTCACCGCACAAAATCGATCTCCAGCGAGAAAATAACTAATTCTACGTGCTTACGAGTCCTCACGAGGGTGCTGCATGAAGCTCTCCGTGCCTCGTCGGGCACGACGCGGATCGAGCATGGATAATGCAAAGCAGGAATCGGTGAACACGATTCGCGACAGTTATGTCCACGGTGCATCGACACCGTTAACCAATATCGATGCACCGTAACACGCGAGCGAACACGTCCTTTCTCAGCATAATGGGATTCCGCCTGGCGGCCTAAACCGCCCAGGGGACTTTAAGGGACAGGACTTGCCAGTAGTTGTCTGCCAATGACGCGGAGAAAGAGAAAGGGGTGGGAAGGCTCGTTGAATCGTGAGATTTGCGCAGATGTTTCGCTCGCGTGGCCACTGCAATTTTTCATTTTTCTCCTGAGAAAGGCCGTGCGAGCCAGACGAGAGTAGTCCACATGCCAGACCGGGAGAAGGAGTGGATCGAAGAAGGAAAGAAAGAGATTTTAAGGGGTAGGGACGAAAGGTGGAGGAGCAAAGTGGTGGGAGGGGTTGTTGAGAATCGTACGATGATGCCGAAGTTTCGCGAATGATCGATGATAGGGTCCGTCGATTCTTAGGATGCTTTTCGAAGTACCGCTAAATTTCGAGGTCTTTGTGGCTTCGGTCGGTGGAGCGATAATAAAGAAGGATCGTTCGCAGAACGTCGGCTTTCTGTTTCGTAAGGTCAACGATTTATAATGTAATTAAATTTACACGTATCCCGAATTATTCGTCAGGTGGGATTTCAGCTTGCTAACGAGGTAGGTGCAATCGATCACGAGTTTCGGGTTAATTCATCATGTTCGTTCGGTGGCCTTTCGCCGTTGAGAAATAAATGCATCGTTGCCGTTCGAATTCGCCCGTGATTTATTAAAGCCGTTGATAGATCGCGCCGTTTTCACATTGCATCGCGGTTGCAAGATGCGCACCCAGCTGCGCGCCTCGACGAGCCGCTTTGAATTCGGCATCCTTCAAAAATCCCATCCTTTTTGCAACCCACCCTAATATTTTGCCTACAATTTACGAGTACCCGCGGAGTTACGACTGATTACTCAACGAACGCTTTTGAGCGGCCGGGCGCTCTTTCCACTCGTTACTTTCGGGCCACTTCAACTTCCCCGGGGTAAACTACATTCTTATTTTCCCTCCTCTCGAAAAACTACCCGCTAATACCGGTGGACTGGCCTCTTTCTTTTTTTCTTTCTTTCTCTCTCTTTCTCTCTCTCTCTCTCTTTCTACATCTTTCTCCCTCCTTCTCGTCTCCTTTCTCTCTTCTTCTTAATTTACGAGAAAGTAAACATTTGGGTCGAGATCCCTCCGGGGTTTTTCCTCAGAGTCGGTGCGTAGACATTTCGCGAGCGAGTGCGCCGCGTTACCTACCGTTTTCAAGGCACCTTCTTTTTTTCTTCTTCTTTCTCCCTTCTCTTTCTTCCTCCATCTCCTTCTCCTCCCGCACATCACCTCAGGACACGTCGTTCTAAGTAAGGAGCTTACTCCGGGGACGCGGCACGTATAAGCGAAAGCACTTACGCAATGCATTCGTAGGTACGTGTCGTGGCTAGAACCCCGGTGATACATACAGGGTGATCCTATTTTCCACGAAGCTCTCACGCTACTGCTCTAACCAGGCCGTGTCAGTGATACCTGGGTAAACTTTTCTTCTTCGAGTAATTTTCACCGTGGCACAGCCACAAGCCTCGAGTGAAACTCTCACGCGAATTTAATCGCGAGAATCTTCGACGTTTTCGATCCTCTAATCGCCTTCTCACCGTTCGTCGTGCGATTAGCAAGAGCTGCTTATAATATTGCAGTTTTAACGGAGTACTTCGAGTCCACTCGTCCCGGTGAGACTACGAGAAAGGTCGAGACACCGCGTACTAGGGTCGTGCTCGTACACTCGTACAATCTAACACACACACACACACACACGGTACATCCCAGTTCTCCAGGACGTGCGCTTAACTACTACGTACCGTCGTAAGTAGAGTAGGCGACCATAATATCCGCGAATGCGGGGATGCTGTAGGTAGTCGCCCTGCTATCTGTCTCGTGAATAATTTTCACCCCTTTGTCCAGTTGCGCCCCGCGGCAAGCCTGCGAAGAAAGGAAAGAAAACGATCAGCTAGGGTGTGTCTCTGGGCTCTGTGTTACGAAGGCGAATGAGTATTTGTGTGTGGAAAAGCACGAGAATATGACACCCACGACGACGTAGAATTTTTCTCTCTCCCGGGCGAACATTTTCCGCGTTTCGAGCAAAATTTCTGGCGGGGTGGTGGTGTCGTTCGAGGGGGTATGACGTCATTTCTCGTTCGAACGACGCGAGGATGGCAGCTGCGCGAGGAGTCTGGGATGCACGTGGGTGTGTCCGCTGTCTTCGTCGAATCTCGCGCGGGCTGTGCTTGTCTCTGGGTGCCGTGCAGAACGTGCGGCGAACTGCGCGAAGCACCGTTTATCCTTGCGGGACGAGATTCGCGATGCAAGTAACGATGTGACGTCACGCCTCATGGATACCCGCAGGGTGGAGAAAAATGTGGACGTCGCGGAGCTCTCGCGCGCATTCACAGTCGATTACTCGTTTGTTTAATACACCGTGGGATAGTTTGAGATTTTTTACGTCTTTTTTAGTGACTTAATTATGTGGGTCATTGGATAATTAAGATCAATAAGTTACGATATGACGACAGGCTGTCTGGATGCCCCCGCAGGGTGGAAAAAATTTTAAATATCACGGTACTGCGGCGTATAGGAATTCTCGTGCGCATTCGCGCTCTATTATTCGTTTGTTTAACACATCCACGGATGATTTGATATTTTACGTCTTTTTTGGTGACTTACTCATGTAGGTCATTGGATAATTAAGATTAATAAGTTACGATGTGACGCCACGCCCTTTGGATACCCACGTAGGGTGGAAAAAAATTTAAATATCGCGGTACTGCGGCGTACCGGAATTATCGTGCACATTTGCGCTCTATTAATCGTTTATTTAACACACCGAGGGACAATTTAAGATTTTACATCTTTTTTGGTGTCTTAATTATGTGGGTCATTGGATAATTAAGATCAATAAGTTACGATGTGACGTCACACCCCTTGAATACCCGCAGAGCGGGAAAAAAAGTGGACATCGCGGTGCTGCGACTCGCGGGAGATCTCGTGCGCGTTCGCGCTCGATTACTCGTTTGCTTAACACACCCACGGATAATTTAAAATTTCACCTCTTTTTTTGTGTTTTAATTATGCAGGTCATCGCGTAATTAAAATCAATAATGCAGAGAGCCGAAACGAAGTACAATTCGTTCGTAAATTGTCATCGATAAAATGCGAATTGAAATTCATTACGAACTCGGCGATACCCAAAGTAACGACATTTTACGAACTTGTTATTAACGGAAGGGGCACAATCCAGAAACGGTAGCACCGTTGTTTTCCGCGGAATTTATCCATAAACCAATATGCATTTCAATCTGGATGCATTAACGTAGGCATATGCGAATTTGAGAGCGCGCGTGTTTTCTCCACTCGCCCTCCGATGCAATTTGTCGGAGCCGTTACACCCACGGACGCGTGCAATTTTGCAATTTCAACAATCCCCCCACGGCCTACCACCACCTTTCAATTTTTCCCAAATTAGATGGAACCATCCACGCGTTTCTTTATCCGCGCTGAACTCGAAAGCGCGAATATTTCCGGTGATGCGCGCATCGGCGCCGATCTCGTCGTTTACCGCGAACGCACCAACGACTCGCTTAACAACGAAAGTATTCATATTCGTTACTTTCTCTGTTGCTGGAACCATCGCGCGGATGAGAAAAAGCGCTCGCGGACTGGCAAGAGCTGTCGCGCAGAAAGTTTCTGCCGCTGCCAGCGTAAGAGCGCGGAAAAACGAGTAATAACGACTTCCGGTGGCGGGCGGGGCTCCCCCGTTTCTGTTTAGTTTATTGCGCAAAAACGTCGCGCAATAAACGGACGAAGCGAAGGTGCCGGCCGCCAGGACGCCAGCAAATAGTCGAACGGGATCTCTTGTTATACGGCCCGGCCTCAACCCTCGACTCGCAGGGGTCGGAGAGTGCGATAAATTACCGGAAAACTTGATTACGGCAATGAGAGTGGATGGGGCGTTGCCTCTTCAGCTTCTCGTGGTCCGCGAGAAAAGAAAGTACCGGCAACTGTTTCGTACACGCGAGCGCGCGCACTCGAGAGAGGGTAATTTCGAACCTAATTTGCACTCGAGGAGGCGCGCGCGTACCACTCTCGATGTAAATCCACCGCGCGTCGACTTTTACGAAAGAATTAATCTCTGGTTAACTCGCGGCCCCGATCCCAAGTGGCAATTCAAATCTCACCGCACAAACAAACAGTTCTCTCAATTTTCTGTGTCTGTCTCCCTCTGTTCTTTTCAGGAAGGAGGCGCGCTTAACGCGTTCGCGGACAGTAAAAGTTTCAGCGAGGTGCCAAAACTAACGGTCATTTCATTTTTAAAATGGTCGTGATATCCGAAATTTGACAAATTTGTAAATACACAGAGAAAAGATAAGATAATACGAAAATACCTAAAGAATCAGTTAGTCGTTACCTTGACAGGTATAATAATTACAAAAACTTGAGGTTATACAAAATTAAATTCAAAATAATTGACATTAAAATTTGAATGCTACAGCATTCATGTCATTTTGCATCACAGTGAAAATGAATGCTATAGCATTCACGTCTGCGAACGTGTTAAGCAATGCGAAAATTCTACAACGTGTTTTTTACTCACGCGCGCGTGCTTGTCGAGAAAAGGTGGAGGAGGTAGAGGGTATCCTTATCGAGAAAATTAGCACTCCCACGAGGATTTTCAATCAACGCGAAATGATCATTACCGTTTATGTCGGTTACACTCCGGCATTCCGGAAATAATAAGCGAGGATATATATCGTGGTGGGACACTCCGTTGGCCGTATGCTCCTCATTTTTCTAATTGCCGGAGTGGCGGACCTGATGTGCGATGCACAGAGAGTACGCAACCTCGTCGCAAAAATTTTATTCCCACAGCGAGGCTATACCCCGCCAATTATTGACGATCGTGTACGACGGAAGCTCTCATTAAAAACTGGGCCCCGAGGGAAATAAAAATTCGTAGGGAGATCGAGTACCGAAATGAAAAACAAGATATATATATATGAGGTGAGCCGATTTTCAACTTCACCGAACTAACTTCGAATAATTTTAAGGATGCGTCCGACGGGATGAATTATTGTTAATGAGGTACCTGCGTCCCTTTGAGGCGAGATTAATTGATCGCAGGTAATCTTTCCGAGTGTCTCCACGCCGCAAAGGGGCGCGTCCCTTAATTAACAATAAATTCGCGAACTGATTACGAGACTCTCGCCTTTCTCCGGGTTAAGGAACGTTGAAGGAGGAGAGACGAGAGGAGAATGTGAAGAAGGGAAGAGTTTCTTAAACCTGGAGGAAAAGTAACCTCGTCAGCGGTGAGACCTCCTCGGCCGCGTCTCTTTGAGAATTCTCATGGGTAATTAAGTATGTCATCTTTCCCCACTTCCTTCCGTCCGTCTCGCTGCTCGACTCTTCATCCTCTTCCTCCCTTTTTTCCTCTTCGCAAAGCAGTCGAGCCACGTACTTTCCGCGCGTTAAGTTCGCGACCGCAAGAGCGCGTCGTCGTTATTCGCTTTTCAGCCTCGAAGAGGCTTTCTTTAAGACGATCATAACCGTGAAAATATTTCACCGCTAATTGAGATAAAATTTCATTTGCGATTATACGTTAGCTTGCGCGTCGCCCGCGCATTACGGTAGACATTGATTTATAAAAGTATCCTGGAAATTAATTTCGACTATAGAACCGTTTCCTCGACGGACTTTGATACACACTTTTCTCCAAGTTGGTCGTCCAAGGTTGGATCGTTGAAATTGATTTATATTTCTGAATTTACTCGAGATTGGAACGCATTTGAGACCCGAATCGAGAGTTCTAACGGTTATTAGACCTTCGAATTACGATCTTCCCGCCTCGCGAAATAATTAGACATGAGCTTTCGGAGCATTAGAAATTCGCCGAGTGAAGTAAGAGACGCGAGTTTGCGAAACCGCGCAAGCAACGTGGCCGCGTCGTTACTCAGTTTTGAAACGCGCACGAGTAGGAAGGTGGTTGCTAGAGAATAGGACGTTTCGAGAAACTATGCTCGTAATCTGTGAAAAGGGGGTTCTGGCCCGAATATATGAATATGTGATTCTATGGTACTATGCTTTCGCGTTTGTGCGTGCGCCTGGAAACTTCTCTAATAATCGGGATGCAAATTATCGCGCGAATACGCACCCCTCCGCGTCGATGCCCACGAACAACGAGAAGTTTTGCCTACCACTCCCGAAATCCAAGGTTTGTCTGGTAATGCGATGGCGTGCCGCGGGTATTGACGTTTGGTAACGTCTGAAGTTCCAACGATAAATCAGGCGCCGGTTGCACACGGGCGCGTGCGTTCTCGCATATGCCCAGGGGAAAGTACGAGGTTGTAATTTAGAGCGGCCATTGCACCGGAGAAAATGATGTTCGCTTATGCGTAGGTGACACGATTCAAAGTACTGTTTGCTCGAAGGGTAAGAACATTAGCTTCATCTGCTTAACACTTTGACGATGGTCACATGTTTTTCATTGTTTTTCCAGTGGCGTCACGGTGATCATCGATGACCTCTAGAAGAATCATTAAGAAAATGATTGTACTAACCGCACTACTACAGTACTTAAAAAGGTCATATGTGCCGGTGATTGTGAAAGTGGGCTAAGTGAATAATTTCGAAAAATTATTTTTTCTAGTTACGTAGCGTTATTGTTACCTGTACGATTGAAATACGGAATTATTGTGAAACAAACTTTTCTGACTTAGGACCACTTTCACAATCACCGATACATATGTTGACAAAAAAAAATGATGACCCCCAGAAGAATCGTTAAAAAAATTATTATACTAACCGCACTACTACAGCACTTAAAAAGGTCATATGTTAAAAACACACACACACACAGAGAAAATATGCAAACTGTAGCGCCACGAGCAGTCCATGGAAAATCAGCATGGCAGTCAATGGATTAAAAAAAATTTTATCTTGCGAGGTATGCGCCAGGAATTGACTTTGAATCATTTTCGCGCGACTTCGACTATTTTCTAAATAGTTTCTATTATTATAACCCCCTTTCGTTTCAGCTTTCCACTCTCAATTTCCACCCACAATGGAGTATAAAGCCTAGTATTAACAACACGGTTGGCTCGGTAGACGTACCACGGTTCTCACCCGTGGTTTTCATAGTTGGCCCGAATCCGTCACCACGAGTCTCGCACGATATCGTAGGCGAAAGGGTTGATTACTTGCGCGCCACTAGCGGGTTCTTTTGCAACGAGAACACCGGCATTAATTCGCGCTGCATAGATATTTCACCGGCGAAGAGAGATGTACCCAGTGCTCCTTTTCTCCTTGCACCTGGCCGTGCATCGACTGTGCTAAAAACACGTTGCAGTGGCGGTGCGCTAATGTGCAGTCCCCAGTACCAGCCAGCAAATCCCTAGGAGCTCATCGCGAAAGTGGATAAATGGAGAACGTCTCTAAATGGAAAACGATCTTATCCGGATTAAGCGTGGGTAGGAATCGTGGTGGAGAATTATGGGTGGTCGCAGTCGCTGAAGCGAGACTAATGTGGGGGGCCACCGCTCGACCTCGTGGGTATTCCTTTCCTTTAATGCTTTTCACTTGGAAAATCGTCGTGGGATCGTTAGCAATTGATTGGCACAGGATACACGATCATTCTCGCGAACAATTTTTTTCGCGCACGGTCTCCCAACGATTTTTTAAACTCGCCAGAGGGGTCACGTACAAAATGACTAACCTCCACGAGAAACGATAAATCAATTTTTTCTCTCTCTACACCCACGCGGCGCTTCGAGTCAAACGTCTCGACCGTGTCCCCTGGACCAACGTGACATTCGAAAGAGGTTCCATTTTTCAGATGCTTCTCGTGACGGACCCTGCCCCCTTCTTTTTCTTCCCTCTCCGAAAGCTCCGGAGAGAAAAATTGGCGTCCCTACGACACGACGTTAACTCCGTCGCGACGTCGAAGAAACAAAGATTCTAATTCGGCTCGAGCTTTCAGGTTACGTCAGCGCGTTTTCAATGCATATTTCAGCCTCTCTCGATAATTTCGGCGTCGATGTCACGAGTATCCTGGTGCGTCCTCGCGTAAACGCGATTTCACGATGTAAAACTCCACGCGTGGCGTTTACACGCGGGGCTTACGACGAGCACAGCTTGAGCACGTACCTGAATGAAAAATAACTTGGGCTTTCCGGCCAGGCTGGTACATCGGTCGCCCGTGAAAGGATTCCACAGCATATCGACTGGATACAGGGTGTCGGCCGAGTGGAGCAGGCCGGATTCACCGTGCGACATGGCAACCACCACTAGGCAGTCGGCATCGGTGTGGTCTTCCGCGGCGGCTTTAATGAAAGGATTAATTAATTCAGCCCCGACCCGCGATAATGGTCACCGAACTGTTTACCGTAATAGGGCGCGTAAACAACGAGCTCGTTTCAGGTAGGGAAACCCCTTGCGCGCGATACACCGTGTAGAGACACACACGCACACGCAATGTCAAGCGGAAAGGGAGGGGGTGAACATTTGGGATTATCCCACGGAGTGAAAACAAAATTTCACCAGTCGACCTTACACCCTCGTAGGGTTCTAACAGATTCAGGGTCGAATTTGGACGTGTTTATTGTGGTTGGATTCTTAGGATGCTGTACGGATTTTGGATCTTTCAAGGTATCGATATTTCTGATGGTAGAGGTTGATGTTTGTGAATCGTTTTTATCCGATAGAATCATCGAGCAAAGGATTAAATTTCGATGGTATATTTAAACCACGTAATAGGGCGCGTAAATAACGAGATTGTTTCAGGTAGGGAAACCCTTTTGCGCGATACACCATGTAGACACACACGCACGCAATGTCAAGCGGAAAGGTAGGGGGTGAACATTTGGGATTATCCCACGGAGTGAAAACAAAATTTCACCAGTCGACCTTACACCCGCGTAGGGTTCTAACAGATTCATGGTCGAATTTGGGCGTGTTTATTGTGGTTGGATTCTTAGGATGCTGTACGGATTTTGAATCTTTCAAGGTGTCGATATTTCTGATGGTAGAGGTTCATGTTTGTGAATCGTTTTAATCCGATGTCATCATCGAGCAAAGGATTAAACTTCGGCGGTAGATTTAAATTAGGTGACCAGAAAAAGAGTAAAATAAAGAATTTTTTAATTTATATTAATAAAAACGAGTGAAACGCATGCAGTTCGATTCTCTTTTAAATTCCGTCACAGCACTCCCGTTGAAAATTACCGACGTAATTCACCGAGCACGCGAGTAGATGAGATTTCTCTTATGAAATTTCTACATCGACAAATAATCTCGATTACGTGTACCTCCGGAGCAACGTACTATTTCTCCATCCTTTCAAACTCATTCGACCCCGTCGGTTTCATAATCGTTGGAAATATTATATTATAACGAGAAACGAGCTCGCGATAATATCTTGAATTGAATTTACGATCACACGAATGCGGGCTGCTCGAAAACAAATGTTGACGCCGGTAAACGGCGAGGTAGCCCGTTTCGCATCGGTCTTTTAAACGAGATTACTCGAGAACGCTTCATTGTGTATACGGCTTTTTCCGAGTGCATTGTCGGCGTCGGTCCGCGCGCTTACGCTTACGCGGGCTCCGCGTTCGTTACGGTGTAATTCATTACAGGATCGTTAGGATGTCGTTACGGCGGTCGTTACGATAAATTTGTTTGCCCGGGCGTGGGTGCTCCTCGTTTATCACGCTGCAACGATTACAACGACGTATTTTATACATTTTTTTTATCCCTTCTCTCTTTTACGTTCTTCTCGTCCCCTTTTTTTTCTTTTATTTTTAATCCTTTTCTCGTCGCTCGCGCGTGATGCCACGAAACTTCCATTCACGTGAAACCAACGGCGCGCGCGCGCGTGTCTGTATCGCAAGGATGCAGTACCGGTTCGCGCATTAGCCGTCGGCGAATAGAAAGGCGAAGCGTGACGGTGGATTTTGAGGGAAGTTAATTTATCATACCGTTGGAACGACGAGCAACCGCGCTCGGCTCGTGGCGGCAGCCACGGAGAGATTCCCACTCGGGCGGTACGTCTTACTCCGCTCGGACGATTTTAAAGATGGATATGGCGATAGAGCGATCCGATGCACGGCGGGCCAATCGTGGAATATTCGAGACGTTAAAGCGCGACGAACACCGTACTGCATTTAGTAGGGAGTAATGAACGATCGATAGTGCCTTCTCGAGAGATAGTGGCTTTTAATGGTAGCCGTGGGTAGGTACGATTTAATAGTGGAACACGAGAGGAGAATTTACACCGATGTTAGAGTCGATAAGATTAAATTGCAGTGTTTACCTTTTACGAATCCTTTCGAGTATGCTGTAAAGTGAATTAACTCATTAGCGCTCAGCTTCTTCGATCGCGAGGACTGGGGGTATTCTCGCGAGTTTCTAAAATACACCGAGATCCGTGAGATTTATTTATAATGACAAGAAGATTCGCACCTGTCTTCAATAATTACGTAAGGAGTGCTGTATTTATCTCTTGCTGAGTTGAAACGATTGCCGTCAAGTATTGGAACACCGCAAATTGAACCGTTCTAATTGTAGACTACGCCTACCACAGTTTAGTTCGATCCGTAATCTCACCGTGACTTTAAAGCCGCTCACAATTTCGAATGCGCTCGATACATATGCATAGATATGCATGTTCGACTCTACACACGTTTATGCGGCACATCTAAAGTTTCGAGCCGGTATAAAGTGGTGAGAGTACGGATCATAGTGTAGGAAATTGGTTTGTAAGGAGGAATGACTCAGGTTTTCGGAAATAAAATATATTTAAGAAGAATAACAAAATAACAGATCTGCACAGGACTCTCTTCGAACTCGGACTTTTTCGAGCTGCTTCGGGCTCGCTCGGCAACGACGAGTCTGTTACGCGACACAAGCTACACGGTGATGCGTACCAATCATAGAAAATAAAAGGAAACTAAAATAACCAAACTAACCAACATAACTAAATTCCTACTTATAGTAAATCATAAAACAAATATTTCTAAGAAAATAGAATTACACATTTCTGCGAATGAGAACTCTGATCATTTGTCTCTAATAAGTAAAGAAAAAGCTCGAGGTAAAGGTGCGCGTGAAAACTGACAACGAAGATGAAAAATTAAGTTTTCCCTTTTAAAATTCAGAAAACGAAGGTACGACGCGCTATGGTAGGGCGAGAGTGGAAAGTGGACGCAAAAGGGTTCGTGGAAGCGAAACAAGGTCGACCCTGCGGCATCGAGTGGCGTCGGGACGCTGCCGTCGTCTCGCTAATTGCTTCGAAATGAGCGGTTGCGCCTGCCCTTGCATCTAATATCTCGATCACGTATTCCGTAATAATATGCGGGAGCAACAACGTCTTCGAGCGAGTTGGTGGAGGATCAGAGACCTTTCACCCTCGTATTGCTCCTCATCCACCCTCTGTTCCACCCTTACGGAAGGATCGATAGAGCCGGATGGCGTATGCCCCATAAATCGACGAGTTTATCACCACGGCGTTGGCAAATAGTTCGACACTGATGTAAATCTAAGGATGCGCGTCTACGAAGTCGATTGTAGGTTGTTCTTGGTAAGAGCGAAGAGCTTTCGCGAAGCATCTCGGATGCGAGAGATACGATTGGACGGAGGCGAGAATAATTTGCGTTAACCAGTCGATGCGAGGATAGTTCAGGTATCAGCATGCTAATCGGTGCAGAAGCCACGAGATTACGAGCCTCTCATTAAGGTCAACGAAACGAATTTCCACGAGGTCACGGTACCCGAGGAATCTCGACAATTTTGATGATACATCTCTCGGTCGAGTGAACGTAATCCGATATCTATTTAATGCGTCACGTTTGTAGAACCGGTTACGAGAAATTATGATCAAATTCTCGTGCGTCATTGCGCGCGCGCGAGTAATCGATTCTAACTCAGCTTGCTCGCGGAGTTCGCGGATTCGCGGGACGCGCGTCATTGTCGATTGATCGAAACGTCGATCGAAAAGCATCTCCATTCGAACGTAATCCGATATCTAATCAAACCGGACAGGCGGGAGATTCGAATGCAAAAATAAGTGAGACTGGCGAGAATCATCGGCAATTATTTGTTTCGCCAGTGAGCGCGAGCCAATCTGCTCGCACTCGCGATTATCGAGAGATCGAGGGAAACTCGCTGGGATTGGTTAATCGCGTTTGCGTTTCACTCGCCTCGCGAATCGCGTGCCTCCAGAGAGTTATTGTTTTTCGAATGTGCTCGTAGATAGTGGGCATGAAGAGCGCGTAAATTGCGCGAGGGCGAATTATTGGCTTGATTATGGGCGAAGGGGGTGGCGACGGTAATTCACAATTGTTTATTGCTCGGAAATCATTTTCTCTTTATCGAACTCGATGGTGGTCCGAGCGAAAACAATATGCGGATCCTTCGCCCTCGTCGATGAATTCCGCAGGGATAGTCGAATTTCAATCGACGCTCGTTAGAATTTCCTCGGGTTTCACCGTCTCGAGTCTCAGCACTCGAGCGAAGGGTGAAGAATAATTTTAATAATTAACCTCTCGAGCCGCGAATCGAAGATCGCGCCTTGGAGAACTTGAAATGGAGGACGGACCCCCGAGGGCACTCCCCATTTACATCCAATATCGGCGCTCTTCTCGCCGAGCACGTCGCGAGGAAAAGTTATAAGACAGGGGTGGAAGGTAGCGATGGGAAAGTTGGTGGTGCATTTGAAAGTCGTCCCGCATCCAGAGAGAGACGGTGGACGTCGGTGAAGCGGAGAGAGGAGAGAAGGAGAGAGGACGAAGGGACGCATGGAAAACATGAAGCAGGCGAGCGAGCCGGCGTGGAATCCTGCCAGATGAAATTAAAGCATCGAAAGTAGCGTGAGGCACTCTCGTAAAATACGGAGCCGGATGGTTTATGCGACGGCACGGTTATAACACTGGGCACAGCTTTCGAAAGTAATTGAATACATCGTTGTCCCAGTTTATCGGCTCGTCGTATTTAGGAGTCAGAGATGGTATACGGATGTACAGTCCGATACGTTTCGAGTAGCAACTAGGAGGATGCACTTGGCTCCTCTTCATTCCAGGGAGAGGATCGCGCTCGCGGAGTAGAGCGCATGTTAATACTCCTTTTTCACAGGCTCCTCTTGCGTAAGGGCACTTGGCTGTACAAATTCGAGCGATCCGTTATGCCGGCGTTACTTTTAATTTTCTAGACTTAAGAACGTTTCGCTACGTGGCATGAGCGAGGGCCCTCCATCCGCGCCATTCCGACCGAAAAAGGGTCACAAACCCTTTTTTCTCTTCTCTCGCACATTCCGGCTCCTCGAGATTCTCTCCTCTCATTGGTGGATTGCGACAAGCGGCAAAGTCCTTAAATAGGTAGTCCTCCGAGGACTCCGGAATACAATTACCTCGGCATTGAAATAGAGAGCTCGCGCGTAAAACGTGGGAGAGAACTCTCTCGCAGTAAAGCGTGCCTTACTTTCTCAAACCTGTCTTCCGGATCCGTGATTATTAAATCGCGAGTCTCGACGTTCCTCGCGTAACAAAGAAATCGGAAGGAGGAAGAAATTGTTTTCTCGTGAGCGTTTACCGCGATTTCCGCAACAGCAACGATTACTTCCTCCGCAAATGGACTGTTCTCCGGGATTTGAAGAGAGACCCGCGAGCTGATGGTTACGCGGAAAAAAACTGGCCGGCCAATTAAACGGCGTAACGCTCGAGCTGCTTGTAGTAGGAAAACGGAGCGCAAACGATGAGTTGTATATTGTCGGGTAGTAGTAATTATTAACAGCCGGTCCGTATAAACGCCCACTTAACGCCCCGGAATATTCATGTTGCGCTTCGCGAGCATCTGTTCCCGTTTCGCACGCCGATCCACCGTCCCACCGATCATTTTACCACCGCGCTTTTTAGCAGCGCGCTCGAAAGATATAGAACTGCGATTCTTTTTCCGCGTCTCCTCTCGTAAATACCTCGGAACGCGCACTGGACTAACTCAGATTCGTTTCGTTTTGTTAGACAGTCAACACGGACTGCAAAATCGAGCGAATTGTATTTCGCGTCTCTTCCTCGAGATCAATTGTAGTACCCCTACCCTACACCGATGTCGCCACAGCCTTCAAAGTATAAACTTTGCTATTCTTCTGTCCTGGATTGGCGTGATCCTCATTCTTCTTCTTTGTGCCGAGCACGTCACACGTAAAAATGTCAAAGAAAAGGAAGTATACAGACAGGAGCGATAATAAGGAAAACGTTTTAAGAAAAGATTAAGGGCTCTAGTCTCGCTGACGATTCCACAATTAATGGATTATTGAAAGGAGTTGCCAGGTTAAGACCCCCCAGGGCCAAATACGATTACACTTGGGATCCCAAGATAGTTTTGGACTACCTAGAGAGGTTAAATTCGAAGGATTCGAAATTTTCTCTCAATGGGCTATCCAAAAAACTGGTCTCCTTACTAGCTCTTGTCACAGGCCACCGCATGCAAACGTTATCTTTAATAGACATAAGGAATATTATAAAGAAGGTTGATAGATACGAAATCAAAATATCAGAGTCTATTAAGACCTCAAGACCGGGAAAAGTTCAACCAAACCTTGTAATACCCTTTTTCGATAGCAACAGGGCTATATGCCCAGCAGTGGCATTAACTGTGTATTTAAGGGAAACGGAATATCTTCGAAAGGAGGAAAATAAGCTTTTTATTGCAATTAGAAAACCTCACAAGGCTGTAGGCAGTCAAACCTTAAGTCGGTGAATTAAATCTGTTCTAACTAATAGCGGACTTGATACTTCTAAGTTCAGTGCTTATAGCACAAGACATGCATCGACATCTGCGGCTGAGCGCAGTGGAGTTAGCATAGACTTAATTCTCAAGGCCGGACTTAATTCTTAATCCCTCCCAGTATAAACAGTCCCTAATTCTCAATAGACATAATCGAGAAATCCTAATGTGATTACGGCATAGGTACTTTGAATACGAATGAGGATCACGCCAATCCAGGACAGAAGAATAGCAAAGTTTATACTTTGAAGGCTGTGGCGACATCGGTGTAGAGTAGGGGTACTACAATTGATCTTTTCGGAAGAGACGCGAAATACAATTATGATAGAACTTCACTTACAGGTAAGTTCGTTTAATCATATAATTATCTCTCTGGGATAATTAATCACTGACGGATACGAGCGAACGTTTATTTTCTGTCGAATAATGTGACGCGCGCTTGAAGAAAGTCTGCCGTGTGGACATATTTCGCTGTTCTCATTATTTTCATTAAACGCGGACGCGGTTTTACCCGTCGGCTACAAGCGCGGTTAATTTAAAATTGAATTCCTCGACGGTGATGCAAACAGCTGGCGCGATCGCGCATAAATAAACATTATCGAGCGGGCTTAATTAATGAGACGAGATACGCCAACGATGACGCAACACGGGATAAATTTATGGTTGAGGCGTAGCTGGGTGCGAGGCTCCATTGACATGTGCATCGTAAAGGGATACTTCCTCTATCCTCTCTCTCTCTCTCTCTCTCTCACTTTCTCTCCGTCTGTCTCTCTCTTCCTCTCTCTCTCTCTCTTTGCCTCCTTCGTTACTCTCTCGAAGTTTATATAATCATGGCGCCCTTCTGTCTGGCTAGGCACGCCATCCGGCCGGGCTGTATTCACGGAAAATTGCTCTTGTTAGTTTCCACGATGTCCTGAAAGCTCGAGAGGCCGAGAAAAAGAGGGAGAAGAGCGGGGAGGAGACGGTTGGGTAAAAAGAGCGAACGAGCCTAGAGTATAAGCGTGGTAGGCGGGCGTTTAATGAGCTCGCTTCATCGCAAAATTGTTTGTATAACTTTGTCTCTCCTCCCACGTCTATTCATCAAGGGCTATCGTTATTTTCCCCGCGTTAACGATCTTAAGAGAATATAATGACGGACATTTCCCGACGAAGCTCTCCGACAAAGCGTCGCGCAAGGATGCGTCGATTCGCGCTCGGGCGAACGCGAGCCTTTCTTTCGTATCCTTCGCCAACTCAATCCACCACCATCGTAATTTTCCAACGATTTCCGTTACCGTACTTCAACCGGTTTTCCTTACAGTGCCTCCGAGGGGGTGAGTGACGAGCCGACGGCAGAGAAGGCGCAAGATTTGCCCCTACTATCGACAAAATGTGATAATGCGTCTTAATGGCGGGCAGGTCTTCAAAGGGATCCGTGAGAAGATTTACATAAAATCGATTTACATAGGTGTCACCTTGCCTCGCCCACGGGGGTGGAATACCTCGTTGAATATTCGTTCTTTCAATAACGAGCGGAGGGTGACGCAAAACGTCCTTTCAACCCTGGCATTGTTACGTAATATCGACGATTTCGTTTTCTTTGGCCGTTCGCTCGTTTCTTAAAATATTTCGTATACTACCCAAGCAGGAGAAACTATAAAGACATTTTTTTGGTTCGTTTTGAATGGATACTGTTGAGTCAACGATTGCCCCGAGAAAGCCAACGTACACACCCACCATGAAGTTATTTGAGGAACGAAAACGTTTCGCGCGTACTCACCAGATTGCAGGACCAAAGAAATGTTCTTAACGGGTGGATCAACGTATACTCGAACGTCGAAGCCGAGCTCCTCAAGGACCTCGGTAACGTCCGCGCAGTCCTTGTTCGACCCTTTCCTCGTGGCCATGCTCCTGAAGTGGATATGGTTGAAGATTATCGCCACGCCTCTTCTCTTGTGGCTCATATTGTAAGTTTCCGAGTATGGGTCCACACCCGGCCGCGATGCGTTTGTCCGCGAGCCATCCTCTCTGTGTTCACAAAGTCGCACAATTGGATTATCGATAATTCCCAGAATCGTAGATCGGATAATTTGTAACGCGTATGCTTCAAAATTTGCGTGACAATGTACAAAACAGGCCAAATGTGGAAAATACGGTAGTTTATTTGTTTGCAATGTTCAACGTAAATTCTAAAGAAGAAGAAAGATAGTTTTAGTTAATTATGCGTACATAATTGTACATCTATGTACTTGTGTTATACATATATTAAGCGAAGAGAAAACATAAAGGGAAAAAAGGTCGCTGGTTATTTTTGGATTTTTTGACAATTCCGATTCAGGACTCTTCTCTTTATACCTAGTCAAGTTGACAGAGTCGTGTTAAGTTCTAGAAAAGTTCGTTTCTCCAACGAACATTAAAGCTTGCATCTGAATGGATAAAGAAGAAGGATATGTGGCCACTCGACGTACTTTCCAATGATATGATAAATACGAATCAGGGTTCTCTTTAAATCTGGTCAAACTTGCCCATCGCGTCATCCAATTCCACGGTCACTTCTCTCACGAAAATTACGACTTACTCGTACATCTGAAGAAAAAGTGAAAGATACGTGGCTACTCGACGTACTTTCCGACAATTTGATAAATATGAATCAGGGTTCTCTGTAAATCTGGTCAAACTTGCCCGTCGCGTCATCCAATTTCACGTTCACATCTCCAACAAAAATTAGGACTTACATCCAAAGGGGTAGAGAAGTATAGAATCTATTTTTTTGTGGTTCGCTTCTGTGGCGCTGCTAGCTTCACGGAGGTAGTATAGATGGCTTCTCGACGTACTTTCGGATCCTTTGACAAATATAATCGTGCATTTGCAGTTTACAGAACTCGAGGGCTTTGCTTCCAGGTGGTTCTAACTGGTGATGCTTCAAGCTACGTTTACGTAGAACTCGCGAGTGCCCGTGGGAGTGGCGAGTGCAAGAGCCTTGAGCGTTCATTACACGGGATTTGCATAACCCGTGAGCGATCGCGGCAAGTGGTAAAAGTCTGTTATCCAAGCGCCTGTTTAGGAGCGGCATGAGAGGATGGTGGTATTTGACTGGAAGGGCAGCTAGATAGGTGGATTGTTGGGTGAGTTCAGTGGGTTGAGCGCGCGATTTCGCGGCCCAGGTGGCCAGAGGTGAAATTCCGTTCGATGGGCTGGAAGCGATTGGCTAAATTGGTTGGTTCAAGTTTTTGCACGCGCACGAGAGTTAATCAAACGTTGGTGTTAATTGATACTAATCGTGTTACAGGTGTCCGCGAGGCAGTCACGGTTATCAATTTGTAGAAAGAATTTTCTTGTGACCCCGCGAAAGAGGCCGCGAACCTTCGCCGCTTTGTGATTTCCTCGCGAGCGTTGCACGGTCGGGAAGCGATTCGGATTTTCCGCTCACGTACGAATCCGCGGCCGTGGAAATCCTGCTTAGGACAGACTCGAGAGAAGAGGGTCGGAGGCCTCTGCCTAGGAATCATCCGCAGATCGTCAATTTAATTTCACCTCAAATCGCAATCTTCCGTAAGAACTGAAGCGGGCCGCACGGTTCCTCTCTCCTCATATTCTCCCTCTTATCAGCCTCAACTCTCCAACTCGCTCGCGTACGTGCGATCGGAGTCGGTGTGGAGTAAGAAGGGATAAGAATCAGCGGTTAACGCTTATCCAGGAGAAGAGTAGATGCTCTTAATTGCGTCGAGTATTATCGGAGTCGTGGAGAATAGGAATTGAAGTGAAAATTTGATCTTTTCTCTTAATCCTCTTCCTGATGCTCCATCGAAGAAGGACGGCGCTCGAACGCATTAGCAAGGGAATTTTGTCACTCGAGCTACTTTAAAACTTCGAGTGCTAAATTACTCGCGGCCTATGCGGTCCGTACGGAAGGTGACGTAATACTTTCTCGCTAGAACGAACTCTGTTGATTAACTATTCGAGGCGCAAATAGTAATAAGTCATAGTAATCCTTTTGCACGAGATTAAGTAATTAAAGAGCGTTATTTTTCAGTATTAATTATTTATTGTTGTTTAAGATCCGAACGGATCACACGTCTCCAAAATTCGTGCCTACACCCGGTAAGCACTCGATCGCGGGCTCCGAGTGGCCCCGCGACGCCATCTCACTCGCTCTTACTCTCCGCATAACAAAAACAATCCTCGCGGGCGTCCGCGAGTCGCGATTCGGTGCTACGAGCTCTCGGTTTCGGAGCTCCGCACCAGTTCCAAGTCGGACTTCGTAGCCGACACATTGTAATCACCTTACAGTCCATTCTCAGAATAAATTCGAAAATCGTACGAGTCTCATTTTGTTCAAATTGGAACCCCCTTCCGCGCGAGTCGTTGATTCGCGCAGCGCACAAGCTTCGGCGCTCAAGTTCGAGCGGATCCGGCGGAGTGTGCGTGCAGTAGCACACATATAATTTTGGTCCTTCGAGCCGGATTACCAGTGCGCGAAGGGTACAGTCCTGTGAGTTTCCAAAAAGGGAGACCATGGTTGCTTCTCTCGCCACGCAGGCGAGACTGCATCAAGCAATAGCAAGATTTCTTGATAATTTCAAGAAAATCGGAAAGGGGAATTTGACTCCCCCGAAAATCCGATCTCGGATCTCATCCTTGAAAGAGCTGTGGCTGCAGTACCAGGCCGGCCACGACGAATTGACTAGGACGACCTCGACCACGGACCAGACAACCCTTGAGTATTTCAAAGGCGGACTCTACGCCAAAGCCGAGGACATCTATCACGATACGCTGGATTTCATGATGGAGCGCCTTGAGGAGATGGAGCCCGTCGTAAGCCCGAATCAATCGTTTTCGGTCACTCACCCGCGTGCGGACGCACTAGCGTACACGCTCCCGGTCCTTCCGGCCATTAATTTACCGCAATTTGACGGGAGCTACGATGAGTGGGAGCACTTCCGCGATCGATTCACGACGTTAATCCGCGACAATAAAGAATTAACCAATTTCTCGCGAATGCATTATCTCACATCGTGCTTGAAAGGTCGCGCGTGCGACGCAATTTCGGACTTAGCAATAACCGCAGATAACTTTGCGACAGCATGGCGAACATTAACCGAGCGGTTCGAGAAAAAGCGGCACCTCATTACCACACACCTCACCGCGCTCTTGAATTTGCCAACTGTTACGCGCGAACAAGCGTCAGAGTTGCAATCGTTGTACGATAAAGTGAGAAAAATCGTTTCGTCTCTGAATAATCTGAATCGATCGCCCGAGACCTTGTGGAACGACATGCTCGTTCACATAATTGTACAAAAGCTCGATTCTGTCACGCGTAAAGCTTGGAATTTAAAGACGTGTGAATCGGAACCGCTACCATCATACGACGACATACAGCGCTTCCTTTCTCAACGCGTTAGTGCTCTTGACGACGATACGCATGCGGCGCCCACGAAATCGTCGTCCAAACCAGCGAAACCGTCTCGCACTAACGCCGCCACCGCATCGGCCGATTCGACTCCGCAATGTCCGTTGTGTACCGAGAAACATTTTCTATATGCATGTTCCGTGTTTGGGCGAAAGACTCCGAGTCAGCGCTTTGAATTTATTAAGCAACAGCGCCGATGCCTCAACTGTTTCAATCCAAAACATACCGCGAATGACTGCCGTAGCAAATATTGTTGTCGAATTTGTCAAAAGAAGCATCACTCGATGTTGCACTTCGACTCGGATTCTCGACCCAAACCATCGGAGGCGAACCTACTTAGTGGCCCGTCGTCTCAAACCGTTACGACGACACCCAAACCCGAGATTAGTTCGTTGAGCGCGTCTTCACGTCCGCAAAGAAAGACGCAAGTTCTGTTAGCCACCGCCTGGGTTACGGTCGTAGCTACGTCCGGCCGTAGCGCCGTCGTTCGTGCCCTGCTTGACCAGGGTTCGGAGATGACATTCATTACCGAAAACCTCGCTCAGATGTTAAAAGCAACGCGTTTGCGCATGCCCATCTCAGTTTCCGGTGTCGGCGGTATTCACGCCGGCACTGTTCGACACGCGACACGTATCTCGATATCTGCGCGTAATTCTCTCGCGCCGAGAGTCTCCACTACAGCGCTTATTTTGCGATCATTAACATCGTACGCTCCAAAACGAAATGCAAGCCTCGCCTCGCTCACGCATCTCACGGATTTGCCGTGGGCAGATGCGGATCCGACAAGTTCCGATCCGATCAGCATTATTATCGGAGCCGATCTCTATAGCGATCTAATTCTCGATGGCGTACGTAAGGGACATATCGGTCAGCCTATCGCGCAGAATTCCATTTTTGGTTGGGTCATTTCAGGCCCACTAGACGTTCCCGTGGTCAATTCGCTCATGTCGTCCACTGCGCCTGGTGTAACTCCGCCTGTGATGTTGGCATATTCTAAGAGTAACCGAGAAGCGGCGCCCTCGACAGACACCGAAACCCGCGCTTTCACTTCGGTATTTACGTTTCATTGCTCAAGCTCAAATTCTCTTGAACGAGAAATTCGTCGTTTCTGGGAAACTGAGGAACTTCCCAGCGAGATTCCTCTCACTGCTCACGAGGAACAGTGTGAACAGCATTTTCGCGATACGCATACCCGCGATCCCGACGGACGTTACGTCGTCCGCCTTCCATTCAAAAATGGGCCGCCGATCGACATAGGGGAGTCAAAACTTCGAGCCGAAAAAATGCTAAAATCATTAGCGCGTCGATTCACAAGCAATCCAGACCACGAAACAGAATATCGAAAATTCCTCGCGGAATATGAGAAGCTCGGTCATATGCGAATCGCGGTGTTCTCCGACCGTCAGGGAAAACAACATGTTTACATTCCTCATCACGCTGTTATCCGGGACAGTAGCTCGACAACACGTTTGCGCGTCGTATTTAATGCTTCGAGCGTTACTTCGAACGGCTCGACCTTAAACGACCACTTGCTTGCTGGCCCAAAGTTACAAACAGAAATCACTTCAATACTGTTACAGTGGCGTAACTATCGATACGTGTATTCAGCCGACATTGCAAAAATGTATCGACAGATCCGCGTAGACGATCGCGACATCAATTATCAACGGATTTTGTGGAACGATCCGCAGACCGAACAGCAAACGGAGTATCAATTACTCACCGTAACTTACGGAATGGCGTGCGCGCCGTTTCTCGCGCTTCGCGTCCTGCAACAATTAGTTATTGACGAGGGAACACGGTACCCCCTCGCAGTCTCCGTCCTTCGGCATAACATGTATGTCGACGATGCACTCTTCGGGGCCGACGAACCTGATCTCGCGCGTCAAACCCGCCAACAGCTGATCGAGTTGCTACGGTGCGGCGGCTTCGAACTGAGAAAATGGGCCAGCAATTCCGCGTCGCTTCTTTCCGACATCGATAATGTCAATCACGGGCTGGCTTGTGATAAATCCTTGGCCTCGGACGAAAAACTAAAGATTCTCGGGATCGGATGGAATCCCGCGCAGGACGTATTCGCATTTCAAGTCACGCTATCCGATAAGACTCCGGAAAATAAGCGTACAATTCTGTCCGCGATCGCGAAACTGTATGACCCCATGGGCTGGGTCACTCCGGTAATCATAGCTGCCAAGATTTTCATGCAGAAATTATGGCAAGTAGGTGTCGATTGGGACGAAACGATCCCAGAACCGTTGCTCTCCCGATGGAGATTAATTTATTCAAAGCTTTCACATCTTCGCGAACTGAAGATAAGCCGTTGGACTGGCCTTGGAAAGGACCAACGCCGTGCGGAACTCCACGGTTTTGCCGACGCGTCAAGCAACGCGTACGCCGCGGTTGTTTATTTAAAAGTCGTTTCAGCGTCAGGCAAAGTCACCATAACTTTGCTTATTGGTAAATCGAAAGTAGCACCGCTGAAACCTCTCAGCATACCGCGGTTAGAACTCTCAGCTGCTGTGTTACTCTCCCGACTTCTAGAATTCGTCCGTTCTTCTCTCAGTTTCGATATTCTCCCGTGTTATTGTTGGACGGATTCAACTATTGTGCTTGCATGGGTAACACAGCATCCAGGACGATGGAAAACGTTCGTTTCCAATCGCGTTTCCGAGATTCAAAGCCGGATTCCTAACGGGGAATGGCATCACGTCGCCACGGCTGCGAACCCCGCTGACTGTGCATCGCGCGGTCTATACGGCGAGGCCCTCCTCAGTCATACGTTGTGGTGGAGTGGGCCGCCCTGGCTGCAGTTGGAAAAGGAGGAATGGCCGGTCTCAGGCGCCACTCTTCCGCCAGACGCTCCTCTGGAGGAAAAACCTCTTTCGCTAAATTGTGCGACCCATTGCGAGCCGAACGAGCTCGCAAGTCGCTACTCGTCTTGGCCCAAATTATTGCGAGTTACGGCATATATTCTCAGGTTTGCCGCGCGGTGCCGTCGCAAGCGGAGTAACCTCCACGAACACCACGGTTTCGCACTCTCTGCATTAGACATTGCCGCTGCACGATCGGTCTGGATTAAACGAATTCAGGCGGAGTTATTTCCTGTCGAGATCGACGTTTTGTCGAAGAATCAAAATCTCGCAGTCAAAAGTTCGATCCTGTCGCTGCGACCCTTCTTGGACAGTGACGGAATTCTGCGTGTAGGCGGGCGGATAACCAAAGCACCCCTTCCCTTCTCAGTCCGACACCCAATTCTCCTCTCGTCTCATCCTCTAGTTCTTTTGATCGTGAAGCAGGCTCACCTAAGATCCTTGCATGCCGGACCACAACTTACGTTAAACATTCTGCGACGCGATTTTTGGATTGTCAACGCTCGAAGTCTCGTTAAATCTTGTATTCATAAGTGTATTCCTTGTCTCCGTGAACGGGCCGCCGTTCCCGAGCAAATCATGGGAGATCTTCCCAAACCACGCGTCTCGCCGCCGACTCGTTGTTTTCTTCACTGCGGGTTAGATTACGCGGGCCCTGTGCAAATCCGCGCCTCAGCAGGCCGAGGTATAACTTCGCGAAAGGCGTACATCGCACTGTTCATTTGTCTCGCTACGAAAGCGATTCATTTAGAGCTAGTCGGAGACTATTCAACTCAGGCATTTTTAGACGCGTACTCACGATTCTGCGCTCGCCGCGGCCTTCCGCAAGCAATGTATTCGGATAATGGGACAACTTTCGTCGGTGCCAACCGAGAACTGACCACAGCATATAGATCGGCGATACAAGATCCCAATTTCCTGAACTCGACCGCCTCAGATAACGTTTCGTGGCACTTTATTCCGCCTTCGGCGCCACATTTTGGGGGGTTGTGGGAGGCCGGGGTCCGGAGTGTGAAACATCACCTTCGGCGCGTCCTCAACAGCCATAAATTAACTTACGAAGAATTTTCAACACTCTTGTGTCGGATCGAAGCGTGTTTAAATTCGAGGCCGATCGCTCCACTCACGGATACGCTTGACGATTATGAATGTCTCACGCCTGGTCACTTCTTGGTCGGATCCGCGCTCACGGTGAACCCGGAACCATCCCTGCTAAATCTCAACGAGAATCGCTTATCTCGATGGCAACTTGTCCGTCATATGACGGAACGCTTTTGGAAATTGTGGCAAAGCGATTACGTAAATACGTTGCAACAGCGAGCTAAATGGCGAAAGGTTCAACCTCAAATCCAAATCGGACAACTCGTCTTCGTGCGAAATTCTACACTACCCCCTTGTAAGTGGGAGCTCGGTCGAGTGACACAGCGCCACGCGGGCTCCGACGGGTGTGTTCGTGTCGTAACTGTGAAGACGGCCACATCCGAATATCGTAGACCGATTGTCAAACTGTGCGTCCTACCAATCCACAGCAACGAGACAACGAGCCACTAAGCGAGCGTCAAGACAATCTGCGTATTGTCGAACATCTAGCCCGACGGCGTAAAACGGAGCTCCTTTCGGCGCCGCCGCATACGGAAAGATCGCTACCATCACGCAAGTTATACCGCCATGGCGGGCGGCCTCCTTCAGCCCGAAAGTGCGAAGGAGAGTTAGCACATTATCCACTAGCGGCCGTTCGAAATTGGCATTTCGAGGCGGGCGGAATGTTTAAGATCCGAACGGATCACACGTCTCCAAAATTCGTGCCTACACCCGGTAAGCACTCGATCGCGGGCTCCGAGTGGCCCCGCGACGCCATCTCACTCGCTCTTACTCTCCGCATAACAAAAACAATCCTCGCGGGCGTCCGCGAGTCGCGATTCGGTGCTACGAGCTCTCGGTTTCGGAGCTCCGCACCAGTTCCAAGTCGGACTTCGTAGCCGACACATTGTAATCACCTTACAGTCCATTCTCAGAATAAATTCGAAAATCGTACGAGTCTCATTTTGTTCAAATTGGAACCCCCTTCCGCGCGAGTCGTTGATTCGCGCAGCGCACAAGCTTCGGCGCTCAAGTTCGAGCGGATCCGGCGGAGTGTGCGTGCAGTAGCACACAATTGTAAACATCGAAAGTTACAATAAACTAGAATTTGGCCAATAAACTAGAAAACTAAATTTAACCCTTTGCACTCGAGGCCTTTTTCGCGTGAATGAACCAGCAACTCGAGACGTTCCGTAGCATATTTGGCGATTTTCTTACATCTAATTTAAAATGATTCTTTTTCAAAGATACTGAACATAGATAGTCACTGCCGCGCATCGAATTTTCGCATCGAACCAATCGGTGAGCGAGAGTCGCCTCTCGAGTGCAAAGGGTTAAAAGGAATGCACCTGTATTCATCTTGCACAAAAGTAACTGTAGTACTTCTATGTAAGTGATCGAAAAAATCGACAGACGGATGTATTCGTCTTTAGGGCTAAAAGGGTTAAGGTACCACTCCATTTTCGCCAACACTTCGTTTCTTTATTCAACTTTCGAAAGGAGTGAAAATATATCGATCGAGAACGTATACTCCACTTTAAGCGCGATATCGCGTTTAATCGTTGCGTACGTTAAAGTGAATTGTCGTAATTGAACGGCGGACCAGCGTGGAACCTACACGGTGTGCTAACCACTTCCGTTTATTCTGCATCGGGCTCGTCACCTGCGGACTCCGTCGACGCTCCGAGGTTATCGCCCATTCTACTTGCACGGCAATTGCAAATGGGCCCGCGCTCTAATGCGTCCACAGTCGACTTAACACCTGCCCTACGGTACCCACGCGCAATAACGCTTGCCAGCGCGTTAACAAGCGACAAGTAAATTCTACTTTCAACGCGCGCTTGCGCGCGTGTCTCCTCTCTCTCTCTCTCTCTCTCTCTTTCTCTCTCGCATATTTCTCGTTCCGATAAATCCAAGGTAAATTTCACGCATTTTTGCCCTACCGATCGTCCTAATTGGAAGAAAAAAAATGCAATTTTTACACGACCCAATTTCTGCGGCGAAAGAGAAATATGTTTGTCGCGCCTGTAAACACACAGTCCGTAGAATGTCCAATATTTGTCTTGTATTTGTATGCCTCGCGGATACTGTGAATACATATAAATGGACAAGAAAGAGGTTGAAAAAGTACGGATGAGCGGATTGTCCTTACAAATAGTCGGTGTATTTGGTGGTCCATATTTTGTGTAAAACGTACATATTTGTTTTTTTCTTTATTACCCCGGTATTCGGGATCAGAGCTGTGGAACATTACGCAATGCGCAATTGACGCTCACGAAAGTTGCCGAAAGTAGACGAACAGCGGGCGGTGAAGGTAAAGCAAAGAAACACGCGCGTGTTAAAAGTATCATGAGGAAGCCGCTTTGAAGATCGACAGAATTTTCCATACTCTCGAGCGCAAACATTTTCCTTCCGCAGCGCGCGAAATTTGTTTACTTATCCGTGAAAGACACGCTTCGCGATTTACGCGCTCCTCAAAAACTGGAACCTTCGTCTGCGTTCCGATTTATCTTCCATTCGGCTGACGAGCACGCGGTTACCTCTGCGGAGAGTTTCATCGAAAGGCAAAAAAATGAGAAGAGAAGAAAGGGTGCATGGTTACGTTCGCGTCCATCGTCGAGAATAACTGGGCGGCGCGCCGGTGTCCTTATCAAGATTGAATCCGTTCGCCACATTTTTCGCAGACGTCGAGGTGGCCACCAAAAAAAAAAAACAAATTTCACTCCCCTTCGTCGCTCTAACATCCTCCACCGAAGGATCCTACAATTCCAAAATTACGTAAGGCCAGCATCGAGAACTTCCACCACGATCTTTCCATCGCTCTAAAACTTCAACGGACGATGTAATCTTAAAAGTAAACCACGATATTCTCTCTTTCCTCGATGATTACCCAACCAAGAAAGAAAATTTCTTTCCTCGACCAAGTGAACGCGGGGTTACTTTCCAATTATGGAAACTTCTCTTTACCATCGAACTTTCTTCTTGATTTGTAAATTCTCCAGTCGACGGACGCGCGAGTACGGGTAAGTTTTCGCAGCGCACGAAATAAACTCTTAAACGATTCCGTCGTACCGGTTTTCACGCCTCGACGACGAGAGACCGATTAATCTCCCATGCGCACTGGTCCGGCCTGGACGTCCTCGTGACGTACAAACCGCATCGACAACCGCAGCCTCCATCCATCTTCGGGCGGCGGGAGGGTCACGCAATTTCACCGGCGCGGCGCGCAGATACCAAGCGAATAAGATCTTCCGTCGTAAATCATGTATATCGGGCGACCGAAAATTCGAATCTTGGCCCGGACTTCGAATGGGCTTCCGACTCCGGTGGAGAATTCATCGCGCTCTGCTCTCTACAAGCGGCAAAGAGAAGGAGATAAAGAGACAGAAATAGAGAGAGAGAGAGAGAGAGAGAGAGAGGAAGAAAAAGAAAGAAAGAAAGATTCGAAACGTTTCGTCGCGAAAAGCGATGGGCGATCGTGGAGAAAAATTTTCGAAAAGTTTCAAGAGACTCGGAAAAATCTGTCGGCTGAGTTATGCTCCCTGATAAAGGACTGGATGTTATCGATGGAGGGGTTGGTTTTATCGCGAAGGAAGCGAGAGAGGGAGGTTTGTCGAAGGAGAGGTGAAATTTTTGGTGACTACGCGAATCGACTGAATTTAGGTAATTTTATTGGAACACGTGCGAGCTCCGCGGAGCGGTAAGATAAATTCTCTGAATTGCAGTCCGATCGAAAACATACTCTCCTTTTAACGTCGGAATTCGAAATTTCTCTCACTTTTGGGTTAACTTCTTTTTGGAAGAGTACCTCTCGGCCCTTCGCCGTGCAATCGTCGCATCGAGGTAGTCTCGGAGCCCCGACGTCGATCGCGCGCGTTTCATTCTCTTCTGTCTTGTCACTCGCATGAACAAGTCACGCGCAGTTGCGTGGAAATTCGTCTCGCGCGATGCAAGAGAAAAGGATCAAGAGAGAGAGCGAGAGAGAGAGAGAGAGAGAGAGAGAGAGAGGAAGGAGAGAGGAAGGAGAGGAGGTTGACAAAGGCGACCGCAGAGCGCTTACAAACTAGTCATAAACGGGGAGAGCCCTGGTGCCCATTATGAGACAAATGTTCGCCGGGGGAGAAGTGAGTTACCGGTATTACACCGGACTGCGGTATTTCCTTTGAGCTCTAAAACATTTTGCGCCTAACGGCTTCCAACGGCGCTATTATGAATATAAATCTACCACCCCTTCGTCCCCGGTTCAACCTAGCCAACCCCACCACCGACCATCTCACGGTTCCACGGTCCAGATTCTCGTCCCATTCGGTTCCACCCTCTCCCTCGTGCACCGCAAAACCTCGTCCACTTGCGGTGTCTACGACGAAGGTTCGTGGAAAATGGTCGGAAAAGTTTGAACGACCTTAGAAAAGAGGGGTAGATTGTCGGGTGAGAATTGTCCCATGAGTAGATGAGAGAAAGCGTGAGAGAGAGAAACTTGAATCTTGGGCCTTGGTTACGGAGTAAAGATGTTTGAAAACGTTGTTTTCTTGTGCGTTATTTTTTTGTTCTTGCTCTATCCGGGATAAAACGGTACAGGAGCTTGTTCCGCGCGAATTCTACGACCTTTCGTGAAGCATGTAAATTGCTTGGAAGTTCCTTGCCGCTCAGGGCTCGCCAGGTTGGTCGCAAACAGCGGAGGCAGTCTGCACGGTCAAGTTAATTGTCTCGCTATGTATATAGATTACGCAATCTACTTGTTGCGTCTTGGCACGAGTCAGCGCACAGACGAGATAAATTCGTCTTGGTAAATGGACAGCTTGCGAGAGGTTAGCCGACGTAGTATATTTAAATAACAAGGCAGCCACGGTGAGTGGCACGCGCAATTAGAACCCTTCTCGCGCACGTCGACGTCTACGTAGACTGAAAACATATTCGCCGCGCTAATTGTTCGGAGGTATTAAGAAGTATTTTCAATTCGCTTCGCGAATCTATCGTCTTCAGAATTCAATTATTGCCCCATATTTTGATTTGCGCTTACATGATAATTTGCTTTTGGAATAGTCTAGAGCCAATTTTAGCAAAGAAGCAGCACCTGAGAGATACAATACCGCATTCTTCCACGAGAGAACCTTTGCAGATGTTAACGCAACTTCTTCCACCAGTCGTGGATTTAATCTCTATCCTTCACTTTTAGGGGGGTCACGAACGAAAGTAGATCGCTAAGAAGTGTGTTTCAATACTATTCAAAGAGCTACTTACTTCGTTTTTTTAAACGGCCACCCGTCAACTACACTCGCGCTCGTTTCCGAATTATCCACCTTGGTACCGGAAGCGCCATGAGCCGTGCACCAACAGGAAGAAACGGGTTTCAATGGCAATACTACTGGCTTCTCCTTTCCTTCTCCTTTCTCGAGTTCACCACCGCTTCTCGCACCATCACTTTCCGCCATTGCAAGTCGCACAATACGAACTCTCTTCTTTCCTCCGTGAATCCAAATGCTCCGTTGGCCTAAACAATACGGAGTAAATCGTTAGCCACTCGTCCAAGAGTTTAGTCTTTCTATCTTATCGATGTCCGATAGGTTCGTGATAAGAGCGACAAAGTGTAAGCTGCGGATGCGCGCATGCTGAGAGGAGAGTGTGAAAGAAGGTATTATGGCGGGTATCGATTTCTCCAGATAAGAGTCATAGATAACAGGGCCATTCCTTGGAGCAGGCCTGCCCAACTGCTGCTCTCGTGCTTCTCAAGGCCACCGCCGAACGCAGGAGAAATGTCCCCCTCCATCTACCTATCGCACTGTCCGGCATATTTTGTTTATCGCTTCACACATGGTCCTGTCTCGAAGCCATAGCGTGGAATTTATGCATGAATTTCTGTACGTGTCAGCATCCTAAATAAGAACGGCGCGATAGGTAGGTGGAGGACATTTCACCTTCAGTAAATTGGGGATTTTTGAAATTTTTTTTCCCTACACCCATTGCGTAGTTTATTTCATAACTTCAGGTTGGTTATACCACTTTAATTTGAGTATCGGACGGTACGTGAGTTTATGTTCATAGGGACGTGTAATGAGATTAGTCGACTCACTCCTTGCCACGCTTTACAAAAAAAAAATAAAAAAAAGGTGGAGGACATTTCTTCTCCATTTGGCGGTGGACTTAACCCTGTCTGCTATTGGAACGAGTTTCACCCGTCCTACAGTTTATGTGTAAGGGGTACATGTACCTAATCCCACGCAAAAGGCCTAATTATCAGTAGCACCTAATAATCGTTAGAAAGCGCTGGTTAGTGCGGCGCCCCATCCGCGGTTAAAATAAATAAATGATGAGGACAGTCAGTCTCTCCTCGACACAGGACGAAGACACGAAGTAAAAGATAAAGCATTCAAACCCATCCTATTACATATGTGATATACGTGAATACGACGAGTCCAGTTCGTCGTACAAATTTATGATTCATATTACAAGGCCGTCTATCCTTCCGTGCTCGTTACATATCGAAGCGACAAGTTTCATGAGTGAACGCACTGCAAACTTCAACTTTAATTGCGAGTGATTGCGTTCTTCGTTTGGACCCAAACGCTGCACAATTATCGCGTATCGGAAGGGGTTAAGAAGCACAGGAGCAGCAGTTGGGTAGACCTGCCTCGGAGGACAATAACGTGTATAATGTGAGAAGTATGTTAATCATACGCAATTTTACAGGTTTTCATTGTCCTTGCGATCTTTACTTTTGGCCTTTATTCAAAAAGCGCAAAATAATACACTCTTCTTTTTGTCAAATTGGAGGTACTAGCACGTGTGCCCTTATTCCACGCTCGGAACAACATCTCTATGACGTATATCGAGAATATATCCAAAGTCGTCCCCACTTCACATTCTAAAAAAAAATGTCACCCTCAATTCTATAATGATATTCAGATAGGAACCACAAGCCTTCCTTCCTCGCGATAATGACGCGTGTGCGTTTTATGGATGCTTTTTACGTGTCGTCGACATTTCGTGGGTGGAAAACGCCGAAGCAGCTGCCACGAAATCGCTCTAGCAGAGTTTCCCTTGTCCATAGTCTCCGAAGGCCGGGTTCACCCGGATTCTCCCCTTAAGCAGATTTTTGTGTAATAAAAAAAAGAAGGGTGTAGGTGGCTGAGCGTGGTGGTAGAGGGTACGAGTTGGTGTACCAAACGGAAGTCAGCAGTATTTCACGCGAGAAGAAGTAGGGGTAGGTGGAAAAGGGTGGCCTGAGAATAATGCCGGGAAGATTTACGCGGCTCGGTTTTCCGGAGTGCGTTTACGTGCTCAAAGGAGTCCCTCGATTATCATAACGCGGAACGAATTCGCGGTAATATGAGAATAATGCCGGGCAGGAAGTTTGCGCGGTGGTTGAGGGTGGTTGTACGTGTTGCGGGGGAATGTCGAGTGCTCGCTCGTAATTTCGAGTGCGATCGAACGAAGGGTACGCGGTGAATTATGTTTCCTTTCGAGAAGAAAATTGTATTTCACTCTTACCGCGTTATTGCGTCTTACGAGACTGAATATAAAAAGATAGGAGCGGTAAAAGTGTACGACTCGTGGACGATCTATCGTGAGGTAAGCGCGATAGAAGTCCCGTTATTTTTTTCTCAGTCGACGAGAATACGGGTCTTATTCGAAGGTAATTTCTGTCTGAAGCGGATAATATTCGAGTGGAATGTCGCCTGGCGAAAACACGAAAAGAAATGCCGAGAGTTCGCTGGACATTTTTAAAATCAGTAAAAGCTACGGTATTGCGGAGGCAAGTATTCGCGGCAAATGGAAAAATGAATATCCTCCGGTAAAACTTCAGCTCGTAAAATACAAATATTGCGAATGGCTTTTGGCGCAATTCGCTGGGCGGTGGAGGAGGTGGAAAAGGGCGCGATGCGTTCGCCGCTTGTTTACAGGCGAATTTCGTCGTTTCAGTTGGACTGATTAAAATAGAATTGCTTTGCCCTTTTGTGTGTTCGCAGACGTACAATATGGACGCGCAAGTCGGTGAATCCTCGGCGTGCGCCACGGCTCTGCTGTGCGGAGTTAAAGCCAATTACGAGACCGTCGGCCTGGATTCCTCCGCGCGATTCGAAAACTGTTACAGCAGTTTGGACGCGCGAGTACCGTCCCTGTTCAACTGGGCACAGGATCAGGGTGAGTAAATTTCGAATTCTCTCCTCTAATCGTACGGCCCCTCTCGTGCTCCGTCCGTGCTCAGTATTATTTCGAGTTGATTCTTCGACAACGCTTAATTCTTAAAACGATTATCGGAACGATTTACTTCTTACTGCTCTGATATCTAAGCCGCTTATTTGTCAAATTGATCAATTTATAAAAAAAAAAACAATAAAGATTACTAAACAGGAACAATTTCGCCCAAAATCAAGTGCATTTTGTGGTGAAATAATTTAAGAGCCCTTTAAAAGATGAAGTTAGACGATTTGGTCTGCGAATCGCTGAAATTCGATCGTCGATGATATCAGTTGTACGGATTTCTTGCTTTCGAAGCAAGATATTTACACTTATCCCGGTTAGTGCACATTGAAATATTCAACCCACGTTTCCGGCAACCATCGAGATTATACCGAACACTTAACACCTAGTTTCCAAACCCGCTATCGTGCTCCAATTTCCAAACCTTCCCAATATTAGCAGTTACGCCGTTCGCGCGTACTCCCGCTTATTTATCGCGTGCGAAGATCTCGTAGAGAGGGCCACGTGATCGTAGATGCTAAACCCTCTAGCAGTGCCAAGTAAATCGAACTCCCACGTTTTGGCTAATCGCAACTGCTGCAGCACAAGCGGAATAATCGCGGCTGAGCCGGCCGCATACATTTCGTCTGTTATCGAATTGGAGAATCGACGCGGGCGAGGGTGGTGGGAAAATTCTGGCGCGCTCTTCGATCTCCGCGAGTGAAATATTAAATCATACAGTTTCTCGCACGGAGTTCTTGTAAAGGCGAGCACGTAGCTGCTAGAGAGAGAGGCAGAGAGAGGGAGAGAGAGAGAGAGGAGAGAGAGAAATGTACTTTCAAGGTGGAACACGAAGAATCCTTGGGAATGCATTCCGGCGTGGTGCCATTCTCGAAATCTATCGACCTGGCCGCTGAAGTTTGATTAAAAGCACAATGTTGCCCTCCAGAGACAGAGAGTAGAGGTAAAGTTTTGATTAAGAAAGCGAAACGATCGTCGTTCGAGCTAAAAACTATGCACGTGGATGAGAAACTGAGATCGTGCATTGATCGATGGATCGACCAAGACGTAACGAACTTTTCGTGGATCCATTTACATGTGTTGTCCTCTTTACCTTGCTTTGCTCCTTCGAAGTACTGAATTTTTCCAAACGATTTCTTTCTACAACATTTTTAGGCACGACCGTAAAGGGAGTGACTTATGCAATCGCCATCCTGAAAACCGTTCGTATGTGTGTGTGTGTGTGTGTGTGTGTGTGTGTGTGTGTGTGTGTGTGTGTGTGTGTGTGTGTGTGTGTGTGTGTGTGTGTGTCCGTGTATATCCTCGATTTCGGGAAAACGGCTGAACCAATCGGGACGAAATTTGGCACAAAAATCAAGTACACTACTGTGAGTTGACAATAAGGTTTGTGAGCCGCCATCTTGAACCGGTACAAAATGGCGGGAAGTTCAAATATTGAAAAATTCGTATCTTTGGTACTATTCAATGGATCCTGATAAAATTTTACACGTTCATGTACACGTACGCAATGACAATTACTGGAAATTTTCAAATTTTTTGGTTGGCCGAATCAAAAATGGCGACTAATTCAAATCTTTAGTCCATTATTCCGGCGAAATGACTGAACGGATTCGGACAAAATTTGGCATGTACATCGAGTATATACCTATTTGGTGCCACGAAACTTTGTGTATCGCCATCTCGAACCGTTACAAAATGGCGGCAATATGCATGGTCATCTTGAAACGGCTGAACGGATTCGAACAAAATTTGGCATGTACATCAAGTATTACCCATTTGGTGCCACGAAACATTGTGTATGGGCATCTTCAACCATTTCGAAATGGTGCCAGTTTCAAATCTTTAATTCACTATTTTATAATTATAGTTTGAAAATCCCGTAATTTTGAAACGGTTGAAGATGACCATGCATAAAGTTTTGTGGCACCAAATGGATATATTTTTTTAAACTATATGCCAAATTGTGTTTGAATCCGCGCAAGCGTCTCGCCGGAATAATGGATTAAAGATTTCAATTTGTCGCAATTTCTGAATGGTTGAAGATAACCATGCATAAAGTCTCACCGCAGCAAAGGTGTATATACTCTATGTACATGTCAAATTTTGGTTCGGATGCATTTAATTGTCCGGTTTTGATCACTTGGGCCTATTGCAGAAATGCTGCATTTCGTGGGCGAGCGCGAAGCGCGAGCATCCGATGACCTCAGGGGGTATGGCGCTTGAGCGAAGCGAAAGCGCAGAGGACTCTGTAGCATAGTTTAATATCTCAATACTTGAATTTTCCACAATTTCGAAACCTTTTGAAATTCGTGGGCGAGCGCGAAGCGCGAGTGCCGCGGTCGTGCCTATTGCAGAAAAGCGAAGCTTTTCTGCACCCGTTAAGGCGAGCGCGAAGCGCGAGCAAAGGCGATCTTGAGGGGGTTGGCGCTTGAGCGAAGCGAAAGCGCAGGGGGCTTGCCCCCTAGTTTCATAGTTGTTTGCACTTCATTTTAAGAATAATCTCATCGATTTTTTTTTTAGCTGGCAAATTAATTTTCGGGTTGGTAAATGTAGAGAAAAAGTGACGAGGCCGTGAATGACCCATCGTCACTTCGTTGTCCGAATTTACTGTCCAACGATAATTTCGGAGAACAGTGAAGGAACTAATTTTTCTGTTATGCCGCTCGAGGGCATCTGCACATTGTTTCTTTGTTACGCTCGGTCGTGCTTCGCGTAGGAAAATGCGCTGTTATCGTGCCGATTTATGTAGGACATTTATGGTTTGGACGGCATTTTGGGAAACATGTTCTGGAAATGGAAAAAGACGATTTTTCCTTTTCAAACATTTTCTAAATTTACCAGAGAGAGAGAGAGAGAGAGAGAGAGAGAGAGCGAGAGAGAGAGAGAACCTGCTAGGGTCTCGTAAAATTCTCTCCCTCTTCAAACGTACCGTCGGTGTAGCGCATCGCTTGTCAGACACCACGGAGCGGTCGTTCGTTAAATCACAAATTTCAAACGTACCAGGCCTGCGAGGAGCGATATTCCGCGATACATTCGATGCAGTCCACCATGATCCGAGAGGGTATCAATGTTCTCGCATAAATCGGATTACGGGCCAATGAAAACCGCGCGATACGTCAATTTCGATAATCGATTTAACAACTTAACTTTACGCGGCCCTGGGCTCATGCTCTCGAGCCTGTCGAACGAAACGTGGCGGTCGTCGATCGTCGTGAAAAATTAATTCGAATAAATATTGTAATACGTGGTTCACGGGAGCTACACCGTGGGCGCTTGTAATTCCCGATAGACTGTTTTGTCATGCTCCTCGTACGTCGGAGCGACGTTAACATTTACAACAAACCGACGTCAAGATGTCCAACTGCGATCTGTCAGTCGTAGACGTTATCGATCTTGCAGTCCGCGTGTCAGAAGGTGATGCATGGCTCGTGCGAGACGCCGATGGCAGGACGGGCTAAGATGAATATTCCACACTAGAATTTGAAATTTAACGTTAGACCGGAGATGCCACGAGCTGCGCGGGAAGATACGTCGATAACGCTCGGCGATCCGAAAAGCGAAGGGTTAGAAGCGCGCTTCTCTTTCACCCGTGAGAGAAAATTTCACTACGTAGAAACATTTCTTCGGTGGAATTTTCCTCGGAGATGCACCTCTGCCCTCTTCGACAGGATAACTAACGACTTTGAAAATTGAACCTAGAAGATAGTTTCGTGCGCGCAGCATGCGGGCTGATTTGTGACGCGAAGTGGAATTGTCAGGGCTACTCCGCGAAATTCTCCTCTTTTCTTTCTTCGAAACGTACGAGCGCAACAACACCCCGTGACAATTAGTTCAAACAATTCTTACTTGTTACGCAGTCGAAAGTCTCCACTCTCTACCAAAGGCTGTTTTCGTTAATTATTCCTTTGTGCGAGTTTGTACCGTGTAATTGTGTCGTACGCAAGGTCTCTGAAATGAAAACCGTATGTGCTATCGAGTCGGTGGAACTTCAAAGAATCCTTTGTGCCAATTATAATTATCAAATTATAATTATAATTATCAAATTATAATTTTCAACATTGAGATTACAACATGTTAGAGCGCTTTGTCCGACGACGTTTAACAAGTCGTCGTGAAACTATTTGCACGACGCGCAATTAATTAAAACTCCGGAATTTTCTTTTTCTCTGTTTTTCCTTCTTTCTTATTCGTGGCACCTGTTGCGCCCCACCGAGAGACAAACAGACGAAACGACAAACCGTAGGCAACATACACGCTCTATTTATTGATACTTTGCAAAAATATTTAGCCTCTGTTCACTCTCCTGAAATATGGACCTGCTTTCTCATCTGTTCGTTCATTTCGTAAATTTTAATTTGAGCGTACGATGCTCGGGAAGCAACTACGGTGGGGGGTGGGAAGCGAGGGTGGTAGTGGTGTGGCGCAGAGCGATTGCTTTTCTGCTGGTCGGGCCACTTTAACGTTAAAGAGGGTCGTCGGAGGGTTTGAGGGCGCTGCCGGTGGTCGGGAGAGGGTTGAAGGGGGTTGAAAGGGGTTGAAGGGGGTGACACTCGACGTGGTGCACGCCGAAGTGGCACAGAGATGGATTGGCCCAAGCTGAAATTCTGTCCTGAAGATGTTCCGCGCTGGAGAAGCAGTTGCTCCTCGTTATTATTGTCATTATCGGTGCCGACGCCATTTTTACCCGGAGAAACTTCTCAAATTGGTCCATGAATCTTGCGGTTCGATAATTAATGAATCGGCCACTCGTTATTCTCATTTTATCCCTCGCAATTAGCGGGACGAAAGGGTTGCTCCATTTTGTTGTCACAAGAGGTTACAAATTGCGGAGTAATTATTTTTTAATCCAAGCTTCGTCATCGGATCGATGATAGTCTCCAGGAGAAACGTGTAAGGCTTATCTTCCCCCGGGGCCTATCTACCTACCGAATTCAATTGGCGTGAAACTTTGCGTCGCACGTCAGCGAATTCGGGGCGAATTAAATTCACGCGGTTAATTAAATCCCGAATAACTGCACAATTGCGCGGAGCCGGTGCCATCATTAAAATCCAATATGGCGGGCCGAGTGCCGTCGTCGAGAAATCTGCTCGTGGAGAAAATGCGAAACTTAGTGGCAATTAAGGCAAGGGCACTTTTTTTCTCGTCCTCGTCGACGCACCCCGCGCACCATGATTCAAATGAAAATTTCGAGAAAATGAGCCATTCGCGCCGAATGCTTCTCAAACACCCGTGTGAAGTTGGTCCCCCAAAATTGAAAAAGAAATTTTTGAAAATATGCATTCGTTTGGTCGTCGTTTGCTCACGAATGCTCCGTTGATATTTTCGTTTGCCCGCTCTTAGTTAAAAAGTTAGACCAAATTTAACTTCACACTATAGCCGTACAACATTAAAAAATAAAAATTTACCTAACTCAAACCCTAGGGCCATGTTGATTAGATCTAGGATTAGGTAGATTAGGATTAGGGTAATGTTATAAACAATTACAATTTGGCAAATAATTTTCACGCTATGTTGTTCTGTTCATAAGATTGTTTCAAACATTATTTGACCTTTTTCCGATATCTCTTACAGTTTTGAAAATAAATAACGCGAGATAAATAATCGAGCTTCCTTTAAGGGGTGATTTAACCCTTTCAAACCGTGTTTAAGTTCCTACGAAAAATAGTATAGATTCCGGACGAGTTACTCTACATTTTCACGAAGTTTCAGAAGTTTCTGAATTTCATACTTCCTCCCTAGCCTTCCTTGTAAGAAGGAGCAAACGAAAATTCCAAAGGGGCATTCGTGAGCAAAGGATCGGCAAACGCATGCATATTTTTAATATTTTTTTCCAATATCAGCGGGCCAACTTCACGCGGGTTTCTCAATCATCGTGCTGACGCGCAAACGTGACTCGTTCGTCGTTGCATTATCCAGGTCAGCCTCGTGACAATTTGATACGCGTATCGCGCGTAGGAAATTTAATAATACCGAACAGGGAAATGGCGACATGATTATTCGCTGGAACGTTAACGTCATTGTGACACAATCAATAACAATTACTATCACGTTATGATCCCTGGGCGCACCTCAATAACACAATTCGTCGAGTCAAATTTAATCCAACGAGCGGAATTATCTCGCGCCGTTAATTCGTCAAAAGCTTTCGATATCGCGACTTTTCATTCGCGCGTCCTACAATAATTCCAGATAAAATCAACTGGGGGCTAAAGATGAGTTTCGCGGTCGAAGCCCTCTAGAGCCGTGGATGGGAGGTGGAAAAAAAAATTTCCACCAACCACAAAGGAGTGGAAGTATCGTTAATGGCGAGAGAGAAAGAGCCGCGTGATACACGAAGGTGTAAAAAGGCAGTCGAATGACATTATCCAGGGCGTGTGTGGAAAAGGCTCGAATTAAAAAGACGGAATTCTCCGCCGCGAAAAGCTTTCGCTCTTGGTCTGCACTCTCTCATTAACGTCGTCCATTATGTCGTCCGCGTCCGCACGTCGCGCAGTGGAAGGACAGAAACGTACGTAGGGATTGGGATTAATGCGGTGGACTCTCGCCATCTTCTCCACCGAGAGAGACGATAATTTCCAGAATACACAGGAGAGAGTGCGGAGTGCGTTGTGGGCTGGAGGAAAAGATTCATAGAATTCTGCGGTGAGTTCGAGAAGCGAGAGACGGCGGTTATATCGAGATCCAGACAATTTCGAAAATTTACAATGCATAGAAGGGAAACATGGAGAAGTTACCCTGGAAACGAATCTACGACACGAGAAAGCACGAATGGTGTGTTTTACTTTTGCGATCAATGCGCAGGATTGACTTTTCAGTTAGTCTCGGTACGGTCGCGAGTACAGAGAGAAACCGTGTGTGTTGCAATATGAAAATTTCATGCTAACTTTTGCCCAGAGGTGGGAGTAAACGATGAATTGTACGAACGAGAAAAATTATCCCAACCACCCTGAATTACCGGTTATACCACCTTGTTATATCAGAATCGACGATCGCCGAAGCTAAATGAGCTTTGGTCACGATAAATATGTTTCCTGCGAAAACGAAGTATCGACGATGCTCCGCAGGAGAAGCTGAAACAGATCGAGAATTATTATCTCGCCGAGACTAATTGCTGTTTCACGTTTCTCCTCGCCTTCTATTTCTCGTTGCTTTACTTTTCTCGTACGACGCGAACAGCGCAACCGAAACGTTCGACAAACCCCGAGAGCGGGAGGGGTTTAGCTAAAGCCGAAATCTCATTAGGGAGGTCTGAACAATTAACGGACTTCCTCCGGCGCACGTGTATGGTATTACACCGTGAGAGGGAAGGGCTCCGAATATGCGCCATATTACCTCGCTATCCGCGAAATTGTGACTGCGAATCCGCGATCAGGAATTCTGATGAGCTCGCACCTGGGACGATCAAGTGAATCGTTACATTACGTACAGGATTCACGGTATTGCTGCTAATGCGCTTGGATTTATCCCGTTGCCCCGAGTGAATTTAGTCGAGACTGGAATTAGGCGAGAAATCAGTCGTGAATTGCGCGTGGCCCACCGGTGCTGCTCGAGGACAGAATTACACGAGGTACTTTCGGCTCTCCGATCTTAGTGCGTTAATTCGTCGGAATTGGATTTTAATTAGATCCGCCGAGAGATTGAATAAAGGCTCTAATCGAGACTAGCTTAAGCTGCAAGTTATCCTTTGTTATTTATATCTCTACGGACTCCTCTCGATTATCGTTCGATTAACATTATTCTTCGTCGACTTATCCACCGCAGTGATATTCTATCCTAGATAATTAATGCCACTTCAATTCTTCGGGTAAAAATCGCGTTACGCCCAGCTCCCCCGGCCAAATTACACGAACCTAGTTCCCCGCAAGTGGGTCATCGGGTGCGCATTAAAATTATAGACACACACCACCTGCGCACAGGTGTACGGACGTGGATGTGTGTGCGCGTGGGCGAATTCAGGAGCGTATCACGACGGTGTGGCGCGCCACGCGGACCTTAGCGCGATCATTAAGGCGAATTCCCGGGTGTGATTAATCGTGTGCATTTCACGCTGACGCGTATGCCCCTGCGCTATAACGTAATTTCGCTTTCCGATGCGTTCGTCGCGCTTCGATTTGACAATTAGCCCGGCCTTTAATTCCACGCACGGCGAACAAAACAACACGGCATCATCGAGCGTTATCGATCCATTTCACGTATGACTTTTTCCGCTTCGTTCTGCCGTTTCGTTGTGGAGCTTTCGATGCGCGAGCGAATTTAATTGCCGCGCTCCAAAGCGAGAGTATCAAGCGGAAATAACTTTTTTTTTCCAACCTTTACGAACGAGTTCGAAAAAAGTTTCGCCAAAAAATAGCACTCGCAATTAAACTAACCCCGGGTGAAAAGCAGATTTCATATGAATGCGAGGGTATTCGAAAGTATCGTCGACGAAAATTCGACGAGAACCGCAAATCTTTGTGCAAACCTCTCTTTGTTCTTTTCACTGGTGCCCCAGGCCGTGTGCCTTACGCTGAGCGTGAAATCCGACTTCGACCTCCGACTCCTCATTTCGAGGATGATTATACGTACTCGTTCACGAATCAATTTATCTGATGCACGAGTCTGGGAAGCGAGTGTCCTCGAATCGCAGTCACGTTCGACAAGAATCATTGGGAGGAAGGAACAAGAATGTGCAGGAGAGGAAAGACAGAGAAAGTGAGAGAGATAGAGGTAAGCAGAGAAAAGGACTTGCCACCGGCGGCAGGCAAATTCGAATTCGACGCTTTCCTTTTTGGTCCCCTTGGCTCGTGAGATCCTCTCGAAGGTAGAGTTCGCGCATTATGGCAACTTCATCGTGGAAAACGAAACGAGAGAGAGAGAGAGAGAGAGAGAGAGGAGGAGGAGAAATGAAGCGGAGGACTCTGTAAAGGCAACGGAGAGAGAGAGAGAGAGAGAGAGAGAGAGAGAGAGAGAAATGACACTAACTCATACTAAGCGACTTGGCACGGTCCATTTCGCTCGGAGAAACGAGCTCGAAGGAGGAGAGGATCCTCTCGCGACTCTTCCTTCTCAACCCTCGGGCACTGCACTCGCGAATCCTTGAAATATTATTTTGAATCACGAGACGGAGAACGAGGCGAGGAGGGCGCTTCCGGAAAATTGTCCCTCTCGTCTCGTAAGCATCGCTCGCCGCGCGTGGAAGGGAGGAAGTATCGAACGGGGCCGACCGCGCTCGAGCGACATCAGAAATTACCCTGTCAGAAACTTGGCGCGTACTTTCCACCCTCAACCTCCACCCCTTCTCCTCGTCTCATGCCCAGGCACAAAGGTCGAACCCCCAAGACTGCAATGGGGTACCGTGTCACGCGCAACGCGACGTCTCTCGATTGTTGCGCTTATGAGAAACGAAACGATACACCCTTTCTTCGCCCTTCCACCTTCTCCACCCTCTCACCCTTCGACCCTTTTGGCAGAGCCCTTCTTCGCTTCCACCGCTATTTCGTTCGTGATCCTTCAGGTGTTCCGCAATTTCACGTGTTCCGTCTTTACGCGAAGTGAATTAAAATTGCGTATCCTCGGTGGACGTTGTGCAGGTGCCGTTTGTTAATTGAGATTTGCGGTGCTGTTTTGTATTATCGAATATCGTGCGCCGTCCCTTAGGAATCGTTCGGATTCACGATGAAATTGGAAATGCGAGGAGAGGCATTTCTACGCGATCAATTGGACTCGTTTCCTTTTCATTTTGCATCTTCCCTCGGGTTATCCATCTGGATTGCAATTTGATTGATAAAAATGAAACGATAGATGCCTCGCATTATATCGATCCGATTCTATTTCTCTTTCCGTTTCTTTCGTGCTCTTTCGGTCTTTGGGACGTTCCGTGACCCCGGGTCCAGGAAATATTTGAAAAATCAAATTAAATCTTAAATTAAAGCGCGACAAAGAATCTCATTTCTCGTAGCGGCAAGTCTACTGCGTTTCTGACTTTCTTCTTATTTCCCACCCAGTCGTTTCTTCTTCAGCTTCAAGCTCCTTCTCTCTGCTCTTTCTCTCTCTTCCTCTTATAATCTTCTCCGTTCGCTCTTCCACCTTCAAGAACACTTTAACGGGAGGGAATCCTCGCGAAACTATTTCCATGCTTGCACCGAGAAGAAAGTCCACGTGCTTTCGCACGCTCCGAGTCGATGGTTCGTCGAGGGACTTTCAAAATTTTCGTATGTGCCATCCATACTTTCGATCGAATAAAAACGGTGGCTTCTTCACCTTCTCTCTCTCTTCCTCTCTTTAATATCCTCCCATCTTCGTCTCTTTCATTTTCATTGAACAAAAATCCACGCGTGCGGGCGTTTGCGAAGGAAAACACTTGACATTCCACGCGGCCGCGTCATTTTTTCCACCCCCTCACTTTCGAACGTCCACGAGACGTTTCGTGTTGCGCTCTCTTTAAACGAACCGTTCCTTTCTTAATGCACCGTGCGTCGGTGAGACAAAGGAGAGAGAGAGAGAAGCAGAGAAAGAGAGAGAGAGATAGAGCGAGAGAGAAAAAGCAAACTGAATGAGTAAATACTCGGTAACCAAGCAGAGCGGGGTTTGTGTTGCGCACCACCACCGCATCGACAACGTGGCCCGGGTTAATGAGGTCGAGAAAGGGAAAAAAGTGTCAAAGAGAGTAAACGTTTTCCGGTGGAGAGCTTAATACCCGGTGTACCAGTTTTGTGCTCGCGTGACCCCGCTTTGTGCGATCGAGAAATCTCGCGTTCGCCTGCCACCCGCACGTAATAAACGAGTCTTTAGCGTTTGGAAAAGGGACGGAGAGGTGGACGGGGGCACGAAGGAATGCTCCGAGCCCGGGTGGCGTCGTGTTCTTTGAGGATAGAAATAATTGGTCGGCGAGAGTTTCTTTGTCCGCGAGCGTTTCCCCTGCGATCGGGAAGCTACTAGTTTGTTTGCGCGCGGGGCTAATGTCAGCGTATAAAAAGGATTCTTGCAGAGAAGACTCTTAGATCTCGGAGAAATTCATGTACACTAGGGTTTTTTGAAAATTTTCTTCTCTACTGCGTAGTCCTTCTCGTTTCTCAGGTTGGTTACTCCAAATAATTTCAGTACTGGACGGTAGATGGACTTACGTTCACAGGGACGTCTCATGAGATACTCGAGTGAAGGCGAGACAGTTGCTCTTTGTCGTCTCCACTCGACCCACTTATTGCCACGCATTCTAAAAACTAGGGGGCAGAGCCCCCTGCGCTTTCGCTTCGCTCAAGCGCCAACCCCCTCAAGATCGCCTTTGCTCGCGCTTCGCGCTCGCCTTAACGGGTGCAGAAAAGCTTCGCTTTTCTGCAATAGGCACGACCGCGGCACTCGCGCTTCGCGCTCGCCCACGAATTTCAAAGGTTTCGAAATTGTAGAAAATTCAAGTATTGAGATATTAAACTATGCTACATAGTTCTCTGCGCTTTCGCTTCGCTCAAGCGTCATACCCCCCCAGGTCGTCGGGTGCTCGCGCTTCGCGCTCGCCCACGAAATGCAGCATTTCTGCAATAGGCCCAAGTGATCAAAACCGGACAATTAAATGCACCCGAATCAAAATTTGAGGTGAAACTTCATGCATGGTTATCTTCAACCATTCAGACATTGCGACAAATTGAAATCTTTAATGCAGTATTCCGGCGAAACGCTTGCGCGGATTCAAAAAAAATTTGCAATGTAGTTTAAAAATATACCCATTTGGTGCCACGAAACTTTATGGTCATCTTCAACCGTTTCGAAATTACGGGATTTTCAAACTATAATTATAATAAAATAGTGAATTAAAGATTTGAAACTGGCACCATTTCGAAATGGTTGAAGATGCCCATACACAATGTTTCGTGGCACCAAATGGGTATATACTTGATATGCATGCCAAATTTTGTCCGAATCCGTTCAGCCGTTTCGTCGGAATAGTGGACTAATCAATCGTTTTGCTGGAATAGTGGATTAAAAATTTGAATTTGTCGCTATTTCGAAACGGTTGAAGATTGCTATACATAAAGTTTCCTGGCACCAAATGGGTATATACTTGATGTGCATGCCAAATTTTGTCCGAATCCGTTCAGCCGTTTTGCCGGAATAGTGGACTAATCAATAGTTTTCCTGGAATAGTGAATAAAAAATTTGAATTTGCCGCCATTTCGAAACGGTTGAAGATGGCCATACATAAAGTTTCATGGCACCAAATGGATATATACTCGATGTACATGCCAAATTTTGTTCGGATCCGTTCAGCCGTTTGGCTGGAAAACTGGACTAATGGATTAATTAATTTTTCACTATTTCCATTAGTCCAGTATTCCGGCCAAACGGCTGAACGGATCGCAACGAAATTTGGCATGTACTTTGAGTATATATCCATTTGGTGCCAGCAAACTTTATGTATCGCTATCTTCAGCCGTTTAGAAATGGCAGCAATATTAAATTTAAATTACATTTTTTTCAAATTTTGAATCTCCCGCCATCTTGTACCGGTTCAAGATGGCGGCTCACAAACCTTATTGTCAACTCACAGTAGTGTACTTGATTTTTGTGCCAAATTTCGTCCCGATCGGTTCAGCCGTTTTTCCGAAATCGAGGATCTACACGGACACACACACACACACACATACACACACACATACACACATACACACATACATACGAACGGTTTTCGCGATGGCGATTGCATAAGTCACTCCCTTTACGGTCGTGCCTAAAAAAGGATCTTAGATCTCGAAGAATAGTTACTGTCGATCCTTCCACTCCTGTTTCGTCTCTCGATTCGCAGACGTGAGAACGAACACGCACGATCTATAATTCTTAAAAGCTATAGGAGATTACGGGCGTGTACTTACGCGAAACTTAACGTTGTCGTAAAATCGTCGAAGCTTATCGCGTTATTTTCACGGGGTTTATCGCAGCTACATCATTAAATCTCAACCGCGCGTCTTTTCCACAATACGACCTTAACGTCCCGCTAAACAGTCGCCCACTTCTATGGCGCCCCATCCTTTCGAAAGACAAACGGCGCGAAGGAAAGTTACAACTCCACCGTCTCAACATTATTTCGCATCTCGTTCGAGCGTTCCGCGTATAGGTCACCACTGAGAATTGTATACTTCCGAGTATATGAAACATACGAGTGGGCTGTTGGTTTCGGAGAGAGAGAAAGAGAGATAGAAAGAGGATGGTTTGCCTAGTGACACGTAGTTTCGAGAGCAACGTGGCGTGGAGCGGAAAAGCTACTGCGTTTGTCAAGCGAGAGAGCCACCGCGGCGACGACGACGCGTCCACATTACCGTACCGTCAGCTCGACATTACACGCCTGAGAAATGTTCTTTTCCTTGCGCGCCTCTCGAGACCTTCCTTTCACCCTCTCGAAGCTCCCATTAAACCGACGCGTAACGCGAGAGGCTTCTCCAAATGGGTAAACCGTTTTGTCGTAAAGAGCGAGACAGATCGATTTACGAATTTGAACGCCAAGTGAATTTGGGCGCCACTTTTCGGCCACGAAGATCTTTCGAGAAGGTTCAACGACCGTGACGCGTGCTAAAACTAAAGCTATGTTCAGACTCGCAAAAATTTACGTTATGCGCCCTGAAAAATTTATGACAGTGTCGATGCGTGCGCCGTATAAGTATTCACGCAGAAATTTTCGCCACATTCAACGCGCGCGATCCATCGGTTATCGGTTTTTTGACAAACATCAAAGAGGTTTGGGTTATGATCGTCGCTTGTCAACAATGCATGAACGATGTGAATTTTTATATCGCAGAAACTGTGAATTCTTGATAAAAATATTTGCATTATATTCTAGATTCAGGGCACAACGTAAATTTTTGCAAGTCTGTACGTGGCTTAAGAGCAATTTCCAATTGTTTTTTAACGTCACGCACGGTCTCGACGCCCTCAGGAATATTCCTCACTGAGCAGTGACAGAAAACGCACCGTTTTATATAGAGATAATAAATAATTAATACTTTTACTTCTTGTTAAACCTCGTCTCATCATTTACGGATACACACTATCAGCAGGAAAACAATAATATTAGCAGGAAAGACGGAGTTCTCTCTTAACAATACTCTAATCGTCAACAACGGAGCTGTCTTTTTTTCGACACCTGATTCTCGCACAGTACACACCCTTAATTGTTCCCTCGCTGGCCACCCCTGTTTTGCATTACCCGCTCGCACTGGAGAATGCAGCGAACTATACGCCAGGGAAATTAACGCGATCTCGTGTCATGCCGCGTGGTTCCTTGACGCGAAGAAAAATCGTCAGACGAAAATTAACACGGGGTTAACGAGTGCGCCGCGCGTAGGACCATAGACGTGTAGGTGCACGGAAATGATTTTCAGTGTTGCTACTTCGCGCGTGGCAAGTTTCATTCGCTCTTTGATTTTTCCTTCTTCCATTTTCCAGGTGCCAGGGGAATATTCGCTGCGTGCGTCGAAGCGGTTGAAAACGTCGGCGCACACGCGCGTCGACAAGCGTGGCGTTGAAAGCATCGAGCGTTGTAAAGCGATAGACGACGCGCGACATAATCGATTTATCATGATATTTTCAAAAGTGTCAGTGCGTTAAAATGCAAACTCTCTCTTCGCTCTTCATTTTTCTTTTATATTTGTAGTTAACGCGCGCGCGCTTTTCCACCGAGACTCGGTTAGTCAACCACACTTTTTAAAGCCGGGTACAGACTTGAGCACGAACGCGTATGAGGCCAGCCGAGGCCGCATGAGCATGCAAGTGTGGACGCTGGTCCGAGGCGTGGCAAATTGTCTCGGATTAAGCCGGGTACAGACTTGAGCACGAACGCGCATGAGGCAAGCTGAGGCCACACCGAATGCTCATGCGCGTTCGTGCTCAAGTCTGTACCCGGCTCGTGGACCGACAATGCTTGGCTCGGTCCGAGGCCGTGCGGCGAATAATCCGAGACAATTTGCCGCGCCTCGGACCAGCGTCCACACTTGCATGCTCATGCGACCTCGGCTTGCCTCATGCGCGTTCGTGCTCAAGTCTGTACCCGGTTTTATTTGCCGCACGGCCTCGGACCGAGCCAAGCATTATCGGTCCACGAGCCGGGTACAGACTTCAGCACGAACACGCATGAGCATTCGGTGTGGCCTCAGCTTGCCTCATGCATGTTCGTGCTCAAGTCTGTACCCGGCTTAAAACACACACGTAAAAAAAAAAAAGAGAGATCAGGACAACTGAGAACTAAAGGAACTGGAAAGAAGTGTGCTTCCTAATAAATACCGACTTTTGCCGTAAAGTAACGGGATATGTTTCTACGTAAGGGGATATGAGAAAAAAAAAATCTCCGGAAACACGAGAGGTACTTCTCTTCTTCCAGTGTCGGTGCGAAATTCGCCAAATCGCTAGGCCACTTTCGGGGTCGCAGATTCGACCTCTCTTCCGCTCTCCTCCTCTTGCCGACAGGCTCGCAATAGCAGAGCATCCGGCGTTATGGTAAATCATAATCGTTGCCCCAGATACGGAAGATCAAAGGACCGAACGCGCTCGTGCTGCCCAGTCGCTTTGACGAAGGACGATGAGGGTGTAGAGTCGAGACACTCGGCTCGATTAATATCGAGCGATGATATAACCCCCTCCCTTTCTCTCTCTCTTCACGCTGGCGAGCCACTTTACGTAATTAGTAGATCCCCGATGTGGATAACATGCATTCCCGTGCCGCGGATACCGCCTTAATTCGTTACTCGACTTCCACGGCCACGGAGTTGAAATTGTTCACGGATGGTTTCTAGTATACATAAAGTATATATAAAAGAGTAACCGAGTGGATATGCACCGGTGATTGTGAAAGTGGTCTAAGTCAGAAAAGATTGGTTAACAAATCATTCAATCGTATAGGTGACAATAACGCTACGTAAATAGAAAAATTAATTTTTCAAAATTATTGACTTAGACCACTTTCAAAATCATACGCTTTGACGAATAAGATATAATTGGTATCACAGCTCTGGTCACAAGTGCGCGTAAAGCATGAAGCAACAACTGTTTCTAACCTCGTCCGTCTGAACTTTGTCTCTCGCGCATATTCGGTGCGAACCGGAACCAAACGACGTACATCGAATTCTCTCCAGACCACACGTAACTCTTAGAACCCACAGTCTCTCGAAGGAGCTTCAAAATGCTGCCATACGTTAAATGCTCTTCGTGAAAAGGAAGCAGGTGTTCGATTGATCCGACGATTCGGTAGAATCGTATTGTCTATTGTCCCTTTCCTTCCAGCTGAAATCAGAGAAGGATTTCCGGTTTCCAAGCTCCAGAGTAATTTCGAATGTTTGACGTAAGCCTCTCGTCTCTCATTGGCCAAATCGGAGGGAAGCGACAGGACGAGAGATTGAGTCGTCCGCATATTTGATCGACAAATTTTGTCTGGGTGCGGGGTACGTTCGAAGTGGGCGGACCGCTCGGTTGACGTCGACCGAACGATAAACTCGCCCGCGTATACAAACGTTCTCGAATGTACAAAGGGGTGGCAGCAAGGGTTGGGAGAAGCGAGAGGGAAAATGGTGGCGAATCGGGGTTGACTCCGTAACGTGAGAGCCTGATTTACGATGAGCGCGCACGTGTGCGTCCGCCGAAAGTTCACGGGACTCTGGACACTAGGGGTAGGTAGAGTACAAGGGCATGAGAAATAACTCGAAATAGATACTTTACTCCACGAAGTGGACAGCACGAAGACATTGCATTTGGCCTCGAGAGAAGTTGAGTTATACATATTAAATTCGACACGAATCAATTTCCACGGATTAATTTCAATCACGAATCCTCGTGACTTTGTCACCCTCGTCACTGAAATAAAATCTTCATTTCCAGGAAAATCCACGGGATTGGTCACCACTACGAGAGTGACGCACGCAACCCCGGCTGCACTTTACGCCCATGCGTCGAGTCGTTACTGGGAGGACGATGGAAAGGTTCCACCGAGTGCACGAACCACCTGCAAGGACATCGCCCGACAACTCCTCGAGGACGTTCCAGGCCGCAATATCAATGTGCGTGAGAATCGAAAGCTCGGGATTTAGTGCTCCGTGACGTTTAATATTTGTCTAGTAGCCGTAAGTACCGTGGCGTTGGGTTGTAAAGAGTTAATACGTTGAGTGCGAAGCTGTAGGGAAATCGTGAAAAAGTTTTTCCCATTAAGTAATGGAGTGACGCGAGCACTAGAAGTAACTGTTCGGTACTTGAGAAGCAGGCGTTCACCGCTTTACGATCCATCTTTGCGCTGTTTTTATCGTCGGTATTTACAGCTTTATTGCCTCTCGTAACGAGACCCGCGTTGTTTCGAGTAGACCGCGTAGATCCTTCCTGATTTTTTTCTCCCCTCCGCACCTGTGGAGAAACAACGTGCAATTGGCGAATCGCGCGTTTATTCGCGAACGAGGAAGTTAAGGGCGGAAGCGCGCGGAAATTCGATTCGCGCGCTACCGGTTAACTGAAATCGAATCCCCTTAATTTTTCGTTCATAACGCTTCACGGTCTGCTGCGCGCTGCATGCCAAACTTGCGATCGTACGAGAATTCGGGCACGATCGTCCCTCTCCGAAAAGTGTTATCGCGCATTTTTCCATATTTCATTCGATCGAACGAGCTTTTTTCCGCACTCCAGTGGAAAGTTCTGCTTTCTCGTGACGCATGTGCGTTTTAACGTCTGTTAGCCACGCCTCGTGCCAAGCACGAGCAAAAGTAGCTCGAAAAAAGAGATTTCTCTTTTGTCGTGATTCGAAGAAGCTTCACTCCTTCGGCTCATATCAACATTAACGAAAGTTGTTCCTTTTATCATAGACTAATGAGACATCACTCTTACTCTCCTTTCCCTTTTTGTCAATTTCGTATAGCTATTTAAACTATATCCAGTGTAGCGTGGCTTGGCATTCACGTGTGTCTCCTCATGAGTGAGCGCGCACCGTGGGTGTGCGAGAATGTGAGAACGAACGAGAGAGGCGCGGTTTAAATCGAGTGATCGATAGTTAGTGGTTTACAGGTAGGAGAGCTCGGTGCCCAATTAGTTGGCCGCCACTTTGGACTTTTGGGGGCGAGGGACAATTGCTCCTGAAAGTTCTCACGGACATTCTTTCGCGTGCTCCTCATTCCTCATCCTTTCTCTCTCTCTCTCTCTCTCTCTCTCTCTCTCTCTCTCTCTCTCTCTCTCTCTCTCTCTCTCTCTCTCTCTCTCTCTCTCTCTCTCTCTCTCGTTGTGAAAAGGGAAAAACCATCGAACCAGTTTCGTCGGTGCTGCCTGCCGTGGGAGTTCTCTCGTAAAAGTTCATGCAAAACTTTCCGCTCGTTAAAGTCGAGCTCGCGCGCGCTAGCAGTCACTCTCTCTAGAGGAATAAGAGAGACAGAGAGCAAGAAAGAGAGATAGATAGATAGAGAGAGAGAGAGAGAAAGAGAGCGAGAGAGGCAGACGAAAATTAGGGGTCGAGGAAGATGACTTCCCCCTGGTAAATTCAAATTTTCCGATTCAACGGCCAGTCCTGGCTGGATGAATGGGTGGAAAGGGTTGTTAGAATGGTAGGATCAGGGATGGAGGAGGGCCAGAAGCGAAAGCGAGGGGATCCATTCGCGGCGGAGGCCAGCAGAGAGCGTCCCTCGCGGTGAAAAGGAAGAAAACAAAAGAGAAATCGGCAGGCGACGGATGCATCGAGAGGCTGGCAAACAAAACGAAAAAATGATTTTTTCCCGGTGTTTGCAGATTTCCTTCCCTTTTTTTTTTAGTGCCAGTAGAGTCAGGGGATGGGAGGAGAACTCCCGATGATTCGAATAGAGTCTTTTTATTGGGCGTTCGTGTCTCGTGGGCGCCATCAGTTGTTTCGAGCGACAGCAACATCGTGACTCCTCGCGTCCTAGAGTTGAACCGCGCAAAATGGCGGAGATGATTTATAAGGCGCGCAAGAGTTAATGGAAGGTTGAGAGCTTTGGCGCGCTCTCTAGAGCTGAAAGTCGGGAAGAATTCCGAAGCTCTAGCCAAAAGCGGATGAGAGCGGACGGCTAAAAAGGGCGCGAAAGAACCGAGGCTCTTAGAACATTTTGCAAACGATTTGGAATTATTTATGAAAACTGTCGAACGTTGAGAATTTTTATCTGTTCGAAGCCTTTCGCGTGGAAGAAACCGAAATTTTCGTTTACCAGGAGAGCATGTAGGAACAGTCACGATAGTTTATCGGTCTCGTGCTATTTGCATAACGTCATATAAGTACACCGAATAAAAGAAGCGGGTCGAGCTCTGTAACTTTCTGGAAAAATTCATTTTTATTAGCTCCCCTTTATGTCCTGGGTAGAAGGGGAGCCGGACTTTTCATGAAAGTTTCTCAACGGGGAGTCGCAACTCCGTACTCTCTTTCTCTATTAGATTTTCCCCGCGCGTCGCCCTTCCGGCGAGTCTTACTTTCGTTAACGAGTAATAATAAGTGGGAGGGAAAAAATGTGTAGCGGGCTTAACGAAGGACCATTTATCCGTGCACGGTTCGAGGAGCCCTCGCTGACGTCAGCTCTGTCGACCTTCTCGAGTGGACCAATTATTGTAATCGGTGCATCTCTTGCGTCAGAAGTAAATGAACGTAAAAATGTGAGAGCTAGTATCGTCAGACGTCTGAAAGATCCACGCAATTTCAGGTACCTCAGAATACGATATCATTCTGTAGCTTCTCCTGCTTCGTGAAGTACGTAATCGTAAAAATGCGAGAACGAGTATCCTTAGATCTTTAGGAAATTCACGTGAATGCGGTTACCTTCGAATTCGATATTATTCGATGGCTTTTCCTGCTTCAGGAATACCGATACGATTTTTTTCTTCAAATTCGTATAAAGGTTCTCTTTGGATTCAGGTAATTCTGGGAGGTGGCAGACGTCATTTCGTGCCGAAAGTCACTCTGGACCCGGAGGAGCCCGACAAAGAAGGCAGACGATTGGACGGACGAAACCTAATCGAGGAATGGTCGAGGAATCATCGTCTGGGAAATCTTCCGGCGAAATACGTCGCGAACAAGGAAGAATTGGAGAACGTAGATCCTCGGAAGGTCAACCACTTACTAGGTAATTAACGTCGTTCGATAATTTCGCGAGTGAGTCACGTGCCGCGAAGTAAATGCACACGAGAGGCTCGCAAGTTGTTAAAGATAAATTAAAAATCGAGTAATAATATTCACATTTATATACACTGTGGTAAAACTTTGAACACGGATAAATAACAATTTCCTGCGTGTGAAAATGCGGATTGGATCTTCTCTTTGCGAATATTTTTAAGGTACTTTATACAACAGATATTACACGATCAAAATTCTTTTAATTCTATGATTTGCGATACCATCTTGTAAAAGAACGTTCAAAGTTACTTGCAAAAAGTGAATTTTGTAATTACAAAAATTAAGATCTATCCGCTGATTTTAATTAACGGAAATAACGAAGCCAAATGAGTGATTTAAATTTAACATTCACAGGCGAAGCATTTTGCACTTCGCTAATTGTGCCGTGGAAATTTGTGAAATCGATGCCACGCTCAAAGACGCATTTAATTTCGGTAGGCGTATTAGTCGGGTCTAATTATCGATATTTAGTAACGAAGTCCTGGCAGAATCCTCAAGCGGCCTTATATTGAATTTCGGATCGGACCTTACAAGTCTTCGTGCACTCTGCGTAGCGGTCGATTCTGCGTTGAATATTACATCTCACTGGAAACTCCGTTCTATCGCTTGGCACCGTGTGCGTAGTATTATCCTCGCTACTCATCTCGTTTCAATATACATCTCCAACTGCGTCTACGTACGTGCTCGGTATGTTAATCCTCATATCACAATTAGTTCTACATTTGCAGCGGGCATTGTCGAAGGTAGGACTCTGAAATTCCAAGCCGCGAGTTGATTCCCCGAGAGGTCCGACTAATGAGACGCCCGCGATGCTGGTAACTCCGCGAACAGGGAGCATGAAATTTTGATTTCGTAGAACCCACGGAGTTGAACTTTCGGTCATTGGTGGGCGTATGGGTGAGCAAAGGGGAGAGAGAAGGAGAGAGAGAAGGAGTCGAAGGAAAAAATGAGAGAGCGAACCGGTGCGCCGCACAGTGGGAAATCGGTGGAAAAAAGTCTTCTTTTTAAATATGTCGTACGAACTTCATTTACGGCTTATTTAAAAGAAGAAATATTGAAGATGCTTATTTCACACAAAAAAAAACCCTAAAGTTGAATGGTTTCAGTGTAGCAGTATTTTGAAATTCGATAATGTCATTCGGCAAAAATGGTCGCAAAATATTACTTCACTTTACGTGTCTCCAGAAAAAAAACCGTGTCGCTTTTGAAGAAATGAATGTGTTTACACTAAAGATACATCATTTGACTTATTGTATCAGCCGGAGTTAATGCGATTTAATGATATTAAAGACGGTTACAACATTTTACAAGAAACAGTGCGACCAGACCTAGAAGTCAATATTCACTTAAAGTTTTCAATGTAATCTCAGTTTTTCTCCGTCTTAATTTCACTTCCAGCGTATTCCTCACACTTTAAAGAATAAGTATGTACACAATTTTCTTGCGCATATTTGCGCGAACTCGAATGGCGATAAGAAATGTACTTAGGAAATCACATTTTGGGTTAGTGTGAGAACAAGCGTATCGCGCTTACACAGATCCGCGGTAGATGTCAGCGCTGTCGGAATGCCCTCGTTTAAAAAAAAATTTATTTACCACACAAAAGGGGCTACTCTTTCGTGTATTAATAGTAAGATGATTAATTATATCTATATTGGTATTGGTGTGTTTATGTTGACGGTCGTAAAATATAAATATTATCTCTCTTTTCATCACTTATCTCCGTTCCTTATTTGTCATTAGTTTTAATTCGGTTTTCGTTCTTATTTAATCCATTTCTTTACGTGGTTTCTAACATATTAAACTTTTAATTCCCAATTTGTTTTAATATTGCTTTTTACGTTTTTAGTTTGGTTTTTAAGATGTGTGCTTTTACTGAAAAGACCTTTACAATCTGTGACTTTCTGGTTAGACTTAAACAACTCACAAGAGGAAGTGTTATAACTTATTGCAATTGTATCCATTATGGTAAAAAAAATATATTGAACGTTCTAAGTAAATTGTCCAATATAAAAGAAAGTAAGATCGTAGCTAATAACCCGGTATTTATGTGTGTACTTTCTTGACCCCACCCTAAACTAACTTAATCACATTGTTTTAGGCGACATAAATATCTATTTTCAGTTTAGAAAATAACTTCTGCTGTTTGTATTTTATATTTGAAAGAGAAAAGAATTTTTTGTATAACATTTTTGTTAATTTTCGTAATAGATATTAATTATTTTGAATGTCTCGCCTATTTTCCATGTGCGGGGAATCTTTCTCTATAAGTCAAAAAAAGAATCGTCCTAAAATGCCAACCCAATCAAAAGATATTGACTTTTTTCCGCAAATACACGTATATTGCCCACTGTGCGCCGTGCTACTTCCAGTGGTAAAGTAGAGAGGAAAAAGGAGGACGAGGAAAATCGAGGGTGCCTATATAGAGCGTAAAATACTCGGTGTAACGGGAAGTATTACGAGGGTGGGAGAATGTAAATTCCAACCGGGACGCCGATAGTCCGGAGACCGTGCCGCGAGTGCATGTAACTTTAGCCCTGTCGATTCATAGCTTCCGTAGTTTCGACAATTTCGGAGGTGGGGTAGAGGAAGACGTTTAAGTGGGTCGATTTGCGGGCGCAAGAGAACACAGGTAGTTTTATTCGTACGAAAGTTCAAAGCACCAGCGCCTCCTGTGCTTTTAGAGGATTTTAAAATCAGCGAGATAACTCCTTCTCTCGGCGTCTCTTATTTCCTCGTTCACATTTTCCGCTTTTCTAAAGACCCAAGAATTAAACGAAAAATTTCTATCCGAATAGCAGATCTTCTCCGTACCACATTTCCAAAAAAGAAAAGCAAACCTCGTCGGTGCTGTGCACGAGAATAAGCTTATTCGAAAGAGCTACAATCTGGGTTGCAGCTGCATACATCTCTAGTAAAGGGTCGGAGCACCGTAGATAGATTTTACTTTGTAGCTTCTAGTGATATAATTTGGACGTTACGTTTGCCATCCGGGTGATCGCCCTTCCGCTTAAAAGCAGGAAGCAGCGCACGAGAATCAAGTCTAACGATAAAATCCTCTTGCGGAAGTCCCCTTTCTTACGAGCTCGAGAAAAAGGGGACTCGTGGTAATTGAAAGAAAAGTTTCGCGGATCGTATCTTGATGATTTACCTGTTTCCACCCCTCCCAAGCAAAAACAACTTTTTATAGGACTTCACTGTTTGCCGTAGGATTGTTCGCCTACTCTCACATGGACTTCGACGTGGATCGTAACACAAATGGAACGGGCGATCCCTCCCTGGCGGAAATGACGATCAAGGCGCTGCGAATCCTCGCCAAAAATCCCGAGGGATACTTCCTCTTCGTGGAGGGTAAGTTTTCCTGTCCTGGCCAGCAGGGAATTGCGAGGCGTCGTCGTTGAATAAACGGACTCGTTCTGAAGGCGGTTCCAATGCGCGAAAACATGAAATTTTCTTTAACCTCGCACCATGAACGTTTCTCATGCCCAAATTTTACGTACAGGTTCGAGTACGTAATTCCATAGGTGGACTTTTTGTCCACGTAGAATGTGTACCGATGTTATACAAAAAAATTTAATTTGACAGCATGCGATGAACCTTTGACGTAGAATGCTTTGATTCGAGGGTATAACTCGACGGAATTTTTGTTCACGGAGTTTGGTAGCGAGCAGAATTACATAGAAAATTAAATTTAACCATAGGAGATAAAGCTTTGATGTAAAAGGGCTCCGATTCTGTTATACGTAAAGTGCAATCAGTAGAATTTTTGTTCGAAGAGCTTAAGCTACGCTGAAAATTAAGTTCGACTACGCGGAATAAATTGTTAACACGAAGGGCTTTGACTCTGTCAAATATTTGGAATATTAGAATTTTTGTTCGGAGCGTTTGGTAAAACGACTCCACCGAAAATTAAATTCTAGCAGGCGGGATAAAACCTGAACCTAAAAGGCTTCGCAATTATACCTGGAAGTTAATCCGCTCACTTGGCAATTTCCATACTGTCCAATCGTTGAAAACCACATTCACCTCATCGACCATCGTTATTTAGTCCCCCGTTTTAATTATTGGCAGAGACACGCGCACAATGAATGAGAACCCTTTCTCCACTGACGCGCGCGAGTTACACGTACGAGATTTTCCAATTTGGCGAAACAAACACTTCTCCGCGAACACCCGGCGCGTATAGAATAATTTATTAAAGCGCGTGCCACCGACGAGCAGCGGCACCGTAGTTCTCGTTATGCGAAATTGAACAAACGCAAATTGCTTTTACCTCATGCACAATTCTTATCTCGCGCCGGAAAACTGGACGATTTCGAAGAAGCGACAAAATAAAATCCGATTTTCACCGCATTCCCGGTCGGCCCGCGTCCGCTCCGCCACGAATCTCATCGACGGTGGAAGAGCCGCGACAGAAGCTGTTGGTTTACTGGCGCGGAGTTTACCGCGTCTACGAACGTAGTAAAATATAGACAGTTCCAAGATTTGCTCTTGCCGTTTGCTTTACCCCGCTTCCACCTCCGTGCGCGGTTGCGGTTTCCGAGTTACGACGAGCGGCGCACACGCGTGCGCTCGCACGCGAGGACGAACCGAGCAGGCCCGTAATAATTCCAAGGGTAAATTAGACTGTATGTTTGGCAATTATCACCTAGCGTGGCGATCGTAAGGGATAACTAATTATCAAAGTGACAGGTAGAACACAAGAGCGAGTTATTGTTTCTTGGTCAACGTCGAAATAAGTATTCCAGACAATTTCCACCGCCACTCTTTTATATCCTCCATATTTTTGAAAAAATCATTTGAGGACATTTGCTCTCCTCGTCGTCCTTCAAGAAAGCGTAAGCAAGAGAAACCCAGACTAAGAAGAAGTGGAGGTAAACGTTTCTTAGAAAATATGCCGATCGTAATTATAATAACCAAAGTGACTGATAAAACGCAAGAGCGAGTTATCGTTTCTCGGTCAACATCGAAATACGTATTCCAGCCAATTTCCACCGCCACTCTTTTACATCTCCCATTCGGTCGACCGCTTTCATTTCCTCGTCCGGTACCCTTATATTTTTGAAAAAGTCATTTCTCGAGATTCGCTCTCCTGGTCGTCCACGCGCACTCGAGCGCACCCGTATGCACGCAAATCTCTCGACGTTGGGAAGAGAACGAGAGCGAAAGAGAGAGAGAGAGAGGGGGGCAAACTAAGAAGGAGAAGTGGACTAAACGTTCTCGAGAAAATGTACCTCTCGTGAATAGGAAAAGTGACTTTTCCACAGGAAGATTGAGTCAGCGCTCTGTACTTTATTGAGTTTATCGCCTCTTCTCACCCATCGCTTCTCACCATCGGACGCTTTTGTGTATTTGTGTGTGTGTGTGTGTGGAAATGAGTGCGAGTGCAGTGGTCCACCGCCGCGTCGTTCGTGAAGGAGGGAACGGACTTTCGAATTATAAATCGAACCCTCCACCTTTTTCTCTTTTTCGTCCTTCTCGGGAACTGCTGACCCAATCGACCTCCTCGCACCCTCCACCGCACCTCATCGGCGCGCGCCACGTATTTATTACTCCAGAAATTATTTATTTCTCAGACGCGCATGGTTTCCCAAGTACTCGACGAATTGTTTATTACCCGGAGAATCGGACGATCTCACTTTACTTTTTTCATTCTCTCGCTTTTTTACTCTTCGCGCCAGATGGAATTGTTTATATCCTGCATACGAGATCCGTTGCGAGTTCGTTTCGCGGAAAGATTGCCTGTTACCAGTGAATCCGTGTAATTCGCGCGATCCTGTAAATATATAAATTAATTTTAATACGCGATAACGTCTCTTGTTTGTTTCGCAGTAGTAAAGGTTTGAAAGGATACGTCGCACGATCGTTCTCATTGATTCGCACTGTTCACCATTGACAGGTAAACCACTGTTAAATTAACGTGTAACAATGAGTGCGTAATCCGTGAAAATTGTTTACCTACGCCTGTACACTCTGTACATCGACTGAAAACAACCTTTTACGCTGCAAGCGCATCGTCCATCGTGCACCGATTCCTCTCTCCAGGCTCTGGCATGGAAAATCAAATCTCTCCGTCGTCTGGAAAAGTTTCACCACCCGCCCAAGAAATCCCAATACTCTCGTTCCCGCGAAAATCGCAACGGCTCCGGTCGAGACGAGTTTCTCGGTTGCCCGGCGATACGAGATTATAAAATCAAGAGGGCGGGTGGATGGAAGCGGGAGGTGAAAGAATAAGGAGGAAAAGGAGGTGTCGAAGCGGAGCGTGGGAACGGCGAGGCACATTATCATATCATGAAAACTCGTTCGCCAACTTTGAATTCGCTCGTGCCCTACGGTGGACTAGCACCTCGAGACACACGTTTGGCGGTGCCCTCGCATAAACTTCTGGGCAACGATTGCCAGGCCATTTTACTAGACATCTGCCGCGCTCCTCCGCACCTGTTACTTCGAGGCGCAATTTTCTCCTTCGTCGTTCTCGCCTAGTTTCCCCTTCCGCGCTATGCTTCCACGTTGGAACACTGTGATGGAAAGCGAACGAGGAGACGGTCGCGTTGTAACGTCATTTTCGAGACATGACGGAAGATGGCGGGAAGGCGTTATTAGAATTTTTCTCGTTTGTTAAGGCGTTCGGAGAGTTTACGGCTTTTACCCTGAGACGATGTGTGCGTAACGACGCAGAATTTCATGGATTTTCTTTGGTAATTTGTGAGACAAAGATCCAAGCATATCTGTAAAGAATATCTTGATTAGAAGGTAAGATCCTAGATATTCGAGGAAGGTTTCGAGACATGACAAAGATGCCGAAATAAACGTTATTAGAATTTTTCTCGTTTGTTAAGGCGTTCGGGGAGTTTACGGCTTTTACCCTGAGACGATGTGTGCGTAACGACACTTAGAATTTCATGGATTTTCCTTGGTAATTTATGAGAAAAAGATCTACAGAATCCAAGCATATCTATAAAGAAGATTTTGTTTAGAAGGGAAGATACTCGAGGAAGGTTTTAAGACATGACAAAGATGGCGAAGTAAACCTTATTAGAATTTTTCTCGCTTCTTAAGGTGTCTGAGAAGTTTTAAGTATTTACGCTCTACCGATGTGTACTCAACGACGCTTAGAATTTCATCGATTTTTCTTGGTCGTTTATGAGAAAAAGATATTCAGGATCCAAGCACATCTGTTAAGAATATCTTCTTTACAAGGGGTGATATCCGAGAAAGGTTCGAACTGTTCGACCCTTCATCGTATAGTGATTTGTCATCCAAAACGGCGTATGGAAATACAGGGAGACCACACCACGGGACCTTTTTAGGTACATTCTATCGAAGGCTCTTCTGAGTATCGTGTATAAATTTCGGTCCCACTCTCGCGATCCACTTCGCGTGCTTCTCGGTATTACGTCGCACCTGTTACTCAGAAATGTTACATCCCTTTCCTCGAATATCATCGTAGCGCGGTATCGAAGTAGTTTTAGAGGGAGGGAAATTTTACTGGCCATTTCGAAACTTTACTTCTACGTTTCTTTCGACTTTACCCCGCGCCTCGGAGTAAGAGAATATTTTCTAGAGTTTCTCTCCTTATTTCTATCCTGGTGACGCATTTTCCTTTTTTTTTAATCAAGACTAGAAGCCTCGCTAGCTTTCGATAAATGCACGTCGAGAGTAAACATCTTGTTTTTGATATAAGTAGAGCAACGAGAGGAAAAGAAAGGAAAGGCAAACATCGTCCTCCGGACGTTTAACGAACCCACTCGAAGCAGGTCGAAGCAAGGTATCCCCTCCTCACAATAGAGAGACTCCACGAGTCGTGGAAAATCTTTGCCTCCTTGCCCATACTCTTCTACCCCATTGTCTGGAATCGCATTTCGAGCGGAAAGAGCGAGAAGGAGGATAGGAAGGAAGGAAGGAATGGAGAGAAAGAAAGTCGACGAGCATATGGGAGAAGAAATTCGGAAAAGCAGGGACGTACGTCGTCCACCGGATATCAATTATGTCCCCGGAAATCGATCCGTCGATCTTCTCACAGCGGTTCGCATCTTGGAACGAAATCGACAGGGTGGACGTGATTCTTTCGCGTGATGGGGGAGAGATGAAGAATAAGTGAGAGTGAATGAGAGTTTTTCGTTTGCGAACGTAGAATAAAAAAGAAAGGAGGGAGAGAGAAAGAGGAAAGGATGAGGAAAAATAGAAAGGGAGAGAGACAGGAAAGGATGAAGAACACGAGGTATGGTGAATGAGAGTGAATGTGAGCTCCTCGCGTGAAAATGGAGAAAGAGAAAAAGAGAGGAGGAGAAAGGTGACATGAGAAAAAGAGGAAGAATGAGTTCTTCGTCTGAAAATGGAGAATGAGGATGAGGGAGAACGAGAGAGAGAGAGAAAGAAAAAGGAAGATAAAGAGAGAGCAAGGAGTGAATAAGAGTGAATGAGAGTACCTTCTGTCCTCACTTCCTTCGAAGCCCTAGCAAGTTTATAGCGACAGACCAGCACGTAATAGCAGAGAGTCGACAATCTATAAGTCTCGGCCTCCACCGTGGGCAATACGCGATCGAAAGTTCTCGCGCGATCTTGCGACAAGGACAACTGTTGCTCTCCTTCAGAATTCGAAGAAGAGAAGGAGGGTGAACTGCGACGTTCGACGAATTCTCTGGCAGAGATTTTAGATCGAGAATTGCGCGCGGAATTGCACGAGAAATTGCGGAGGATCGTGGAGGTCGTTAGTACGCTTCTAGGACTGCGCACGAATGCTTACATTCATCAGCTTTGCTTTCACGTCTGCGGATGGTTAGTACGATGCTTATTACGAAATGTGTGTCAGGTCGGATTTTGTAAGAGGGATCGTTAAGACGATTTGCATGTAGGTAGTTGAATTTTAATTGTGGATGAAGGAGATGAGAAATTTATAAAGGTGACAACGAGTGGTGAGATGTCGAGCCATTGACACAGCATGAAACATCATCTTTCATTTTCTCCTGGTCGATTTTCCTTTCAGCAGCTTTTCTGTCACACACGAGTGTACTTACGAACGAAGGATATTCGTTACAATAAGTACACGTGGCTTGTTCGAGTTTGTAAGATAAATCGGTAAGACGATACACTCTTGGTCGACTGTTAATAAAGGAAACCGTCTGCGAGAGATTCTAAAAAATCGGTTTCGAATGCCACTGGCATATCGTGTTTTCGAAACAGCCGGAAAGATCCTAATCTTCCATTTTCTCCTGGCTGATTTTCCGTTCAGCAGCTTTTCCGTCACACATACGTGTACTTACGATCCTAAGATATTCGTTACAATAAGTACACGTGGCTGGTTCGATTTCGTAAGATAAATCGGTAAGACGATGCACTCTTTGTCGACTGTTAATAGAGAGAAACGTCTGCGAGAGATTCCAAGAAGTCGATTTCAAACGCGACTGGCATATCGAAACAGCCCGAAACATCTTTATCTCCCATTTTCCCCCGAACGATCTTCCGTTCAATCGAACCGATTGGCGGAATGGAAACGTCTGGAGAATCACTCGACTCGCGTTCGAGGCACTCGCTTGCATTCAGCCGTTTCTATGGGCCAACCGTAGAATAATGCCACTTCCTGTTTACCTCCCTTGCGCTCTAAGGCATGCCTTATCTTTACCTCGGAGAACGACGAGCGGCCACTTCCGTCGGCGCATTTAGTCGACGATAAGAAGAGCGGGACGGGCGAGAGGAGTGGAAGGCGGAGAGAAAAAGAAAGATAAAAGAGCCGGATAGGATGCAGCAAGAAAGAGAATGCAGAAAGATAGAGGAAGGAGCGTTGCAATGGACGGGGCGAGAGGAAAGAGTAGGGTGAGAGAGGACGAGGAGGAAAAAAAAGGAACACGTTACCCGCTCGGTATTAACTCCGAGAGCATAAAAAATTCTATTGCGTTCAATTTAAATTGGGGAGTAAGGAAATGGAAGAGAGAAGCAGAAAGAGAGAGAGAGAGAGAGAGAGAAAGTCACGAGCAGAGAGAAAACCCGAGAGAATTTACTACCTTTGACACCATCGACCACCTCGACACCGCACGCTTTCCATCCGAGTCAAACGAGCCGTGGGATAATTTGTTGATCGTTTCGAGAGCGAGCGAAAGGGAAGGCACTTCATCACGGGTTTATAAAATTCTTTACGCGAATGATGAAAGTGAAATGAGCGCCAGGGTAGGCGAGAGGAAAAAGTGGGATGAAGGAAATGAGCCGGGCGGGACAGGAAAAAGTGTGACACGTGTAAAATTTCATCGGCACCGCGGACAGTTTCGCGTGGACCACGAGAACGAAGTGTGGCCTTAAAATTCGGTCATTCGTCCGAAATGACACGGTCCCGGCGAAACGTTAACGTAATACCCTGGACGTATTTCAGGACCTTTTTATTGCCCTGTCATTCTGTTTGCTTTACGAGAAAGCAGAAGGGAAGAGCCGTAGCACGCATCTCACCGATGAATACTTTCGTCTACATCGTTTGATCTCACGCGATCCTTTTTACTCGTTAATCGAATTTCCTACTCTCTGTGCATCAACGAAGCAGACCCGATATCTCGGATTCCACTAAAAAATTCAAAATCCATCCAATTTCTTTACATTTGAGATACCTAAAAAAAATCGTACGATTCAAATCGGACGAAGCTTCAAACTCGAAAGTTGTAATTTATTTAAGAAGTGCCTGGAAAAAAAGACGCTGAGTCGAGTACAATTACCAGTACTAGTTTTCTCCATAGTAGTCGAGTCACGTTCCTTACGTTGAGGAGCACTGGCGAATCGGTCCGAACTTGTTCCGCAAAATCGAAATTAAATTATCAACCGACTCTCGAAGGTAACTTGCGTAGTACACAGGATACTAGTGGCTTCCAGTCAAAGTGGAGAAGCTAGTGCGTCCTTCTATGCGAAGTGCGACGCGGTCGAGGTCCTCTCGCGGGAGGACGAAGCCGCGAGATGTAACGTTACGTCGTTAGAGCGCGCATTAACGACAACTTTGCGCTCGCTTACGGTGCCGCTTACCTCGGCGTGGTTAACGCGATGCCTGTAAGTCCGGGAACCCCAGAAGTTCGTCACTGGTCCTTGTTCAAGCGCCCACCCCTACAAACTACACGATTATAATTAGCGCAACAAAGGACACCTGCAATTACTCAGCTGCATTAGAGATGTAACTGGTATCACTAGAATTGCTTATAACGTTTGAGATCTCGTGTTCTTTACTAAAAATAACGCGTCAATTAATTAAAATGTAAAATCAACCTACTGCTTCGTTACGTAAAACAATACATACATAAATAAACAAGTTATATAAATTGAATAAATTGAGGGTCACATACGTATAATTAAAATAGGTGATATAGCCGTATCAATAAATTATAAAACGGGAAGACACATATACAATATACACATCCGCGGACGCATATGTTAAGAAATTAATTAATACAATAACAGCACGACGTGACGCAGAGACTAGATATATTTGAATAACTGACCAATATTTGATTCTCTAGTGATTATTTGATAATTTGGTTCTCTCTCAATAAGAGGATATCTGCGTGGATAGCAGGCAGAATTAGAATTAGAATTAGAATTTATTAACAGGCCTGGACCTAAGATCCTTCAGGCCCCGAACAATCAAAACAAAACAAACAAAAAAAAAATAAATAAAAAAAAATAAATTTTATAGAAAATAATAAGAGAGAGAGAGAGAGAGAGAGAGAGAGAGAGAGAGAGAGAGAGAGAGAGAGAGAAAGAAAGAGTTTCATCGTCCGTAGATACTCATTCGTTAATCCTGATTTCGTTTTATTGAAATGTGCGTGGTCCGGAAGCCTTCCTTGTATTATGCCAAATTATGATTTCGACCTCTCTATCTACAAGTTCTCTAGTAGTAATAGTCTAGTAGTTCTCTATTACAAGTTCTCGGTAGCAGTCCGTTTTGAGCGACGCTGCGAGCTCAAAACTGTCTTGCTCTCCTAACGCGTTACTTGGTTCCTCATATCTTCCTCTTTACGTCTCTCTGTCTGCCGACTGCACACGGTACATTCAAATCCTCACAGACGTGAGCACTGTAGCAACAATAAATCTATCGGTTTATCGAATATGCGCAGTTGACTGCCGCGCGGAACGACTAATTCATTTATTTTCTTTGATTTTTCGCGCAGGAATATTATTCGCGGAAAGGATAATTTACATTTACGTATGCAAGCTAGGATGAACGTGCGCTCATGCGGTCAGAGCGTGTTTCCATCCTCTTAATCGACGGTCTCTCGCGTTACAATCGGTCCACTTACAAATTACGTAATACCTGTGGCGATCCAAAGGATTTCACCGGTAATGGACTGCTAATGGATAATTGGATAATTTTATCGCGTCAGCAGTTCTCCAACCTCGTCTTCCTTCCTCCAGCGTATTAAATTGGATCCGAGCGAAGCGTCCGGAACGAAATCCCGCGGGGCTCACGTTCTCCACCTCTTCTTCGTCCTTCTTCGGCTCGCCATCGGCCTGAATAATTCCGCGGATCATCGTCGGGCTAATGCTTGATGAATTCATCAAGGATGTTAAAGGGTTTACAGGGCACGTTGAAGTTTCGATTGTTAAGGGATTAACGATAGAAGTTACGCGCACGAACACCACACGACTCGATCAGTTATAACTTGAAACGAGCTTGGTCGACACGATGGTGATCGGTTCTCGATGATTTGCTCGATTGGCTCCACAGATTCTGCTTCCCTGGATATTCAAAATTCAACCGAATTCATCGGATCCACCTACGATTGCATATGATTACGATTTTGTAAGCTTCGATGGGATTAATTACACATGATTCACCGTTTCAAGTAGACCGATGCACATGTATGTACTTGTTAATTTATGCGTTTCACACTGTTGGCATATTGTTATTCCTGTTATTCTTCCCATTATTTGGTTTGATCGTTAATCCTAGAACTACCTTATGCTTCTTTTAGGTTTGTTAAATATCGATTAAAAATAAACACGATTTTGCTAGTAAATAAGAAAATAAATTCGACTATCGTGAAATTTAGGTTTCCACGTGTACGATCCTTTTCTGCTCCTTTTGGTAGGCTCGTTCTAAAATAACTAGTGCTCGACTCAGCTACACAAAAATCACATTTCCCGATGTAATTAAATTTCCATTACCAAATGAAAAACGCGCCTTATAAACAATATCGACCGAAAAGAATAACTAATTATTGCCAAATTAAATAAATTCTTCCTCGAAAAATGATTCGTTAAACCTCGGGGAACTGTTACGTGCTAGTTTATCTCTAGAGGTAAATGTACACGAGCCAAATAGAGAGTAGGCGACCACGTGGGAAGGCAGAAAATTAATATCAACGCGAAAACGATGGAACGCATCGTGAGCGATAGCGTTTGACACCCGCGTTGACTGGCCACCGACGAGCGCTAATTAATATTAATGGCGTCTTCGATGCCGCGTGGCCCCGAGCGAAATATTTCGCTCGCCGCGACACACATCCTCTAATATGGTCCCGTGTGCGCGACCAAATCAACCCGCAGGGTCGAGAGGCAACACTCGCCCCAATGACGATGATCCCATGGAATCAGCAACGCGCAGTAATATCGAAATACCCACCGCTTGTAACTGATTACGCAAATCGAATTTGGCCTCGATGCGGCCTGGGTTTGAAAGACTCGATATTCGTAGCAAATATCGATAATGCAATTAATATCGCGCTTTCGCCATGCGCCTGAATCGGTCGGTGGTGGCCGATGGAAAATCGTTGATTCTCGATAGACGCGTTCAAGGGAGTCACACGGCGAATCCCGGTATAAATTGTTTGCGCTTCGAATTTGCTGGATCTGTGGTAAATATTAGTTAACGTGGGTTACACGTGCAAAGTGACAGATTTCGTTCGCTGTCGTCGTTTGTTTCTTCTTTCGTTGTGTTCGTTTATTTTTGATTAGATGAAATATTGTGAGACGAATTTTGATCTCATCGATGGAAATTGGTTGATTAAATGGACGCGTTCAAGAGAATCACACGATGAATCCCGTCATAAATTATTTATGCTTTGTTGTTGCTATCTATGGTAAATATTAGTCAACGTTGCTTACATGTTTCGCTTGCTGTCGTCGTTTGTCTCTTCTTTCGGCGTGTTCGTTTATTTTTGATTAAATGAAATATTACCGGCTTTCCTTTCAAAACTGAAGTGAAATATTCACATCAGTGCAGTTCAGTTCATCCAATCATCTCTACTTTTATTCTCGTCTACTTTTGAAGTGGTGTGATATGATCTGATCACAGTAGTGAAAGGAACACACCTAACGTAAAACGAATTTTGATCTCGTCGAAAAAACTTGGTTGATTCAATGGACGCGTTCAAGAGAATCACACAATGAATCCCATCGTAAATTATTTACGCTTTGATTTTACTGGTAAATATTGGTTAACGTGCATTACACGTGAAAAGTGACAGATTTCATTTGTCTCTTCCTTGGTCGTGTTCGTTTATTCCTGATCGGATGAAATATCGTAAAACGAATTTGATCGCCTCTTAAATAACCATCGTTTGACACGTCTTCGGGTGTGATTTACCCTCGGACGATAGTCACCGTGTGCCGATCGTGATTCGCCGAAATCGACGCTTGTTGTCCATGCGGGCGCTTTATCCCCGTCGGCTTTCGATGCTCACTTTCCCTTCATTAAGCAGGATTGAAACGCCGCGTTAATCGACTGAGTCAATTGAATCAACATCGATTGGTATCGACGGATTTACTCTGTGCCCGAGCCGGCCACGGCACGAGACCCAAAATAGAATATGTGCGATCGAAATTTTACAGAATGAAGCGTACTACCGGCGATAACGGAAGTTGTTAAAATTTGACGAAGCTTCCACCGGCTTCTCTCCTCTTCTAATATTTAATAGGATTACATTATTACCGATATTACGTGTATTTAAATTCTCATGAGAGTTCCACGGTTAACCGTACGGCAGTCAAACCCGCTGTATAAACGCGGAATACTCTTGTAAAATATTAATTAAGTAAGCTTATAACCGAATCTGAAAAACATAATTAAGTACTTTTCGATTATTATGCATCGACAAATTTAATTCATCTCTATCCACTTCTCCGACCAACGAGTACTCGCACGATCAAATCGGCAATTTATTAAAGGCTCTAGGATCTCGCGTGTACTTTTCAAAACTTTCCACTATCGACAGAGACCCTACAACGCGTAAATCCTCTGGAACGAACTAGTGCGACAAGGGATATCGAATAAAGACGGAAGCCTCGCTCGTGTAGACTCGTCAAAGCGTCATGGACCAAACAAACGTGTTCGCCCCTTTAGTTACGCGCCTGATAGAAACTCTCCGCCTGCCGAAGGTGCGCGACGAGGTACTGGCGTGGAGTAATTAAAATGTGTTTGTGGAAATAATCCACCCTCGTTCGCTTCACTTTACACACCCTCTCGTCGGAGTCTCCGGGCGTCGAAGAACGTCTAACGATGTCTGATATCGTTTGCCGATGTTTTCAGGTGGAAGGATCGACCACGCACACCATCACAACAACGCCTACAGAGCTTTGGACGAAACTCTCGCCCTGGAGGAGGCCGTAAGAGCAGTCGTGCTAGAGGTCGACCTCACCGAAACTCTCCTCGTGGTCACGGCCGATCACTCGCACGTATTGACGCTCGGTGGACTCGCCACGCATCGAGGGAATCCCATATTGGGTGAGTTCAATCGTCCATGGTGGTCCATGGAGGGAAACGCGTGACGGGTGATGCTAGATTCTTGAATGCGTTGAAAAAGAATACTCTCGAGAACATTGCCGAGATTGTGTACCGTGAACAGGATGAGAGAATTGCATTGAGAACTTTAGGGCATTTTTTTCTAGCTTCAGAGTCTTTGGAAATTCTACGTGAATTTTTCACGAGATTCTGCAAAGGTGATATCTGTGCATGGGCACTGAGAAATAGCAACCATCCTCCAATTTTTCTACATAATTATATTTATTCATTTACTTATAGTTATTTCTGTAACTTTATACTATCACGAACGTATGAAAAATATGAAAATCCATCCTTCTCGTGGAAAATTGCAGTAGCTACACGGTTTCAACTAACGGACTGTCACTGTCCATGCGCAGAACTTTACATCATGCAACTTTTTTACATTCGAATTTAATTCTACGGCGCTCGCGAGCAGATAATTTCTCCGAGAGTTTTTTTCGAAAATTTTGTTCAAGCGCACCGCGTCGTCTCCTAACTTTTCCTCGGGAAAAAAATCTCCCCTTGTGAATCCTACTAAGGGATTCCACCCTTGTGAGGTGTAGCTGCGTTTATTCCGAAATTTATTTTCCCCTCGTGTGTCCGTGGGACACACGTTGGACACGCAGAATTAAGAATGACCGTCGAGCAATCTCTCCCTGGTGAAAACGCGTAAGGACGAAGGTGGCTGCCCCGGCGCGCCCTTCGGAACAATGAAATCCTGAGAAAAAGGAAACGCGAAGGTTGCCCTAAAGTGGCTCACCGTAGAGATGTTCCGTGAGAGCGGTAAGTCGATCTCGCTTCTTACCCTGACTCTTCACTTATGGTCTCATTTTACCTTTAGCTACTCAAGCTACAGGGTCTTCGAAAAGCCCAAAAAATCTGCGATTAAGTTCCGATCTTAAAGAATTCACTTCGAATGGAAAATATTTCTGGACGCTTGAAGGGCGGTTCGAAAAAAACAAAATCTTAATCTCTTTCGTAGAATTGAACGACGAGGGTCCTTTGACAATTTACATCCATTGATTTTGGAGCACCCGGTATATTGGAGGAGCCATTCTCTTTCTCGTTCAGTGAGGCGCTTCCTCCTACGTCCGAGACCGGTATTCGTCGTCGTTCAGTCTTACTCCTGCCCTTTCCTTCTCGACCCACCCCACATTCTTTTTATTCTCTCTTCTCTTCTCCGTGGTGCTTCCTCGCTGCCACCAGTGAGAGAAAGAGAGAGAGAGAGGGAGGAAGAGCCCGTACGAATGCGACGACCTCTGGTTCAATAAAATCCAATCTCCGTCAACAATTTCGCGAGTCCGAAATGTTCGGTTGTCCGCCCTCAAATTGAATTGCGAGGAAACGTAAAGGATAGCCTTTCGGGCTCATGCAGATCCCAAATCAGGCGTGCGTCTCTGCTCCTCTCTTCCAACGCGAACACATCGTGTCCCATCGCGCTCCGAATGATTTTTAGCTACCAAGGATGCCAGTGATACCTTGCGATTTTTCTCGACGAGAGAGAAAATTTTCCACGAATCGCGCAGCTGTGTTCGAGCAAAGGGGCGCGCTCCATTTAACCCATGAGAAAATTTATTAAACAACGACATCGTTAAAAACACTACTGAATCTGTCGACCCCCGCGAAAAAAAAAGAATCGCCGGAAATTAATTATTTTAAGCACGAGGATCATATTCACGAACAAACGAAAAAAAAGGCAAACGTAAAGAAGATTGAAGGATGCTTGACGCGCATCTCGAAAAATTCGCAGTGCGAGTGAGAATACGTAACGAGGCGTAAGAATGAGCAAGCGTGCCTTGAGAAAGAGGGCCTGAACGATGTAACGGCAGGGAGGACGATCTAACCAGAAGCGAAGCGTAGAAAGAGAAGCTTTTGAGGAAGAGGATGCTAAACCTGCGAAGGAGAGCTTCCATCCACCTTCTCGTAACAGGATGCACATTTTACGTGAGCGAGCGTGAGACGCTTGAAGCGCGGAAACCTGCGTCGTAACTTCTTCGCCTTCGTGGTGAGTTCCTTGGCTGAGCACGCGAACCAATTAATTTAGCTCGATTGAAAATTGTGGAAAAAATGCGAGCATGGAACTATTCGATGTTGTAGAGCTCGATTGTCGCCAAGAATCAAATTTCGATAAGACGAGATCGAATCCGTGAAAGATTGGAATTCGTGGAAGGAGGGATGAGGAAATCGAAGGATTCTAGTAGTCTACGCGCGACATCAATCTCTTAATGTAGAAGGAACGGACAAGAGGGGAGTATTCGACTTGTCACGTGAGATTCCGCGTAGTTGGAAGAAGGTCTGGAGCGACTCCAAACCAATAGGTGAAATCTAGGAAAGTCCTCCTCCTTGCTACTTTCTGGTACATATACTAGTAGCCAGTGAGAGGGGGCGTGAGGAAATGGAAGACGGGCGCCAAGGATGTTACAGCGTTCCAGATGCGTAAATTCAATATCTTCCTACCGGCGTAGACTTTTAAAACTTCCTGTGTTCCCTCGGCAAGTTCGCGAGCGAAAACAGGGTGCCTGCGCCGCGAGGACAAGTCGCGGAATACTAAAAACTTCCAACTCCTGCTTTCTCGCGCCTGCTTCGAGCTTTGGCCCCTGATCGTTAAAAATTAGCGAGTCGCTCAGTGAAAGGGGAAAGGAGTTTGCTCGTTGAAGGGATATAATTAGCGGGTAGAAGTAATCGTCTGACTTTATTCTAGAATTTCACGGGAGAACGCGCCTTGCCTACTCTCGCGTCTCAACGGTTATTCCAGGTCGCTAGATCGTGAGAGCGGAAGAATGCGAGTTTATCGTTTCCCTGGTAAATGCCTTTGATGCGCGAGTGCTCGGAAGAATATGCGTGGCACGCTGTAATCACGCGTGGAGAGGAATGTGCCGTGTGGGGATATGAATTATTTCGATATGAACGAACCGGGGAATTCCAATAGTACTTTCACTGGAAGAACAACGCGGGAAACAATTTAAAAAAGGAAGTTTTATGGGTCGGATGCTTGTCGAAGTCAATTAAAGACATTCGTCTGCGTTTCGGATACAGGTGTGCCAACGAGTACGTGGAGTTAAGTTTGCTTAACTCGGACCAGTAATCATAGATCCTATAAGACACCGTACCTCTGTGTATTTATTTTTTGCGAAAGTAGCGGTTTGCACACCCCATTACCACCAAATACAGGGCGTTGTTCTGTCCCTGCTTTAGTCTCATCGACCAGTTTGACAAATTCCGCGCAAGCACGGACGAGGTATAGGATAGACTTAACGTCATGACGAAGTGTACGATAGACGTAGCATGCAATGCCAATTTTCAGCCTGGAAATACTCAGTTCTAGTACTTCCTATACGAAACTTTCTTTCACGTCCAACACTACCGATATGACGTAGAAATTAATTTTAGCACGACTAATGGTGTTTTCCTTATTTTAAACTTGCTTTTCTTGGCGAATAACGGAAAAGCTTCGCAAGAAGTTATTCACTTCCGAGCACAGTAAGCTGTCTGTATGCTTAAAAAAATCTTGAGCGCTGAAAGTAATTTTCAAGTTTACGTAGTTTTCTTGTTCCTTGGAAATTGCTAAATTACACGAAGCGTAAAGCGCATTATAAGGGTGAACACATTAAGGTATTAACAAGCGGTTTGTAACAGACGGCACAACATTTCATAAATTTCCTGTTTCGATTTCCAATGTGTGCACGATTGATTAATTGCGGGTTAGACGATACGATGTAACATTTGGCAAATATCGATTAACCTTACTGCAAACTAGTTCTGACGCACACAAACTGTTGTGACATGAGGAATTTCTGTTCCTTCTATTTAATTTCGATGCAGATTCCAGAATTACCGTTAGCATGTTGCAATCGTACAGAAACACTTGCACCGTCTGAGACGGCGAGAAGAAAAAGAAGGACAGAGTTACGATTCACGGGGTGTTCGCAATAAGCCGGTGAATCAGCGGAGCCATAGCGAGCAATGTCGAGCCACCACGAACCAGAGCTGTGGAATCGAGGTTACTCGTTGTTGCACGTGGTTCGTGCCTCGCAGAGTCTTCAAGGCTCCCCCCTGAAGCATGCACGAACAAATTACCGTTTTTCTCGACGAGCTTCTGTTTCCACGAATCTGTGTCCCAAATCTCACTCCACGCCAAAACGAGCTTGCGACCCATAACAAGGCCACACGTCGCGCAAACACCATGACTAGTCTTTTCCACGAGGCATCTCGAATCCTGTGCCAGGGTAGAGACAAGTTACGAGCCCCGGCTGTATAGGATCTGTAACAGCTTCCCAGACTTAACCACGACAAAACAGCTGACGGAACCGATAAGAACGCCAAGCCAACTGGACAATGGCGCCCAAGTCAAATCCGACGTTCTTGTTGACAAACCCTACTCAAGACACTTTCGAGATGTCCACGGAATCTCTCAAAGCCACGAGAGCATCTTCGAGAAAGGATGACCGAAGTCGAGCACGAGATTCTCAACGCAAAGTCTTGGAAGCGTTCACCAAGCCGGTGAAATCCCCAAAATCCACGAAACTGTCCATCGACCGACGTTGCGACGATCCCAGCAACACATCGAATGGAAAGGAGCATTGAATAACCCCATGAGATTGACGCGTTACACATCTTGTTACTCCTCTCTCCCATCGACGGATCTGTCAGTTTTGGTATTGCTTGCGGGGATTCGCAGTCACCCTTTCCCTTCCAACGACGCGACGAGAGAAGCACGATGGTTCCTGGTAAAGGAAATAGGTAGGGGGCACTGTGTCCATCGAACGCTTCCCATCGATATTCAAATATTCAAGGGGTGGCGAGGACGTGGCTTGCAGGTGCCACGGACGATCCCAAAGGAAGTGGCGAAAGCGGTGCGCCCTCCCCGCATACAGCAGTCGCCCACATTCTCATTTCTCTCATCCTCCATTTTTTATTTTCATTTTTACGTCTAGCAGTCGGACGTTATTGCGAGCTCCGATTCGTCGACGGGCTGCCTCTTCACCCTTCTTTTTTTCCCCAGCTTTTCAAACTCGCGAAAGCTTCTCCACCAATAGGACGACTCGTAAGATTCATGCAGCGCGTTCGTCAGAAGGTGAACGACACGCGGAGAGTGTCCGATTGTTAGCTCGGTCCGACCCACGTCTCTCCGTATATTCTCATCTTCCGTGAAATATTCGTTTCACCGCACCTGGACACCGCATCGATGTATCTTCTCGTTCGACTTTCTCTCTTTTTTTCTAACGCGCACGCGCTACGTGACTCGTAGTTTCCGTAACAAGGGACTCGAGGTTCATTGGATTAGAAAGAGCATCGTGGCGAGACGCGAGGTCGAACGTGTGCGTCAAGCACCGCGGGAATCAATGCAAATTGAGATGCTCCATGGTTCCAGGAACGTGAGACGAATCTTCAATGAAGTTGCGTGTTGAAACGCGAACTACGCCTGAGAATAAGAGGATGGGGTAAGCAGAGAGAAAGGGAGAAAGGGTTAGAGGAAGGAGCTTGTTGTTTCGTTGCAAGAGTAACCGAATAAACGTCCCTTCGCTCTCTTCCACTGTAAATGTCAAGCCGGAGGAGAAAAACGAGCTGAAGTCGAGAAAGAAGTCGCTCGGTAGTAAATTTTCGAAAATTTACCGAGCAGAGAAAAAGCTGAAGAATTTTTCCATTTAAATGTTTCGCTGGCGTCGTTCCTCTACCTACAATGTGTTCTCACGAGGGCTCGAAAAGGAACCGCGAGCGCGTGCTTTCGTGCGGCACGCTCCCTCTTCGCGAGACATTCTTGGAAAGGTTTCTCTGAAAACCTTCGGCGTAAGTCGAGCCACCCACTACGCCCTCCTCGTCTCGGTTACGCTTCGCACCCGGTTTACTCGCTCGCCCGCGACGAACGACGTCGTCGTGTCGCGCGTACTTAAAGGCAAATTCGAAGCAAGGAGGCGTGTAAGAAGGGCCGAGTGTTTGCGTCGTCGAGCAAGGTTCATAACGGGATTACAAAATTCTCCACCTTTGGCGATAGAAAGAAGATTCGTCGAGGTGGAGGAAGAAGAGAGAGGGAGAACGTGAGAGGGAGAAGAGTGAAGCAGAAAGGGAGTACGATGATTATGCAAAGCGAATTAGCAGCAAACTCCGCGCAAACTCCAAAGAGCCATTCGCTAAACGTGTTAACCTACGAGACGACGTATCTCTTCTTCGCGCGATCAACGTGCTCCTCTTCGCGCGAGGCTAACGCACTTTCGAGAACGCGATTGCAATAATCCTTGTAACACGGTTAACTCGCGCAAACGCGACAAGTGCGTCGCGAGGAGTCAAAATTCCTACGAAGTCGAGGAAGGAAATCGAATTTTCGCGAGATCGTTCCGTCACTCTTCTTCGACACCTTTGACACTCTCTGCAATAAAGAAAGAAATAAAGAGTAGAAGAGCGGAACAAGCGGCGGAATATTTGCAATATCCTTCGATCTCCTTCCGACGATTTTTCTCCTTTCCCTCGGTTTTAATATGATTATAGACATTGCTTCTCGATAGTATTATTCTCACCGTGAGAATCGTAAGTAACGAATGCGCCCGCAGCTCATTGAGCCTCCACTCCCATTATTTCATCGATTGCGCTTCTGGGATGGGGCGCGATAGAAAATGAAAGGTAATAGTAATAAATCCGATTCGGTGCGCGACGGCGCGCGCTCGTCGCTCCCTTCCTGCCGATTGTTTCCAACGAGCGTCCGTCCTGCCGATTGTCTCCAACAAACGAGACCGACAAACGTGATCGTCTCTCTCCACCACTTTCTCCACTGCTCGTCCCACACATGCGCGTGTATGTTTGCGTTCGTGAGTGCGAGCTCGTCCCTCGCTTGATCCTCTCTCGCGAAAAAGGGGAGAGCCCGCAAGCGGTGGCTCGTCCTCGATCGATCGACCTTAATTCTTGCTTCGTTAGATCGGCGCTGATGTAATTTGCATGGCTAATTGAAAAAAAACGGGCGGAAGCTGGCGCACGCTACGGCCTGAGCGAAAGAGAAAGAGAGAGAGAGAGAGAGAGAGAGGAAGCAAAAAACGAAGAGAAAGAGACACAAAGAGGAAGTAAGTACACGTATTCTCTCCGCCGCACCCGTGGTGATTTCATCAAAAATGACGATAGGATTTCCCCCCTCTCTTCTCCCTGCCAACGATCCCACCGTTTATCCGCAATTAATGTTTCCGAAGGAAGTTACGATATTACGTAAGGGTGGCGTGAATGAAGAGAAATGAAAATTTACGGCGGATCTGCGCGTTTTGAGATTGCGGAGATTCGCCAATTAAAGAGAGAACTTTTGAAGATTCGTTCCGTGAAATTCTCTCACTTCTCTGGTCGTCGTCGAGTGGTCAGTTCAGCTCGCACGAGAGACGAAGAAGGAGGAAAGGAGGTCGGTCGCTGTTTGCAACGTAATAAAGTTAATGCATAAAAGGAGAGCGACGCGTTAAATCACATCGTGGGTGGCGGCACGTGAATTACGAGCGGTCAGGAGGATGCGATAAATTCCACGTATGGAGAAAAAAAAAATGAGAGTAGGAGGAAGGTTGGGCACGCGTGACACGCGCGCCAGTGTGCGTGTCCCTTTTTTTTTAACACGTTTCCAGGACGTTCGCACGTTTCTCACCCTCTCACGTTCTCGCGCCTCCAGTCCCTTAGCTTATCTCTCTCTCTGTCGCTTCGTAACACCTTTCTCTCCCCTTTTCTCCCCTTCTATCTCATTCGACGGTCTCAGCCGCACCCTGTTCCCTGGAAAAGCGAGCGCCTGAAAGCGGAAACCGCATGAATATGCAGAGTTTCTACGTTTTGCGCGTGCCGCGTTATAACGACGGGGAATGCTGGCTAAAAGGGCTATCGCTTTCGCGTCAGCATTCGATATGACCAGGGTGTTAAAAAGAGCGTCGAAGTACGAGAGAGGAAGAGAGAGAGAGAGAGAAGAATGAGCTCAGCAGACAAGAGGATTGGAAAAAAAGCGCTGGCAGCAAGGGTGAAATAAGTCATGCCGGCATTGAGATGCAAACTTATTTTTTCCAACTTTCATTTTTTCTCCACTCGCGTTCTCTCTCCCTCGCTTTCTCTCTTTCTCTCTCTTTCACAACCAAATCTTCTCCCTTCGCTTTCAACCCCCTCGCCTCGTTCTTCATTTTCTTCTGTTGAGTTTTATCGCGCAGCCACGTTCTCCGCGTCACCGCCGTCACTGCGCAACGCAGCACGTAAAAGACCGAAAAGTTGCATTTCAATTGCGTCACGCCATTGCGACCAGTCGTCGAAGCCATGGAGAGGGATGAAGGCGGAGAAGAGAGAAGCGAGATGTCGTCCCGACGGAAAATTCAACTCTCCTTCCGGATGAAGATCCTTTCGTGTTTCCGAATGGGGCCACTTTCTCTTCTCTCTCTCTCTCTCTCTCTCTCTCTATTTTTAGGCACGACCGTAAAGGGAGTGACTTATGCAATCGCCATCCTGAAAACCGTTCGTATGTATGTGTGTATGTGTGTGTATGCGTGTGTGTGTCCGTGTATATCCTCGATTTCGGAAAAACGGCTGAACCGATCGGGACGAAATTTGGCACAAAAATCAAGTACACTACTGTGAGTTCACAATAAGGTTTGTGAGCCGCCATCTTGAACCGGTACAAAATGGCGGGAAGTTCAAATATCGAAAAATTCATATCTTTGGTACTATTCATTGGATCCCGATAAAATTTTACACGTACATGTACACGTATGCAATGACAATTACTGGAAGTTTGCAAATTTTTTGATTGGCCGAATCAAAAATGGCGGCTAATTCAAATCTTTAGTCCATTATTCCGGCGAAACGGCTGAACGGATCCGAACAAAATTTGGCATGTGCATCGAGTATATACCCATTTAGTGCCACGAGACTTTGTGTACCGCCATCTTCAACCGTTTCGAAATTGTGAGAAATTCAAGTATGGAAACGTGAGTTACGCGGTCATGCCTATCGCAGAAAGTAAAGCTTTTCTGCACCCCGTAAGGCGAGCGCGAAGCGCGAGCTCCGGACGATCGTGCCCACCACCAACCACCACTAGTTCCTCTCCCTGCTCCCTTTTCCTTCTCGCTCCTCCAACGAGGAACTTAAGAACACGAGGTGGCACAGTTGTTGCGAACAATAACGAGATGAGGGATTCGCTAGATAACCGGGGACGACTAATAAAGGTAAATATTTCGGAGTTGTTCTCTCAGCTTTATCAGCACTTTTCTTGTCCCTTTCTGCAACCTCGTTTCGCGCGCGCCGTAAGGAAATCCAAAGTGAACGTATTCTCCGTGCCGCGTTAACGCTCGCATTTCCGGAAGCTTTGAAAGTAATTTAGATTCGAGCGTTTCCAGGGTGAAATTTCGCAAGCGAATTATTACTTCTCCAACGAGGTCCCCACAGTTCGATTATTTATCCAATAACCGAAGCGTACCGAGTCGAAACGATCAATCGATCATGTTTCGCGCGATTACGAGCGCACGGCCATACCATTAATTAATTTCGACCGTCGATAAACATTCGCGGAGTGGGGGAGTTTAATTTAGCACGCTGAGAATTTCGCTTTGCTCGCCATTAGGGCGCACGCGCCTGCCCACGGTTCTCTCTGAACGTTTCCCAAGCGTTTACGATTATGCGCGAGCAGGGTGGCCGAGCGCAGGTGCGTCGTTATTAACAATAACGAGGGCGTGGTAAGAGCATGGTGTGCTTTTCCGCGGAAAATCATCGTTCCTCGGCTCTGGATTGTTCCGCGATGCCATCGATAAGGCTCGAAGATCGATGCGCCTTGCCACGTACCTCTTACCGATTGAATCGCAAAAAAAGAGAGAAAGAATCAATGACTAACTTCTCGGCGATATCACTTTTCTCCTCGGAAGAAGTCGAGGGCCGATCGATGAAGCAATACCGAAGCTCTTCGAATTCCCCGAGGTTGGTGGTCTATCGAGATTCCAGGCAGAAAGGATTAGACGTTTGGCATCCTTACGCTTTCTCCCTCTATTTTTCTCTCTCCGTCTCTCATTCTATCTCTCTCGTTCTCTCTCAGTCGGTAAAGCAACTCGTCAGCGTGGATCCTGACGTAATTGATCTTCTCTGGCGCCGATATAAATTGCCGTTCCCCGCGAAACTGACGTGGCCGCGCGCGCGCCCACACACACACGCTTGACCTCGCCCAGAAATTACGAGTCCTTCTCGCTCTCGGTTAACTTCGGAATTTCATTCGCGATAAGACAGACGACTGCTCCCTTTCAAGGCGAAATATCGACGTATCGATGATCACCGGAAAAATCGACGGTGGAGTGAAAATTCGTGACCGTGAAGGAATCTCGGGATTCTCGCGTAGAGTATCTCGGTATTTTTACGTAAATTTTGTAATCGTTTATTGGATTGTTTAATTACCTATACTGTCACCCTCTGGCTTAATCTCTCCGTTAAATTTGATTTTCAGTCTTGCGAGGTCCTCGCGGATTCTTTCACTCGCGTATCAGTGCGATCACGAGAGATTTTAATTCTTCCGTCTCTCCTGTTTCTCTCGCTCTCATTCTCCACTCTTTCCATCTAATCCCATTTCCATCCCAGTCGTCCTTGTCCATCTAAGCAGAGCCACCCCGCTCCGCTTCCGCCATCAGCCCCAAGGGATCTTTTGTGTAAATTCTTCGCGAACAAAATGTTTATCGGCTTCGAGGGAAAAAAACAGAGAGGAGTCGAGAGAGGTGGCAAGGAAGAGCAACGTCGGGAGGAATAACGAGAAACGTTCGCCTCCTCCCACCACCTACAGCCTCCAGGTTTCAGGCACCCCCGAACTCAAGCGTCCGTAACAACGGAGTCGAGAAAGAAGGGCGCGTTTCGACGATAAAACTCCAGGAGCGCTTTTATCGTCGGCCGTTCATTAAAGGCGCTCGCCTTTGGGCCCGCTGCCGCTTCATTCGGGTGAAGCAATTAAAGTTGTTGCGCTCACTAGCGCAAGGCCCTACAACGATATAATTCATTTGCCGCGAATCGAGCGCACGGGCTCGTCCAGAATTGCGCGCGGGATTGCGGGATCCTGGTGCTCCGTGATTTCTGAGAGGCAGAGGGAAGAAGTAACCGAAAGGACAGTGATCCTAGATCTCTCTTCGAATCTCTCTGTCTTCGAATAGCAAAGGTACTCGCCTGTTCGTCGGTAGATGTATTTAAATCGTGATATAATGACGACGTAATTACGCTTATTGCACAAAATTTAAGTGATAAAATGAAATATTTACAACGGAATTGAATAATTTCTTTTAAACGGAAATAGAAGAAGACTGAAGAAGCACGCTCGAAGCCTCCAAAAAGATATCTGACGTTCGACTTAACTACAGAAGGCGTAAATATACGCCCTCTGCAATTGTTTACTATAACCTTTCCTGTTTTACCAATTGATTCAATCTATTTACAATTATCATTTTCTTAAACCTTAAGAATAGTATCAATTCTTCGTGTACTGTTTTGGTCAGTAGTCAGTGGAGAATCAGTCACAGCGACTAACTTGTAAATATCGCGCCGTCTGTATTGATGATTTGCTCCGAAAATGCACCGCAGTGAAAGGGTTAATTTCTTAAAGTTTGGTATATCTTCTTTGACATCGTACTTATCCCCGATAGTCCACGTACTAGAGATAAAGGGGCCACTAGCTTCCAATATCGTATAAAAAGACGAAGAGAAAAGAATCAGCGAAATCGAAAACGACCGTAAGTTATTATTAATCTGGTTGAACGACGCGTCGTATTACCCGCGCGGAGGCGTCGCGACGCCGCCACGAGCATTAAGCATTTTTCAACGGTAGGAGCGCGCGCACTCACGGTCCATTCGTTTCTCGTGTGCACGATCGAGTGCAAATTATACCGTGGATTATCGGCTTGAAACGCTCGGCCTTACGTTTGGCCACCACCCCTGTAGGGCCGCGACGACGTCCGGCGTCGGGCGTCGGTGGCGGCTGGCGCGACTGCCGGACGCTCTTCTTAATTGGATCGTGAAATTTTCCATTTCCGTTCGAAATTCTCTTGCTCGCTCGCGTGCGCTCTTCTCTCCTTCGATTCTTTTCTCTCTTTCTCTTTTTCTTCTCACGTTTTTCCACCGCTGCTCTCTTCCCCTTTCTCGCTCCCCGTCGACACTCTTTTTTTTTCCTCGCGTCTCCTTCCCTTCTAGTTTTTCCTCTCCTTTCTCGTGCGAGCACTGTGCCATCGGGACCGTCTCATCGCGCTCCGACGAACACGAGCGTGTTAATTGAGTTCATTATAGGCGTATCGCCGCGGAGCGCGACCAAGCTCAAGCTTGCCTAGCTTTCTCTGCTGTAGGTTCCATCGTCGACTCTGCGACGCCATTTATTTTCTCTCGCGCCAATTATCATCGGCTGGTTTCTTTTTCCTTCTCTTTCTCACGAGAGAAATAGTAAGCAGTCGGCTGGCCGTTGGTTTTTATCGGCGCGACGTTTTATTTTTAACAGGAGATGCGTAGAGATGTGAGGTTTTCGATTCGGTTTTTAAGTATGCAATATTGTCCGAGTGGTTCAATATTTATTCTACGTTTAGTACGTATTAGTTGTCTAATGCTTTTGTGTTCATTGTTCGTTGAAAATTTGTGGCATTTGTATTGTTCTTCAACTTGGGTTCAGAAAAAATAATTATCTAAATCGATTTAATAGGTTCGAAGTTATAACGAAAAAAACTATTTCTTATACACACCACATTACTCTGTACCAAAGTAAAACCAAACGGTAATAATAATGTTATAATGATTATAAATATGCTAATGAAAAGAAAAGGATCTTCTTTTCTAAATTAAACTAACTTCATAATTGGTTAAAAAAGGAGAAATAAGTAAAATTATTTCCTCCTTTCTTTAGCCAACGACCGAAGATAACTGTGCAAAATAATCGTGGACCTCGGAACTAAGACATTTTTCCGTCGCACAATAAACCATACAATCGTTCGAAGATAAAATTATAATGAGGAGAGAAGGTACGATTGAAATGACTTTATTCCTTTCATACCCGTTCCATCTACTCCACCTTGGACCAGCGAGTGTACCTCGTGAAAGGCGATCGTCTAAATCGCCCTTTCACCCACTGCTACAAATGCTTTAAACGCTCTAACGGCGAATTCATGGCGGATTTATACAGTCTTCTTAACCCTAATTTATCCCCTCCTACCCAACTACCACCTCGTCCTTGACTACCCTTGGACAGGGTGGAGGGGACTTACGTCGTTACTGGGGAACGCGGGATTAAGCTTAAGCTCCGAAAGGTTAGCTAAGTTAAAGCTGCTATCCGGTTCTATTCGTCCTTAACCGCAAAAACAGGCGATCCACGACAAGCGAAACTACGAGGATGCGGAGTTGGGAAAATCGACGAGGAGAAATTTGGTGTGCACGTCGTAGGAAATATTCTCCAATGCGGTACGATTTCGAATGTAAATGTGTACTTCGATTCAAATCTAGAATTCCTTTCTTACTCTGCCTCGAAAAGAATATTGCATAATATTAGGTGTACAAATGAATAATCCAAATCTTTTTTAAGCGGTTAAGAAATTAATTTTAAAATCTATTGACTTTCCCGCTTTTTGACAGTTGTGTAATGTTGACATATGGTTATTGAAAATGATACTTGGTATAGAAGAAAACCTTACGTAACTTTCAAAAATATTCAGTTTAATAACGTCAGAAATTGCAACAAATAATGAGCATACCCGCCCCTGCATTCTCATACGAATTCCAACAAGGAAAAACCTCAGCAAAGATATGCAAATCAATTTGTTCTTTCCTCGGAGAAGTTATTGTATCGTACGATGTATGTGTATTTTGATTTAACCGGTTCAAAAACGGTGATTTCTGTTTGAACGATAAATAACGCCCTGGAGGCGCACGAAAGTACGACAACGATGATTTGCAGAAGCTGCTCGATGAAAATTCGGGACAAACGCAAAGAGAGCTTCCAAAGCAATTAGGAGCGACTAATATTATTTTGAAATTTAAGTAATTAACAGCTTTTTCAAAAAGTGCACAATTAAATTTGCAAAAAATTGGGTTATTCATTAGTACACCTAATATTATATAAATATTGTAGAATACTGCGAGTGAATTAATCGGGAGCTTACATTCGCACGATTCTTCGTATCGCTTGATAAATTCTACCTCTTAATCGATAATCTACCCTGCCACGTGCTACTATTATTGCTGCTGAACGCGATCCGTGGCGTTGTTTCGGGTACAATTGAATTTTTCTCAGCTATAAAGAGAACAAACGGCGACACTAATCTACAAGGGTTTATAATTTAAGTTTTCCAGTAAGGATGCAAATAAACGAGCTTATTTACTCTCCAATTGAAGAGAATCGGAAAAAAATTGACGAGAAGACATTAGGGAGAATATCCGTAAAGGCTTTACTGCTTGTGAACTTTTGATAGGCTTCGCATTCTTCCATCTAATTTCGACGGAGTAACGATAGCCCTTTCCAGCAAGATTTTCCGGTCTCGCATCCGAGCCGCAGGAAAACTCGAAGGGATTGGAAAGGGGCGAGAGAAGAACGAAACTTCCGGCGGGCATCGCATGAACGCCCCTTCGTCGAGCGAGGCCTCCCTTAATTTGCGCCACGCCTCGAAGAGCAGACCTTAATTAGGTTTGATTCTCGTGAGGTGAATCGAAGAGGCATTATCCCGCGGATTCGCAATTTATATTGTACCAGAGAAAGATACAATTTTATTCATTTCCCATTGAACAATGTGAATCGACGAATTGGAAATCGAATTTGCATTCGTTCGAGGCGTAAAGGGACATTAATAGTTCTATAACGTGTAATTCGTTAATTGGCTTTTCGCTTCGGCGAACAATTGTAATTACACTCGATTATGGGGAACGGATGCAAAAGTAATCGGAAATTATTTCTGCAATGCACCGATCGCATTTGACAAATCCGCAAATTGTTATTGCCAGATAATGTAAAGGCGCTTCGATTATTTTCGAGTCTCGCTCGGCGCATCGGAAAAATTCGACTCATAAAGGTGCAATTGTTTTTCCGGGAGTTGATTGTCCTTCCATTGTCCTCTTACCAGTTCATGGAAAATTCGCGTAATACGCGTGCTCGTGTAAAGCCAAACCCGCGAATCTCAAACATCATCATGGAGAACGAATAACGGTCAAAGAAAAAAGAATTTTGTAATAATCGTAATTACGTAATAAAAGCTTCGAATTCGATGGCTCTCGCGTTTATTCTCATGGTGTGTTGTGGAAGGGAAGGCAAATTGTCTGGAATTATACACCGACGATGAATTCTCCCTGGAAAAAGCTTTTATTTCATTTTACGCGGAGAAAATAATCTTCTTTTTAACAGTGGGTAAAAGTAAACGGCTTGGTCGAATAAAACAGGGAGCCTCGCAAAATTCATCCGTGCTCATCGCTACCGACGCATCTCTCCACGAGCCGTTCGATTTTTACAGTAAAATTGTCCCTCCCAAAATGCATTTGCAAAATTCCAAAGCGACCCGTACGACGTGGCAACTCAAATAACGTAATGTTTTATCGATGCAAATATGGCTGTCGTTGCGAACCGCTAGGATTACCCAAATAATACTGGTAATGCCGCATGGCTTTACGTCCAATACAAATATATTCCCTTATTAATGTAAATGACACGTGAATGCGAACCTGAAATTGTATCGATAGATACTCGCAACGAAACCATAATTCTACATTAATTTCGCATTAGCATTCGACACAGTCCTCGCAAAGGAAATTAGAAAAAAAACGAAAGTTCTCATGTGCTCTCCTTAACACTAGGTTTACGGGACCCGTCAATTTGACGGATTTCAAATTTTGAAATGAAATACCCAAAAACCCATAGCATTAAGCTTAACCATTTTGCATCGTAAATTTATAAATTCATCAAAAAAATTTATACACGCAATTATTATTTTCCTAAGCTTCCTAAATTTTGAAATTTTTATATAATATGCCTATCTCTACGAAACCCGTCAAATTGACGGGTTAACTAATTTCATATATTATAACTAATCCTTATATATTTGCTTCGTTCGTAAAATCATTCCTGCAATAATAAATATAAGACTGAAAGAAAAGTCCTTTATTAATTATAAGATGCCCCCAATTCGTTGTCTCAATAGCGCCTCGATAATATGAACTAAAGCGGATTGTATGACCTGGGTGTTATCTTATTTCGCATTCAACGAAACCACTTACCAGGGTGATCCTCGCGCCATGCGAAACTCAAATCATGCTGCAGACTAAATGTTGCGTCGAAAATTTATTCGGTTCGTGTGTTGGTGAAGCCTTATATTGTTCAATTCAGACTTAATTTGAATAAATTGATTTTTTAAAGAAAATACGTATTTCCGTCTACCCGTCAATTTGAGATACCTATATAAGAAACGCCCGTAAACCTAGTGTTAACGTTGCTTCGACGATCGATTAGATTCTCCGGGTGATATGAGCAGGAGCCTTTTTCCACTTTAAACCAGATGCATTATGAAATCCGGCAAAAGTGCCGAATTCGAGAGCACAAATTTTGACTGAGCCAAATTGCGGAAATTTTCCTCATCGACTGGACGGTCAGTTCTAATTAAGCCGCGTGTGATGGCGATGCTGCGGCGGCCGCGGTGGTTGGCCAATTTCCGGGCAAAATATTCGCGACGCGGCCGCGTCAGGGATTGGTCCGAGGATTAAGGCGGTACCAGAGCCCGGCTCAGAGATGACATTTATCGCACGATACTTCTCCCTTATGCGACGGCATGCCAGTGTCAGTAAGGGTTTAAAGCGGACGGTACCACGTGAAATTGTCCTAAAATCTCTCCTCGGGCCAATTAGAATGTGGCGCTCGCGCGAGAGCTTCCACTGGTGGAAGGGGAGAGAAAGTCCAGGGGTTTCCACGACATTTTCCGCAAATGGAAAGACATTAATATCTGCTTAATCTTCCGGTAACTATTGACGTTCCGTGAGTTTATCGAGCGTGCCCTACCATTATTGCGAACCTTATCCCAGACCGTAGATAGTGGCGCTGGCGAAATTATAATTAGCTCGGAAGCCGAAGCTTAAACAATTGAAGTGTATTGTTTCGTGGCGAGAGCTTTTCAATATTGTGTTTAGAGATAGCGAGACGGAATACGCGAACAATTAATTTGCCATGAAATTAGCCAGGATTGCTGATCCGCTCTCGTTCGCATCGCCTTGAGCACGTTATTCTCCGCTGATCCCTTTTGCGAGGAGATATGCGGTCTCGCGGATGCAGCGTGTAAACAGGGGTCGTAATCGTTCCTGATAACTACGGCGATTAACCGCGCGCCATGGAAAATATGTCGAGAGGAGATGAGATAGGGGAAAATGGTGGATGATTACATTAGATTAGACTGGCGAAGTGTATGTTGGAGCATCGGGCCGGGATGCCTGAATATCGTAAAGTTTATTTTGGAATTTGGTACACCTAGACGCAGGGAGAAAGATGCATAAATTTGTAATTAACGGCGCTTTAGACAGTCCTCTGTATTATCGTTCCAACCACGGCGTTTGATAAAGGGTTCTAGCAACGACACAAACTTTTGCAAGCACTCTCCGATGTCATCCCTTTGAAAAAAGTATCGCGATCACTGGCTAGAGGGATGCCTCGTAAAATTTATTTTGGAATTTGATACACCTAGAAGCAGCGAGAAAGATGCATAAATTTGTAATTAACACTAGTGTTATATGGGTTGATGTAATAACAGAAGAATGTTGACTATTACACCGTGGTTTCGTTTGCTTTATTATTATTTTAAAGAGATTCGCGCCACTTATATGTGTTTCTTCCGGTGAGACATCCCCACTCTCGCTTGAGTGGGGTGCGACGCTATTGGTCTATGTACGTAGAATGCCGACTAACCTACGTGGTTTGGTATTGCGTCACAGCGCAACTACAAACGACCGGCAAGCTTGCCGCTTCTTAGAATTAGATGTATACACGTACATTGTACATAAATTGGCGCACCCGCCGTACATGCGCGAACTCGCACGTACGTATATGTTCGCGTATCATTGTGAGTTGTGCACAACTTGCCGATCTCTCGTCCATCCTCCCCCGCGTTGAGAGGGAACGATCAACTGTTTCTTTCTTGACTATATATGAGAGATCGGCCGTAAATTGAGCGAGGCTGTAATATGCACTCTTCCCTGGTACACGACAACGCCTAGGGGTGGGAACCCTGAGTCGGTACGTGACTACGCCTGGAGGCCTTGGCCTTGAGTCACAATTGGGTTTGTGCGCCTCTGCAAGTGTGTTTATTAAATACTTAACATGTGTCGTCTGGATATTATTTAGCTGGTAAAGGACATAAATATTTCGCCGCTCGCTTTATGTTTCCGTCTTTGGTTCGGAGAGTGACGGCTCGTACTATTCCGTCCTCGCCTGGATGCGCTTCTACAACCTTGCCCAGCATCCATTGAGTGCACGCTTGGTTCTTGTCCTTGATGAGGACGACTGTTCCAACCTCGAGTTTTGGACCCTCCTTGTTCCATTTGTTGCGTATCTGTAGTTCGTTCAAATATTCGATATTCCAACGAGTCCAAAAATCTTGGCGAACCTTGGTGATATGTTGCCACGTGGACAATCTGTTGGCTGGAACATCTAGCAAGTTGCCCTCCGGAAGGGTGGTTAGTGGCTTGCCGATCAGATAATGTGCCGGAGTTAATACCAGTAAGTCGTTCGGATCTGAGGATATTGAGGTGATCGGTCGGGAATTAAGGATGCCTTCTATTTCGATTGCGAATGTGTTTAGTTCTTCGAACGTAAACAATGAATCCCCTACAACACGCTTGAAGTGATGCTTAAACAATTTTACAGTGGACTCCCACAAACCTCCGAAGTGCGGCGCTACTGGCGGAATAAAATGCCACGTAATTCGGTTTTCGGTCGCAAATTTTTCCACGACATCCTTGTGTGCATCGGAATTGAGAGATACGTACAGCTCCTTCAATTGGTTGTTCGCGCCTACGAAATTAGTCCCGTTATCGGAGTAAACATGCTCGGGTACCCCTCGTCTTGCAATAAAGCGTCGCAATGCCGCCAAAAAACCGTCGGACGATAAGTCGCTGACCACCTCTAAATGTACTGCCTTAATGGCCATACACACAAATACGCATACATACACCTTGATCCGCGCTCGATTACGGAATTTCCTTTCTTTGATATAGAACGGTCCGCAAAAGTCCACGCCGGTATTCGTGAAAGGTATCGATTCACGGACGCGTACCGATGGTAAGTCTCCCATTCTATATTGAACGGTGTCAGCGTTAAACCGAATGCAGCGAACGCACGTGCGTATGACTTTCCGGACTTGGTTCCTTCCATCCATTATCCAAAATTTTTGTCGTAAAAAATGTAACGTATTCTGAATGCCGGTATGATGGTATCGTTCGTGCGTCTCGCGGATGATACGATCGGTTACAATATGTCGGCTCGGCAGTAAAATCGGGTGTTTCTTCTGTAACGTCAGATGGGACTTTCGAAGGCGTCCTCCAACACGAAGTATACCGTCGTCATCTAAAAACGGACTCAAATTGACGATCCTTCCACGCGTCACGGCCTTTGCGTTTTTGAGCGCCTTAATTTCATCGGCAAACTGAGCGGTTTGAAGAATCTTCAATATTTGTATTTCCGCTTCGTCGTTTTCCTTGATAGATAGCGCGCCGATGTATTTATTGGCGGGACGAAATCGCCGGCAATACGCAAGGACGCGAATCATCTTGGAGTAGGACGAAAATTGTCGGATTATTTCGGAACCGTCGAATGTCGCGGCTAAACAGACATTTTTCCTCAATTCGGGTACTACTGTTGACCTTACCGCCTCGTCGGGCCATTCGTTTTCGTTTATAGATAACCATTCCGGTCCCGCGATCCACTGTAGGACGATAGTAGAATCGCACCAAAATATAGTTTTACTCAATGGAACGTCCAACTTATTACTTACTTCGCGATGTAGTCGTGATAATAATAATGCGCCGCAAAGTTCAAGACGCGGTATCGTAAGCGTTTTTAACGGTGCAACACGTGACTTCGCGCATAACAATTTGACGAATATACCCTTGCTTGTTGAGTCGGCCGACCGCACGTAGAGACATGCTCCGTACGCGATGTTGCTGGCATCGCAAAAGCCATGAAGTTGAACTTCTTGTGGATTCGCGGCTAACACTCGACGATCAAAAGAAACTTGATCTAGCAATCCAAATTGTCGGACAAACTCCGCCCACGTAGTGTATATACTTTGCGGTACAGATTCGTCCCACTTAAGCCGAGATCGCCAGACGTCTTGCATTATCTTTTTCGCGTACAATACAACGGGCCCCAATAAGCCCAACGGATCGAAGATTTTTGAAATTTCAGATAATATATTTCTTTTCGTAAGCCGCTCGGCAAGTTTGATTACTTGCGCAGAATATAATATTTTGTCTCGTCGTGTGGACCATGATAAGCCGAGCGTTTTCAACGAATGGTCCTCAGTAAAGGCAAAATTCGCGCGTAATACATTTGCCGTAAGATCTTCGACTGCACGTTCATCGTTTGCCGCCCATTGCTTGATCGTTATTCCTCCGCGACTAAGTAACGCGATTATTTCGTCTCTAATTATTCGAGTTTCGTGAATGGTATTTGCTCCGGAAAGTAAATCGTCTACGTACAGATGTGTTTTAAGAATTTCGGCAGCCTTGGGATACGCGTCACGTTCGTCATCCGCTAATTTGTGTATGGCACGGATCGCAAGAAACGGTGAAGATGAAACGCCGAACGTCAGAGTGTTGAATTGAAACGTCTCGATTTTGTCATTTTTACGCCAGAGAATTCTCTGATACCGCCGGTCGTCTTCGTGCAATAATATTTGTAAGTACATTTTCTCGATATCGGCAATGATAACATATTTGTACGTGCGGAACCGAATTAAGTGTAAAAATAATTTGTCCTGTATCGTGGGACCAACTGCAAGCACGTCATTTAATGAGACGCCGGTGGTCGTTTTCGCGGATGCATCGAACACGATTCGTACTTTGGTAGTGTCGCTCGTTTCTTTAATTACCGCATGGTGGGGCATATAATACCCGTCGCCCTCGGGCTCTGCGATTATGGAGAGGTATTTTAACTTAACATACTCGTCGATTATTCGAGCGTACTCATCTCTTAAGGCCGGATTCGCGTAGAGCTTTCTTTCTAAATTCAATAGACGTCTAAGTGCGATGGTTCGTGATTCGCCGAGTCGTTTGTTCGTTTTATCGAACGGCAAACGGACCATGTAGCGTCCGGTGACGTCGCGTGAAACAGTTTCCACGAAGTGTATCTCGCAATTGTTTTCCTTCTCGACGATTGACCTATCGATCGTAACTTCTTCCGTCATCCAAAATTTTTCTATTCGTTTGTCTAGATTTGTCATGTAACACGTTTCGCGATCGAGTGCATGTTGCGTCGTCGCGTTACCGGCAACCACCCAGCCTAGCCGGGTTTTTGTAGATACAGGTCACGTCCGTCACGCGACAAATTAATTTGGCCAATCGCAAATAAAGATAAAGTCGCGCCAGACCCTATCAATAATTCAACCGGGCGTGGTCGATGAAATTCCGGATCTGCGAGTCTTACGTTAGGAGGTATGGGAACCGAGTTCCTTGGAACTGTTTGTGATGGAATTAAGTCTGATATAATTGGAACCGTCAAGCATGTTAAATCTCTACTGAACTCGTCATAGGTAGAACGTATGGTAACGTGTACAACTCCTTTAGAAATTGCGTTAGTCGCGTTGATTGCACCGATTGTAGTTATTCGCGTTTTTACGGGTAATTGTAAACGTGCTACGGTTAGCTCGGATATAAAGTTGGCAGTGGCACAAGTGTCTAGTAACGCACGACATCTTATGAAGTCGCCTTTATGATTGCGAATATTAATCATCGCGCTTGTTAGTAGTTGTGGCGTCATTTGACTTGACACCGGTGTACGACTTATCCTTGGATTACTAACTGTGTCGGCTAGTCATGTTGATTGAATGTCCGCAGATCCCGTCGTACAGGGCTTGATCGCCGCCGTGTATCCCTCGATATGCAACAATGTATTATGCCGTTTCTGGCAGATCGTACAATTCGAAAATTTACACGGACGGCCTCGGTGGGATCGCAAACAATTGTAACATATTTTCGCGTCCCGTACCATCTCAACCCGTTTAGGCACTGGCAATTGCTTAAACTTGTCGCATAAATAGAGAGGGTGTCTTTTGGCTTTACAGGCTATGCAATCACGCGATGTATTTACTAGGAATGTTCTATTCGTAGGATTGACTGCTCTCCTTTTATTCGGGGGCTCGCCCATACCCTTCGATGACTCTGCCGGCTTCGCCCTTTCCCGTTTCGATGCACATACCGCGGTTTTATATAGAAATTCGTACAACTGATCGAGTCCTGGTAATTCGTCTCGTTCTAGAGTTGCTTCCCATTTCTCTAAAGTCGCTTTCGGTAATTTACTTTCAAGAATATGGACCATCATCTCACTTCCTACGGACACGTCGAGTGCGCGCAACGAAGCGACGTGCTGCTGTGCATCGTCCGCGAGTTTAGATATTCCGGCTGTGGTTTCTCTGTCGAGAGTGGGGAGATTGAGGATACAAGATAAATGGCGAGAAACTAAAATACGTTTTACTCCGTACGCGCGGTCTAATAATTCCCAGGCGTGTTTGTAGTTTATCCCATCTACTGTAAATATTTTTACTTTATTAGAGGCGTCCCCGATCAATGCCGATTTTAAATAATGGAACTTGTCAACTTCAGACAAATCGGGTTGGGAATCTATTAAATTATGAAACGCGTTTTTGAACGACAACCAATTCTCAAAATTGCCGTCGAAGGTCGGCAAAGGTGCTTGGGGCAGTTTAATTCGTCTTGATTTCGACGACGTTGCGGTCCCAACATCAACAATTCGACTTTCATCATTCGCTGTACTAGTGCTCGCGCGCGCTGCATCAGCCCTGTTCACGATCCCTTCTATCCTTCCCGCGAGATTGTAAAAACGTTCCTGAATGCCTTCGAATTCTGCTTGATGGTCAACTCCCGGACTCAATATTGCGAGCTCATCATTGAAATCTTCGTATGCGTGATATAGTTCCCGCAAGCGGGCAATACGTAATTTTAAAGTGACGTTGTCGGTTCTACCCTTCTCTACAATATTCGAAAGTAGGGTTAACTGAGACTTTAATGACGAACGTTTTTGGACAAGGAGTTTGATTCGATCGGCCATTTTTTAGGAAAGAACGACTTACGTGGGTTACTCGAATGGGCGTGCGGCTGCCGTCCGGCTATCGTTATGCGTTATCGTTATGGAGGGCTCTCGTTCTCGGATGGACGCCGATGGGTCCTCACTTGTCGCTTCTCTTGACGGCGTGACGTCACGATGAGGTTTCAACCTCACAGGAGGCACCAAAATGTTATATGGGTTGATGTAATAACAGAAGAATGTTGACTATTACACCGTGGTTTCGTTTGCTTTATTATTATTTTAAAGAGATTCGCGCCACTTATATGTGTTTCTTCCGGTGAGACATCCCCACTCTCGCTTGAGTGGGGTGCGACGCTATTGGTCTATGTACGTAGAATGCCGACTAACCTACGTGGTTTGGTATTGCGTCACAGCGCAACTACAAACGACCGGCAAGCTTGCCGCTTCTTAGAATTAGATGTATACACGTACATTGTACATAAATTGGCGCACCCGCCGTACATGCGCGAACTCGCACGTACGTATATGTTCGCGTATCATTGTGAGTTGTGCACAACTTGCCGATCTCTCGTCCAACTAGATTGCCCGAAACCAGTCAATTTGACTGTTTCAAATGGGAAATCGTGTTTATAAAAAATGTTCGGGCAATCTAGTGTTAACAGCGCTTTAGACAGTCCTCTGTATTATCGTTCGAACCACGGCCCTCGAAATAGAGTTCGAGCAACGACAGAAACTCTTGCAAGCACTCTCCAGTATCATCTCTTTGAAAAAAGTATCGCGACCACTGGCTAGATGGATGCCCCATAAAATTTTTAGTGTTTTGGAAACTGGTTTGGAATGCGAGCGACGTTCCCATCTGGTTGGCCCCACCTCTTGAATTTCATGAGAGGAAATCGTGCGGCGTGAATTTTTACCGGCGCGTTCGAGTTTCGGACTTTATTTATTTCCAAGCTGTCTTCTTTACGGGCTAACCGCGAAACCGGTGAAGCTGAGACGCTCCCGATGTTCAAACGATACGACGACTTAGTCCGAACACGCTCGGTCGTCTTGGAATAAAATTCGTCCGACTTATCCTTCGTACCCATATAAACAATCTCGTGTTTCGATCGCATTTGATTTGACTGTTCCGCGTTCAAACACGAAGGACAAGATCACCTGCACGAATTTTCGCCACAACTTTAATTTCCAAAAGAATAAAAATCAAATCTGCAAGTATCCCGCGCGACAGTTAAACGACGAAAACTTTCTTCAAATGGAATAATATCTATCTTCGATTGCTCTCTCGTGCCGAATAATTCGCGAAGCTAGTTCACGACGGTCTCCTCTCCTTATTCCCTTCGCCGACGACGATTACAGTAGAATATCCGAAAACAAACCTCCAGAAACTAAAATCAGCAAGGCTCGCCCGTTTCGATCGATTCATCGCTCTTCTCCTTCTTCTTCTTCTATCAATTACATTTGATCCTTCTCCTTCTTGAGAATCGCTAACTTCGTCCGTTCAAAGGACACTCATTGATCTCGTAGAGAAGGGTGGGTATCATCTGAGGCTAATGTCCTCGCAGACTCCAGCCATTACTGCCACTGAATTCTCTCTGTCTGTCTTTCTCTCTCTCTCTCACTTACTCACCCCCCTCTCTCTCTCTCTCTCTCTCTCTCTCTCTCTCTCTCTCTTTCTCTCTCTTGCTAAGAACTTAAGCGTGAGCGGGGGAAAGGTGGCACGGAAGAGGATGAAGGGGGTGAGTTGAAGTCCGATACCTCAGACCCAAAGTGAACTGCGTTACGAGTTCTCCTACTCAAAGGGAACCATCGATGGCAGCTGAGATCACATTTGATTGCGTAGGAGCGTCGCATCGAGGCCAAAGGACGCACCAAAGTGCATTTCCTTCCTCCCCTAGTTTCGGGCAGACTGGATCGTTTCGCAGAGTATTACCAACAGTGCGCGCTCATTCGACGAGAAATCCAACGAGATGATTCGAGAGCGTAAAGTTCATCGATCCGTTCGATTAATTCATAACCTTTAAGAGGAAATTAGTCGCATAAATTCAATCCACCGCGTGCACGTAGAAAGTTAGAGATATTTCTCGCGAGAGAAACCTGTTCGCAGTTGTCCGAACGAGCTTCGCTCTAGGAGCATAAAGGGTGTGTCAGAGACAGTCGAGTACTGCACTCGCGTGCATAGGTAGTTTCATAATTTAACGGGACCGAAGTTACGTAGAATAAATTAGAGTAAATTAGAGTAAATGTTCGTTGGAGCCGCTCTCGAAAATTCGCCTCAGGCCAGAGGGCTTTTTCCGGAAGCCAAGTAAAAAGTATACCGAATAAACGAACGATCTTACGAAATTGCCGAACAAATTTGCGCGTCACGAAATTGCCAACGCATCCTCAATTACGAATTTCTTACCAAGCCAAACATCCAGAACTGGCGTACAGTTAATTATAATAAATGTCCTCGGAAGCTTGCCGGAGAAATCACTTCGATAGTTAAATAAAAATACACCGAACGAACAATCAACCTTGTCAAATCAACAAAAGAACTTCCACGTCAACGAAATCGGTAGTACACGCTCAATTGCGAAATTCGTAGCGAGGTAAATTCCACGAACGCAATTCCAACCCTTTGGACTCTCCACTCGATCGGTTCGAGAACACCCAGGAGTACGCAGGCTTGAGGCACTAAAGGACGCACGAGTCCCTTCTCCGTCTCCTGTCGTCTTCCCTTCAGGGGCCATTTTGCGAATGCCACAAGACACACAGGAATCTTCCGGTGAGCAAAGGGGCGGAAAAGGGGTGGCGGGATGTGTGCACGGAGGGGTGCGCACGACGACGACAACGAGGAGGCCACCCTTCTACCGTGGAGTCGCGTGAGCGTAAAATTGTTAACCTCAGCGCACAATTTCAAGCCACGTCCCGATGACTTCTCACTGCTGGGATTGTTCCTTCATAACGATAATTTGGCCCCACCCTTCTCCCATTTCGCTTTCCACCCTCCTTCTTCTCCTCTTTCGCTCGCGCGATCTCAAAGGATTGCGTAATGGCAAGTGAAGCGGCGTTTTGATTAACGCAGGCTCCCAGCATGGCTCTCGACGCCCCCAGGGGCAGCCTTCGTGCTCTCACCCTGACCTCCTTCCTTCCTTCCTTCCTTCCTTCCTTCCTTCCTTCCTTTCCATTCTCCTCTTCTCTTCTCCTAACACGCAAAGAGAGCGCATTTCGTTTGGCTCAGATAGCTCACCGCGCTGCTACGAGATGTTTGCCAAGAGATGCTGGATGACTCGGACCACCACAGCTGCCCTTTCGCCGAATTGGAATTGCGGTTGCTACCTTCGGGCTGGAAAGGGGTAGAAAATGTTCGGGGGTCCGAAACTGTGGGAGAGATTCTGGGTAAAATCAGAAGATCCCCGGAAGTTGTGCGGAAAAATTCGTGGACGGTGAGAGGGTGGGTTGAAAATTTCGGGGGTAGGTTGGTTTATGCAAGACGGGTGGAACTTTTGGGATTTTTGTAAAATCCGGAACGCTCGGTTTTATCTGAATCGTGCTTTTTGCGTTTCTTCCAAATCTTTATGGTTAGCGCAGACTATCAGAATAAACTGCGTTACTTATTTCTATTAGAAAATCCTGTTAGACGTAGAACCCTCAAAGCATGCAAGGTTGCAAGCAAAGAGAATGTTTCTCTTGGCTTATCTTTAGTTTCCTTCAATGTTCTGAGTACACAAACGCTTGTCACTTTACCACTCAGAAAATAAATAACCAATTACACGTGGCTGATTTTGTCCAGATCGATAGGTATAGAGTGAAAGGGTAAGTTCATCTTGAAATTGTACACGAATCCCGAGCAACGATATCCGATAGGAAGTGTATTGAACTTTCCAATCTCGATTGTGATCCGAAGGGTGTCTCGATCCAAAGACGTACCACCCAGCGGTCTGGGGACCTTTCCAGTGAATTAGAATTGCGGTCCTAGGACAGGAAAAGGGAGAGGTGCAGGGGTGTAGAATCTGAGGGTGCATCGGGGACCGAGTAGGGCTTCCAAGAGAAACTGGGAAAGTAACAGTCGTAATTCGAACTGGAGGATGAACGGGGCGAACCTTCCGAGGAATTTCGGAGTTTCACCGAATGTCTGCCGGCCTCGTATCCCTCGAAAAGGGTTACCCCTACACGCAGGGCCGGTAACCACAAAATCCGCGAAGTTGATTGAAGACAAATCGATCCGGTGGTTTTCCATTGATTCACCTCAGACAATCCTCCTCTTTTTGCTTTTCTCGCTTCTCTCTAACTTTTTAGTTTACCTTCTTGCACGTTCGTTCATCCGATAATGTTATATGTAGACGCAATTGCTCCGTGGAACTGCACACTCCTAATTTCTCTCGATACTTATATGTATTTCGAAGCACTGACTTCTTCTGACAAAGACTTGACAGTCTGTCGTCCCCCATTAGGCACGTAACTCACTTAACTGATATAACACATTCGGTAAACTTAACGCACAGACAATCCTCCTCCTTTTGCTTTTGTCGCTTCTCTCTAACTTTTTAGTTTATCTCTTTGCACGTTCGTTCATCCGAGAATGCATTCTGTAGACACAATGGCTCCGTAAAATTGCACACTCCTAATTTCTCTGGATATTTATGTGTATGTCGAAGCACTGGCTCCTTCGTCAAGTCTGTCGTAGCTCATTAGGCACGTAACTCACTTAACTGATGTAACACACTCGGTAGACTTAACGCTCGACCGAACTGACTTATGTTCATGTTGAAGCGCCGGCTCCTTCGTCAAGTCTGTCGTCGCTCATTAGACACATCAGACACTCAACGCCCAATGGACTCTCTCGAGCGACAACCGACTCACCGACAACTCACGCACATCAGTCACCCTCCTGTCATCCTCGATTTTACCCAATGAGTATCATTTTCGATGTTTACGTTTCATGAATTTGACATCGAGACTATGTTTCTTAATTTATTTACATGTATCAGCTTGCCAAGTTCCATCTTATCAACATCCACAATTCTACGTATATTCACTTATTTCGAATTACAAAAAAAGAGAGAATTTCCTAGCACCGGTACCCACTACGTCAATAAAATCTGTCAGCGAGAAACTGATAACTAAAAAGAGCACGACGCCAATCATTTCACTCCATTGAACTTTCCACTTCGCATTCTCGTCGCGGTCCCTCGGCGACGTTAAACCCTCATGAAAATCCTTATCATCGTCGCGCGAAAGTGCCATTTTCGAATCTTCAATTCCGTCGTGGAAGTCTCCGCGGCGCTCGGGCGATAAAAAGAAGCGTGGTCCAGGGAGCGAGAGAGTTTCGCGGCGAATTGAAATTGCGGTTTGGCGCGAGCGTGGGACCTCTGTCGGTGAAAAGATCGAAGGACGAAGACGCCTCGCGAGAGCAAGGGAGGGGAGAGAACGAGGAAAGTAAACGGCAGTCGCGATACCGGGCACGATGGAGCGGTCGAGGCGAGAGGAGAGGAAGGAGAGAGAGGAAAACTCCGGAGGTAGCCGATGTAATTTCAAAAGCGTGGAATAAACGCAAGTTCTTTCGGACTTTCGCAAAGTTCTCACAAGCGCGCGCTCTCCGAGGGCAGAGGCGCGGGGTGGTATTGGATACGGAAAGAATGAGTAAGAGGAAGAGAGTAGAACGAAAGAATTGAGAGAGAGAGGAGAACGTAGAAGAATCGAAGAAAAAGGAAAAATACAAGAAGAGAGAAAGAGAAAAGAAGAGCAGCTCGCTTCGCGCCTCTTATTGTCGGAAGTTCTTCTTGCCGCTCTGTGCGCGCGCGCGCCTCTTGTCCGCGAATACCTTGCCGGTGGAGCAGAGTGGGACAATGCGCGTGCCTTCATCGGCCCCCTAAGCGGAGACAATGGACGTGCGATAACGATTCTCGAAGGTACGCTCGAATGCTCCAAGCCCCTCCGGAACACCTTCGGGGCGATCGCGAAAACGAGTGAACGAGAACGGACCACGAGGAGAACACGAGAGGGAGAAAGGGCCCTCGTGAAACTCGAGCTTTTACGCGACTCGATGATATTCCGCTTGGAATCCGCGCCCGATCGCGCGCACCTCGCGATTGCTCCGCTTTATTGCGAGTCGGCGATTTTTATGGAGCCACAGTGCTACTGCGAGGTTTACGGGCCCACGCGGAAAGGAAGGAGAATGCAAGCGTCGATGTAACCAGAGTTGGAATTCGCGAATGCCACGCGAATTTTGATTTTTCGCTTGACTTTCAGGAGGCGATCCGATATTGAGAAACAGAAAGAAAGTCCACGCAACGTTTTCTTTCACCAACATGATCTTCGTCTTAATAGTTTCATTTGGTATGAAATTCACCATGATACTGCGAGTTCGCGAGGTCTCGTGATTGTAAGGAGAGAAAGTGCGGGCGTCGATGTAACAAGAGAAATTCAGGAATCGTGATTTTCCGTTTGAGTTTTGCACAAGCGATCCGACATCCGATATTCAAGAAAGACTTGGAAACAATATTTCATCTTTTCCTGACGATCCTCGTCTTATTAGCTTCACTCTCTTATAACACCACCACGGACGGTACCTACTTCAAATTTACGAGGCATATTACGATAAAGATGGAAGTGAGAGAAAGTACGAGCGTCGATGTAACAAGAGAAATTCGAGAATCGTGATTTTCCGCTTGAGTTTCGCGCAAGCGATCCTGGCATTCGAGAAAGACTTGGAAACAATATTTCACCTTTTCCAGACGATCCTCGTCTTAATAGCTTCACTCGCTTATAATACCACCACGGTACCTACTTCAAATTTACGAGGCAGATTACGATAAAGATGAAAGTGAGAGAAAGTACGAAGGACGATGTAACGGGAATTGAAACTCGCCAATTGTAATTTTCCGCTTGAGTTTTCGTAAGCGATCTGCTGACACGATATCGAGGAAAGCTTCGAAGCAATATTTTCTCTTTCCAGGACGATCTTCGTCTTAATGCTTCTCTTAATAACATCTTAATAGCTTTACCCGTTTATAATACCGGCTCCTTTTCTCGTGCACTTTCACCAAGCATATCCTTCTCCTCCGCGTACCGTCACTTTGGAAACTCGGCGAACAAGCGACCCATCACCTCCACAGTCACAACATCACCGACACTTTGCCGCAGTCCCGGTAATAAACATGCCACTACATCCTGGCAGCTTTATGACACGACGAAACATCCCTCTTCCAGCCCCTTCCTCCTTCAGCCCCCTTCGACCCTCCCGGTTCCTATCAAATCTCACGTACGCGCCTATGGGTATCCACTCGCTTGGAATAGGAAACGCGTACCTCCGCGTGTGATTTACTATTCGCGAAAGTGTCCGTCTGACGTCACTACCGCCTCCTGGGAAAGCAACGTTTCTCGAACGACGACAATTTCCCCGCGTGCCGTCACAAGCCTGAAAATACTTTCCTACTTTTTTGCCGGAGAGCTTAAAAAGTACCTCGTGACAAGAATTCGTAACAATAGTCGTGAAAAAAATTCAATTTTCGATTCGCGAGAGATCAGTTGGTTACAGCAAAAGTGTCCCGAGGTTGGTGGTCGTTTGCCGTACAACGAGAATTTTTCTACACCCTGCCACAAGTCTGAAAATATTTCTTCCAATTTCTCCGGAGGAACAGGAATAATAAAAATCTTGGAAAAAATTGTTTATCTATGCGAGAGATGTTAATTGGTACGATGAAAGTACACGGGCCGCGAACTAATTTGGAGCGGGCGAGAAAAAGAAAAAAGTGAAGAAAGAAAAGAGCAAGAAGAAGAAGAAGGATGGAAGAGAACTAATGGAAAATATCGACTGTCCGTTCCTCGAAAAGCGCCCGATCGCAATTGCTCGGCGCATCGATGAGAGACACCTGATCGCGGACCCTGTAATTTACATTTACAAGCCCCCGTGAAAATTGAATGTGAATTTTACAGCGCGGTGAGTAGCACGAGGAGGAAAATTATTCCGCGTATAGTGACCGATCGATGTTTATCTCTGGGCTTTGCAGTGGAAGCTTGCGGCGCGAGGAAGCTCGAACGATCCATCGATCTTACAGGGGACTCTCCTTTCCCGAAAGCTCGAGGCCGTCAGGGATATTCACCTTGGGCGAGGAATGCGCAGGCGATAACGGCGAGATTTAGCGACGTCGACGACGCTCCCGAGGAAATCCAACGCCTTAGGCCGTCGCGACGCCAAACTTCTTGGGATGCCTCGAAGTACTTCCGAGATTCGCGGTGCCAAGATGGAGAGTGAGAGAGTGAGAAAGTGAGAAAGAGAAAGAGAGAAAGAGAAAGAGGAGGTGGATGAATATCGACGTACAGCTTGCGAATCACTTTCGTGAATTCCGATCGTTGCTGTTTATACTCCCGAATAATGTCCCATTTTCACCCCATAAATCAACATAAATCATATAATCAGTTCACCTATGGATAAGAACGACGTTAACTATGCGATCTTGCACACTATCCAGTGAAAAGAAGATCTTGTGTGAATTTTAGTGATGCGAAAAACTTTCGAAATTTAGCATTTCACAGTATGTGCTACGAAGCCACCATTACCCTCTTCTACGGTTCTTGAAATCGAGATTCTGCGTCTCTTTCGGCGCCTGTGGGGCGCGTTCATCTTCGTCGAGAACCAGCCTTAAGAAGTACTAACAATAAGATCCGTAAGCCGATCAGAGAAAGAAAAAAGTATCTTCCACGGGATTGTAGAATAGGTCGCGAACTTAATTCGATCAAATGAAATGAGAAAATCTACTTACGGGACTTCACGAGCTCCCGATGCGGCGGACCTCGTTAGATCACCTCCGAGAGTCTTAAAACTCCACGGAATGTCTTCGAACGCCCATGGGATTCGTGTCAGGATGAGCCTGGAATGGATATCGACGCGTTTATAAATCAAGCTGGGCGTAGGGTGGTGTACTCCTCCTCCTCCATTCCAGTCCATCTCTCCCTTGCTTTCTCGTCGTCCCACCACCGCCTCGTCCTCGCGTGGCCCCTCGAGTCTATCGTGCTTAGCCGATTCGCTCGACTCGAGCAGCTCGCTTGGGTTGCATGCTCGGTGCAACCCCATTAACTGAGAAATATATAAGATCACGAAGGCACATCACGAAGGGAGGAAGGAGAACGTCGGAGAAAGGCAGGAGCAAGAAACGACGGTGGAAGGCAAAGGGATGGAAACTTCAGCAACTGCGGCAGCTCACGAAAGTGCATTCGTTCCGGGGCGCCGAGTTAAATTAGACGAGGAATACCGAAAATTTTATATTCACGCTCGGCCAAGTGCGTTATAACGTTATGGCGGTGACTCTTCCCCGTGGAAGCTTGAATTTTCAAGGCGTCGCTGGTTAACGGAGGACTCGTGCTTTTTTTTACGAGTTTCGTTGTACTCGTCTTTAAACAGAAATTTCCGTCGTGACGCTTTGTAAATAGGCAATCGAAAAGATCGAAGCAATTCGACGAGGTTCCTCGAAAAGGGAGTAAATCTTTCATTCGGTATGTTATCGCTTGATATTTTTCGTTTAATCGGTAAAATGGAAACGATAAAAAAATTGTGTGGCAGAGGACGCAGACAGGGATTTTGCCACACGTTCATACAGATTGTTCAAATTGGTTAACGGAGGACTCGTGCTTTTTTTACGAATTTCGTTGTACTCGTCTTTAAACAGAAATTTTTGTCGTGACGCTTTGTAAATAGGCCATCGAAAAGATCGAAGCAATTCAACGAGGTTCCTCGAAAACGGAGTAAATCTTTCATTCGGTATGTTATCGCTTGATATTTTTCGTTTAATCGGTAAGATGGAATCGATAAAAAAATTGTGTGGCAGAGGACGCAGACAGGGATTTTGCCACACGTTCATACAGATTGTTCAAATTGGTTAACGGAGGACTCGTGCTTTTTTTACGAATTTCGTTGTACTCGTCTTTAAATAAAAATTTTCGTCGTGACTCTTTATAAGTAGACAATCGAAAGGATCGAAGCAATTCGACGAGGTTCCTCGAAAAGGGAGTAAATCTTTCATTCGGTATGTTACCGCTTGATATTTTTCGTTTAATCGGTAAGATAGTGGAAACGATAAAAAAATTGTGTGACAGAGGATGCAGACAGGGATTTTGCCCCACGTTCATACAGATTGTTCAAATTAAATTCGAAGTGTTTGGAATTTATACACGTTCACTCATACATTTATCAGCCCCGCTAAAATTTCCGTGAAATTTTTCCTCTTCCTCACATTTCTGCCGTTCGTAGCTCATTTCGCGCACGATCTCGGACGATGAAGCTTTAATTTAACGAGACTAATGGACCGTCGACGCGCGGAAAACGACGAAGCGCGTCGTATCGACAATTCGTACGATTAACTAATTGTCCATCACTTATCGCGCATTATAAACTCATTCTCTTTTATGAATTAAGTGGCACGAACGATGGAAATGCGGTAGCCGTTTCGCCGAGCTATCCAAATAACGAATAGAAATTAATACGCGATAAATGTGTCTTTGACGGTACTTCCGAACGCAAAGTTCCCTTATTCGTCACCCACTGTCGAGCAAATGCAGCGACATATTCCGTAGAAACGCCACACGTCAGAACAAACATTACAAGTTATAACTAGTTACAACTGTCGTACCATACCTACGGCAGGGTAGTTTGCCAACTTCACCCTCGCGCGGTGTCGCGACCCCTTGCCCTCCTGCACGTCGACGACTGGGTGCCCCGTTTCTCGTAATGATAATCACATTTCCCTGCAACTCTCGTTATTGACGGTTGTATATAAATTATCGACGTGAGCAACATTTCAAATGTTATTCTTTACCAACTCAAAGGACTTGCAGCTTTTACTTGTTAATACTGATATGTAGGTTCATTAATTTAAAAAGCAAAGCGGTACTGAACTTAAGAGAATAACCTCACTGCGCAAACTCGGTGAAATTCAAGATCCTATTTCTAGGGCTCGTCCTTCACTTTGTTAATTTTGATATTAACCTTCGTCGGCAACAGTGAAGCCCAGTAAAATTTTCGTAACAATGTAACCACGCAAAATGGGAAAAATACAGGATCGTGTATTGTCCCTCGCTTCGTTGCCAAACTCATCGCGCATTCGTACAATTCGCGCTTTTTACGTTAATTTTGATATTAACCTTCGTCGAGAACAGCGAAGCCGAGTAAAATATTCGTAATAATACAACCACGGAAAATCGGGCTAAGACTCGTCCTTCAGTTCGCCACCAAAACTCCTAATGCGCCCGCACGATTTGCAGATTTTACAGAAGGATTTTCCCCTAACCCATGGAAACGGCTTAGTTCCAACCGCCGGTATAAATGGTCCATTAGAGCCATCATTATTACTTAGGATGCGTAATGGTGGGTGAATACGTCAAGGCTGCCACGGTAAATCCGCACCCTCGAAACCACCTACGCGTTTCTGCAAATACCCGAGACACTCAGACATTCTTCGCAAGAAGTTAGAGGGCAAAAGGTATTTGCGAAGAGGCCGAAAAAAAGATCTTCACCGAGCAGCAAGCGGATAAATAAATTTCTCGGGCTCGCGTTGACCCCTGCCATTTATCATTCTTTACTTCGAGCATAACAGTGGCTAAAACCTACACACAAACACACACACACACACATTCTACAGACCTTCTACCAATATTACACGAGCTTCTAAACGCACTCTGTAATTCCACGCAAAATCGTTTCACATTCGACCTCCCAATTTATTCGCTTCTCGCTTCCATAAATCGATTTTGTACTCTCGCGCCTCGATACTCGCATAACACCGCGAGAGCTCGAAACCACGTTGGAATCTTTTGCCCGTCTAATACCGCGCGCATTAGTCGGCAACCGTGGAGCGCACAAATACACCCCACACGTCCCCGGTCCTCGCGTGGCGCGATCCTTGCACGGCGGAACGGCCCCTAATGCACGATATTTCAGGGCAGTAATTAATATTTAATGGCACAATACCGCCGCATAATCGGCTCAACTATATTACACAAAGCATTACGGTATGGCTCTCGCGCAGCCAGGGGGTAGGTAGGAGCCAACACCGCGATTCAATATTACCAGATAACACGGAGTAGCCCGTAGCCAGCGCCAGGCACAGTCGCACTTTAACCGAACGAGGCCCCTTCCACTCTTGGCCAACCCTCTATCATCCAACGTTTCACCCCTCACTCTCACGCCTACCTCAGATTATTTCTCGTATCACCACCCTGGACAAACTCGTCCCCGATGAATTTAATTTCCATCGTGATTTGGATTATTTTCACATTTCAGTATCTCCTTTAATCGTGTACCGTCCCTTAAGCCCGGTTCACTTTGACACCGCGCTCGATCTCATCGAGCGCTAGTATCGATTATTTCGCGGCGTCAGTTGGCACGCCTGACAAAAAAAACTGTATCGACTATCGTTTCATCATTAAAAAGTTAAAATCTAACCGCGTGTAATATTCATTCAACAAAATCGCCTACACAGAATTCATTTGGCATGTAGGAGCCACACAAAAGAGATACGTGAACGAACTAATACGTCACGTAACAAATCGTAAACGGTAGTTTCCGTCTTCCAGATAATATCCTCGTGCTTTAAGAATTTTTCTAAAAACACGGCTCACCGTGGGCATGCAAGAATTCTAAAGGAACGAAGGGTCGTGGTCGTGCGAGCATAAAATACGAGCGGGCCAAATGGCCTCTATTCTTCTTAGAGTATTAATTTAATTTGCATCGTGCTTTTGATTATTTTCACATTTCAGTATCTCCTTTAATCGTAAACGGTAGTTTCCGTCTTCCAGATAATATCCTCGTGCGTTAAGAATTTTTCTAAGAACACGGCTCACCGTGGGCATGCAAGAATTCTAAAGGAACGAAGTATCGTGGTCGTGCGAGCATAAAATACGAGCGGACCAAATGGCCTCTATTCTCCTTAGAGTAGATTAGATAAGACTGGACGTTGGCAATTTTTTAAATTACCCCACCTTAGATTAGCCTTTCCAATTTGCGTCTCGTGGAATGGGGGAGGACGAGAAGTTTCCAATTTGCAAAATGTCTGTATGGTCGTTCGGTGAGCACCGAGCCGCAGACAGTCGCCAGGACAGAATGGCATTGTCGACTGTCCAAATGGCTGAAAACCCCTCGAATGTGAATGGCTTAATACGCTCCTGAGTCGGCCCCTTTGTATCACCGGGCTAATATCTCGAATGCGGAAATCCATAATTTCGCCGATTAGAATGCTAATCGTGCATAGAATACGTTTGCTAATTACTTCGCTCGTTGTAATTAAAGTCAGATGTTTAGTTGGAGGATTCGTGGAAGGACAAGGTATCGTAAATGTATTTAAATAGTTTTATCATCTTCTCTTTATACGCCAGTGAACTCACGCGTGAGTGGCTCGCGAATATGCATGAAGTTGCTTTGAGCCTTCCCCGAGGCGAGACCTAAAGTTAAAAGTTTCGAGGTAAGCCGCAGGCACGGGGTGGAAAATGTGGTCGGTTAAATATTTATTATATTGTTGAAGGTGATATCGTTCGGCACTAGAGTTAGTGTAAATTAAGTGTTGCAGAGCAAATAAGAGGCTCTCCAAACTTCAACACTTTAAGTAGAAAGTTGCGAGAGTGCAATTTATCGAGGAGTCCAAGTTCCGCACATTGGAAGGACGAATTGGAAGTTTTAGAAGAGAATGAGAAATTGGTAAGGGAGTCTAAAATTGTGAACAAATTTGATAGTAATGAACACTAAACGAATCGGTTAAGGTACGATGATAAATCAATTTCCAAATTATATTCAAAGAATTATCTTGTCTTCCGTGCAATTATCCTTGCTCCGTACAATGCACTGGATAAATGACCCAAATGTTCCTGAACTTTTAAGCAAGCTATCAGAATCGCCCTACGCATCTGTAACCAAGGGGCTTAAAATATTCAAAGGATCTGAAAGGACCGTTAAGAGAGCTTCCCCACAAGGAAACTACTGAAATGCGGGCGTTAACAACAAGCCCCTGTAATTAAATGTCCCTTTGTATCGCAAACGTCCTGTGATTTTATTTGTAAAAAAACAAATACACGGCGAAAGAGTTGATTTCGACGGAGCCTCGCAAAACGAGAAACCACCGGAGAAACTCGATTCTTGGCATTTACAAAAATCGAAATATATCTCATCCACGAAAGAATGCGCCGACGGAGAAAAGAAAATGAAAATGCGGCGTTATTCTCTCTAAGAATCCTCGTGGAAAGGATTTCTCAGCGAGAGATCATCGACAACGCGAAGAGCGCGCGCTCATTTGCACGACGACGTAAACGTTTAAATTATACATTGTTAAGCGCCGTGGACAACGAGGATGAAGCAGGGCGAGTTCCTCCCGGAGCATAGCTATTTTTGAAGGTGCCTGCGAAGAGAACGCTTCTGAATAAAACATCTCTACCAGCGGGCATGTCCTGGGAGCCCCAACTATTTCTCCGTCGCTTACATACCACTCTCTCTTTCTCTTTCTCTCCCTCTCACTCTTTGTTCAACCCTCGGTCCTGCGAGAGAAAGGACGTTTCGTCTCAATTTCCACGTGACACATGCGATTAAATATTGTCGGCCGTGGAAAGAAGAAAGGATCTTCAAGAAGATTTTTCACACACTAGCTTCTCTCTCCAATATTATTAAGCGCACCTGAATTACTAATACGCGGTTACTAGTCTTTCTAGAAGAAACACGTAGGCGTATTTTAGACAATTGCGAGTAAATGCAAGAATGGCAAGGAGGAACAGAGCGAGAATAATTCACTTTCTCACTCCGTGCAATCTAATCCAAAACTATTTTACCTTCAATGCGCACCCTCTCTCTGTCTTCATCGCCTCGGAGAAAAAAGAGGAGAGCCCAAAGAAACATCCGTCCCCGCAAACAAGAGCGTCCCTCGTGAATCTCCTAATCCCTCGCGCGCCGGAGGCAATCCGCGCGAAAGTCCCGGAGAAACGCAACGAAAGCAACATTTTGTTTTTCCTCTCCCGCAAGGATTCGCCGTCCGCTCACCCTCGGCCACTCCCTCGGCGAGGACTACGGGCGGTTTGTCCCTACGGCAAACTCCTCTTTAATCGCGACTGGGGTCTCCGCTTTATTTACGAGACCGACGTTGCTCCAGCAACAACCCTCTGCCGATAATCCTGCTGATCGATCGATCGAATCTCTCTCTTTTCTTTTCGCCAGGCTCGGACAGCAAAGTGTCGGACGTTGATGAGCAGCCCTACACTACGCTCCTTTACAGCAACGGGCCAGGATACACGCAGCCAAGGAATATTCTGAGGGAGGCGGGAAAGGATTCGATTCAGGTAAGCCGGAAACGATCGTCTCCAAGAATTTTGCGTTTCTTTCATCTTGTTGTTAATTCTGCCTTGTTTCTTTCTCTCGACAAAAAAAAAGCGTTCTTATTGTATGGAGAACGATCTACCCTGTTCTATCGTTTCATTTTGATTTTTATCTTGTGTTATATCGTGTTCTTTGGTTTTTGTTTTCGAAATTTGTACTCAATAATACCATAGATGCGTGATTCGTAAACTCGATTGGATTTGCTTTAAAAGGACTGGAGTTCCAGAGTGCAAAATACGTACGCATGTTCCGTTTAGTTAGTGGGCCGAGATTTGCAAATTGAAAATACCGAAAGATTTTTACAAAGCTTGCTTAGAGATGTATTGCAAGAGAAAAGATTGTTTGGAAGGCTGTTTACAGGCGTAATGATGGCACGTCACGTGCGAGAAACGGCCACGCTGCGTGCCAACTTGTGATGGGGTGAAACTGTGGCCTACTAACTCGACGGAACATTTACTCATTCATTCTCTCTCTCTCTCTTTCATGTTTCACTGTTTCTTCCTCCATCTTATTTTCTCTTCCTCACTAACTACCCCGTTTCATTTCTCGCACGCATGACGGCAATTCGTCAATGCTTATTGGATCGGAACGTGATCGAGCGGGTCGTATATCGGAAGCACGCTCGAAAATCCATCAGATACCTCGATGGAAAGGTCCATCGAGAAAATATTCGATGAAGCTCTCTTCTACCCTCATATTCTCTCCTCTTCCTGTCTCTCCTCCCTGCTCGCGGCCTCCTTTCATTTCGATTCATTTCCGCGCACTCCAAGGGCCCTTCAGCTTGACCGCCCGCTCGAACGTGCTCGAGGAATCGAGGCCGAGAATGGGTTGCTTTAATTCTTCCCTCGGCGCCGCTTTAAAGGGATCGTTAAGCGCTCGTCGTTTCGGTCTCGTGCGTCGTTTAGTTCATACCAGGGTAAGGGATGGATTTAGCGTCACGTGCCATACGTGAAAACATCTTCCGGAATCTTTACGAGCTCCTCAAGGTCCCTCCTTCTTGTCGTCGATCGATCATCAGAGAACTTATGGAATTCTCCCTCACGAGCATTCGCGGGCCATTGACCCACTTAGTGCTGCTTTCACGAAATTAAAAGAGATTTTCACGCGTGGAGTCTTCTCGCGCGAGCGACAAATATGCTAAGAGTGTTTTTTTTTTCGCATGGTCGTTGAGCTAGTGCTACCCAAAAGCATCGTGAACCGCGTTATTTTCAATTATGAACCGTGAAGCCTTTCGAAGAAGATCTTTCTTAATTTACCGTTCTATTCGGAATTGCTCTCGATTGTTCCGAGTACTACGAAGCTTTCGAGATTTCGAACACTCGAAAGGAAAGCAGCTAAGAGACGGACATTACCGATGTAGAAGAGTATAAAAAAAGAATCTTGGAATTCTTTGTGTATTCCGATTGTAGGAAGAACATTCGAAAGAAGAATATTGTTTTGGGATTTTGAAATTTTACGTGCTTCGATTATCGCGCTTCGCTTACGATTTCAGACCGCCGGATTATTCATTCTCACCCCTTACGCGCACTTCTGCTTCGCCATATCCGGAGGCCCATCGATCATCGGTCAATAAAAAATTTCAAGACGTCCATTAAACCGTCGCCCATCGACCTACTTTCGCGACTCGACGAGCGTCAAACTCTTTTCCGGGCGAACCTGCGCGAATAATCAGTACTCTTTATCCGCGATATTTCCATCGAGCTCGTCCAACCTCCGTCCTCCCTAGAACTCGTCGAACATAGAGCGTCAATTCGATGCTCACCGAGGGTGGAAGGAAGCCATCGTTACAAGTCGATGCATAAAATGCCTAATTAAATAATTCGACGCGAGAATACGTCAATCCTGTCCCTCGTCGGTCCATCATGCTTCTGAAATAATCAGCAATCTTCCTTGATTACCGCTCCAATTATCGTCCTCACGATAAATTAATTCCACGTCGCCCCCGTCGGCAAAATTCCATCGCGATGAAATTCAATTAAATCCCGAAACATGTCAGCAGAAACACCGTCACGCCGCGAATAATTAGTATTCTTTGTTCTACCCGCAAATATTTACAAGGTATAACGACAGTGTGACGTCCCTTCACCGTGACGCCACCGCCCAGTCAGCGTGAACAAAAAGGCCCCTTCACGATTAATTAAATCGTTTACTGCTACCCGATATCGACTGGAATACACGCCACCCAGTGGAGGAAGTTGACGAGCAAAGTGCGACGACGTAATTACTTAATCGAATCGCTCCTGGCACGAGTGGTACTCAAAGGTGACTAACGAAGTGTGCGCCAAGCTTTTGTTTGCCCCTTCGCGGAATAAGCCGGGGCGAAAGGGAAATAAAAAGAGCGTTGGGCTCGAATCGCCAATGTCTACGGCAGTGGTTCTTAACATTTTCAAAGTTACGGAACACTATTGATTGGAATGATAACACTGGTCAACGTGGTCTTTGCCGATGAAATGACTTTTGCTAATTTCGAAAGAGTATCTATCACCGTGGGCATGCGAAAATTCTAAAGGAACAAAGGGTCGTGGTCGTGCGAGCATAAAATACGAGCGGGCCAAATGGCCTCTACTCTCCTTAAAGTAGGTATAAATCTTGTGTTTCATATTACTTCTTTCCTATAGCTGAACAAAAAAAAACAAGAACCCATTTGTAGTCTGGAGGAACCCCAGGCACGATTTTACTAACGCATTGATCCATTAAAACAATTATAACTTTGTCACTTTTTGAGATTTTTTACTTTGTGTTGTGTTTTAAATGATCCTAAGATGTTCAGCTATAGGAAAAAAATGATAAAAAAAAAATACAGTTAAATCTTATTATTCAAATCCAAAAGAATCTCGAGCTAACGAAATCGGGATTAGTCTTAAAATGCACGTTTATAGATACTCTTTCGAAATTAGCAAAAGTCATTTTATGAGCAGAAAGAAAATCAAAATTTGTTGGCCCGTGTAATTTGTAGAATACCAAAATTATTAAGACAATTAAGATCATATCTTTAGATGGTACTTCAACCATCGCGGTGCCGCTATACATGAATCCAAATTCTAACACTTTTGTGCATGCTGCATTCTTCCTAACTAGGTATAATATACATCGACCCTTTCATAATTTGGCGAAACATTTATAACAAGTCCATGGAACACCAGTTAAGAACCACTGGTCTAAGGTAAGCAAACGACAGCGAGATTAAAGTGGAATTTACGGGGAGCGCGAAGAGAAAACGGCTCGCTTGTTTACTGCAAACTTTAATTTCGCCACCTGCGCACCCATCAGGTTGACAAATGATCGCCGATCGATTGAACGACGCCCCGGAAGAATCTGAGAAGCGGATAAAAATCTCTTACAAACGCAAGAGCGCAGAGATAATTGAGAAGATTCTCTGAAAACGGCGGAATTCACATGGCAAGAAACATCGAGCAGTGTAAAATATGAAATTCTTCGTGCGCTATTCGTGCGACATTGAATGTAAAGAGGATGAGAAAAAATATCCGGAACATTACACGCTCGGCTTTTATTTTCCGTTGCACGGCGTCGTTGAGCGCGAGAGGGTGGTAAGCAGCCACTGAAAGCGCAAATGTAAATAATTACCGACTTCGAGATAAACTTCGTTAGTCGTTCGTTAAACTGATCCCTGCGGGACGTTCGAGAGGAGCAAATAAAAGAGAGAAAGAAAGAGAGAGAGAGAGGAGATGCAAGTAGAACTTCGGCGCAGATCTATTCCTCGTTCTATTTTTTTTCTGTTTCTTCTCACCCTTTTTTCTCCTTTTTTCCTGTTTCGCGGGTATCGCCCCATCGGGGATGACAATTCGAAAACGAAATTCCCGGGAATATTTCACGTCGAACGGGAGATTCGCTCGCTGGAGGGGAAGGACGAACGGAATGACGGATGACGATAACGTCGCTATCGAAATATTTAAATGCGCTCTTCGAAGCGGTACCGAGCGCAATTTCCACACAGCGCGGTGGTAATTTTCCCTCGCGACAAAACGACAGATCCGTGGTTTAAGTAAACGCGATGATCGAGGATACGCGGTAGATTGGATTTTTCGAAAGTGGCTCGCAAAACGTGTGAAAAAAAGAAAAAAGATTCTGGATAAAAGGCAGAGGACTATCTCCGCTCTATCTCTTTCACCATTGATTTTTGTTTGGCGGATTACAACGCCCCGCAGCCTCTAAACTCGGTGAAAGTTTTACGGGAATTTTCTAGATATAAACCCGATAAAAACATCCTCCCTCTCTCTCTCTCCCTCCCTTGTTCTACCGTATTCCTTTCTTTTCTTTAGCATCACTTCGCCAGCCCGCCTTCCCTTCGGGCAAAGAACCTTTTTCCACCCCTCTTTTCTCTGCTCCCTCGTTCCACTTCTCCATCCTCTTCTTTCAATCCACCTTCTGCTCCTCCGCCACCTCCTCCTCGATCTCTCCGCACTCTCGAGACCGTGCCCTTTCACGCGATCGTCGGAGCGAACGTGGCAAAGGGTTACAGGGCGTTTTTTAAACGCGTGGCAACGCTGGAGAAATTCTTTCTGACTTTGCCGCTCGACGTTTGGCAGTGAAGAAGAAAAAGAAAAGGGAATCAAAGAGAGCCCACCAGACTCCGTTTGGAACGCACAAAGTGTTCGACGTTCCGCGGAACACGCGCGAAGAAGAAAGGGAGCACCCCTCGTAGGGAGATTGTTTTTCACGAGACACGGGTTGAGGAAGAATAATTTCGCTCTCCGTTCCTCACCGTAGTCATAAGAGAGAGGAAATTAAATATCAGCAGCAACGATTAATAACCGCGAGATGCCTCTAACGTCGATCAAAGTATCGAGAGCGAAAGTAAAATTTCCATTTACCCTCGCGTGGTACGAATCTAACCCGGTTAATCTCACCACCGTGCGAACCATCACACGTGCCACGTAAAATTACGAGCGCATCTCTCTCTCTCTCTCTCTCTCTCTCTCTCTCTCTCTCTCTCTCTCTCTCTCTCTCTCTATTCCTCTCTCTTTATTTATTTTTATCAAATTTCTTACCTTATTTTTGTTTTTATGCTTCATTTTTGTTTTGCATTCAACCTGTATGGTACGTTGCACGGAGAGTTTGTCAGTTTCCTTTTGTTTAGACTTTATTCTATTTTTTTGGTTAGGATCCTAGAGGCGCTTCCAGAGTCAATAAACGAACCCTATCTATCTCTATCTATCTATCTCTTTCTCTCTCTCCTCAACACAACCTACCGAATACGTCGTAATTTCCCTCCTCGATTATGTTACAGACCGCGGGAGTGCCACGAGCCTGGGCGACTCACGGTGGCGAGGACGTTCCAGTGTTCGCAATTGGACCCTTGGCGCCGATCCTCTTCTCGGGCAGCGTGGATCAGAGCTACATACCGCACGCGATCTCTTACGCGGCCTGCCTCGGTCACCAAGCGAGCCGTTGCTCGCGCGACTCCGCGTCAGGAAACGAGACGATGAACGTGCCCATAAGCTGCCCGTCGGCGGAGCCGAACAGCGCCGCGATATCCAGCGACGTGATGAATGACCAGGCGCGAAATCCACCCACCAAATCCTCCGCCTCGAGCCTGGTGATCGGGTGGAGGACCACCTCCTGGTTCCACCACTCTCCAACGGAGCACCGACACCACCATCTACTTCTGGTCGTCGCGTCTCTCATTCTCCACCAGCTGCTCAGCCAGCAGCGTCACCTCCATCAGCTGATCATCCTCCTCGTCCTCCTCCTCGTTCCGCTTCTCCAGCAGCTCGTGACGTTGTTGCTCCACCAGCAACGCCACTTAACCCTGTCGAACCTGTCCCCCGGCGATGGCCTGGTCGAGAGGAGTTAATGCCAGCCCCCCTAGCATCTTTTCTTCCCAAGGATTCACGTGTCTCGTCCTGCTCGTGTACACGACGTGCTACCCCGGCTGTCCTGCCTGGGGATTAAGCCAACCGGAGCCCGAGAGTTGATCACGAGAGTTGTAGCAGGCTGGATGCGAGGACGACGACGGTGGCGGGTGGTTGTCGTGGGAACGAACCGCGATGGCGTTTCATCGTATTTCGGGCACGAAGTGCAAGTGAACGTGATGGGGTATGGAGGGTACGAGGAGAGTGACGTCGAACACGATGCCGAGGATTGTTGGAGGGTGTTTAAGATATGAAGGAAGTAGGAAGGGAGTGAGGGTGGAATTAGTATCGGGTGTTTGGTTCGACGAGCGTGAAACAGTGGGATAAGAAACTGATCGAGCTCCAGTGCTTGGACATCGTGTAAGTGAGCGCGCGATCCGCGTGACTAGAAGTTTAAATGTCGTGTGCGAAAAGATAAATGTTCTATTGTGATACGGAAGGATTAAAGGACTTTGTCGTTGTAGACGATCGAATGAACTGTTTGGGAGACCCAGCGAAACATCATCGAAGTGCGATCGTATTAGTTACTCTGATGTTTCCAGGTGTCGTCTCCAGAAATTAACCGAATCGGCCTATCCTCTCCCCTCGGTGAACCCAGCCTGGACCCTAACGAGAGATTCGTACGTGTCGATTCGTCGAATTCACCTGGAAATCTGAACATCGATATCTTAACCGAGAACCGGTAGGGGACACCGATCGAGGCAAACAATCCCCGAAACTGCAAGCTTACGGCGACCTTACCACGACTCGAAAGCTAACCAACACCTTATCGAGCATCGGTGGAGAGTGCACCGTCGGCAAATCGTCTGGTAGCAACCGTCGTGCGAAGGAGGGACACGCCCGAGCAAACCAATTCCCAGAACTGTTAATTACCGATTATGGCGACAACCAAAGGTCAGGCTGGCACTAGTGGACCGCTTGGAAGAGGAGGCGGAGGTCAATAGGTGGGGATAATTTGCCTTGATCAGACAGCGCGCCGTCAGAACTCAGAGCCAGAAATTCCAAACGCAATCGCGGTAATTGCACAGTGGCCGCGTTAGGTAACCCCTCTCCGTCGAGCTGACCCGTGGTGACCTTAATGTCATCGGTAGCGCGTCATGAAATCACGTTAAATGAAATTCGTCGTCAGCCACTTCGTCGAGATTTTCTTTCGTAGACCTTCGAGAAGCGGTGAACAAACGAGAGTGCCAGGAGGTCCCTGACCCCGGAAGCGAATGATGCGCTTGCCTGGTTCAACGCACTCTTCTCCAAGCCCAAGGGCCACTTCGAGCAAGGAGAGGAGGGTCGTCGAGGCCCTTTTCAGAAAAACTCGGAATTAATTATGGGGACGCGAGTTGGCCACCTCGAAAGATTCAACGAATATGCTCGTTCGCCCTAGACGAGGCACACGTGGGCACGTAATTAGTGCGCGCGAGCTCGTCGAGATAAATGTATCGACTTGCGCGCTCTTAAGGCCTAGGAACGGTTTTAACAGAGCCGAGGGATTCATTGGGTTTCTTCGCTCGCGAAAGAAATTAGTTGGTTCCGATTAGCTTAATTTTAGGTAGGTAATTCTCATCGATCGCTCGAATGATTATTTGTACCCGTCGATATCGAGCACGCGGAATCGGATCTGTTGAAGGTTCTCAAGGGCTCGCGTGATCGTGACTTTTGTGTGGCGTCAAACAACGAGCGGAACATCGAAGATTTTCCTAAGGTTTGAATCTCTCCGGTGAATCAGCGAATCGACAACGAACAATGCGTGATTATCGTAACTGCTTGCCATGCTGATTTCTTCTCGTCTCGCATTTCCCCTCGGATTCTCCTCGCTGCTCGTGCGAGGATAGAAATAATTGTGCTACGAGAAAAACACCGAATTTTTTACGCGCTTGAATGACAAAGTTGTTGAGTTGTTGCTCCGTTAAAGCTGAATCTTTCAATCTCACGAGACAGGGATATTTGTCGCTTGTGATACTAGAAGAAACATTACGAATCAGAAAGCGCGAAGGATAGAAAAATTCAACGAGCTAAAATCCTTAAAATGCTTAATTAATCATATTTAAAAGCGGGACTTAAAACCCCCTGACTGTACTCTCACGGTCTCTTTCCGCGAAGTTTTAACAATCCACTATGGGATTAAACGCACTGTGTTCACTTCGCAAATGCCCACGTGAGAAATCTAAACATTTTTACCGAACAAATCCTTTCATCGGCCCAGATTGAAAAAAACGACAATAATCCGTCACTTTAATATAAATATTCGTGGAGACGAAAATCCCAGCTGCACGTTATCGGAAGAAACCTTATTTCCCGCGAAGGAAAAATCTCGCCTTTACAAATCGTCCAACGCGAAATGGATATGGACGAGGACCGCGGACACCCCCCCACAAAAATAAATTCACATATACATGACACACCGCGATTCCATTTCCCCGCATGTGGCGCGTCGTACTTAAAAATTCAAAATGCATTTGGCGGGAGATACGAATCGGACATCGTCCCACGAGTATCACTGGGATGTGTGAACTAGCAGTCCACAGTGTTGCCATTTCCACGTGCCTTCCGGCGAATTGCGAGCGCGGAGCGGTTACCTCGCGCGTCATTGGACGCGACGAGATTTTGCATCGCTAACGCGGTGCGTTATAAGAGAAAATATTGTAAAATATTCCTAGCGCTAAAACCACACGAGTCGAGTTAACAAAAAAAGAAAAGAAAAAGAAGGAAAAAGAAAAGAAACAATTTTAATATCAGGTCCGACTCCACGCGGAAAATTAATCAACGCAGATCTCCACTGTGCGATTTTACCGCGAACTCGAAATATTACCAACTCGGACGACCCGGCGAACCACTCGCAGAATTTATATCTCGCGGTACACGGCCCAAGTATCGAGGAGAGATCCACGAACGAAACTCATCTGTTTCCGAGCGGAGCATCATGGGAATTACCGCGTCTCGTGGAGTCTCGTAGCCGCCCTTTTCGTCGTCGGTGACGGCTCCTTCCTTCCTTCGTCGTTACTTCCGCCTCCGTCAGCCCCACCAACTCCACCTAACGCCTTCTCTCGTGGTAGACGAAGAAGAGACGAGGCGGCGGCGCCCGTCGTATTCGAGGACGCAGTGCATTTGAAATATAAGTGTCTTCCTTGCCAGTCTCCATAGAATTATTTCTCGGCGCGCGCGCGCATCTCAGACGAGGCAGAGAAAGAGGAAGAGTGGCAACTCAGCGAACTGACGTCTCAGCTCGCGCACCAACAAATTTCCAGTTTCTCTCTGACACGAGAAAAATTCCGGCTCACCGTGGGTAGCGCGAACTTCTCTTCGTCGACCCCGGCGTGTTAAGCCGCGTCCGGACTTGCGAAAATTTACGTTCTTCGTTGAATCTAGAATACGATAAATAATTTTTGCCGCAAATTCACGATTTCTGTCACATAAATATTTACGTGGTTCATGGGGCATTTGTGCTCAAGATGTTCGTTCATCTTTGACGAGCAACGATCAGGAATCGGTACGATGCCGTCGTCCAAGAAGAGATAACACATATACAATAGAAAATTTACATTGTGTGTTGAATGTAGAATACGATAAATAATTTTTGCCGCAAATTCACATTTTCTGTCACATAAATATTTGCGTCTTTCGTAGTGCGTTTGTGCTCAAAGCCGCGTTCAGATTTGCAAAAATTTACGTTGTGCGTTGGATCTAGAATACGCAAATAATTTTTGTCCCAAATTCACAATTTCTCTTACATAAACATTTACATCGTTCGTGGGGCGTTTGTGCTCAAGACGTTCACTAGCATCGTTGACTAGCAACGATCAGGAATCTGTACGATGCCGTCGTCCAAGAAGAGACGACACATATCTTTACAAACGCGTCCATCCTAGAATTACATTGCGACGCAAACTCTTTGATGCTTGTCAAAAAACCGACGGATCGCGTGCGTTGAATGTGACGAAATTATTTGCGTGCGTTCTTATGCAGTACACGCGTCCACCGTATCATAAATTCCTTCGCACAAAAATATTCGTTGTATACGACGCACAACATAAATATTCGCAAGTCTCGACGCTAGAATCTTTACGTCGTAGTACAAATATCGTGCGTTTAAAATTTTGCAAGACAAGAAGTGTGGGCTTGAATATCGCGAAATTAACCGGACGTTTGTAATAATTAAGTTTCCACGAGCGAAACTCCAAATCGATTCGCGGCTCGCGCACGTGTCTCAGCTACTAATTGCCGACTACCAGAGTCCTCGAATGGTGACGCTCGATTGGCGAACCTTAAGCCGCCGCGGTCGACCGAGTCCTCCTCGACACAAGCCAGGCCTAAGCCAGTCTAACCCCTGATCTAACATGGACTTCGCAAAACCACCAAGTTCCTCCCTTCTCTCCTTCTCCTACGGTCGAGACGACGTCCTCTGCATCCATTCGCGTCCAACTCACCTCACCGCATCGTCGACATAAACCGAAATAAAATCATTCACGAAAATTCCAGGATCTCTCGTCGCGACTAGGTAGAATCGATATGGTCGTCGGTATCTTGGGCCTGGAACATAAACGTCTCGCCTGAAATAGTCTTGTCAGATATTGACGAATCTTCTTTCGACGTTCTAAAATTAAACGAGAATTTAAACGTCTATGACCAATTCTAATCGAGTTTCTAGAATAATTGTAATATGTCTGTGTGCGAGTAACACCGTTCAGTTACGATTAAGTACCATTTGTTCTGTCGTGAGCACTCGAAGAACGTTGGTGGAATATCTCAACGAGAAGATAAACTCTGTCGTCTTTGTCCTCTCTTTACGAGCCACGTTTCTTTAGTGAGTACCTCGAATGGAGTTGCAAATGTTATTTGCCCGGAGATCCGCGAATCTGAACAATAAACTGACGTAACGCGACACCGCGCAAGTGTCTCTAAAGGAACGATGGAAAATATTAAACTGGTAAGCAGGGACACGCGCAATTCGGTTTAATCGAAACAAGTTACAATACTACCTACGACGTAACAGCTCGTATTTCGGGCTTCACTCGCGCGAAGAAATTTTACATTGTAAATGTGGGTTAGGAGATGAGAAACGGTGGAGAGTACACAGTGGACGTAACACTGCTCGTTTCAGAATAATCGCGGTAAACGTTTGCTCGCACGAGCGGAAAATAATGGGGTGAGCTTAATTTCGAAGTCGAATTACACGATAATATTCGTTCGAATGTGGACTACGAGAGAGGGAGGAGTTTACTACGCGAAAGATTACCAAATAATAGTCACGAAATGTTCGCGCGTATCTTGCGCGTCGATTCAAATTTGTATTCTACGAGACTCCGAGCTCCACTCTGATTTTAACCGCTCGCAGGGCGCGGAATAAATTCTACCGAAATTATCGTTGTAAGAGAAGCCACTAGACGGAGAAAGAGAGCAACGAAAGCGATCGTTCGCGAATTCACGAGGGACGGCACGTCGCGACGTCGAGAAGCTAAGGTTAATTAAGCTCGCTTTATCCATCTCGCTGTAACATAGGACCGATGGTATTCCATCTCTGCTCCATTCAAATTTCTCTCCCATGGGAGAAGAAATGGAGAATGAATTCGGTGTTAATCTTCCGTCACGTTCGCCTCCTCGTTCCTCGAATTTCGAAATCTGCGCGCTCGATGCGAGCGCAATGGCTCGGCGCAGTTCAAACTTCGACGAGTGATTGGCCTCAGAAAAGAAACGAGTCCAGGAGGATCTTTAATTACGCACTGTCCAATATGCAATCATCACAACGTATTTGAAATTATTCTCTACATTTGCTAATACACTCTCATAATTTTAATATTCTCCGCATTTCGAAATCTCCCCCGCAAACACTCCGCCGCACTGTAATTATTGAAATTTTAATCACATCATTAATTGGATATTAATGTTCCCGATGAGATATAAACCAGGAGATACAATTGTTGTTCCATTGATTTGCTCGTTTCAATTTCACAACGCTGATACGAAATTTTAATCTCGACGTCAATACTATACGCATTCTCCGTCTTCTACATATTTGAAAAGGGTCGCGAGAATTGCCTCTGTATTCTCGCGGAGGGAGAAGCATAAAATGAAAGGAGAGCGAAGCGAACGGGAGAGAAGACAATCCTCGAGTTGTAAAATATGAAACGAATCCTATGTGACACTTGAAATATCCTGCTGGCAATCCTTTCGACTACTCTTTCAAAAAGCAAAGGGGAAAAACAAAAAACACCGTTCCCGATTTTTCGCAAAAACCCTCCGCTTCGATTGACGCGCGTACAGAGCCCGTCGAATCGTACGGACCAGATTTTCGCGGCAATCTCCATGTCGACCTGCACTTCCACTAGGCGGGCATCGCTTGTGAAAATCGTACGACAGAATACAGTCCTGACGTGCATTTACACGCGCTCGCGCGCGCGTTCGCATCGAGGGTTGCAGCGATAAATATCCAGGAGACTCGCGCAAAGGAGAAGCTTGCAGCATGCATGCAAGACGAGCGTACGCCCGAGGAGAAACACGAGGGTGAAGCAACGGCCAACTGTTTATCGAGACGAGAGAGAATTTGATAAATTAAGAGAGAATATTTGCGCATCTTCCAGAACGATGTGATTACCGTGTGCGAAATTATTGGAAGACTTCCGACCGATTTTGAAGGGAGTGCACGATTCGTTTTAATTGTTAAGATTTGTTAATTAATAACGCATCGTCGACTCGTGTATATTTGCATTCGGTCACGTACCGAGTTGGAATATATCTTCAATTTTGCAAACAGGCATTCGTCGTTAATTATTTCTATCTTCGTTGCTATTTTATCGAGACGGTTGTCGATGTGTGAAGATCCTTAAGATGATTTTTTCTCGCGACTCTTTTATCTTTCTCCTACACCTCGTGGACTTGTTGTCGCGATCAATGGAATCGCGTATGAGCGAGTGAACGTCGAATTCAATGCCCGTCAAAAGTTCTCGACATTAACGCCGTCAAGCCTTCCGCAACTTGCGTCGTTCGCCGAAAATTGAATAAACATTTGAATTTTCACGCGTCCGGCGCCGACACGGCGAATGTTCCACTGGCGTGCGGTTTAAACTTTCAAATGCGTCTGGACCGATTGAATTAAACGTTCGATGCTCAACGACGAAAGTAACTGTTAAAGAGCGACCGGATGAAAATAAAAATAGAAAACATGAAATGGCCTCGAGAGAACGTACAAGGACAATCGTGAGGGACACGTTGATGCTCTCGGATTCGAGTTCGACTCGAGTCGAGAGGGATTATAATTATGATCGTAGAGATAAGAAAAAAAAAAATTCACGAAAGTCACACACGCGCCTGTTCCACGAATATTCTACGAAATCACAAATTCGCACCATCAGCGCACAGACGACTTTTAGGAGACGAGAGGAAAAGAGAGAAATGGAAAGGGAAATGTGAGAAAAGCGAGACGACGAGAGACGAGCAAAATACTATTTCGAATATCTCGTATAGATATTTATATACTAACGGAATTGGCAAAAAGTGGCCGAGCGTTCTCTTCAGTTCTAGGGGTACAGTTATCGATATCTCGAATGCAACAGGATGATTTACATTCTGTAAAATAAACGAACGATAGCCGAAGCTTAGAACGGAACCCGTTAATTAAATCTCGACATAGTGTCTTACTCGTCCCAATCTCATCGTCGATCGAGGGAAAAACTTTCGTTTCACGGGTCCTAAATCTTTATAGAGTTTAGAATCGCGAGTTGACAGTGAACTCCGATAATTTGTGAGACCAAATTAGCAAGAGAGAGAGAGAGAGAGAGAGAGTGTGTGTGTGAGGACGAAGAAGAAGAAATCAGAGAGAAAAATAAAAAGCGAAAAAAAGATACGAGCTCACCAATCTATATATTTCTGTAAATAAACGCAAACACGAATTATTACAAATGGAATTTACTATAGATATCTGTATACTATTGTTTCATAAAAAATCGAATTAAAATGGGTCGACGTGCATTCATTTCACTCCCGTCCGACCCACTCGCTTTCCTCTTATCGAATATTATAAAGAAGCGAAGAACACTCGCGTATCACGTAATGCATCTTAATTCTTCCAATTTCTCAATCCACGGTCCTGCAAGGTCTCTCTCGTCTATCGACAATCGAAACCGACGAGAGACCCAAAAACGACCAAGAAATAGAGACAAACGCGAAGAAGTTGTATTCGTCGAAAACCCACGACGCTTTTTCCTCGAACGAACGACATCCTGAGAGAAAATCCGAAAGGGTCTTTCTACGTTACATTCCTTTCGGAGTAAGTCACGCCGCAACTTTTCCTCCGTGCTCCAACGGCAATGAAGAGAGAAGCGCGCGCGGTATCTCGTCGTAGCGTTCCAATAGCCATTCTCAGATCTTAATTTAATTGAAAATCCTGTTTCCGGTGCGCGGGGCATTAAACAAAGTAGTCCAATTAGAATCCTCCCCGTGAAACTTATAATCCTATTAATAACAATAGGATTCCTCAGACTCGTAATATTCGACGATGGAAAACTTTCGGAAAGGCTCAAGTGGCCGGGCAACTTGGTGCTACCCCTCGAAGGATTTGTTTTCTACCAGACCGTAACGACGTCCGGCTACGAATAATTAAGCGCGCGAGAACATGCGGTGAGAAGCTCGAAAGATAGTTGGAAAGGAGAGTAAAGAGCAAAAGTACAAAATTTCACAAGGGTACTGACGATTTTACAATTGAAACGATACGCACTCCGGTACATGAAGAAGTAAAAAAAGCAGCTTGCCGTGAGTCTCACTGAAAAAATTAAACTACAGGGTGCCAAAGTTCGGTTTCGATTTTAACCTAGGCCATTGATGGCAAACCTTTTGACCTAGGCGGATCAAAATTTTGAAAAACCTTAACTTAACTCTGCTACCATGTCACATATAGAAATATTCGTAATTTTTTTATATTCGCAATCATAGTGAAAAAGAAAGATTTATGTTTTTAATATTTATTTTAACTGCTTCCACATAAATCGCGGAGCTTTTTCTAAAAGATTTATGTAACACATTTTACTCGAGTGGTCCCCAACTATGACTGTTGCGAGAGAAAACTATTTGAATTATACAATTTTTTGACTTCGTCGATACGTGTCGCTCAAAATGAGTTCGCGTGTCACTTCTGACACGCGTGTCATAAGTTCACCATCACGGACCTAGACGGACGGCCACTTAAATTCACCACTCGTTCGTTATTAATTTCCGTTCTCGAGCAGAACATACCTCACGACTGTCTCGAATATTCCTCGGCTCACTCGCACGTCCCAGGCGGATTACGTTAATGTACTTTGGACGGTGGTCCTACGAACCATGGGCGGGTAAGGAGCAAAGGGGTTGTTACCCTCCTTCGAAGTTTCGTCGGTGGCAAAACTCTAGTACACCGAGACGAGCATTTCGAATTTCACCAGGTGACTCCTGCCTAAAATTACCCAGACCAAAATGACGAGGTGACGAGGCCATTCGCGTGGCCACTGAGGAGGTTCTGCAAATTTTCACTACGCGACCTACGAGGTAAGAAATTCTCGAGATCCGACCAAATGGATGATTATTATTAACGAAAGTTCTCTCCTCCAGAATCTGCCTTCGCAATAATCGCACTGTAATCTTTCACGAGTTTCCAGCGCAATTATAAACGAACGGAAGACCATAGAGTGTGGACCACGATTTTTTTCGAGATAGGTTTACATCGTAAAAACTGGAGCACGAAGTAGAAAATAAAAGAGAAACTTGGTAAACGGTGCCCGACGTGTGCATACGACCACGCGCACACCGCACCGATAGCCCTCCAAAACCAATATCCTGTGGAACTTTCGTTATCGATGGATCTATTGTAAAAATATTTTCGGTTCCTTTTTTTTCAAAAAAGAAAGGGAAGTTAAAAGGTGCGCGATTGCAAAAGAATGGATTTGCCTACACATTCATTCCACGATGTATCCAGCACGGGTATGCCGCGGTAGGATGCGGTCGGCTCTCGATAAAAATTGTTCGAGCCGAGTACATATTCAGTTGATAACACCTGCTAATGGAAAAAATTTTCTTTGAAAGGCACGTCCAAGTGGACAGTAACACGAGATACTCCTGGAATTCAATATTCTCCATACACGAACCGGAAAATCGACGCAGCAACAATTTTAAACAATCGCCAGCAATTAATTCGGAAGAATTCACCCTCGCGCTTCTGCTTGTATAAAAATACTCCCTTCTAACATTCCCTAAACAACCCTAAAACTGTTCACCGCTGCTTTGAAGTACCCAAGGGTCTCGATCACGAACGAAAGCCCAAATGCGTGAGAGCCTCCGAAGATCCGGGAACGAGAACAAGCTGTGCTTCGATTCGTGAGATTAACGCGACGTGAACGCGAGAAAGCGGAAGAGGGTGGCGGACAGTGGGTCGGTGGTAGAAACAAGCGAATCACCGTGAATTAACAGCGGAAGGTGCCGAGGAACGTTGAGTCTGGAAGGACGTGGGGTTCGCGTGACTGGCTAGCCAGGTGCGAGGTTTCTCCCAGGTGTTTCCGTGTACTTCGTAAATTACGTATCTATTTGTAAAGTTCCCTCGTTACTCGAAGATTGGGTCGCAGTCGAAGTGGGGCTCGCGCGCAACTGCGGTGGGACTTTGTCGGTAGTAAAATCGCAAACAGGTGGTTCCACACACTTCGTCCATTATACCTCTGTAAACTTCAAGGTTCGCTTCGAGCGCAAGAAACGACGTCGAGGGGTGGATTTCACAACCCTCCACCCCTTGGCGAGCGAAGGTACATACCTCTTGCGCTCACGGTAATATCGGTACTTGTTGCCCCCGCGGCGAAATTAATAACTACCAGGAGTATTCGTGCCACCCGTCCACCCCTTCTCTACCATCACCCACCACTACGAGGCATTCCCTTCCTCGAACCTCTTCGACTTTTCGGCAAAATGGACTTTGCGAATACCCTCCGAAGAAGGTGGGTTTAAACTTTAACGAGTTGCCCAGACCAGGATGTTCGTCGGAGTGGTTATCGCAAATTTATCGAGGGAAGCGATGTAAAATAGTTAGTCTCGAGGTTTCTTCATCTTCCAAGATCGAAAGCTCCGTCGGTTCAGAAAAGGTAACTTTCCTCCCACTCTTGCTTATTCACCGCGAAACCAATATTCAACTCTCTCGAGTGATTTACCACAGCCTGCTTTATGCGCGCTCCCACTTTTCTCGACGCTTCATCGAATTACGCTCAAAGCCCAGTGGACAGGCCCCAACAACAACAACAACAACACCAACACCGACATAATAAGGCGTTAAGCACCAACCTCGTCCATCATATTCACGAAGCTGGGAAGTATGCGAGGCTGCCACTGCGGAGCTGACTCGACTACGAGATCATCCACGAATTTCCTCACGGTTCGGAGAGGACGAGGAGGTGAAGTGGTGGAAGCAGTGGGGTGGTGAAGGCCTCCTCCAAGATAACCGAACCCGCTCGAACGAGTTTCGAGTGGCGCGCAGGGTCCCCAGGCGACTGGCGATCCTCGCCCAGTGAACGAGCGTTTTCACGCGAATACTCTTGTTCGACTAAACCTGCGAGAGGAAGAGAGAGAGAGAGAGCTAGAGGAAGTTCCCTCGATACGAATCCGCGGAACTTCCGTGAGTGGTAAGTGGCAAGTCGTCAAGGGCTCGAGGCACGACGGAGACAAGCTACGCTCTACGAGATATCCCGTTGGAATTAAATTCTGAGCGAGCGAGCGTTCGTGGACAAGGGAGAATCACTGTCCAGAATCCTCTGGTCACGTCATTCTGGGGAAGCGTACATCAATTGAACTCGAGTAGCAAGCTAGACCTGACGCTTCCGTCCCCCTTTCAACGATACTGTGCCTAGGGTCAGAATGTAGCCCGCCGTGTTTCACAGGGGGACAAGACGCGTTGTCGAGTAGTTGGAGGCCAGTTTACCACGCCCGTTGCTCCCTGCTTCCGGTCCAATGAAGAACGAGAGTCTTCAGAAGCGCTGGAAATTTTCAGAATTTTCTGTCGTCGTGTCGGTTGTTTTCTGCTCTTGTTCGACCAAATGTTCCAGATGAAGAGAGAAAGAGAGGAAGGAAATTGAACAGGGGTCGTGAACGAGGGTCTTCAGAAGATCTGGAAATTTTCAGAATTTTCTGTCGTCGTCTCGGTAACGCTTTCTTTCATCTCGATGTTCGGGTAATATCAGCTCGGTTCAGAGATAAACATGAATACGATTTGAAGATCTAAAGTAAATAAGTCACTCCCTTTACGGTCGATGCCTAATAAAAATACGATCGGATGTATTGAACCAATACTAATCTAAATATTTCACTACAATTGTAAAAAGAAATTCACTATTTACAGCTGATGATAATTATTCGAAATTTGTTATCTTTCTTTTTCTGGTAGATAAAACCTATTCCGACTTCTTCTTCAACAGTGGTTGAGAATGAGAGATTTTTAGAAAAAATAGTGGGACCTGTATGGAGTACAGAAATCCTGCGTTTGCGCACTAACGAAGAGCCCGAGAGTGCGTTCGATTGATTTACCAACTCGCGCAAATATTCACAGAAGAATTCCAATCTTGAATACGAGGGAGAGTGAAAAAGCCGGACGAATTTCGGAAAATCCGATTCCGTTCCTGTCGCGTCGCTTACGCGCGCAGGTTTACGGGTTGCGATGAAACTGCAATCGAGCGATTCGAGTTTGTTTAGAGTGTCCGCTTGACGTGCGGCCATTTAACGTTTTAACAAGGAGCGGACGTTCGGGGCCGATAGAAGAGCGTTTTTTCCGGATGCTCCTCACAAAGGATCAGCGCGCGCGCAGGAGTTATGCCGAGATTAAATCGTCCCCTGGTCCTGTCGATCGTCGGCGACATCAAAGAATTGGTCCACGTGGGAAACGAGCTGCGGCCGTGGCTCGAAGACGAGATCGAGCATCTGTCCTGGAGGTTTCCCGGCACATTTGCAAAGGACGTGGACGCCCTCGAGATCATCGACGGGCATAACGGATCGGCCGGAGAGTTTTACATTCTTCTTCTCGAAGTGGCTTACGACAGGTCGGTCGTTTCTACCTGCATATGAGTGAGCGATGAAATTTTTTGTTTATTTCACGGGTAGGGCAAAGCTCGGATGGAATGTGCGCGCGACGGATTGCGTGGTACGAAAAATCTGGAATAGATCGTCGAAAAATTAAAAAGCAGAAGACAGAATTTGTTCTATTGTGAAAACTTTCCAGGATGCACTTTGTTCTAAGGCTGATCGTCGACTTCCTCGAGACCTGTCCGTCGATCGAGGATCATTTCAAGGATGATAATGTCAAGAGACCCAATTACATGTCGATGTCGAATTTGATATGGCTGGTGTGGAATCGATTGAAGATGATACACGAGCAAGGGACAACGAGCGTGGTAAAGAGATTTTACCTAAGTTTACAGCTATTAATTCATGTCGAAACGAGTAATTCACACTTGTCGCACACTCGAGAGATCGTTAAATCGTAGGAAGTTTGCAATCAATTCGGTCTAATTGCAAAATTTCCAATCCACCGATTATTCTCGGTTGGATAGTTCTCCCTCTTCGTCACTGATTTGATCATTAATCAAGCAATTATCAGCGAATCTACTTGATAATTATTTGCATACTCTACACCTCGAATCACAATCCTTCTTTCAAATTAGTTCTTGATTTTTTTTTCACTTCCTATGGACAGACTATAAAGTTCGGTCGCCTCGGTAATTCCATTTCGGATTTCTAATTTCCGTAAGATGTTGAAGTCTCTCTTATATCTCGTCTGTGATTAGACGCTCTCTTCGTTATTCTCTGGACAGGACAAAGGCCAAATAGAATCGAATGCGAAGACCTATCGATATGGTAGGTCTCGAGCAGAATTGTTCTAGAAAAGTGATCATCGCTTTTATCCGCAAGCTTGTCATCGGAAATTCGAGGAACTCGCATCGACATATGCGTTGGCCGTCAAAAACGGGGTCAAAATTGATTGGTAGAGAATCGCCTTTATTACCGGTGCTCCCTAGATGCATTTCAATTGAGCAAAGCTCCACGTTGCAGAAAGAATCGATTCCAATTCTGTTTAATGGTAAACATTTCATTATTTATACGGAGCATTTAATTATTTCCAACCGACGACCTACCGCCGGTAAAATTAAATTCCTGTACATTAATGGAGAACAGTGCTCGCCATCCTTAATTGACAAGCTCGAGTGAGCGCAGGAAAGCTTTCGGGACGCAGCTCGCATTCTCCTTACATAATCGAATTGAATTGCAGAATTGAAGGAGAAGAGGAAGAAGAAGCGGTAGAAATCCCAACCGGAAGCTTAGAGTCACCCTTGAGGAGAGACTGCGAGGTGGGTGGGAACGGAGAAACTTTAAATCACCTTTAATAAGAGAGGATTGCCGATGACAGCTCTAATTTCGTAAAACGACTTTAAAACTGTTCCGTTGAGATTTGAGTTCGGCTCGGGAGCACTTGAGATATCGCCCGTTGACGGAGATTAAGACCATCCCTTTGAAATTTTAACGAGTCCACCGCCCTGTCTGCGGCCCACTGTTAGCGACTGAATGGGCACCATCAAAATTCTTCTCACGTGTTGTTTTTCCATTATCATGCTGAAAGCCGCAATAAAGAGGGGACGTCCCAAGCTTTTTACAACATTCGAAAAATAACATTCAATACTACCGAGGAAAAGCAGAAACTGGCATCGTGAGCGACATTTTACCGAACACTCGCGTCTCCAAATCCCTCCTCTGTAAATAATTACGCAACGCCAGTGATCCACTGTTGACAACTCTGCGAGAACTAAAAATTTCTTCTTCGACTTCGTTTTCGGCTTTCACGGTGAAAGCCACCGGGATAAAGTCTCACTGAAGCTTTTTACAATCTCCATAAACAGACGAGTAATTAATATTAACAATGAAAAGTGAAAATTCCGTCGTGTCCGAAATTTCTCCCAATACTCATGCTCCCAAATTCAGTCTCTCTAAATAATTACGTAACCTCAGTGGTCCACTGTTAACTACTCTATACGAACTATACAAATTTCTTCTTCGAGTCCATTTTCAATTTTCACAGTGAAAGCCACTACAGAAAGCACTCACATGTGCTTTATAAAGTGCCCCAAAAAGAATGCGTTTTCAACACGAAAAAGAGAAAAAGAAAATGGAACCGTGTCCGACAGTCTGCCTAACTCTCGCACTTCCAAATCCCTTCTCTATAAATAATTACGGAACGCCAGTGGTCCAATGTTAGTTAACTACTCTATGAGAACTAAAAAAATTTTCTTTGAGTTCGTTTTCAATTTTCACGGTCAATGCCAATAAAGAAAGGGCTCGCATGCGCTTTCTAAAATGGCCCAAAACGAATGCGTTATTAATATTAACAAGGAAAAGAGAAAATGGCGTCGTAATCGACATTCTGCCTAACGCTCGCGCTTCCAAATCCCTTCTCTGTAAACAATTACGCAACGACAGTGATCCATTATTAAGTACTCCACGAAAATTACCAAAATTTCTTCCTCGAGTCTATTTTTAATTTTCAGGGTGAAAGCCAGTAAAAAAAGAGCATCCATGTGCTTTCTAAAATGCCCCAAAACAAATAATATTAATATCAACAAGGAAAAGAGAAAATGGCATCGTGACCGACATTCTGCCTAACGCTCGCGCCTCCAAATCCCTTCTCCGTAAATAATTACGCAACGCTGGCGACTCCCACTAGTTTCCCTTGCCAGCGTGGCTTTTCGTCATTAGCTTTAATTACAGGTGAATCGGGGTCGCGTTCGCGGACCCCGGATTGCCAGCTTCGAATAAGCTCGCTTCTAAACACGACGGCGAGGCGAGGAGCGGAAAGGTTTAGCATTCCGTGAGAAAGCCAACCGCTATTCTGCGAGCTCGCACGGACCTGCGCACGATCTGGCAAACAAACGACGATAATAGAATATCGTAATTAATGCAGTGACACTGTGTATCGCATAATCCCAGCCGACTGCATAATCGAAACGCGACACGTGCTGCTGTATACCGCCGCTTGACACTGTAGAACCGCCCTAAGGTCACAGAACTGTGTCAATAGATTCTGGAATGCAAACATACCCATGATCCTTGGGCCGTGGAATGTGGCAGGGATCTGAGAGAGAGCCTGCACGTGGCATGATCATGGGGGTGCCTATTCACCAGCTGGAATAACACTCGACGCCATCCTCCATTCGATTAATAAACCTAATCGAACATCAACGACCCAGTTCTCGAACTAATCGGTTCAATTGAAGCATCCGAAAAAAATCGACGCGTCAAAAAGCCCTTGGGAACATCCTATTTACCCTATTCTCGTACTCCTCCAACCCCGAAACCAATCTCTCCGCTAACCATTCGACGATCCCTCACCCTTGTCTCTCCTTTCAGGCAGACCTGAAAGATTCAAACTCGAGGGACCACCCCAAGAAGCACGTGACACGCGGCGCCCAAACTCACGCGACCTGCGTGAGTCACTGCGAGAGCTGCTCGATGGCCGGCGAAACTATTCTGCGAATGATAAATGCGATCGGGGCCGCCTTCGGGGAGAATAAATTAATTTCCGCCGCGGCGGCAGAAAGGTATTGCTTCCGGCTCGGGGGTGGATTTCTAGGAACGAATGCTCGGGGGTTAGAGGGTGGTTCACGCCTCGCGCTTCCACCCACCCCACTGATAGAGTTGCACCTGCGCACTCTCTGTCTCTGTCTGGGTTCTCCTTCTCTCTCTCTCTCTCTCTCTCTCTCTCTCTCTCTCTCTGTGGTTCAACCACCTCCACCCCTAGCAGGCACTGCTGCTGACGATCCCCTTTCAACTCTCTCAGGGTGCTGGCGAAAGGCGATATTTACCAGAAGACTCAATGGGGCGTGATGAGGAGGCTGGCGGACGCCGTCGGGACGGACGTCGAGCAGGCGCTACGACTGATGCGAGAAAATGATTTGAAAAGGACCTCCGCGAAACGAGATTACGAGAGGGACGTGAAGGCCTTCAGGGGTGAGCTTGCGAGCGCCCAGAGCGAGCTGGACAGGCTGAGAGATGAGCTCAAGAATGGTAAGTTTTCGATGGGGCTGGTGAAGTCGATGGATGCGTTCATGGGTTTCCATGGGTGATGGATGAAGGTGAACTTGAGTGCACGCGTGATCATCACCCGAAGATGAGAACCCACTCCAATGCTTTCTATGTAAATTAAAATTTTATCGCTGAATTTGTTGAAACTTGGGCTGGATCTCGCGTAGACATCTCAAGTTGATCCGAAACAAGGAAGGTCCTTGATGATTTTCCTGAAAATCGAATTCAGTTTTTCGTCCATCTACTGGTGCCTTAACAGTGTCACGACTAACTTGTAAAGGCTAAGAGCATGCTAACTGGGACGAGGATTTTTTTTTATGAGATTCTAGGAGTAGATGAAGTCAATTGATGTGTTCATGGGTTTCCATGAGTGATGGATGAGGATAAGCCTGAATGCACGCTCGAAGATAATGTAATAAGTCACTCCCTTTATGGTCGTCCCTAAAAATTGGACTTCGCTTCAATATTTTTCTAATCGAACTAAAATTCTAGCGCGATGATCAATCGATCGCTAACACTAATCCAAAAATCAACCGCGTCGCGCGTGCAAATTTCAAATTGATCTAAAGCAAATTGGGAGCCATTGACGATCTTCCTTAAAAACGAATTCACTTTTCCACCTACCCCCTGATCCCTTAATCGTTCCACGATTAACTTCCCCCAACTATTTTATCCTTTTCCTTTCATTTCTCTACGATGGAACTGCGGAGGTTTCCATCGTCGACCTTTCCTCATCCCTCGAAGGATCGAAAATTCCTCCTTCACCTCCCCGCCCTCTTCTCTAATAGTTTTAGTTTCCACAACGGATCCCCGTCGTCGAAACTTTCTTTATCGATCAAATTCCAAACGGCCTCGGGTCTTCGACGGGCTTCGGGAGCAAAGGGGAGGGAAAACTGGTGGCGAGGGAGTTTGGCACGAAGTTCGACTTAAGGAAATCGATAAACAGCAGGCGGTAGGTGTCCACGGCACGTACGCAGGGGATGACCGTAACGTGAGTCAGGAAATGCATTTGAAAATTTTCGAAATGGCCGGACCCTGTCGTAGGAAAAATTTCGAAACGACAGCTCAGGTCGAACGATAGGGTCGTACTCGTTTGCTCACGACGAAATGAAAATTCCGCCGCCTCGAATTACGCTCCGCTCTTAGTGCCGATCGAATGTGAATTTTTTCCTCGAAATTCTCAAAGGAGTAGCTGTAATTTACTTATTTATTTATTTTAAACGGGTGACTCCTCTTTCCTTTCAATGATTCCAAACACAGTGAAAGAAGACGTCAGGTAAATAAAAGTACAGCATTGTAACGAATTTAACTAATTTAGCTAATATGAGCGAATGTAAAGAAAAATGGAGAAAACCAAAAAAGAAGCAATTTTCGAACCTTCCTAAAATGTATCGTATACTATTCTAACCATCTTAAACGCCTTCCAAAAAAAATTCTCTTTGTTCCAGCTGCGACACACGCGACGAATCTGCGAGCCGAAAATTCTCAACTGGAGAAGAGCAACGACGAATTAAAAACCAGGCTGTCGAGCAAGTGCAAGGAAATATCGGATCTCGGTATGTACACGGAAACGAATTGCGAACGAATTGCGAACGAATCGAATCCTCGAGCCTGCGGTGAACTGGATGGATTACCTTTGGTCCGCAGCTCGTTCTGACGAATACGTTTTAATATCGAGCCATTGCTTAGGAGCTAATCGACTCGGCTACGTCGACTATCATCTGCCGCTTTTTAATCCCTACGAGAAACTTTTAAATTCTCTCTGACATCCCTCTTCCACCCATCAGCGCACGTGGGCATTGATCAACGCCCTCTTCAATCATCCCATTAATCGACTGTGATATTTCGCGCCGCAGGCGAAATTCGAAATAATTGCTCGGCCAAATCGGATTTGAACGAACCGTCGAATGAAAGCGCGCTAGCGATCAATCTCGCCAGTTGACTCGCGATCACGTGACTCGAGAACATGCTAAAAACCAGCACCACCGCGTCTTTAACCGTTCGAGTCCAAAGGGTTATCGAAAAAACACTGTCGAAAAATTCCAAACAGCGCAACAGAACTTGCCTGAATACAATGCGAAAATACCCAAGAGGCGTGATCTTCGAAAGCTCGTCTAAATTCAGTGCGAAAAAACAGAGTGTCGGATAAAATTATCAAAGGACTCAACGAAATACAAAATATGTTACTTCCACGCGTTATTTACAGAAAAAACAATGCGATGTTAATACGTCACTAAAATTGTGCGAGCTATTTCAACAGTAGCGTGCGCAGATTTTGAGTGCACAGTCATTTCTCGATATCGTTAAACCGTGTTAGGATTTTTCAAAGTGAAATCTGAGGAGCTCGATGGCATCCCTTTGGAATTCAAACAATCGACCAAATTTTCGATGAGTGTTCATTCACCGTTCAAAATTCCTTAGCCTACTCGAAGGATCTTTTGGAAAATCAACTAAGCACCCTCGCCGAGAATGAATCAGACTTGAAAGCGACCGTTGCGAAGCAGATCGAGGAGATGAACGATTCTCAAAAATCGTGGACCGAGAAGGAGCAGGACCTTCTAGTTTCGATCACCGACCTGCGGAAGACAATCGAAACGGTAAGTCTCAATGCAATACCCAATAAAGAATCGTCTGATCAAAAATCCATTTCAATCTCCACAGTCGTCTTTGTCGTCCCACTAATACGGTCGTCAATTTAACAACAGTATCTCGACGGACGAGAGAACGCGCGCGAGTCTAAACGCGGCTTCGAACCGCTTTGATAATCCCGTACTCGCGCATAGTCTAATTAATTCGCTCGTAATATCCTCGCATTCACCGGCTCGCTCGAATGGGCGCCATCTGTTCAATGATTAATTAATAGCACCGTCGAGATGCCTGGGCCGTTCCCAGGGCACCACCTCCACGATCACCTCCGCGAGAAGAGGAGGAGTAGAAGGAGGGACCGATAGAAATTAGCCGCTTGTTTAGACAATCCTGCGAAGTGGGAATACCCGAGTGCCATTAAGCCGCCTCCTCACCCCGTGTCGGATAAAGCGAACGTATGCTCCCTCATCGCGAAACTATCGAACGATTCGATGAAAATCAGTGTCGGACCGCGACTCGCGATTAATCGAATGAATTTGTTCGCGACAACTAACGGCTGAGGATGGAGGAAGGATAAAGTAGCCAAATGCTCTTGAAATTCTTCCGAGAAGAACTGTTTAACGAGAAAGGGAAAAGCTGTGGGTAACGTGGAACACTCGAGAGTCACGAAGGACCGCACTGAGAGGAAGGTATATGATATATCTAACTATAATGGCATAGTAACAAAATTATAGTTGGAAATATCATATTTATGGTAAATGTTCCCATAATGTCGATAATTACGATAGAGGCATAGTATAAGCAACTATATTATGTTTCTACCCGAAATTATGGGTATTTCAACTAAAAATATAGTATGGTTGAAAATATATAATGGTAAGAAAAGTAATTATTTTGTATAGTCAATATTGCCAGAATATTTCATACATAGTGATAGAATTAACTATACTCGCATAGCACATTTTATCATATAGATAATAACATAACCATTTGTATAAATCCTTCATTCTACTATATTTTCTATGGTTAAGCGAACTATAAAAATATGTTTGACGCCAAATTTCACTATAAAATATAACGAGATTATAGTAAACCCAACGATTTTTTTCTCTCAGTGCGAGCAATCGACGATCGTGCGGTGATGCGCGTTTCTTGGAGGAAAGAGAGAGAGAGAGAGAGAGAGAGAGAGAGAGAGAGGGAGAGTGTGTGTGAGAGAGAGAGAAACCGAAACCTGCATTAGAGACGAATACGACTTACAACGTGCACCAATAAAGTCATTCATTATTTTGCTTTACAAACGCGTTCATTTGTACACGATAATCCCATGAAACTATGATCCACCCTCGAAGGCGAAGAAATCTCGTCGAGCCATCTCGCCCAAAATTTCCTACTGAACCTGGAAAATTTTCAATCTCCAGATTGAACGTGAGAACGAGAATAAGCTCGCGTCTATGGAAGAAGAATTGAAGGTGGCGCGCGCGTCCGTATCTACTTCCAGCAGCTCGACCCAGACGACCGAAAGTCCTTTGAAAGTCGACAAAAACGTCGGCTGCAGTCTACCGATCTCGCGCGACTCGACGAGGGACGAAGGCCAATCGATCTCGGGTGCCGATCCCGTGGCGGATATGAGTAGGCAACTGATCTCGAATCGCGAGAAGATGGAGGATCTCGCGCGACAAAACGAACGGCTCACGAAGACGTTGAGTCGACTGCGAGACTATCGAATGGCGGGCACGACGGTGAACGGCCAGGGCAAATGACGTGGCCCACGCGCGGATTTCCGCGACTTTTCTCTCACCCGAGAAAGTCGATCCTGATAAATTATTCAGGCGGAGAACTCACCTCGTAATCCCGAGGGAAAACTGCAAAGGGGTCCCGCGAGCGAGCAGGGACATTCTTCTTGTTGAAAGCAGAAGGAGTAGAGGAGATGAGAAAGGGTGCGGAATGATTTGAGAGGGGATGGCAAAAAGGTGACGGGGGGGGGGGGGGGGGTTGCAAAGGAGGGTTGAAGAATTTTTCGGCGATATTGCGTGGGGATGTTTGCGAGCAGCGAAGCCGGTAAAGGGAATAGTTTGTAGTTCGAGATGCGGTGTATCGAAAACCGCTTTGGGAATTTCTTCGCTTCGCGGAAAATTTATATTCATCTTGAAGGAACACTCTTGCCCTCCCGTATTTCTTGCTATACACTCGCGGGATCGAGCGGTACTTCAATCTCGAATTTTGCATATTGGAAATTGACGCGTCATTGAAAGATGTGCCTATGAATAGATCGCCTTTGTCGAGAAGCTCCTACTCTCTCTCTCTCGTTTGCTTTCGAGTTTTCCGTCAAGTTGGAATTTTCATGGAGATTACGTAACAAGGTTTGAGCTCGGTAGGCGTGCAACCTCCCTGTAATAATCCCGGAAAGCCAGGGCCAAATTTCAGATTCGTCCTTCTAATTGGAGGCGTAATTCGCGGGCGGAGGTTGCGAGGTGAAATTTTCCAAAACTGTCGAGCGGCCGAAGTTTTATCGAGGCCCGTTTACGTTTCGTTGAAAGCATTAGCCCTGGAAGCCGCGAGCTTAACGAGAATATCAAATATTAGAGCTAACGTCATTTTCCGATCATGTCGAATTTTCGTTGATCATCGAACATTATCATACTAAATATCCCCGAGGGCTATTTAATTTTCTTGAAATGATATTAAACGCGACGCGGTCAAGTGGACCGAATCAAGTGTATCCAATTTCACTCCTACCGCGGTCCCTCGGCGTATCAATCCAGCAACCTCCAGATTTACACGCAAAGCACTCGAATTCAAAATGAACCAATAAACGATCGATTATTCAGTGGTAAAACCGAAGCCAGATACAACAAGACACTTATAATTAATTATTCTTCCGACACAAAAATATGTTTAAGTTTGTAAAATAATAAAATGTTGCTAACTCGTGTCAGTCGATTTATTTTTTAATCTGCACGCTCGACACTATTCATGCACTCGTGCGTGTCCTATTAGAGACGTACCATGTTCTACTCGGTCTGACTATAAAGTGAGTTACCCTACTGCGGAGACTGCGGAATGAGCTGTACTACTGCAGGTGACTAGAGACCGACCTATCCTACTGCAGGTACTCTCGGCCTTTGAGCAACGGCTGCTGCTAATCTTCGCACGCGCGGAACTTTTACAAAGAAATTCAAGAAAGACGTGGCAAATCCCGATGAGAATTTAAACGAGAATTTTCTTGAGCTCGAAGAAACGAGCGAAAGAGAACCTGCATACGTGCTGTAAGCCCCAGCCATCGCTTAAAGCTGTGACGACCACCCAATTTCTTGTCGTCTCCAAAAACTATTACAATCGAGTCGAAGCCAATTAACGCGATAAAATAAATGACGATAATTTCCTAGAGTTAACAAAATCCCTCGGTGCAATTTGCTCGACGATTGACTGGGAACGAATGGCGCGATATCAACCGGCGAATAAATGTATACGGACTAATTGTTTCTCCCACGATGGAGCCTAGTAACGAGTAGATTTGCATTCGAATAATTATTCAATTAAATATTCATGCAAATAAATACCCACCTATGCTCGCACCGGTGTAAACACCCGGACGCTTACGCCAGCACGGAAATGGAATGCAAACTGGCGGAAATTCAAGCAGCCTCGTAATTTAAAATCGGCGCGACGATTGGGCGTCCTAATAAAAAAAAAATCTTCGCCAAAGTGGTTGAGCTCGTTAAAGCGACAATAATGTCGGACAATCACGCAGTCGAGCCTTAAAACGCATCCGCGCGTACATCGTCCGACGGATTTATCGATTTTGGATTGAGGCCACGCGCATATTTCGCTTGCAAATTAACCGGCGAATTAACGAACTCCACTCCACGCATGCAAAAGGAGAGTCGTGAGCTCGAATTTGCAGATATTTTTTAACCCCCCAAAACTCTCGTGGCGCGACGAGCAACAACGATGACGTAGAAATTTCCGTGGACGACGGAAGCTGTACATGCAATTCATTGCCCAGGCTCCTCTCACACTATCTACTCTCGTAATTTACAACTCACCTCGTACCAGGATTCCATTTGCATTACGCTCCCAGTTTCGAATTTATTACAAGGAGTAACCGCGTGTAAGAGCGAGGCGTTGTAAACTCGCGTTGAGTAAGGACGCGCAAGGGGGGTGTAAACGAGAGTCGCGACGCAAGGGGGGTTGTAGGGAGAACCTCGATGCAAGAAGGTCGAAGAACCTTTGTCAGAGACCCTACAGCACAGGTGGTGGTGATGCACCCTCGCGCCTCACTTCTCGTTAACTTGCAAACGTCGTCGTATGCTCGTGCGCGCGTCGCTTCACGGCACCGAGCGAAAGACAATCGAAATCTACAATGCAGAACACCCTTGGTTCGCTGCCGCGTGTCTTTCGCGTTTTATTACCATTTCGCGAGGTAAGCGTAGGTGTAAACTTCGCATACATCCGTCCTCCAGGACGTGGATGAAGAGAGAGAGAGAGAGAGAGAGAGAGAGGACTGGGACGAGGATATTCCCACGGGCAAGCTCCTACTCCGCATGGAATTTGGAATATTTCAGTGGGTAGTATCTCGTTGGATTCGCATGCTCGGACCAACGGTGAAAATACAGACGGCGCAAATTTCGTCCAAGGTTGCGACGCGCCGTTCAAAGGGTAAGATGTTTCGCAGGTAGAAGATTCGCAGAGGAAATTATTTCATTGTGCGTGTTAGAGTACTGGCTCGTTTATGGGTTGGGTGCTTGCAAGCAGAGCTTTCGAATTTTTTTGGTGTGTGAAAAATAACGAGTGGGATTCGAAGGATCTCTTACGAGTGAAGATTCGCTAAACTATTACGAACGTTGTAATCCGCGTGCGATTTTATGCGAAGAGCTTGTAAGCACAGTTTTAGAATTTTTTAGTATGCGAATATAATAACTGCATCTTTAAACGATTTCTCACGAGTGAAGATTCAGGAACAATTGCACATGTTGTAATCCGTGGGTAATTTTATGCAAAATGCTTGCAAGTACAACTTACGAATTTTTTCGACCGCAAGGAAACTAATGACTCGAACTCGAAGTATTTCTGATCGTGAGCGTCGATTCGCAAGCTGTTACAGACGCTGTAACGCACGCTGTACCAACCAATCTCAAAGATTAAAGAAAGCACGAGGTTCTATAAATTTCACTCGCGCAACCCACGCGTCTGGAAAAGTGGCATTGAACACGAACGCGATCACTTCCAAACCTTTATTCGTACAGAGCTGTCGTCGTACATTAAAAAGTCGATAAGGTTTGCTTGTCAACCGCAATTAGAAGAAAAATAATTAAATTCGTTTCTTAAACATTATACACCGATGTCGGACGTCTCGAGCGAGAACGATGCGGTGCGCGCGTGCGTCCAAATAATTACACTCCACGATGGTAATCGTAATACCGGTAGCAGTAGCAATAATAATAATAATAATAATTATTATAATAATAATAATAACGAGCGCAATAATAACTATCATAATAATAATATTAACAGTAGGTAATAATAATATGAACGTAGTAACGACACTAACAATGATAATTGCGATAATACATTAAGAATAGTGAGCTCGATTAATAAGAGGAAACGCGCTGGGGACGTAAAATTAAGATCCGAGAAGGATGGCGAGAGAAGAAAGATGAGGCTGAAAGTCGACTAGCGCGTGAACACTCGAGAAATCGCGAGAACGCCCTGCCATCCTCGAAATTCGATCCCTTCGAAAGCATCCCTCCTCTCCGCCCTTCTCCACGCCTCGAGAATTCTTTTCCCTCGAGCACGAGCTCGCTGTTTATTGTTCGATCGGTGAGAACGTGGGCGTTGTAAGAGAGAGAGAAGGGGGAGGAGATACCGTGGCTTTAATGATGTAACTACACGATATTTATAAATAGAAAGATAGGAGAAGGCAACAAGAACAACTGACCGAGGGAGAGATTTATAACGAAAAGAGAAAGAAAAATACTGGACCATAGAGAACTAAGAATAGATAACGAAAAAGAGAGAGGGAAGAAGAACGAGATAAATGAAAGTGGACTATCGTTAAATTTAAACACTAGAGGCAGACAAGCGAATTGGCATGGAGATTCGCTCGAGGGATGCTCATCGTTCTTGAAAAACGAAAAAGACAAGAAAGGGGTCATTCGTTCGCACCCCCCAGTTGTCCCTCCCTCGATATACTCTTTTCTTAGGGATAAACATACCGTTTGTGATTTTCATCCTTTTTCTTCTTTCCTTTTACTCCTTAGAAATCGCGCGGCGCGTCTCCGCGATCGATTCTCGATTTACGAATAAATAAAACGATAGGAAAGGAAGCAGAGAATCGTGGTAGCGCCCTCGTCCTTCTCGCTCGAGGTCCTTCCCAATTTACGACCTTGCACAGGACCCTCTCTAGTCGGTCCTCGCTTCGTCTACACCTTACTTCTTATCATCCACATTGTGTTTTCTCGCCACCACTTATTCACAAATATCCACCCTTACGTTCACTTACATACTCGTATACCCTGATTCCAAGAAACGTCTCGTCATCATCGCCGTACACGTTGTGCGTGCGCGGTTGCGCTCGTCGCGAGAGGAAGAGAAAAATATATGTATTTATTTATATATCCTTTGGTTTTTTTATGTATATATATTTATATGTATGGCATACTCATACGTAATATCTCGTAATTAACTCCCTATCGTCGCGCAAAATATATTTACAATGTTTCTCGTTTAAAACTCTCAGCGATACTCTCGTGTCACGTGTCTCTATAATAAGTGTGCTTTCGTGTGTGCGTGTGTTTGTCTGTGTGCGCGCGCTTGCTTGTACATTACGTGTTACCATGTTCCTCTTCTCGCATGTAAAAGTGTGTATATATATATATATATATGTATATATATATATATTCTCTTCGCTCGGTCCCTCGGTGCCGTAAATCCAGCGTGTCGTCTCCTCGAACCTCCCCCACCCACCCACCCACCCCTAACCCCTGTCTCCTTACACCATTTCCCTCCCACCCACCCCCACTTTCACGAGAAAACAAGAAAAATATATGTATGTATTTTTATATATATAATATGTATGTATGTATTAATATACGTAAGTATCTATCGTTTACTACCGCGATCGACTCGGCTGAAATTTACGTCACCGATCGAAGTGAGCTTCTATCGTCCTAGAGAAAAGATAGATAGATAGATAGAAGATAGGTGGATAGACAGAATATAGACAGATAGACAGACAGACGGAGACAGAGACAGAAGGAGAGAGAGAGAGAGAGAGAGAGAGAGAAAGAAAGAAATAGAAAGAGTGAGAAAGACAGAGAGAGAGAGAGAGAGAGAGAGAGAGAAAGAAAGAGAAAGATCGACAGATCGGATAGAAAGAAAGAAGGAAAGTATAGGAATACAGAGAGAAAGTGAGAGAAAGTGAGACGGAAATTCAGGTTCTTCAGAGCACCAACTCGAAGATTTCGATTTTCGATGGAAGCACTCTTTGATCGTACCCTACGCCGCTTTTTCTCTCTCGGTGATCCGCTGTTCGTTTTTTTTTTTCTTTTTTCGCTTTTCTTTTCCTTTTCACCCTACTCCCTTGCCTTTTGCTCTTAATTTTATCCGCTCGATTCGTAACAACGTTCGTCGGCGAAGGCGCAAGAGACGACGACGGTGGTGAGACAAACTGCGAGGTTACGAAACATCCATGGGATTTCTCTTCTAGCTCCCGATGGGTTATCGGCGATGAGGCAGCAGACTGCACAGTCCACGGGATGGTTAACCTTCTTCTTCGATGCTGACACACGTCGAGAGGTCCAGGACGATCCTGATTGCTTCTGCGATCTTCGCTTAATCCGAGGTAGATCGCGAAGGATTCTGCTCCTCCTGCTGGAAGCCACTGGCGAGGAAGGCGAGTGGAACGAGGAAGGAGAGGAAGGATAAATCAACCTTAAGGGAAACTTCGAAGAGGGAAGTAGAACGTAAAAAGTAAAAAGAGAGATAGAGAAGAGACCAACTGAAATGAAAAGCAACAAGTGAAGCGAAATCCCGCGAGAAAAATAATCAAACCGATCGCGCTCGGTAAGTGGTCGAACAATAAGTCCAAGAGTAGAATTTCGAATTTTTCAATCATTCTTATCCTTCACATTCCTCGGAAAAAAGAAAGATTCTACTGCGACTAGAGCGTAGCTTGAGGATCGTCGCAAAGCTTCGCTTAGTGTTACGAGCATCGCGGCAAATAAGCTTGCGCGGTAAAGTATTCGTTAAAGCATCTTCACTGTTCGTCGTCGTCGTCGTCGTCGTCGTAGTCGTAATTGGTGGAAGAAAAAGAAGAGAAAAAAGAACTACTGGTTGGAGTCGTTGAAGTACTACTGGAAGAGTCTCGATGGACGAATGGCGTCTCGACGCTCTCGTCGCAGGCACTGGGGGAGCTAAGAAGTGACAGACGAATTTCCAAAGTTCCTAAGAATCTTCCAACGTCCGCGAAATATCTTTGCTTTTGCTCTATCACTCCGGACATTATCAAGAAAAGAAAGCGGGCTAGCAGAACGGGTGCGTGCGCGCGAGGTAGATCGTTCGTCGGGTCCGTTTGTTGTTCGTCGTCGTAATTGCCTCCTTCCGTCGAATTATCCATCCGAAAATTGTTACTGCAGGCGACCAGGCAGTAGCTTCTTGTTATCGCAGTGCAGGCCAATGATGTTACTCTTTGCTTTATCCGACTTGCGTAAGGCAGCGCACGGTGGCACACACACACACACACGCACACACACCCTAATCTTTCGAAAAGAAGAAGAAAAAGAAAAAGAAGAAAAGTGTTCTCGATCCTTAGTTACATCCCTTCTTCTCGGTGTCTCGTTTTCTCTAACACACTTTCGTTCACGTTGTACTAGACGTGGTGCGCGCAAGCTCGAAAATATCGTTCTGCACAGCAGAAGAGCACATACTGCGCGCGTGTGTGCGTGTGAGTCGCAGGCGAGACACAGTGGGACCCAGTTGACTTAGTCCCACTTGTCGACGACCGCTTCGTTTACTGTAACATAACACATAAAACGGAGCCACTATTAGTACGGCGCGTGATCGTGCCTGGTGCGATCGAGAACGGTAAGAAAAGAATAGAAAGCAGGACCCCTCTCGAGGTTGAGCGGAGAAGGGCGAAAGCAGAAGAATGGAGAGAAAGCAGAGAGAGTAAGGAGGAGAATAGAAGAGAAGCAGGATTTAGATAAAGATTCTGTGGAGATCGTCGGCTGGTCCCAGAGGTTCCTCCCTCAGCTTCCTCGTAACTCGCCACCCCCTGGTCGTTCCTCCATCTAAACGTAATCTAATCAACACAATCGAAACGGCCGATGATTCGATTCCACGATCGAATCTCGATGCCCATACATCAGGATCGCAAATTTCCTCTCCTCTCCGAATCGATTCCTTCCTCCGATATCGGCGCAACACTTCCACCTCCCAAGCGGACGCGAATGATTAGGAGGATTAGAATGGACCAATCGATAACCCTCCCCCTCCTCCGGTGCTCTGCAATTTCTCAGTGTGTCTGTTTCGTGTCTGTCGCGTGTGTTGATCTTGTACTCTCTCTCTTTGTTGACCGTTGATTCTATACCGTTTCATCGAATTATGTCGATATAGTTGTAGTAGGTGGTTATTGTGGTAGTCGTTGCTGATTGTTCTTCATCTACAGTGTACAGATTCTCGTTAGAACCCCCGTCGTGCGGCAAGGATTGATCTCTTTTTTTATTTTTATCGTTATTTTTGTTTTTTTTTAATGTTGACGTGTGTCTCTTGCGGAGTGTTGCGACGTTGCGAAATGTCACCGTGGACGAGCTGATCTCGTGCCCGGCAAAAGAGGATGTTGATGATCTCGTGCCACGCGCCCCCTCGCCACTTATTTCGTCAACGTCACTGGCGGTGCAACTGCGAACACATTACGAATTCCAGATTATTATCCGGGAGCCACGCGACAGGCCACAAAAGATTTTGGAAAGAGCCTGCAAGCCGACGTATGGTTTTAGCTATTCGCTCTTTTCTTTTGCTTTTAATCTCGTTCGTTCCGCGCTGACGGCCAAGCTGAACCGCGCGCGTCCCATTGCCAAAAGCTTTGCTATTCTCTGCTTTTCTACTGCCGCGTCTTAGGCGCTAATTCGCAGTTGGAAGCAGCGGCGCGTGTTAATCGTGTAAAAGAAAGAAATGTTCGGAACTTCAGTGTTTACCGAATAATTGCGTGCAATTATTGTTCGCGGCTGCGTGTAAACTAATCGGTTACTCGTTCGCGTGTGAATTTGCAGATTCGTGGAATGTTTATTTGCTTTGAAGCTCAAAGTGTTGGATTATTTCGTGACTGGCGATCATCCGTGTGCCATTCTTTTTGTATCGTGCCCTATGTGGAATGTACGAGCGGTTCGAATTCAACGTGGTTAATTGAAAATTTCTCTTTGAGACTTGTGCTATTATAATTATAAAAATACAAAGGCACTCTGTTCTCAAGTGACAGTAATTAGGCGCAAGGAGAATTGCCTGTATTGTAATTAAAAACATCTTGCAAAAACACCATTTGCAAATGTTCGAAATCGCGCCCTACGGATACGCAAAGAAACGTCTCGAAGAATAAAGGTAAAGGAAAATTTGTGTAAACGTTACCTGATTGTGTCCTGTGAGAGCAGCGCCGCACGCTTCTGTCGCCACACGTGGACGCGACGTGACTGAATGAGTTTCACACACCAGCAGGCAGGAGTTAGCAAAAAAAGGGTGTTGGTAGGTGGTAGTGGTGGTAGTCGAGGTAGGAGGGGGTAAACACCTTCCTCGATTATTGCAAGGAATTATTCCGGGCCGACAGACAATTACCAATACCGGTACTTCTATTTCTGTGTATCTTTTTTTCTTTTTTTTTGGTCGTTGTTGCTGTCGTTGTTGCGGTATCCAGATCGAGTGCATGCAAAAGTCCAAACATCAATCTCCAGGAACACACACACGCATTAATAGAAATCGTTTTAACGGTAACGGCAATGGCTCGGTGATGACGTATACTATTTTACTTTGGGAACGGTGTCGAACTTCGTCCATGTGTCGTTAACAATACTTTTATTGTCTGATCCCCACAGAGCTTCACAACTTCGACAAAAAAAAAACAAGCTGTACAAGGATACTCTCTCCTTTCGTCCTTCTTTTCTTTTTTTTGTTTGTTTCTTTTTCCTTTTCACGATCGAGACGGTTTCGTGTGCTCGGAATCCCACGAAATCCACCGAGGTCTACTCACCTCGTGGAGCGTGAGGGTTACATTCATGTGAGGGGTGTTTTAAAAGAGGGGAGGTTGAAAAAACGAGAAACGAACAACATCGACGGGGACGTAGAGAGAGAAAGGGTAAAAGTGTAAATATACAGAGAAAGAGAGAGAAAGAGAGTATAGTGAGGGTGGACCACAAAGCACGCGGTACCAGATACACTTACTACACACGAGACGCGAATTTTGTACCAAGTGTCGCGCGATTCTTGCTCGAACACGCGCGAGTACGATAGCAGCAGCTTCGGTCCGTGAAAAGTTCGAGATTGTCCAATAAATAGTTTATTTATAATAGCGGCGTTAATAGTCGTAGGCCGATCATCGATACGAGAGACGCAAAGTCAACTAAGTACGTTGCTTCTTTATTACAATTAATTCACTAAGAGCCCAATCCTATCGTTTCCTCTCTTTACTCTTCTCCGTCACATCGCTCCAACGCACTCGACATACTTTCCAAATATGCTGTTGTACCGATTCTCTTGTAACTTATACGTGAAACGAGAGAAAGAGAAAGAAAAAGAGAAAGAAAGAGAGAGAGAGAGAAAGGACGAAAGAGATATCGCAGTTATATTAGAGATAAATAAATCCATAAATTAAACGTGGATCGTTCGAAAACTCGCGAGTGAGAAAGTTCACAGTGGTAACTGTGCGACGAGGGTCTCCTCCTCTGCGGCGCGATCGACTGGCACAAAATCGGCAGATCCAATTTTCTACGCACGAAGATCTATGTCGGGCACGAACGTGGTCGTTACTATTAATTTCATTATCGTTTAGAGATAGTCTCCTGTACAAGCGTCGACGTCGATCGTCCTGGACGTTCGAAGACGAAAGAAAGAGAGATGTATGCGCGCGAGCTTGAAACTCTCTCGGATCGCACACCCTCGCGCGTGATATGTTTCCTCGATTCTCGTCTTCGAAGCTCGATAATTCGGAGGTCGAAAAGAGATTCTTATCCGCGATCTCAGGACGATCCACGTCGAGACGCGAATCTCGAACCAGCCGATCCGATTATCCTCTCCACCATCGACCGGCAACTACCCTTTTCTCCCTCCTCAAAAGCGCAAAATACAATCCACAATCGCTCTCGCCCAAGCTTTTAATGAGCTTTTTTATCAGCGCGTAACGAGCTCGTCTCTTTTTCTCTTCCTTGCCGCCACCCCGCCGATGCAACCCGGTGGTGTGGCTTCCCTCTCACGAAGGTGGATTCGCGAGATCGGATGAAGATTAACAGAGAGAGAGAGAGAGAGAGAGAGAGAAAGCGAAAAAAAAAAGAAAAAGAAAGAACCCAGAGAGGAGAATAAAAGACAAACGTAATTACATTTATTCAAACTCGAGCGCCAGACAAACCCGCACAGGTACTCACCGAAAAAGCTCCGCGCCGGGAATCGACCTACTTCCATTTAGCGTTCTCCTCACCCGTGTGTCTCTTTTGTCTCTACCTACTTTCCTTCTCTCAGCGATTATTATCACTCTCGTTTCTCAAGCGGACTATTTGAAACGCACCACGGTTTCGTGCGGCCTAGTCTCGTCACGGCACGGCCACGTTATACCCTCCAGCCACGGCTGCCTTCGTGGTTTTGCACTTTTTTCTTTCTACCTTTCATCCCCCTTGTTCTGTATTTTTTTTTTTTTTTTTTTTTTTTTGGTTTGGTTTTGCTTTGTTTTTCTTTTTTTAGTATCCACTCTCATCTCGATCTAATTAAGTTTAGTTATGCCCATACCAAAGTATCACGCCTTAACCATTAATTAATTAATATATTACACTATCGATAGAGGTTGGGGTTAAGGAGGACTAGGGAGCGGGATCACGCGGGGAGGGTGACACGATTGTCAGGTAAGTCTAAGGACAAGCGTTAGCAGACAATAAATTCGATCAGCTGCTAGCGCGCGACGGGTTCATTTAAATTATTATGCATTACGTTTTCGTTTACGACGGTTAAGTTTTTTCATTCTTATGACGCGCGGGCGACCACCACCCTTCTCGGACCACATTCGTCAGTCTTGTTGCGTTTGCACAGGTCCGCGTGGATGCGGTCGTCCGCGTGCTCGCGCATGGGCGGTCATAGATTGCCCCGCGTTCTCGTTCCACACTGCGAGAGGCCGATCTCATCTTGAGAACGGGCTCGGAAAATTGGGGGGACAGTCAAGCGTGTTAAAGGCCCACGGTATTCTCGTGACAAACACCAAATTGGTTTTCTTTGCGTGTATATAGGTGTGTGTATGCGTGTGTGACTCGCGTGTAATTCCGGAATGGCGTCCCGAACGCGCGCAGGATCTCCTCTACCTCGTGACGTCACTGGTCCTCGTTAGTCGAGTGGCCCGAGACTCGAGTGAAGACCGAAGGATTCTCACGAGAGAGCAAGGACGAAGGAAGCACGAGCTCTCGCGTTCTTGCGCTTTCGTTAATCCTCCAGGCCACATCTCAACGATATCTCTCGGCAACTCCGTCATCGAGGACCAGAGTCCTCTATTTCAATCTCACTATGCGTACGGGCGCGTTATTACAGGCGCGCTTCATAAATAATAGGAACAAATGAAATGAACGCGGACGAGATGTAGAGTCGTCGAGGCTCGCATCACGGTCGCCATACTCGCGGAAAGAGTAATGAGACATGGACTGCTTGGAGTGATCGAATTCGTCGATCCGGGAGCTCGTTTAAGATTAAAAAAAGAAACAAGAGAAAAGAAGCAAAAGAAGAAGGTAAGGAATTGTATCGACAGCGATGAATTCGTGGCTACGATCATCCCTGCTACGACGGTCACCGTTTCTTTTTTTGTTCTTCCGTCTTGTCTTTCGTCACTCTTTCTCGCTCGATCTGTCTCTCGTAGGTACCGAACGGGCCCTTTGTCGCAGACCATATCGTACATTAGTGATACATAAATCTTGTTGCGTGGAGTCAACGTTCTCGATACATATATCACATACATGAGGTACATAAAAAGGTCAACCTGTTACAATGATATTATAATGCAAGATGTTAGAATACATCCTGCTGTGCCGATCTTATCACTCGCCGACTGTGAAAGAAAACCGCTATCTCGTTTTGCGTACGTGCATTGCGAGGGATCGTCTGGTCCCACAGTGGCGTAATTATTTATTTATATAATCGCCGTGCAGACGAGCTCTCCTTTATTTTAACCACCGTCCCGTCTCCCCTCGCCAATCTTCACGCGACGTTATTATGTACTATTCTTCGTTAATCGCGCGAGAGACGCGTTATAATTTATCTATTATGACATGATACAGGTACGCATTGAATAAATTCTCATTTCGCCACTGTGGTACCGGCACGAGCACAGGACGTTCATTAATCACAGAAGGGAGAAATGATAATTTAAGTATTACAAGTGTCGTGTAAAAAAGACGAGGGCTCGTGTTCACGTGACACGAGACGAGTTCTGATATATATATATATATATTATCTATACGAGTGCACGCATCGGTAAGTAAATACTGATGGAAAGACACAGCAGGATCGATTAGCTTACATAGTGAATTATTATGGAGCGGGAACTTGTGGGATGTGCTTGTTAATCGATACTGTGCATGCACTATCCCTAGAGGCAGGAAGACATAGTATGCAGGATTGTAAAATGAGATCCATCAATCCAACGTCCATGCACAAATCACAATCTTGAATATTCCATGTAGTCAGGCAGCTCCAGTTTTATCCTCTTGGTTGAAGCGCGTGCTCCTGGCATTAAGAATACATCAACATATGATTTTTGAAGAAAAAAAAAATTAAAAAGCACAAAGAAAGTTACGATTACGAGTGTGAGCGAGAAGAATGTGGATAGGGGAGAGATTTTGTGAATCAAAATGGTAAGCCAGATCGCGTCTGTGTTTCTGTGTATGTGCGTGAATTAGTTTCAAGTGCCTGAAAATAGAGATAGAGGAAAATATGCTAAATGTACAATTACTATTTACGTGCCAGAGATGCCTTTACCAAGAACCGAATACCTACGGATTGTGCAACGCATCAGCCACATTTTACAAATAGCAAAGTTTACGGTAGATATTTTTAGAGCGCAACGTAAGTTGTTATACATCCAGGATTTTTTCCATCGCTAAGAAGTGCAAGAAAATATTAACGCGTGTCAATTAAATTTTGTATAGCCATATCTCAAATGCCGACTGTTTAATCGAAATTTCAGTAAAAGCATCGATCCAGTTTAGCATGCATAAGTTAATACAAGTGCGATTATCGTAGCATTCTACAGGGCATTCGATGGAAATAGAATTGAAGAGTGCATTGCTGTCAAGGAATGTACGAGAAATAGTTTTAAACGGAGGGATAACATATTTGATTAAAAAAACATCTATGGATATTTCTTCACAGACGAAAGTTAATGTTTAAAAGGCACTCGTAGAAAATAATTTAACAATCATAATTCTTTAATTACGATGGGTGGGTCTCTTAGTCACTTGAAACCACTGATGCCCATAAGATCATGGGGCGACGTCAGGATACGGGGTTGTTGCAAGCGCATAATGCGCCTTCCCATATGTATGGTTGTACTAACACCATGCACAACAGTCAAACTGGTTAAAATCTCACTTAAACGCACTTTGTTAATAACTTATCTGAACCTTCCCACGGCACATGGGGGAAGAGCTTTAGTTAAATGCAATTGCAAGTCCAATGAATTCAGTTGCGAATGTTTTCCATAGGAAAAACATATTTCGCTAGACTAATATCATTTCACGATTGTTCTATGTGGAATACTTAAACAATAGTCGAAAGAACGCAGCCCACATTAGAACGATCCAATGCACGGTGTAAAGTGGACTCTCACCGTCTGTGATCTTTCTGGCAATGAACTTCAGGGTTTCGTCGAGAAGTACCACTGGAATGGAAAACTTCATAACGGTAACCCACTCTTCGACCGTTAGGGGGGTCACTTGGAATACGGACTAAAACAGAAATCAGATGTGTTGTATTTCGTCCGTGTTCTCGTTTCGACGTGATAAAAATCGTACGTGCTCCTCTTACCGAAAGAACGTCAACATAAAGAATGACAAAGTGGAGTGTGAAAGAAAGAGCCATGGAGGCGATGAGCCACATGTTGGACCAGGGAGGCATCGAGATGAGAGACTGGTTCTCAGACAAGCTGTAAGAAGAACAATTAAGACATAGTATGATACAGAGTAGAACACAAAGTACGAGCAAATCGAATAATAGCCCAAATTGTACCTGTTCATGGCGTTTAACATTTCAATGGTGACAAGAACCGAAAGAGCCATTGTCATAGGATGGGGGTCTGTGAATATCTTGCAGTTAACGCCCTTGAATTCGTCTCCGCCGCCGATACATGCCAAGTGATGAGTCTATATATTTTATAAATGGATAATTTACACAAAGGCGACAATGCACTTCTTCCACCGAATAGGATAAAGAATGTGGTGCTCCGAAGTTTCATACATTTAAAGAATAATTCTCATTTTCCATACCAATTGATAGTAATTCATTTGAGGTCCATGCGGGCTGTACAAGAACCACCATGCAGCTGAGCCAACAGTTGCAGCACCTACGTAAAAACCAATAGCCAAGTAGCGGAAGAATAGCCAACCAGAAATGAGAGATTCGTCGGCTTTGCGGGGAGGCTGAAATTGATAACGTAATCACAGTTGAGTTCGAGCGAATATTCTACATACGTGAATTTCCCACGAGAATTGCTTATCGCATTACTTTGCTCATGATGTCCAAATCAGGAGGGTTGAATCCAAGTGCAGTAGCTGGAAGACCATCAGTGACAAGGTTGACCCACAGAAGTTGTACAGGAATCAAAGCCTCGGGAAGACCAAGTGCGGCAGTCAAGAATATACTGGAGTACAAAGAGAAACATAAACATACAATCCCAGGTCGTCAATTCACTTTTAACGTATGAAAAATTCTCGAATAAAATACCTGACGACTTCACCAATATTGGAAGAGATAAGGTAGCGAATGAATTGTTTCATGTTGTTGTAAATAGCTCGGCCCTCCTCTACTGCGGCGACGATGGAAGAGAAGTTGTCGTCCGCCAACACCATCTCCGAAGCAGATTTTGCTACAGCAGTTCCAGATCCCATGGCAATACCAATTTCAGCTTTTTTCAGAGCAGGGGCGTCGTTTACACCATCACCAGTCTACAACGGAGAACAGAAAAATTCATAAACATCGACCGCATCATTACACAACGAAAGTATACCAATTCACTTCGCAGACCTACCATAGCAGAGATTTCGTTCATGCTTTGGAGGAACTCGACGATCTTGGATTTGTGAGCAGGTTCCACGCGAGAGAAGAGTCGCGCCCTAGCACAAGCCGCTTTCTGTTCCGAAGGTGGAAGGTCGTCGAATTCACGGCCAGAGTACGATTTGCCAGTTGTATCTTCATCCTCTCCGAACACACCGATGCGACGGCAGATAGCTTCAGCAGTGGCCTTGTTGTCTCCAGTGATGACAATGACACGGATACCAGCGGCACGGCATCTGACAATGGAATCGAAGACTTCCTTGCGGGGTGGGTCGAGCATACCGACGACACCGATGAAGGTAAGATCCTTCTCATATGTGTAGAACTTCGTGGAATCGCCAAGATCCATGTCCTCTGGCTTCATGGGATGGTCAGCAGTGGCGAGAGCGAGACAACGAAGGGTGTCACGGCCAGTACCGTATTGACGGGTCAAGTCCAAGATGCGGTTCTTCAGGGTCGAGGTAAGAGGAACCTTCTGCGTGCCCACTCGGCAATGCGTACACCTATCCAAAACGCCCTCGGGCGCGCCCTTAACGAATAGCTTCGGTCCAGTGCCCAGTTTGGTTGGGCTACGTGGCACGCAGTAAGACGACATGGATTTACGATCGCGAGAGAACTCCAGAGTGCATTCCTTCTTCCATTTGGTCTCGATGTCTTGTCTGACTACGATAGCAGTGGTACGACGATCGTGTCCGCTCTTAGACACACCGAAAGGATTGATTTTCTCAGCGAGAACGATCAGGGCAGTCTCGGTGGCTTCGCCGACCTTCTCAAACGCCTGCTTGAATTCGTTGAAATCAATGGCGGAATCGTTGCACATGATGCAGATCGTACCAATCTCATGGAGGGTTTCATAATCGTGTCCCTTGACCTTCTGTCCTCTTAAGTAAACGTCGCCAATTGGCTCGTACGTCGATCCAGTGATCTCGAATTCGTGGAAGCTGCTGTCGTTGCCCTCGACTTTTTCGAAGATGAACATCCTGAAAAATTCAATGGATCGGATTAACTAAAATCCTTTTTGCGTTCTACAAGCGAGAACTTTAACACGGTAAGTTTCATCAAAGATCTCTTACCTGCTAACGGACATCTGATTGGTCGTCAGAGTTCCAGTCTTGTCGGAGCAAATTACCGACGTGCAGCCAAGCGTCTCTACGGATGGCAACGATCGGACAATGGCGTTCTTCTTGGCCATACGGCGCGTGCCAAGAGCCAGACAAGTGGTGATGACAGCGGGCAGACCTTCGGGAATGGCGGCTACGGCAAGGGCTACGGCAATCTTGAAGTAATAGATGGCACCTTTGATCCAAGAACCACCGTGCGCGGGATCGTTGAAGTGACCGATGTTAATGGCCCAGACAGCCACGCAGATCACCGAGATGACCTTCGAAAGTTGTTCACCGAACTCGTCCAATTTCTGTTGCAGGGGCGTCTTGATCTCCTCGGTCTCGGACATCTCGGTACGGATCTTACCGATGGCGGTGTTCAAGCCAGTTCCAATCACAACACCACGAGCTTTACCCGCTGCGACGTTGGTACCGGAGAACAAGATGTTCTTCTTATCCTGAAATATTACTACGTATTAGCCTCGCTCTTTACACTTTATCATAATTGATTTCTTACGAATAAAAAAATAATCGAAAGCTACTATTTCTCGCTCTTTCCACTTTATCATAATTGATCTCTTACGAATAGAAAAATAATCGAAAGCTAGTATTTCTTTATGGACCTTTGTTTTACGCGAAGTAAAAGGGACTGATTTTCATCCGAACGAGTGAAATAAAAAATTCTTTCTTCGTGCACGCGTCTGCCACCGCCAACTTTCATTCCGTATGGACACCACCTGTCAACCTACTCCCTACTACCCTCAATTGAAAGAGCACCCACGCGATAGAAGTACTCGAGAACGCCAACGTACCTGATTGACGGCACGAGGATCTGGAACGGGGTCTGTGTGCTTAATAACCGATACCGATTCACCGGTCAGGATAGACTGATCGATCCTGAGGGTGGTCGAGAAAATCTTGGTGAGACGAATGTCGGCCGGGATCTTGTCACCTACGGACACCTCGACGATGTCACCAGGGACGATCTCCTTGGCGCGAATCCTTTGGACTCCTGCCTTGTCGCCTCGCACCACCTTGCCCATCTCGGGCTCGTATTCTTTGAGCGCCTCGATCGCAGACTCGGCATTACGCTCCTGCCACACGCCCACCACCGCGTTTGCGATGAGGATGAGCAGGATGACGAAGGGCTCGACGAACGCCGTGAATGCATCGTCGTGCTCCTCAAATAAGGCTAATACCTGCGAAGTTAATGAATTCGTTAGTAAATTTTGAGCATCCTGGAAATTTTTGAGATTAATGCGAAAGGTCTCGTATGGTAATGAGCTTGTATATAACATTCTAGAGCTTCTAAGGTGATAGTTCTATATATGAAATTTCCACGACCAGGTGCAAACTTACTGTCGATCGTAAAGAAGTTCGTACGCGTCTCAAACGAAAGCTGTGACATTCGGAATTCGCGGATTCCACGGAATAGCCTCGAGCTTCCACGGCGATAATTTTATATATAAAATTTCCACGACACAGTGCAAACTTATTGACGATCATAAGGAAGTCCGAATGCGTCCCAGACGAACGTTCTGACATTTGGAATTCGTGGATTCCACGGAATCGCCTCGAGCTTCCACGGAGATAATTTTATATATAAAATTTCCACAACCCGGTGCAAACTTACTGTCGATCATAAAGAAGCTCGAATGCGTCCCAGGCAAACGCTGTGACATTTGTAATAAGCGAATTCTACGGAATCGTCTCGAGCTTCTGAGGAAATCATTTTGCATACAAAATTTCCAGGACCCGGTGCAAGCTTCCTTGTCGATCAGAGATATGCGAGCGCCTGTGACACGAATGCTATTGACATTTGGAATTCACGCATTCCAGAGAATCATCTCGATCACACGTAACGAGTAGCACCTGAGTAAAGTGCAAGCTGCGATTACGATGAAGAGCGTCTCCACTTCGCTCGCTAAAAATACCGCGATTTTCATAGCTGCTCTAAAATCAATATAGCATTTTTTCCATACACTGTGACGGATATAATTAGAAACGTTTACCCTTGAAATCCTCGTACGAGAAACGACAACGGCAACTCGTCAACTTACACGCGCACCACGCTCGCGCCTACTCTCTTATCGAAGAAGAAGAATGGCAATTGCGCGCACGCGCAGCGCATATCTTGTTTTCGACGAAATGGTAAAAGGTACTAACTGGAGATCGATCGATCAATCGATTGATTCGCGAATTTCGTCGATAATCGTAGCTCTCCAGGTGCCGGTCCCGGCTTTTACGCGCTATCGATAAGAATTACGTCGGCGTTTAGACGATAAACGGGGTTGGTCGTTAACGAGGGCTTTTTTATTAGAATGACGTGACTCTACTGAAATATCGAATTTACAAAAAGAAGGATTTTTTGCAGGGGTTATTTTAGAAAATTCCGAGCGAAGGGTTACCGACAAGAATTAAGTCGGCGTTTAGACGATAAACGGGAGTGATCGTTAACGAGGGCTTTTTTATTACAATGGCGTGACTCTACTGAAATATCGAATTTACAAAAAGAAAGATTTTTTGCAGGGGATAATTTAGAAAATTCCGAGTGAAGGGCTACCGACAAGAATTCCACCGACGTTTAAAAAATTACCGGGGGTAATTGTTAACGACAGCTTCTTTATTACAATGACGTGACTCTACTGAAATATCAAATTTGTGAAAAGAACGATTTTTTGCAGGACACGTTTTAAAAAATTCAGAGCGAACGGATGAGAAACTAGTGGAGCTTAAATTCCTTCTTAATTCCGTGTCACGGTACTAGAGAAGAGATTTTGGAAGAGTTTCTGGGACGAAAACTTTGCACTTGATCGCGGGCCAAGATCGCGAGAGAATGCGGGCAGACCTCAAAGAGATACTTCGACTAGACATCCTTATTTATCTCTCTGGTGGAAATTTACTGTGCCCCTCGCCATGCATAGCGGAGGTAATAGGGTGGCCGAGCAGGCGAGAAAAAGGTAACCAGTCTCGTAAACACGAGACGGTAATATTATCTTCAGCGTGACGATACGCGTAAGGGCGCGCAAGAAAAGGACGATAATTTACGTTGAAACGTGAGCAGAGGGTGGATAGGTCGTTCACGGAAATATGGTCCACGAACAAGAATGCGAGGGTTGAATGATAAAGAAAATGCATCGTAGCTCACGAATTGTTCGTTCATTATTTAAAACTTTATATAATATGCTCGCTCGTTTAAGCATCGCGATTTACCGAGTGACTTCGCGTGTTTGTCAATTAAACAAAAGATGATCTCGTCTCGATTAGAACGTGTAAAAGTGATAATCACATTGATGAGCAAAGGATGAATCGTTCACGGAAATATAGTCCACGAATAAAAATACAAGGTTTGGATAATAAAGAAAAAGCATCGTCGCTTACGAATCGTTCGTTAATGATTTAAAACTCTAAATAATACGCTCGCGTGTTTAAGCATCGTGATTTACCGAGAGTGACTTCGCATGTTTGTCGATTAAACAAAAGATGATCTCGTCCCGATTAGAATATGCAAAAGTGATAATCGAATAAAGCGCGAAAAAATGTCTTATCTTCGATATTGCAACGTCGCGTAGTGAATCACTCGTGTCGCGTTACTTTGTTAGTCGAAATCATCGTGAAAGATAATCAGGTTCGAAAACAGGAAACTGTGAACATTATCGTTGGGCGCTTACGATGTTTATCCAACTATTCGAGGTGATGTAAATGAGGCGATAAACGCGCGGCACTTGGTTTTAATTTAAATGCGCAATAATCCATCTTAACGTTTACGAAGATCGATGGTAGAGCGATACTCACAAAAGAAATAATAGCAGCTAATAGAAGAATCTTAACTAGGAGGTCGTCGAACTGTTCTAGGACGAGTTGCCAGATGGATTTACCTAGAAAGAGAGAAAGCTCGTTAGAACAAAAATTAAGGGAATCTAAACAATCCAAGTGGGCTCCTCGAGGGTCGAGAAGACGAATTCGTCGAATTAACGTTCCAAATTCCTCTTTCAATGACCGAGCTCGAATCGTTTGGAACATCAATCCGCAAAACCACGAGACGAGAGCGTAGCAACAAATTGGCATCGATTAGGATAAATTGCGAGTCTCTTCGTACGCCATTTCTTACGTCGTGTTATTCCTTCATTTACGAAGCAGAACTTGAATTCTCCGTTACAGAAGTTCACGCTTCACCTCCTCCACTCCTGGTCCTGACGGCGCGGGACTTTCAAACTTCGCAATGCGAGAAAGATATAAATATCGTGCCCTTGGGACGAGGTGACGCATGCGTAACGGTGGCGCCCCTTATCAATTATATTCCATACAAATAAAACACACCTTGGACTTTTTGTCCCTACCTCGAGCACCATCGAGACGATAACGCAGGGCACTCGAGATTATCGAGTCGCATCGACAAATCTCGAACGACCACTCCTCGCCATTACCTTTTCTTACCTACTCCAAATCGACCTCTTCAACTTTGACGACATTTCTCTTCTAGAAGAGCGTACGATGCCTTCGTAAACTTCGAAAGGATCCGATAAATCCTGCTTCTCGTTACTCCTTCTCACAAACGTCGATTGGTACCAGCAGTTGACAGAAAAAAAGCAGGAAGTAAAAAAAATAAAACAGAAACGGTCCACAACTTCGTTGCCCTTTGACACCTCCACTAAACTTGACTCTCTCCTCCTTGCTCCTTCACCGATCTTCTCTCAGCTCGCGAGCTACATCGAGAGAGAAGGGAAGAAGAAAAATCTATGACGGAACTAGGGAGTCGGTGTCACACAGCAGGACACCGTCGGCCGTGGTGTCCTTGATGGCAACTGCCTTTTGCCAACATGCAATTGACGTCACGTCTCTACCAATGTGTTGCCGCCACTGCTCCGCGGTCGACGATTTCATTAATTGTAATTTACGACGGCAACCAGATACGAGTGAAAATCCAATTGCCCGCCAATTACCAGAGGTCCGTCCCCTGCCCTCCTTCCTCTCGTCTCCTCCACTCCACCTCGTCCGTTTCCTTCCTCTTCTCACCGGATTTTCGTCGCCTCCGCCTCTCTCGATTCTCCTTTTTTCCCTCGCATTTCAGAAATTCGTTTATCAACGGCGCTAATTTCGAATTTTCGAGTGCTAATTCTGATTGGAGGTAGGTCGACGCGTGTAGATTCGTGAACGAAAGAGACACGAGTGAGGAAAAGTGTACACGTTGAAAAAGGAAAGAGGAGATTGAAAACCGGGTCAGTTTACGTGCACGGTGCACAGAGTGAGGAAGGATGCATCGAGCTCGAAGTAACTTTTACTACGAAGTCCTATACTCAATTTTGAAAACGTTCTCCTTCGGCGTGGCCGCGGGCGACGTTTAAAGCGACCGTCGTAATTTATGAACGAGCTTCGGTCCGGGCGCCTGCTGCAGATTCAAGGGCTCACCGCTTTTCCATCGTCCTGAGAAGAATTCTAAACGACGCGTGAGACTTGCGCATGCATGCGCGTTGAATATTTCCAGTCGATACGGCATTCGAGTACGGAATAAAAGAGACGAAAATCGTGCTCGCGTAAATTCAAAATCGAAGGTGCAAATTGCAGAAGAACGCTTGGACGGACATAACTGCGTCGAGGCCGAATAATTTCGATGGATCGATTTACCTGGCAGGCAGATTGAAATTCACGGGGCAAGTTCGACGGAGCCGCAAATTTCCGATGCCACGAAACTTCGTGAAATCGCTCTATTCCACGCTCACGTGTACACGCTCGCGCGGTTTCGATTGGGTGCATCGGACCCGCGTCACATTCCACCACATCTTACGTTGCACATTCAATGATGACAAAACCAGCTGACACCGCGACGGCTAATTGTCGCTTCGATAATTCCGCATCGCGATTAGAGAGAGAGAGAGAGCCGCGACAGTTTCGATATTCGCATTAGTTCGCCCGTTGATCTGTAATCCGATTATTCGCGCTCCCATTCGTCCGGCACGCTTACCGACATTATTCCACGTGGAAAGAAAATTGATCTGCCGTTGTTCGAAATCGCGTAAATTGTGTCTACAATTAATCAGTCGCTTAGAGTCGATCCTCAAAGTCGGCCTCAATTTCGCATCAAACCGGAAGCACTATTTCGGACGACGATAAATTCCGGATTCGCGGATGACATTGTGGGCGCAATCGTCGCCTCGCTGCGATTCTCCGTCACGATGGGCGCACGCGGATGGATGAGTTACCTGCAGCAGGCTCTCTCGTGCAGCTAAGTGCTTTGTTACCGGATTTGACAGAGCAGCAATAGAGACTGTCAGCTGATCGATAGCACCGTGTACGTGTGTGTGTGTGTGTGTGTGTGTGTGTGTGTGTGTGTGTGTGTGTGTGTGTGTGTGTGGGCACTCACCCACACACACGATCGGCCCATACTCCTGTACGACTAGAAGTCTCGCCCTCGCATCCTAGAATCGCTACGATTACAAACCGTTTCGCGAGAGCGTGTCGCGCTTCGCGGTAATAGAAGGAAATCTCGTTTGCCTTGATTATTCTCGACGAGAAGGAAAATCCGTCGATCGTTCGAGACGTGAAAAATTTGCACGGTGGAATTTACCCTAGGATTTTTTTTCCGCGAATCTCGTTCGATCGACTTTGTCAATCGTCTCACTATTGTCATTCAATTAATTAATCCGTAAAATAATCTAGAAGATTTCTTGGTAATGCTTTCTCGTCGATCGATAATCTAAATGTCAAATTTTATCGAGCCATCTCTTGTAAATAATATGAAAAGATTCTGGATCAATCTTCTTGTGAAGTATCCCAGATAAACTTTCTTTAACGCGAAGAGAAAAAAGTGCCTAAGATCTGTGATGTGGATAGGTCTGCTTGAAGTCAAAATGCTAAATGCATGCTACTGAGTCACTGTCCTTTTTTTACAGCGGCCTCTTATTGGAATTTCCTTCCTGATATTACTAGGATATCTGATACATATTTTAGTTTTTTTGAGAATGATGTGACAATATCCTAGATTGCTATATAGTTAATTTCTTTTCTTTGGTTTGTGTTACTATTATTATTCTGTATTCCTCAAATTTTTTCCTGTATAATCTGAAGGATGTTGGGTCCAGATGTGAATAATAAATTTATCTACCTATCTGTCATCTTATGAAATATTCCAGATAAAAGACTGGAGCAAAACTACGCAACGCATGGTAACCAGCTACCGCAGGAAAGGCGTCCGCCGGAAAGAAGTCGGCAGGCGCGTGCCGAAGGTCACCACGAAGATAGCGAAGCTCCGCTATGGGTCGAGTGCACCGAGTGCAATGCCGATGCAATTACTCGAGTGCTCGAGTGCATCGCGTGCACGCAACACCACCGACTCGGACTCTGCTCTTCTGCTGCTTCACTCGGCTCGCGTCGACTCGCACGGATGCACGTGCAAACGTTTTTCGACGGGAGTGTGCACGCGTGTATGCACGTTTAGAGGTACACGCGCGAGCAAATAAGCGTGTAGGTGGGTGCATTGGTGCGGTTGGGCCGGACAGCAAAGAGTGCGTTCACGAAGGTTGGCCTACTTCGATAGCGAGTAGAACTCGTTCGTTTCGTTTGAGGAACAACTTCTCTTTCCTGTGTTTCCTTCGGTTCTGAGTGTGGAGTGTGTACTGTCACGTGCACGCGATAGTAATAATGGAAAAGTGAACGCACGCGTGTTTTTTTTTTAAATCGTGAATTCTGTAGAGAACGAAAGAAGGGTTATTGGCAAGTTTATTATTAGATTGCTTTCCTAGTACTGGACTGTCTAGTCTGGAGTACTGTTGCATTCGTTGGTGAAACTTCTGTCGGTTATTCAACGGTTTGCACATAGTGCGTCAAAGTATTGTTTAGCTTTCGAAGTTTTTTTTCCTTCGCTACTGGACGTGCATCATACGTTTGCAAAAATTAGCAAAGAGTGGACTATTTTTTAATCGGGAATATTGTTATATTTTCTACTTGGTGAAACTTCTTTCGTTTATTCAACTGTTTTCACATAGTGCGCCGAAGTATTATTTAGCTTTCGAAATTTTTTTTCCTTCGCCTCTGTAACTATCGTGAATCACCCGTCCACAAAATTGGCAACGAGTTGACCACTCCTGCACGCAGGGTACACAAGAAATCGGTATTTTTAATTTAAAGGTGGAATGGCTTTCACGAGCAGCCCTGCGTTGATCTCTAAATATACTCTCCGCGCGGATCTGGATTGTCTGTTTAATTCACGTCTCCTGGGATTCAATCCCCTCCGAGTCTTCTTTTTCTCACTCGCGCGCCACCGATTTGGAGCGCTTAAAATTTCACGAGCGGCGTGTGGGGCTAGACGCCACCAATTTTACGCGTCCGCTTTGCCATTAACAAATCCGTAACTTAATTGTGCGCCTTGCCAATTATAATCGTGACCTATTCTCCGTGACACGAATACCCCGACGTCGAAAATCCGGTAACGATATACCGTATGCCAAGTGAATAGACAATTTGCAAATTCGGCTCGTTTCGTTGAATCGTCGAGGGCGCACCCTCTCGAAACTTTCTCCTTCCTCGAGTGTCGCGCACGACGCGAATGCGTTCCTAAACTGAAGTTGCGCGAAACTTTGACGAGCCCCGATGGGACGCACGTTTACGATTTGATCGGAGAAACGTTGACGATGCTGGCGGCTCTCTCGAAAGTTCTCCTTAAAATATAGATTTAAGAATCCAAGAAGCTTTTTAAATTCCTTTGTTAACAGTCTCCGATTTTACGTCCAACTTCCAGAAGGACTTCAGTTGCGCCCGCGACCTTTCACGATTCAAGCCGCGCCCACGACGAAGACCATCGACGATTTCCAATCCCCGAATAATTCGGAAAACCTTCCTCTAAAATTCCAAGCAGCTGCGCGGTGCTTCTTCTACTTGTATTACGAGAGATTAGGCCAAGCATGTAAACCGCATCACGGGAGAATGCGAAGCCTCGATTTTGCGCTGGCCAAAGCCTCCAGTGGGAGAACCTACGAATGCAGAGCATGCACTGACCGTAGGTTGAATCTTCTTTCGCGCCGTGAAGCAAAATTAACTCTTGCTAACGCGAGACGACCTGCATATAGGTACGAGGTTAATGATATTTTTTAACCTCTTAAAGTTTATCGTTGAAGAGCGCACGAGATTTTTGTAATAAGCGCGCTTTTCTGACTAACATTTGAAAGCACCGTGAACAACTTTTGTTATCGATAAAAAAGACTTTCTTTCAACGAACGCCCATCTGTTTCTGTAGATATTGAAATTCTTCCCTCCACCCGGTGTGTGTGTAAGGTGGTAAGCTAACATCTCGTCGTTATGCAACAATGAACTCTAATTGTACAAGCCTCTTGTACGTGCCGTTTAATGACCGCCGTTTGCGATAACGTCGCGGTATAAATTTGCGTGTATCGGTTAAGTACACTCGAATGGTAAGTTTATCTTCTGTGCGCCATGGGCCAATGTGTCATCGGCAGATAACGAATTTCTCATCCGCGATCGTTGCTAAGAGTATCGCAACCGTTGCGTTAATAATAGAGTCCGGCTCACTACCGGTACTAAATTAGTTTCTAAATTGACCGCTTAATAATTCAAGTTCCAATCAACTAATGCTGCGTCCCGCAAATTAGCAATGTCTGCTGTCCCTGTAACGAGGCAGGCCCGGTCGAGACGCAGGCCACCCTTATTATCTAAGATACCGATCAATGAGGAAATACAGATAAATACCTCGTGAAGAAATACAGGTGTCGAAACACAAGAATGGTGACAGAAAAAAAAAACAAAAACAGGATGTTAGCACATTTTCTTAGAATAAGTTTCGCTTCATCATCGCTACTCGCGATACTACTTAACCGCTCTTCTCCTTGACCCACATTTTACCCTCGACAATTTTCCACTCCATAACTTTTGCACTAGCCGCGGGTGCGATATTTCATTTTTATGCATCCGCCTAATGCAGCCGAAGGCCTAATTGCAAATCGATGCCAATTTCTCGGGCTACGCTCTTACCTCGTGCACCGACGGTGCTCGACGCCTCGAAGGCCCTCGACGCGAGAGCTCGACTTACCCTCCTCGGCTGGCAATTCTGCAACAGAAAGAGAGAAGGCATTTAATCGCATTATTCGCGCTCTCAATCGCATAAACGATTAAAGCGAACGAGGAAAAGAATGGAGGAGGAAGCAAGGATAAAGCGTATTCGCAACCTCGGCTCGTACGTCAAACAAGAAAGGCAATATCCCACCCAGGAGGAATTAATTCCACCGAATATTCTTCAAAAACTACCAATCCAAATTCGCATTATTCACTTCCACCCTCGAGTTCTTGGGAACTTGCGCGAGCGCGTCGTGTAAAAAAGTAAATCTGGCACCGAGGAACATTAATCTCTCCGCATACTCTCCAAAAACTATCGTCCTAAATCCCTATTAATTTCCAACCCTCGACTTCGTCTACGTCCAATGAAAAAAGTGTCTCGAACTTTCGACCGATTGTACGTGGAAAAATCAGTTCTCCGGATATATTCTCAAAAGTTCTTCGTTACCCTAAATTCGCTCCATTAGTTTCCACCGTCGACTCTATCTCCCACCGCTTTCAACCGCACGATGGAAGGTCGCCTTTAAGGTGTCCCATTTCAAATTGCCCGTGGTGATCTACCAACGAGACATCGTCGTCGTCGTTGCTCGTCGGTATAATAATCCCCGCAGCGCGTCGAAAATATAGAGAACACCGAAAACCTGACTCTATCTCGCGCTCTCCTCTCCGTCATAATGGAGCGGAGAAACCACGGTGAGTTTTCTGCGATAGTGGCTCAACAAAATCGAACGAACCTCGTCCTCGAGGCCCAAGAGAGTGCCTCGGACATTTACAGGATGTTCGTTGAGAGGAGAACGAGAAGAGGAAGAGAGAGAAGAAGAAGAGAGAAGAAGAAGAGAGAGAGCCCGGAGAGAGAGGAAAAATATGGGGCACGTGGGTAGCACCCTTCTTCCTTCTCACTCTCACGCTTACCAGGGAAGCCTCCACCGGAAGCCACGTAGGCCTCGGCTCAATGGAAATGGACGTTGGTGGTCGATCGAGCACGCGCGCGTCTCAAGGGCTCGTCCAGCGAACGCATTGAGACGTGGAGTTTATGAGCGAGTCGGTTGAAGGATCGAGGAAAAACGAATACCCAGGAGAGCGTTCCTTTCATTCCACACTTTCCATCACGGTTTGGCCCTGGCTTAAGAGAAACGACGAGAAGAGACCTAATTATGCGGCGAGTAAATTCGTACGGTGAGGAATATTATTTCGAGGGAAGGATCGTTTTTAAAGACTTTCAATCCATTTTTCTATCGACTCACATCGATCTCGGGACGAATACTCTCGAGAAGAATTATCAATCACGGGTGAACGAAGAATGTATCCTGAACTCGTTTCGAAAGAAGTATCCTTAACTCCTACGAACTCTCAATTTCAATTTCTCACTCGTTCAGTGCCTCTCTGGAAATTCGAACACACCCTCTCCTATTACTCTGCCCTCGTCGACAATTAATTCCATCACCCCCAGCAGGCCCGCTCGTCGTCGTCCTAATCGGCCTTTATCTCAATTTTCCTTCACAATGGAATCCGCCCGTCGACTCCGTTCGTCGCGCGAACAATGCGCTAATTGTTCGAAAAATATCGAAACCGCGAATAATTCGCGACCACGTCCGTTCTCGACGTGGTTCTTCAAGGAGGTGGAGAAGAACGAAGTGGAGGAAGAGACAAGCGCGTACAAATGCATCCACATTAATGCCCTCGTGAACGAGCCGCGTTTCCACACGTTCTCGTGGCAGTGTGCGCGACACGCATACGGAAAAGCGGGAAGAACCGCATCACCTTGCGGGCCTGGTTGCTTATGGTAGGCATCGATCGCGGCCACGCACACAGTAATCACGCGCGAGTAAACGTCCGTGGATGGCACGCTTGCGGAAACAATGCGCCGGGCTCGCCGATATTACGTGCCATCGCATCGGTGGTGACGGGCGAGAAAAAACCGCGAGAGCGCGGGTGGAAGGGGGATGGAGAAAAAGAGGAAGAGAGTTTGAAACGGAGAAGAGAGAGAAGAGAGAGAGAAGATAAAAAGAGTACGGACCGCTTGTGTTCCACCCGTGTCGCTTTTTCTCTCGCTCCTTCCGCCTCCTCCTCTCATGCTTTTCCTCCTCGTCTCTCACTCACTCACTCACTCACTCTCTCTCTCTCTCTCTCTCTCTCTCTCTCTCTCTCTCTCTCTCTCTCTCTCTCTCTCTCTCTCTCTCTCTCTCTCTCGCTCATTTATCACACGACACTGGACCCGCAGCGAGGATGCAAGGGCGGTCTTTCTCACAAAGCACCGTATGCGACACACAGTCCAAACGCGCGCGCGCAAACAAATCCCGCGGTTGTTCCATCCGCGTGTCATTCACGGCCGACCCCACTGTTTGGAGAACAAGCTCGCCGAGAGTTACGTCCCGAAAGATTTGGTTTGCGATTTGGCTCGTTCCACCGGAGATTCGCGATTGCCATTGCTCAAGAGAGAAATAGAGAGAGAAAAAAGAGAGAACATTCGAATCCGAGCGCGCGAGAAATTTATTGCCGGACAGTTTAGCGAGCAGATAGAATTCTGTGAGTATAAATAGACGCGATGGATAGACGAAAATCCTTGGAGAACTTTCTTCCGTGGTTTCTCGGGACTCTTCGCCCTTCCCCGCGCTCCGAGTTATTAAAAGATTCGCAAAATACGAGATGCTCCAATATCGCTCGAGGATCCAAGTATCACGGAGACCTCGTCGCAAAAGATTTCAAAAGCCAAGTCGCGCGATTCTTGTGAATGCTGCCTTCCGAGAATCATCCCTCGGCCTAGCTTCATTCAACCAGCAGAATGGAGAAAAGGATCTTTGGAAGTCCGGTTCGAGGTACTATAGACTACCTGTGCTCCATTGCAGCCTAAGGATTACGCACATGGATTGTAACAAGATTGGTAACACGGTCCATAAACCATGGAGAACGTTAAAAAAATTGCCGGACAACCAGAGAGTACGTGGTGGTATTTTGGATATTAGAGGTGCGATCGATCGTCGTAAGGTTCCAGCTTACACGCTGCACGATGAGCCTATGATTTGTTATCTTGTACTCCAAGACGATAAATCAACAACCATCCGCGGCGCTCTCGTTGCGGAATGCGTTGTTTACGTTGCAATAAACGTCCCATGCAAATCGTTCGATCCGATGCACGCGTAGGTGCCGCGTGACGGCCGACAACGCGCCGAACCAGCCACTCGCTCCAAGGCGCAATCCCACCCAAACTAATCGCCTATTGATTTTCCTCCTGGCAATGACCTCGATCGTCGTCGTCGTCACCGTCGTCGTCGTCACCGTAGTCGTCGCTTACTCGCGCAAAGCCACGCGTCGCGGTTGGCACGTGCTCCGCATTGTTCATTAACGCGCGTCAAGAGCGAAAATCATCGGCGCGGAACGCGCCAGAACGCACTGTCGCGCGACTCCACACTGAATTCCGTTTCCACGGACTCTATCCGCCCTAACGTGCCGCTCGAAGGAACGGATTAAGCCGTGACAAGCGAGCTTTTCTCGTCACCGTGGCGGACGAGCCTGGTGTTTAAGCCGGTAGAGACATTTTTTCCGACGAGCACTTTTGATTTAACTGTGAAATGGTATATCTGAGTGCCAATGGTTCCCTCGATACTCTATGGGCTCGTGTAATTTTCAGGTCATATATTAGTATATCGACATTTTACCAAGTTACTTTGGGCCTTCGGAAGATAGTATTATACGTCTTAATTTTGCCTAGTGGATTTTTTGTTAATCTGCGTATATAGATATAAGCCTATTGATTTTTCGTGGAAGAAATTTTGTTATATATGTATGAGCAAAAAATTCGTCCCATAAAGGTTTAACTTTTAACTACCCGCGCTCTGAAATATAACACAAGTACACGCATAGTAAATTAAATTGTTCACCGATTCGATTCTCGGAGAAAACAATATCGAAAACTCGTATCGAAGTAACAGAAAAAGAAACCAATCTGTTTTTATAAAAGGTTTTCTCGCGTAGCGCGTAAAGACCACCAGACGCGTGGTAAAGGTTAATATCATCGAAAAGGCAAATTCTTTGAAAAATATAGCATCAGATTCCCGAGCTCCTTCGTATTTTGTCGCGGTGAAAGTGTCGCGCGCTGCTCTCAAGGGATTGCGAATTTGACGGAGCGCGAAAATGAAAGAGGAGGACTGACACAATCGGCCTGCGCTTGTGTACGCGAAATAACAATGGACGTCGGAGGGGCGAGGGATAAACGGGACGTAATTGTTTTCCGATGCACGCGGGCGAAGAGCACACGTAGGATGCGTGGTGGGGCCAAGTTTGACTTGAAAAAAATCCGATAACCAATGGGTCGTGCATGGGACGCGCGAATAGTTCGGTCGTGCACGGGGCATGCGGAAAACTCGAAACTCAGTCAGTGTGACACCTCTGTCGAACGATGGGTGTTATGTGGGTCACCTCGTGGCGGCACGCTTCCACATTGTCCCGTCGGTTCGTTCGTGCGCTCAAGGTTCTCTTTCATTTCGCGATAAACGAAACACCACAGCGCAGACGAGCCCGACAAATCTCCCCGGACAATCAACGGAATTCTAAATTACGACTACGCGACACCTTTCGCGCACTTCGAAACTTCCGACAATATAATTCTTCCTTTCTCGTAAGCCTGAAACTCGTGTTATTACTTTACTCCTCGAGTAAAGTCACTTTAAATTCACGTAGCTGCTACACGCTCGCACTTTACGTATCTTTATCGGAGTTCCACGAACTTCGTGCATAAAAAGTCCCGGCGCTTCGGTGAGGAAACGTCGAGTGTGGGGGGAAAAAAGTTGGCTCCTCCACGGGAGAGCCGGGTAAAGCGACTCCGCGCAGTTTTCACTTCCCGTGGCTCACCGAGTTACGCGAGAGAGGCTTTCAACTTTTTCCATATGGCGGTCCGTGCCACGCGCCAACCCAGCCACGTTGTGCAAAAGAAAGCACGCGGAAAAGCATCAGCCTCGCGTTCACACGCTCGTCCATAATGCGCGTTCACACGCTCGTCCATAATACGCGTCCATTTCGACTTCTCGATTTTTGCCTCGTCCAATGTCTCACCCTTCTCGCGCAATTATTACCACGAGGTGGAACAAGACAAAATGATTTTACGATTGTCCGATATTTTAACACTATTCCTAGTGAAATGACCATTTTTAACATTTCGATTAGAATTTCCTATATGTATACAGCGTATTTGCGTCGCCTTTAAATTTCACGACGTTTTCTAAAATATACGTATAATACGTTTTTCAATTTTTTAGGAAAAGTCGTGAAATATCAAAGCGATGCAATTACGTTGTATATAGGAAATTCTAAATGAAATTTTAAAAACGGTCATTTGACCGGTTGTGGTAGGAATAGTGTTAATAAAGGACGAATTAAATCCTGGATCCGATCTATCCGAATGTTCGACGAGAACGAAATTCAAATCGCTACGAGACTATAAGAATGACGCGTTTCTGTTCACCGATGAATCGCAATGACCGATAAATACGCGGTCCCTCGTAAAGGAAGCGTACGTGCACGCGGAAACATTTCGCGTTTATTTTCTCAGAAACGAACGAGCCTCTTCTCAATGGGCTCCGACGCGATTCGAGGCGTACTATTGCGGATTGAGTTTACGATTGTCCTGAAACACGATTTCCTGGTAACATGCGGAGCTGTTAACCTTCATTATCCGCACGTCATTGTCCTAACGAACGGCATTCATTGATTAATTTTCACGTTGCGCAGTCACGTGGTAATCCAATTACTCGTTAAAATCTTCATCGTTGTTGGAACGAGAGAAACGATGGAAAGAAAGGAAAAATAAAATCTGTTCTCGATTAACTCTTAACACTAATAGCTGGCCGGCTGCTTCTTATTTAGAAATACAGTTTGATAGTGCGCATGTACAAGGGGCACTTGTCACAATCGAAAAGTGATTCGAGTAAACAGGTGCCGGGTGAATCAGACAATGACGTGGTGTGACGTGGTTGTTTGCGGAGTACGACGTGGCTATCGTGTTAGCCACCAACGACAATGGGACACGTCCATTAATCGTCAATATTGCATTTTTGCGATAACGCCGTACTGGATGATCCAGTTCTACCGTAAAATTCAAACCTGTCCTACATTTGATATTTTCCTTCCCACGTTTCCAACAGACCGAGCTTTTTACGTAAATGCACCCTCGCCGAAATGAACCTCGTCGTCAAATTGACCGTTCAATCGTGAAAAGCATTTTATCGGAACAATTTATCGTATAGCCCGTCGAGTTATCTCCATATCTGAAACAACAAGTGTTCAACTTTGATCCCCCACAATTCAGCATTTTACCACTCACAGCAGGTAGTCCTCGAGAACTTGGTGTGGCGAGGCGACTGATTAAATTTTCAAACGACACTCTCCTCGCTGCCACTTAGGTGATAATCGATAGTCAGCTACGTTGTACGGAAACAGAAAGTAAGTTCTCCGTAGCAATCGTTCGGTAAGAATCGACCGTTAATTAATTAGCGACCAAACGATCCAGTCGAATTAACACCTTGACGTTGATTTTCTACGGATGGCTTGTGGTGTCACACTTTTCACTTTTTTTGTGCTTTTTTAGCATATGGTATTTTAAAGTGGTGTAATTTACCATTAGTATAATCATTTTTTTAATGATTTTTCTGGGGACAACCGATGAACACTGTGGCGCAACAGGAAAAACCGTGACCGGTCACGTATGACCATCGTGGCAGTCAAAGTGTTAATAATTTACGTGAGAACGTTAGAGCGCCCGACAATTTGGGCGTACGTCGATCAGCGGATTTTCTCTCGTCGAGCCAGTCCTGGATTTGACGTTGAGTTTTGGTCTAGTATCTAAATCGCTGCTGCACGTCGAGGAGGCTTGGATGTAAATTGTTGGGATCACCGAGGAAAACGCAAACGTTTCCTCGTCTGACCGCCTGTCAATAATGAATCAACCAATGGCGTACTCTGACGTGGTTGCTTGCGCTCAGAGTCGTTGTCCACGTCAGGTGTCTCGTGCGAGACTCAGCATACGATGTTCCCCGAGTGTTCGCGAGTAATCGTCCAGCGCAAAAAAAGAAGCTCGATTTAAATATCGTAACTCCAACATCGAGCTACGGTTCTTATTCTTAAACGCAGAAGCGATCGTGACGATGCTTAGGATTCTTCACGCCACTTATCCATTCTCTCTAAAACCACCTATCAAGTACTTAATTCTTCAATTCTCGTTTAACGCTTCTTTTTGACTTTTTCAACGGAGAGAAGCAGGCATCAAAACGATCTCCTCTTCCTTTTGGAATGTTCAAGGAAGCTGTGTTTCTTTCGAAGTTACTCGAACGGTAACTTTCCCGCTTGTAATTAAGGTTTCTCGCAGTTTAATCGACTGATTCACACGTAATCGACCAACGTGTATTCTCAATATCATTTTTCTCAGACGTCAATGTGCGTTGTACGATGAATAAATCCAGACCTTCGAATTGTAAGCATCGAAACTCCACGTGTGGTTACGAAATATATGTAATTATCATTTAATCGCATTATGCAATTTTCGCTGCTCTACGGCTGCCACGCTAATCGCACAAATTGTCTTTTGCACTTCTTAACATTATCGTTATATTTCCACCTAATTTAATTAACCGCCTAATTTAATTAATGCTGCACAAAAATAATTCTTTGCTCCTTGCACGACGTTACTGAAAAAGATACTCGCGTTTTTTCCAATGTACGAGAAAATTCGAACTGAAATTCTCAGCCTCCTGACGCGCGTCTTTCCGTCCACAGAGACGAGCAAACCTTCCTGTGATTGACGTCAATACATTCGTGAGATAATCGTCGAGTGCCTCACCCCACTGCTGACAGATCGAGGGATCCTCGCGATGATTCGCGAAAATTAACAGTCTACGGGAGCCACTTAACTCTCGTGATTACAAACAGTACCTCTCTTTCGAGTGGTGATTGAGCAACGGGCATGAAGGAGAGTTTATCGTCGAGCAGGTACTACGAGAGAATCTCACGATTCTTTCGAAACTTTCGATACTCGTTATTCCGTTTTAATTGACAAGTTTCAAATTACACGAGAAAATCCAATAGTTTCACTTGATACTGGAATATGCAAAGCAGGTGACCCCATGTTTGCTTGTCCATCCATGGAAGTGGACCGGATTAGTTTCCAAGGGTAATTCCGTGGATTAGAGAGTTGGATTAGGTGCAGGTTTAGTTCTAAGCAAGCGTTTAATTCGAGGGTAAGACCACGCCAGTGGTGGATAGCTACGTTTTAGGAGTTTCTCCGGTGCAGTCCCGAAAATACGAGAATTCTATCTATCAATGACCGATATCTGTTATCGGAGGAAGATATAAATATCGTATGTTCTTACTCCGTAATGGTAAGATTAAGACGCAGGTGAGAAATAAAATGCAGACTCTTTTTCGAATGGTCGCGATCGGTGTGAAAAATCAAGAGCTCAAAAGTATGCGTAATTATCAATATTCGTTTAGAATTATCGAAGTGTTAACGTTCTCAAGGATAATTTGTGTCAATCGTTAAAAACTAACGTGCTCACTCTTAACAATACCTGACTGCAAAATGGCAACAGAAGATTTAGCGTCTTTATAAAAAATCCATAAAAGATATACAAAAGAAAGCAGCACGAATTTCCTTTGTTCTTTCCGCAAGTCTGCAATTTTATTAAGACATCTGCTGCTTATCGGGACTTTCGTAATATCGCGCCCGGTTTTCGAGTACGGCAATTTCCACTTTTATTCGAGAGATAAACAATCTAATCTGTTCATGAATGTTTATTGAGCACACCTGCGAGGGGGAAGGTTCGACGCGTGATAAAGTATACTCGAACGCTATTGGCATATTAACAAAGCTACTATTAAAATTGTAGTGCCCACGCGCCATAGAAACTGACCTATCGTCAGGTTCAGCAATACAATTCGCTACGCAATCAATTCTAATCTCGAGATAAGTCAAACAACCTGCCGATGAATATCCAATTGATCTCAGACAATGTGGAATCACCGAAGATCTACTTACAAATTTCTAACACAACACTTCCGTCAAACTATAATCTCGGAATTGAATCGACCGATCATCCAGATGACATACTTTTCTTGTCTAAACATTACAGCTTAGGCGTAGACCGCTACGAATTTACCGAAGGCCAAACTGAATTTCTTTTTCACCCAAGCAAGCATCTAATTTCCACGTGGATGATATGCACGGCCACGTGGCACGCGACACCGTCGTTACACAATAAAGAACAATATCCGTCGTGCAGGTCTATTCCCGGCGAATGTATAATTTAATATAATTTAGATTATCAACTCTCTCGTAACGTAGGATCTTCTTCTGTCGTTGTAACGCGCGATACGACACCCACAATCGGCTTTGCTACCACCGACGCCCGTCGTCGTAGCTCCGCGTCGTCGTCATCACGGTGTGTCGACGTCGTTACACACCGCACGCTAGAGAACAGGAAACGTTCGGATACCTGTCTATCTCCAGATGTAAGATAATCACCCTCATTGGCGAGTGCCAAAGTTTGTTGTAATTTGTTTTGAGAACTGATCGCGTAATTGCTCGATCTCACGTTCCAGTATAACAGTCAAGTTTTCGCTTTTCACTCGATAAAATTCTTTCTCACGTCTTCATACTCTCGCCGCATCCTTCCACTCTATTTCGCTGTGTTCTCAATTTTAATATCACGGACCGAACGAGAGGACTCCGATTTTCCTTTGTTTCCTCTGCTCTTTCTATTCTATCATGTCCTCTCTTCTTCTCTCTATCTGTCTCTCGTTCCTTTCTTCCACCCTTTGCGCTTCTCCTAATTGAAAGTTTAATCCGAAGCGACGTTTGTATTCACGCCTCCCCGACTAGTATCCAAAAGGATGGGGTTAATCATCCCTCTGATTACGGACGAACGTGAACGAGCTTCCTCCCTTCTCTTCCTCGCGGTCTTTCTAATTGAAAAAAATTTAATTTAAGCCGACACGCGCATTTCCGTGTTCCGCAAAGAGGCGGATCGTTCCACGTAGGTCAATAATTCCCAAGTCGTGGAACATAGTTTTTCGTAGATAAGGTTACCAAGATATGGAAGATAATCAAAGAGCTACTAAACACTGCCGTTATCGAGATTAGGCTATTACATAACGGGTAATAATTTGATTACACGTTCCCGATACGTTTCGGTTTCGAGTGCTCGCGATTATATTGGAGCATAACATCCGTGTGAGACGATCGAACAACAAAATTTCCTTCGCCCTTCCACCCGCCTTCCACATCGTTGATTCTCAGAATAGAATTTGCGAGAAGATTCGCATCTCTTGGAAAATGTCAAGCTCGTCGTGGAAGCTTCGATAATTTTCCGGAACTTCGTTTCAAATTCTCAGAAACCTGCTACGAAAAAAGAAGAAAAAAAGAAAAGTGCGCAACAAATTAACTCGACGTGGCAAGCCGACGTTCTTTCGACGCTCTTCCAACTAATCGACTGCTTCGGAGAGAGACGGTAATAGAGAAGGAGGAAGTTGGAGTACGAGAGAAGGCCATTTCCCAAGACGTTTCCACGAGGAAACCGACCGAAGAAGGAACTGAAGCAAGTTCCGAGAAAAGGCAATTATTCCTTTGTAAGTGCCGAGGCGGCAGGTCCATTCGGATTTTCACTTATCGGAGCCTACCAGCCAAGTCCGACCGATCTTCTGCTACCCACAATTATGCGAGAACTTGTTTGCGAGCCACTTTGCGATTTTTCAGTAGGCCACTAGTTGCAAAATAGTAGCTCGAAGTGTCTATTATCCAATTTGTTCGGTAAAATTGAAGGCAACGACGCGACACGCTGACCAAAACGTGGCCACGAACAATTTTCGATATCGCTTCCATTGTAACAATTGGTTCGTAATGCATCAGTAATGTTAGCCAAGCCCGATATTATCAATCCCGATCCACGAAACTTTTATTAACACTTTGACTATCACACTGATTTTCCATGGATTGCTCGTGGCTCCACACTTTGCATTTTTTTTGTTTATTTGTTAATATATGATCTTTCAAGTGCTGTAAATTGCGGTTAGTATAATAATTTCTTTAATGATTTTTCTGGAGGTTACCCGTGACCACCGTGGCGCTATAGGAAAAACAAGTTAAGGACACATATGACCATCATGGCAGTGGAAGTGACCAATGCACGATAGAATATTATCCACGGAAACTAATCTCCATGATAAAGTCAGATAAGCATGGGAAATTTCGAGCATAATTTTTCCCTTGTCCCAGAAAAAAGAATTGATAGAGGCAATCGATCGCACTATGCCAACGAGGTGGGCGAGATACGAGGAAGGACGATCGCCAAGCGCCAACGTAGGAGGAGGAGGAAGAAGCTCGAATGAAATTATCAATTAGGACGGCAACCACTCAAGAAGCGAGCTCGCTTTAAACGAATTAGGAGCCCAAACGGGATCGCTCTTCCACGTCGAGCTCATCTCGCGTGCGCCGTTTCGACACGCAAGTACTTCACGTGAAAAGAATTTCTCCTTCGTGGAACCCTCGTGATTTATCGAGACACACGTGGTTGTTTACCGAAAGAATGTACCAGAGAGAGAAAAATATTATTCAGGATTGTTGTGAGCGATAAGGGTCGATCGTTGAACGCATTAGCTTATCAAGATGGAACTTACAATTGGTAAAACTCGGTGGAATACGTGAAACATCCGATACGAATCGTGAACGTGACTCGAACTAAAATACGAATAAAGTGCGCTTGCTTGCGTTTGATAAACAAACGCTTCTCGAGTCGATCGAGAAAATCGGTAAATTAACTCGGAGTAGTATCTGTTTGTCGTCTATCGATAAACGGAAGGAATTTACCTTAGGCGCGAAATCACGGGGAGGAACGATAAAGGCATAGAATCGGTTTTCCAACTGGAGCACGCCCGGAAAGAAAAAAAAGTATCGATCGCTTCCGCGTCTGACGTGGTGGATCGTTCAAAGTCAATGACCAGCGTCATCTGCCAGTATCGCATTTCGTCGACACATCCAACACAGTTTGTGACGCACATGGAAATACTTCATAATCCTGGAGCGTCGCACGCTCACTTACAGCGACCATTGTGGGAAGCAAGCGCTCTAAAACCTAACGAGGAACCACTCCCCCTTTTCCGTCGCCATTACACCGAGGGCCGGAAGTGAAATTAAAACTGGCATTAATTTCTCTTCCAATTCGCCAATTATTCGCACAGTCGACTCGAATTTATCTTAACCCTCCGCGCTCCTTAATCAAATCTAAACATTGTAAATTATCTTAGAAATTCTTTGATATCTGAAAGTGTAATTAACGCTTTAGATAATTAATCAAACAACCGCGAAAATTCTAACTGACTGTCACGGTAGTCATATGTGACCGCAACTTGTTTTTCCTGTGGCGCCACGGTCGTCACCGGTGACCTCCAGAAAAATCATTAAAAAAATTATTATACTACCCGCAATTTACAACACTTGAAAGATCATACATCAACAAAAAAAAAATCTCAAAAAAACTGCAAAGCGTAGTGCCACGAGCAATCCATGGAAAATCAACGTGGCAATCAACGTGTTAAACAAGTCCCACGACCAATGTAGCTCGCGATAAACCTTCGAAAATTTCTCTCAAACTAAAAATCAATACCTCTCAATCAATGCCTCGCAGAATTCCAATATTTCAAATCAATTCGCGAAAACGAATTGCCTCGCGAGAATTAATCGCACATCTGCCAGACCCGCGGAAATTCCAATTGAATTTCGGGCATCCCGATGCGTGTCCCGGTGCCGTATCTCGCCTTAATTACGCGTCGTCGCACGTACGTTGTCGGCTTATCGATAGTTTAGCGTGTCGGTGGTGCCGGGGGCAGGGCCAGGGGCGGCGGCTAAGGCCGCGCGCGCGCGCGCCTTTATGCAACTTGCAGCGCACATTTTCACCGCCTTATCTCGCGTCTACGTGCGCGCATGCAAAGCTCGCGTAACGAGCGAACGCGCGACACGTTGTTTTTGTATCGCGCCGTTGCAGCTTCGTCGTCTCAAGAGAGGAAGTCTGCGACTCGAGCGGGACAACTGAAACGCGCCTCGATTCTCCAATTTTGGAATTCATGCGCAAGATAATTGCGCCCGCATTATCGATTAGACCCAATAATTAATGAGGATAATTAACGAGGATGATTAACGAGCATGATTAACGAGGATGATTAACGAGGATGATTAACGAGCATGATTAACGAGGATAATTAACGCGACATTCGCAACGATGCCACTCGTCGTGCGAAATTTCGTAAAAATCGAGGTGTACCTGTTTGTCCGCGTGTAAAATTGCAAATTATCGCTCCTGCCTCCCTCCTCCACCCGCCCTTTTGCGACTTTATCGCGTTATGCTAATTACGTCACGTATAAATCGCATCGAATACGAGGTCCCTAATTAAATCGGGTGGTGCGTTACAGTTGAGATCCTTCGAGGGAGGGGAGGGGAAAAAATTGTTAATGCGCCTCGTCGGCCGATCGACCTCGCCGAACGAGGAGACCAGGAAGTTGCTAATTAACGATGGAAACAATCGTTATGAATAAACTTACGGCCATCTGACGTCAGGCGGTGCGATCGGCGCGAGAATAATTGACTCTTGGACGACATTCGAGTGTCGAACGAGAGACGAGAGGGATAATAATCGTGCACGCGCGAAAATCGCCCCGCTCGCGAAACGGGTAACGGACTGCGGGGACGACAGATCGGACATTCCTGTGCAAATCTTTCGCAATCAAGGACAAAAGACCTGTTCCGATATCACCGTTACGTTACGTCATTAGCGAGCGCACGCGGATTTGTATCCGCGGTTGGCCAGATATATAACTACGTGTCGATAAACGCCTCGATAAAAATGTTCAACGGTCCATTAGTCGTCTGGCAGCTGCAACTATATTTCGTGAGCGCGCGGAGCTCCGTGAAAGATTAAAATCGAGTTTACTGTAACTCGGTAACACATCGCAATCGCCTTCCATTAGAGACACTTGTCTACCGCAATTTGAAAACGCTCGAAGATATTTGTTAACGCTCTACGAACGCTTTGATTGAAACGAAAATATTTACGCGTAGTCTCAAGATTTTAATTCGAGAACGGGTTTTTTTATGAAATGCTTCGAGCTTCCCTTCTCTCGTTTTACTTTTCCGTTCTTTCTTTTCGCAGACTCCGAAGCGCACAGTCTCTCCGCGAGGTAACGGAAAGGAGCAGCATCGAAGATCCGTACCAATCACGCGAACGACATCCTAATTGATTCCTGCAGCGTTTCCAAGGAAGATAAAGCGACTGCATTTAAGCGGCGTACATCGAGCCAGCATACCAACGGCGAACAGATAAACCATTCCTCCCAGGAGCTACGTCCTACTTTTCTTCCTACTATTAAACTCTAACCAAGTGTACCAGAGTCTATCCTACCTGCTTAAAAAATTACAAGTACCCTTACGACGTCCGAACTTCCAGCATCCACCGAGCTCTCGAATCCTACATTATTTGAAATTCCAAACCCTTCTTTTCTTCTGACTGGAACCTTCTGGGTAGAGGAGAAAATTTTTCGAATACACATCGAAGAAAGTTTTTGGAGTTGGAAAAAGAGAAAAAGTTTACAGGTCGATTGGCCGAATTGGAGTAAACTCGAGAGTAAACACACGAGGGACCACCTACTTCTTCTACTTCACGTTCCAAGCTCTAGAGCCTTGGAGGTCCCAGCGAATCCTATCGTCCCTTCCATAAAATACCGGAGATTATTTATGAAGAGTTCTTGGGATGAGATTGGAAGGACGGGGCTTTCCGGGCGCGGTAACCGAGCCGCACTGAGGAGTTATGCGAAAATAAACCGTTCGAAGCCACGTGCTCCGCTGACGCGCTGCCGCTACGAGACGATTGGCTCGGTCGGTTTCGTTCGCGTGGCCGATTCGGCGCCGTTAAGCTGATAAAAAATGCTATCAAGAGACTTGTGGGCTAACGGAACGCTCCTTTATATTCAGGAGATACGATCGCCTCCGGCGCGATACGAGATGAGAGAAGAAGAACGAGTAGAAGACTCTCGTTTCGCCGATTACGAGATCAACGAACGAAATAAATCCATCGGTGATCAGCGAAATGGAATGGAGCATTACCGTCTTTCGTGATTCCTGCGGTTAAGAGAAACGTAATGGGAGGACGCGCAAAAAAAAGTCGATTAATTAAAAAGTTCACCGAGGCTTATCGGAAGCTGAGAACAAACTCGGTCGAACTATGGAGATCGAGAAAATTCTACTGACATAATTATATACTGAAATTAACTGATGCTGGAACCCTAACGTGCTTGCGAAATGATCATCACTGAGAAAGAACCACCGATCAAGTGTACAGAGACGAATCTCGTGTTCGACCTGCAGCGTGAAAAGGAAGTATAAAAATTCGGGAAAACTCTAACACAATCATGTACCAAAATTACCACGTGCTTACAGAGTACTCATCATCATCAAACAAGAAATAACGTCATCGGCGCTCACATTCACAGAAACACACTGCTCATCTTTAACCTACTGCATGATATGAAAACAGTATGAAACTCGAGAAAACTCTAACAGTACCATTTACTAAAATTAGCACGTGCTCACAGAATAGTCATCGCGAGACAAAAAAAAAACAACGCCATCGGCGACCACCTTCATAGAGACAAAAACTTCTCATCTTTATCACTTTGACTGCCACGTTGATTTTCCCTGGATTGCCCATGGCGCCACACTCTACATTTTCTTGGCGTTTTTCTTTTTTTTTTTTTGTTAACGTATGATCTTTTGAAATCCTGTAAATTGCAGTTAGTATAATAATTTTTTTAACAATTTTTCTGGAGCTCACCGGTGACCACCGTGGCAGTCAAAGTGCTAACCTACTACATCGTACTAAAACAGTAGGATACTCGAGGAAACTCTAACACGATCACGTACCAAAATTACCACGTGCTTGGAGAGTCCACTCATCGCCAAACAAGAAACAACGCCATCGGCGGCCACGTGTACAGAGGCAGGAGGGCCCCGTGAGCCTATGGCGTCACATGAAAAGAGTAGGGATGAAGTATCGCGCGGCTGCACGCCGTGGCACCGACGCCGACGTCGTTGGTAGTCGCCGCTTGATAATGCCGCTTTTGTGTCACGGAGCAGGTGGGGAGCGTCGGGACGCCTAATGAATTCGCGACGTCTCACGACGCGACGCGTCGGTCAGAGCCAATCGGTCAGCATTTTCGAATCGTCCATTGCTTCTCCCACTTCTCCTCGCTGTGACCCGCTTCCTTCCTCTTCGCAACGCGCGCACCTTCCTCATCGCGGTCACCGAGCGATAAGGAGATCCTCTTCTCCTCGAGGACGCTCTCCGCTCGAGGAGGAGCTCCCCTTTCGATCGCGCGCTGTGACGCGCTAAGCGACCTCGGATCTCACGTCTGAGTAAACTGCGCGTGAAGTCAATGGGATCATGCGTGCGTCGCACCCGTGGTATTTCGTGCCAAAGAGTTTCCCTATCGCAGGACGATCTCAGCCGGTTTCGTTGGCGAGAGAAAAAACACATTCTTTCCTTAATGAATTCTTTCTTTTTTTTTCAACTCCGAGGTGTAAAACTCGTTGAGATTCGTTTGAGAAACATCGTGGATCGAGATCGACGCGAGAAGACGATTTTCGGAGCACGGTGGGGAATACAGAGATTTGCGGAATTAATTTTCCACAGTGTGTAAGGCACACGTAAATTGAAGTTTGTTGAGAGGGCAAGTGCGAACGACGTTGATGCTAAATTTACGGCATGCCGTGTCCTTGGTGTTATGCAATAACAGTGAGGCCGCATTTAATAACTTGAAATTTACCGGTTAGTGAATAATACATGGGAAGATCTTGATTCCTTAGTGATCTTAACAGTCGAGGAAACAGACTGGAGGGAACGGTACATGAGGTGCTTGGTTGATTGCCAATCGATACAGGATAAGGTGCCAATGCGAGAATTGAGATTTATACGGAAGGTTTCACTCACCGTTGAGACCATATTTCTCCTGATTCCTTTTGATTTGCTCGAGCGACAGACCCTTGTCGGAATCTGTATTGAAATAATTTAACACCTCGTCCACAGTCTTGCAGTGGCCGTCCTCCATGGTTGCTTCTTTGTTACTGCGTCACCAATTTTATCGTCTTAGTGATGCGTACGAGTTCATTCACGCAGGAAATTCTGAAATGGACAGAAAGAAGCGAATCAGAATGGTGCTATACGACGTATCGAATAATCTTCATTAGGCGCACGATGCATTTATGATACGTGTCAGGTGATTCTTGTCCCTTCGCTTTTACCAGTTACACATTTTCAATCTGGATCGTTCCCTGCGTTTCGTAGCTTGGCATACGCCGCCAAAGGCCCCCCCCGATAGATAGTAAACAAGTCTGAAAATTCCTCAGATTCTAATTAAAGAACTAGCTGGTTCCTGCCAGATTCAATGGAAACCCGATATCTGCCTGACACGTATCAAATTAGAATCACCTTAATCTACCTTTTGTCAAGGTAAATAAGGTCATTCCGAGTCGTGGAGAGATAAAACTAAGAGCCCCGCTGTTTGCACTGTTAACCTTCCCTTTTTTGCAAACTATCCCATGCACGCTCGCTGGCAAAAAGGACGGATACGCGTGGAAAAAAGTATCAAGCACGTGAGGTACTCGCCGTGACGCACGAGCAAGCTCGAATGGCAAGTAAAGAAGAGGTACGCCCGTGTAACTAAACAAATAAACACAGATATCCCTTTGCGGCGTTGCCTAGCTGTAACGCGATACCAATACCGAATAATAACCGGTACGGCGAGCTATCCCAACCCGTAGAGAGTATTGCCAAGTGCCTTAGAAAAAAGTCTATGGCTAACGTCCAAGAAGAGCTCGCGGTCCACTCGACCATCCCCCGTACAACTGACAATACACCCTACCCCAATGTGACATTCCCCCTATCCTGAGGATCGTGGCTTATTTACATCTTAATCGAGTTAATTACATTGTTCAAATTACCACGCAGGATCGATTTAACGATGTATAACCGAGAGGTTGGTACAAAACCCGTGCAAGCGTGAGACCGAAGGGAGCACGCTCGTAGACGTGAGATAGAACCAGCACGTTTCAATTCACGTGTTTATCCCACGTTGGCCATGCCAGTTTGAAAATGTAATTCTTTCGAAGTATAGAAGTCACGGAGAGACGTCCTCGGATCGCAAGTGTCCAACCACAAACACGCGGCCTCGAGGGTGCACGCCACTAATGTACACGCATCTACGATCAAACCAACGTACACGCGCACAAGGTTAGAATCACACTGGCGGACCGTGCTCCTTTTTTACTCGTGAAACGTGGTTACGTGCACAGGTACTTCTCACTCTCGATACAATCCATCCGCGTGGTGTTCTCGTCGTAGAGGTTCACCGGCCCCCCTCGGAAACGCACGCGCGCGCGCGCGTGCGGCCCGTAAGAAGGCGAAAACTTTAGCACGATGGTTCGTGGACGCGCGCGCTATCACGGCCAGGAGGTGGATATAACCTCAACCGCGCGCGCAAAATCAACTCGAGCTCCACCAAGCGAAGTCTCTTCTCACCAAGGAAAGCACCCGTGTGTCGTCGTGGTGCTCGGCACCCTACGTCAGTCACAGAGAGATTACGTTACGCCTGACGATTATTTAGGTTAGCCGCCAGCGGGGACGGGACTTGTACGAGCCACGCTACACTGGCGTATCACACTCGTCTTCCACGGACGAACGATGGACTTAATATATTATACCGATACGCGAACGCGGCTCCGATCAGTATTAAACATTAGCAGAACGTATTAGGTGGTAACGGAGAACGAGTAACACGAGCGAAACGACACGACGATCTGTGAAAACCTCCGCGTACACCGTGGTGCGCGCGTAAAAAAAAATAACGAAAAGGGCGTGCTGTACGACGTGCAGGCGTATCACGAGGCGCGTACACAGTAATCCGAAGCGCACGTCATTTTTTCCTTTCCCACGATAAACCAAATCCTACACCCTTCCACACTCGTATGCTAACCGAACCTCCACTCTTACGTGAGACTGACTGACACGACGAACGGCAAATCATCGCGCACCTGCGCCACCTCGCGGAATGCGCGAGTTAAAACGTGCGGGGAGGGCGAGTGCGCTACGGTGCCGCCATCTGTTCGAATTGGCGCGCCACGCGCCCGCGCATCGTCGCTCTTTCATTTAGACACGTAAATATGAGAATTGCGAGGTGATATTCGGGCGAAGTGTCTACGAATTTCGTTACTACGATTATTCCACTCTCGAGAGAGGAGGTTTCTAAGGTGTATGGGGGTAGAGACGCCACGGTGTTCGCTTAACCGAACAGGACGTCCCACGGCGCGCGCGTGTCGCAGGAAAGTGCGTGCCGTGGCAGGCGAAAGGAGCGAGCATGTGGAGCGACGCCATTGGTCGAATGGCGTTCGCGAACTGTGACGCACTTGGCTATTTTCAGGCTTCTGCTAGGCTATTTCCTTGGCGCGTATTTTAAGACACCCCAAAGGACATTGCTGTATTGTCGTTATGTAATGGCCGCTCGTAAAGTTTCGTCGCGTTCCTAATGCGTGTTATCGCGCGCCTAGCGTACCGCAGCTGACGTAGCCGGGGTAGTCGTTACGAATGTAAATGGAGACATTAGAGAGGTGGAGAGAAAAAATGAGGAGAGAGAGAAAAAAAAGAGCGCGAAGGGGAAAGGAGTTACGTAATGCGAATTAGCGAGTTCTCCTCACGAGCGAATGGTTAATCGGATGCTTACGTGGACCCGCGCGTTTCAAGCTCACGAATGATAAACTGATCGATTGTATGCGAGAGTTTGGTGTCACGAGCACGAATAACAACGGCTCGAGTACTGCGATGTTAGCGGTAAGTTGGAGACAGCTGGCTCGTTACGTGTCCCGTAGGTGTTACAGGCACCAACTTATAAGCAATTCAATCGAGTGTCACCACTTTCGCTCGGTCATTGTAAATTCATTTCACACACGGGCATGTTGGAAACAGTTCCTTTTTACTTGGATACAATTTCAATCCGCAAAGAGAATAACCGCTACGATAGACTCACGATTGTTTAAACCCAGACAGAGGTATACGCCGCGGTAGACGACGAAAAGAATATTGAAATGAAACTCCATTCGCGAACCACGAAAGCTAATAATAATTTCCCCGAAGACCCGCGCTCGTTATGTAATTTCCATAAACGCGTGATCTAACTTTTAAATGAGAAGCGCGTCGGTGCACTATTGCCCTGCGAGTTTTCACCCGAGAAACGAAGAAAATCGACGAGGAAGATGCGCGATATTATCAGAAGGATCGAACTACCGTTATCACTGTTAACGGAAGAGAAATCGTCTCACTCGACGAAGCCGCGATCTAAACCGAAACCTACCAAAACCAAATCCACCCGCTGTCTCCCCAAACCGACTGACAATTAACGAACCACCCGACTAAGTCATCTCGGTTCCCATAGTGGCGCCACGCGCGGTACCAGTGTCGCTCTACCATAACACGTTCAAGGTCGGCGCCGTTTGAACCCAAAATTCGAGTCAAGTTCAAAGGTCTCCGTTCGCGGAGGCCAAGGTTACCATCTAACCTGGATCATCGAATGGGCTGCGCGCTACGAGGCGCGACGCGTCGAAGGGTCGCACGAGGTTACGGTCAATCGAAACGATCGTGTTCTCTCCTCCAATAAAAATCTTCGCCTCTCTCTCATCGATTCCATTACTAGAGTAGCCCCAAAAAAAAGGAACCTGCGAACACTCGCGATGCCTCGAACCCTCAAAGAGTCCATTCTTGCGGCTCGTGATACGGTTCAAGGACTAACCGTTTTGAAGCCCGAAGGAAGACCTCCAGTGGCGCATATCAGGGGAGACGATACCAGAAGAAGAACCGGATCGACTCGAAGAAGGTGCTTTCGACGCGCGCGTACGTCTTCACCTCTCGCGTACGAGGAGGCACGAGAATACGAAGACGATTGAAAAGAAGAAGGACGACCGGTCGTGCGAGACTGTTGCGCCGGGACACTTGGGATACGAGCCCAACGGGAACCCGTCCGGTCGACCAGCTCGCGCGAACGCCCGGGACGCGACTAGCCGGCCAAATCGCGCGTGCCCGAGCGAACGCTTTTAGCACGTCTCCGACGACGACTTCCTAATTATTTTGGCAGAGATGGCCAGGAGGCACTCCTCTCTTCTCACCCTCCCTCTTCACGTCCCACCGGGACGCCCTCCTCTTCTTCTTCTTCCTCCTTCGGTTCCCTTCCTCTCCTCCTCGACCCCCCGATTTTTTCATCGACCACTCGAGTGATTTTGTTTCTTTAATATCTTTCTGTTTTTTTTGTTTTTTTTCAGTTTCGTTACTTCGAAGACTCTGTCTTTTCGCGCCACGCGTCGATTCCACCAGGACGAGGTCCTTTCGGTGTTATCGGTCCGTTAGACTCGAGAATGTACGAAAGTTTTGCAATAATCATCGTGTTACCAGCTTCTAGGACGCTCTCGAGACGATCCACGCGGCGAATCTGAGTTTCTAGTTATTTATGAGGACGAGAGAACGAGAGCGGTTCGCAGAAATAGTGCGCGACGCATCCTTCGCGTGTGCCTGGGTAAAGGCGGCTGAGTGGACGTCAGTGGATGTACGTTACGAGGCCTCTTACGTGGGAGTACACTTGCAGGAGAATCGAGGATCAATAAAAATAGTTCGTCCGGTGAGGAAACGTGTGCGAGAGAACTCGCACGCGCTTGGTAATTGGCGAAATTGAATATTTCTCGGTCGAGACTAGCGCGTAAGTGAGATAGAGAGAGAGTAATGAAATTCGTTGGCACGTTAATTTCGTGCCCGCGACAAAGTGGTTTCGCGTTACCGAAATGCCGGTTATTGGGGCAAGTACATAAGCATCGTGATGTGCGAATGTAAGGTCGAAGATGCGTGTTGGGCAACTGTTGTCACAGGTGCATCCGTATATCGGTGCTCCGATCTCCGTTTCTAAAACGGATTACCACCCGAGCCGAAGAGTGGCACGAATTTTCCACGAGGCCCGGCCTCTCGGATTTTCGACATTTAATAAAACCGATGGTATCGAGAAGGTAAAAACGCGATCGGAAATAAATATTCACCGGACGATTGTCGATGGAATACGAACGGACTACCGACAACGAGTCATCGTGGAAAATTCAAGCGAGACATGCCACTAAACACCTGCGGAAAGGAGCTTCTCTCTAGCAGCCGTACATCGTGTCCTCGAAACGAGGCGAGCACTCTCGTCAATCCAGACAGACGATTGTGACATAATAACGAAATCACCGTGGATCGGTGAAATCGTTTCTATTTGAAGATGAGACGCCGCGCCCCGGCCGATGGGTTATAAAGATAGGAAACGCAGCACGTTTGTTGGCAAACAAGTAGAGGTCGTGTTTGTATGTAACGCTCGGCCCACATATACGGCCGACAGGTGAGGCAATCCGTTACATTAGACTTATCCGCTGGCCCGTGGAAAACGTACGCGAGGGAAACCGATTTTCCCTCGTACCTTCGCCGGAGCTCTAAAATTAAACCACCGCTCGTCGTGGCTCGTACCAAAGAGACTCTCAACGAACGAGAACCGGGGGCATTTTCGAAATTCGAAACTGAAAATCGCGAACCCGCTTCGCTCACGAGCGATAAATCTCCGGGGTCTAAGAATTCGACGCGACAAACAAACGCGACCATTCCCATCCGTCAATCTTCTCCATCTCTCTATCTCTCTCTCTTTCTTTCTCTCTCTCTCTCTCTCTCTCTCTCTCTCTCTCTCTCTCTCTCTCTCTCTCTCCACCCCCGAAATTAAACAACGCGCATTAGCGACGAATCTGCACTTGGCACCTCTCCTCCGCGGGTCGAAATAGAACCGCGTGTGTATTATTCGCGAAGCCGCGCTCGCACCTTGGTCCTCTTTGTAGCTGAGTGGTAGTAAGTGGTGACAGCGCGCCGTGCGCGCGCCTCGTGAAGCTCGTGAAATAAAGAATAAGAAAACAACAATCGCAACTTGCATGCGGGAACAACGTCAGCGGCACGTACATGCGACCACGCGCGGTGACCTACAGGGACGAAACAGATGCGAATTCCGTCGTCGCCCATTATCTATACGTCCATTACGTAGACCGTAGAATGCGGGGGGTCGTTTAAGCGCGTGCCAAGGAGAAGACGAAATGCGCCAGTTCTCACCGTCTACTTTAACAATTGATCCTCGTGAACTCGCGCGGCTCAACAGGTAGTCGCGTGTCCGGGTGGACTATCCGTTTCCACTTGAGCTGCGACGCGAGAAAGGACGAGAGAAGCGAAGACACGACGAAACGAAAGCGAGACTTCTCGCGCTAAGTATAATCAAACGCATCTTTCGTGCTTTCGTATTCGCGCAAATCGAACGGTGGTTCTCGTGCACGCGCGATACCCACGTCCTTACGTAATATCCTCGACGCGCAATATCGATGAACTAGAGTGGAGGGTCCCACGTCATCGATGCAAAAACTTCCTGCTCGCCTCGCAGTTCCGAAGGCGCGAACTAAGCCGAGACGAGAATTCAAATTTCCCGCCATCGTGCACGAGGACGCTTACGAGGTCCGTTAATATTACACTACGCACGATCGCGAGCTTCCACTTGTTTCTCTCGATTTCGTATTTTCAATTTCTCCCTTCCCTCTACCTCTATCTCGCAATAAATCTCCATTTCTCTCTACCTCTCACTTCATCCTTGTCTCGCGAAACGACCCCCGGTTTCCGCCACTCGCAAGTACTCGCAAGAAAGTTCGGCTTCTGCCAAGGGAAGAGGCAAAAAAAAAAAAAGAGGAGATCTCACGCTTCTTCGTAAATCCACACGAGAGAGCACACGTAAAGGGTCCACACACGCCGCATGCGGTATACTTGTGCCGGGGGCTAGTCCTCGTTTAGCTTTCATGTCACAACACAACTTGCGGCCTTCCCTCTCCAAGGGGCGCGTAGGTTCCTCGTCTCGTTTTCCCCCGTAGTTCAGCGCTTCGTTTCACACTCCGTTTCCCAAAAAAACGACACACAACTGGTCCACACTGTGTAAGGTCGCGGCACCCCGCGATACGTTTTATCTCAATCTCCTTTTAACGCGCGTCGACGAGTAGAGACTTACCCAAGTGAAACTTCTTTCACCACCGTGAGCTTATTAAATCCGAATAGTTTCTCTCCCTTCCTCTCTCCTAGACTCGTCACCGTGACACAACGAGGCAGCGAGGAACAGAGAACGCGATCGTGAATGGTCGAGGATTAACCCTCCGGCGTGGTAACCCTCAGGAGGATCGACGATGATCCACGATGCTCGCGCGATCGACGACGATTCTGCCCGTCTCTATCCCACCCTGGGCATCTTAACGCGTGAGCGCGAGGGATGCCTTTAAACCCGCGACGCGAACGACGCGACGCGTCCACCACGGGAAGCTGAGCGCGAGTTTCTCACCGCTTCGTCCCTCTCCACCCCCGTGGAGCTTGTCACGGGACGGGGTGGCGCACGCGGCGAAGGTAGAACGTCGGAACGACGAGGTGGTGAGTGGTAGGGTGAGAGAAGACGGGTGGGAAGGGACGGTGGGATTCTTTTCGCCTTCTTTCGTGGACACGCGCGAGGAAAAAAAAGAAAACGACCGAGAGGAAGGAGATATACTGAAAAAGGGCAACGCCTGCGCACGCTCGAACGAAAACGAAGCGACGTGAGTCGACGACGATTCCCTTAAATAGTCCGCAGCAGTCGCTACCTGGCGGCCAGACGACGAACGAGGAAAAGCTCTGGCCGGAAGCCAGATAGTGGTCCCGGCAGAGGCTGCTGAGAAGCAGCTTGCAAGCTCCGAAACCTCGTCCTCTTGCCGCCCTCCACACCAAATGCACTTTTTCGCGCTCTCCTGCTCGCCGAGCTTTCGAGCACGGGCCTGTGGGACGTTTTAGCGCGCTAGATGGACACCTCGTGACGTGGACCACCACGAGCACGAGGAGCTTGAGCAACGAGAGTTTGCAGGGAGGTGGACGAGGGTGGAGAACGTCGCGGGAGCCAGTGACGCGGGTGCGTAGCGCGTTCGAGCGGTAGGAGCTCAGGAGCGGACGCATCGCGGTAGCTTCTGGTACCTCGATGGAACTCTCGTTCTACACCGAGAACACGACAGAGAGAAGGATGAAATTGGAAGCAGACGTCGAAAAGTGGAGAATTCGTTGAGGTTTCGTTCGACACACGTGGCCACCAATCGACCGGGCAACATTGAATCGAGCGCTCTTAGGTTCGTCCACGTGAATCGAAAATATCACCGGTGGACTCTCGAATTCGAGCTTCGCTGAGCTGTGAGCGTTAATAAATAAATAATTGAGGGTCTGCTTAGAGTGCGTGCGCTGGACATAAACATACAAAAGGAAGCCTCGCTTACGCCCACGCCTCTCGGCCACTGTGCCACGGACGCTCCAAACACCCGAGGCTTATAAGAGCGACAGGCCAGAGGAGAGTCCGGATGAGAGCGAGGGTTAGGTGGTGGTGGAGAGAGGAGAGGGCACGGTCGAGAGAACAGAGAGAGAGAGAGAAAGAGAGAGAGACTGCGGTCAACGCCCTGTTCCTTCCGCAAATTCTAAATACATTTAATGTACCTCCGCCTCGTTTCCCCGTACCATCTCGTTTCGTTCGTCGCGTCACTCGTTGATGCCACCCTCGCCTCGCGAATTTCCCAACCCGAGCTTCCCGCGTGTCACGAAAACAATTCTACGACGCATTTACTCCGAACCAACAGAATTATCCCGTCGTGGATGCCATGTCGTTACGTTGACTCACCCTACGCCTCTTTTTTTCTCTCTTCCTCCACTCTCGTCGATTCTCTTACACGCACTTGAAAAGTTTATTTCTCGTTTAGCGCGTGGCCCACCGTTTACGGACCACGACACATGCACCGTTCGAACCATAAACCGTTCGCGCTATCAGTATTCTCTCATTATGGCGAACGAAAATAGACGTCGTTATTTCGTCTCTTACATCAACCTCAGTTCAAAGCATGCCGTTATTTTTAGCTAAAAACATAAAGTGTTACGTAAAACTCGAGCGGTACACTCGACGTCTCGAAGCATCATTAGAGAAGGCACGAGGAATGATTTTTTTTCCTTCTCTCCCTCTCTCTCTTTCTTTCCTTCACGAAAATCTTTCGGCGCTTCGCGCGAGCTCGTTACTCTTTCTTAATCGTTGCACGAGACGCGGTCGCCTCCTTCGATACCGAAGAAAATCACTCGGACTTGGTAAAGGAAATTGTCGCTTGGACGTCGATGTTTTTAACGTAAACTCAATATCCTCAAACCACCGACGATCGTCTTACAACCCAACTGCGCCGTGAGCGAGGCTTAAAAATAGAATTCGGATTAAGAAGATTCCCTGGACCCTCATGAAGGCAAGTGAAGCCTGCTCGTACCGCGAGAGTTTTTATAAATGAAGTGTTAAACGCCCACGATGAGGCTATCCGTCAGATGAAACGATCGATTGCGTACACGCCTTTTCGAAACTAACTTCAAGCTCGGTGTCTTTCGTCAAGCTGACGTGGCACGAATAATATTACGACGTTACCATTAATAATGCAGAGGAGTGTTCCCTTGATAACGCGAAAAACACGAGTAAATGTTTTCTTTTTCAAACTCGCGACAAGAATATGATAAAGCGGTCGTCCTTGAAACTATTTAATTCGCGAGTTTATTCGCATCTTAAGTAAACTGAATTGTATTATTTTAGTAGACGGAAGTTTCGGGAGCCAGACGGATCCTCGACGTTCGACGTGTGCATAAAATAAAATAAATCCGTTCACGACTACTCCGTTCTCCCCCCGTGGACCGGGGAACACGTGCTACTGAAATTTGAGATCCCACCGAGCATCTAATTAGGGTCTTTTCGGACGTTTCGACGTCTCTAATGTATCGCTCATTATACATATAATCTTCGAATATCATAGCCACGGTTATTCGTCAGGACGAAAAATCCACTTACAACAAAAGAAGCAAAAAGACACGTGCATTGCATTAAATCTTCTCGTACCTATAAAAACAGCCAGATTCCTATTTTAATCGTGCAAACAAAGATAATGCTACGTAAAAACAAAAGTCAATGTTCACGAATCTCCCGCTCCCAGTTAAATCAATTTCATCCTTACCAGGACAAATCTCCTTAGACCTAGACAACCAATCCTACAACCTCGATCCCTCGTTTCCAACGATTGAAACGAGCCACCTACCGATCCACATTGATCCCACTTGAAAGGAAAGACAGAAAAAAGGGGAAGCTGCATAAATTCGCAATGTCCGGTTAACCGTACCGGCGTACTCGCCGCAACGTTAGAAGGACAATTTATGCTGGTGCCTGAAGCGTCGATATATCGATTCGCTGTCGACAGTGCGCGCCCCATTGCGACGCACGTAACCTTAGGAAAGATAATGCGACGGGGTAAGCGCATAAATTCTTGGTCGGGATTGGAAGCAGCGGCCTGCGGTGGGGGTACGTGCTCCGTGAACGATTCTCGACCTTCGACCGATTAAATCGCTTCTTCTCAGTCTCGGTCCTCGTCTTTGCTTCGTCCTTCCGTTCACCCTTCGACCATCTTGTAAACCTTTACCAACGAGGCAGAAGAAGATCGACCCTTGAGAGAAGACTGGGACGAGAGGTAGGCACCTAGAGATGAGAAGGGACCTAGCTACCTACATACCTAGTTCCGAGGGAAATAAAATCAACTGAAAACTGGGCATACCCTGTATTTCGGGGGCGCGCGTGCGCCCGCATATTTTTAGGCATAACCACGCCGAGATAATACGAAAGTAGAACGCGCGCGCGCGCGCGCGCGCTTCTTCTTCTTCTCTGCTACTACACCCCGCGGCCTTTGTACGCGCCGTGAAACCCGCGCCGCGAGTCTCCACGTCCCCGTCATTAGTCGTCGCAGGCGAGGTCCCGCGCGCGGCTTCGTTGTCCGTCGCGGATCGACTCTCCTCGCTGTCCCTGGGAGGCATTATTGTTGCCAGTATCCAGAATAGACGTACCGAGACGGCTGGCACCGACCTGGGGAGGTGCGGGGCCCCGGCCACGTCTTCTGAATTTTCATCCTCGTTCTCCTCTTCCACCCCCTACCCCGTCTCTTCTTAACTTTTTGTTCTCGTTGGCTTATTTTTTGGTCTTCCGAATTCTCCTCTTGGACTTCTTCTTCCTTCGTCCTTCGGTATTTTCATTATAGGCTTCTTCTTCCTAACTTTTCCGGATTTTTATTGTGGTCCTCTTCTCCGCAAGTCTTTCGAATTTTTATTGCGATCGACTTCTCCGTAACTCTTCCGAATTTTCATTCTCGTCCTATTTTTCTCCACAACTCTTCTGAATTTTCTAGCCTCATCCCTCTGTCGTTCGCCCATCAAATTTTTCATCCTTGTCCTCCTTTCCATCATCCTTCAGAATTTACATTCTCGTCCTCCTCTCCTTCGTCCTTCAGAATTTTCATTCTCGCCCTCCACTCCTTCATCCTTCAGAATCTTCATCCTCGTCCGTCTCTTCCACCCCGTCGCGTCCTCCTTTCAAATCTCGTCATCGCGTACACTCCAAACACGGCGTACCTGCTGATCGTTATTTCTGATCTTACTCCTTCCCTATTCGTCGCCAGTTCGACCACGACTCGATGTCACGCTCGCGGGAGAAATTGGTATGGGTTACCTGGGAGACGTTCGCCGTTTGCCAGTATTCAGAATAGAATGCTACCAGGTTGGCTCAGACGATGATCTTTCGATGGCGAGGGTCGAGCTCCTTCTTTGCCGCTTCTTTGTCTTCTAGGAAGATTCACTCACGCGTCTGGTAACAGTCGTTTATTTCTAATTCTGCAGAACCAGATGCTTAGTCCAGGACACGTGACCTTGAGTGGCCTTCGAGGCACAATGCTTCGCAGATTTTCTGCGCTTTCGATTCGTCGAGGGGGTGCTTGCTTTCCTCTTGTCGTCTGCTCGCACGAATGAGCCTTCGAACGAACGTGGAAAATACATGAAAATTTCGATACCTCGAATAAATAGGTCGTATTCGATCCCGCCTGCTCTTCCGCGATTTGCATACCCTCGCTCCATCGTTTCCTCTTTATTTTTCATTACGTCAGAGGCCCGTTGTGTAACCGCGAATTTCGGACTGACGGTATTTCTGGTCTCTCAAACCGTGGCATGAAAGAATCGACGACGTCACGGCCACGAAGAAATTGTCGTCCAGGGGATTCCTCATCCTTGCCAATACTCTCGGAATAAAAATACTGCCACCCTCTCGATGTCCTCTTTACTCGTTCTCTTCCTCTTCGCCTGTTCAGTATCATCATTTACATTTTTCTCGAGAAGCATCTTCCTCACCCTGTTCTATCAGAATTTTTTTATTTCGCGATACTCTTGTTTCCTTGAAAGCCCACTCGAGTCTCGTCTACTTAAGAAATTATCATCGCCCGTGTACCACCCTCTCTTCCTCTCTCTCTCTTAAACCTTCTCCATGCTAAAAATCCAAGCTCGTAATTACCTACATCGCGATATCTCATTCTCCTTGACAAAAAAAAAAAATTCGCGGCCTCTCGTATCCGACGATCGAGGCACGAGTCGATTCACGCTTTAACCCTCCTCGCGCGAACGAGTTGTCGACACGGCGCTCGCGCGCGGAGGTCGTTATTATGACAGGGCGAGATGGAGGACAGGGTCGCCAGGCGTGAATTTTCCTGCGCTCGCGACCGGTGGCGGGTACCAGCAGGCGACACAAACGCGTGCCTTTCGTTTTCTGTCTTCCAACTTGCGAGACAGTTTCTCAAAGGGATCCCCCGGGCGCGCGAGGAACGAGAAAGAAAAAGGAAGAGTGGGAGGTGGAACGTTTACAGGCAGCGCGTGGACAGATACACGCGCCACTTTGCGCGCCAGCTGGTGAATTCCTAAATCGATGGTACCGCCGAAAGGTAAAGCGCTCATATTAGAGAATGGAACGTACGGAGCGATGGATTACACCTCATTCCTGGAATTATGATAATATTAAGGGTGCGACGATGGGTTCATGGACGAGAGCCCAGGATGAGTTGCGATTCCAAGAGGGTTCTCAGCGAAAACTCAGGGTATTTCGTTGATTTACGAAGATTAGCTTTGCAAATCCCTATCATCGTGTTATCATTGGAAAGATTTTTCTCAGAAGGATCGCAAGAGCGAGCAAAACTGTTTATTAATGTTTTTACGATCGAGCGTCTAGACAGTTTATGATTGCGCAGGCACACCCCGAACAATTTCTTCTCCCCGAGGTCTTTCCAGCTCCCTTTTGTTTTCCTCTAGCTATTGTTTTATTTCAACCACTGTTTAGCTTCGGACTTATTTTTGGTAATCGCAAGAGAAATTTTCGTTGCGAAGAACTAGGGCGCAGAGATCCGGCGTCTAAGGAATCGAGTGAAACGGGGACGGCGCTTTTAAGCCTAGGATCTCTTTAAGATCAAGGCCTTCGACGTGAGTCCCGTTACGCGAGGCACGATTTGTTAATAATAAAAGCCAGCTTCCCGCGTACGATATTAATCGAGCGACATAAGTTTTTCGTTTGCCCGTGAGCACTCGCAGCCTATGCCGACCAGCCGACTTTGCAATTCTTAGAATTTATAGCGACGCATGTTTCGCGATGGGATATTTGCCAGATTTCGCACACTTCGCGCCTCCGGGCACCCGGAGGATCTTCAGAAATGCGAGCGAGATTTCAATTTCATTGTCAGAACTTATCTGCACGGGGGTTGAGCTGCGATAGGGATAGATCAGTGGAATGTAGATTTCGCTTCTTTTTTCACTAGCATTGGAAGCTCTCCAAAGATCCATCAACTTTTGAATTATGAAGTTATCCGTAACGCTTTGGCGCTGAGCACTACTTTCGACAGAGTGGACGGATGGACGTCGAGCTTTTGAATTTTTGCGGCTAGCGTACTCCGAGATCCGCGATCGGTATAATTTATATCGGTTGTGGTGCACGAGCACGACGGGAGAGAGAAGATTTGATTTTTCTCTGTCAGAGGCAAGACTCGAACCTGTGACCTTTCAGTTGGCACGATATTCTCGTTGAGCCTCTCAAGGTCTCGACTCTGGTCTTCCTATAAAGCGCACTGCTTAGAATTCTCGTAAAAGTCTCGCCTTCCTTTATTCTCCAATTACGCAAGCAACGTGTTACATCTGAAAAACATGTGAAACATTATAACGAAACGCGTAATCTCTAATCGCTCTCGAGTAGAGAGTTACGAAAGCAAACGATTAAAGAGACCTTAACGAGGTGCATGCGGTAAGTTTCGAATAGTTCAAAGCAATTTCGAAACTTAATCTACGGGAGCGGAAACTGCGTCCAGAATGGAGGTCTATTTAAGTTCCTCGTGTAGGACGTCTTCAATGGCGCCTACTTTGACGGGTCCTAGTCGTTATCGACGGACAGACGCAAACTGGTAAACGTTAGCGCGAATGTTAATATACGAGGAACTCCGATTAACCTAGAACTCGACTTCTCCGCTGGGCGCAAATATTTGCCGCGAGTTCTTCGATCCCGCGGAGCCTCCGCTACGAAAACAAGAAACAACAAACAAACTTTGCGGCTTCTCATCGGTGGAGAACAGGATATTGAACTCGCTGTATATTTTTACACGTAGAAAGTTCGACTCCCTACGTGTCTATAAGTATGCAAATGCCGTGAGTACTTTCGCGGTAGTACACGTAAGTATAAAATTCTACAGGAGTTCGTAAACTCTCCAATGTTGGATTCTTCGCTCCAACTTACTCGACGAACGTCCGTCGAACTCCGTGAAAACGTCAAATTACCCTCTCCCGTAATTCCAATCGATCTTAATTCCTCGACGTCTAGAACCAAGTCGGCCCAGACACTTTCACTCACGTCGAGTCACTCGTGGCGCGAGGAGACACGAGTGCAACACGAGAGGCATCGCAAAAATCAGAACCATCCCCCATTCTATCCAACCCCCTGCACCGCTCCCGTCACCACCCACTCTCGTTTATTTATAAATAGCGAGCGCAGGTCTTTGCCTTATGCTTACGCCATAGCGACACTCGCCTTCCGTCCGACAGGAAGTCTTCGACATGGTCTCGGCGTGTCTGTCGAACCGTCCAAAGTGACGACGCGTCTCGAGGAGCAAAACGAAAGTTAAACTTCGAAACCAACTGGTTAACCTTCCCTACTCCCTCCAGAAGAAAACGGAGCGATCTATCCTGGACTCGGACTCGTCCAATCCCTGACGCGCACACCTAATCTTAACCCGAAGGAAGATCTTCTCGCGAGAGACAAGAAAAATAAAGAGAATAATGAAAATCTTCACCATCCAAGGGACGTCGCAGGAGAGCTCACAGGAGCCTCGGACCACAGACGCCGAATGTTACGACCTAAGCTAAAAATATGACGCGGGGTCCGATCGAACCGGCCAACTGGGCCAGTGAAGTAACAGGGGGGCGCTTCAACGTCCCAAATATAGTCGGGCATCTACATAGGCAGCTAGACCTACCGATAGTTGGCATCTACTACCCGATGCCGAACGCACAAGAGCACCGGGACGGCATAATGGCGTCTGTCACCGCCCGTATCCCTCTTAATGACACGCCGCGCTAAGAGCAAGGGGCTCCGGGGGTCGCACCTAGCACGCGTCGCACACTTTGGATTGTTCGATGCCCCGCCCGGCTAAATTTGGTCGAGACGATCTTCGATTCGTCCGCGTGTACGCGACGATCCGAGGGGATTAACTTCTCGCCGCCGATAAATTCGACGAGCACCACCTCGAATCGATCGTTGATTCTATAGGGATAGATTTTGCTCCTCGCATGCCAAACTGGGTTGCTTGTCGATGTTTGGGGAGATGTGATGAAGGAGGTACAGGAACAGTCGACTGATTCTCGGATAGGGCTCTACGAAATGAAAGGACGAAAGAGTTTGAGGAAAAAGATTAATTATAACAACAGTGAGCAATGATAATTCCTTGCCACTTGTTGCGCGAACTTTTATGTTTATGCGAAGAGCAAAGTTGGTTTGTTTGTCTATGTTTGGAGGGATTTAATGAAGGAAGTACTGGAGCATTCGAGTGATTTTAGGACGAGGGTCTACGAGAGGAGATGATGAAAGAATTTGCGGAAAAAGAATAATTATAACAGTGAGCAATGATTATTTCCTGCCACTCGATGCGCCAACTTTTAGATTGTCTGTCGTGGAGTAAACGAGCGAGAGGGTTATTTGTTCGAAGATCTTTTTAAATGTTCATGCGACAAGCAACGTTGGTTTGTCTGCCAATGTTTCGAGAGATTTAATGAAGGAAGTACTGGAGCACTCAGATGATTCTCTGACGAGGGTCTACGAGAGCAGAGGACGAAAGAGTTTGCAGAAAAAGTACAATTATAATAATAGCAATGAGCAATGCTAATTACTCTTCGCGCGGGGTTGCTTGTGCGAAGATCTTCTTAGACGCTTTTGCGACGAGCACGTGGTGATTTCTGATAGGAGGCGCGCAATTTGCGAGTGCTCCTCGCATCGGCCGCCGCGTAATAAACCGTGGCGCGTCCCGCGTTTGTTTACATCGATGCGATTCCGCACTCGCCGCCACGGGACGTGGCAGGGTGCAGAAAGGAAGGGTGATTTTTATATCCTCCCCTACGTGCTTGTCATTCTGCCTGTCCACGTTCCATTTATAGCCTCGTGAATGCCCCGGAGGAATACGCGAAATATCGTGTTTAGAGAGACCGCTCCGCAATAACAAACAATTAAACACGAGGGTCGTGCAATGAGTTTTTACGAGCTCGAGGACTTTCTTACGATCCATATGTCAGCCTTAAAGCTGCCCTCGGGGCAATAAAAAAGTGACATTAAAACGGCGATATAATTATTATCAGTTTTGCGGAACCTGGATTTTTTTGCCGTCGGGTTATCGGCGATAAAAAAAGAAAGGAGTTCCATCGATCGCGGAGAAAATAGAAAGATCGGGGGAGTAAACAGAAACGATATCGGGGCCGAAGCAAAGATCTCACAATTTAAAGTGATATTTTGTTGTGGCCCCCGGTGACGTCTGAAAGGAACGGACAGAGGCATGTGCGAATGAAAGGAGAAGGAGAGAAAGAATCGAGAAGATACAATGAAAGATAGATAGAGAGAGAGAGAGAGAAAGGGAGAATGAGAGAGAGAACAATGTAGGGTAATAAAAAGACACAAAGCCGGAGGAAGAATCGCGCGCTTGAAACTCTGAGAAAGACTAATGGAAGGAGGCAGATAAGCGCGAAGAAACCGAGAGAATCTCGAAGACCACACGTGCAACGAAGAAAAAGATAAATACCCTACGTGGATAAAACCATTTGATCCTCTGCTCTTCTCAATTAAAACATTTTCAAATCACCCAGTCCGAGGAAAACAAATAAACAAGAATATACCCTCGGCGAATAAAATCACTTAATCCTCCGCCCTTCTTCTTACTTAAAAAATCTCAAAGCACCCCATGAACGAGTAAACAAAAATCCCTACGCATACACCCTATTTCTCCATTCGCGATAAAAAAAATGCGACATTCTCTCAGGACCCAAGAAATCCCTAAGGAAAAACAACACTCACTCGTCAAAAAGAAACTAAAAAGGACAAGGACCAAGGAAACAATCTGATCGTCAAAGTAACCCCTAAATGCTTAATTAATCCATTTTAACATGAATCATCTTAAAAACCATTACAACCAAATCTATCTTTATTTTTGCATCGGCGCCGTGGTCTTTATTAATTTCAAATAGAAATTCGTGCATTTAAGGAATAGCAGGAGAATGCAATTGCTAAGGGTCGAGTCTTTACACCAGAAACGCTCGATAGAAACTATCCTACCACCCTGACGCCACCCTTGATTCTCTCTCGATGAAGCGCGGCTCGTGCCACGGTGCGACACCGACAGGTATTGTCCGCGGTCTTAAATTGTTCGGTATACTCTGCCGCTAAGACCGGCGGGAATCTTTGGCAGGTCTCGAGCGACGGCGACGTGGAGGAAACGCAGAAAACTCTCATCTATCATGTCGAAACGCGTAACGCGAAAATAGTCGCAAGGATAGCGGCGGCGCGGTGCCGAGGTCAAACTTGGCTTGCGCTCGCTCGGCTACGCTCCTCCACCTCCTCCTACCTAGTCGGTTTCGAGCGAGTTCGCGAGTCTCGGAGGATTTGCTTCGATTATCGACAGAGGAGAGAACCGGTGAAACGTGCGTATGCATCCACGACTACGTCACAGAGGCGTCACGACGCGTCTGACGCTCGTTGATGGATCCTAAGGCGAAATAGCTAGTTGAAGTTTGGAACGTTCCGGGAACGTTCCGCGAGCGCTCCGGCAGCGGTTCTCAACCGACATTGAAAATCAGAATTTCAAGCATAGCAAACGGCACTACTCGATTGTTGCCTGTTACTATACGCTCTATGACACTCGCATTAACCCCTTGCACCCTTATAGTACCCCTAAATACTCGGAAAACCACCCTGCAAATGAATACACGTAAATATGCGTAACATGGGTCCTATGGGTTTGATCTATTTACAATTTTGCACAGATATAAAGAATGACATGAGGAACAATGTAAAAAAAGTCGCATCTCGATATCCCTGGCGGAAGGCACCCCTAGCAGCCAAAAACCTCCCTCGCGAACGTTCAAAAAATTCTAACTTTGCCCCAAGCGATTTCGACCATTTAATATTTTGCACGGAGCTAAGAAATGGCATCAGGAACAATGTAAAAAAAGTCGCATCTCGATATCCCTGGCGGAAGGCACCCCTAGCAGCCAAAAACCTCCCTCGCGAACGTTCAAAAAATTCTAACTTTGCCCCAAGCGATTTCGACCATTTAATATTTTGCACGGAGCTAAGGAATGGCATCAGGAACAATGTAAAAAAAGTCGCATCTCGATATCCCTGGCGGAAGGCACCCCTAGCAGCCAAAAACCTCCCTCGCGAACGTTCAAAAAATTCTAACTTTGCCCCAAGCAATTTCGACCATTTAATATTTTGCACAGATATAAAGAATGACATGAGGAACAATGTAAAAAAAGTCGCATCTCGATATCCCTGGCGGAAGGCACCCCTAGCAGCCAAAAACCTCCCTCGCGAACGTTCAAAAAATTCTAACTTTGCCCCAAGCAATTTCGACCATTTAATATTTTGCACGGAGCTAAGGAATGGCATCAGGAACAATGTAAAAAAAGTCGCATCTCGATATCCCTGGCGGAAGGCACCCCTAGCAGCCAAAAACCTCCCTCGCGAACGTTCAAAAAATTCTAACTTTGCCCCAAGCGATTTCGACCATTTAATATTTTGCACGGAGCTAAGGAATGGCATCGGGAACAATGTAAAAAAAGTCGCATCTCGATATCCCTGGCGGAAGGCACCCCTAGCAGCCAAAAACCTCCCTCGCGAACGTTCAAAAAATTCTAACTTTGCCCCAAGCGATTTCGACCATTTAATATTTTGCACGGAGCTAAGGAATGGCATCAGGAACAATGTAAAAAAAGTCGCATCTCGATATCCCTGGCGGAAGGCACCCCTAGCAGCCAAAAACCTCCCTCGCGAGCGTTCAAAAAATTCTAACTTTGCCCCAAGCAATTTCGACCATTTAATATTTTGCACGGAGCTAAGAAATGGCATCAGGAACAATGTAAAAAAAGTCGCATCTCGATATCCCTGGCGGAAGGCACCCCTAGCAGCCAAAAACCTCCCTCGCGAACGTTCAAAAAATTCTAACTTTGCCCCAAGCGATTTCGACCATTTAATATTTTGCACGGAGCTAAGGAATGGCATCAGGAACAATGTAAAAAAAGTCGCATCTCGATATCCCTGGCGGAAGGCACCCCTAGCAGCCAAAAACCTCCCTCGCGAACGTTCAAAAAATTCTAACTTTGCCCCAAGCGATTTCGACCATTTAATATTTTGCACGGAGCTAAGGAATGGCATCGGGAACAATGTAAAAAAAGTCGCATCTCGATATGCCTGGCGGAAGGCACCCCTAGCAGCGAAAAACCTCCCTCGCGAACGTTCAAAAAATTCTAACTTTGCCCCAAGCGATTTCGACCATTTAATATTTTGCACGGAGCTAAGGAATGGCATCAGGAACAATGTAAAAAAAGTCGCATCTCGATATCCCTGGCGGAAGGCACCCCTAGCAGCCAAAAACCTCCCTCGCGAGCGTTCAAAAAATTCTAACTTTGCCCCAAGCGATTTCGACCATTTAATATTTTGCACGGAGCTAAGGAATGGCATCAGGAACAATGTAAAAAAAGTCGCATCTCGATATCCCTGGCGGAAGGCACCCCTAGCAGCCAAAAACCTCCCTCGCGAACGTTCAAAAAATTCTAACTTTGCCCCAAGCGATTTCGACCATTTAATATTTTGCACGGAGCTAAGGAATGGCATCAGGAACAATGTAAAAAAAGTCGCATCTCGATATCCCTGGCGGAAGGCACCCCTAGCAGCCAAAAACCTCCCTCGCGAGCGTTCAAAAAATTCTAACTTTGCCCCAAGCGATTTCGACCATTTAATATTTTGCACGGAGCTAAGGAATGGCATCCGGAACAATGTACAAAAAGTCGCATCTCGATATCCCTGGCGGAAGGCACCCCTAGCAGCCAAAAACCTCCCTCGCGAACGTTCAAAAAATTCTAACTTTGCCCCAAGCAATTTCGACCATTTAATATTTTGCACAGATATAAAGAATGACATGAGGAACAATGTAAAAAAAGTCGCATCTCGATATCCCTGGCGGAAGGCACCCCTAGCAGCCAAAAACCACCCTCGCGAACGTTCAGAAAATTCTAACTTTGCCCCACGGGGTTTGTTCCATTTTAAATTTTGCACCGAGCTAAGGAATGACATCAGGAACAATCTAAAAAAAGTCGCATCTCGATATCCCTGGCGGAAAGTGCCGTTCGCGGCCAAAAACCACCCCCAGGAACGTTCAAAAAATTCTAACTTTGCCCCACGGGATTTGTTCCATTTTAAATTTTGCACCGAGCTAAGGAATGACATCAGGAACAATCTAAAAAAAGTCGTAACTCGATATCCCTGGCAGTAGGCACCGCTCGCGGTCAAAGACCCCCGTACAGTGGATCGAGCAATGTTAATTTGCGGACATGGGGCAAACTATTTTTTTCATACTATTCATTGCTAATTAACAAATTTAAGTCGTAAAAAGTTCTGAGCAACTAGAAATAACTGATTTTGCGACAAATTTATTTAATATTCATGTTGAACATTGTTCGGAACCTTCATGACTCACATGGATTCCTTTTCCTATCGTTTTATAGATTAAACTTCAAAGCAGTATAACTCTTCCATATCCAAATATGTGGATGCCAATTTGTTACTTGTCAGAATCATTAGTGTAAATAAAATGACGGCCATTCTTCTTCATCTAAAGGACCAAGTGTCATAAGCGAGTTAATATTGTCATCTAAAAAAGTGTTTAGCAGTGTTCAAGGTTCTGTTGATTTTATATGTTTAAGTAAACTTTCTAGTTCACAAATCCATTAGCCCCAGCTGCATGTAGGTGCCGATTCTTGAAAGACAAAAGAATTTCGGGGGGAAAGGACGCGCTACGTATAATGATGCTTCACTGCATAATTTTGAAATTCTTCTTACGTTTTTTAGGTATAACTTGTGTGCATCTGTGTGTTGTTTATACTACCGTGACACACACACACAAAAAAAAGATATGTAAAATCCGACTGTGCAACTTCTTCGTGGTACATATTGGATAATACTACTACCGGCGGTGGCACCACGTTATAAGAAATTCTCGTTAACAATTGTTATTTGAGCAATATTGCATAGAACACTTATTTAAATTGGTGTGGTAATGCTCCATGATCGTGTGTGCATAAGTCTTTCGCTTTAGCTGCTGTATTTCGTCTCTGCAAGTGCGATGTCCGCTCTTTCCTATGCGTCGACACACTGTGCCCCGGGAGCCTTTAAAAAATTCTAACCTTGGCCCAAGTCAGATTCTTTCTAACTACAGAAAAACCTCTCACTATGTCGCCGAAAGCGAAATCGAAAAGTGACGTGATGCCGTTAGGGGAATTGAAATCCAATCTTCGCGGCTCACCTTTGTAGTTCGCCGAACGAAGAAAAGGACAACGAATACCTACAAGATAAGAATGAAAGGAGAGCCGAGGCAACGAAGGCATTTAAATTATGTACATTGTACGCTTGGCCGACTCCACTTCAGATAACATAGGCGCAGAAACATCGTATGCCGTGGCGTAGGACAGGCTTGGGCAAATGCGTGCTCTCGGTGCTCTCCAATGCCAACGCAGGCCACGCCGAACAGTGGAGAAATGTCCCCCTCCATGTACCTATCGCGCCGTCCGGCGATTGTCACTTCCATGCGACGTAGGGGAGTTCGGTAGGGGTCTTGTAGAGCTGCGGGAGGAGGGATTAGCCCAGGCCTAGTGTAGGAACTGCACTGGTGACATAGTGAGAGGCTTTATTGTATGTTCCTTAGTTCCGTGTACAATTTTAAATGGAACAAAACGCCTGGACGAAAGTTAGAATTTTCCGCGAACGGTACTTTCCGCCAGGGATATCGAGATGCGACTTTTTTTAGATTGTTCCTGATGTCATTCCTTAGCTCGGTGCAAAATTTAAAATGGAACAAACCCCGTGGGGCAAAGTTAGAATTTTTTGAACGTTCGCGAGGGAGGTTTTTCGCTGCTAGGGGTGCCTTCCGCCAGGGATATCGAGATGCGACTTTTTTTACATTGTTCCCGATGCCATTCCTTAGCTCCGTGCAAAATATTAAATGGTCGAAATCGCTTGGGGCAAAGTTAGAATTTTTTGAACGTTCGCGAGGGAGGTTTTTGGCTGCTAGGGGTGCCTTCCGCCAGGGATATCGAGATGCGACTTTTTTTACATTGTTCCTCATGTCATTCTTTATATCTGTGCAAAATATTAAATGGTCGAAATTGCTTGGGGCAAAGTTAGAATTTTTTGAACGTTCGCGAGGGAGGTTTTTGGCTGCTAGGGGTGCCTTCCGCCAGGGATATCGAGATGCGACTTTTTTTACATTGTTCCTGATGCCATTCCTTAGCTCCGTGCAAAATATTAAATGGTCGAAATCGCTTGGGGCAAAGTTAGAATTTTTTGAACGCTCGCGAGGGAGGTTTTTGGCTGCTAGGGGTGCCTTCCGCCAGGGATATCGAGATGCGACTTTTTTTACATTGTTCCTGATGCCATTCCTTAGCTCCGTGCAAAATATTAAATGGTCGAAATCGCTTGGGGCAAAGTTAGAATTTTTTGAACGTTCGCGAGGGAGGTTTTTCGCTGCTAGGGGTGCCTTCCGCCAGGCATATCGAGATGCGACTTTTTTTACATTGTTCCCGATGCCATTCCTTAGCTCCGTGCAAAATATTAAATGGTCGAAATCGCTTGGGGCAAAGTTAGAATTTTTTGAACGTTCGCGAGGGAGGTTTTTGGCTGCTAGGGGTGCCTTCCGCCAGGGATATCGAGATGCGACTTTTTTTACATTGTTCCTGATGCCATTCCTTAGCTCCGTGCAAAATATTAAATGGTCGAAATCGCTTGGGGCAAAGTTAGAATTTTTTGAACGTTCGCGAGGGAGGTTTTTGGCTGCTAGGGGTGCCTTCCGCCAGGGATATCGAGATGCGACTTTTTTTACATTGTTCCTCATGTCATTCTTTATATCTGTGCAAAATTGTAAATAGATCAAACCCATAGGACCCATGTTACGCATATTTACGTGTATTCATTTGCAGGGTGGTTTTCCGAGTATTTAGGGGTACTATAAGGGTGCAAGGGGTTAATGCGAGTGTCATAGAGCGTATAGTAACAGGCAACAATCGAGTAGTGCCGTTTGCTATGCTTGAAATTCTGATTTTCAATGTCGGTTGAGAACCGCTGCCGGAGCGCTCGCGGAACGTTCCCGGAACGTTCCAAACTTCAGTCACATGGCGAAATATAAGAACAGGAAAACCGCACCTAGGTGAAAATGTAGGAGACACGTGGAAGTTAATTCGAGAGGGTGGTTTTTTACGTTACGAACGTCCTTGTTCGTTTTAATGTAATTCTTTTTTTTAAGTCAAGTTGAAAACCGCGAAATAAAGGATGCGTGAAAACTGCACTCAGGTGAAGGAGACACGCGGAAATTAATTCGAGAGGTTGGTTTTTTACGCTACGGACGTCATTGCTCGTTTTGATATAATTGTTTTATTTCTTTTTTAAGTCGCATCGAAGATCGCGGAATAAAGAGTGCGCGAAAGCACAGGATCGAAGACGTCAGAGCTTATTTATAAGAGAAGAATCGAAAACACATTAATACGATAGGACTGATGCGACTCGCGTGACGCTTGATAATTTATAACACTCGCATGTAAGCTGCCTTTGAAATCGTCGACCGTGAGAAGCACTTTGTCGAAAGATATGACGAAAGGAGCTTGAGCAAGATGAATGCGCTCGAAAGTATTTATAATTTTACTAAGCTCCGTGGAAGCTGTTGGATTATTTATACGTGTATCTTCGGGATGGAGAGCGGAACGTCAACGATCTTCTACTCCCCCGACTCCCTCGTACTCGCGCGCGAGAGTTCATTGAGGGTGCGCGCATATTTTACGCGAGAAATCGTGTAATATCTCTCTTTCTCTCATTCTCGAGGAGCGACGTAGTTGGCAAGAGATTCACGCTCTCCCAGCATTTCCGTGTCCACGATAAAATATCACCAACACGTTTTCCCAGTTCCGCGATCGCGTGTTCAATTATCCTCAGATTATTTATTCGCCCTCGGAAATCGCAAAATCCGCATAATACAATCATAAACGCGTGTAAACCGTCCAATGAATAATCAATCGCTCACCCTTCCCTCGCGTACCACGTAACAAACGCTTTAACACGTTCGTCGCCCAGTCCACCTTGAATTTCAAACACTATTTAGTTAATTACGTAAAATGTTAATTATCCTTCCAAATACCTATTTTCATTATTCATAATGAAGCACTGAAACCGTCACCTAAATATGGTTAACATGGTTGACAAACGTGTTGAAAAATCATGAAAAAAAATATTCTGCCCTCTCCACCCTCTCAACTTCGCGTCGTTCCACCGTCGTGCGACATTCTTGCCCATTAGAGTCACTAGCGAAAGTGTCAATCCTCCAAGAGCCTCTTCCTACCATTTCCCCAATAAATTCCAACCGATATGTCACATTTTATATTACTCCTCGTGCATCCTCCACCGAGCAGGCAACTACGCCTCCTTAAGACCCTATTTACTAACATCTCTCGAACGATGACGCGAGCGCGAGATAAATTTCCACCGCCCCTACTGGTCCAGGGTCGAGAAGAGATCGAAGGCACGGTGAGTCGCGGTGGTGACGGGAGAAGATTTCGTGGCACGTGTCGATGCCCAACGACGCTCATCATTCACGCGGCCAACCGAGCGGACGGTTGAAAGATGGTGGTGCGGGTGCGAGGGATGATTTTCGAGAGAACGTTCGTACGGCCGTGACGTCCTCCTGCTTCTTCGTGGCAATCGCCTTCGATGGCGTCACAAATGGATCCTTGAAGCGCGCCCGCTATTATGGCGCGATGCTTTAAGCCTACGCTCTCACTCTAGGCCAGGGGCTAGGCTAGGCTATTTCCGCGGTTCAGCTTATGGACAAAAATAGTCCTAGAGTGACTACGAACAAAAAGCTGCTGGGAACTTGCGCGCGTTACCCAGATGCAGAAATGCGCTTTCCCGACAGGAAGACACGCGTACGATAATCCGACTTCTTGTTCGCGAAGCTCACAGGAGATATTAGGTGGCCAGGACTTCGAGCCGATCAGGTGACTGGCGCACTGGGCGCGCTTATTTGCCCAAGTGTCTGGCACGATTGCTGCTCGGCGTCGATCGATGCGCAGTTTGTTTACTCGCGAGTGCTCGCCTTTCTACAGCCCAGAAATCGTGTCCGGTGTTTCCAAGGATCAAAGGTGAAGATGATAAGTGTCTTCGCAAAAGTCCACGCGCTCTTTATCGCGGGATACGAGGGGTTTAAGAACAGAAGAGAAAGAAATTCAATCGATGCCGTGTGATTCGTCGTTCGCGTGGAATGTGAGAATGTAGAATTTTGGCGAGGAGCAAACCCCCCGCTGTTACGAAATTCCAATGTTTTTCAACTAGTCGAGATTTGCAATTAAAAATATAACCGTGTCCTCGAGTCCCTAGCTTCCGGCAGGCGAAACCTCGGACGACTTCTCCTATCTCCCGATCGAGAAGCCGAATAAATTACGCTTAATTCGGGTCTCGCGACGACGCGACCAGAGAGGGGTGGAAAGTGGAGGAACCGACGGTAGAGCATTCCCATTATTTCGGTAATTGGCGCGGCGGATTAATCTCCGCAAGCACCCACGTACTCGCGTTACTCTCTGTCATGAGGGTAAGAAGCTCTTGCCCGTTTCTCTCTTTCTCTCTCTCTCTCTCTCTCTCTCTCTCTGGCTCTTGCAACGGGCAGAGAAGAACCTTTTGGCTATTTCCACTGTCGGCGACGTGCGACAGGTGCGCGGACCATGCCAGCGCCGGATTACTACAATCTTCGAGAGCAGCAGCGGGGTAAGATATTTCGAAATTACAACGAGGGGCAGCACCGAGTGGTATTTTCAATCGTACCCACTTGCTGGCAAAGCCCCTACCCAGCACCGCACGTCGGCCGATAGGTGAAGGTGAGCGCCGCGAGCGAATCGCTCGTATTTCTGGATGAGAAAGATTTCTGCGGTTACGCGAGGTCGAGGCGGGAAGGGGCGCGCGCGCGCGTGAAAAGGGGAGGAAGGTCGTCGTGGATGGACATATGGGCCGCATAGATTGATCACACGTGCGATCTATCTTGAGGCGAGGTGTCTAAGGATGGGATTCGAGGGAGTTTCGAAACGGAATGGAAAATGAGAGCGAAAGTGTGGTCAGAAGGATACGCGAATACTTGGTGGAATGGAGGAAAGAAGAATGGAGAGAGAAAGAGGAAGAGAGAGAGGACAGAAGGAGAGAGAGAGAGAGAGAGAGAGAGAGGGGGAAAGGACGAAGACAAATCATCCACCCTCCTCTCTGAGGAACCTACTCTCAATGCTCGCCATTCCGCGCGTTCTTTCTCCGACACGGTATTCGAGCGTCCTCCGTGGCCAACTTTCACGGAATTTCCCCACGCGAGAGCCGTACCAGCGCGCACGCGACCTTCCAACGCCTAATATCGAGAATTCGCAGGTACCCTATATATCCGCCATCTTTGTTTACACTGAAAGCAAACGAAGATGCGTGGGCGATCGACGGTCTCCATGAAACGCGATGATTGAAATACAATTGATACGATCTTCAACCCCTCTCGTTCTCTCACCTCTCACTCGGTCTACTGAGCGCAACCCCCGGAATGAAGAGAGTAAAATAACAAAACTATTGACACAAATGTGTCAAAATTCCCGATGGTCGAAATACAATGAATACGATCTTGAACCCGCCTCGTTCTTTCTCTTCTCACTCGCTCTACTGGATGCAACCCCCGGAATGAAGAGAGTAAAATAACAAAACTACTGACACAAACGTGTCAATTCGCGATGGTCGAAATACAATTAACCCTTTGGGTACATTTGACGACTCATACTCGTCATGCACTTGTTTTGCCTAAGTTACGAATGACGAGTGTAGTTTGAGCAAATTGAAACTGTTCCAAGTGCAAAAAAATATTTTCAAACAAATCAGTGCCCAAAGGGTTCATTCAATCATCAACCTTTTTCGTTCTCACCTCTCATCCGCTCTACTGGGCGCAACCCACCAGAACGAAGACTGCAAAATACCAAAACTTTTCACAGAAACATGTCAAAATCCGCAATACCCGAAATACAATTAATACGATCCTCAACCCCCCTTGTTCTCTCCTCTCATTCGTTCTACTGGTCGCAACCCCCTGAACGAAGACTGCAAAATGCAAAAATTTTTGACGCAAACATGTCAAAATTCGGAATATTCGAAATACAATTAGTACGATCTTCAGCCCCCTCGTTCTCTCCTCTCACTCGTTCTACTGGTCGCCACCCCCGGAACGAAGAATGCAAAATAACAAAACTTCTGAGAGAAAAACATGTCAAAATTCGCAATACTCGAAATACAATTAATACGATCTTCAACCCCCTCGGTTCTCTCCTCTCACTCGTTCTACTAGTCGCAATCCCCGGAACGAAGACTGGAAAATATCAAAATTTTTCACAGAAACGTGTCAAAATTCGCAATACTCGAAATACAATTAATACGATCTTCAACCCCCTCGGTTCTCTCCTCTCACTTGTTCTACTGGACGCAAGCCCCGCAACGAAGACTGCAAAATAACAAAACTTTTGACACAAACGTGTCACTTCGATTAACCCAATTTCGCGGATCCTCCTCTCCTTCACCCTCCCGGCACGCGCGCGACCTTTGCGCGACGTGGATGAAGAGGAGGGAGATGCTCGCGCGCGGTCCAGCTTTGAAAGCTCCTCCACCTGCCATCGGACACCAGTGTGACCAGGCTGACCGTCCGGCAGGACGCCCACACAAATTGCTACCGCGTTATTTCGAGTACTTTGGCCTTGGGTGGCGGCCAGAGAAAACTTTTGAAATATCGGGGAACGCTTGGGGCCCCTCTTCCACGCGGGCCATCTCGTCGCGCGTCGCTCGCGAAGAGTGGGTCTAGGAGAGAAGATGCAACGCGGACGAGTCGCTCGAACGGACTCCGCGAGGAAGAAGACTCGCGCGAGCTTTTGGACGAGATGCTCCGCGCACGCGGCCATGACCGAGAAAAATGATGCCCGGATTATACGGGAGCCTTTAAAATATGAGACGCGACGTTCGTTCGAGCGTTTACAAGTGGCTATAAAATGTTCAAAGTACCCAGTTAGAGGCACACCTAGACGCACGTATCGTAGGACTTCAAATGGAACGAAAAAGACTCCTCCAATTAAATCCTCTTGGAATTCGGTGATTTCTGCTGGGTCAACAGTATGCGTCCCTGCGGTGCGCACGAGGTAGGATATTTTGGTAAGTTCTACTTGTTCCTCGAGGAGCTGACGGGCATCGTAAAGTTTTGTGCCAAAGTATCCAATAAAGTTACTATGTATTTAGGTGACCGAGGATGCGCGCGCTCTTTCGCATCGGACAATTCGGTTTAGGATTAAATTCGCGACGTCGCGATTAGGATCGATCGCTTGACAATAGGTAAATGGTGTTGCATTAAGGTTGGATTTTTAGTTGGAGCGGAGAACAAAGATTCGCGTGAGATGCGATGTGCACGAGGGAACAGGAAAATTTCCAAGGAATTTCAGTCGTTACTCAGGTGACGTCACGCGTGTATCAGTAGTTGGCACGTTAAAGCGTGACGCGCCGCCTGACGAAAGGCCGAGACCGAGGGAGGAAAGGAAAAAACTATGATAGATGGACGTGCGCGCCGATCGACGTGTCACGGTAGAAGGGATAATTGGATTTTTCAAAGAACAACTTTGGCAACTGAGAGCACTTCCTCGACGAAATGAGCTTTGGCCGGTACGGGGCGAGCTCGTGCGAGTCATAATAATAACGGTCAGCCTCGAAGCCTCCGCTCGTGATTCGAATCTTAAATCTTAAATAGAATGGCCAGTAATGAGCACGGCGAAAGCCTATCGCGAAATAATATCGTTCACGTGGATATCCGAAGGAAATGAGAATTCTTCACTTCCTCTTCCTTTGCTACTCTTAAAAATATTTTTAAGTACTCATTGTTACTGCTTACTGTAAGATTTTTCGTACGCTTCTTTTTGCCCATTCAAAAAGCTCACTCGGGATATCACCAAGTAGTCAAGGTACCGCTTGTAAGATGATGTTTAAATATAACATTATATTTCTCCTTGCGAAGAATCCAGAACAGCAGTCTTACGTCACGTTTCAACATGCACACCATACAACGTATGTATACCTATAACACAATGTTCTTTTTACAACTTCCACTACGTACTATGCTCATCGCGAAACATTCTCTGAAAGCTATATACAGTGAGTTAAGTATATTGGAGCACCAATTTGCACCAATTGCAAAGTCTTCGAGTACACGTGCAAATAAATATTCATTTTTCGGTTTCAACGCAACTTAGCTAACGACGCGTATCGTATGTACAGTATAATCCGTGTAAGACGCGAACCTGTGGTTACTTAGATTATAAGCTACGTGCCGCTGACGTCGAGGTTTAGAGGTTTGTTCAAGAGACGATGCACCGCCCAAGCGATTATTCCTGTGGATAGGATGCTTCCGCTCCTGAAACGAATAATTGTTCATGTTAATGCAAGAAATCTTACGTTGGATGAGTTTCACATTACGAGAAGGGTGAAACGCGATGGGTGCCACGGCACACGTAGGGCTAATCGTACTCGGCTTCGCAACAATTGGCACTGTCCACGATGCTTATGCATCTATGGCAATGTTCGTGCTAATTAGAGCCTTTGCAAATACGATTTGGGGCCACCAGGGAGAACCATTAATTTCTTTGACGTAATGCGGATAGGCCCGTCTATTAACGCGGATCAAATTAGACTTGGGTACTACTCGACCGTGGGGTGGTAAAAATTGCGACACCAATCAATGATCCCGATGATTCTTCCTCGCTCAGAATGACCACGGATACTTTTAAGCATGCGACAGGATCGAATTGTTCGTCAGTTCTAAGAGTGTACGAAAGTACGTACCATAAGAAAAACTTGAGTTTTGGCGAGTGCCTCAATGGATTGTAAGGAACTATTTGAAGTTTCTTGTTAGACTGATAGTGCGACAGAATATCCCTGGCGCTGTAACATAAAATTACATGGAATATGAAACATATTTGAGAGATTAAACGGTAAAGTCTACACGAAAAAATTCATATTTCACTCGGAGAAGATAATAAATTTTTGGATATGTCTGCTTTTTTATTTACGTTCCATCAAACTCGGTGATACGTTTCAAATGGTTACGCTGAGCAAAAGTTCGTTGGTAGAGACATTACAAAAGTTGGACCGTTGCCAATAAAGAGTAAAATCAGGGGAATCTAATGCAAGATTATAAAGGAAAGGGATAAGGGGAATGTAGGGGGTGAATATGGTTGTGTGAATCGTACAGGAGTAGTGGTTCGAACGAAAATGCAACGACGATCGTGAAAATGCACACTTAATAGCGCCCCGTGAAATAATTCATTTCAGGCTAATTCGGGAATGATGAAGTCAGCTGACTCGCCTGCGGCTCGAGCGCGCGAGTCCCGTAAGTCAGCTCAAGTAACATTGAGGCCACGATAAAGAAGTATAAAAAAAAAGAAAGCAAGGAAGAAAGTAATATTCCATAGCCTTATTGTCGATGGTAATATCTTCAATTGCAACTCCAACTTTAGAAGCAAAATTTGTAAGATCCCTTATGCCACGTCGGAGTACCGTTCTAGGGTAAGTTCATCACTCGACGATATTTCGGCGGACGTTTCAGCATCTCCTCCTTTGCGCTCGTTCGTTGTGAATATCGCTACATTAAATCTTGTGTATTTTTGCTTCGAGCATAAAGCACGCTTCAAAATTCACTTCAAGGGTAATTAAAGAGACAAATATCCGTTGATATTGTTCGAACAACCGAGTAAGCTGACGGAACGTTCGGCGCAATATAATCTCAACGACTCGTACCACGAATGAAGCAGCCATTTATAACTCAGGAAGTATCTTATATTTACGGTTCATTACCCGATACTGTACCGGTGGATAATTTATTGTTTCTGCCACATTGGTCAACCTATGCCTTTGTAAGAACTAGATTTCTCTAATTACCGATAAAACCTTAGAAAACATGCAAATAATTGCTTTGTAAGCTTTTTGAAAAATTGAAATAATTCAACGAACCAAGGACTGTTCGCAACAGCTACTAAGAGGCGGCCATATGAAATTCGCGCGACATCCACGCTACCAAATGACCCCAGTTCTTCCGCTACCTGAACATAAGTACAAGATATTCTTAGATAAGTTTTATAGACGGCAAAATTCATATGCTACAGTGCTTTATGTAAATCATATACAATGAAATAATAAACCATTGTAAAATAAAATAATAATGTAAACGAAATGCAAAATGATTAAACTATTATACAAATAATATACCTGACGCATAGTAGCAGCTTTTGGCTCTAATGCTTTAACGAATAGCCATTGGGGTCTACTTGTTCGTGGATCTGGCCCATCAAGTTTCTGAAATTTTTACAATTCTTTTGTATCAAACTATAAAAAACTATATTTTTAGTATAATAATGAAGTAATATAAAAGACGAATAAATTGTTTATTCATCTTACCAAATATGATGTACTACCACGTATCATGTTTAAACAATTGCTAAAATCTTTCACACTATTCATTAGTTCAGGATATGTCCATAATCGCTGTCCTGCTCCTCTAAAACGAAACTTATTTATCTCATCATGGTATAATGCAATTACTGAATCTAATTATTGCTTACTTGAATCTTGTTGCAATAATAAATTTCAGTAACTAAGAAATAAATTTTTAATGTATCAAAAAGTTACATGCAATACAAAAAATGTGCAATACAGCTATAGAAGTATTTAAAGGACTTAAAGTAATTCTAACATAATACTTACTCTCCATATTTCTTGGCTGCAAAGACATGCACTAGTTTTAAAAAAACATGACCAGCCACATAAGCATCCCATCCAGCATCATGGTATTTTTCTTAAACCAAAAGATTGTAAAATTAGAAGAACTTTGAGCAATGTGAACATTATTGTGTCCTAATATGAAATTTAATAAAGCACTCCCTTTTGGGTCGTGCCTAAAAATGTGTGACCTATTCAAATACCTTGTAACTCATGAGATATTTCAATCACCGGTCCATTAAATACCAAGTGTGTTCCAAATCCAGAAGTAAAATAAACAAACAGGTCACTAAGTGAATTTGTCTTCCATTTATCTGTAATACCAATATATTAGAAAATGTCCGAGTTTAAAGTCTTCTAGATAAAATTTACCTGCTTTGTCCAAACGTTCTCTTAATTCAAAACTTAAACATTTTGTATCATATATTCTTGGAAATAAACTGTGTATACTAGTTTTGAAATCACTGTACTTTTCTGAAATTAAAATTTTGTTTAACACAAAACAATTGAAAATTTTATTTACCAATGTTTTAACTTTTTCTTAACAGAATAGAATATCGTACCTGGTAATGGCTTATAAAATTGTTGATGCATGAACATAAAATCTAAAAGGCAGTTGTGTCCGACAATAGGTTTTTTACAATCCACTAAAAGTTTGAATACCTTTGAGAAACCAATATATGATTCCAAAACTATATCTTGAAGAGAGGATACTTCTTCCTCAATTAACATATTGCGTATATCGTTTCCAACTTTTAAGACAATAACCTAATATACGGATAAATAAAAATATTACACTTGTAATGCTAACAAGTACTTTCTCAAAATATGTTTAGTACATTAATATGTTAATATTTGGTCTTTAATATTACAGAATTTTCACCAGGAACTGTCCAAACATTGTCAAAGCGCCTTCTTAATTCCTTGTGCGTTATAAATTGCAATAAGGGAGTTTTTGTTTCAAGCGTAAGCTGATCATCTTCACTGGATGCTGACTTTAACCATTCTGATACATTGTAACAATTCTGTTTGAGCTTCTCTTCTTCATTGTATTGAAGACAATCAAAATTTTGATCTAGTTGTGACAATAATTGTTGTAATTGGACTTCCTCTGTTTCATTCAAAAATGAAATCCCTTCATGTGCTACCTACATACATATTTTTTAAAGCAAACTAAAGAATACGATCCGTTCTAATAATTTCAATTATACTGATCTTGTCATAATACATGTATAAATACTATCAAGAAACTGCATTTATATAACCTTCTCAGAACGTTACATTAAACGCTGATTCTTTTTACACTAATGTTACTAACTTTGTTAAAGTCAAAATTGTGAAACGACAGAAATTCTATCGCTGCAGCTTGCCACGTAATGTCTTTACTTCGCCCTGGTAGAGCTCTTGGGAACAGAAAAAAATTAAACACTCTGGCTTCATACTTATTCTGTTCTTTAACACGATGAAATGTAGATATACCAAATTGAATGATCAGGAATGGTTCAATCGAGTGCTTCAGCTTATCATACCGTTCTGGTATACTATCAAAAAGGCTGAAATAATAATAGATTAAACTACTATTGCGTAAACAAGAAGATATTCTACGTTAACAAATGTAAACTAACCTTTCTTTTGGCGAATCACTTTTCTTTAGCCCAGTCAATTCTGTATCTATGGCGATGCAACATGCTTCGCTTATTGCTGCTTTTACTTGTGGGTATATTTTATGGAAATTATGTTTTGTAACTTCGCACATTTCTTATTCAATTGAAATGTACGCGCTCATGTGGTACATATGAATTTAGTATAGGTTAGGTTGCCTTGCGCTCGTATCACAGAATGGATTATTCTATCTTATGCATACATGTATATCCCGAAAGCTAAGAATCATTCATGAGTATCGTAGAACGTTAGAAACGCTACCTTCCCGTATCTTTTGTGTACTACATTTTAACCGATGGTTTACACGAGTTTCTTTCATTTTTGAAGTTTGAAGTTTAACGTGAATACAAATTCTATATATAAACGCTTTATGGGATGGATAAGATCATATACTAATTTTTAAACTATTATGTATATTTAAATGAAAGCGACATTTTTGACGGAGTTTAATTAGTAAAACTGATATATAATTGCATACTCTTGTATGCCCAAATTGCAATGATCCGAATTAACATACTTAATTGTACCGTGTATTCGATTATTAAGGAGCAGGATTAAGGAATTTCCGCGGTTTGCATTTTTACTGTTACGACCGTAATTATTTAAAAAAAAATGTTTAATAATTCTTTTTTAAATCATCGATTTAATACATAAAATAGAAGTAGAATACTAGAAGAAGCTCAAGGCAACACTGAAACTATGCGCATGAGAAACAATTATCTGCTAATGTTCTTCGTGAACTTCCTTTGCATGTAACAAGGTAATTGCTCCTTTATCAGATAATACCATCGCCATTATATATTAACTCCGCTACATTCTTTTCTTTACATAAAAGAAAAACTTCTACATTATATGACTATACAACAATGTTTTTTTCTCATTACAGACGGCTATTACAGAAATTAAGCAAATGTTTTTGCAGACTTCTACGAAGTAGAGGAATACAATCCGATTGTAGAAATATTCTCAAGAGCGTGCTAAATAAGAAATTCAACAATCAGACATCTCGGCTTACCGAAACACGCCCAATTCTGTTTTTACACGAACTTCTTTTACACAATTTTAACTTAACACGAATTAGAAAGAAACAACTGGTTTTGATTTAACGCGATTTATTGTGAAAAAAATTTTTGTTCTAATTCGTGCTAAATCAAAATCGTGTAAAAGAAGTTTGTATAAAACCAGAATTGGCTGTACGCAGAACGCCATCTAAAATTTTACGCGCACAGTCAACCATCCTCCCAACACGAAATTAATTTCATCCAGCGGAGAAGAATGCCACGTTGCAGGAATTAATTCATTCGTTCTAAAGAAGTCTCTCCTTTTGCAGTTCTTTAACGGGACTAGAAATATCATTAGGCCCCCTAAGCACTTGACCGTCTTAAGAGCATGCCGTTCCTTCCTAGTGTCTGCGTATCACCTTCCGGCAAGCCAACCGATTTTTCTTCCTTTTAATCAGGAATCAACTCTCTCCCTGGCAATGAACTTGCCGCCAGGATGCTAGTGTATCCGCGACTACGACGCCGGCAAGTTCTTCAGCCTCCTGACACTTTCGTTCACTCGCTCGCGATCGAATCGCAGTCGCGGTGCACATCATACCTCATCGAGCAACGTTCTCCCAAGATGTTCTTCAGATTTGCAATTTTCGTCGGTCTGGGCTCCGTGGTCGCCACCATCATCTACTTGACACCCGTACCAGGTATTTTCCTTCAATATTACCCGACCAGACGATCGTCACGAACATATGTTCTACGCGCGACGATGACTTCATAAAAGCTTACGCGTCTCGGTAGTGCTCGGTGTGCAATTGTAAGAATTTCTCTGGAGTGCAATGTCTCGTGTTTAAATTTGTCAACGTGTCAGGGTCGTTCCTCGCCATTTTTTCGAATTCTCACTACGGGCAAACGTAATTTTTCACCAGACACCCTCGCGGTTGTAAAGAAAAATCGCGTGGCTCAAGTAAGAGGAGTGTTCACTGCTAATATGTTGTCTCGCGCATTTCGTAGAGTGTAATTTCTTTTTATCGAGACATCTGACTAAATCGCGTGATTGTGCTCGTGGCTCGTGCCTAGCTCAGTTCACGGGGTGAATGACTTGGAATCAAGATTGCACGCTCGCACGGAGCGTGTATGCGCGATGCTGTGCCTACCTCCGTAGAAATAATTCTGGACTCTGAGATCCGAGTGCGCCTGTTGTGATTTATTTAATAGGACGTTGTCCGATGTTCGCGTAGAATCGTGTCTCTGTCGCGCGATGCGCGTCCAAACAATGTTGCTACTCACTTCGTTCTCGAGATCAATTATTATTACGGTACAAGAACGTGACACGAGAAAATTTTAGCTTTCAGAAGCCACGAGACTTCGTGAAAATTAGTAAGATTTCTGCCGATCTACGCGGTCGGAGAAACAACTTTTTTATCCTACCTCGTGCGATTATGTTAAGCGCGAACCTAAATCATTCGAGAGGGACGAAGATAACTGTAGTCTCTGCCTCAAAGTATAATTCCGATATGTACGTTGATCCGCGTGGTTTCGTATTCGCAAAGAACCATGTTTTTTGCAGACAGTCGAAGGTCCGCATAACTTTGCTACCCGCTTCCTTACCGAGCTACATTGTGTATCAGTGCAAGACGAAATTCAAGTACTGGTAACATAAAATGTAACTTTCGAAAGACACGAGATTTCTTGTACATCCACAAGATTTCTACCGATCTACGCAGCGAAAGAAAAAACTTTTTTATCCTACCTCATGCGGTTATGTCGAACACGAATCTAAATTGTTAGGAGGGACGAGGATAATTCTAGCCTCTGCTCCGAAGACCAATTTTTATCTGTACCCTGATCCGCGTGATTCCGTATTCGCCAAGAAACCCCGTTTTTCCAGACAACGAGGGTCGAAATAACCCATCTATACCAAACTGCCTATTATCTGTCGGTGCAAGAAGAAATTCAATCACTACACTGAGAGAAAAGTATATGATATATCTAACTATAATGGCATAGTAACAAAATTATAGTTGGAAATATTATATTTATGGTAAATGTTACCATAATGTCGGTAATAATTACGATAGAGGCATAGTATAAGCAACTATAATATGTTTTTATCCAAAGTTATGGTTATTTCAACTAAAAATATAGTTGGTTGACAATATACATATAATGGTAAGAAAAGTAACTATTTTATATAGTTAATATTACCAGAATATGTCATACATAGTGATAGAACTAACTATATTCACATATCACATTTTACTATACATATGGTAACAAGAACAAAGGTAACAGTTAATAATATAACCATTTGTACAAATCGTTCATTCTACTATATTTTGTATGGTTAAGTGAACTATAAAAATATGTTTGACGCCAAATCTAACTATAAAATATAGTGAGATTATAGTAAACCCAACCATTTTTTTCTCACAGTGTAGCAACAAAAGAAAATGTAACTTTCGAAGGCCCCGAGATTCCTTGAAAATCCGTAAGATTTCTACCGATCTACGCGGATCGAGGAAACTTTCTCACGCTACTCCGTGCGATTATGTCACACCTAAAACTCGATTATTCCACGCGGTAGACGAGTGAAAGAAAAAGTGACCACCCCCGACACGCTGCCCGGTAGACTGTCTTTCTTTACATAGCCCAAAATTGTGCCAATTAAAATGAAAGTTACGCGTGAAAGCGACGTCCAGGCTCTCCTACGCGACAAACGTGGGCCTCCTCGAGGACCCCGGCGCGGTGCTTTCGCCTTTGGAACACGATTCGCTTCCGTCTTTTGCACCGCTCCGTGGTTTCCATTCTCCGATGCCGGTGCTTTTTTACGACCCACCGGCGAATGCCGTCAAACTACAGACTCCTCGCGCGAGTCCGTCGTTTACTACCTCGAGCGCGTCTACCTCCAGCTTCTTCCAAGCCTTTCTTCTTTCACCGTTCGCATCTCGCGCTCTCCTCTTTTTCTGTCCCTTCTTCGTCAAGAGAACCCGACTTGCCGACGGACTCGCCATTCCGCAATCCCTCACTTTCCCTCGTCCGTTATAATGGCTCTTGACGCGACGTCTCGCGCTGACCGAGCAACACATACACAACACGGCTTTTGTCCAAGTAGGCGACGAAAGCGTCGAGTCATAAGCACCAAAGGTAATCGAACAATACAGAACGTCAAACGAATTCCATCGAAGATAGATTCGGAGAACGGAATCATCGGGTCGTTGACGCGAGAAAGTAAATCGTAGGTGCACTCAAAGACGAATACTTTGAGATTTACGGGGGAAGGAGCTTGAGAATTGTTAACTGGTGCTCGGTAATTCTCACGTGTACTGGTAATATCGTACCTTAGTTTGTTGACGACGATTGTGAAAAGAAGAGATAATATGGGTCCAGGTATCTTTTTAAAGAAAAAAATGCCGATTGGCATTCCGGAGTATAGCGAGAAAGCTGCACCGATCCGACAACTGTGATCCGATACGATAATGACTATCGTAGAAATGATCGTTGGACGTTGTAAAAATTTCCATGTAAACGCCTTCGTGAACAAAAAAAAAAAAGGGAACCGAACTGTAGATAAAATACGTCCGTACAGAGGAATCCAAACGCTGCAGGCTTCACATACCTGGTACAATCCAATCGATTCTCAATTATAGATTAGATCGATAGGCGCGATCGATTGAGGAATGATACAGCGAAGATCGTCCACGAGTGTCGTAATTACGCTCGTAACACAATTTACAAAACTGACACGAATCATTTTGATACCACCGACTTTCGTGGCACGTTCGCGCGCGATCGACATCGATGACGAGGAGGAACCCAACTGTGTCTTTCGTAATTAGGCACGGCAACTGCTTCTGGCGGTATCAAGCGCATTTAAAAAGCCCATCGACGAAACGCGCGTGAAGCGCGCAACTTTTCCGCGCCGGTGAAAGGGTCCTGTTCCTCCGTCGACTCGTACGACGCTAGGACACGCGACCGCGGATCCCACCGAACAAAAATCGGTCTTCTTCGATTAATTTCTCCGTGCACTTGTATTCCGTTCTACCTATAGAATCTCTGATGCGTGAACTTTCGCCCGGACCCTCGCCTAAAGAAAGACCATATCCTACGCGGAACACGACTCCGCGAGACAATGAGCGAAAAAGGATCTACGAAAAGAAATTTCGAGAGAAGGAGGGGGCCAAGGACCGGAGTAACGCTAAAGAAAGTGAAGTGGTCCGGCAAGCGAAAGTTCGCAGGTTGTTCGAGTTTTGCAGTCTTATCTCGACCGCGATCATTCTACATCTCAACGTGCAAAACCTAACTCACTTAACCCATTCGAGACGACGATTTTTTACGAACACGGTCTCCAGAAGCGAAATTTTTTTTTCTTTATATTGTTCATTTTTAATAAAAAAAATGTTTACTATGGAAATCACCCAATTCGTAAGTGAATTCACATAAATAAAATCATTGAACACCATGTGTGCAATGTAAGGTAAAATGAAAATACATCATTAAAAAATGTATAAACATTTATTTCAAAAATAGTTAGATAATATAAAATCGTTATTTTGATTTTAAAAATAAAGGACAGAATATAATGCAAAGAAAATTTTTAAAAAGTAGTAAAAAGTTAAAAAAAAATAAGTTGAATAATGAAAAAAATAACATAAACGAGAAATAAATTTTCATAATATAGCCTTCTATTCATACAGCCTAAACGAAACTTATTATCTTAAACCTTCGCTGCATGCGTATTCATAGTATTTTACATGTAAGAAAGGCATCAGATAATTTTTAGATTTTTTGGTACACAGTAAAACCAATGCCAAATTTTGTTTTCCTGTACTTTACAGATTACATTTTTCAGAGTTCCAGAAAAATCTTATTTCGACGACTAGTTTACTCAGAATAACTGATAATTGCACATTACTGTTATCGCACACACGGTGTGCAGGCCGTCTTATAGCCTCGGAAATCCATTGCACACACGGTGTGCAATCGGTCTCGAATGGGTTAAGAGTCTAGTGAAACCATTCGAGGAATCGAGAGTATCCCATTGACTCCACGACCCATCCCACAGCTCTGTAATCGAAACCTCGTTAATACATGCCGAACGTTCTCCTAACTGGTTCCAAATGGAAATCATCCAGACGCCATTTCGTAATAGCGCGACCAACGGGGAGGTATCGTCTTCTCCGAAACGCAACTTGCTCTACGGGACAGTTCCAACACCTATTCGTATTCTCATCGCGATAGAATGTTCACCTAGAGTCACGTGACAAGGTAGTCCGTTCGAGCGAAAGCGAAATCCTCGGCACGAGCGCGACAAGATGAAAGGTGGGAGGGAGGTGGAAAAGCAAGGCGGAGAGAGGGTGACTCCCGATTACTAGAAGGCGCAAAAAGGAGAAAGGTCGAGAAGATGAGAAAGTGTTTGTGCAGCTGCCCAACGAGAGAGGATGGAACGTATCGCGATTGGTGAGTGTGGCGAACAGGATGGGGCAGCCTCCAGGCTAACTTTCACTTACAGTTTCGCCTTTTCTGGCGCATGTTCCTTACGGCCGGTCGCATTCGATCGGTCCGCGGGATCGGCAGGGCCGACGCGTGACTACGTCACTGTCTTGGGCCCCAACGGGGTGGGTGTCACTCGCGGTCCGTTGGTTGGAAGCAACGGATAGTCGGAGGAGGTCCCCTCTCGAGTACTCGACAGGATATCCTGGGTAATCGCGGGGAGGGATGAAGGAAAGCCAAGTGCAGAGGAGGAGGGAAGTCGAAGAAGTGAACGCGTGCTAGAGGGAGAGAGAAGGAGACAGGATCAGAGAGTGAAGCGGAAAAAAAAAGAGTGAGAGTAAGGACGAGATAGAAAGAAAGAGAGAGAGAGAAAGAGAGGGAGGACATCTCGAGTTCTGGCAACGAAATTTCTGCCTCTCTTCGTCAGTCGTAAACGGGAGAGCGCACCGGTGCCTGCGACTTCGTCGTCCGGGAGGGTCCACGTGGTACCGGAGATTCTGGTGTACAGTGAAGTCAATTACATTCTAGAACCATCGTCCACGATCACCGTCGAACTTAACATCCTTTCCATTCAGGACCGCTTTCTCATGTCGTTCGCGATCCTTACCCGCGGGGTCATCTGCTTTTCTCCCGGGCACGTCTGAACTTCTCTCTACGAGGAAGATTTTCATTTGACTCGAGTCAGGGCAACTTGATATTTTCACCTCTGCTATTTTCACGCACCGCGCGTTCGATTTTTCTTCGTGCGATAAGAGTCTAGTCCGTACCCTGCGATCATCCGCTCTACCCATCGCGCTTCCTGGAACAAAGGCTAATAGAGAACGAGTGGCGGTAGCGGTGGCGGTGGTGGTGGTGGTGTAGGTTTGTCGAATCGCGTTTACATCGGCCGATAGTTTATGCGGAACCGTAACGCAGGGTACACGCGTGTACACCCCTCGGTTCTCGTGGTTCTCCCGGTGTAACCAGTGCGCGCTTGGTACTCGCGGTATGTCGTAACGTTTGCCGCGTGGTTATACTCGTTCTGAAACTGATTCCGAGACAATAGGGCCTCTGGATATCGATTCGCGGGTTGGAATCGACGGAGGAGATTAAAGCACGAGGGATAATTGCCAGAATGGGTCCTTGAGGCATTTCGTTGGAACGTTGGTGGAAGAATCGAGAATAGGCTGTCGTATTTGTCGTAGATAAGGACGTTGAGTTTGTCACCGGCGCGTGTAAATTGAAAAGAGGGTGAGAGGTGGTGGAACCAGTTTATTCGAGCGTTCTTACGTCCATTTGGTAAGACACAAATATCGAGCGATCGAATGTCGATTACACGGTAATTATTATACTGTCAGAGGATAAAATGTCGATCTCAAGCAAATTAGTAGCGCTTAACTCTTGGGAATTGACTAGCATAACGGTGCCAGGTTATGGGTCTACGCGCAAAAAGCCATTTGCTTGTAATTTGTCGCTTTTCACTTTTCATTGTTGCATCGCGACAGCTTGACAAATAGTGGCACGTTGTAACGTCGCTTCTTTTACCGCTTCGTCCTATCACTCAATGGACTCGGGATTACCCGAGGCTTTCTAACCGACGCGACAAGTCTTGTCGCGTACGACTTTCGAAAATTTTTCCCTACGACGAAATTACGCAATTAGCAGCTTTTAAAATATTTTAGCGGCTATACGCGAAATTTACTGGGCTGAGTTTCTTGCGCATGCAAATCTCCGCTAAATTGTCCTTAAAACCAATCATGCATGCACGTAACGCACGATTTTCCATCGTGGAAAAACCTCTTTCGATCGTAAACCTCGTATTAAATTCCTTCAAACTCGCGCTTCGAAAGCATGTACTCTGTCGTCGATAGGTCAGCAAGAACGTTAAATGAATCATTCACGATAATTATCTTTCTCGCTGTTACAGATCTTAGGTTTCTATCCTCAGGCATCGTCGTTCAGATCACAGGTGTTGACAAACCGTCGTTCTTGCCCGCTTCCACGATCGGTAGAAAATCCGCAGCTCGCGATTCAGACTTTTTTCCGTCTTTAATAATCGGCGGACTCCTTTCGAGTATAATAACTTCCTTCGGTCGTGTATCAAAGATTACGATTGCTCTTCTGCGCGTCCTGCCTGTAATTAGATCACGATCGAACGATAAGGCCCTCCATTTGCCGATTTTACGAATCTAGCTTCGCGAGCCACGGCTCCTCGCTTCGAAGGTAGCCACAGAAAGCGAAGGAAAGGAGGATCTCGTAAAATCTTTAGAAATCGATTGAGAATGCCGTCACGTCTTGTTACCATCGCGTAATAAAGAAAGTAGACGATGTATACCTCTAAGAATTCGTGTTGCACGGTGTCACCGACCACCTACGTAGTGAGGTGCGTCGTGGTAGTCACCATGATAGCCGCCGCAGCAACATTTTTGCACGTTAATAATTACACGCCGAGTAAGTTGAAAACTATTTTCTATCCGCTATCTACACATCGACGTACCATGGACGGTGACCGTACCATTGTTCAACATCGAGACTGTGCCTTATCCGTCAGACTACGATAATGATTGTTTTTTCATTCGTTTCCAAAGGTGTGACGACTTACGTAAGAAGACGTACCCACATGGACAATTATATTTATCGACGTATAACTATCAATTTTTATGGCTCATTTCCTTATGCCGAAACCAGGTTGATACCAAGACCTACGAACTTCACAGAGCCGACGGAAATGATCGAGACGCCGATATCTTCCAGATCTCATTAGCTTCCGTAAACTTTTACAGAGCAAACCTTCTTGTCCTGCGACAGACCATGCCACCATCTGGACTGGCCCATGATCTGCCGGGTGAAACTCACGCTCGAGGCTTTCCAGTCGCTCGGAAAGTAAGTACCCTCTTCTCTCTTTTTCTCCGTCTTTCCTTTCCATACTGTTTTACGATCAACAATTTATCATTCGAGCGTCCTCCCACTCCTACAGTCACGCGTGTCGTTCATTCGCAAATATCAAACGCGCGTGTGCATTAGACCAAAACACCGCTACTGTCACATTGTTACGTCAACTACGTAACCGCGTCTGCACGCGAGCGCGGCCCCATTAAAATCAGCGGATAGAGACGGCCTCCTGCCCATTTGCCATGCCGGCCAGAGCGCGCGCCGCGGTAAGAACCCCGTTATGCAATTTCAAATGGCCAAGCACTGTAATGCGGAAGACTGGCGTCGATCGATCCAGGGCGAATTGCTCTATCCGTTTCCTCGCCTATTGGCCTACTCCATCAAATTCACACACTCTGTTGGGCCTTTTCTCTGTCGTCGAGTAGATACTGCGCGAATTGATTTATCCGTTCGGGGCTTGATTGGTTTACTCCGGTAAATTCATACACTCTGATATAATTTTTTTCTGTCGTCCAGTAGATTCTGCGCGAATTTATTTATGCGTTTGCTCGCCGATTGGCCTACTCTGCTAAATGTACACATTCTGATGTAATTTTTGTCTGTCGTCCAGTAGATCCAGCGCGAATTTATTTATCGGTTTATCGCGTCCTGGTTAGCCTACTCCGCTAAATTCATACACTCTGATGTAATTTTGCTCTGTCGTCCAATAGATCCTGCGCGAATTGATTTATCCGTTTGCTCGCCGAATGGTCTATTCCAGTAAATTCATACACTCTGATGTAATTTTGCTCTGTCGTCCAGTAAATCCTGCAAAAATTGGTTTATCTATTTACGCCCCGATTGGTCTACTCCAGTATATTCATACACTCTGATGTAATTTTGCTCTGTCGTCCAATAGATCCTGCGCGAATTGATTTATCCGTTTGCTCGCCGAATGGTCTACTCCAGTAAATTCATACACTCTGACGTAATTTTTCTTTGTCGTCCAATAGATCTTGCGCGAATTGATTTATCCGTTCGCTCGTTGATTAGCCTATTCTGCTAAATTCACACACTCTGTTGTGCTTTTTCTCTGTCGTCGAATAGATCCTGCGGAGACTGTCCCTTCAACGAGACCGCTTGCTTGGCCAAGCATTGCGTGTCCGCGGATGGACTTAGGCGAGGACTAATCACTGCGAATAGGCAGATGCCCGGTCCTAGCATACAGGTGAGTGAACTCCACATAACTCCACGTTTGTAAATTCGTGCGATTTAAGATTTTTCATTTTTTTATACCGGTCGATCGTCGACGGTTAATTTGAAGATGCCAGTTTTTCGAACGTCAAATGTAAGTCGATGAGCAAGAAAGTGTTATGCCCGTGACGGAAAGCCGTTGTATAATTAGCTTCTTTGCACGATCGAAATTGTATACGGAAGAATTTACTTTGTGCAGGAGGTAATGGGAGTGGTGCATTAAATTACAGTGCGTAAGGCGGTAATATAAGCGAAGGTACTTTCAATTTTCAAGTGTCACTCATACTCTTTTCACTCTCTCTGTTCGTCACCGTGGAGAGACAGAGTGGGCGAGCCTCATTTTTACTGCTTTATATTCAACGTAATACCTCGGGGGAGTTGGCATGAGAAATCGACCCTGATGCACTAAACGGTTGATAATTGCGGAGGATTTCACTAGGAGTCTCTATATGAAACGTAATTTACATCGATGCTCGCCCAGCCTGAATTTACTGCTCATTGGAAACTCCGACTTTCACACGGTTGGCCATTCGCGCATCACCTCCTCGTGTTTGCGGTCGTAAAAATTTACGGGTGTGACGAGAAGATGCTCCTCCAGAATATCTTTACGGTATATGACGTATACTTACGTATAACCGGAGGTGGAACATTTCTTTAACGCCGACTCGAGCGAAAGTACGAACTTTATTAATAATTAACTTCGCACTCGCGGTATTTTACTGGCATCTTCTCACTAGTAGGAAAGTTTTGACTATGATCGATCAGTGTAACCGAACGGAAGCATCCATCTTTCGGAATTGATCCGAGTTTGAGCTAATTGATTATTCTCCTCCGATGCAGGTCTGCGAGAATGACATTTTGGTGGTGGACGTGATCAATCGACTTCCTGGTATAGCAGCGGCGGTACATTGGCGAGGACAAACGCAAACCGAGACACCCTGCATGGACGGTGCTCCATTGGTTACCCAGTGCCCGATACCAAGCTACACCGTTTTCCAATATAAATTTCGCGCGACCACACCAGGAACTCATCTCTGGCACGCACACGCAGGTTACAATTATTTCTTCTGTCTCAATTCCATCTACGAATATTTTCTCATCGACTTTCGTTTTCTACTTCAAGTAAACGCCACTCTAGTTCATCACTCTTCGAAGCCTCGTTCTTAAAGCGGCTATTAATCTCCTTCGCATCTATATTAATAACAGAGCACATAATATCCTGAATAGTTTCCAATCCGCGCATAATTCTATCATTCTTCGCATACACTTGGCTACACACAGTACCATACAGACTCCTGAGTTCCTCGTTAGAATTATGTCATCCTTCCTCGCGTACTTCATTCTCCGGATCACGAGGCATTATACTCCTCTCACACACTTCGCTCCCAGTTTCGCGCGTTTACGAGACCCCAGCTCAATCGTAAGTGGCAGGATAAACCGCTAAAAACGTCACTCGCGAGATATCCACTGCCGATTTCACCGGACGTGAAAATTTAATACCGCAGGCCTCTACTTTGTGATCTCCACCGCGGTCGGCACCCCTCATTCGCCCTCGTACGTAAAAATTACACTTTCCATCAACGATCCTCGCAGCTTGGATATCCTTACTGAGTGGTTTCCTCCGCAACTGTCAATTACTTCGGCGAGCATCGCGCGCGGCGGCACAACGAGCGATTCCACGCGATACAATTGTGGAACGAGGGAATTACACTTCGTCAGCCGGCACGATCTTCGATTTCATGATCGAACGGATCCGGAGCGATTAACGAGCCTTCGGCACGTCAGCGAGGCCTATCGTTGCACGTGAAAAGTAGCTCGTGGAATTTGTCTTGATGCGCGTGGAAAGGGAGCTCTCGAGTAAAAGGAATTCCGCAAACGTATCGACGAATAGAGATTTTTCGGTTGCTTCATAAAGAGAGAGAGAGTTTCACCGAAGTAATTTCAATAAATTAACTTTCTTCTCCATCGATTATTTGGCTCTCGATACGAAACGACTGATTTGAACGATCCTCTCGTACTAAGAGTTTCCGTCTCCTTCGCTCCAGGTGCCGACGTCTCCAACGGAATCTTTGGCTCCCTCATCGTGAGGCAGGCTGACATTCGCGAGCCCCAGCGCACCCTCTACGACCTGGACGATCCTAAGCACGTAATCCTGGTGACTCACTGGCAGCATTCCACGGAGAGCATCCTGGAGCAAGGTCACTCGAAGCCCGCGTTACTTCTGGTCAATGGCAGGGGCCGTCAGCCGAACGGCCCCAACGTCCCTCTGACCACGTTCACCGTGGTGCCAGGAAGACGTCACAGATTTCGTGCGGCGAATGCCGGTGGCGCAGGTGCCTGCCCAGTGACAATCTCGGTGGAGGCTCACAGTCTCCTTCTAATCGCCCTCGATGGCCACTCCGTGGAACCGCGTCAAGTCGACTCGATCACACTTGCGAAAGGTGAGAATGCGACGATCCATTACGATGGATTTTTTCCTGCGAATTTCGATATCCTCTCTCAATTTCACTTTCTCCATTATAGGGGAGAGAGCAGATTTCGTTCTCAAGGCGAGCAGACGCATCTCCTCCTACTTTCTCAATGTCCACACGGCCAAGGAATGTGGAACGACTTCGATAAGCGGCAATGCGATTGTCAAGTACAAGGGAAGCGCAGTTGAAAATCCTCTTGCCTCGGCGGACGCGATCGATCAGAGCGAGACCGGCGAGGAGATTGTGACGAATCGATTGGGAATGACGACCAGCCCTACGGAGAAGTGCGAAAACGCGGAGAGCCTTTGCGTGACAGAAGTGCGGGCGATAAGGAAGATGCCGAGGATTCTTGCGAAGCACAAAATGGACGTCACCATGTACTTGCCGATTAATTACAAGGTGGACGTCACAGGTCAGTCGACGATCGAAGTCTTATTTAATTCGTATTAATTCGTAATCCTCTCTCAGTTAATCGTCGCTTTGACGTTTTATTTTTAAAATCTTCGAAGTGGCCTACTGTCGGTCGAAAGTTCGAGGGCAATCAAGAATGATAACCTCTATTTTCGCGAGAATTATAACTGAATTATTTATCGATCTTATGAAATATTTCTCGTTGGAGAGTTCTTATAAAATTTAGGGTGAAGCCATCGTTGAGATTGAAATCGATAATACGAATACGCAAGAGTGGATTGGGTAATAAATCATTGCAAATAGTGTTTGTGGCTCCAAGTCGTCCTGGGGTGGAAGCGTGACTTAACCGATGCTTAAGTATTACATGTACTTTCCTCAATTAACTTGAACGTGCTTACGCATCTGTTCGCGTTAGGTAACGATGGAACAGAAACGCGAGTATTGAACGTGGACAACGCGACTTTCACGTTTCCGTCTTCACCGCTGTTGACACAAAGGGAGGATGTGGCTGAGACGATGCTCTGCTCCGGCAGCGGAGACGACGAGCGCAACGGAGGCACAGGAGCATCCTCGTCGTTTCGACGCTGCCGTCGCGGTGGTGACGACGCCGGAGACATGTGCGAATGCGTGCACATCCGTCAAATACCCCTCGGTGCAACCGTGGAAATTATTCTTATGGATCAAGGTAATTACCGTGGAGAATGTCCCATTCGAAATATCCCTTTAGAAAGATGCCTTTAATTTTCTACCAACTCTTAGATAATATACGAATGAAAATTTAAAAAATAATATTGTGGATCAAGGTAGATTATCGTAAAGAATATTCCTTTCGATATCTCCCTCTAGAAAGTGCCTTTAACTTTTTCTTAACCCTTAGATTATAAATAGATGAAAATTTAAAATATTCTTGTGGATCAAGGGTAAATACCGTAGAGAATAGTCCTTTGGATATTTTCCTTTCGAAAGATGCCTTTACCTTCTTAGGCCTTAGATTATAAACGGATGAAAATTCAAAATATTCTCGTGGATCAAGGTAAATTACCGTAGAGAATATTCCCTTCGGTATCTCCCTTTAGAAGATACCTGTAATGTTTCTTAACCCTTGGATTATACACGAATGAAAATTAACCAATCACCAGCTTTCCTTTACTAATGATATTAAAAAGAATAATTGGTAACACTGATTTTCGTAACTATTTATTCGCGCCGTCAGTGACAACGACATTATCGTTAAATAAATCACTACTCTCGCAGACTTCATTACAAACGTAACCAAGGAGCTTACCGTGATATTTAACGGTAACATTGAAGGGCGATCAAAGAAATCTCTGGAAATTTCTCAATTAATTAAACGATTCGCAAATTAATGTGTTTCACCGTAACGTGCCGATGCTTACATTACAACGGACCTCTTTTCCTTACGCATCCTCGCGAAGATACCTCATATGTGTCTCACTCTAAGGCTTCACTCGCGTCTCAACGCGAATCTGCGAGAAATTAGATTTCTAATCAATGCGTGGGCGTAACGGCTCGCCGGCGCCGACGTTCGCAGGAGATGCTCTCTTTCAATTTCTCGACTGTTAATTAACGCGAATTGTTTGCGCATTGGGATCGCTGTTCTATCTGGTCTAGTAGCGAACGCATGAAGAAAAGAAAAGAAAAACAGTTCTCATACCGAGAAGCATGCTATCTCGCGCAGTAGTCTCGTTAAAGCTTTCGAATCACATTCTCGCGATGCTCCGCTTGAAATCGAGTCACTCAATTACGTTTCTTCAAGTATGATTACGCCGGGGACACGGAGTAGACGTCGAGTGCCCACGATAGGACTGCTCGCAGCCTCGCCTGGAAAGGACCTTGATCCACATTCTACTTTTCTCTGAGTCTGGAAATATTGATCGCGACCCATCCCTCCCCTGCTTTCTTTCACGGGGACGTATCTATCAGGACATCAAACCCTGCCACCCTCCTATAGAAGACTCCACCACCCCCCATTGTCCCGAAATTTTTCCTTGGCCGCACGATACTCGCGCGGAATAACGACGACTTCCGCAAGTCGCCTACCGCTCGAGGAGCGTTTATTAGAAAAGCTTTCCCAAACTCTTACCCGTATCTAAATGTCTTCGCGACGACGCCGACTTTCTCCCGGCTAGAATTTTTCGCGATTGGATGATTCTCAACACTTTTACAGGCGGCCTGGACGACTTGGTGTATCACTTGCACGGATACAGCTTCTACGTGGTGGGGGCCAGAAGATTTGGACAGAGCTTGCCGCTTCAAGAGGCGAAGGATCTCGATAAGAGAGGACTGCTCATCCCGCGTAATCTCGACTCTCCGGTTCTGAAGGACACGGTGGTGGTCCCGAAATTCGGCGCAGTTGCATTGAGATTTAAGGCCGACAGTCCAGGTAAATCATTCTCAGGAAAGGTCGACGGAGAAAATAATGATGTCCGGGCGTAGACGCGTGACTGGTGAAAAAAACGTTAAGGCGCGGTTAGTCTACTCGTGCTCGTACTCGAGTGGTACGATTGCAACGAGTACGTGCTCGAGGACGAGCAAGAGTAGGGTAACCGCACCCTATCAGAGGCATTTCGATTTCTAATCGAACCTAACCCGGATCGAAGAAATTTCAGTTTGAATCTCGCTCTCTCCTTCAATCACTTTCTTATTTTTTTGTAAAAAAAAACCGCTAGGTACACAGAGACCAATCCGTTGAACATGATTAGAAAGGAGGACGGGATTACTTGTCTTACTTTCAAGCGTGCTCAAGGGACACGCGGTCTGTAATTAAATACCGATAAATAATTGATGTGCAATCTAGGCTATTGGATGCTCCGAGACGAGCACGCGGCGGAATGGACACGTGGCCTCGACGTTATTCTGAAGGTCGGCGAGGCGAGTGACATGATTCCGGCGCCCCAGGACTTCCCCAAGTGCGGCTCGTTCGTCGGACCGGATTACTTCCTTATATAAATTATTATCTCGTCATGAGACCTTTGTATATATTGTACATATAGAACGGATAAACATCCAGGATACTGACACATTCGCTGAGACAGCTTTATATTATATTTTCTACGCATAAATGCGTTAACATTCGTCATCGTCCATTTAATTGCGCTTAACTGGCTGATTCCGCTTCCCCTCTCCATTCGGAGGTTAAAAGATTCACGTTTCACGCGTATGACATAACTATTCGTCCTGGTATATGTAAATCTGCTTCTGCACAGAACGAATTAACACCGAACGCGATATTTCACGGTGATGGCAACTCGGAAGCGAGTAACGTAAAATAGAAAACTTCAATCGGTGATTTAATACGAACTAATACTTAAAGACATACGTCGAAGTAAACTAAGTAACGTTAATTAGAAACTAAATATCAGGAGAAAAATCTCACCGACGAGATTAAACGCGCGTGTTCCTGCGAAATGGCAGGATGACGCAAAATCAAGTAATTAAGGTTATTCGACCCTCCGTGACAACCTGTCAATACCGCTTCCTACGCACGTGACGTCACGCCGCTTCTCCGAATAATCGGCGCAAAATCTTTCCTCGTATCGCGCTTCAAAGCTCTCCAAGGCTCTCAAACGCTTGCAAATGAGTTTGCGAGAAAGACAAACGAAGCGGCGCTCTCGTAATTCATCTCGAAGTTAACGTCAGGCACGTGAAGTCCGACCGTTCGACTTCTGTGACCCGACCGTCGCGCGTCGACGCGCACTTAACCCAAAGAGTAATCGGGCAAATGATGAGCAGCCTGGTCCAGTGATGTCCTCCTGCATGCGCAGCTTAGAGTCGCAGATAGTGACGTTTCTATCGGTGCCCCACGAGATCCTTCTGCTGAGGCACAAGGTCTTTCGAGAGTACGCCAAGCTCGCCGTAGGACCGGACTTCATTCACACCCTTCCTTCCTTTCTCATTCTGACCGCTCTCGTCGTCGTGCTCTGGAGGAATCCTCCGTCCTCCGTTTGGCTGGCGCGATTACTCGGCACCTCGCGCGTTTACAGATTCTTGCAGGTAAGAAACCGAAAGCATTTTCACGAGCGCCGAAGTAGGAACGGACCCGTCGTGACGTATACCGCGGATAACACGAGCCTCGTGTTTCAAGGTGTTCGTCCTCTGGGTCAGCGTTAACGCCGCTTTATGGAGCTGGCTCAACATTCAGCGCTTGCTTTACTGCAGTGTCTGGACGTACTGGAGTTACGTGAGTGATCTCTCCCATTTTACCTCGGCGTCATAACCTGTTGACCGTTGCTTTCGATAAGGCCTCCCAGGCGGAGTGCCGCTTCACCACGGTGTAGATACACGAGAAATGACGTAGTTTCGAGATAATTGCGGGTTAATTAGTGGGAAAGTCGGCAGTAAGGACTTATGCTGTCGTAGGTGGACGATCGCCGGTAACGAGAGATCAAATTCACCGCGACGGACGTTTAATCGGGCTCGTTAAAGTTTCACGATTAACGAAAATCAACGCAGGAGATATATATCACATCGTATTCTGTCCACGCTCTAGGAATCAGAGTATCGCGACATGACGTATCCCTGGTGGCAGAGAATCTGGGACACGTATTATCCACCGCCCATAGACCCACCAGTGCTATCCGCCGGTTTCATAAGTTGGATTATATGCATGCTGGTGGCCATCACTACTCTCGGTTGCGCCATTTCGACGAGTCAAGTTCACGAGATCGTCGACATCAGCTTCTGTCGGATACAAGAGAAGCTAGGCGCGCTGAAGGCTTGCGCACGAAGGTAGAACGAGAGATCGGTCGACGTATCGGCCACGTGTCTTTTCCTTCGAGTTCACCCTTTCTTTCTCTCTCTTGTGCATTCTCTTTAGAATACGAAATCTTCTGTTCGGCGAGAAAGCTTCCTCAGCCTTGGACGAAAGCGAACTGAGCTCAGTCTGCGACGAATGTCGCTCGGAGCTTTCAGCTGACATGAAGTCTCACCCCTCACGACGCGAGATCCACCCGATCTCGTACGGCACGAATTGGACCCCCAAGCCGAACTTCTACGGTTACAAGGACCCGCCGAAGAAGCCGTCGATGAAGTCTTTGCATGTGATACCCACGGAAATCGACGACAGGCAGGAAGAGGACAGCGATAGAATATCACCGAGACAGTTGCGTCACAGACGGGGCTGTCACACGGTGATACCGAGCATGTACAGCGACAAGTCGAGTGGTTGTTGAGGAAGGCCACGGATATAAAAGCGCGTGGAACCCTTTTTTTAGAAGACTTTACCGCGTGGGACGCGATTCATCACCGGCACGCCACGTGTCTGTCGATACGTTGAGCCTCTCGTGACAATTCTTCAACGTGAGTTCGAGGAGAGCTCGCCTACCGATTGGCTTTGAAAGAATTCGATACGTCCACGGGAATGCTACGCGACGAGGAGCAGCACGACGGTTTGTTAATAATTGGATGATGCAACGAGAGTGGATTCGAACGAGCTGTCTGGTAGGAAGTAAGGTTTCGGTGAATGTACCTTCGGTGAGAAGCTTGATACTGATTGTCGGCGATCGATGATTGTGCAAGCACCGATAGTTCGTTTAAACTGTCGCGTGGAACAATAGATATTCTCGAGAGGACAGCGCGGGGTGGTGATTTTAACGCAGACAATCTCGTGATTTTAGATAATAAGATATTCGTATGTATATCATTTAATTTATGTTTGGTGTACACTCCTCGAAATTGCTGGAAATAAAATCTTGTGTAATCGGACAGGCGAGTTTTGGAACAATTTACCCTTTTCGCGATCTTAGATACTCCGTGCGTACCGTGTCTTATTTTTACTTCGCGCCTTCGCGCTAATGCTCGCGTAATGTCAACGCGTGGATTTTTAATCTCGCGCCGGGAGAAAGAAGGGTCGAAGCCAAAAGAATTTTTGATTACTTGACCCGCGTAAAAGGTACTCCTGCTCCTCAGGCGCCAGGATCTCACCCAATGTGGTGGGGGATTCGCCGGTGGTGCGCATGCGCCCCAAAGGGGTAACACTCCCCATCTTGCACCGGAGCATTATTCTGTAACGATATCTCTTGTGGGGTAGGTCGAAGCGAATACACTCCCAGACTAAACTCGACGCGCAATAACTCGTCGACCAGTCTTCTCTGTCTCTCGAAACCCGGAAGTGCGTTCTGGCGTCGATCCTTCTCGGTGCAATCCGAGATCAACGTGGGAGGATTCATCAGTGCTAAAGCGATTCCTACGTTCCGTGGAATCTACGAGGCGAATTCGCAGTGGCTTCCGAGAAAATCGAAGCGGCAAAGAGTGCTCCTGGCCTGCGCGTTCTCCTCGCGTTCCAAGCGCGATCGACGAGCGTCCCCTCACGGGAATAATCAACGAGTCGTCGCGCTTTCACCAAAACAAACAAGCGGGTAGTTTCTCGCGCGAGGCATGTGATACGTCGTTGGAGGAGAAAAAAGAGACTCGAGACAGAGGCCCGAGGAAGAGGAGGAGAAATAGAGAAAGCTCGTGCGTGAAAGAGAGAGAGAGAGCGAGAGAGAAGAGAGGAAGAAAGGAGTCGTCTCAATCTCGTAGGACGTTCGATCGACGTGCCGTTTGACTCGAGCAAGCTTGGACAACCAATCACGCGTGCAACGGAACCGAACACGGCGTGGAATCTTAGACCTCGACCACCAAGGAGGACGATCGGTCACGTTATATGCGGTGATCACTCGGTAAGCAATCACCTTCTCCTTTCAAACAGGGTTACGACTTTCTCGTGAACGAGTCTTCCTCGACGAGAGCATCTGCGAGATGTAATAAGTCTCTGTGAAAGCGAAGACGCGGACGCGGGGCGAGCCGCGCGATAAACAAAAGGGTCCAGAGGGGTGCGCGGCCTCGAGATGACGAAGGAGGTGAAGGGGTTGGCGGAGGCTGGGAAAGACGACGAAAGTACGCAGTAATAAAAAGAGAGAGTTTTCCGGCGAGGATTTTAATACTCGTGCTTAAATGGAAGTCCACGTGTACGGCGGGTAACGTGATACAAAGCTTGCTATTGATTTTGCGTTCGAGGTGGTGAGAGAGAGTGAGAGAGAGTGAGAGAGAGAGAGAGTGCGTGAGAGAGTGAGAGAACAGAGAAAAGGAGAGAAGCAGGAGGCAGCATCCGTAGCACGAGCGCGCGCGCGCGCGCTCGCGCGCGTTTGTGTGCGTAGGCGGTTTAAGCGTAAGTTCTAAGGGTGGACGCGCACACGAGCCCGCACACGGCCAATCTACGCAAAAACTTACACGAAGAAGCCACGCGCGCGTCACGACACGTGCTCCCTTCCTTCTCCTGTACTCCCCTCGGTCTACGTCCCTGAATCGTCGAGGACTACAATGAGCGAAAGGAGTATGCGGTGGATAGGGTGCGCAGTGCGCGGGAAGAGGAGGGTAGAAAAGAATGGAGGAGGCAGGGAGAGAAAAAACAGAGAAATTGTTTGGAAGAGAGAAAAGGAGGGAGCGCGAGGGAAGGGGTGCTTTTCAATGAGCACACGTATATTTCAATGAGCGTCGTCGTTCTGCCGCCTTTTTCCTCTCTCTTTAATTCTCTCTCTCACTCGCACTCTCTAGTCATAGTTATAATTGTAGTTATACAGCCTTACTCTCACTCGTACTTCAGCAACGCTCGAATTTTATATGCGCTCTATACACATGCGTAAGTACGCATGTTCATGTCCACGCGTGTTTATCGAGGGCATCTAAACTTCGAGCGCTGCTAAAGTACGCGTGAAAGCAAGACCCAAAATCTCTTTCTACGTTTATACGTGGCATTTACTTTATTTTTAAGTTATCTCGTGTTATTTTTTTTTTTGTAACTACTGATCGTGCTTGTACTTCGTGCCTAAGCTAATTGCTCGCAACATTTTCTACCGCGTCATTGTAATTTTCTTCGGACGCTTTTAAGGGACTACGTACCAGAGTGCAGATATATGTACGTGTATCTCGCGCTCTTTTTTTTTGGCTGTCTCTCTCCCTTTCTCTCTCGCACACAAACCTCTTCCACACTCGCGTGGCGTCGCGTCAAGGGGCCGGGACAAAAATAACTTCTCTAAATTACGAAATGCGAGAGTGGCCCAGGACCGGAGCCGGTGGAGCCGCATCCGAATCGGGGGTATTGCGTATCGTGACATAATTCTTTCTCACCGCGAACTCACGGGGGGTGGTAGGCGGAGAATTCGTCTCTTGTTCCTGGACGCGGGTGAATCACATTGACGTAAGCTCTAGTCGGGATCGCTTATTTTTACAGTCTTGTCTATTTTAAACGCTCTCTCGTCGAGGCTCGCGCATTTTTTTCCTAACGTAGAAAACGACTGGCAAAAATGTGGTCGCTTCGGTATGGCCTTTCACGAGCTCTACCTGGAGAATCCAGCGTCGCCACTTCGTCCCCACCATCGTGAAAAAATTCCGGAAATCACGATATCGATCTTGAAGAAATTCTACGGAAAACCCGGTAGAACCCTATTGACCCGGAACACGCGACACGTCTAGACAACATAAACATCGTTCAGCGAAAGGATTAACGCGAACTCACCAACACACACGCTTCACACGTGCTTTTCTCCATCCGTACGCCCACGCTCGCGTGTCTCTGCCGCGAAGTGGCGAACCACTGGCTCCCCGCACGCTCCACCGACCTAACAACGCAGTGACAACACGGCAACTACTTAGCAAAGCCCTCGCGTGTCCCCTGCTCAAGAAAGGATTCCCCTAATTACTCTAGCGTGGTCGTCTACTCGTGCAGGACAATTTTATATAACCGTTCTAACTGTGCCCTACGGCATATCAGATTGATCACGTCTCGATTCTCCCGGGCACATCGTGCTCCCAAAGGTCAGAGGTGGGCACTTGGCCAAACCCATCCTACCAAAGGAGCCACCCTATGTCACTCGTGCGACTCTTCCTTCCTGTCCCTTTCGGAACTCACCGTCTACGACGTTCGGCGCTTCGACCTTTTACTTTCGACGTTCGGCAAGCAATCAGTCGACAATAATCGATCCTGGGCGCATCGCACTTTTCAGGAGCCATGGCTGAGAAAATGTATTATTGGGGCGAGGAGAAGGATCAGATCGACCCGGATCAAACCTTCATAGAGTTCAAGGCCAAGTCGACGGACAGCAATGAGAGGCGGAGAGAACCGTCCCGTCAGGTGCCCAAGATGACCGTCTCCTCGCCTCAAGGCAGGGTGGCCGAAATGGACAAGAGGGAGGAGGACACCGAGCGCGGTGGTTGGGACAACAAGCTCGACTTCCTCTTCTCTTGCATCAGCGTGTCCGTCGGCCTAGGAAACGTCTGGCGGTTTCCCTACCTTTGTTACAAGAACGGTGGCGGTAAGTTTTAGAAGAAATGAATTAATGACGAGGTAATCACTTGAATTTGTAATTTATCAAATTTGCATGGAGGATCTGTTCAAAATTACGCGTGCCATTTTCGTCATCTGATTATAATTCATCGAATTCTGTCTCGAGGATTTGTTAAAAATTCCACGCGTAATTTTCATCGTGCAACATAATTCGTGAAATTTGTCTCGACGATCTGCTGAAAATTCCACGTGCGATTTTCGTCATCAAATTATAATTCGTCGGATTTGTCTCAAGAATCTGTTAAAAATTCCACGCGCAATTTTCGTCATCTAATTATAATTCATCGAATTTTGTCTCGAGGATTTGTTAAAAATTCCACGCGCACTTTTCGTTGTGCAACTATAATTCGTCAAATTTGTCTCAAGAATCTGTTGAAAACCCCACATACAATTATCATCACCTAACTATAGTTCGTCGATTTTTTTCTACAGGATTTATTAAAAACTCCACGCGCAATTTTCGTCGTGCAACTATAACTTGTCAAATTCGTCTCGAGCATTTGTTCAAAATTCAATGTATATTTTCCATCGTCCAATTATAATTCGTCAAATTCTTCATGGAGGATTTCTTAAAAATGCCACGTGGAATCTTCGTCGTCCGCGTCGTCATCGGTCCAACGACGCACATTGCTCACACGCGAGACGCCGAAGGGGATGAAATCCGCTTTACCTCGCGCGTGCTCGTCGCCGCAAGCCTCGACGTCGACGCGCAATTGATTCGATAAAGTCACATCCATTAGCGGCATAAATACGCGAAGCCATGGGACCACGGTAGCGGTGGTACCTGCTGACGCGGGATGATTAAATGCAATAGCGGTCGTAGCAATGTTACCATGACAACGTTTCTGATATACTCGCAAGCTCGTCGACTCTCGTAACGCACACAAGCTTATGAGTGGGAGGTCACGGGCACGCGGACGCGACATCGGCACACTGTAATACAATGGTCGACCTCAGAGACGGTTCTACCTGTCGCGTAGATTAATTTCTAAACGTCCTTGCGCCTCTCTCGCTTCCACGCGTCGTTATTTATTCAACGGGAGATCGTGGCGCGCAAAACGTCAGCGAGGTTTCCGCCGCGGGTGCCAAAGCGCCGATGATTGATTCGTTTCCGGGAACTAAGAGCAACGCGACCCGATTTCAATTGTAGCCTCGAAGCTGTATTCGTGCGTTCGAGCATACGTGTGAATTCAAGTGGGCATTCGTCGATTCGTCGATTCTTCGTGGATTTGAGAAAAAGCGGATTTTTAGGTCGATCGACGATGCGAGAGACACGAAGCTTGTTAGAATTTACAGCTGATGAACTCTCGAGTAGCTCGTAGAGATGTTTCAGATGGAAACTGATTTTTCACAGGCGCCTTCTTGATTACCTATGGAATCGCGATGCTCTTCTGCGGTATACCGATATTCTTTCAAGAGGTTGCCATTGGACAGTATCTTGGAGCCGGTGGGATGACGCTGGTAGGACAGCTGTGTCCTCTTTTGCAAGGTAACTTTTATACTTATTAATATCTTTTACCATTATCCAGCGTCGTGAATGTGAATTGCGAAATTGGATCGAGTGTCTCGTATAATGCGTGGGAGCTTGTATGAGTTTTAAATTCATTGTATCGAATACGTGACATTCGAAGAGAAAGTGTTTGTCGTACGTCGGAGAAGCGCATGCAAATCAGATTCGATTATAATGCGTGATTCCGCGATTCAGGTACATTTTAATTAAAAACTGCAAAGGTCGAGTGGGTAATCGTGTCGCGTTGCTGAAAGATATTGCGACGTTGCAATAGGTCAGGTTGGATATAAAATTGTCTCTTAAGAAAGAACTTCATTTTTATCGTGCAGGTGTGGGATACGCCACGATGACCATCGTATTCTTCCTCGATGTTTACTACTGCATAATTATTGCTTGGACCCTCTTCTATCTCATAAGCACCTTTGCCAACTTGCCCGGCGTACCGTGGTGTGGTTGCGGTGAGTAGCAATCAGGCGCATAATACATTCCTCGCAGACTCGCTTACCTTCATCTTTCAACGGCATTCGCCTTTAACCTACTTCTTTTTACAGGTAGAAAGGTCGTAATTAACACTAGATTTACGGAAACTCGCTTTCGACGCGCTTAATTGGAAAATCGTGCTTGCGAAAAAAGTTCCGTAAACCTAGTCGAGAAACATTTCCCGGCGTATGTTTCTACCATTCTAAACAGAATTTTTTCATTCAATGACACCCTGTTGCAGGAAATTGGTGGAATACGCAAGATTGTTTCGATGGTTTTGAGAGCGACGAGGACATTCACTCGAGAATGGATTATAATAATTCAACGAATAGTACCACTTTCCGCCATACGACGCCAGTGGAGGAATACTGGGAGTAAGTAGATCGGCATACGGTTATACAATTCGAGTAGCAATTTCTTTAAAACTCACCGAGGCACCAACGATTAAGTACCGTCTAACGTAATGCTTGGAAATATTCAGTTTCGTAAGAGCGAAGTAAATTAGATGATTATCGGAATTCGCAATGTAATCGGGTAAAGTAACACGTGGAAGGGTTACGTGGTCTCGGAGGACTAAAGAGTGGGAAGCGTTATATCGATTTTAAGTAGGTATAGCATCGATACGACATCGACCACGTAGAATGCAGATCATTTTCCAGCAAAGTACGAGATTATGTAATTTCGCAAGAGAATTGAATGTCGTTTAAGAATATTGCGGGTTAGGACGATGCAATTACCTTAATATCGTTTCTCAACCTGCAAGACGGTACAATGCAACGGCCAATTTGCGTTTTTATCTTCACAACCGGAAGTAACAAGCTTGCTTATTTTTCATAGACGTCGAGTTCTTGGGATCACCTCAGGCATCGAATGTATCGGCGGGATGCAATGGGAGCTATTGGGTTGCCTGACCATCGGCTGGCTCCTCGTTTACTTTATCATCCGGCGCGGTCTACATCAGAGCGGTAAGATCATCTGGTTTTCAGCCTTGTTCCCGTACGTGGTGCTTTTCATTCTTTTGGGAAGAGCGGTGACTTTGGAGGGATCCTACCAGGGTTTACTATACTACGTCACACCGAGATGGGAGAAACTACTGGCGCCAGGGCCTTGGATAGACGGTGCCACGCAAATTTTCTTCGCCTACAGTATCGGCACCGGGGCTCTACCTGCCTTGGGCTCTTACAACAAGTTTCATCACAACTGTTACAAGTAAGCATTGCGCGACGGAAAGAACGTAACTCGTGCCTTAGTCGAATTTTACAAGGTCTAAGGAAACTGGGTTGACGAGGATTCGAACCATCTTAAAAAAGCGTTCCACTAATTTCAGGATAATTCGTTCAGAGACAATTATCTTTAATCGACAACGACTTAGAATATCGCGAGATTACGAAAAACGATAAGTAAGAATCTTTCTCTTAAAGTTTCACTATCCTTTGAACGAATTGTCCGAGTATCATTGCTTCTGTCCACCATTACAGCTATTATCGCGCAACCTCCTATGAATGTTATTATCAAAGTAATCATCGCTCTTCGTTCCATCCACTTCATCAACAAAATGATCAACTCTCGAGCAGAGAAGCTCTCAACCAACGACGCAATCCTTGCGCTCGTTACTGCCGAAGTCTTTCAAATAGGGAGTTTTATCTTACAGAGATGCACTAATCACTTGTGTAGTCAACACCTTAACTTGTCTACTGGCCGGATGCGTCACCTTCTCGATATTGGGTCACATTGCACAGGAGCAGGGCACCGAAGTGTCGAAAGTGGTAAAGAGTGGACCGGGCTTGGTATTCCTAACGTATCCTGAGGTCGTTCTAAAGCTTCCTGGTGCACCTCTATGGGCCATCACCTTCTTCGTTATGTTGCTGGTAAGAAATTAATTTTAGTATCTATCCATTTTTTGTTCTGGCGGAAAAGAAAGATGCGATTTAAATTTGCATTAATGCGAACGACAGATACTGGGCATCGACAGTGAATTCTGCATCGTGGAATCGTTTATCACAGGCGTGGTGGACAATTGGCCAGATCTTCTACGTCCTCATCGTAACAAGTTCACCATAGCCATTTGCGTTATCATGTTCAGTCTTGGAATTCCAATGGTGACACACGTTAGTACCAACTGACAATTGTAGCAACCGATAAAGTACCGAAAAAATATTTTAACTTCGGAATCTTGTATTTACAGGGAGGTGTTTACATATTCCAATTAATGGACTTTTATTCGGCCAGTGGAATGTCGATTCTGTGGGTATGCTTCTTCCAAACGATAGCGATATCGTGGATCTTCGGTGCTCAAAAGTTCTGCGACTGTATTCATCAAATGATGGGCATTCGTCTGAATAAATTCTGGTATATCTGTTGGGTTGTGTTTGCACCTGTTATCATGGCAGTAAGTATTAGGGCAGAAGCAAAATACGTTCCGTAACGAGTAATTCTGATTTTCAAACGTTCCTTTCCTTCACAGTTTATCTTCGTATTCCAATGCATCCAATACAAGCCATTAAAGTACGGAAGCAGTTACGAGTATCCAACGTGGGCAGAGATTGTTGGCGTTTGTCTTAGCTTGTCATCCATGATCTGGATACCGGCTTACGCGATTTACTACTTAATAGTAACTCCCGGAACTATTAAAGAGGTAAGGAAAACGAAATTCTGTAATTCCGTTGTACCCTAAAATGACCAAAATTTATCTCCTTTAGAACCTCGTGAAAGGACTGCAGCCCAACATAAAATCGCACGCAAAGTTGCCCAAAGGGGACAGGTCAGCCGTCATACCTATGTCGGAGAGTAGCGCAGGCTTAATTCCAAAGAATAGCAGTTTCCTTAGTCAAACATGATCGCCAGGATTTTTTTGAATCCGTTTTAGACCCTAATTCACGTAAGAGGTAACGTTTAATCTAGGTTGTAAAAAGACGCGTGCATAATATAGATCTATTTCGTTTTCGCGAAACAGAAGTGATTTATAAATCGATTAATTGTGTTTCAAGTCACCGAAGGTACCGCTACGACTGATTTACAGTATTAGATCGCTGTGACTACCTCTTAAATGCGTTTGAGATAACGAATTAAGTGAAAAGTAAATCGCACGGTTTCTAGAACAAGCTCGTTCGTTTAAATCATTGCTTTTCAATCGTCGCATCGCGTGTTAGATCTTACGCCTTATTAAGTCAGACATTCCAAAGATTCAAGGAGGTTCACTCAGATTTAATAATTAACAATGTAGAACACGATGGATGTAGCGGTGTAACTAGTATTGTGTAAATATGAGTTTAAAAGTATATACGTACATTTATTATATTACTATATATTATATATAGAAATTATATTGCATATATATTATAAGCAGTTATGAATATATTCCGCACGCGTCTTTATTTTTCCTGTTCTTTTTTTCTTTTATTTGTTTCAAACGATGATTTAAACGAACACTGTTACGCCGAATAGTTACGAGAGGAATAAAAATCGTGATAACTGTTACGAGCAGAGAACATAAGTTAAAATGATAATATTGAATTGTTTTCTGTAAAAAATTCTCAAGTAATCGATTCTTAAATTCTCCGAACGAGGAATATTGCAGAAGGTTGTATGTTATATAGCTTTATGTCTTGTGCACAATGACGTGAAAAAAGAGCCTCTGATGCAATTGTTGAACTCTTCAGGAATCTTGGAAATTTTTAGTTTTTACTTTACCTTGGGAATACATCGAATTTGTGTTTCCATATCTCCGGCCGCATTTATTCTAATTAATATTTTGACATCGATATAATACCGATAAAGTATTGCGTTTTACTCGTAAAACCTGAAGGGATTGATAATACCTGTATAAACTGTGTCACGCCTATTGAATAATGTAAAAAGGTGACACATGTCACTTAACTTCGCTACGCGTGCGTCGATGACTGAAAAGTTGGTACCTAATATAACTGATAATATACAGAAGATTGATTAATTTCTTAGTCAAGATAAATAACGTTTCGATGACATTAACTGCTAGCATTACTGAAGTTATATGTCATGTATCTTACACGCGATGACAATTGCAAATAGGCTCTTTAGCGCGACCGTAAACCACGAATGCCATAGCAGGCGGTTAGAAAAGCCCTTAGAAAAGTGATTAGAATTCGAAGACAAAGCGTAGACCTGGATCTTTGTGTAGAAGTGAGAAAAATGCGATGCAATGGGTCTGAGCAGGTCAGGTGGTTGCGTGTATAAGCGAAACCGTCGGATGAGGGGTTCTAAGTCGGATAACCAGAAAAGTGGGATTATTAATTAGCTTTATTATGATAAATTGTAATTGTATCGGATAAGTAGCGAGTCGGATCGACGCAACAATGGAAGAGTCTATTTTCGTATCGCAATTGGATTGCGATAATCGTTGATTAGCTTATCGAAGGGAAAGATTGACTTGATTAAGGGATTCCACTGTTTTAACAAGACAACGTAATCACACCGATTGCTCAGAGTTACCGAACAGTTTTAAATGCAAAATTTCATTTTGCGATTTTCCACTCAAATCGATTATTTTTTTATTTCTTGTGTGTGTTTCCTACTCTTTAAATTTACTTGCCTTTAAGATCTAATTTCGTAATGTTCATTTATGTTTCCATAGCGTAGTACAAAGATCGAGTCAAAAGGCTTCTTTGCGTTACTATCCGGAGAGATTTAGGATTGATTTTATTCTTTCCCCTTTGCCATTGAGTCTCGAATGTGCGTTTCCTCCGCGAAACAACAGTACGGCGTAATTGATAAGAACAGGTGCCTCGTTGAAATATTTATAAGTAAGTCTATCTCTAAATACTCTACAGTTTGTTGCACATGCTGACTCGGTTTTCATCTTTCGATAACACGCGAATTACCCCTAAGTTAACACTATGTATTATTTGTTACGTTGAGTGCCGAAAAGTAATTACACGAATTGTATTTTAAAATTGACTTAACCGCTTCTATATGTTTGCTTTATCATTTTACACGTTCTTCTCCACTTTGAATCTGACAATACCATGCACACGTGCGAATAACATTGCCTCTCTTTTCCGTAGAGTATTATTGCGATGTAGCTAAGGCGAAAGCGATTTAGTGTAGCGAAGTATTGCAAAATCGAACCAAACTACTCATAGTCTGCATAATGATAATGCTTCAAAATTTTCGTCTAGACCCTTTGTATTTCGTCATGCAAAATAGTGCAAGGAAAGAGTAAATGTAATAACAACTGTTATTTTTGTTACTCGAAGGAAGAGACGTATCTGACTTTAGGACTTAAAGTTTTACAGAGATCGCGACTGAGGATTTGCAGATTTTTCTAAATGCGAAACGAGCACAGCGAAGGCGAATGTAATTTTTCTTCAGTTTTTACCAATGAGAGCAATAACAAGCCTGATGTGCTAATTTCGAACGGGCCTAGATCGTTTAAGTATTTCCTCTTTATTTACTTTATAATTTATCTCGTTAAAATACGTATATAATAATTTCTAATAGTAAGTATTCATGCGATGTTAATAGTTGTTGATGTTAATGTGGGGAATGACCAAAAGCTATTGGAAATTACCTTTAACACGTTCATCTGTATTTTATTATTGCATTATCATACTAATTGGGAAAAATTGAGATTTGCTTTGTTTCGAAAAAAAGAAATAGACTGGTTCGATGCGACGAGCATAAGAACAGCCATGCATTGACTGAATGAGTAAGAGCATTTTTGTGGAAATGTAACTGTGCGCTGAATCAGTCTAATTAATTTTAGATTATATAAAAAAATCAATAAAATTTGTAAGTTGTCACGATTGTCACGGTTTAAAGAAATGTTCCCAAATGAAAAAATGCATGAAATCAAATGCATACGAAATATATCTCCACATGTATGTGTTAACTAGCATGTATGACATTTAAAATGATGTAAATTGAATAAATCGTTTAAATCTTATTTGTGATCTGCATATTTACACGAAAGTAACAACTAAAGTTTAGCCCCCTAACGTTTTGGCCTCAAATCTAACAAACCGTATACACTTGTGTGTATGTTTATTCGCTGTCATCGAAAAGGAAACGTTAAATCTGGCGATCACCTGTGCATTCAAAAATGCCAGAAAAACTTTTACGCAACGAAACAATTACATAACGAAATCACATAATTTATATAACTACATTTAAACACCACATGTGTTTATTTTTAGCATGCATAAAACGAATTTTAAGTACTGTGTTGAGTCAGCAAAAAAGATCAAATCCAAATCATTTTCAACGCGTTTGCAGTGAAAAAAGAGGTAAAATTTCCCGTGGAAAAATAACATTACATTGTTCCTTGATATTTCAATCCTCAAAATCAAGGTATAAGGCGTATAATATGTACTTTATTGATATGTCTAGATCGAAATTTGTTCAATTATTCAATTTTTTCTTCTAATTTGGTCTGGTATTTTGAAATTATACATATTATAATGGAAATATTGAATCAAATAGTATTTAGTAAATTATTTTTAATAAATTTTTGTGGAAGAAAACAATATTGAATAAAGTCCTATTGGATAGAATATCGAATAAAACGGGTAAATGATACCGTGTGGAAATATAGTTGGAGGCGCCTCTCGCCGCCTAGCGGCGGAGTGGGAAGCGGTACACACGTGGACTTTGTGGAATATATATTGTGGATTTTTTTTAGTGTAGTCTTCAACAGCGTTTTTCTTTACAAGCGTATAAAGTTTTTACAACTCCAAAACTATATGTCCTGTTTGACACGAATTTTCGGAATAATAAAAGCAATAATAAAGTTGTCACCTGATTCATCACTTGGAGCAACATTTAACAACGATGATTAGGTATTTATAATTGGCATCTATTTCCTTGTGAGTATACAGTTAACAGAAATAACATTTTTAACATTCCGACTGCCATATCACCCGAATTCGGGTCACGGTTTCAATGCCTGATTAGAAAACGATCTAAATAGGTATTTAGAAGTGTAATTAATTCTTTAGATAGTTAACTAAAGAGTCACCAAAATTCAAGGTGACGTGGCAGTGAACGTGTTAAGTCAAAGTGACATCATTTTTATCTATGCCGGAAAAATCCTATCGATTCGGCATTCTTTTATCATATTATTCAACCTTTGCATATGTTAATCAGCAAAACCGTACGGTATTTCGACTTGAGTTTACTGAATAAATTTAAATTCACGTGAGAAAATTTCGGGGCGATAACTTCAAGCACTCGCAGTTGAACATGTATAGTATGGTTTCGTGAAGACGTGCGTTAGAACGGCCGTTTGTTACAGGGAAACTTTGAAAATTATATTTTTTGATGCAGAACAATCCTTTTGACAACCGCAATCCTATCGTTTGTATCAACGGAAGATGTCGAAACCGCGCAATACAGTATCTGTACAAGTGAAGCCTGTGTGTCTTATGGTATATAATTCGATTTTTTTGTGACAAAAAGTAATCGCAAATTTTTGTTCGGTACTTAATTATTGCTTTGTCCTCAGCGAAAAATCTTACGGACACTTTCATCACGTCGGCATATATTTGTGACGACATTTCCAGCGGTGTCTGCGAAGGTTGGAGGAACAAGACAATTCCTGAGAACAGGAAAAGGATCAGCCAACTATCAGTGTTAAACGAGAAAGCACAACAGAAGATCGTAGGTAATATGTCTGAACATACACAATGCCCTTATACGTAGCAAGTACATTACCACTTCACAATCACACGTACCTATTCAAGAAACTATACTTCTCCGTTTGTAACTCACTGGTTTGTTTACGTTACACTTTTAATGATTCCACAAACTCTATGCGTTTGTAAGACGGACGTGAACTTACGTTTACGTTTTCCAAACATATTTCATAAATGAATTACCTTATATGTATACAGGAATACTAGACGCCCCCAATCATCCGGACGACCCGGAGACACTAAAACATGCCAGAACTATTTATCAGAAATGCATGGACCAAAGTAAGTAGAAAACTCGAATAATTATGCGCATCCTTCGCATATCTCTAATAATTCGTTACACGTAAATACAACAGACTACACTGAATGCGATACCATAGTAAAAATCTGCCTTACTGTTAATTTGGCCGGTTGAAAGAGATAATATGGGTGCGTTAAGCAAATATATTAATAACAGACTTAAATTGCAAAGGCTTCATGAAAGTCTTCTCGAAGTGGACATTGAGACTTTTGCAACGCTACATCAGAGCGAACTCTGTTCTGCTCGCTGTTATACATATTTTTGAACGGTAAAGCGCTACATGAAAGAAATGTCACGTAGATAACGATCGTTATGCAAACTCAATATTACACATTATCCCGTTAGGCAAGACACTTGTATATATAACACGATCGGCTTTCATTGCGAGAAACAGCGATCGAAGCCAACTGATCTGCCGCTTTTCAGAAACACGCGACTCCCAAGGATTGGCATCCCTTAAAAAAATTATAACGGAAGCCGGGGGATGGCCGATGGTTCTTCCAATGGAAACCGAAAACACAAGCACGTGGCAAGAAGCGAGCAAGGCCTACGGACGCCTCGGCGTACGATCGGGCCTGTTCGACATATCCGTGGATATAAGCTACACAAATCCTACCAAACACGTCATATATGTATGATATACACTTTAATTTATCCCACATTTTGATTATAACAAAAAGATTATCGAACTTTTACTATCACTTTTGTATGCGATTTCGTAGACACACGTTAATTTATGAATTTTCACTTGAAAGAAAAATTCTTGCAGATCCGAGAGCCAGAGTTGTTCCTGCCCCGCGATATTTTCGTAAATCAAACAGAGCACTTAATAAGCTTGGCTGCATTTGACGAGTATATACAAAGAATAGCCTACGCTTTGGTCCAAAACAGTGGTATTGACATTAGATATAAAACATTCCAGGAGGATGCCAGGGGCATCATTGATATGCACATTGCCATGTCAGTGGTAAGTCAAACTACCGAGTGTAAACCAAATAAATGCATTCATCTTAAATGTAAGATCTTAACCCTTATTTGCAATTACCACAACAGATAATGTCTTCCTCCACTGAAAGAGCGGATATGTCAAAACATTTGCAGCGCATGACGATTGATGAGTTACAAAAAATCTATGACCGAGGATTACCAACTAATAAATCTCGGGTAAGAAATGTTACTGTACAATCAAAGATTTTAGATATAAACAAATTTTCATTTTCTAGATAAATTTTCTGGACATAATTCGCGATACATTTTCAAAAACAAGGTACTATATCGATGCCCATGAAGAAATTATAGTCAGCGGTCGGAAATATTTCTCAGTGTTGGCTACGGTGTTGAACAAGTTTCCACCACGAATCATTGGTGATTATTAAATATTAAGAAAATTCCAAAGTTTCGACGAGACTGAAAAACTTCCATTTACCAATTTCGTACGATGTTTCAGTAAACACTGTACACGCTCTTTCCATTCTCAGACTGGTAGAATATACCACTAGCGAGATGAACGGTTTTGCATTCGAAGCTCAGAACATATTATTTGGCGTCCAGGAGAACGAAGAACAGTTCGTGAAATCCTAAAATTGATTTACATAGCAGAATCTTGATTTGCCTACAATGAGAATTTGTTTCAGATGGAGAGTATGTTTAAGATTGCCGAACTTTAACCACGCCTTAGCTTACAAATACGCAAAGGATAATTTCAATCCTAATGCTAGAAAAAAGGTACCTTTAACGTTTAAATGTACCAATATTATCAAAAGTATTGGATTAGTCGATGGTGCGCGTGAAATATTAAGAAGGTTTTGAAAATGAGTTCTTTGCGTGAGATTCTTCCTTCTTAATTTTTTGAGGTTCACGAGATCATGAAAGAGCTGAAGGATGTGGTAAAGACCGAAATAGACGAATCACCTTTGTTTGACGATGCAGCGATGAAAATAGCTATCAGTAAAGTGGACGCCATAGTAACACTAGTTGGCTATCCTGATTGGTACAGTGATGAAGCTATTGGCAAGTACTACGAAGATGTACGAATATTTGTATTAAAATATTATCGCGAACGCTATACTGTCTAAAGAATATTCTATATTTTACATAATTGATATGCGCGTCCATTCTAGCTCGAGTTTGAGGCATCCGACTTTCTACACATAGCTATCAAACTCAACGTATTTCATTACGAGAAGGAATTACTGAAGTTGCGAATGCCGATTGATAGAAATGAGTAAGGATCTCCTCTCTAAGATTATGTCTTCTTTTTATTGCTTCTTATGAATGAATAAACGCCATGAATTTACTTTTAGGTTTTTCTTACTGCCGTACGAGGTCGGCGCTAGCTACCGTCCTCTGACAAACAGTATGGGTAAGTGGCAAATAATATAAATGAGTGATAACGAGCCGATAGACTTATGGAGTCAGGGCTACTCGTAACGCCGAAAAAAACGCTTTTTTCGGGATTTTTGTTTTCAAGCATATTTTGTTATTCAGTGGAAAATGTTTTCCCATATGAATAATCAATATTTCTAGTAGCTACAGTAAAATTTTCATTGAAAAATAATGATAAATAAGCAAGATGCAGTAAGTCTGCGAGGGGTTAAAAAAAAAGGTGTTTCGCGGTGATCACCGCTGCTCATCACTGGATCATTTAAAACCAAAAAAATTAACGGGGATCATTAGTAAATCACATTGGGCCCAGGATGAATGAAGGGTTAATGAAAATTTCGAATTTTTACAAAATGGCAAATGTTCAAAGTCAAAACTTGTTTTTCGACTAAAATTTCACTCATATTTTCAGTTATAAAAAAAAAACTATTCACCGCCGATAAAAATCCTTCGTTCATCCAGGGGACAATTACACACAGAATAAGTGATACAAATTTCAAAATGATCGGTCAAGCCGTTCTGGAGTTACAGTGATCACCGACTTTAAAAACGTGCTTTCGAGAAAAACGCATTTAAAGTTTTAAGTACAATTTGCATGCAAATAAAAAATTATTTTTGGACTGACATTGAATCATCTATTCCGGCACCATAAAGTGACCCTTTTGAAATGCTGTGCTTTGAGAAAATGCAGAAAAAAAAGAAACACAATTTTTTGAAAATGCTGACTAGCCCTGACCCCTTAAGAGAAAGATAGGCTACAAAATATGAACAAGTAATAAAAATTACTTTCAGTGATAACCGCAGCCACTTTGCAAGACCCATTCTACAATAAAGACTTACCTGAGTAAGTATTCGTATTACAGTAGACTCCCATGTAATGCAAAATCCTGTAACCCGCAGTTCTATAAGGCACCAAAAATATTACGGCTACTGTCTTTATACATATAAACTGAATCCTCGTACAATCTCCAAGTAATAATGTGTTGTTTAACCAATAGCCCATTTTGTCGCGCCACCACCACATATTAGATTATTCTCCTGATAAATGGACGGGCATGAACACGGACACGATGTATAGACCCTACTTGTTTTAAAAATACTGTCCGATTTGATGAATCATAGAAAATGATCGTTAGGATAATAATAATCATTGTAATATGTTTCTTTGGATTATACGTGTTATGCAAGAAAAATTCTCATACACCACGAATTCCTATAACGCGCGTTCATAAAACTCTCACCTAACAAACGCGTTACATGGACGTCTACTCTATTAACGTTACAAAAAATTAGGCAAAATACGAAAGAAAAATTACCATGTTGCAGTTGTCTTAACTATGCCACGATAGCATATACGTTGGGACGCGCGGTATTTCATGGATTCGACGATATCGGTGAGTATTAAAAAAGGATTAAAAAAATATTTAACGCTCAATGGTGAACATAAATCGCACAGGCCGCTTATACGACAAGAATGGACACCCAATAGAATGGTGGTCGCCTAAAGCAATAGAGGAATACAAGACCAAGGCGAAATGTTTTGAAGACCAATATAACGAATATGTCGTACAGGACCTGCTCCCCCTTAACGAGACCGTTTACGTAAGTATCAGTGAAAAATTAAATCTCTTCATTTGTCAATTTTTCTGAAGAATGAATTTCATGCACATAATCAAACACGACAGGTGAACGGTGAATTAACTCTACGTGAAAATATAGCCGATTTCGTTGGAATCAGATGGGCGTGGAACACCTGGCAGTGGCACAGGAACAAAGTAACAACTGAATCGCAAATAGATGTTCGATTACCAGGTCTCGGAAAGATTACCGCTAATCAGCTGTTTTTCATAAACTTAGTGTTCGTACGTACATACTTGTTTATCATCGCAACAACGTAGGTATACATTCGTGTATCGAACAAAGATTTAAAGACATTTTGCTCTTAAGATGTCCTGCGGCAAGACAAGACCTTCCACAGCGGAGTTAGAGTTAATGGAAGACTTTCACGCACCCTGGCATACAAGAATCATAGGAAGCTTTTCGAATTCCGAAGCATTCAGCGATTCTTTCGGTTGCCCCACGGGTACGGACTTGAACCCAGTGGACAAATGCAGTATATGGTGATGGGAAAAATATTCAGCCATCGATAAAAGTACCGCAACAAATCCTGACAATCGTATTTCAGTTACATATCCGATCGAGATGTTTAAGATATACTTCAAAGATAATTAATAAATATTAATAAGAACCTCATGTCAAATGAATATTTTCTTTTCACCCAGTATCCTTATGCAGGTGCATCCTACTAGCAATTTCGACGGAGGGATCCATACGTGCAGTCAATCACGAAAATCTTCGTACACCTAATAAATTGCTAATATTTGGAAAAATGGATATCAGCAATTTTCAACTAACTAAGAGTAACCGAAATTAGTGAGTTGTATCAAGGCTTTCGTGACTGACTGTATGTGTTTGGAGCGGGCTTATTTAAACATACGTAAAAAGAATTTTAAGCACTGTGATGAGTCACTAAAAATGAGTAAATATTAATTTATTCATTTTCAGCATGCCTGCAGTGAAAAAAGAGGGCAAAATTTCCCGTGAAAAATAACCATTGTTCCTTGATATGTCAACCCTCCATTGTGAAGCTTCAAAATCAAGGTACAAGGCAAATAATATGTCTATATACTTATAATATGTCTAGATCGAAAATATTGTGAGCAATAATGGTAAAAAATTTTACTAACAAATATCGACCGGAAACGGCGCCAGACATGTACAAAATAACAATCTACACTAAAATAGGCTAAGTAAGGGTGCTTTTTAAAGCACAAAAAAATTATTTTATTGCAGCCTGTACCGCGCTTGTCAGACAATGAAGAATGTAAATTCAAACGTGAGAAATGTTAATGTTTTACTAAGGGGCAGAAGCCCCGCCGATTCTACTTTGCTCGAGCACGAGCTCCGTCTAGATTTTCGGGTGCAAACAAACTTTACTTTTCTGCGAAAGGCGCAAACGTAGCTGCGCAAATCGAGTTGCCACCGGAATTATACGGACATCAAGGATTATAAAATGTTGCACGTTGTTGCAGATTGCAACATCTCACGGGAGACACGAGTACTCAAAGAGTGAACAATCCAAAGTATAAAACGGTAGAATGAACATACCACACGTCAATGTGCGGCTGTCGCACGGGTACTTGATACCAAACGGAAGTATTGTTGGTGCGTCAAACGGGAGGCGCTTTTCGACGCCTAGCGGCCGGCGGAGCAGAAAGCGGTATGATACGTGCCAGAAAAAAATCTTCCTGCATACCATCTCGTACTGCGGTGGATCCAGCACTCTGAAACCCGACGGAACACACGTGGACTTTGTGGAGCGTGTTACGTTACGAATTTCTTTTAGTGCAGCCTTCAACAGCGTTCTTTCTTTGCAAGCCTATAAAGTTTTTACAATTCTAAAACTATATTTATCGTTTGACACGAATTTCCGGAATAATAAAAGCAATAGTAAACTTGCCACGCGATTCATCACTCGAAGAAACATTTGGCGACAATGATTAGGTATTTATAATTGGCCTCTCTTTTCCTTGTGACTATACAGTTAAGACAAATAACAATTTTAACATTTCGACTACTATATCACCCGAATTCAGATGACGGTTTCAGTGACTAATTATAAATTATCCGAATGAGTATTTGGTAGTAGACAGTTAACTCAGGAATCGCCAAAATCCAAGGTGACGTGGCAATCAACGTGTCTAGTGCTATGCCGAAAAAATCCTATCGATTCAATATTCTTTTAATATATTATCTAACCTTTACATACATATGAGCTGTTCAATGCACAAATCGATTAACTCCGCTTTTTGCATTTTTCATAAATTTAAGCATCGAAGCACTTGATTAAGTCCCTACTTTTTAGGCACGACCGTAAAGGGAGTGACTTATGCAATCGCCATCGCGAAAACCGTTCGCGCGCGCGCGTGTGTGTGTGTGTAGATCCTCGATTTCGGAAAAACGGCTGAACCGATCGGGACAAAATTAGGCACAAAAATCAAGTACACTACTGTGAGTTCACAATAAGGTTTGTGAGCCGCCATCTTGAACCAACACAAAATGGCGGGAGATTCAAAATTTGAAAAAAATGTAATTTAAATTTAATATTGCTGCCATTTCTAAACGGCTGAAGATAGCGATACATAAAGTTTGCTGGCACCAAATGGATATATACTCAAAGTACATGCCAAATTTCGTTGCGATCCGTTCAGCCGTTTGGCCGGAATACTGCACGAATGGAAACAGTGAAAAATTCATTAACCCATTAGTCCACTATTCAGGCAAAACGGCTGAACGGATTCGGACAAAATTTGGCATGTACATCAAGTATATACTCATTTGGTGCCACGAAACATTGTGTATGGTTATCTTCAGCCATTTCGAAATGGTGTCAGTTTCAAATCTTTAATCAACTATTTTATAATTATAGTTTGAAAATCCCGTAATTTCGAAACGGTTGAAGATGACCATAAAGTTTCGTGGCACCAAATGGGTATATTTTTAAACTACATTGCAAATATTTTTTGAATCCGCGCAAGCGTTTCGCCGGAATACTGGATTAAAGACTTCAATTTGTCGCAATTTCTGAATGCTTGAAGATAACCATGCATAAAGTTTCACCGCAGCAAAGGTGTATATACTCTATGTACATGTCAAATTTTGGTTCGGATGCATTTTTGTCCGGTTTTGATCACTTGGGTCTATTGCAGAAATGCTGTATTTCGCGGGCGAGCGCGAAGCGCGAGCATCCGACGACCTCGGAGGGTATGGCGCTTGAGCGAAGCGAAAGCGCAGGGGGTTTACCCCCTAGTTATTATATTTGTAACATAATTTTGAACATAATTTATGGAGTTAATCGATTTGTGCACTTAACGGCTCATATGTTAATCGGCAATATCCTACGCTATTTCGATATGAATTCATTGGAGAATTGTAGAATCACGTGTAAAAATTTCGAACTTTTAAGTTCAACTTCGAACAATTGGCATTTGAAGATGAACACTTCTATCATTCAGCGAACATGTGCGTTAAAACGGCCGATTGCTACAGAGAAGCTTTGAAAATTATATTTTTTGACACAGGACGATCCTATGGACAACCGCAATCCTATCGTTTATATTAACGGAAGATGTCGAAACCGCGCAGTACAGTGTCTGTAAAAGTGATGCCTGCGTGTCTTATGGTATACATATAGATCGATTGTTTTTCAATGAAACGTAATAGAAATTTTTTGTTCGGTACCTCATTTTTACTTTGTCCTCAGCGAAAAGACTTACGAACAGTTTCAACGCGTCTTCAGACATTTGTGCCGACGTTTCCTCCACTGTCTGCGAACGTTGGCTGAAAAATACTGCAATTCCTAAGAGCAGAAAAAGGGCCAGTCGACTATCAATATTAAAGGAAAAAGCACAAAAGAAAATCATAGGTAATATGTTTGACATACACAACGCCCTTATACGTGGCAAGCACATTACCACTTCACAATCACTCGTGCTTATTCGAGAACAGCGTTTTGCTTTTTGTGACTCACTGACTTGTTTACCTTACACTTTTAATGATTCCACATATTCTATGCGTTTGTAAGACGGACGTGGACTTACGTTTACGTTTTCGGAACATATATTTCATGAACGAATTACCTTATATGTATACAGAAATACTAGACGCCCCCAATCAGCCGGGCGACCCGGAGACACTAAAACATGCCAGAACCATTCATCAGAAATGCATGGACCGAAGTAAGTAGAAAACTCGAATAATTATGCGTACCCTACGCGTATCTCTAATAATGCATTACACATAAATACAACAGAGCGAATAGACTACACTGAATACCATAGTAAAAATGCGCCTTACTGTTAGTTTGGCCGGTTGAAAGAGATAACACGGGTGAAGTAGGCAAATATATTAATAAATAGACTTAAATCGCAAAGGCTTGAATAAAAACGCGGTAAGTTCGTCGCACCCACGGTGCTTTGCATTAACAGAGCACCTTCGCCAAAGATCTTCGTCATCGAAAACGTTATCAATTTCCCTCTCGCTGAGAGTTCGACTGTACGTCGGCAAGTGCCTCTTCACACTTTCTTTTTCATTTGTTCAATGTGAGCACACATAGTGGGGAGACTGTAAAGTGGACAGTAAAACTTTTACAACGCTACACTGATATCAGAGCGAACTCAGTTGTGCTCGGTTTTACATTTTTGAATGGTAGAGCGCTACATGAAAGGAATGTCACGTAGATACCGAACGTTATGCAAACTCAACATTACACATTATTCCGTTAGACGACACACCTGTACATACAACGCGATCGGTTTTCATTACGAGAAACAGCGATCGAAGCCAACTGATCTGCCGCTTTTCAGAAACACGCGACTCCCAAGGATTGGGACCCCTTAACAAACTTATAACGGATGCCGGAGAATGGCCGATGATTCTTCCGATGGGAACCGATAACACGAGCACGTGGCAAGAGGCGAGCAAGGCCTACAGACGCCTCGGCGTACGATCGGGCCTGTTCGACATATCGGTGGATATAAGCCACAGAAATCCTAGCAAACATCTCATATATGTATGATATACACTTTAATTTATTTCACATTTTGATCATAACAAAAAGATTGTGGAACTTTTAATATCACTTTTGTATGTGATTTCGTAGACACACGTCAATTTATGAATTCTCACTTGAAAGAAAAATTATTGCAGATTCGAGAGCCAGAGTTACTCTTGCCTCGCGATATTTTCGTAAATGAAAAAACGCATATGGCACGCTTGACTGCACTTTCCGAACATATATTAAGAATAGCCAACGCATTGGCCGAGAATCGTGGTTCTAAAATTAAACAAAAAAGACTCTATGACAATGCTCTGAGTATCGTCGTTTTTCTCATTGCCACAGCAAAGGTAAGTCAAACTAGCAAGTGTAAACGAAGAAATGCATTAATCTTAAATGTAAGATCTTAACCTTTTTTTTACAATTGTCACAATAGATAACGTCTTCGCCTACTGAAAGGGGGGATATGTCAAAACAATTAGAGCGCATGACGATTCGTGAGTTACAAGCAATCTACGACCGAGGGCCACGAACTGATAACTCTCGGGTAAAGAATGTTACAGCATGATCAAAGATTTTAGAAATAAACAAATTTTCATTTTTTAGATAGATTTTTTGGACATGATTCGCGATCAATTTTCAAGAACCGGATACTACATTGATGCTGACGAAGAAATTATAATCAGCGGCCGGAAATATTTCTCAGCATTGGCTACCGTGTTGAACGACTTTCCACCACGAGTCATTGGTGATTATTAAAGTTTAAGAACATCCCAAAGTTTCGACGAGACTGAAAAACTTCCATTTACCAATTTCGTACGATGTTTCAGTAAACACTATACACGCTCTTTCCATTCTCAGACTGGTAGAATATACCACTGGCGAGATGAACGATTTTGCATTCGAAGCTCAGAACATATTGTTTGGCGTCCAGGAGAACGAAGAACAGTTCGTGAAATCCTAAAATTGATTTACATAGCGGAATCTTGATTTGCCTACAATGAGAATTTGTTTCAGATGGAGAGCATGTTTAAGATTGCCGAACTTTAACCACGCCTTAGCTTACAAATACGCAAAGGATAATTTCAATCCTAATGCTAGAAAAAAGGTACCTTTAACGTTTAAATGTACCAATATTATCAAAAGTATTGGATTAGTCGATGGTGCGCGTGAAATATTAAGAAGGTTTTGAAAATGAGTTCTTTGCGTGAGATTCTTCCTTCTTAATTTTTTGAGGTTCACGAGATCATGAAAGAGCTGAAGGATGTGGTAAAGACCGAAATAAACGAATCACCTTTGTTTGACGATGCAGCGAAGAAAATAGCTATCAGTAAAGTGGACGCCATAGTAACACTAGTTGGCGATTCTGATGAGAACAGTGATGAAGCTATTGGCACATACTACGAAGATGTACGAATATTTGTATTAAAATATTATCGCGAACGCTGTAGTATCTAAAGAATATTCTATATTTTACATAATTGATATGCGCGTCCATTCTAGCTCGAGTTTGAGGCATCCGACTTTCTACACATAGCTATCAAACTCAACGTATTTCATTACGAGAAGGAATTACTGAAGTTGCGAATGCCGATCGATAGAAATGAGTACGGATCTCCGTTCCAAGATAATGTCTTCTTTTTATTGCTTCCTATGAATGAATAAACACCTTGAATTTACTCATGATTTTAGATTTTTTTTGCTGTCGTACGAAGTCGGGGTCAACTATCGTCCTCTGACGAACAGTCTGGGTAAGTAACAAATAATATAAGTGAGTGATAACGAGCCCATAGACTTAAGAGAAAGATAGGCTACAAAATATGAACAAGTAATAAAAATTACTTTCAGTGATAACCGCAGCCACTTTGCAAGACCCATTCTACAATAAAGACTTACCTGAGTGAGTATTCGTATTACAGTAGAATCCCACGTAATGCAAAATCCTATGACCCGCAGTTCTGTAAGGCGCCAAAAATATTACGCCTACTGTTTTTATACATATAAACCAAATCCTCGTACAATCTCTAAGTAATAATATGTTTTTTAACCAATAGCCCATTTTGTCGCGCCGCCACCACATATGAGACTATTCTCTTGATAAATTAATCATAGAAAATGATCGTTAGAACAATAATAATCATTGTAATATGTTTCTTTGGATTATACGTGTTATGCAAGAAAAATTCTCATACACCACAATTTCCTATAACGCGCGTTCATAAAACTCCCACCTAACAAACGCGTTACATGGACGTCTACTCTATTAACGTTACAAAAAATTAGGGAAAGTAACGAAAGAAAAATTACCATGTTGCAGTTGTCTTAACTATGCCACGATAGCATATACGTTGGGACGCGCGGTATTTCATGGATTCGACGATATCGGTGAGTATTAAAAAAGGATTAAGAAAATATTTAACGCTCAATGGTGACCATAAATCGCACAGGCCGCTTATACGACAAGAATGGACGCCCAATAGAATGGTGGTCGCCTAAAGCAATAGAGGAATACGAGACCAACGCGAAATGTTTTAAAGACCAATATAACGAATATGTCGTACACGACATGCTCAGCGTGAACAAGACCGTTTACGTAAGTATAGGTCGCAAATTTAATCTCTTCATTTGTCAATTTCTCTGAAGAATGAGATTCACGCACATATTCAAACACGACAGGTGAACGGTGAATTAACTCTCCGTGAAAATATAGCCGATTCAGTTGGAATAAGGTGGGCGTGGAACACCTGGCAGGCGCACTGGAACAAGACAAACGATCTATCGAAAACGGATGTTCGATTGCCAGGTTTCGAGAACATTACCGCGAATCAGCTGTTTTTCATAAAGCCAGCGTTCGTACGTACATACTTGTTTATCATTGCAACAACGTAGTTATACATTCGTGTATCGACCAAAGATTTAAATACATTTTACTCTTAAGATGTCCTGCGGCAAGACAAGACCTTCCACAGCGGAGTTGGAGTTAATGGAAGACTTTCACGCACCCTGGTATACAAGAATCGTAGGAAGCTTTTCGAATTCGGAAGCATTTAGCGATACTTTCGGTTGCCCCAAGGGTAAGGGCATGAACCCAGTGGAGAAATGCACTCCATGGGAATGAGAAAAATATTAAGCGATCGATAAGAGTGCCGCAAGGAGTCCTCACAATCGTATTTTAGTTATATATGCGATCGCGATGTTTAATATATTCTTCAAAGATAATTAATAAATATTAATAAGAACCCCATGCCATATAAATGTATTCTTTTCACCCAGTATCCATAAGCAGATGCATCCTACTAGCAAGTTCGACGGATGGATCCATACGTGCAGTTAGTCACGAAAGACTTCGTACACCTAATAAATTGCTAATATTTAGAACAATGGATATCAGCAATTTTCAACTAACTAAGGGTAACAGAAATTAGTGAGTTGTATCAAGACTTTCGTGACTAAATGTGTCCGTTTGGAGCGAGGATTGCGTGCTAAATGCGATTATCCAAAACAGAACCACCTTGAAGCTCATACTAGGCGGTAGGAAAAAAAGGAAGGATGATCGAAGAGTGGACTCTAAGGAAGGAGAATGGTGAGATTACGCATCTCTGATAGCCTCGTGCTATCGGTCACATCGATACAATTTCGAACGAGTACAGGCATTAAGCGCATGCACAATGCCAATTGTCGTTGTTCGCGGTAACGTTCGAATCGATACTACGCGTGCGCCTAATGCCTTCCGTGAACATAGCTCTTCTTTACCAACTGAGGTCGGTACACATGCGTCAAACTTATCTGCCCTTTTTTTACCATACTTTTAATTGTAAGTATGATTATAAAGCGAATTTGGTTAGGGTCGATATATGTGTTGATTTCCATTTGTCTTTATTTTTAATTAAATTTTCTATTTACAAGCAGCTGCTACTAGCACCATGCCAAGCTGTCGTGTAAAAGGCTGTAAGAGCCATAGTTACACCACAAAGAACTTCACATATTTTGTATTTCCAAAGAAGGCTCTGTATAAGAATTTGTGGATCCAAGCGTGCAACAATAATATAAGCTCGTTGAAAGAAGGTACAGTGCTGTGATTTAATAGATATATGTATATTTCATTATGCATGTTTTTTAGCTCGTGTATGCTCCAAACATTTCCTACCGTCCTGTTACACAGAAACTTATAACATTAAGAAAAGGCTAGGATATCCGCTACCCCATCATGGATGCTTGAAAAGTGATGCTGTTCCAACAGAGTTCCTTACAAGAACTGAACCTCAAAATGTGACAACGTAAGTCTTAAACATTATAATAAATTAATGGATTCCATAAGTTAATACAACACAAAGTCAGAAAGGTATAGTTATACATTGTACAATGCATATTTCAAATAATCAATTACTAAATGTTTGCATATAAGCAAACTGAAAGGAGACAGTTTGAAAATAAACCATTGCCAAGGTTCTGATGATCCCTATTTTTATTATTTCATTCATACAAAATATCTTTGCATTAGCTGTGAATAAAAATATGATATACAAATGATACATATCCTGTTACAGATTGAAGTTATTTGAAGTTGCCAGCGGTGGTTCTGTAGATAAAAGTATGCATGAAGCAACTACAGAAGTGGAAAGAATTAAACAAGCGGAAAGTTTTTCTATTGAAGATGAGCCACAATTACAGAAACAAATGGACTGGAAAGCACAGTATCTCAAAAAAGAGATAGAATGTGAATTGCTAATAAAAAAAGTTGAGAAACTTGAACTGAGAAATAAAAATTTGCTTAACATTCTTAACAAATATTTCACACCTGGACAAGTTAAGTTGCTTTTGCGGAAATCTTCAAAAGTTCACTGGACTTCTGAAGATATTTGTGCAGCCTTATCTCTTCGGAGTGTGAGTCCGAAGGCATACAGATATTTAAAAGAAGTAAAGCACTACCCCCTCCCAGGATTGTCGACATTGAAAAGATGGTCACAGCACATTGAACGTTGAACCTGACATTCTATAAGATATCTATCATCAAAAAATATAAAGATGTGGAGTTATCATTATTAGCAACATGGCTGTTATTTCATGGAATGAAATGTACATTTCGAAGACAATCTGCTTTGATAGATTCAGCGAGCAAATTCCAAGCCCATATAAAACTGCTCATGTTCGATGATCAACATTTGCATTATGGAAGCAAATCGTTTACTTTGATTTCAGCAAACCCATCAAAAAGGAAATTCCAACCAGACCAACAAATTTATCATTGTGGAAAGAATTGAACATTGGGATTTGTGGACAAAATAAACATTCCACGCGACATCCGATCCAGGATGAATTGAAAATTTCCATTTTTAATGATGTACCCCGCGTGATGAAGGCTGTGTTTCACTGCCAGTACTGAAATTCTATAGTATACGTGACACAAACTATACATTTCCAGCATTGGCAGTGAATATTGGAACACAGCCGAAGTTAACCAAAAACCATAGACCTTACTCTCACCTATACTTTAGTAGCGCTTGGACTTTAAATGCGCTCTATACATATGCATAAGTTGCATCTTCATACTGACACACGTTTACCTAGTGCTGCTAAAGTACGGATTACCTGATATACTTGACTGGAGTTTTAATTTTGGCAGGTAATCAAGAAATTTCAAATTAGGCCCAAAATCTGCAAACCCCGGTTCTCTTACTCTACCGTCTTCGACTATCATTGTGCGCACAGGAGCGCTTGTCTACCAGGTGACACAATGACTATGGTATAACTGTAAGATGGAGGAAGAATATGTAAATATGTCACTTGCTATATTTACCAGTCACCCGGTACATTGTCTCGGCGTTCTGACGCGCACCGACGTCACATGCTCGGCACATCGCGTCTCTCCACTGACCAACGCGTATAAATTCTACTTCGGTTACCACAAGATACATTACAGATACGTTATTACCGAGAAAAGAATCTCTTCTTGGCGAACGTATCGTACGACATCGTACGAACTATGTCAATTTGCTACGTAATTACGACAATGACTCCAGATAGCGCTTGTTTACGATAACACTTTTGGATCGGCCTAGATATGCATATGTATAAGTCCTTCCAGGAATCCTGCTGGGTGACAGTAGAATGAATACTGCCAATTATGCAAGGTAGATACATAGACATATATAGGATAGACTGCGCATGCCAACGCATGCTGAGCAGAAAAAGTGTCCGTGGCAGAACGGAGAGAGAGGCAAAACATCGGTGAATATCTGTCCTTCTCTATCCATGCTGCGCGCGCATTATTGACAATTTTCGCTGTCAATTGCCGGTATCTACCGATACTCTAACCTGCATACTATGTTGTGGAGATCGCACATAAGCGTGCAATACAAAACAATTATATTAACAAATATGAAGACATGCAGCGTATGTGGCTATTGGAAGGAGACAAACAAGAAAGAAAATATTAGTTTTCACGCGTAAAGTCCTTTGTCTATCTCTTTATGAATCCCACTTCTGAGAAACTTGTAAGCGGATGCCGGATTCGGGGCATTAATTTATTCAAATCACTTCAACTCAAGTTTATTGAAATATAGCAAATAGAGAAAGAACAGAAAAAGGCTCGACTTGGCCGAATCGTCGAAATCTCGGTTCAGAGTCCCACTCGATTCACTTAACCTCTACTCAAAAAGACCGCTATCTCACTCCTTAGTCCTACTTGGCTCACTGTCTTTTCTAAAGCAAAAACTCTCGCTTCTGTGACAGCTAAATTCTTACACTATTGCTAAATTTTTACAAACATATTTTGCCCACTGTACATGTACTGGGTTAAGCCTATCATAGCTGTCAATAGACTACTGCGCAGCCTACCTGCGCAGACAAGGAAAGAAAACTTCCCCGATGTTTTGCCTCTCTCTCCGTTCTGCCACGGACAGCCACGGACACGTATGCGCAGTCTATCCTATATGTCTATGGGTAGATAAGACCACAACAAAACTTCGCGCACAGTAAGGCAATGCTGCCCTCTAGTCACATTCCAAAAGATGTAAACTAAAAATGAATTACACGAACTCCGTGTATACATTTTTACTCCTGATCACAGGCTACTTCAAAGGAAATTTCAAGTTCCTTTTTCCATATTAACCCAACGATCTATTTTCGTAATCCCTTGGTAACATTGTTATTACATCGATAAAAATCTAATTCGTACATCGTAAAGTTTGACACAGATAACATAGATGGCGCACCATCCACATTCGTGATAGAACGTAAGGTTAGACGATTAGAAAATAATATTGGAGCTTGTAAAATGCTTTGTCAAATTCTTACTTTTTAGGATTCACCGTTCTAGTGACAATACAAGAGGCACCATCGCATTAGAAGCAGGTTGACATCGTTAACGCGTATGTCCGGGACGCTACATTATCTCACGTATAACCACACTATGGTCGTGCTTAAGGTCATCGGACGTTGAATTGGCCCACTCTTGATTCTGCTCTACTTTATACGGAATTGTAATGCACATCTCAGGGTACCTGCTCGGCGATTGTACGTGCACAATGGAAGTCTACAGGTGTAAGTATCTATATACCTCTTCGCAAATCGATACCGAGTACACGAGTGGGCCGCTGATGGCGCTGCACGTAGGTTGACGTTGAATTCATAACTTGTCACTTAACAGTGCTCGCCGAAGCGTCGTGGAGGGTACACTTGCTAAAATTTCTCGAGATTCCGCCGTTCCGGAGTGAAGTGAAGAACTAAATCAACGTGAAGTGTATCACGGATACTCGTGCGATCCACTTTACTTTATCCCTCTTGCAAATTCGTTCTCGAATAAAGTGTTACGTCGTTTAAGAGGCCCAGTTGCAGTGCAGGCTCCAAAAGAGACATAGGCAAGGGTAGTCAGGCTACAAAGGTAAGAACTATTTACCTATATATTCGATAGAAGTATTGGAAATTGATAATGTATAACAAGGTGTACCCGGTGCCTCCCTTTATTTAACGCCATTATCGATTTACGTTGTCTGTGAACTCAATTACACGCTCGTCCACTTTTAAATTGTCGTTCGGTAGGCTTGCACCGACCAAGCAGTCGCCGGTTTAAAATCCGATGCTCGATAATGTGTTGTAGAATTGCGATACATCCGAGTGCAAATAGATGATTAATCTTTCTCGGGTGAGCAGCGTGTAGTAGCCAATTGACCAATAATATTACTGCGTGTAAGAATTGTGTGGAGGGGTAAGTTATGCGCGCATACACGTAAAAATAGAGGCGGCAAATTTGGACAAAAAATGCCTAATTTTGCAAGAGCCACGAGTATTTGAGAACTGTCCAAGGACTTCAAGAGATTTCGAACACTGTATATAAATGTTTTTAATTCAATGACATACATATATCTGCTTCTCCAGTGTACGAAGCGAGGCTACCCTATCTGAAATGTATTCATGATTTGTTTAACTTTCGACTTTTTGCTATCATTGTACACGTTTTAAATTATTTATATGGTTTCCTGACCGTAACTCACATACATGGAACTATCGCGATTAGCATTCGATATTTAAAATGTAAATATGTATCTCCGGTTACGTATAACCCTTATCGCCAACTTCGGACGGAAACTCGTCCACTCGATATTTCGAAAAAAAAAAACCAGCAGCAAACCGATATCAACTGGTCAGCACGGTGTAGGAGATTGCCAGAAATCCATACATCCAGTACTACACGTTTCATACCGAACGTAAAAAGCTCCGCTATTCGTTAACGAATCTCGAGAAAAAGATCGAGCGTGCTAAGCGGAAGAGAATGTTTACGAGCTAGTCAATTTTCAATTTAACCGTCCGCCGGGAAATGTGTGTCGCGAAACGGTTTCACGGTTTCCCAAGCTAGACAAAGCGCTTTAAACCGAGCGTTCGAACGTCACATGCGCGCTCGTTTGCGAGTAATCACACGGTAAGATGCGCGCAAAATTACCCTACCACAATCAGTCGAGAAGCCGCAGTGAGAAAGCACAATGGAATGCTCGGTAGTGCGCGCAAGATCGCGATCGGGTGGCTCTCGACCACAATGCTCCTTTTTTCCGCGCTTCCTCTTTTTTTATCATTCTCCTGCGATCATATTTTTACGAGCTCTCCCCGCTTTAGCGAAGGCCGAGAAGAACTTCTCGTACGACCTTTGCGTGACGCGAGATCGGAAAAATCGCAAATGGCCCCCTGTACGTATAATCACACGTGACCACCGCCATATTGATGCCCGTTAAATGTTCGAATTTTCGACAGATGGATGATCACGGCGTGTGAGAGCTACTCCCACGGTACCACGGAAACACGTGCACGACGATGAGCTTCTCTCTTCCCAGCTACCACGACGAGAGCGCAGAACCGGATTAAAATAATCGAGGAGAAGAATCCACGAGCGACTTCTTACTACTCTTCGCCGAACTGTCCGACGTGCCTGGACACACGTATATCCTTTCGAGATAAATACCTCTCTCTCACGCACGTGGACCCTCGCGACCCAACGGATCGTGGTGGACGACGTGGTTTATGGCGATTGGCGGCCAGGAAGAGTACTACGAAAGAAGCGACTAGCCTTGGCGAGGGAAGATGAAAGACACGAGCGGAACGAAATATGAGAAACTCGACGGCATCGACACGAACAAGAAGCGAAACGATCGCGACGAGGACGACGACGATGCCGTGTTGAAGGACGAGGTGAGGATTACCCTCTTCGGCTCTTCTCACTTCTCCGAATACACACACTCTCGTCAAAGTGTGTCCTCCCCAGCCGGATGAATAATGAAGTTGACGGTGAGCGTGGATTGGCCGTCGCGAAATTAAGATACGACTGGACTCACGACCGTTTAGGCACGAGCATCATAGCAATACTCGAGGGTCGTCGACCCGATCAAAGTCTTTCACCTGTACGTTAACTCGCACAGGGTTACAGTTTATCATGGCCGTACAGTGTCTTCGAATGTTTCGGTATCGATCGAACTTCCAGGCTCGCTCGTCCGTATGCTTGACCCTGCCGGCGTTAGAGCTACCTGCGCTTCAAAACCTTTTCGCCAAATAACGTTTCTCCCCCTTTTTCTCCTCCTCCATAATAAATATGTACTCTACTCCTTTTTCTCTCTCCCTCTCTCCCTCCACTTCCTTTCTGCCGCATCGATCACTCACTCCAACCGTTCTCGTTTCGTCGTTGGAACATTTCGATCCGTTTCCATGCCAGTCGAAATGAATTTTCTCATTTTAATACGATCGATGAGAATGGGCGATGCGTGTCCACGGTAATCTTCACGAGTCGAATGGATTTCACTCGAGCATAACGACTGCTTGTGATATTCAACCTGCTTCGTTGAAAAGTGAATTCGCACGAAGCCTCCGTGGTGTCCTCTTGCGCGTGACTATTTGCGAATCGGTACGGAATTGGGCCAACGTCGTGTATCCAGTGTTCTCCTGACGGCTCGCGTAGAAAAGTACGAGCTGTTGGATGCACACCCCGCGCCTGCATTCTCGAATGATCGCGACGCATTGCACGTGTGTGTGCAAGTTGTCACGATGTTTACATATCGGAAAGTTCTTCCGATGCGCTGCAAGAGACGATAGCATTTAATTAATCGTATAGTTGCCGGATGTTACGGGTGGAAGTGAGTCAAGGTAATCGATGCTTTGACACGGCCTTGGATATTGTAGTAGAAATCGATAGACGTTGCCATCGCACGTTTTTACATTCTTCTTCGTTTCGTTACCAGGCGCCTTTCAGTTTCTTTAAGAGTAAAGCAAGATGCTAGGACGTACGTTGCTCGGAATTGTTTTTGAATTTCGTGCCACGCGCGTTTTTGAACGTGTGAGTCGTTTGGTACTAAAGCTACCAGAAACGGTCAAATGGCCGGTAAACAAGGGAAATTTCCATATGGAATAAATCTTTGACAGGTTTAGTATTAGCTTAAAACGTGACGAGACGCGCGGAAGCGATTCTTGAGGAACTGTGTGATTTGTAGGCCATCCACGCAGAGAGCCTGGTGACCGGGCAAACAGTACTTTCGGATTTTGGGTACCATAGAAAACCGCATACGTCAGCTGTGGACATAGATTTGTAGAGCTAGGGGGTCACGTGTTATCCGTCCGATTAGATAGCATCGCGACTTTTGTTAGATCCAAATCTGTGAGATGAATGGCAAGTCGATATTAGCAAACGTACACTTTTTCGCTTCTTTCTGCATTACGTTTTTTCGTACCTACGTCGCGTACTTTTACGAGGATTTAGTTTTTGGTATAAGTGTAAAAAATATAATATAGAAAAAGAGTCACGTAGAAAGGCACGTAGTCCTTGAGAACGGTTTATTCGATTTGCACTTATCGGATGAATAATTCATCTCATTAGCGTGATCGTATCGACGGGCTTATCTGGAGAAAGAACTAATGTACGCGTGGGGCGCATGAGATTAATTCAAAATCAGTTAAGAAAACGTCCACGCGCCACTATGCGCGTGGTCGCGCGTCTGTTTTCCAATGTGATTAATTTTGTTAGATTAGTTGCAATTAGTTAAAATTGGTTACCACATGTTGTTTGAAAAATGCCCATACAGTGCTTGCTATTACTCGAGCCAATTAGACGATAACATAGGTCGTCTATTATTTACCGAGTGACAGTATGTGACGTGGAATCTTTTAAGGTTAGAACGCGCAAGTATATAGTTATTGTTAGGTTTTGATCCTCCTGGGTCTGCCATGTCCACGTCACTGCTGTTTTTCTTGAAGCGGTAGACATTTTAATGCCGATGATTTATGAGTAATCTTAAAGTGGTCTAATACCGTTCATTGTAACATCTCAATTCGTTTTCACAATAACATGACAATGCTATCGTGCGTACAGTGTACACGTGCAACAAGGAGAACGCTGTAATGTTTATCCTGATTTCGGACGTTCACAAGTTCTTTGCAATGCCGAATTATACGAATATATGTTTCTAACGAAAATTAAAGGATCCCGTCGTCGGAAAGCATCACTCAGCGCATCAGTATTTTTTTTAGTATAAGAAGGTAAACTGTGCTTGACCGCTGTCATAAATTCGACTATGGATGCATAAGAGTATATTCATAAAAAGTACGGAAATTTGGTATTTGCTCAACAATTGGACTCGCTAATGTTATGGATTCTAACAAGAACTTGTTCAGAAATATATTAATTTGACAAATATTTTATAGGGAACAAAAGACCAACCTGCCAGCATGTGGTTAACAACTTCCGAAGCAGCTAGCCTTGGCGCTAAAGAAGTGGCAGCAAGATTACTCGTCGATGTCCGGACAGGATTATCGTGGCAGGAGGCAGATCAGCGGAGACATTTAGCTGGATTTAATGAACTCACTGTTAAGGATGAAGAACCAACATGGAAGAAGTACATCGAACAGGTAATAGTTCTTTGAGACAAGTGTATCACATTATACGATTCCTTTATACTATCGTGTATTAATTCCTTTTTCTTATTCCAGTTTAAGAACCCTTTAATTCTTTTACTGCTCGGTTCTGCTTTTGTTAGTATATGCATGAAGCAATTTGATGATGCCGTTAGTATTACTGTGGTAAGTGACATAATAATATAATTATATCCGATGTACTACCAATCACTGAAATATTAACACGTGTGTCATTTCTTGTTCTAGGCAATTATAATAGTCGTAACAGTCGCATTTGTACAGGAGTATCGTTCTGAGAAGTCCTTAGAGGAATTGAATAAATTGGTACCACCGACGTGCCATTGGTATGTAGCACTTTTTCTTTGTTGCATTTTGTTGACTCAGTATGAAGTTAGAAACGGCAGTTAAAATATGAGGAAATATTTATTTAAATCGACATTTCCTCTAGAATTATGGTCCTTGGACGATAATCTAACCCTTTGTTACGGAGCATTCCTTTGCCTTATTAAGAAGGAAGATATACCCAATTGCAAACTGTAGATGAAGGTGAAATTTAATTTTCTATAAGACCTGCATAAAATTCTCAAAATTGTGTCGTTCAAATTAATCATGTTTATTTTGACGATTCTTAATTTGAAACCTAACAGAGTACAACAAAAATAGGGAGTGTTCAAGCACTTGCTCAATTATGCGACTGCATTTATTAAAGACTGTATTTTATATTCTATTTTCATATTTGCAGCACACGATCAAATGTAGTTTAATATTTCAATTTCCAGCTTAAGAGAAGGCCATTTAGAAACTTTTCTTGCTCGTAACTTAGTTCCTGGAGATATAGTATATTTAAATATTGGAGATAAGGTACCTGCGGACATCAGAATCTACGATGCAGTAGACTTAGCAATCGATGAAAGTAGTTTTACTGGAGAAACAGAACCAGCACAAAAATCAATAGTCCCCGTAGTGATTACAAATGACTTAACATCCAAAAGAAATATTGCTTTTATGGGAACTTTGGTACGCTGTGGAACCGGCAAAGTAAGTCTAATTTAATATGGGAAAAAATAATTTTCCTTAGTACAATTGCTTTTACTTATATTATAATGGCGTAATACAGGGAATTGTAGTGAATACTGCAGAAAAAAGTGAATTTGGGGAAGTTTTCTCAATGATGCAGGCTGAAGAAGCCCCTAAGACACCATTACAAAGAAGCATGGATATTTTAGGTACACAGCTGTCATTCTACTCGTTTTGTATTATTGGTATTATCATGCTACTTGGCTGGATCCAAGGTAAGGCTGTCCTTGAAATGTTTACTATCAGTGTCAGCCTGGCTGTAGCAGCTATACCAGAAGGTTTGCCTATTGTTGTAACTGTAACTTTGGCATTGGGTGTCATGAGAATGGCAAAGAGAAAAGTAATAGTCAAAAAATTACCAACTGTTGAAACTCTTGGTAAGTTTTAATTATCTATATTTGCTTTCTTTCAGGTTGCAATTGTAGAGATTATAATTTCTTAATTTCTAATGTTTAGGTTGTGTTAATGTAATATGTTCTGATAAAACTGGTACCATCACGAAAAATGAAATGACAGCAACAATGCTCGTAACCCCTGAAGGTTACATAGCAGATATTACTGGAGCAGGTTATAATGATAACGGCGAAGTACGAATACGCAATACAACGCCAAATATGCCATATAATGCCGAACTTGCCCGTGCTGCCATCAGCAATGTATTAGAAGTAGGCTGTGTCTGTAATAATGCAATAATAAAGAATGATGTTTTGTTTGGACAACCAACGGAAGGTGCTATAATAGCAGCTGCAATGAAATTTGGGATGTATGGAGCTGCAGATAATTATTTACGGCTTCAAGAATATCCCTTTTCGTCGGAACAAAGAATGATGGCAGTAAAGTGTATACCAAAATATGGTGAGGTAAGTCAGACATATACAATTCGAATATAAGGAGTTTCTAAATGTTGCATATTGTTGTAGAATAAAGAAGAAATATATTTTGTAAAAGGTGCTTTACAAACAATATTGTCGCAATGCACAAAATATTCTGTTAATGGGCAGGAATACCCTATTAAACCAAAAGATGATCAAGCATTTTTATCTGAAGCTCATGAAATTGGTCAGCAGGGGCTAAGAGGTACTCTTTTCATAAGCTATAAATGTATTGCTAAAAGTAAGAGTTCATTAAAAATATATTTATATGATTTCAGTTCTTGGCTTAGCTCGTGGTACTGCATTACAAAATTTGGTCTATGTGGGTCTTGTTGGTATTTGTGATCCACCCAGGCCACATGTTCGTGAGTGTATTTCAACTCTTACGAATAGTGGAGTCGAAGTGAAGATGGTTACCGGTGATGCTAAAGAAACTGCTGCTGCCATTGGTAACACAAATATTTTATCACTTTTAAGTACTACGTATAATACACGATGTCAATGCAAATCATTGTTTTGTCGCATCTTAGAAATTTGGATCACATACGTGAATTAATATGATGTAATTATATAATAAACAAAAAATCGTATTATTTCAGCAACTATGATAGGATTGGACACAATGCACAGCCGATTAATGTCCGGAGATGAGATTGACTCTATATCTGAACGCCAGTTAGAAGAAGTTATAGGAAGTGTCAGTGTGTTTTATCGTGTAACACCCAAACATAAACTGTGCATTGTAAAGGCTTTGCAAAGGATAGGCAATATTGTTGGAATGACTGGGGATGGAGTAAATGATGGTGTAGCTTTAAAAAAGGCAGATATTGGTATAGCCATGGGTAAAAATGGCACTGATGTTTGTAAAGAAGCAGCAGACATGATTTTAGTTGATGATGATTTTGGAACAATTATGTAAGAAAATTGCTTTTCGTTACTTATTGATGTAACTAATATCGCGAATAATGTGTTTTTTCGTTTTTCTATTAGTGCTGCAATTGAGGAAGGAAAGGGCATTTTTCATAATATTCGAAATTTCGTGAGATTTCAATTAAGTACTAGCATCGCTGCACTTTCTTTAATTGCAGTTGCTACATTGATGGGAATTCCCAATCCTTTAAATGCAATGCAAATTCTTTGGATTAACATAATCATGGATGGTCCACCTGCTCAGAGGTAAAAAATATTTGTATGTGGAATACTAGGCGATGAAGTATAAATTAGTCTAAGTACATAACATAGTATTCCTGTTTTAGTTTGGGTGTGGAGCCAGTTGACAAAGATGTTTTGAAACAAAAACCGCGGAATACAAAAGAACCAATGATTACAAGACATCTGATTATAAATGTATTATTATCGGCTAGTATTATCATTCTTGGTACACTATGGGTATACAATCGCGAGGTAAATTATCAGATTAAAAAGCACATTTCTACTGGCATTATTTTAATTTCTGTTTTTTAACACAGATGACAAATGGAACTACTGCGAGAGATACAACTATGACATTTACATGCTTTGTATTTTTTGACATGTTTAACGCATTGAGTTGCCGATCACAGGTAAAAAACTGTCTCACATAAATGTACAGAATCAAACATTGGCATTAATCTGCTTAGAAGAAACAATAAATTATTCATTATGTGTGTAATGAGATGTTTGTATGCATATTCTTTTTCTCTTTCAGACAAAGTCTATATTTACAATTGGTTTGTGCAGTAATAAAATGTTTTTAGTAGCTGTGACACTATCTGTTATTGGACAAATGATGGTTATCTACATTCCCCCATTACAAAGAGTGTTTCAAACCGAAGCTCTTACAGCCAAAGGTATAGATTTCAAGAATAAACTGTATGCAATAATTATCACACTTTATTTATTTCTGTAGAGTCATATACTTATTATAATAATTTGCTTTGTTCGCAGATATATTATTTTTGGTGACATTGACGTCTAGTGTGTTCGTCATCAGCGAAATAAAGAAATTCTTAGAAAGACAATTCCAAAGACGGCGTGTCAGTGGACAATATTACAACAAATCCGAAATGGATTTTGTATGACAGTTGCAGTCTGCCGATGACAAGGCGGACAAGAAACATGAGGAATAAAATTAACACCGCGCGACCAGTAGTCGTTCGTCGTTTCTTAACGTTATTTCGCTACATACTCGACTATGCCTGCACAATCGTAATACGTGTGCACCTGTCAGAACACGAATGTCTTTGCGTGGTTTACACACTGGCCGCGACACTCAGCGGATACGTTTTTTACTATTTCTAAATTTCCGATTGAATTTCGTAAATCGTGCACCTCAATCATGACCTTCACAAAAATGCAGTAATTAATCGTAAAGATTAGACATTAGATCACTAATTAAGAATAGACGTTAGTTCACGCGTTATCTCAATATTGGCTGTTAAACGCATTATTACAAATTGTAGTTATGCTATGCACATTCCATGCACTTTGGGTATGAAGATCTATTACTAAAACAAGCGTATTTTATAACAGCAGCATTTATAAAATAGTGACAACTTCAAGAAGTTAGATTCAACATCTCGCATTGTATCCATAGTTTATCCGTTGATTCATCCCAAAACCATAATACATTTAAAAATAGTCAATGAAACGAAAACGGTCACAACTTATCACGCCGAAGTATGTACATAGACATTCAGGATACGTGAATTTATTGCATTGAAAATATAGTGGTAATTTGAAAGTAAAATGTTTTTGTATTGTTCTTTAACTTTATTATGGAAATAAATGAAATGTGTTAGGATAATAAACAAAAAGATATAAAAAAAAACAACTATAATATATTTCTTTCGCGAAAAGCGTATAACAAATACGGGCCACACGAGATAGTCAATATTACCTTATTCTCTTTGGAAATTAATGTATTCCTTCAAGAGCGCTATATGTCCTATATTCATACAGATCAGGTCCGCCGTATCCGTACAGTAGTTTACCTCGTCCATTCTCGTCGTAGTATGGGTATCGGTACTTGGGTCTGAGAATAGATGAACAAAAAATGAAATGCAGTTGATAGAGTGCATTGGCATTGCATAAGCGATTATCCTTAACGAGAATTATTGCGGTCAGCAATATTATGCATATTGAGTTCAACCTTTACTTTTTATACAGTGCTACTTACGAAGATCTCCTTTCACTGACTATTGATTCTATACTTTGAAATTTCATACATTTGCTATCTAGATTAATGATTGTTATATGCGTATTAACTAACCGTTCGAAATATTGAAAATTGGGTGCCCTTGGTTGTGCTATTGTAGCTGCGCTTTGGGCAACCAGGCCGAGGCATAGACAAACGAAAATCAATATATAGAATTTGGTAATCCAGTGCTGAAACAAAGTAATTCGATTACGTTGGTATAATGTTTATAGTAAGTATCTTTATAGTAAGTATCTTTCTTTATAAATTTCATGGGATATCCATTCGTGTGAGAATTTGTTTTTGGACATTCGAGGTGCCTACTTACAGGTATATGCCCGAGCATGGTGTTTAATATTACTCTCCGATTCTGACGAAACTTTCCAAATTTCTTTGTCACACAGGCGGAGAGTAGGTGGTAGAGCTATATCAACGACGCTTTGTTTCTTTAACGTAGCCGGTTTATTAAATAACTTGCTATCGTCGAAGAATTGCAATCAATGGAGCAGTACACGTCCGTTCAGATCTAGCTTACGTCGTCGAATTCAAGTATGTCATCTTCAGCCTCTATGCATGTAGAGTCCCCTCTTCTGTTACCCTTTCTCTTATAGTCTCAAGTGAAAGTTTCTCCGGCATGCTGTACTTTGCACACTGCCGAACGCAACTCGTGACGTTGGGCACGTCGTAACTCGAAGGATCGTACAAAAATTGTAAGTATATTCACAAATATATGTTAAATATTATCAGTCGCATTATGTGCAACTTTCTCGTCATTTATTCTAAAAATATGGTAAACCGATATATATATATATATATATATATATATATATATAATATTATTGAAAAATCCATTTATTTATTAAAAAGAAAAGAAAACAAACAATAGTACAGGTCGATCAATAATACGACAAGTAATCAACATAAATAACCACTCCGCTATTATTTACATACACTTGTAATTCATGCATCTCTGAAAGTTACGACAATTTGTTCGTAGCTGGCACAGGTTTGTTATCCACCGCCTTCGTACCCCACGGCCCATGGTATCCAATACCCATTCCAATTTTTGCGATCGCATTTTCACCGAAATGCCCGTTTTCTTCTTCATATCTAACTCTTCTTTGCTGACCCAATTCAGGATCGAAATGCCACTCGGTTTTCTACACGGTACAATACAAATGTCCCATTACCTTCGTCGCTTTTAGACATCGAACACAAAAATCGTCATGAAATTGGGCGAAATTACCTCGTGAATAGCGGGTATACCGGCTATATTATATTGAATGAGATCCTGAACCAGTGACAAAATAGAAAGTGGATCCCCATTAGTTTTGCAACTCTCACTGTGGAGTATCATTACCAAAGATAGCAGGACGACCTGAAGATACATTATTGTGAAGCATCGAAAAAACATTCCTCTTCTGCGAGAAGTCAATAAGTAATGAACAACGTTATACTTACCAATCGATAAACGAGTGCCATCGTGGAGTCTCGGAAGGAAAATTTTAGAGGCAGGAGGTCCGTTCTGGAAACAGTGACGGATGATCACTGAATGACAACTAACCGGCGTCTCACTTGCACTTCGTAATGGTTACGTCTGCACGCGTAAGGAAGAAATCACCTCTCGCCACGTCCCTGGCCTGGCGCAATAGCGACAGTGAAAGTAAAAAATCGGAACCGAAGGAAACCACCGCGTGGTTCGATCGTTCGAAAAATCGCGCGCCAGGCGCGCCTGATGAATGACAATGCGTGGAAGATGTCCACCGCTTGTCGCTAACGATCCATTATTCCAAGCGCGTTATTTCGCCTCGTGAAACAATGGTGGTGGAGGACATAAAGGCAGGTCGAAATGATCGGGCGAATATTTTTCCGCGCGCGACGGTGCTTTGCGCGTCGAACGATAGAACCCGAGGATGGGACTACGGACGATAATTATCACGGCATTCGTGATTGGTATGGTGAGTGATCGATGTTCGTGTGTAAATTGAGAGCAAGTAACGAGCAATAGTTCTTTTGGATGTCTTTCTTTTCACGCAGACGTGTATACTAGCCGTAGATTGCGAGGACGAAGTTTTAACGAGGACCTCCAGGACGATTTCGTTGGGCTCGTGGCAGCCCAGGTGGTTGGAGTCCTTCGTAAGGGGCTGGCCGATCGCACGAGTTTTGGAATTGCCTCATATCACCGTTGCCAGCTTATTTCAACTGTTAGCATCACCAAACACCGCCAAGATGGTTTTCGTGTTTAAACCCGAGGATGGGCTACGTGCTTCGTACGCGTACCAGCGACGATTCGGATACCGAGGAGAGCGTTTGATCGAATGGCTCGGGAACGGTCTTAGGCCGAGAAGTTCGCCGTACCGGTTGCCTACACTTCCGCCTGCACTGACTCCACCTCTACCTCCTTTGTAATCAGTGCTTCTTCAGGCGTCAGTAACGCAAGCGCGTGGAAAATGAAAAGCGCACAAAGACGAAGTGACGAGTGTAATCGAGTTTCAATAAGTTCGATAGAGTTGATCTTTATTTTGCATTTTCCTCGAGTTTATAGTTCAGTGTCAATGTGACTAGTTTCGGTTGCTTGAGACTGTGCCGATGGTTACAATGCCCAGACTCTAACGTAATCTATTTCAAGCTTACTGGAGGTCGACGTCCACGTATTACGCCAATCGTTCTTGGCATTGAAAAATCTGAAATCGGCCTGCAACGAAGAATCTCGTGAGAAGGGTACAATAGAAAAGGGTCACGAGAGTAGATTTGATTAGGAAACTGTGTCACACTTTTGCATTAAAGTTTCGCCAGGGTTTTACGTAACCGCTACTTATGATGTTATCAGGAAACTCGAGGTGACCACCGACAGCTAATCCCAGAGTCAAGAAAGCCTGAAAGAGCGAAGCACGATAATACGGTAATAAATTAAGTAGATTAAACTTTTTGGGAAGGATTCTGTGGAATATTACCGCACTGTTGAATGACGATCCGAGATTCTGAGTGCCGTACTGCTTTCCATCTACTTTTGCAGTTAATCGACGATCTCGCCATTCAATTTCATAAATATGAAAATCGCTGGACCAAAGGAAAGTATACGGAACTTGGGGAAGATCTAATCGACTGGTGTACACATTTGAGTTCGTATTTTGAGTTGACAGGGACAAACCGCCTGCCCAAATTACGTGCCCGCTCAAGCTTCTTCCTTCATCAGCTACAAGTATAGCATTTCCAAATGCTCCAACGATTCTTATCTCAGTATACACTCGTCCATCTTTCCCAGTGTTGTCGACACTTTCCAAGGTCAACACTAAAAGCAGGAAGATGACAATGTAAGATACACAACTTATGGCTCCTACGATCGTACTTGTAATTACGCAGGTCAACAATGAAGGCATTATTTTTGTTGCCCTGGAAACAAGACTTGTTCTTTACTAAATCGAGGATGCTTGTTCTAAAAATCGAAACCGTTTGTATAAATTGGCTCGGGAAAAATGATGTTATTACACGTTACTTACCAGTAAAACACAAAACTGAGAAGAACTCAGAAGAATGCGAACAAATGAATTCAATTTTTGAAATCAGCATCCTCGATTTAATAAAGATCCAGTGTCATTTCTACGGCAATCAAACCACTGTTGACCAGTGTTATAGATACTTACGAGGATATATCCAATCACCCTTAGGCAATTTAGCTTTTATTTCGACACGTCCGTAGACGAATCTGAAGCTCTCTTTAGTGTTTAAGCGAGCTGATATTACTGGCGGCAGAATGGTAGGGCCTTGCGCCTGTCTCGCGCATTCGAAAGTGTTCGGTGTACCTGTGCATCTGGAAACGAATTATACATTATTTCTATTACAAGGACTCTTTTCTTCTTCCTAAAGTACCACACGTCTAATTCGTCGACCACTTACCTGTCCAGAGTCAAGTTTCCCCTGTACGGAAATTCTCGACCGTACTTCTCATCGACGAGAGTTGGCTTTATGCGAAGATTTCCATTAACTATATCTACATTTTCGTGATTATTTCTGTAGACGACGAATTCGTAATTCTGCAGGAGAATGATAAAGTAACCGGTTGTGTCGAGCAAAAATGTGCGCGATTAAATCAAATTACCGGTGCCGATGAGAATTGTTCGAGCACCTGCCACACCGAGGTGTTCAACGTGTTGAAGGTATCCTCGAAAATCAATTGTCCTGGACAAGTGTCACGTTGTTCGCCAGAAACCTCTACTACTTTTGTTATCGATGCCAATGAACACGTGGGCGAATTATCGTTCTCGATTTCGTCCGAGTTGAAGAGTCCTGTGTATAATCAATTTTACCACAGTTGCTTATTATAACACAGGCCTGCGATATAAAAGTTGTCTTCAATGTAAATAATGATCTATCTAGTTTTTTCAGGTGCTGATTACTGGAAAAGTAATGAAAACAATCAGTCACGTACGGTTACTTCACAGATCATACTTCTAATTTTGCCGTTCAGAAGAATGACAAGTACAGTGAAACGGTTTTTATGTACATGCATATTTGTGGTACATTAAATAATTATTAAATAGCTATTGCTGGATATTGGAAAGGGAAAACATTGTTATAACGACTTGTAAAATCTGTTGTATCTATTGGAAACTTTCTCAATGATTTTAGTTTTCATATTTATGTATTTCTGGTATACATTACGTGTCAAGCTCAAAACACAAATCTCTTAAAATTGCATTTTGCGTCATTTCTTAAAACTTTTCTTATCCTTTCGTGAAGTAACATTACGCGATAGAAAGAAATGAATGTCATCTTTGGAATCAGCATAGAAATCAGCTAACAAAACTAATACAATGTTCAAAAAGTAGTTCTTCGTAGGCCTGCGCTATTATTACTCACTGGTCACACGATACTCTTGATCAATCAAATTGTATTCAAGACCATTTTGTACAATGTGGATCCAATAATAAACAATATCGCCTGGTCTCAATACCGTGGTGCGATCTCGGTAGGTCCAGCGTCCCTTGTCCGCCTGTACGATCTCTGTCGCGATAGCTCCGGCTTCTAATCCTACGAACTCGTCGTTGAACTTGACATGGAACGCCACCGAGGTGATTCCATCTTCATCTACAAGTGTACAACGTATCGGAACTAAAACGGGAACCTTGGTCTTTAAACTTATAATGTAAAATTCCGCGCAACGCAGCATCGATCATTGCTATTTCGTCATTTTTTCCTGAATACTTTTATCGCATAAAAAATCAGCGTCGCTTATCTCACGCGACTAACCGTCATGCCAAAGAAAAACCATACTCTCGCTCGAAAATTCTTTCTCGAATTTCCTCGATTATCTATTTTATTACACGCGCTTCGGAAGCATTGATCGCAATTTCTATAATTATTATTCTTACAAATTAATTCACGATAGTGTTCTTACAGGATATTATTTTGGAGTTTTCACGTAGTTTATGAGTTATACACTAACCTGGTATGGACATGCGAAGTCCTTTGGGATTAAGTGGATTCACTCGTGGATTCGGAGGAGTGTAAGCGCTGAGCCCATGCACACTGAACAGTGACAGTATTAACGCAACCGAAATGAATCTCGCGGAAGGAACATTTTTTGAACTAGCTTTGGCGAATGCGTCCATGATGCTTCTTCGTCGGCAACACACAAGCATGGAATGAAACCGGTTCCTCCCGTCGTCAACGAGCATAAGAATGTTTCTGTAGAATTTCCGTCCTCATGATCACGAAATCTATCCTTCTGCTACGTTGCATCTTCACCCCCACCGACTACCGCAATCATATTCCGCGCGTTTCGAACAATTAACCACTGTGCGAAGTATGAAAATTCTTCGAACTTTGTGCAGCTAAAAGGAGGAAATTTCTGCTTGGAAGTTTAATGAATGAGGAATACTCTTCTTTCAGTTTTTTCCTGCTACATGGCAGATAATTTGATGGAGCTCTTGTGCAGGAAACAAAGATTTATCAGATTTATAAAAGATCTTTATTTGATTATAATGGTCATTGTGGCATGCGCATATTGTTGTTACAAAATGTCTCGAAAACAAACAGTGCAATTGTAGGAGTTTAATTGTTCGCTTACACGAGTTTAGTCACGAGAATGATCGAATCATTCTGATTTGGAGTACAGCGAATTTGAATCGGATAGTATGTGTATCGATAGTTTTGAATATCGATCTAGGGACTTTTATGGAACTACGTCAGTTAATTGGCTGCAATCGATAAATCTTGAATGATAATGAACTCCCAATAATCCAAAATTTTTGGAGCAGACAGAATCGGTATAAAAAAAATACTTGTAACTTGATGACGTGGTAAGACCTTCTTTATAGATCAATTTCCTTACACAGGCTGAGAATCGTCTGAGTTGTCCGTTACTCATCTAACCGGTTCCTCGGAGTCCGTTATGCAAGGACACAACTAAATAGTCCTAGGTGTCGCACTGTAACCAGGAGGCATCATTCATGACTCATGAGCCTGTAATTTCAGTGCCATTCAGCTCTCAATACAATAGTTTCCAACATGAGCTTGGACAGCTGGTCCGTGATCCTCCTGCCCTGGTTTTAACCGGATAGGTTTCCTATAGTTCCGACTAACCGAGACAGTCCAGTCCACCTCCTTCTCCGCCACGCACCTGACACCTGACGATGTTACGCGGGTTCAAAGGACCAGCAATGTCAGTCGTCTTCCTATTCGCCACCTGGAGACGCGCTCAATTGGTAGGATAACCTTGATTCCCCCTTCTCATTTACAGAGATCAGGAAATGCTCGATGAAACTAAGAAACGCACGGAAATGAAGTCACAAGTGTAATCGAAGACACGCAATAAGTTGGATAAACTTGATTTTTATTTGCAACTTCTTCGTCTTTACGGAAGTTCACATAAGGAGCAGCGAGTAGATGTGAAAGCGTCTTCTTTCGGTTGCTCGAAACTGTTCGAATGGTTACAATGCCCAGACTTTAATGTAATCCACTTCGAGATTACTGGAAGCCGATGTCCACGTGTTGCGCCAATCATTCTTCGCGTTGTAAAAGTCCAGAACGGGCTACAATGAAGAATCTCGTGAGAAGCAATGAAGAGTATAGAGTGGATTTGAGATTGTACTTAATTAAAATGCTGCGTCATACTTTGGAAGCGACGTTTCGCCATGGTTTCTGATAGCCGCCGCTTCTGATGTTATCAGGAAACTCGGTGAGACCACCTACAGCTAATCCCACGGTCAAGAAAGCCTGAAACAACGAGAAGATAATATAGTAAGATAATAAATTAAGTAGATACAACCTTTTGGAAAGGACTGCGTGGAATATTACCGCACTGTTGAATGACGATCCGAGATCCTGAGAGCCGTACTCCCTACCATCTACTTTTACAGTTAACCGACGGTTTCGCCACTGGACCTCGTAGATATGAAAATCGGAGGACCAAAGCGAACTAGACGGGATTCGAGGAAGATTCGATCGAGTGGAGTACGTATGTCTGCTCGCAGTTGGACCTGCCAGGGCCAAACCACCTGCCCAAATTACGTGTCCGCTCAAGTCTGCTCCTGCTTCAGATATAAGTGCAGTATTTCCGGATGTTCCAACGATTCTTATCTCACTGTGCGGTCGTCCCTGTTTCCCAGTGTTGTCGACACTTTCCAAGGTCAAGACTGAAAGCAGAAAAATATCCATATAAAACACACAGTCAACGGTTCCTACGACCGTGTCTCTAATGACAAATACTTACGAGGATATATCCAATCGCCCTTAGGCATTTTAGCTTTTATTTCGACACGCCCGTAAATAAATCTGAAGGTATTTTTAGTATTTAAGCGACCAGATATTACTGGCGGTAGAATGTAAGGACCATGCGCCGCTTTCACGCATTCGGGAGTGTTTTGTAAACCTGTGCATCTGGAAACGAATTATAGACACTTCGTATCGAAACAAGCCTTTTCTTACTTCTAATCCATCATCCGTCCGACTCGTCTCTACTTACCCTTCCAGAGTTAAGCTTCCTGTGGACGGAAAATTCTCACCGTACTTCTCATCGACCAGGGTCGGCTTTATACGAAGATTTCCATTAACCACGTCTATGTTCTCGTCACTATTTTTGTAGACGACGAATTCGTATTCCTAAATGGGAAGGATAAAGTAACCGGTTATGCCGAGCAAAAGTGCGCGCGATTAAATCAAATTACCGGTGCCGATGAGAATCGTTCGACCTTCTGCCACACCGAGGTGTTCACCGTGTCGAAGTTATCCTCGAAAATTAATTGTCCTGGACAGGTGTCACGTTGTTCGCCAGAAACCTCTACTACTTTTGTTATCGACGGTGACGAGCACGTGGGTCTGCTATCACCGCTGCCAATGGTATTCTGGTTCGGAGTTCCATCCCAGTTGAAGAAGCCTGTGTACAATCAATTTTACTAAAATTGCTTACTGAAAGAGAAAAGAGAAGAAATTACCAGACTACGTTGATTACAATTATTACTCACTGGTCACGCGATATTCTTGATCGACCAAATTGTATCCGAGACCATTGTACACGACGTGGATCCAATAATACACAATATCGCCGTTTTTCAACACCGTGGTGCGATCTTGGTAAGTCCATCGTCCGTTCTTCGCCTTCACGATGTCTCTCGCGATACTTCCGGCTTCTAATCCCACGAACTCGTCGTTGAACTTCACATGGAACGCCACCAAAGTGATTCCAGCTTCATCTGCAAGTATACGACGTATCGGAAGTGAAGCGGGGACCTTGGTCTTTAAACTTATGGTTTAAATATAGAATCCCGCGTAATGTAGTATCGATCATTGCTGTTTCGTTATTTTTTTATGAATACTTTTATCGCATAAAAAATCACCGCGGCTTATCTCGCGCGATTAATTAGTCGTGCCGAAGAAAAGCCATATACTCTCGATCGAAAATTCTTTCTCAAATTTCCTCGATTATCTATTTTATTAGACGCGACAGAATTATCGATCGTAATTTCTATAATTATTCCTGCAAATTTATTCGCGATAATGTTCGTACAGGATATTGCTTTCGTGTTTTTACGTAGTTTGTAAGTTATATTCTAACCTGGTATGGATATACGAATTCCTTTGGGGTACATCGGTTCCACTAGTACATCGTGAGGAGTATACGCACTGTGCTCCTGTACGCCGAACAGTAACAGAATTAACGCAATCGAAATGAATCTCGCGGAAGGAACATTTTTTGAACTAGCTGCGGCGTACGCGTCCATGATGGTACTTCGTCGGCAACGCACAAGCGCAGAATGAAACAGGTTCCTTCAGTCGTCGACGAGTATATGGATGTTCCTGTAGAATTTCCGTTTTTATAATCGCGACATCTATCCTTCTGCTGCGTTGCATCTTCTCTCCCACCGAGTACCGCAATCATATTCCTGCTAGCTTGGAGCAAGTAAACACCGTACAAAGCATGAAAATTCTTCGAACTTTGTGTCGCTAAAACGAGGAAATTTCTGCTCGGAGATTTAATGAACGAGGAATACTCTTCTTTCAGTTTTTTCCTGTTACATGGCAGATGATTAAATAGAACTCTTATACGGGGAATTCAAATTTGTCAGATTTCTAAAAGATATTCATTTAAGTAATAATAGGTTTTTGTGTCGTATGCTTATATTCTTGTTACGAAATGTCTCGGAAACAAACAGTGCAATTGTAGAAGTTTAATCGTTCGCTTACGTAATTTAAATTACTCAAGTATCAAACTAAATTGAGAATGTATGAATCGTTCTAATTGGGAGTACAGTATTTGAATCGCATCGTTTGAATCGAACGTATATATAGATATATCGATAGTTTCGGATATCGATCTAGGGACTTTTGTGGACCTAAGTTGGGTAACTTGCTGTGATCTTTGGGAATGTCTGTAGTTACGTCTTCGTCAGATTTCGTGTCGGAATTCGAAGTTTCGCGTGCGGAATTTTCGCGTTTGATACAAAATCCGAGCAGATATCTTGTTGTAAGTACTTTTATTTGCATTTTAATATTTAACGCACGGCATCTTATTAAGATCACATCTGCGTTATACGAATGAACGAAACAATTTCAAAAATGAATTCTGCTACACAACTCATTTCGTGACGGAATGGCAGTGGACCCGTGTTGTCTCCAGAAATCAATAAGTCCTACCTCTTATTTTTGACGCATTTATCGATAAATCTTGAATAATAATTTTATTTATACCATTACGTATGTGTCTCTGATCGAAATCGGAGTAACTTTATTGCACAATTCCTCTTTCTGTCACTATATGCGTAATCTCAAAAGTTTAATTGCGTTTGTTTATCTTATTTTAAAACGTTGAATTGACGTTTACTAGGTTCGTCCTTGGTTTTTCACAATTCATTCACCATTCATCTTGCGTGCATTCCTTGATATATTTCCCTTTGGCTTAGGTGTAATACTATAAATTTCAAATATGCATTACTGTCAACTGTGATCATGCCGTAGATATAATTTGTAAATTTTTACATGTTTGGACATCGTTGGATATGTTGCATACAATGGTCCACTGAAGGATCAAGACGTATGATTTGAATTCCATATAAAAACCTGATTCCGATGTATGACCCTGTTATCAAATTTATTCAGGTTTAACGAATAAAAATGTTCCACAGGCATTTCACAATATGGTCTACGTAATGCGATAAACATATCGTTTACTAATAGAAAATATGTTACTCGTGTAATAATTGAAAAAAATTTGCAGACTTGTGAACTAAAATTAATTTCTATTACCAAATATCGATGTAAGCTGTTTTCTATGATGATAAATTGCATAATTTATGTCATATTCTACACCTTATTTCAAACTAAACGTTGTTGGTACACAAGCTTATTTTTCATATCTCATTTGAATTCTTATCTTATGCGTCGTTACAAGTACAGTAGCAGGAAACTAATGCTAAAATACATTGGTGAAACATTTTACTGAAGGGCCTTGGATATATTTAAAAGTACATCAGAATACATGTACTATGATATTTTTTAAATTATTTCGTATATATTACTCCTGGTAGGGCTTAAACCCATTTTTATACTACCTCTTAAATTTATACATTAATTACAATCTTGGCACACTTTACGTTGAGCTGTTTAGCCGAATGCTAAAATCTAGTATACTTTTTTACCGATACTTACCAATATACAGTTATTAATCCAAAAATACCTAGTATTATAATATAAGCGTAATTTTTCTGACATTTTGCATTTGTGGCTATGGCCATCTGACAGCAAGGTCAATAGTAACAAACTTATTTGATATCATATTTACCATTTTGAAGCCTAACTATTTCTACTGACAAGTCTGTGTTACTGCAGCTCTTGTACAGCAATTGGCATGCACTCGCAAATCGAAAGTAGCAAGTTATTTGCTAAAGTGCTAAAGGATTAAAACATGCAAAACTGGAATCAATGGCAGTTACCAGCTGGTGGTGTTACAACTTCTATGCCACAACCACCAGTTGGTTATGCTGCACCAGGAGCAGATCCAGTGGCTATGATGCAAGCGTATATGCAATATTATAACCAACCAGTAAGTAAAAATATACTTATATAAATATAAAAGTCTTAATTTCATTTTAATTTGATAGTAGCAGAATATTTGATTAAAAAATTCAAATAGCGTTGTCATCTTAAAGTAAAATTGACATAACATTTTCGATCTAGAATATGAGTTGTATGTAAAAATTAAAATACTTATTTAGAATAGCATATTATGCTTTTGTTGTATCATAAGCTTTATAATAATTTTGTTAGGCACCCAGTGGATACACGGCAGAACAATGGGCTGCAGCTCAACAACAGAATTGGGCACAATGGCAACAATGGCAGCAACAATATCAACAGTGGCAAGCTCAATACGGTGAAAAGGTATACAATTTTTTACAAAATGTTTCCTTGTAAATAAATTCATTTTGATAAGTATGCTTTATTTTTGGTTTTTTCACAATAACATACACCAAAGCCTTTAATTTTACATTTATTACTCATGAATTCATGTATAAGTGAGATTGTAGATCACAACATTTTATATTCTCAATATCATGGGAGAGTATTTGAAATATAATGGACAAGATAAATTTAGAAGACGTAACATTTCACATCTTTCAAATAAATATTGGGACAATTAATTATTATACCATCCTAATGTTCCAGTATCAAGAAACAATGAAGCAGATGTCGAGTCAAGCTGTTGGTTTTTCCAATCAGCCACCACCGTTACCATCTGTACAACTACCACCACTTCCCAAAGATGATGCAAAACCACCTTTACCATCCAACACATATCAGTTTACAAATATGCCACCTCCGCATCAAAATAATCTTCCACTCTTTCCTGCAAAGCAGTCTACAAGCAATGTTACAACACAGTCAAATGCACTCACCTACCTTCAAAATCCACCTTTACCTCCGAGTCAGCCTCCTTTGCCTCCTGAGAATAGTGACAGTAAAGAAAATGTTACAGCTGCTAAACGCAGTACAAATACTATAAGTGAATCTAGTAGTGCAAAAAAATTAAAAGTTGATGATGAAGAGTTAACTGAGGCAGAAAAAACATTTGATGCTCAGTTCAAGCAGTGGGAAGAACAGTTTAATAAGTGGAAACAGCAAAATGCTAATCATCCAGATAAGGTAAGTAATGTTACAATTTTTAAAGACAGGCTATTAATACAAACGAATGAATATCAAGTATGCTTCTTTGATATATATTTTTGTTATATTATAAAGACAAATGTGTCTTATTTATAATCTATTTTTAGACTCAATATAAGGAGTATGAAGCAAAATGGACATCGTGGCGAGAGAAGCTTATTGAGCGTCGTGAACAAATGCGTAGAAAAAGAGAACAGCAAAAGCAAGCTGCTGGTAAATCTGAAGGAGGGAAGAATAAAAATCTACCAGGTGGAGACAAGATAATGAATATTTTATCAAGTTCGGAAAATCAGGGGTTAATCAATAATCTATTAGGTATTGGGAAAACTCTTGGTTTGACAGGCAAACAGAATAACAGTGTTCTACCACCACCACCGCCACCTTCGCAGGCAGCTACTACAAATAATCAGTCTTCAGTTTCATCTTTTACTACGCAAGATGCACCACAACAACCAACGGCAATAACATCATCTAGTGCGGGTGGAAATTCATGGACTGCTGCACAGTGGGCAGCACAATATAATTCAGGAATGAATATGTCAGGCTTTTCCGGTTTTCATCCCATGTCTTCAATGGTTCCACTAGCTTTCAGTGTACCAGCGAATCAACTACCTCCACCAAACTTTACACAACCACCTCCAAATTTACCAACTACAACTCCTAACTTTTCACAACCACCTCCAGGCTTTGGAAGCAATGATACTGCTTCATTACAAAATTCTAATGTCAGATCAGCACCATCGAAAATGCAAGAAAAAGATAAGAATTTTTTTGCTTCTTCCAATGATAGAGTTGATTCTGATATGAACCGAATGGGAATGAGTAGATTAAATAGTATGAGTTTGCTGAATAATTTAGATCGTCCAATGCAGTCTAATAATTATGGGAATGAAAATTCTGCTTCAAGAAATCAGTCAGCAGTAGGCGCTGAACACTTTGGACGAGATACTTATAACAAAAGTTTAAATGATCAAGAATGCACACAATTTAAGTCAAATGACGAATTTCCTATGCGGAATGACCGTTTTAATAGAGAAAATGAGAATTATGACCGTGCAGATGCAGACGGATTTCAATCAGATCGATTTAGAAGAGAAAATAGAAATGACATGGAACGTGAGAGTAACCAATTTCATTTTCAAAAGCAAGGACTGAATGTGGGTAATGATCGTTTCATGTCTACAAACGATCGTTTTAGTGTAGGGTCGGAACGGATTCCTGCTGGAACAGATCGTTGTGATACAGCAAGCAACCGTTTTGGACTTACATCTGATCGCCGTGGAGGAGGCGACCATTTTGGTCCTATTGGTGACCGCTTTGGAGGAGGAAATCAACGGTTCGGTACTAGTGATGAGCGATTTATGCCAGAATCTGATCGCATGTCATCCGCGATGGATCGTTGTGGCCCAAATAACGATCGTTTTGGTCCAGGGAATAACCGCTTCGGAAATGATCGATTTGCGCCAAATAACGAACGTTTTGGAGCAGGAAATGATCGTTTAACATCTGGAAGTGATCGCTTTGGATTAAGCAATGAACAGGCATCATCAAACATCGAAAGATTTAGTAGAGTTGATAGATTTGAACAAAAGGATCCAGATAACAGAAGAGATAATTTTACTGATAATCCCCGCATGTTCAACAGGAACAATCAATTTGAACCACCAAATGTACTAGCTCCAGAACTTAGGAAACTTATGGAAAAACGGCGGACGGCTGTAGATGTGTTTAAACCCAGTTTTCTTGACAGTGATAAAACTAGTACTATTGGTTCATTAAGTGAAAGCTTTAAAAAGATAGCTGGTGACTCCCCTTTTATGACAAAAGTTTCTACAGACTTTGGACAAAAAGATTTCAATTTATCAAGGGGTAACTCTAATTGTGGTTCTCGAGCTGCAAATACTTTTGGAAATGGTAATTTTCGGAGTCCAATCACAGACTTTAGAGCCCGTGGTCCTAATGATTTGCGACCTGTGGGAATTCCAGAATTTGGTCCACGCAACATGTTAAACATGGGTGCTCGTCATTTTAATTTTAATGTACAAGATACCGATGCATTTGGATTTAAGGGATCAGCAAATAATTGCGGTAGAGATGATGTTCAACCTAATGCACAAGCTTCTTTAGACTTTAATGAACGTATAGGAAGAGAGCATGAAAGTAAATCTAATTTTAATTCACAACCCAGACAAGATTTAACAGATAATGAACAGAAATCAAATATAGGACACGTACAAAATAATTCATCCATCAATGATAGCAATATAGCACCTGAAAAAACACAAGAGTATTCAGATGGTAAAGATAAGTCTGGTAACACTGAAGAAAAACAAGCATTGCCTGAACTCAACAAATCGAACATAGATACCAGTAATAATTTATCTCAAAAAGATTCTCAACAAGATCATTCTTCCAACCAGCAAGTTTCATTGGAAAAACCACCGTGGATTAATGCACAATTTTCAGAAGACAACTTCTTGGAAAAAAATTTGAATCATGTAGAACAAAGTGACAATGATACAGCTTTTAAAAGTTCCTTAGAACATAGTAAAAATGATAGCAGCACTGAACATGTCCAAACAACTCTTGCAGAAGACCGGAATGAGAAGACAAATAAAGAATCAATTAAGAAATCCGAAGATTTACCGTTTATGGGAGAAAATGATCCAAAGCCTGAAGATTTAAATATGGAGCCGCCACCAGAGTTGCCTAATTTAGGTCCAATTCCTTCAAGTCATGATAATAAGTCTTTTGATCCTGCTGAAAAAATGGACAAACCTTTTGATACAAAAGATTCTTCTATTGGTGTATTTAGCCCAGGTGGAGCGTGTTTTGATCAAAGATTCCCAATACATGGTCCACGGGGCCCTAATAATTTTTCTAAAGTCCCAGGAGATAAGGATTTTAATAGACCAGGGCATTTTGATTCAAAGTTAACTCCTAGAGGTCTTCATGATGAAGACTCTACTTCGAAAAATATTAACAATAGGAGTGCCAATATTAATTCTGGCAGACAGTCGGATGGACCATTTGAAAATCGTCTTGATGATAGTGGGCAGTTTAGACCTCATGGATCTACCGACAGAGTATTGGGGCCTACAAACATGAATGATAAATTTCACAATGAACGTAAAATGGCTACCGTGAATGAGGAAGCATTCGCGTCACGAAATTGTAATGACGGCCCATTCGGATCCCGCTCTAACGATAATTCTCTTCGGCCTTGGCAGCCTAATCAAGAACCATTTGGACAACGGATGTCCAATAATGATCCTTTTACATCCAGAAATATTAACGATCAACCACTTGGTCCCAGATTTATACCTGATAGTTCATTTCGAGGACCAGAAGGGTCATTTGACCACCGTGGTGGTACGTTCAGTAACCGTGCCTCTAATGAAGGATTCGCTTCTCGTGGATTCGATGATGGGCAATTTGGGCCGAGAAGATTAAATGAAGGCCCTTTTGGATCAAGAAATTCCAGTGAAACACGGTTTGGTTTGCGTAGTTACAATGATGAAACATTTGGACTGCGAGGTTCCAACGATGGATCATTTGGACTGCGTGGGTCTGGTGATGCGTTATTTGGACCCAGAGGTTTCAGTGGTGGTCCCTTTGGACCTCGAGGACCAATAGAGAGATCATTTGGTTTACGGGGTCCACCTGATGGACCGTTCAAAGCACAGGGGTACAACGATAGTGGTTTCAACACCCATGCTCCATCTGAGGGCTTTGTTGGTCTACGCGGTCCAAAAGATATTTCTTTTGGTTCTCGTGGTTTCATGGACAAACCATTTGGTAGAAGAGACATGAACGACGATCGCTTTTCTTTTACTGCAACGACTGATAGACAACTTAAAACCAAAGGAACATTTGGTGGAGTCAATGAAAGCCCTTTTTCATCTCGGAGTTCACATGATGGAATTGGCACACATAATCGCAATGAGGATTTGTTTGGCAGTAGATCACCACCATTAGGTATTAAGAGCTCAGCAGACTATAAAACACGAGGCCAACTTGATGTCAATATTGGTTCTAGAAGTCTTACTGATTCTCCCAGATCAGGCACACCATCCTTCATGGCAGCAAGGTCTGATGACTCTAGAGTTGATGAATTTAAAGGAAAGTATTCAGAGCAGCATGGAGACAACATTTTTACAATGCGACGTGATTGCATTGGTCAAGATTCAGGCAAATTTGGTGGCCCCCAAAATACTGTCACATCTAATTTAGAATCTCAGTCGGTACAAGGAAAATCATCATTTTCCAATATTAATATTGGAGACTTGGATCGTAGATATGATTCTGGTGGCATTGATAAACAAACGGCTTCTTATAATGAAAGTAGTACTCGTGCAGGTAATGATCACAGAACTGACAATTCAGGAAGTAAAATTAATGAAATGGTAGGTGCAAATGCTAAGTCTGTAATGGGAGACTTTAAGTCCAGGTCTGATGAGATAACTGATCTCAATAAATTCAGCAGTAGTCATATGCCTGTAAAACAATTAATGGATCGTCAAAGTCATATCAGGGGAGGCGCTCCTAAGGAATTTTGCATAGAGAGGCAATACAATTACAATCACGGGGGTACTGCAATTGATAAAAAAGTTATTGAATATAGCCCCATGAAAACTATTGATTATGGTCATACTTCGCGTGCTACACAAGATCATCTGACACTTGTGCAAACTTTCGATTATGGACATGGAAACTTGAAACCCATTGTGCCAGATCATGAATTATGTCCTCGAAAAGATTTTAGACATTGGGAAGAAAGTGAACAAAATTTGAAAGAGTATACCAAAAGAATGGAGGAATATGAAATCGCAGTGACTACAAATAGTTTTAAGCGACCCGAAGATTGGCTCCACACAAAAAGTAGTGATAAGTTGGGTGATGATCGAAGTTTTGAAAAAGACCTCAAGAATTTGGAAAAAGATGACTATAAAAAGAAAGGAGACAAGACATGCCGTAACTCTGATAAAGATCAAGACAATAAAGTTCAAAGCGATAGAAGTACTAATAAAGGTAAATTGGCTTTTTCACAATAATTACATTCGTAGATATATTACTTTAATATGTACGTATAAATAAGTATAATAATGATCTTTATGAAAACTTGTAACTTTAAAATTTTGTTGTTACTATTACTTGAGCTATACATTGTGTATTGGTGAATTTTAATTTTGTCATGAGAGGATTCCTGAATATTCTCTTAAGTGAAGTTTATTTGTTGATACAGATAGAACACAGGAAAGAACAGAACGACCTGGCAAGGATGCAAGCAAAGAAAATGATAAAAATGATGAGAGGTACTTTATGTTAATAATATTAAGCATTTTTAATTGTTAAAGTATCATGTACCTTATGCAATAGACTGTGATTGTTAATATGTGGATCTCTTTAGATCAAAAGGAAGTAGTAGCTGGAAAGAAAGCACAAACAAGAACACCGTAGAGCCACAATCACAAGATATCAGGTATGTTTGATTTTTCTTTATCGGATAATAGTTATTATATTTAATTGTTTAATAGATGCCCAAATGCTTGTTTCTAAACTTTCATTCTATATTTAACGAATGATAGAAATCTTAAGCATATATGTTCGTCGAACAAAAGATAGAAGTCAATGCGTACAATACATACAAATTTTTCATATTTACTTGAGAGTGTTAACTATGTGAAGTTATAATTAACACAAATGGATTTTCATGTCAACAGTAATATACAGGGTGGAACGCGTAATTGGAACCACTTTGATTTCTCCGTAAATAATAATTTTATTGAAGAATGTTTCAGATGAAAATTGGATGGTTTTGAGGGGGATATGACTTGACATAACTGAATTTTTCATAGAATGATACATAAAAACACATGAAGGTAAAGTTATCTATATTTTCTATTATGGCAATCAAACGAGCTCATTATTTTGTATAAAAAACTAATACCCATTAATATGAAAAGCCCATTTGTTCGGGAGACATTTGAACTTCAACGATTCGAAATGACACAACTACAATCATTGCAGTAGCTTCCAAAGTAATAACTTGGGTGACGATTACCACACTAATATCTGAATAGTTTGTAAGACGAATTATGTAATATATCAACTGTATTTTTCAAAAGTGCATGCTAATCAACATCTTTTTTTAGAGGGAATTGTGTTTTTCTTTATAACAAAAGTGATGATAATTAAAACAAATTCAGCAAAGGCCATTAAACAAATTTTAAAGCGATCCTACGGAGTAATTAATTGTACAGAAAATTTTTGTGGACATTCGAAATAGTTTCGAAAAAAAAATTCGCAAATGTATCGAAACGCAGGGAAAACGTTTTGAACATTTTTTATAAACTTATTGAAATTTATTTAATGATCTTCCCAATATACATTACTGAACTTCTGTTTAATTATCATCATTTTTATTGTAACAAAAGACAGTTCCCTCTAAAAAAAAGTGTGGATTGTAGACCACACTTTTGAAAAATACAGTTGATAAATCGAATACTTCATCATTCAAACTACGCAGATATTAGTGTAGCAATTGTCATCCAAGTTATGACTTTGGAAATTACTGCAACGGATCCATCCAGTTACATCGTTTCGAACTATTCATATTCAAATATCTCCTAAATTAATGAGTTATTAGTTTTTTATACAGAATAATGAGTTGGATTAACTGGCGTAATAGAAAATTTACAATTCTATTTTGAAACAAAACTTGACGTTCATATGTTCTCTATGCATCGTTCTATGAAAAAACTAATTTTATGTCATATTATATCTCCCTCGAAACTATTCAACTTTCATCGGAATACATTGTTTAGCGAAGAGTTGAATGTTTTGGAAAGGCATATTATGTAGTGCACTGACTTTCTTTTATAAGTCACGGCATTTCAGACATTTCAAAGTCACCTACGTTATTTTAAAGGAAACGTTACATTTTTTATGTCAAAATATCGCGGGATATTGAATTGTGAGTAAAAACTGTAAGGCTCCCTTTAAAATAACGCAGTTGACTTTGAGATCTCTAAAATGCCTCGACCCATAAAAAAAAAAGTCTGTGCACTACATAATACGACTCTCCAAACCACCCACCTTGTCTCTAAACAATTTTTTCATACGATGAATACTGTAGAAATTATTCGATGTGTGTAAGTTGCGTGGATCATCTTTATATGGTTTGCATACAGTTACTCATTGCTATAGTTTCCATGGTATTTCCACATAGAGGAAATTATGAATATATTGAATTCATATTTATCTTGAACACCTAAGGACTTTATGGATCATGTATATTTTTAACACACTCTTGTAATTTTAGCACTTACTAATTGTAAATTTGGTAAATTTATATAATCTTTGGAATTATACACATTTTGAATTTCAGAAATTTTAGATGTTTGAAAATTTATAGGCACTTAGATATGCAATGCATCTCTGACCACAACAAAGTATATGCTTAGTAATACAAAGCATACGATTTCGTGAATAGAGAATGAGATGTACATCGTCAAAACATATTCATCTCTAAAAATGTATTAACTTTGACAAATATTTGAGTTTATCTCAACCAGTCCAAAATATTGACTACATTTTATGAAAATGTTCCTGCTCTAATCCAGGCACAAGTAGGATGACATTAAGTATTCTTATTGTCCAGGATACAATTAGAATTATGGCCCAGCCAACTGCGAAACTCGGACATTTATTTAATATAATTTATAATGCAGCATTGATGGTATATTTTTTATTTCGCAGAGTATGTGTTTTCTCTGTTTATACTGGAATGAATATTTAAAGTTGAACAATACAAAATTTGCTACTTTTTATGGCAAATGGCATTTTCATGTAACTTTAGCTAATTAGCTAAGTTACATTTTGTTTCGAACTGCGAAATTGTTACTTGAAGCATCAACTAATTTACGCCAGTTATTTACACTCTTCAGACAATTATTTGTCTTCTTAGGAAATGCGATTTTTGAAATGTGTCACTGGAATAAACAGAAAAATGACGTTTGTTTAAATGCATTAGTGGTATTATATTGACTACAGAAATTAGCTGTAAAATTTACATCCTTATTGAAGCTCACAATATTGTCTCTTTGGTAATTACGTAGTTATGTAAATAGCTACCAAACAGTTTGTAACTTACACAATCAAAATATTGTGCCTTAATGTGCGTGCTCTTTTTATAATAAATAAATGAATTCTTGTGATCACAATAACCAATGTGATCTTTTTTATATAATATACATAGGCATATATAATTGGGAAATTGGAAAGTGCATGGTGTGTTAAATTTGCACACTGCATCTTACAGAATTTTAGCATTTTTATAGTTGATTGTCCTAAAAATGCATGTATACAGAAATAACAACTCATTTATTGAGTATTTTTTCCATTTCATATTTCTGCATACCTTAGTTGAGAAAAATATCTTAGGGGACAGTTAACTGCAATTTTGGAGATTGTATGTTATGAGTCAAATATGCTATGAACATTATCTTATTTGTTTTTATTGCTGATGTTCATGCTATATGTGACATGTACAATACTGCAAGTTTCTCCAAGCTATAATCTTTATTAAGGGTATACATATTACTTTAGATATCTATAAATTCCTCTGCTTAATTATATTACATTGTTATTTGGCATAAGCTAGCTTGGAGTCTATTTAAATATCCATTTTATCATCTTCATTCAATTTTCTATTTGTCATCTATTGTTGTTTAATAATGTGACTATATTTAATATGTTCACTCTTATATATATATGCGATAAAAGAATTTTTTTCTAATAAAACAGAACTTTGTGTTACAGTATTTCAGATGGTCAACATAATGTGCTTGATACGCCAGTTAAAACATTGGAGTTGGCAAAGACACCAAATTGTACCATGGTGGATGATTTGTTATGTCCTCCGGGACGTCAAAGTAGATCGTCGAAAATAGCAATTATCTTAAGGGGTCCACCAGGCAGTGGTAAATCATTTGTTGCAAAACTTATCAAGGTATGTAGTTCTTATTTACAAAACATACTTTATCTATTTGTATATTTAATCGTAAAATAATAGAAAACAGCAAACGACATAAAAAGTAGAACATTGATATTTGTTGCATTGTCTTATACACAAAGTGCTGATACTTTGTCATAATCTAATGTGCTGTAGCAATTTGAAAGATTTTTTGTTGCAGAAGAATTGTAATATGTAATATATGCATTCTTACAGGATAAGGAAGTTGAACAAGGTGGGTCTGCACCGCGAATTTTAAGTCTAGATGATTACTTTCTTGTTGAAAAGGAAGTAGAATCACAGGATGACAATGGCAAAAAAGTAATAGTGAAGGTAACAGTACTGTGCAACACATACAGACTTATACCTTAATTAATTAAATTAGTTCATTTGACACTGTAGATGGAGTAATCTATTATATTATTATTTTTGGTAGGAAATGGTGTATGAGTATGAAGAAGGGATGGAACAAAGTTATGTAGCATCATTAATCAAAGCTTTCAAAAAGAATATAACAGATGGCTTCTTCAATTTTATTATCTTGGATTGTATTAATGAAAAGATATCGGATTATGAAGAAATGTGGAGTTTTGCTAAATCCAAGGGTTTCAAAGTAATCTTCTCCAAATATTCTAATTTATGTTGAATGAATAACATGCACCAATGGATTTGGTGTGATCATATTAAATTAAACTTATAAACTACTATATTGGTTTTTATTTTATCAGGTTTATGTTTGTGAAATGGAAATGGATGCTCAAATTTGTCTAAGACGAAATACTCATAATCGCTCTGAAGACGAAATTAATAGAATTATAGATTACTTTGAGCCGACACCGAGCTACCACCAAAAATTAGATGTCAACTCAATGTTACAAGAGCAAGCAATCGAGGAAGTATGTACTTTTTCATGAAGTTTTCATTCACTTATTATGTATGCAATAAAATAAATACATACAGTTTATATATTGGCTTCCAAATAGTAGAAAATGCGTTGTAGGAAATGTGAGATTAAGTTATGTCAAAGTTTAAACAAGTTATATGTAATACTAGGTGGATATGGAAGACAGCCAACAAACGCAGGAGGAAGGCACCCAACAAACTGAAGACAGTCAAGACAGTCAAGAAGATGTACCTGACACACTTGTAATTTTTTTTCTTTTTATCTACCTTGTATTGTTGTCTTGATACTTGTTTGTATAACATTAAATATATTTATTCTAGGGTGTTAGCAAATGGGAACGCATGGAAGCTGAAGATAAATTAGGTCAGTTTTAAACTTCACAATGTAGTGTACGGTGTGCAAATAAGATAATTATTTAAGTTTCCTCATGAATGTGGAATATCGTATCAAAACATACATTGATATTAAACACTTTTATTATACAGATCGCTTGGATGGATTAGCAAAACGAAAAAATGAGGGAAAACCACAAACTATGGAAGATTTTTTACAGGTGCCTGATTACTACAACATGGAGGATACTTCGGGGAAAAAACGGGTACGAATATATAATTGCAGACTACCTGCATCCAATAACGTATTAACAAAGAGTTGGTATATTTTTAACTTACTGATGTATTACCATGTAGGTGCGATGGGCAGATCTGGAGGAACGCAAAGAACAAGAGAAAATGCGTGCAGTTGGTTTTGTAGTAGGTCACACCAATTGGGATCGAATGATGGACCCCACCAAAGGCAGCAGCGCATTAACACGCACAAAGTATATATGACTTAATTTCATACCTTAAAATAATTTGAAGAGTATGAATGTATCATGTAAAACTTCCATGGTTGTTGAGTTTCATGTGATAGCTCAATTTAATTGAATGAATGCACCTGTTTTATGTTTTACATTCATCCTTTTATTGTTGTTTACAAAGAATTTTCCAATAATCCTAGCAAAATTGGAATGTTTAGGACATATTAAGGATGCGTACATAAAATACATAATTTCAACTATTGGCAGAATGAAAATCCATGAATATATAAATTATATAAATGCCATGGACCTAAAACAATCTAATTACATTTTGCAAGTTGTTTATACGATATAACAATTTTTACAAAATAACATAATGGGACAAAGAGTATTGCAAGCATTCTTTCCTTTTTGCATTTCTCTGTTACAATACATCTGCTACATACCTGTAAAGTGGGTTATGTAATGTTATAGCAGATTGCGCAAACCCATGATGGAACATTTTTTATGCTGCTATCGTGTATCGTTTAAGAAACAAAAACTTATGTTATCAAAACGGAATAGTACCATGAAGTTTCGTTTGCAAAGAAGGACATTCATGCAAATATATATTTAATTCTACTTTATTTTTTGTACTTGATTTTTTCCATATTTGAATGATACATGTATATTTATTTATATTATATAAATGTATGCGGGTATACATAAACAAAGAGTGACAAATCCTGTTTTATATACAACATTGTGGCAATTTCTTTGTATTTTTCACTATAAAATAGATAAACATATGTTATGTTGCTGGCTAAACTATCCTTTCGTTGTTTTGAAGTATTTCACTGAAAATAGTGATGAGACGTGTCTTGTCGTCAATATAACTCTGATAAATATTTGAAACATTACGGAACATTAGCTTGCTTTATACCTCATTATGCTTAATTTAAATTAGTCGCAATACAGAGTTCTGTATTTTCATCAAACAGATGTACACAAATATTTAGTTTGATCCGAACAATTTTATCCAAAAAATAGTGATTAATAATCGTTCTGTATAATTAATGCTTCAGCATTGAATGGGAAATGTCAAATTTTATATATGCCGGTTGCATCCATATTCTTTCTTTTCCTTTGCTTAATCATCTCAACTATTTGCATCATACAAAATTAAATATTTATATACTCGTTCTTATTACAGGTGTTTCTCCTTGTCATAATGAGAATTATGTATTTGAGCAAGTTCCATAATGAAAAATGTGAAAAGCAAGCTATCTACATATTCAGATTTAGTGCTGTATTATATATGTTTATACCGTATAAGTTATATAAATTAGTGGTAGTCTAATGTATGCGTGGTCAATGAATTTGCATATAAAGAGACTGTAACTATTGTACATAGGACTGTTGATACAAATATCGTTTCATACCTAGAGTTCTGGAAGTTGTAGTATTCATGAATGTACATTTTTGCATTAGAGTATGTATTTACATACACGGCAAATATGTTAAGTTAAAAATTCATTACGTAGTAATCACAGCTAGGGTAGTTCAAATAATACACTGTAAATGTTCTTTTCAATTTAATATACCATAAATGTTAGACCGAAATAATCTCTTTTGTATTTCATTAATGTAAATATGTCCCTTTGTAAAATATAGCATTCGGCGAAGTGTCTTCTTATATCGGACTCGTCTATTTTTCGAGTCATTACACATACGCTTTCAAATATGTGAAAGCTGTTGTCTACTGTTGTCCTAACTTTCCGAAAGGAGGTCAGTGTCAGTGACAGTCAGCGCTTATACGTTAGGGGAGCCAAAATATTTCGCTGTTGCGAGCGCCACTTTCGCATAACTAAATAGCAAATCGACATAGGTAATGTAGTTGCAGAAAATGGATAAAACAACGTGCTGTACTGACAATGAGTGGTAATGGGGTCTGCAATGGAGTAATAGGATCTATACGATGTACTGTCAAAATTCCATATTTTTTAATTAATATTTAAATACTTTAGATTTGAAGTTAGCATGATAAAAACATAAGATGAAAAATCATTTTTGTCGGCATGAGAGTACGCGAATGATATTCATTGAATCAATCAAAAGATTTACTACAGTCACGAGGCGTATTTTACGACATCGTAAATTAATTCAATGTAATAGAAACAATTTTTACAACATTCACCAATGTCTCTAATTGTAAGCCATAAAGGAGATGTTCCTAAATAAATTCTTGAATTACAAGAAATTCCGTCTGTAACAAAATTGAACATACATAAAAAGAATCTGATCCCGATCCACGATTCACGAGTAATTTTGTATAATGAAACATATCAGCTGCTTTCCTTTCACAACTGAATTGAAATATTCAGATCAGTACAGTTCAATTCGTCCAACCATATATTCGTCTACTTCAGATAATCCAATCAGATTTATGTCTACCTAAGAAAAGAAAAGGACCTATTGTAAAACAACTGGTTTTTCATACATAAATGACCGGAAACATAACAATAATATAAATTCATCGCCCATCAAATGTCCATAATAAAAAAAAAACAGATTTACTTACCTCCAATGTATAATCCCAATTAAAAAAATGTATAGATAAAAATTATATGGTTGGATCAGACCGAACAAAATAAAATGTATAAGTAACATCGTGTTAATCTTTGAAATCAAATTTTCTATCACCTATTAATTTAGAATGGCTAATATTTATAAGACAATAATGCTGACAAATTCTTACATTTTTCCAATGTAATAAATGATTTTGTAAATCTTATTGGAAGCATTTGGCGGTCATTTTTAGGGTTCCATAAATTATTAAAATAGTAATATTATAACGATTTTATGTTAAATTAAATATATGAATTTCTTACAAAACATGTTTCATTATGTGTAGCTAATTTACAACATTGCTTCTATTACCTTCAAAAACATCAAGATGTTAAGATGCCAATAGTATTTCTGTTTTCAAATTTGACCATATAAGAACATTGCATCTAATGGCTTCTTATCGATCGTTTGATGCGAAAGTCTCTTTATTCAACTCCTTCTTTGCGATACAAGTCCAACCCAACATATACCGATTATTTTTCACATATTGCCAGAAAATTGACAACGCTTGGTTTTCATATTACAAAAACTACTGCAGGGTTTATCCTTATCACATACAAAACAGGTTTAGTACTAAAATAGTTAACCGATAATTAATAATAGACTATACACATCAGTAACACATTCTGCATTACTTTCTTAAAAACACAGAAGAGATTATCACATTAGCATGAATTTGAATAAAGAAGGTTAAATCAGAACCTTTATTGTTACTACAGCATCAACATTATTACGACAAGTCCTTTTCTTTAACTTCTTTTACATCCCATCTGCCCATTTTATGAAAGTATCAAAAATATCCTTTCTAGCACACCGTCCTCAACAGACAACAAAAACGATACCGCGTCTCAATAGTAAAATGATTAAAAGTATAACTAACTTATCTAAGATAGAGCTCACCTGCTTACTGTGCAAGTTCCGTGACTAAGATTCATCCTGTTTCCCCTTTTTCCAAAGAAAATGTGTTATAACAATAAAGATCACCATACTTAATACTAAATCGACTTCAAGATATAAAACTAAGTAAAATTTATAAATATTGTACAGTTGATAGTAAGCGATAGAGCAATAATAGATTAATTATAGATACATATAGATAATAGCATCGTATCGTTGGATCTTATGGCGATTTTTTAAGTCCCCTGCTTAGTAGTAGTCATAGTAATAGTAGTAGTTGCAGTAGTAGTAATGGTAGTAGTAATAATAGTAGTAGTAGAGTTGAGGATTGAATTAAACAGCTGTCTCATATCCAATTTGAGTATCTCTCGTTCGGTCAAACAATCACCGCACACATCAACCACCATTGCGGACTAGCAGCCACCTTGACTAGCTTTTTTCAAATTTCTGCCATGTTTTCCCCTCTCATTCCCATCGACACAAGCGTCTTTTGGGCCAGCAATATGTACCACTGTGCTTTTCCAAGTCCAGCGGATCGAAATCAATCACCAGGATGTTCGGGACAGCTACGGTTCACTTGAAACCACTTATCGATGCAGCTAAAATGTGAAAAAATGCCGATTTAAGTGCAACATAGTTACGAAATAACGATCGAATAATTCGCTATACAAGCGTACGACGCTTTATGTAATTTATAAAAAATTTACATACTTTTTATGGTATATACATAGACAAGGTAAACGGGCTATGACATCACCAGGTTGTAATTCCTCGAGGCAAATAACACATTCACCTTTTTCATCTGCTAAAACATCCTCTGCGATGAAAAGAAGCAAATTCTTGGTATAGTTATCTTCGTTGACATTATGCACAGCGTTACGAATATTCATAAATGGCAAATCTTAATACTACTTAATTACGGCGCCGATTTCGAACGTCGGTTGTATATTAAATGGACGCATCGTCACAATTGTTCTATCGTACTTACCATTATAGCTGAGACGTGGCTTGGTCAGACACATGACCAAATGACACTCAATGTCATCTGGTAAGATGAATTTGGAGCATACGGGGCACTTTAGACCTTGAACAAATAAAGGAGTTAAGTAGTAATAACAATTCTATGATGAAAACTGTGAGACTACTTCAAGATGTACCATAAAATACTCGTCTCACTCGATGCGTTGGTACGACCTCGGCCTCTGATTCATTTAAACACGAGCTCACTATAATTCCCATAATAAACCCACCCTAACCTGAACCAACCCATCCCACGGAATTCTTCAAGTCTCCATGAAATTTTGATTCGTAAGATTAGCTCTATTTATTATTCGAATTGGAATTCAAAATCTAGACAGCCTGAGTGTCACTCCATGATCGATTCTACACGGTTACCGGGCCAACCACCCCGGCAACACGCGCCAAAACAAACGCCCCCTGTCCCACCCGCTATTACTCATCTTCAAACTCTCTGAAACTTCACGATTACAACATAACCTCACTGTCGACACCTCGAAAATTAGGTTAGGCTTCTAATTCCAACTACAACATTCCCGACACTCGTCACAATTCACGTATCTCTTATGGTTCGTCGAAAAACGAACAGAACCTCGGTTTAAGTAATGGTATAAAGAATCGAAGCCGAAAAGTTTTCACTGTTACAATTCTCATGGACAATATTGCCAAGATGCCCTTGAAAACAAACTTCACAAGAACTTAAAATAGTCACATTGTATTATATAATATTCTCTGTAACAATATATTCTCTACAAAAGAAGAACTGAGATTTGCATGTACAAGGATTGAAATATATTGACAGAATATTAATTAGAACAGATCTCTCATTTTCTGTATTACCAAATCTATGCGTAAGTTGTACCACCGTGCAACAGCAAGCGTTCTTACACTTTCTCAACTCACCGTTAAGGGACCAAATATGTGAAGGCAAGCTATGTGCGGCATAAACTCGACCACTTTCTTCATCGGCATCGTCAGAATCGAGTTGCGGTAGGCCTAATGCCTGGCCAACACCGACTCCTACGGAAGATGCGAGAGCACCTTGTTCCCCCGAAGAAAGATCTGGTACAGAACTTAAAGAACGAGCACGTTGTCTATTATCCCCGGAGACTCGTGAGGTTTGTGACTGACTGCCCTGTTGGTGCTGATGTTGCAACACACTGACCGTTCCTGGGAGGGAACGTAGCACTGAAAATCCTTGCATTGCGGTCTCATTACCCTCGGTAGAGGATTGTCTATTGCCTCCAGCAGACTGTGGTACAGTACTTGCTTTGGCTCCCATTCCAATTAGAATAAAAGATGATCCGTATTTGATTGAAGATTCGTGTCCTTCGGTAATAATAATCCTGTATTTCCACCAGAACAAAATAAAAAACGATGTCTTGTGTTTCTTGCCCTGGTAATGGAGCACACTCGGCTACAGTTCAAGCGTATAAGTTTCTTATCCTTTTGTTCTTTAACTTTATCAAAGAGCACCCAGAAGCTTGGACGATTTCACCGGCAAACTTATAACACTCTGAGATTTAATTTAGGCCGGAATTTAGCAAACATTCGCCATGATAAGCAAGTCATTTCGTTTAAAAGCATACCAGCGGCTCATCACGCAAAACATCCCCCGACATCTTGCGACAAATTTCCTAGAATTCAGAATGGTTGCTTCTGCAGATATTCCACTTTTATCACATGGGGCTCTATCTCGTGCTAGGCAAGATTTCCCTAGTATTACAAAATTTACTATTATTGAGTTGCATCTGCATCGCTCGCATCGTTGTTCTGCAAATTTTATTTATATGAAGGTATCCGTTATTTGTTTATCAATTTTGTGTAATGGTAACCTTACACGTCACATTCATTTTCTTGGTTACAACGTAAAATCAATTTCTTGTAATAATTAAATGATCCCATAACGCAGATTTTGATTTTTGCCAATTTTTTTTTCTTTTCGGCGTGTATTTCAACTTATTGTTAGCCAAAGGATATAATTTAAAAACAAATGCAACGAATTCCTGAATCTTGTGAAATTTTATGGGTAATTTTCAATGTGGAGCCTTTCAAAAAGTTTTATGATAAGAACTCTTCTAAAAGACCAGTTGACCAAAGCAATGTCAGGAAGGAATTTAATACTATATAACAATATATTATGTATTAAATTAACATCTTTCTCAATTTTTAATACTCATTAAATATATCGAGGAAATAAAACCTAATCTTATTTCTGCTGTTTGCCGATTACCAAAAGAGGAACTATTTGGACGAACAAAAAACCGGTTAAGAAGTAGTTTCTGCTTTTACATAAACCTTTAAAGAAGTAACGTCGTCTTGCTTTACGATTCGCGTAGCTAATTAAATATGATGCAGATAAGTATATAGATGCACTCCAATGTATTAAGTATACAACTTCTGTACTTTTGGAATTATGATAAATGTACTCAAAAATAAAGAGGATCGCAGTATAGTAAAGACAAATGATGGTATACATACATTTTTTTAGAAATACAGAGAGTGTATGTGTGTGTTTATGTGTGTGCACGGTGTATACAACAGATGTACTTGTTATAAAAATATCTAAAGACATAGAGAATTTTAATATATGAGTGATAAATTTTAAAATATTAAGAATGGCACATACTTGGTAAATTACTTAGTAGGTTTGACATAAGTTATGAGTATCAGCCTTTGAATCAGGGCTCAGAGAGCTCCAATGAGTATTGCTACATCTCTGTAATTGCAGTTTAGTTTTGATATGGTCATTAGCATTACATATTTTATCAATTTCATAATGTTCGTATACTAGATTATCTACCCATCGATCCAAATTAAAACCAGTCTCACTCTCAATGTCACCTGGATATACACTTTGCGCATCAATAGTTGCAGATTTCAAAACACTTGAAAACTTCTTAGTCACTCCGTCTGAAATGTCATATGCGCCAACACATGTATTATGCACTTTGTTTAGTTTTGCAGATTCAATCTTCTTATTTTTCCAATAGGCTAGAGGTGTCACCAAAAAATTTATCTTCGCTATTAGCGAAGAATCTGCTACTATTAACAAATGCCATGTTCCCACAACTAGATGTTCGTTAAGTTGCGGTTTAATATATCCTGCCTGCAAACCAACAATATCTAGTGTACCACAGATGCCACTAGAATTTATAATTTACAAGACATAAATCTTAAATTACCAGTGATGTATCCTCGAGGTGCAAATTATTGATATATGCTAGTTTTCCTTGTGGATCCACCCATAACACTGTTAAATTTTGTGGAGTTGGGACAGCTTCGTCCAATGCGTAAGAGAGCACTGGACTAGCATATGGTCCTATACTGCCCAACAAATTTCTAAATATTTGCTCTTTTTGATCATACTCGGTACTAACCGAAAGACTGCGTATCTTTCCTAGCCAAAATTTGTTGGCAGATAAATTATGCCTTAGATGAACCAGTACTTCGACTTGTTCTAACGGATTGTGTTCAATTATTGACTGATCATTAGATAGGACATTGTTTTCTGCGAGAATTAAAATTCCGGCAAATTGATTTTCTTGAAAATAAGCTGTTATTTCCAGAAGACGAATATTCCTATTTGTTATATTCAGTCTTTGGAAAGCAAGTCTAGCCAAAGAATTTGACACTGTGACTAAAGCATCTTCTGCCAAGGGACTTAGATCTGCATAATTGTATAAACTTTGCCAGTAAGCATCATAACCTTTTGCTCTAGCGGTTTTATTTACTCTTTCAGGATATAGCCAGTCCTCTACCTTATCTATAATTCTTTGATCAATAATGGGTTCAAACTTCCGTGCAAAAAATAAATTGCGATCAGCTGTATTGCGTATTCTATTAAAATCCTGAAGTTTAAAATCATTCGGACTACAACCACACCAATCGACTACAGCTTTGTACTGGCATTTACAACCTAATTTTCTTTTCCAATTCGTTACATGCAGATTATTGTCTATATATGTATTACAAAATCTTGAATTACGTAAAACAGTATGAAAAAATGACTCAGCAGGCAGTAGAGTATATTGAAAAACTTTCAAAAGACCCGTTACTAAATTATCTGGGTTTTGATTAGCAACATATTCCACAAATTCTCGACTTAAAGCTATCCAATCGCTACCACCATCAATTTGAATACCTGTAAAATTCAAAAAGACAATATTAGAAAAAAAAGTACATTAGTGAAGATTACGTAATAATACATTATAATTAGTATACCATTTGGCAGTTTTCTATCACCGACTCGCCACATACGAGCCTCACATTCTACAAAAGTTTTATCTAATCCTTGTTTTGTAATAAAACGCTGAACTTCTCTGCCATGAGACTTCACAAAATTCATCCCCTTATTCCAACTAAGAAATTCAGTTAAGTGAGCATTACTTTTTACAGGAAAATCAGATTCTGACAAATTTACTAGGAACTCCCAATCATGATTATATGCAAGCATTTCTTGTGCAGACTTTAAAAGAGTCGTTAATAGACTTGCTCCACCCCAGATGCTTGCATGTCGCAAACCTTCTCCTCTGGCAACTTTAATATTGTTCGTCTTACACGATCTCTCTACTTCCAACATCTCACGATATAGATAGTCTTGTCTCTAAAGATATCGATAATAAAGTAATATATGCAAATAGCTAATATTATTTAGTTCACATACATCAGAATAACTTACTGCATCGACATGGATATAAAATAAATGAGATGGATGGTAGAGAATTCTGATAAGTCGTTTAACCTGGCGACTAGCTCTACCGTTAACTGTCAATAAATAAGCAATACGCGCTGGTGGCTCGTCGCTATTTTTTGAACTCGAATTCCTTGCGTCCTGAGGCTTGAATCCTGTTGTAAGAAAACCAGTGTAAGTAATACTGTGTAAATGTAAATGTACACGCTATAAGAAACTATTACTTTGTATTCCAGTCCAAAAAATATTAATTGTCAAATATCCACCGCAAGATTCCTTTGGATTACCAGGGCACTTCATATTACATCTCGAGTCTGGTAAACGTTTTGTTTGAGAAGGCTTGTCCATTCCGCAGAAGCACTCGACACTGAAATTATGTGCAAAGAATTTTATTAAAAAGATACGGCACATTATCGATGATATATGTACTTCATACATTGTCTATTGACACTAACGAGTACTCAGTACCGGCATATGGATAGCCTGACTGAAGACACATAAAAGCACAATTTACTGGAGTATTGTTCCCTTTAAAAACATGATAATAACCGGAAAGCACTCTGAGCGTTTTGTCATCCTCGAAGCAACCTAAATTAATTGGTACGTCCATAAAGCCTGGAGAGTGCAGACACGAAGATTGTATTTTCTCTGGATACAATAGGCCCTGTTGACTAAGGCACGCAACATTGACAATGCGTTCTTTGCACATCTGACTCTGTGCCCGCGTTACCGCACTTACTGCCTCTCTGCCTATCACTTCGCAAATAGGTGTAAAATTTAAAAATTTGCTATCTAACTTTATTCTGGCTGTACGATTACGTTGGAACTGGAAAGATTTGTTCGGGCTGGATTGTTTATCCGGTGGCAATTTGATTTGGCGCAAACCTTTCGGTAAGCCTTCGACTCCTTCCGATTGCAAAGAATCTCCCTGCAATTTAACAATCATTATACTAATAATTATATCACTCGGGTTAACTCTAAAATTTCCATTAAACAATTTCGAAATAAGACATTGAAAAGCGAATGAGCTAAAGAGAATTTTACTCATTGTAAACTGTTTTGACACATACGAGGTTAAATACTCACTTCACCCGAAAATGGTCGTAAAGATCTACGATTTCCATTTTCAAGAGCAAAGAACATATGGGCTAAATAGATTTGAACGCAAAGCACAGTTATGCCGAACACAAATAGTATTCGATATTTTCGTAAACAACTGGATGGTCGACCGATCGAATGGTTCTTCATCATCGCCATATTTATATTTCGAAGCCGTCCCAATACTATAGACAATTCTTTCGTATTTACACTCGAAATATAAAAATTGTTCCAATGAGGATCAAAAATTTCAGAATGTACCAACAAAAATAGAAACTTCGCATTCGTACGATCATGTTATACGGTTACTTCCTAACGCCTTGTATCGAAACATTTACTTTTCGCGAAGATCGGATTACGATTTGTTTGGACTTTGTGTACACTGTTGTACACTATAAAATGATCAACAATCATGAAGAGTTACTCCAGTGTCGATCGTAATGTGTCAGTAAGCGAAAAACAAATAATATAATCATACTGATTGTAATCAACAAACCAGTAACTATGGATACTATAAGACTCCCCATCCCCGTGCATTTAACCTACTCCCCGATTTGGGGCAAGCTTGCCCCATTACCGGCAAATGCAGTGCGGTGCTTTATCAGTTTTCAGTCACTGCATTACCTTCAGCGATCCACTGAACATACTCCATCTAACAAGGGGACCTTACGTGTCCTTTCGCACGGATTTTGAAATGGTTGGAATATGTTGTTAATAAGCACTCCAATAGAGCCCTGGTAAAGTAGTTCGATGCAACGTTTCGGAATTTTCGAGAAAATTGCAGCCAAAATTTTGGGATGTATATACGGTCTAACCTGTATCGCGTCAGTAGACACCATGACATACGACGGCGCATGGCCGAATCGGTAACGCGGTACGCTACAAATCTACAGTCGTGCGGTTCGAATCCTCTTTTGGACATTTTTTTTGTAAGCGATTCATATGTCGAAGATATTTTCTTGCAAATTTTTACCTTGCAAATTTCTAATTATTTTATTCTTCGTATACATGGTATGCCGCAAAATTAATTACTAGAAACAAACCGTCAACCTAAATGAGGTGTGTTTTCTTGTAAACGTAAAACGCACAAAATGTGCAGAAATATCTCGTTTCTACAATGTGCACATTGCTTTCTCACACTGTGGTTCCAGTGTTTTTATGAAGAATATGAGCCGAGTGTATGTACAGCCATGGAAACATCCGATAGTTGAAATTAATCATAATAATTTCGTGTTACAAATTCAATATACATATTTAAAAAATACACGGTGTAATTTTTACTTTTTCTTCACCTTTTAAATGTAGAATAGAATAATTAAAAATTTCCAATGTTATTAGAAAATATCTTCGACATATGAATCGCTTACAAAAAAAATGTCCAAAAGAAGATTCGAACCGCACCACCGCAGATTTGTAGCGTACCGCGTTACCGACTTGGCCATGCGCCGTCTTATGTCATGATATCTACTGATGCGATACAGGTTAGGCCGTATATACATCCCAAAACTTTGGCTGCAATTTTCTCGAAAATTCCGAAACGTTGCATCGAACTACTTTACCAAGGCTTTATTGGTGTGCTTATTAACAACATATTCCAACCATTTCAAAATCCGTGCGAAAGGACACGTAAGGTCCCCTTGTAAGTAGCCACGTAGCCACCGTATTATCGATACATGTACTGCACAGCGTTTACGAAAATTCAAAAGTGAAAATATATTGTAATATATTCGGGTGAATCCATTGCCCTGGATAGAAATAGATCAACGGAGACTTAGTTAATTTAGTCTTATACATATTCGGTTTGTTTGTTGTTCTTGAATTCTCCAGAAAAGCACAGAACGTATATGTATGTTGTATCTACTTAGCGTAGTATAAACATGCGTTCTGCACTTTTCTCGCAAGTTTAGTCCGAGTTGGTCCGAGTGCAGGAATAAAAAAACCAACTTATCATGTGCAAACAACACAAATTAAACGGTCGCTTTAATTATACGGATTAATTCCAAGAATTGTCTTTTTGGGAACTTTTATATTTTATGATAGAATTACGGATATAGAATATTGATAATCAAAGTCTAAAAGTGAAATCCTACAAGTAATGTATTCGTTACTTATTGAGATGATGCGTTAAATCGTCGGCCATACTTCCGCAGCTATTCCTTGCTATTCCTGTTCAGAGGATCATGGCAACACCGCAGGTTTCGATCGTCTAAAATTGATGGTAACGTCAAAATATATTTCGCCGAATTACCGACTATCTACCCGATTGCTCTTTTAGTTCCATGTCGAGGAGCCTGACATTGCAGATGGAGTGTTTTCCCGTGCGAGACAGGGGGCTGAATTAATCCCATAAGGATGGGGTGTCTTATAGTATCCATGGTTACTGCTACAACCGTATTACACCATTGTGTTGAACTCGGATGGTTACAGTTTTGAAACTTGTATAAGTTAAGGTTAGGTCTTATGCGAAATAGCAGGTAAATCGTAGTACGTATGTAGTAAGAGGAGCGCGTACACCAAGTTTTTAAAGTGTAAAGAACTAGAGAAATGGCTAACACGCGAATAGTTCATAAACCAAGAGAAGACGATGTGCTGGAGTGCTTTCTTTATCCGAAATTCTGTTACACAACGAGCGCGGAAAATGTGACAGAAGAAGCACTTGTTCAAGAGATTACCAAGTACAATGAAGAAATAGAAGTCTTCACTAGCAACTATATTTGGCATAACGATACTTTAACATTCCGTCCCAGAACAAAGCAAGCGTTATTATTAGATAGATTATTGCAAGCTTCCACCTCGGTAGAAGGTAAGCACTGAGATTATTAGTTAATCATTATGCTCTCTAGGTTATTTGTTTTCAATAGTAATGTACTTTTTCACTAGATTATCAGTCATTACCTCACATTTACGCCACATTACGCTTTGACGAAGATATAGGAGACGAATGGTTTACCGTGTTTCTCATATTTAGACTTACAAAAGTTTTCGATGGGTTAATCGCAAGATTAGTAGATTCCGATGGAGAATTTCTGTTGATCGAAGCTGCAAATGCTTTACCAACATGGGCTAATCCAGATACATGCCATGACCGTGTCTTTATTTATAATGGACAGATTCATGTCGCACGTGAGAAAGAGAGGTCTCTTTTCAACATATTAAATAATCTTTATAGAAGTCCACAATTTTATAAAATGTCAGATCAAGTGCAGGTAATATTGAACAAACGTATAGATTCTTACCCCGAGGAGATTGAAAAAAGAAAACATAAAGCTAGGGCCTTTCTGCCAGAAAAAGCAGCATCTATCTTGCGACAAGAACCCGGTCTTATTGCGGCAGCGATTAGGACAACATGTCATTCAGATCCGCTCGAACGAAAAGTAAAATAAAACTATTATATTTTTACTCCTTGTTTCACTGAAATTTTATCTTTTCGAAATGATTTAACAGGTGTCGTTTTATAGGTATGCCGAGCGATGAGATATTTTCCACCGGAACAACGAACTATGGTTAATATTAAAATGACTAAGTGCTTATATGCAATGGCGATGCACAGTCGATATACAGGTGATCCTCGAACAGGATGGAATTTACCGCCAACAAATAGTTCCATGTACAATGCGCATGCTCTTGGAGTAAAAATAGCATGTGGGTTGGAGATGTTGGTAGCTCAAGCCAACACAAAGCGTAGAGAAAATATGAAAGAAAATGCACAAGAAAACGATCCCGAATCTGCAAAAACAACGGATCGTGCTTTAAATGCTTATCTTGCACGTTTAGAAGGCAATGGATATTTTAGAGGATTAGTGGAGGGCAGCAATCAACATGACAAGCTCCTACTTAGAGCCAAAGAGTACTTTATGAATCGTGCGGATTTGCTACATCATTATTTACGATCTGATAAAAGTGAAGCTGAAAAGGTTTTCGAAGCCTGGGAAAGCTCACAAACGAGTGATATTGAAATGCACGGTACTTCTTAAGCTGTTAAACAATAATATTAATCATTAGAAAACGTATATAATTATAAGATTTGCATCATACTAATGTTGTTTTGTAGAAGATGAGACTGCTCTAAGTCCTGCTGATAGCGACAGTTGGTTGACCGTTGATCCAGCTCAATTGGAGATGCTCTTAAATCAGCAATGGGGTATCGATAAAGACAAGAAATGTGACAAAGAGCCACTGAGTCTTAGGGAGAAAGTGCAAATGTTTCTCAATCAAACCAGTGACATTGATGGCGTACAATTTTTAGAGTAAGTTTCAGTTTTATTTTTATATTGTATTAAAGATACTCTTTGGTAATAATATTTACTGTGTATCATTGATTGTTTAACAGAGGACAGTCTTGCGACGATGTAAGACAAGATGCAGAAGATAGCGGAAGAATAGAATTTGATGCAGATGTATTCGATAGTACACTGCGAGATATTTTAGACTTGGTTGTCCCAGGAAGTGAAGGAGAGTTTGAAGGTAGTTCCGAGGGATCTCTAGGTGGTGATGATGAGGATAAAGGAGGTGAAATGGATAAATACATGCGGTTATTAGATTCACAATTAAAAGCAGAAATCGTAAAGGAAGAGAGTGCTACCGATAAAGTAGATATTGATGTAGTAGAAGAAAATTTGATGCAAAGTATTGAAAATGAAGCTGGTGGCTCAGGTCCAGCAGGAAATATAATTGGTGGCCCAATGCGACGACTTATGCATTTACAACTACAATCACCCACAACAGTACCACCTGACTTACAAAGCTAATGATAATCGCTATATTCCTTTTTATGGAAAGTATAAAGCAATTAAAACATTTACTTGACTGTCCTTCACAAGGTACTAACATAATCTTTTCTAATTTCATGCACAATTTCTGACATTCACAAATTAGTATGTAATCTTTGAGAATTTCATATATAGAAGTGCATAGCCATTAAGAAGTAATAGAACAATTGATATCCGTAATTAACAACAGCAATTTCACATTCCATTTTATCAGATATTGCTTCTTTTATCCAAGACTAACGTAACTACCGTTTTTTTAATAATACGATATAAGGAAGAACATTAATGCATCATTAGAAAACAATCGTGTCACTTACATCATATAAATGCCATTTCCTTTTTACTCTTGTAAATACGTCCTACTAATAAGTCAAACTTTTTTTATTAAGAAGTTGATTATAATTTTTATTGATAAGAAACACAATGTTACAACATGCAGACATGCACATATGTGTGAACATGTGCGCATGGATTTACATATATGCATTAATGCATATACGAATGTATATAAGGTCAATAAAATAACCCTATATTATATTTGCCAAGTTAAACATTCTGCTCGTCGCCGAAAATTAATTACTTTAATGTCTTGAACCATTTTGGTACTTTCTTTTCGTTTTGCCTCGACAAGTGCCCACTGGATGCGGGTTGTGGATTATTATTTACACTTGCAACTTGCGAACTCGTGTCTTCATCAGAAATGGAATTTCGCTTCTCTCGTATCTGTGATATTCTACATACTCAAGCATATTAATATAAATATGTCAAACTTTGTTTATTATTATACTGTTATTATCCAATACATTTTAATTATAAAATTTAACTTTATAATAATATCATTCATATTATTCCCTCTGTTATTATTAATTAAAGTGTTTTACCTGTATTTATTAGCTTCCATCCCAGCGATTTGTGGGTCTATCATTTTCGTTTTAGCAAATGCACTGAGAGAGGTAGGACCTGTAAAATGAATAATGGCAGAAGGAACAAGACCCTCGTCGATCAGACGTGCAGATAGATTTAAAATATGTTTTGGTGGCGTAGTATCTGTCAAATAATTGAATAAAATCTTTATATAAATTATCATTTGAAGCAGAATTCTTATAGATCTTTTATAATGATTACTTACAAATAGTAAATGTGCTATTCGGATCATCTAAATAATTTTTAACAAAATCGTTAATAGCTTGAACTTTTTCTAGTGGTCCAAATAAACCCTGCAATACAAACTGGTCGGGAAATTTTATCCTTATTATAGCAGATTTATATTTATGTAACTGATTTAACATTCGCTTGTCATCGTTCAATTGTCTTTGTGCATTAGTTAAAAGTGGAGCATCTTCTAATTCTTGTCTCATACGCTTGACATCTCTGAGTAACAATTTTGCATCATTAACTGTGAGATCAAAAAAGTCCTCAGGAAGTTCTTCTCGTGGTAATGCCTGTGTAGCGGCTTCATTAAAAATTAAAGCGTTTCTTTCTCCCAGCTAGAATAAGAAATCATTCTCATTAGATAGATGTAAATATTTGTCCAGTTTATCTATACGTATATACGCGATTATAGATTATCACTCACAAATTCTATATTTGCATCTTGCTCGTTGCTTTTGCTCGAGTTCACAGAAAAGGACATATTCATGTTACCGGTATCTTCATTATTCAATTGTATAGAATCCTTCTGCTTGCCTAAAATATTTTCAGTGTTATCATGTAAAGGTAATCCCTCTAATTCTGTTGCTTGTACTTTTACTACAGTTACTATGTCCATTGCTGTATCAACATTTGTCAATGGATGAATTGTGCTTTTTATTGCATTGTCGGTACTAAATTTAGGTAGCATTTGAGGCTTTGACTGTTCCGAGTCACAATTTACCAATCTAAATGTTGCTCTGCCATTATTAATTCCTAAAGATGTTAATGCTGTGTCTTGCAAATCCTTTCCACAGATCTGACGAAAATTAAATAAACATTAATACAGGGACGAAGTATATCAATTTTGGTATACGCACCTTACGATTCGTGTAAATGAGAGCTGCTCGGTGGAAATCTGTAAGAGGGCATAAACTTTGTAGCACTCGCTTTAAAGTATCGGTCGGTTGAAATTCACCCGTAAGCCGCCTTCCACTTTCCAATCGAATACCTATTGTGAGATTATTGCTATCCATTCCTTTATACGGAATCATTTTTAACTCCGCATTATTTGGTAATTCGGCGAAGCATACTACATTACTGTCCAAAACTTCATTGAAATGCCTAAGGGAAAAATGCATCGATTAATAACGAACTTGTGAAATATCAGGTTCTTTGGATACTCTTACTTGACATCGTATTCATCCACATTGTAGCCATGCTTGCTGCATGCCTCCTCTAACACCTACAAACATAAAGTTCAAATATGAAAATCACGTTGTTGATACTCTTCAGTGTGCATCGTGTTTGAATAAAAAACCGCTAGTATCGAGAACTTACTTGCAAAACTGTAGTATTCGGGGAAACTTCGACTGCTTGCCGTTGACCGTTCGGCTTGAAAACAATGACAGTTTTGTTTGCCGCCATACTCCGTTTAGAAAATTAAGCCGTCATGTAACCAACCATTGAGCAAACAGCTGATCAAAAGTGACCACTTTTGTTTCCATAAACACTTTTCATAAATTCGCTACCTTGTCCAAGTGTCTATCCACTGTTTCAATCCTAATAGACAAGTTATTTTTGGCTAAAGATGTAAACGGGATACTACGTTACTTGACGAAAGACGCGGATGAACAAGATAAATTCTCCATTTAGCACGAATAAAGTGGGCTGCCGTTGGCAACGATGATACGTCAAAATAAATATACACATATACTCATTCGTATAATCTAGACGCAATCTCGGTGTAGTGGGAAATGGACAGTAATGAAGTGGCGACCCTGGTATATCTTACACGTTTCTTTTATCGCATCGTAACGCGTTTACGTTTCAAAAACGATCTATGGAAACAAAATGTCTGCGCGTTGCTTTATGTTTACTGGCAGATGTCTGTATGAAACGTGACGTATTGGATGTGGTTCTACAAATGAATCGTAAAATGCGAGAAAATCTGTGCTGTGATGGCCGTGTCCTTTAACCGGTATCTTATCTTGCCGGAGATTGAGAAAAGTGAACTGCAAGTTGATTCGGAGGAGAAGAGTGGATACACGAATGAGAATCCGACGAGGAATACGGCCCGTGGCCCGACAACCCCCGTGAACCCAGTAACCGTACCTCTCTGTGTTTTGGGTGAGGTTCAGTTGCGTTTTCTATGCCCCGACGATCTCGAAGAAGTTCGAGCTCTTTGCCAAGACTGGTTCCCCATAGGTAAGAGATTCGTCAAAGATTCCACAGCTGCAAAGAGGTGTCTCTTTATGTTATTGGTATAGACAATTTTCCGTTCACTTTTTGTCATAGAGCAAAAGATCTATGTTTACCTGTCGTGTAGAGAGATGCGCAGAGCTCAGTCAAATTATATCCAAAGCAAGATCAAGCGTCATTAAAATGTCATACTATGTCCTGCATTAAACCATATTTAATAATACGTATGCAAGATTATATTTAAAAGGTGCCGATTGCTTTCTGCATAGATTACCCATACTCTTGGTATGAGGATATAACGAGTTCTTCGAGATTCTACGCGCTTGCAGCCGTATATGGTGGTGTAATAATAGGGCTCATTGTTGCGGAGATCAAGCCTTATGCGAAATTAAATAAAGAGGATCGTGGTATCTTGTGCTCCAGTTTGGGAAAGGATTCTTTAGTTGGGTACATCCTTAGCCTGGGAGTGCGTCGGGCTTATCGGCGAAATGGAATTGCTTCGCTACTTTTGGAACAACTGTTAGCACATGTAACTGCCCCTGAGCGATCTTCTGTAAAAGCAGTCTTTCTACATGTTCTTTCTAGTAATGCACCCGCTATACTCTTCTATGAAAGATGTCACTTTCGGTTACACAGTTTCCTTCCATATTATTATTTAATTCGTGGCAAGTGTAGAGACGGTTATACGTATGTGCTTTACGTTAATGGAGGACACGCGCCGTGGGGCATTTGGGACTGGCTACGTCATTTAGCAGGTGTAATGGCCAGTTTAGGACCATGTAGAGTACCACGTTGGATATGGCGACGTCTTCTCTGGGCTACGACTGTTCTTTCATACCATAGATGATACATCGACAATAGATTGGAATTGTTTCTTGTTCTAAATTTTAAAGAATTACAGAGAAACGCAATATGTAACTAATACACTGATACATACATTTGTTGCGGTACTATACAGACATATATCGTTCAACATCGTATACCGAATTCCCAATGCCATCAGTGAATATTATTATCAGTATTACTAATTTAAATGAGAGTTGTATTAAGGAGAGGAAGCATCGAATCATTGCTTCGCGAAATAAACGAAGCTACAAATTTTTAAGGATCATTAAATTTTTTCATGTTAATGCATAGGGCAAAAAGACTTTTAAATTTCAGTCGTGTGCATTAAGTGCATTGATAAATCGACAAGTTACACTTGTATACTTTGAATTTCATTGTGTCTGCTAATTCTAAGTATCTTGATATTTTTATTCGACTCAAGATAGTTTTTAATAATGCTTTTCACGTTTTGCTTTGACATTATGGATATAAGATCGATTCATGTGGTACATATACATTAAGACGATAAATACTTAAATGCTGTGAAACGAATGATACGAGTGTATAGTGATATATATACTTTCATTATCATATGCTTTATGCTCGGTAGTTCATCATTAATGGAAACATTATGCTACTAATAATATAAACACTTTATTTAAACAATTGCACACTATATAACTCATTCACTTTATATATCACAAAATAGTTGCAACATTTATTGCAGGATTCAAGTGCATGTTCTGCTTAAGTTCGGCTGTGCATGTATTCATTAGAAAAGTGACAAATACGTGATTTATAATAGGCATATAGTTTGCCCCTATAAATACGTTTAAGGAAAAGTGCGTTTTTCTACTTATCTAAAAAGGCTCGCTTACCTTAAAGGTGTTCAGTGATGTTATACAATGCGAATCGTTAATACGCAAGGGCGTATATTTATACATAATGTAAATATAAGTAAAACACAGTCTTTGTATATACCAGTGTAATAAAACAGTTTGTAATAAATTGACATATTATGATATGTAAGGAAATATTTTTTATTCTGGTTACGCTCAATAATATTCAATAATTGCGATAATTACTAAATATGCTGATTTAGAAAACAATTCGGTAATACATAAAACCATCACTTTTGCGAATATGTATACTTACAGTCGATATAGTAAAAGTAATTCCGTATTTCTTAGAGGTTATATTACACGTCCATCGCAATATAGCATAATCCACAGGAGTAAACAAAATGACGAATATTGTTGATTTACGTCCAAACAAAAATTTGCTGAACTTAAGTTTTGAAAAATACCAAATTTGTCGAAACGAAGTGCCCAGTATATCGGAAATTACTTTAAAAAAAGGTATAGTTTATAGATAAGTTTGAGTGGAATAAATTGTTAGAACAGAACTCAACAAGTAGGTAAGATTATTGAAATTATTAACATTTAAATTGAATTTTTTAGATGTATATAGATTAGAAGTTAATGCCAATCAGGAATCCTGGCTTGAAGCGAGGCTCTTTGCATTTCATAATCATTTATGCCTAAATACATATGACGGGTCATGTTGGTTCATGACAGCAGACTGGAATGTATGGCAATTAAACAAAAATGATTCTCTCAAACAGGTTTATACAATGAGAATTCCAGATGTTACATCAGCAAATGTGTCATATAACCCATCTTTTCAGTTTAGTAGATCTGATATAGTTGTAGTTTCTAATGGGAAAGACTGTTTAAACTTATTGTTAACAGATAAGTCTGGGAACTTTAAAATTTTTTTCCTGGAAAATGCAGAAAGTGGAGTAATATTTGACGTACAGTTTGTAGAGCCAGAAACTACAATTATTGTGACAATGTGCGCTATTATTGACAATGGCGACAAAAAGTGTACACAGTTATGTTTATTGTATTACTCTTGGGACAACCCATCAAGTGATTTGGAATCTTTTCGGTTTCTACGAAAGCAAGTTTTAAAAATTCAGGGTACAGTGGAATATGCATATGTGGAAGAAAATGGTCATTACTTACATGCAATTGCTCAGAATACTATTGCATTTGAGAAAGCTTCGTTGGAGAATGCCCAACACTGCGCAGAGATAAAAATACCAAAGTATTGCTGGTCCCAAGATGAGGACACACTTACCGTATGGCTGAAATTACCAGAGAAATTTAATGTAAATGATATTAAAGTAAATGTGTTACCAACTTCATTATCAATTAGTATCAAGGACAATGTTTTAATACAAGGGGAATGTCAACATAGATTAACAGAAAATTTAGCTACCTGGAAGTGTGAACAAGGCACACTACAACTGGGATTAGTAAAATCTGAAACTGGATTAATGTGGAGTGAATTAATTGAAGGTGATACTGGAGCAAAACATTTACCTAACGAAGTACTTGTGGCTGAGGTTCATTCCAGGTAATACCCTTGTAGAAATTATATGTTATAATATTCACGTATCAATAATAAAATTCGTAGATCCAAATACTTCTTATAATACACGAAATAGTAATTTTCAGATTGGCACATTTATGCACGAATCAATCTGACGACAGAATAGAAGGACAACCATGCTTAGGATTTAATGCGGAACAATTGGAGGAATGTGATCTAGAAGGGAAAGATAATGTGCTCCAAAGGATCGATCTTGTCACACACACTACCACACATTCCTGTACATTGAGTGCTACTAACCGTATACTTTTTACACATAAAGTTAAATCGGGACAGGCAATATGTCTTCGCCATGATCATGATGGTTGTGTGTGGATAATTAATTCAACAGAAAGTGGTCAATGGAAAATGGAACATACTTTTACGTACCCCGGTTTTGGTTATGTTGAAGCAAGTAAGAGAAACAAGAAATTCTGCGTGTCCCCTGTTGGTAAGATTATGCGGTGACCATTAGTTTATTATTCCTTATTATTTGATTAATTACATTCTGCATTTTACAGATAGAACCTATGTGGCTGTTGTTGAACATATTAAACATATATTCATTTATGAAAGACCTAGTATTAGTTGTAATATTGGCAAGCAATGGATCATAGATTTAGAATGTGAAACGTCTATTATAGGTGCTGTTGCTACAAGTCGATACTTACTTATACTTACTAAAAATAAGTTATACAAAGTGCAAATTTATGTTTAAGTTGTCACTTATTACACTACGTAAAAGTAATAAATACTATACATTATTGTTTAATAAAATTTTCTTGTACTCATATTTATGATACAGTAGATTCCCGTATAGCCGCGAATTCGTATAACGCGCCAAAGATTTCGCAGACCATGTTTTCATACAACGCGATTCCTCGCAGTGTTGCCAGTATTTTTTAACCTAGAAAATGTAGCTGTCATGAGAAAACACTGGGTGCATCCAGAAGCACGATCGCTCACTGAGCGCTCACTGAACACCCTAGATTTGCCCTAGATTTGTTTCTGATACAAACGCTCTGTGAGCTGCTTAGGGAGGATTCACACCTTGGCAGAAAAGCAGCGACCAATCAAAACTCGCGCTGGTAATCGACAGTTTCTGGGTATCGATTCTGTAACTTTTATCGTAGTGAAAATGCGAGCCATCTCACATTGCCTGATTCCGTAACTTTCATCACAGTGAAAAAGCGAGCCATCTCACGGGAGTTCGTGCGACAAGAAATTCCTTGTCGAATGATGAAATGTGAGAGGGAAAGAATGAGGAAGCCAGAGGGAGCGAAAGAGAAACCATTACAGCGCTTTCATAAAATTTATAATTGTAAGGTTATAAAAGCTGTCATTGTTTCACACAAACTCCCGGCGTCTAAGAAAAAGTTGTAAAAAGAAATGGCAATATTTCTCATGGCTGCTTTATTATTTGCTGACGATTATTATTTTGATTAGATATTTTGGTGTTTTAATGTATTGTTTTGATGATATATTGATTTTTCTTTTATTTTCACGGTTATATCGTAACCTGCCTCTTCCAAAATCAGGATGAGACCGCATAATATTTATAAGTATTTGTTTCTGTTTTTCTGTCGCTTCTCCTCATGTTTCCTTCCTTCTTTTCTGCGATTTGATACTTTTATTTCAAACATTTATGGTTATGATCAAGGTACAGGTTCTGATAAAACGTTGTACCCCGCACTGGTAAATCTAGTAATTTCGTATTTTCACTTTGATGTTACAGAATCAAGCAAAAACATTCACGTGAGATGAAAGTGCGACAAGTGAGTGATCTCACTTGAATTACAGAATCGATACCCTGCTTTTCACAGAAACAGAAAAGCAAAATGACTGCTCAGTACCAGCGCGACTTTTGATTGGTTTCTGCTTTTCTGCTTTCTGTTTTCTGCCAAGGTGTGAATCCTCCCTTACAATGAGCGGTGTGAGCGTAGTTTCCAGTCGCTCACACGTTTGTATCAGAAACAAATCTAGGGCAAATCTAGGGTGTTCAGTGAGCGGTCGTGCTTCTGGATGCACCCACTGCTCCTCCGTTACATACAGTACATATACATCTGCTTTCCTTTTACAGAGTACCGAAGTAAATTGAAACATTTTAGATCAGTTCGATATATCCAATCAAATTCACCTTGGTTTATAAACCAATCATATTCGAAATACGATCTGATCCATCGTAAGATGCTGATCCAGCTGACCACCTTGGAAAACAGCATGAAGAAATCATGTCATTCGTTGTTCATGCTTCTAAGTATCATGTGGACTGCAGTGGACTGGTTGCAGCAGTGTGCAATGGTGTGCAACAGAGGGAGACAACTCTTATGTAGGAATTTGGACCTGTAATAGTACTCTTTTTACTCGGAATTATTATAGATGGCGGCACGTAGCGAGTTCACAGCATGGCGGTGCTGCAAGTGTGCACATCACACAGACACAAAAGTACTGTGGCATAGCATAACTATAAGCAGTTAAATTAGACAGTGCAACGTATATAGGCACTAAATTCGCATAAACATAGTGATACAGTGCATTTCTATATATATTTCGACTTCTATTTCTATTTATATTTTTTATATTTTATATTTATATTTTCATACATATTTCTATAATTTATATTTATATTTTACGTTTATATACATACACATAAAATTAGGTCTGCAAATTATATACGAGAGTTTGCAATCTCCGAAGGAGACATTTTAAAAAGGGACTTCCCGATAATTGTAAAGCGGGTATATTTGGCATAGAGATACAAAATATCCTCATCACGTAATATGAAATATAAAATCTATTAGACTTCTCATTTCGAGATAGATAATACAGTAAATATAGATAGAGAAGACAGAGAATAATAAACGTACCTTTAAAAAATAGAAGTTTCGGCGTTAATTTGAAAGAAACCGTTAAGAAGCGTATAATTATGTTATAAACAGTTCTCCGATCGTTGCGAACCGAGAGCTGCCGAGAGCACTCGAGCTTACAGCCGAGCGCGCCCGAACTTAACATCGGAACTGATCGGGACTAATCGGACTGAGCGATGAGTGGTGGGGGGTCACACGCACGCGGCGCGCGACATTTAATCACTTCGCTCTCGGGCCTCGAGCGAATAGGTCTTGTGTGTAAACTCCTCGGTCATCCGAGGTCGCGGGCACTGTCACTTGCCATGGGCTACCACACGTGTGGGTCCCAAGTGTTATAGCACTACATACAAACATTTCCAGTGAGTATTTCGATATTTTCTACACTGTATTACTACCCTCTACCAATTGAAACAGTCGGTTATATTTTTTTTTCTTTTTGATTTTCAGTGTTTGTATCAAGTGTGTGTGTGTGTGCCCTATCCTACCATGGGGGATCCAGTGTTCGCGATTTCATGCGCAGGACTACATCGTTTACAGTAAGTGTTTTGATAACTTCTACGATTAATTATTACGTTTCGTTAACTTGGATTACATTTCTTTTCGCTTTCTGTTTAAAGTGTCAACCCAATCTATTACTGTTGAGGGGGATCCGGGGGTTCCGGTTGTCGGGCATTCGACAACGCCATTTAGAGTGAGTATTTAAACAAGTTTGAATATCGAATATTATCGCGTTGATCTCCCAAAAATTATTTATGTTAATATTTTTTTTTCTTTTTTTTCAGAAATGGTGCAACACTGGTGAGCCGGTTATGTATCGTACATACATATTGCATGCTATATTATGACACTGCTACATCAAATTTTTGCATGTTCCGCTTAAAATTTATTTTTAAAACTCTTGTTTTCAATCACACAACACTTGCATATTTTTAAATTTTATTGAACATCAAATGATGTTTTGATTTTCTTTTCAGTTTCCTAATTTTACGCTCTTTTGTTCCAGTTTCATTTCACTTTCTCTTTTACAAGTCAATTATTTTTTTAAAATATCAATTCAAATTTTTCACAATTTCTGTTGGTTTCTTCATGTAGTATAAGAAAGGTTTCATCGTGGAACACATTAAGAATCAACACTGAAGATTAGTTAACATATATTATAGTTAAGATTATAGTTGTAATTAAATAAGATTTAGGTATTAAGATTAGTTGTAATTAATAATTAAGATAAGTTAAGATTAGTTATCAGGATAACGTTTTCATCGTGGGACACATTAAGAATCAACACTGAAGATTAGTTATAAGATTAGTTAAGATTATAGTTATAATTAAATAAGATTAACTATTAAGATTAGTTGTAATTTAAGATAAAAGTTAAGATTAGTTTTAAGCTTAGTTAAAGTTATACGCTTGGCGCCAAGCGACACTGTAAAGATCGATGTAAAATATTGTACAGAGGTGAATCGACAGACTTCTTATTCTGTCTATTCTCCTTTCGGGAAGGTATTAGCTTCATCCTCCATTTGATTTATGTTTGGATGACTTTTTCATAAAGTCGTCCAAATATATTTCACGTGGATATTCTTTGTTTGATTGAGCCTATACAAGGCTTTAGAGTAGTTTACTTTTTAATCCTGCTAAGCAGGGACCACCGGGTCGGGTCTCAAAGCAGCCACCTCCGCGTGGTGAGACCTGGTAACTCAGGTTATCCTAGATACAAAATTGTATGCTTTTGCATCGAGGATCACCTCAGGCCAAGAGCTGCGCGCGCTTAGCGATAGTTTCTAGTTAATAGAATCTGTGATCTTTTGGTAAAAATTTGAATTGGCATACTCAGCCTCTACTATTTGACTCCCTATCCTTTTTAAAATTAGTTCTTCATCCCTCCGATTTGTATGGGTAGAGCCACGTTACCACCAGTGGGAGACAACTCTTATATAGAAATTTGGACTCGGAATAGTACTCTATTATTTAGTCGGAACTGTTATAGAACAGTTCGCATAAACATAGTGATATAGTGCATTTCTATATACATATATTTCTATATGTATATATTTCTATTTTTATTTATATTTTATATTTATATTTCTATTTATATTTTATATTTTATATTTATATTTACGCGATACACGGGCGTAGGCTTTCTGCAGTTTTCCTACGCCTTGTGCGAATGCGATGTATAAAATTCTGCAGCCATTATTCGCACAATTTATAATAAAGTATATTAACACTTTATAATGTCTTATCTCTTAATCGTCCATATTAAATGATATTAATATTAAAGTTTGGGCTGGCCCCTGTGGTTCTTCCCCCCCTGCCCTCTGCTGTAACCCCCCTTCCGGACAAATTTTCTTTTTGTGCTGCCATCTATAACAGTTCCGAGATTTATACGAACTAAAATTAGTCCGCAAATTATATATGGGAGTTTGCAGTTTGCACTCCCTGGTGTGCAATCAGTTCAAATTCGTCTAATCAGCTGTAGTCGAATAACGATTGCTTGTATTTTTTATTTAAACTGTAATAACGCTTATACGTAAAACAAATATATGAATAACAGATTCCAAATTTTGCGAATAAATTTTGTAACGTAACTTTCCAACATGTTTGGTGCTGTTAAAACATGTTTGAAACAAAGTGCAAGAAAAAGTAGAAATTTACAATTGAACAAATCATCGAAACACAAACTTAAATCCCTCCCGGGTAAGTAACACCTACAAGACACTATATTAGAAACTATACATGTATTGTTACATATGTAATTTTTACGATACTACTCCAGCAAATAAAGGATACACTTCACCAAATTCACCAATTTTTGGAGTATTCACTATATTGCGAATAACTTTACGGATTCGTTTACCATTGTTTATGAACATTCTTTATTACAACAGTTCTTTAAGTTATATTAATGGAAGTTTCTTAATGGAATGATGTGAAGTGACGTATAATGTTTTCAATGTATATCTTACCAAATTACCCTAGATGTTCCAAAGTTAGATTTTACAAGACAAACTTTATTGTAAAACACCAATGTCAACAATATTTATTTATTTATTTATTATTGATTATTGCATCATTGTTATATATAAATCATGGTTGCGATAGTTTTTCAGTATCCGCTGAGTGGAAAAAGTGATCAAAGAGTATATGTTTGGGGTCTTGCTGAACATGGAGCACTTGGAACAATGAACAGAACAATGAAAAAGGATAATATATCATACGTCCATGCGCCGAAAAGATTAACGTTCGGAGAAATACATAAAGTGATAGATATCGCATGTGGTTATGGATTTACAGCTTTTGCTGTCGATACTAAGGACAAAAATATCGTTTATGCCAGTGGGATAAATACAGATTCTCAATTGGGTAAAGACACGGCACCTTCTAATTTGTGTTGTATGAAATAACCATATTTGACAAATATGAGCAAAGTATCAAAAAATTTACAACACAAAATAGGTTATCATGAATCGGATAAAATGTTTTCTGATGACATCATAACCTTACCGAGACCTATAAAGTTACCGCTTAAAGACTCTTCAGCGGGTGTAATAGGAATGGCAGCGGGAAGAGCCCATCTGTTAATATTAACAACTGAAGGTTTATATACATTAGGTAATAATGGGTATGGCCAATGTGGTCGACCAATAATAACAAACGAGGATTATAAAAAAAATACAATTGTTCACCATATACCCGATATCAAGGGAAATCGCATCATTGCGGCAACTGCGGGCCAAGATCATAGGTATGGATATATGAGACTATATGCATCGCAGTAATGCACAGTAAATGCGTTGTATCATCCAATTTTTCTTCATTTTTTTATGATACATTAGTATACTTCTAACCGAAGCAGGTGAGGTATACACATTTGGATGGGGAGCTGACGGACAAACTGGTCTTGCGCATTATCGAAACGAATACCATCCAAGTTTAGTTAAAGGAGATTTAGCAGGACAACATATTACAAAAGTAGCTTGCACAGCGGACTGCGTACTCGCGCTTAGTGGTATGTATATCATATTTATATAATTGAAAATAAAAATCAGTAATTTTTGAATTTAATAGTATATGTTCAATTACATATAGATAAAGGAAAAGTATTTGGCTGGGGTAATGCAGAATATGGACAACTACCAGTTCATGGTGACAATCGTCAAATAAATATTGCTACTGAATTGTGTGTCCAAGAATTAGGACATATTGTCGATATTGCAACAGGAGGTTCTTTTTGCATGTTGTTGAATAGTGAGTATATACTAATTACTACATGTCTACTGCTGTGTTTAAGATTCTCACATACGTATTTTATAACTTTAGATGCTGGAAATGTTTATGTTTGGGGATACGGTATACTTGGTCTTGGGCCTGAAATAGAACAGACTTCAAAACCTACAATGATACCACAAACGTTATTTGGTAACAATGCCTATGAACCTAATATTAAGGTATGTACAATTTCATAGATATGATAAATAATTATATATTTAAGTATATTTGTTTATGTATAGTTTATATGTTTAAGTATATTTTCAAATCACTGAACCAAAAATAAGCAGAATCTTGAAGAAAATTATCTCAAACTTTTTTTAACACGTTCACGCTGGCCCTATAATTCATGTTTCTTTCCCATGGGTGGCTACTTTGAGAATATGCTGAAAATATATTCAGTTTCAGTTTTGGCCTAAATTGTGGTAAAAATTAAAATTAATTATGACTCATACTATTTTTGTGACATCACATATTTAATAATACAAAGGCGTATTCTGTATATAAAACTTTTTAATCGTAAGGCATTTCATATACATATATATTTTTAACGGATGGCATATCTTTAGGTCGTAAAAATATATTGTGGCTTGAGTCATCTAGGAGCAGTAACAAATACTGGAGATCTTTACATGTGGGGTTGCAACAAATTTGGATCTCTTGGATTAGGGCACACAAATGATCAATTTTTCCCATTAAAGGTAAATAAGCTTATTTAACTTTTATTTTTATTGAATTAATTTGAATTATGTTTATTGAGTTAATTTTTTAGGCACGACCGTAAAGGGAGTGACTTATGCAATCGCCATCGCGAAAACCGTTCGCGCGCGCGCGCGCGTGTGTGTGTGTGTCCGTCCGTCCGTCCGTGTAGATCCTCGATTTCGGAAAAACGGCTGAACCGATCGGGACGAAATTTGACACAAAAATCAAGTACACCCAAGAGCAAAGTCGGTGTCCCCTCTCAACAGCCAATAGCAGACAGGGTAATCACCGGAGACCGCGGTTTGTCTATTTTCGTGATTGAATCTCGTATTTCTACCTAAAAATCCTTTTATTCGCAATAAAATACATCGAATGATCGTTTCTGATCACAAAATGGCAAAAATCTATTATATTACAACGCCCCGCTTGGAACGGTGGAAGGCCGGTTCACATTCCCCCAGGGGGACACCGACTTTGCACTTGGGTGTACACTACTGTGAGTTGATAATAAGGTTTGTGAGCCGCCATCTTGACCCAACACAAAATGGCGGGAGATTCAAAATTTAAAAAAAATGTAATTTAAATCACCGAGGAGAGATTGTTAAAGAGGGTCAGCGCTTATGCGTCTAGAGGGGCCGAAAATTTTCACTGCTTTCAGCGCCATTTTTGCGTAACTACATAGCAAAGCAACATAGCTTACATTACAACTCCATAAGTACGGTTGATCGAATAGAGCACTGCAATTATCTCCGGGACCCGGCAAAACGGCCCCTCCAAATACACGGGCGCTGACCCTCTTTAACAATCTCTCCTCGGTGTTTAAATTTAATATTGCCGCCATTTGTAAACGGCTGAAGATAGCGGTACATGAAGTTTCCTGGCGCCAAATGGATATATACTCAAAGTATATGCCAAATTTCGTTGCGATCCGTTCAGCCGTTTGGCCGGAATACTGGACTAATGGAAATAGTGAAAAATTCATTAATTCATTAGTCCACTATTCCGGCCAAACGGCTGTACGGATCCGAACAAAATTTGGCATGTACATCAAGTATATACCCATTTGGTGCCAGGAAACTTTATGTATAGCCGTCTTCAGTCGTTTCGAAATGGCGGCAAATTCAAATCTTTTATCCACTATTCCGGTGAAACGGCTGAACGGATTCGGACAAAATTTGACATGTACATCAAGTATGTACCCATTTAGTGCCACGAAACATTGTGTATGGGCATCATCAATCATTTCGAAATGCTGCCAGTTTCAAATCTTTAATTTACTATTTTATAATCATAGTTTGAAAATCCCGTAATTTCGAAACGGTTGAAAATGACCATGCATAAAGTTTTGTGGCCTCAAATGGATATATTTTTAAACTATATGCCAAATTGTATTTGAATCCGTGCAGGCGTCTCGCCGAAATATTGGATTAAAGATTTCAATTTGTCGCAATTTTTTAATGCTTGAAGATAACCATGCATAAAGTTTCACCGCAGCAAAGGTGTATATACTCTATGTACATGTCAAATTTTGGTTCGGATGATTTAATTGTCCGGTTTTGATCACTTGGGCCTATTGCAGAAAAGCGAAGCTTTTCTGCACCCGTTAAGGCGAGCGCGAAGCGCGAGCAAAGGCGATCTTGAGGGGGTTGGCGCTTGAGCGAAGCGAAAGCGCAGGGGGCTCTGCCCCCTAGTTTAAATAGGAAATGGGCACTATTGGTACCATTATAATGTTCGTTCGACATATTGTTTTCATATAGTCAATTACATTGCTTTCATACAGAAATAATTCTCTATGCTACTCCTTAGTTCAGCAGTGAGTAAAAATATCAAACGCCACTCACTGAAAATAGCATAATAAAAAAAATTAATAAAAATCTATAGGAAATGAATAGTACATAACATACAATAAAGTACAATAATGTACACACATGATACAAAAAAGTACGATAATATACTTTTAATATTGCAGGTTGCTATGGCTGCTCAAGTAAGAAAAGTAGCTTGTGGCATTGATCACACAGTAACATTGTGCAAACCTTTTGTATAATATCTTTTGACTATGTATAATGACAAATGAATTATGATGTATGAACAACGTTTAAGATGTACTACCAGGTATTTATGTGGTTTTTAATTTTTTTTTTGCTCATGCATGCAAAGTACAAAGATATAAAGTTGGTTCTTATAACTAAATTTTGCAGGCATACATATTATATACTATTAATTTATACTCATGATGATCATATATAGGACACATTTAATATGTATATACATGTACTGTAAATGAATAATGTACAATCTGTAAAACACTTAACAGTTTATATTCATTTTGTAAATATACATATCGTTATGCTAACTTTGACAAACATAGTACTGATGTCAAACATGTGTAGCAAATTAGTCGTATTAAAACACGATTATTCTTGCTTCATGTTAATGACAGTGTCTAATTGTTAAGTACTTGTGTGGGTAAGTTATGTTTGTTGCAGTATTTTCCATAATAAATTTAAACAGAGATTTATTTTAAGAAAATATACTTTACTCAATACTATAAAGTGAAATAAATAAAGAAAAGAAAATAAATAATTGGTTGAAGTACAATCCTGCTAGTACTACTGGTACAAACTAAATTCTCATACGAAATAGTATATTTTATTTCATCTGGAAACCGGCATACACGATGGTCTGTAATAAATATTTGCATTAAAATCACATCACCAAATACAACAAATTGCATATATACATACACATCCTGTATATAAAACCTTATAGTAATGCTTTATAACATATGTATGTATGTATAACATATGTTTTATTGTGAATAAAAAAAGATTGTGATATTCATAATAATGTATAAGCTTTTATTACCTGGACACTTATATGAAGATATTGAAGAATTTGCAACCACCCACAAATACAGAGGTGGACATTCATGAATTGTACTTGCATCAAAGCATGGAAGTGTTATGCTGTGCAGATTATTACTAATCGATGTGCATGTAGAAATGCTTAAGCTTGACTGAGTGTAGTTAATAGGGTAAGAATCTCGTGATGTACAAACTGTCAGTATCTCCGAGCTTGATCCTTGTATCTAAACGTATATGCAATAGGTAAAATGTCAGTCACCATAATTTATATACACTGTAAAAACTGTACAATACAAACCTTTACAGTTGGGATATTGGATGTGTCCGTTTTAAAAAAATAGTTGGGGTGTAATTTGTAAATATTGACTGTATTTGGAGCTATATAATCAATATACGGTTTAGATGATGCCAATGCAACATAATTAGCACCACATTGTGTATTAATTAGACGTTTTGGAACTGTAACAGATATAACAAATATATGAATAGTTATTGCAATTTTATATGTACAAAAACAAATGTATATACCTTGTTTTATTCGTGATATCAAGTTTCGAATTGATATAAACTCTTCATCGGCATTACCAGTGCCCACAGAAAGTAAGTCTGATGTAGAATTCAGGACTATGTTGGACCATCTGTCTTTCGATCCATGTGTTAAAAATAACACAATTGTATCTATAATCACAGATATGAAACTTATATAAGATAAATCATATTCGCCACACAAACATTGAATAATAATAAAAAAAGTTACCAGGTACATCTTCACGCATTTTTGTTAAATGTTCTATACAATATTCTTTGTCAGATTCCGAAATGGAAGATGTGTAAGGTATAATTAGAACTACATCAGATCTTGCACCACCAGCACCTTCATCGTGTTCTTTGTTTAATTTTTGATATTGTAACCATTTTAAAACTTTAATTGACTTAGGTAAATCAAAACCATGAGTCTCTAAAACATGCAGTTAGTGTTTAGTTGAAACACAAAAAGGCTGTGTTGTTCATTGTAATAATAATATACGTAACACAAGTTAAATAACGATAGAAAATACACATAAGTACTATGCACACCGTTATTATAATGAGATGCATTGTAATTGTAGAAATCCAGAATGTTACTGCTGCTGTTAATCATTGCATTTCCATCATATCCATTAATTATAGTAAAGTTACTATTATACTGATGAATTTCTATGTTTTCTAATAGTGTCCTGTGAAAGCAAAGATATAAATTTTTTATATAGAACTTTATTGCAGATAGTTAAGTTATCGCTTACGTCAGAATACGTTGTATGGAAGTAAAAGGCCACTTTGTGTCAAGAATAATGGTCAAGTCCACCTTTATGTTATAGATTTTTTCTGTATCTGTATTTTTGCATAATGTGGTATTGCTCATTTGTGTTGCTATATGTGTAAAACAGAAAATGATTAAAAAAGCCATATTAAGAAAATTGTGTTAATGAAGTGCAAACACAATAATCAAAACTTCAGAAACATCAAAAAATTTTTGTTTTAATACTCTTAATATGAGTGTACTAACGAATGTATGTTGATAGTTTTCTTGTGGCTTGAACAGCAAATTTTTCTATCGCTTGAGGAGTAAGTGTGGCTTTAGCTAAATATTTGCTTAATGCAAGACCAGCACTGAATGCCTGTAAAAGATACACATGTCAAATTTTATATATAACAAAAATTGCATAATGATATATAGGTATTACAAAACTATATATCGAGATACCTGTGCGGACATGGTCGAATTAGGTGCCACAGAAGTAAACAATGTTCCTCGATTACATGCATGAATATTCGTATTAAATAATCCTCGTTCACCGTAATACATATCTAACACCTGTGAGAGTCGTAATTGTGAAAATTTTGAGTCCGAATCCGTCGCATGAGGACCGATTTCATCAGCAAGAATCAAGCCATCCAGATCGCCTCTAATTTCTGCTTCTGTTAGCTCCAGATTTTCATTTGAATTCAAAAAGTACCAACGTGGTAGAATTGTAGAATTCCAGCTACCAGATATTCCCATCGAATATAACTCTTCTGTAGGTCCTTGCCTCAGAGCTACTTCAGCCAAATCACCTGTAGTTATATTTGGAAAATACGCTTATAATTATAATTTTTGTTTCATATTAAGAAAATATATATCTTTATTTCCTACAAGGATTATCGGTTAACCAAAATGAAACTTAATACCTTACCAGCTAAAGTAGCGATCCATTTGTTATCCAGAGTATTACTTTCAGTAAACGTTTTTACATCAACACTGTCTTGTGAACTGTCCTGAAATAATTTGATAAGTGGAATGTCTTGATGCTCCAATGCAGCCGCAATTCCTGCAACAACAGGTCCCATGGATACCGTGCCCCATCTATTGAAGAATGTTAGGTATTTTAAACAATTATTAAACACATGCTTCAATAAAAGACAATTTTTGCTTACTCAGTTCTTATAACGCCATTTTCTACAGGACATTTACTAAGTGGGGGCTCCACAGACATGCGTGCAACATCTGGGTGGTTAGGTGGTAATTCTGGATACAATGAGTTTGGATCTCCTCCATCGTCACTAGAATCTCCTCTATTCTTTGTCATCACTTTGCTTTACATATATTTACGTTGTAATTTAATTATATTAATTACAGAGTACAAGATAATTAATCCGCAGATTGTATGTTTGCCATTTTATGTAGAATACTTACATTTGCTCAGGACTCAGTGTCTCTACATCATCAAAGATTGTTCGTTGATTAACTGAAGTTTTAGCGATGCTTCTTGACTGCCTATATGCACCATTATAAAACCTACAAACTGTTCCCTCGTCCCCTCTTTCATATATCTCTATACTGCTTGATAACATGAAATGTAACGTACACTGAAAAGTCACACAAATATGTAATGGAAGGTAGAAAAATTACATTAAGTTATTCTGCCTTCATGAATAGCCGTTACAGTTAAGAATGATTTGTATGATCGTCTTACTCTCTCTACAGCTGTAATGCTATCATTAGGAAAAGAAATTGCATTCCCTGGTATTAAGCGAAGTGTTTTGAGATTGCGAAAATATTGAAAACCGATCGGTGCGTATGGCATTACTCCATCTTGTTTGCGAATATTGGGGTTCTGACCTATACCATCCTGACGAAATCTGCAATATATGCACATTATAAATGAACAAAAACGTTTAAACGAAGCTAATTGTGTAATATGTTCTGAACTTGCTTCATTAATTAGAGGTATTGAAAATAAGTAATAAATATCGATGAAATGATCTACCGGTGCAGCAAAGCTATAGATAAAGTTCGCAAATCCATGTTTAAGCCTTCTGTGTTCTCAATTTTGCGAAGGAGTGCTAGAAATGTGTTCATAGTATGAGGCAATCTATTCTCTCTTTGCAGAAGATAGTCATTTTCATAACATTCACGAGCTAAAAACTCAGGACTCTGTTCTACAGCGGCATGAGTCAATCCTTTAACTGCAATTATTATGGAATTAAGTTAAATGTAAATATTTCTATATGTATTTCTATTTATAGATTGTGATCTTACTTGCAACGCTTATGACAAAACAGTATAGAAGCATGGTCATCTTGTATATCGAATTGTTCATCCAAATAAAAATAGATCATAACATTTCCTATGATTCTAAAAACTTAGTATTGCCAGTATGTGATACCTATACAAATTATTTCCAAAACTTGATAAAATGTACTATCAAAAAGTTGATCAAAAATGATTATGAACCTTTACAGAGAAACGTGTATTTTAGCAAACTTTAACTGACTGTAGTACCACACCTTTCTAAAGACATAGTGATATCTACTATCCCTATCAAAAGATAAGATATGGCATATTATGGGTAATCTGTTTTCACCTTATGAAAAAGGTGGCCCTTTTTCACCGGATTTCGGCTAGAAAAGATTCTTGTTTCTTTTTACAGAAATAATGAGCACATTATATTTCAAGTTTATAGTTTGACAAAAGTGACACTTACCTGCACTTTTTGTATTATGTATGCGTATCACTGTTACAATTTCAAAATTTATGACTGTTTTTGAAATAGATATATATTTAACACAAATTACATATTTTTCTATTTAAATAGATTCTGATGCACGTGCAAATACTAATTTCATTGTAAGCTTATCTTATCACAGAGAGAATACCATGTAATCTGTACATGCTTGATGATGCATAGATTCAGTTAAAAGTTGGTGTGGAAAATTCATTCAATCCATCCATTAAATTGTAGATGTAGCAAATATCATTTCAAAATGAATAGTTTGCTATCATTATGGGTATTAATATGCTACAGTATGTATATAATACATAGCTTATTGTATATAATATTTAGCTCAGTGTCATTTTATTTATATGTGTATATCTTTCAGGAATATTACTTATAAAATCCGATATTTTAATACCAAAGACTCTTACAGAATGTTATACACGCAATATTACAGAAAGTTTTCATCTACCTTTGAATTTACATACATTATTGGATATTATAAGAAAAGTAGAGAAGTACTCGTATGGATCAGCGGATATGAGAGTAATATCATCATCAATATTACACAGGTAGATGCAAAGTTCGCGGTTAAAACGTTTACAACATTTCCTGGGTGCAGGGTGATAAAACTGATATTGATTCTTTCATAGAAAGATAATTAGTACATTTATTTTAAGAATTGTGCGTATCTATAATGTATATAATAGTCATGTGATATCATTAATAAATAGGTTTAAATTTGACGGCATTGAACGAATCCAAGGTGTTTTGACTGAAGATGGTATTTTACCATACATTGCATCAGGATCACAACGTACTAAACATAAGTTAATAGAAGAATTCGTACCAGGAAATGCTGATTTTGTTTCATGGGATAGTCTCACATTAATGGAACGTTGTACATTGCATTTTGCTTTATCAAATACCATAATAAAATATAACTCGTCCCATGGAAATTCCATGTGTCAGCGAAATAGACAAGTTAGAAAAGGAGGTATTGAGCTCATTACATGCAAAATATTATAATCAGCATATTTATCTGAAAGTATGTATACTTAGGTGGACATGAGTTTTTAAAGCTATGGGATTGCGCACACGAGCTGGGAGTTGTTCTTACACCATATGGAACAATAGCTCCTGGTGTTGTTATCACAGGGATTGCAGCTGTACTTCATGAACAAAATGTCACTATTAAAGAGTTACTTAAATCTAATAACATTAGTTATTTAGGTGGGGACTTAAACAAGTAAAATATTTAGAGTATAAATTAGGCAATGAATTATTTTGAAATGCTCTCCACAGCATAATTATTCTAATAATGTTATTTTGTTTAATAACAGATGTATATAATGTATTTATATAGGCACAACTGAGAAATATAAGAATGTAAATTATAATCAACGCGCTGCTTCTCAATTTTCAAAGGATGAAGTTGAAAACAATATGTGGCATAATTCCTTAATGACTTCATCCATGATTCTTAATAATGTATGGTTTGGTACAATTGCTGGTAAAGTATACAGTTCTTGAGCTGTTAACATACATTTTTTATAAAATGCTTAATAACATATACAAAGAAGAACTGTTATGAACTGGCCTTGCTCCAATTGCTGAGAAATTCCAATGATAACTGCAAAATTACTTCAGGTGATTTAGCAGAGATGGTCATTTATCAAGGACCTGTGGTTCAGTCTCTAATGACTTTAGGAGCAAAAGGATATTGGAATAATACAGCTTACACCAAGCTTTATTATATAACTGGCAACGAGACACACTTTGATGCAACACACGCTGAAATATTAGGTGGAATTGATGGTAATTATGTACATTATATATGCTTGGAAAAATAGTATTGATAGAATTTTTCCATAATGAATCCTTCTATAAATCAGATATTGAATACCTTACCGATTATTTATTCCATATTATTGTTTAGGTCTTATTATTGCAAGTAACTTATATGTATGGCTTAACAAGATTTATACTTTGCGCCTCAGCCAAATCTTAGATATGTATTATTCTTCGGATGGGATCGGCATCAATGAAAATGTCAAAGCTTGTAATCGTCAAAAAACATTTTTACATGTCACATCACGAACTGTTTTAGAGGAACAGGTTTGGAATTACACTGAATAGATGTAGAATTGAACCTATATTGAAACAAAACTTTTTTTCTTCACAAGGATAACAAAGGATCTATTTATTTTTTAATGTCATATATTTATATATCATGTATATATTATTTTCAGGTAAATGCAGCATCACATATACTAGCTTATCACAGCAGAGTTGCATATATGTCCACTAAAGTTATAAAACGAATGAGCGAGTATGCTGTAAATGCATTCTCAGCATATATAGAAAATCAATTGTCTACTGAATCATGTTCAACAGTTGTGCATCAGCCTCGAGTAGAAACAGTTATTATATTTGACGGTACATGGAACAGAGATTACACTATTAATTTATTCTCGTGAGTGAAATAACAGTGTTATTATATGTTTGTACATTTTATATTTTTTGATTATCACAAAGATACTAACAAGTGGTAAGAATTGTCTTTTTATAGGGAACGTTTAAACTTGTCATTTAGTAATTTAGAGCTAAAGTACTTTCTATATTCTCGTTTCCATAGCACATACAGAATTTGTTTATTCTTAATTCAGTAATAATCGTAGAAATTATTGTTTTAGAGATTTAATCAAGGATATAGATGTCTCATTGTATGGGTCCAAAATGGGAATAATACATGGTACAACAGGAGAATGGCTACTTAATGTGACGAACAGTCCATCATCTGCATATTACTCAATATCCAATTTTTTAAACATATTATGTGTGTAATAACTCAATTCATGCAACAAATTATCGAATAAATGAATTTCTTACAGAATTTTTACTGCAGGGCCTGTCAAAATCAATTATTTGAAAACCTTACAAACTGTATTGCACTACCTTAATGTGACTTGGATGCACAATGAAGAAAAAAATGTAATTGGAAATCTTGGTCAAGCGATAGTATTTCTAGTTCCGCAAGGATATTTACCCAATGATGAACAAGGCACAATTTCAACACTATTAAGACAAATTAAATTTTTCCATCCTGGTATGTCTTTATTGTAAATATAATATTTATTTATTCAATAGATTATTTATTACTGATTTGTTTTGCATTCTACTTTGGTTGTATTTAGATGTTCACTTTCTTTATTATACATCCAAAGCGAATGCAAATTCATTAAAACCGTTTATACTCGAACAAGAAGATCATTTAATAACAACGTCTGAATTGACTGACATTGTCAGGTGTCTATCAAAGAGTAAGTAATTATAAAGTCTCATTCTATTATCAGTTTTTTTTTAATGCAGCATGATTGTTATTTTATTCTATGGTTATATAAGATGTGTATAGTATTCATCTTTTCAGTACCAAAGATCTTAAGACCCATAAATATCTCTCGTTCAGTTAGTAACATATCGAGAAGTCAACTAGAAGATTATATAAATCCAAGACAAACCATAACATATAGATTACATTCAAATTGGAAAAAACATACAAAGAAAACTACTGTGACAGTAAGTATTTTCCTACGGCAGACATTTTCTTTTTTTGCCTCGTTAAGTTTATGTTATTTAATATCCAACTACCCATTTATTGAAAAAGGTTATAATTAGATACGTGTGAAAATTCAAACAAAGATTTAATTTTTCATCAGGTACACTCGTTTGCATATGGTAATATGAAAGTGTGTGCATGGAACCAATTTAAAAATAACAGCGAAAAAACAGGATTTCATTGTAAGGACTTAAGTGGACATACAGATGTTAGTTTGGTAGATTACTCTACCTCTACTGAAGGAACTTTACGTCCTGATACATATTATCGCATACAAAATGTTACATCTTTACACAAGTGTACAGGTAAGCTTTTACAATAATAATTTGTTACATTATCAAATACTGACAGACTTCAATTTGATGTTTTAGAAATAGATTGTCGACTGCCAAGTCAAGTAAGATATATTATTAGGATGCAACAAATATACTTCAAAAATTATGCAGATGAAAGAAAGATTGCATTACTTAATATTACTTTGCTTTTGTTAATACATGCAACTTTGTGGTAAATAATACTTTCATATATCTCAATGAGCATAATTGATCGATGTATCAAATTGTTTAAATTCTTCAATTTATTTTCATTTTAATAAAAATTATAAAAAATAAGGTGTATTTTTAAATAATAATGATATATAATTTATACTTAATACATGTTTATTGTACTTAAAATGTAAATTTCTAATAGCCCAGTCTACACTAATAATTACGATATGCATATTCATATACTAGTTTTATGAGAAATTGAAAATTGTTTGAAATGGCAAGATCGCCTAATTCTGGTTCAGTTAAAATCATATCAACAGATGGTAAAAACTCTTGAATTTTTCCACCTATATAAATCAGAAATTACGTAAAATATATAAAAATTACAAATATACGCATATAAAATACTATCTTAAAATTTTAAACATTCTTTGACTTTGAGCACTTACCCATAAAATGTGCAAGTTCCATTAGCTTAAAAAATAATGTTTCTTGTATTTGTTGTTCAGGATTTTTTTTTACTGCATCCCATTTATCGCGGCGTGCTGCACGACTCCAAATTTTTAATTTCAAGGATGATTTATCCTCTTCTTCTTCCACATAATTAAGTAAATCGAGTGCTTTTTTAAAATCGTATTCATTTGCAATAACATTATCTTCACATGTATACAACTGCAGATATAATACAAACAGCGTATATATGTATATGTGTATTATTAGTTAGAAGAAATGCAAAATATGAACTGCTATGATTAAGCATAGTTATATTATATAATTAGGGAGTACCGTAATTAACTCTCCTGGTGTTAGTACACGCATTTTTTCTATATCATATCCATATATAGTCAGAACTTGAGTTGGTAAGTCTTCTTGATGAGCTATAAGTGTTAACTCATTTTCTATTTTTTTCACGGAATTAGTTATTTGGTCTTCTGGTTCATCGGAAGCAAGAAGCGCTAACTTAGCTAATGATAATTGTGACTAGAAATAAGGGTGCATACTGAATAAAAAAATTAATATTTCCTTGTACAGCTAATGAGAAAGAAATGGCACAGAAATCATCTTGAAAAGTATTAGTATGTTGTAACAAGTTATAATTCTTTGGTTAATATTACCTTTTTACGAGCAACAAGTTCGTTTTCATGAATAGCTAATGCATGGAGTGTATTAGCAGCAGATCGAAACTCATTCGTGAGAGCTGCTTGAACCCAGGATAAAGTAGGATGTTCAGATAATTTCTCTGATAATTCTACAGATCCACCTTGTCTGCATTTTTCAACTAATTGACCTTGCCGACCATCTTTTACATACCTTGAATACAAAATAAACTTGCCAGTCATAATAGCGACAAGTATCAACAAGTATATTATGGAAATTAGAAAAAGCATGTACACGACACATTTACTACAGGAGTTAAAAATTTGGCTATTTTATTTACAAACTTTCTTACCAGGAAAATAAAAATCCAGCAAAGTCTTGAGCGGCGAATTTCTCAATATAACTATCAATGCGGCTTTTGTTATTTGTCAACTCACAAATTTGGACAAGAGATGCAAAATCACAATATTTCTCAGCAAGAATTGCTGCATTTTCGTAATGCTCTTCTTTTACTGTAAAACATATAGATTTTGTCAACTATTAACAACATTTATGTAATGTTGCGAAATATAAATGAAATAATAGAGCACTTGAAAAGTGTATATTTATTTGACATTGTAGTATCTGTATTGCCTTTTGTTATACTTACTTAAAGGGTGAATAAGATTCATTCTGTCCGTTTCATATTGTTTAAACAATATTTCAAACTTTTCTGTGCCACGGATACTTTCCAGATGACATTTGCGGCCATCCAGTATTAAATCTATGAGACTAACCAACTGTTCGTATAATTCATTCTTTACTGATGTATCCTTAGTCCCGGTAACACCATGTTTCAATGTGATGGTATGCTGCATAAATTACATTTACAAATGTTTATACATAAATATCTAACATTTATACAAAATCTATTTATTTACACATCTTACAATATAATATGTCCTATAACCTGCATTTTTCATATATATATATTCACATTTTACTGTTATAAAAGCTGAAATATAATGCTATTAAGGTATAAAAGTGAAGCATACCAACCATCGTATTAAGGCTATTTCTTAAATCATGTTTCCCCACTGCTGCAGTCCATGGTAGATACTCCGTTATGCTGTTTGGACATTGTGGTGGAACAAAGCGTTCTGCATTATATTGTCGATACTTAATCACTTCGTGAAGTACACCCTTTTGATTTAAACATATTTATAAAATATATAAAAATGTGCAAGTTGATATAAAACGTATATATAAAATATAATATAAATTTGTTAATACAAATTACCAGTAAAATTGCGTTGACTTGCATAATATATTGAACAATTTGCTGGGGTGGTCTTTCAGATTGACTAACTTCGCATGCACTGTTAGCTAATTCGGACAAAAATAAATGTACAGTGCTCACTCGACGAAAAAATATATCATGCGAAGTAAGTTCCTCAGATAGAAAATCTTCACGACTTAAAGTCCTCTCTATGACATTGTCTACGATCACTGGATACCTTCAAAAATTGTATAAGTGGCAATTCATAATGGAAAGAGTATATTTATAGAATAAGAAAGTTTATTTAAAAAAGTATATTCTTAATATTTATACCTAGCCTGAAAATTGTATATTGTCAGTGCTGCAACTATTTTTTCAGCATATTCTCCAAGCACATATGTCGTAGTCATAACAATTCCTCTATAAGTTACTGCGCAAAACTGGATAGTACAAATTTGCAGTATTATATGAAATCATTGAACTATAAATATAATCAAATATTTTTGTATACACAATTTACATACCCTATGCCATAAGTTGTGTTCTTTTAAAAATATTATGAAAAGTTCCAATGCTTTTTGTTTTCCTTGTAATTGATGAACTATTTGCATAGAAGTAACAGTATTGCCTGGTGTAGCTATAAAAAAACAACATTAGAAATATATATAATTGTATGCATAATAACTTTGTAGAATTTGTGATGTTATGAGTAATATATTACGCAAATTTTTGTGATTTGTCCAACGTGGGTCATTTGCAGGATAGTCGTCGATTAAATCCTTTGCAACTCGAAGGACAAGAGTGTCAAGTGTAGCATCTATATCCATTACTGGTTCCTCTTGCAGTGGAAAGAGTTGTGAAAGAATCTCTTCACATTGTATCTATAAATTTCAAAAGATTTTTACAATTTGCTCTTATAAATAATGAGTTAATTTAATGCAAGTCACTTGTCATATATGCATATAATGGGCATTGTTTCACACCTTATTCTGGCGTAAACTAAATAAAAATGCTGCTCGTAATTGTGTGACACCATCAGAACTATAAAAGCTCATTTCTTGAAGCTCATCATTACTTATAAGACTGCTAAAATCTTGAGGTGCAAAACTTATTCTAGCACTATAATCAATGGTTGCATTAGAATCTAAACAGCTCCTGCAAATATCACAAGAAAAAAAGTTTATATTAAAATTAAACATTAAAGTACACTTATATCTCTTTTATGCATTCATATTCAAAGTATATTTCAATGTGTTACTAAATAATACTGTTTATTGCCATAGAAATCTTTTCTGAAAAATAAATAACAAAAAGAAACGAACATGTTGAACTCTTGTACTCCAATGTCAGTTGGGGTAATGGAAACGAATCCAAAATTTTTTGTAAATAATATAGGGGTACCAGAGCATACAGCTCCACCAAGAATACTGTCCTCACTTCCTCTGACTAAATCAATTTCATCTTGTTCATGTTCTGAAGTACCTATCCGTATAAATAATCTTTAGTAAATGTTTTTGCCTTTTTTACATTTAATAAACTTGTAGGTGTAAAAGTGTTTCTGATGTGTCCATTATTTGTCATTAATTGAATGATTATGTGGTACAGTAATTAAAATGCGAGTATACTCACTGTTCACCACAAGAACACTGCGTTGATTATATATTATGGCTTCACAACCAGATAATATAAAGTGATACGATTGGAGGAATAAAAAATCTTCATGAAAAAAGATTAAGCCAATTTTAATTGGTATAAACCATTTAAATCGATGTGTCAGTACCGTTCCACTGAGAGGTAGCAACCCTACAAAAAGATATGTGAAATAAATTGTTATGGAAAACAATAAGATAATTTTTGTAACAGTATTCTTATGAAAATGTAATGATAATTGTACTTCCACATTGCCAATCTTACCAAGTGCAAGATTAATTTCGGCACATAATATATCCATACGATGTGCCGCCATTAAAACTACTACTCCGTCATTGCATGTTTGCATATCAATTAACCAGGTATCCATGCCTTGTGGGTTACACGCACTGGACTCCTAAAAAAATATATATGACAAACTATCATCAATACTCATGTATTTGCATATATCTGCACATACTTGTATATCCTGCTTACTTCATTTTGCAATTAGAAATGTTATAAATAGTTATCTGCTTGGCATAAGAATAATTATTACACTTGCCCAGAGTTTTCGTTGAAAAGCTTGAGATACTATGTGACTTATATCTTCATCAAATTCCATTTTTTCTTGTTCGTTATGTGGAAAAGACCAGTATTGTAAAGAGTTACCAGCGAGTATAAGAACTCTTGATCCTTTATCACCCAAATCAGTACTTGCCACTTTCACTAATTTCTAGAAGCAAAAGATAGGATGATAAGTATAGTATTTCTAAAATCGATGATATCTTCACTTGGAATTATAATAAATTACTGTTTCTGTAACAGGAGATTGTGGAATTGCTCCAAATATGAGGGAGCTCATCCTACGCCCAATACCACCTAACCATCCTTGACTCGTTCTAAGTACTCTACACAAAATATTATTTTTTCCATTCACAAATTGTGGTTGAAGTAGTGCAACTGTACATGTTGTTGTAGCTAAAATACATCCGTGTCCTGGAATATAAGTGAGACAATCAACTTCTTGGCCTGCAAGTTCGGCACTAGTTTCAACAGATGATTCTTCATGAGCAACGCTCGACCAAAAGCGTACAATTCCTTCGGGTGATACCGCCATACAACTAGGGACCTGAATAATAAAAGTATTTTGAAGCTAGACACTTATACCAGATCCCATAAATGTAACTTTATTTCATTGTACAATTTATATAGAATAAGTCTCATAAAAACCTGATGCCCTGCTGGTAACCAAACGGCAATGCACTCAGCCTTATGAGCTAGATCACTCTGAGGCAATAATAGTTCACGACACTGAGTTTTAAATACTCTTTTTTGTTTCGGATCGTGAAAAGTGGTCTTACATTGCCAAACGAGTAATCTGCGTCCACATATTAGCCAAGCCCATCCATCTACAGAAACACTGACACTTACGGCAGTATTACGATCTACAAATGTTAAAGCTTCTGTAACAAGTACAGGCAATGGTGATCCGAAACTTTCTACTAAATGACACGGGGTCCTACAAATAATTTGTACGGACTGATTCGAACGACCGGAGACACTAGCAGTCCTGTAACATAATATGAGCTTGAATGAACTTTTATCGTTAAATCTTTTATTTATTAATTTACCCGATTAATACCTTAATTTAAATCTAATGAATGTGCTACAAAAGCACTATTAAGTGCAAAAAGAAGGACTATTATAACTTACGTATTATTCTTCCTTAAAGACTGAGCTATAGACATTCGTTTTCGCGGTGATGTTAACGTTCTTCCCGATGAATTTGTTAAGGGCCTACAATCCATTGTTAATCCCTATAAATGGTATATGTATGGCAATTGTATGGTAATTGTACGACAATTGTACGATATCACTTTCATGCACTTGTTATGAAGAGAGAATCTATGACTTTTGCGAAATTTAAGGTTAGGATTAGGGCAGATTAGGGTTTTGCCGCCGGTAAAATTGTGAAATGTGATTTGCATCAGGTTAGTAATTGTTTGTAGACTCTATATATATCATGATGTAAGAATACAAGGTGAAACATTTGGAGGATGCGCAGTGTTGACCAATGAACGATTGCCCCCAAATCCTATAGATTGGGTCGTTACGAGTTCGGTAATATCATACTTATCTTTACACATTTATATTCACCTTATTTTTATACTTATCTTGTATTACTTAATTTTGTGTAATTAATTACACCGCATTTTAGATGGGTATTTATGGCTTAACTTTTATACTATATTTGAATGTCGCGCAACTTTTGGGGGCAAAATTATATCAGCTGGCCGCCATTATGCGCAATGTTTCACCTGGTTTCACCTTGTCTTCTTACATCATGATATATATATTATGTATGGCTGGCCAAGATATATTCCGTGCGCATGCTATTGATGCTACTGATGCAAAGGTGGACCGAGAAAAGTATTCTCTGGAGATGAAAAGCAGAGTAGCATAGAGTAACATTTTAAATTAGTCGTGTATATACCACAATATACCACAGGTGGTACGCGCAGTGTGAACTGATTAATTTCTATAGTAGGATAGATCAGAATCAGTGTATATCAGTGCAACTGTACATATTATCATTTAAGAGAACACAGTATATGTTATTATTCAATTGTATAGTTTTGTCTCCTTTAAATTAAGAATCGCGAGTATGGAACCACCTGAAAATTTTCCGTTTCCTTTCCCACCCTATAGAATACAAGACGAGTTTATGAGAAAACTTTATGTATGCTTGGAGAGTGGTGGTTTGGGCATTTTTGAGAGTCCTACTGGTACAGGAAAATCTTTATCCATTATTTGTGGCGCTTTGAAGTGGTTACACGATCATGAGATGCTACAAAAAAAGAATCTCACTGTCAAGATGAATGAATTAAATAACAAGATACAAAAGCTAATGGAATCTTTAGATGATTGGTTTTCCGTACAAAGTGAGCAAATACAATTAAACGCTGAAAAACTAAATGTAGAGACTGATTTGAATGCAATTCTTAAATGCGAAGAACGAAGAAAAGAGCGTCTAGAATTAATAAGGAAAGAATATGCCGTGCAAAAAAAGATACACAATAGTTTAAAATTACAACTGATGGCGAAAAAGAAAAAGAAGGATAGAACGTCAGAAGAAGTAGAAGCTTCAACTATTGAGAACGAAAGTCAAGAAGAACTTATTCTGGAAGATACATCTTCATACCCCGAAACTTCAGAAGAGGAAGATCCATCGGAGGATACGTTTATTAGAACTAAGATTTTTTTTTGTTCAAGAACACATTCCCAGTTATCTCAATTTATAGGCGAATTGAAACAAAGCCCTTATGGTGACAATACATCAGTGGTTGTGCTTGGGTCAAGGTAAATTGTAATATAAAAAATATAATATTGACTCTGCAAAAACTATGATATTTTTAGGCAAAGTTATTGCATCAATGAAAACGTCAAGAATTTAAAGCGTATCGATTTAATCAACGACAAGTGCCTTCAAATGCAAAAACGGAGAACTACCGTCAAGGAAGAAAAGGATATTAAAAGATCAAAGGCTAAATGTACTTGTCCCTTTATGCCAGGCAATCAAGAGTTGCTGAAAGCACACATTTTAACCGAGGTACAAGATATCGAGGAAATTGTACAAAAAAGCGTCGAGCTGAATACATGCGGATATTATGCTTCTAGAAACTCTATACAAGAAAGCCAATTGATACTCATACCGTATAATTCAATTTTACATAAAAGTACTCGCGATAGTTTAGGAATTAACCTGAAGGGAGCAGTTTTAATAATTGACGAAGCTCACAACTTACTCGATGCTATTGAAAGATCATACACTACCGTAGTTACAGGCAAGAACTTGTTACAGTGTTACAATCAACTTACGCAATATCAAGAAAGGTATTAATCTTACGTTCTCGAATTGAATTGACGGACAACGTGAAGATATCATTAAAAATGATGTTGACTTTTATTTCAGATTTAAGCTTCTATTCTCAGCCAAAAGCATTCTTTACTTGAATCAATTGGGCTTTTGCATAAAAAAACTTCTTACTATTTTTGGGGGTAATATCAAATCGTCAGCTACCGACCCAATAAAAGACAATGTATTAGAAAAAGTTTATAAACTTGAAGAATTTGAGACACTGACACAAATAGACACAATCAATGTATTTAATTTGTTAGAATTCGTCAAACATTCGAAACTCATTCAAAAGTTGCAAGGTTTCGTCGAGCAAAGTAAAAACCGCCCGACAGTGCACCAAACTAATGTAAAGAAATGTGGCATAACTGATTTTCTAGAATCGATTACGAAGAAAGAAATGGAAACTGAAACAAGTAGCTGTGTACACGATGTACCACAAGATGAAGAGTCAAAGAACCATTTAACAGCAATTGTACATTTTCTAGAATCTCTAAAAAGCTGTTGCTTGGATGGGCGTATTATTGTGACGGCTGGACCCACTATTGGAGAAGGAATCATTAAATTCATCCTTCTAAATGCAGCTGCTCATTTTGATGACATCAGTATGGATCGTTGAATCAAGTATATTATTCGTATATTCTTGTACGGAAACGTTAGCAATGAAACGGAACTATATTTTGCAGTAAAAGACACTAGGGCGGTTGTTTTAGCTGGTGGAACTATGGAACCGATGTCTGAGTTTACCGATCACTTACTTTTAGCTGCAGGTGCAGCACCTGAAAGAATTCTTACATTTTCTTGTGATCATGTTGTTCCACAGGAAAATATTTTATGTAATATCGTTAATAATGGTCCCACAGGAATGGAGTTTCTATTCAACTTTAACAGACGGCAAGATATTAAGCTGGTAAATACATCATATAAGTTTTATTTGTATTTTACATATCTCGCATCTTATTAGTTTAATTTATTGAACATATTATTAGCTAGATGAACTAGGACGAGCTATTTTAAACCTGTGCAATGTTGTACCTGCTGGAATTGTAGTATTTTTACCATCTTATAATTACGAAGAATCTGTATATAAGCATTTTAGCAAGTATGGCATAATAAACAAAATTTCTGCAAAAAAACGTATTTTCAGGGAGCCAAAATCATCATCTCAGGTATAACATTAATTTTTGTAATATTCTACTGCTCTCTATTAATATGAATGATATTCATTTGGAACAGGTGCATGAAATCTTACAGCAGTATGCAGCTTCAATTGAAAAACCACAACTTCCACACAATGGATCACTATTGTTTAGTGTAATTGGTGAGTGTAAATTTCCAAAATTTGGTTTGAAGAGATTTCAATACAATTATAACTATTATCGTGCTATTTGTATGGATAATTAAACTTTTTAGGTGGCAAACTCAGTGAAGGATTAAATTTTTCGGACAATTGGGGACGATGTATAGTAATTGTTGGGATGCCATATCCAAATATTACTTCACCAGAATTAAAAGAAAAGATTAACTATTTAAATGCAAATGTGGTCAGTATACACTTTGTTGAACAAAATATTAAACTGTTTTTTCTATTTATTATTTTTATTGTAGTTTCATTTTTACATGTGCAATTTCAATGGAAACATAAAATATAATTGCTTGTTAATTTATTCTTTTCCATTTTGTAGAATTCCAATGCTGGTCAGAATTTTTATGAAAATGCGTGTATGAAGGCAGTAAATCAATGTATTGGTCGTGCTGTACGCCATATCAAAGATTATGCAACTGTCGTTTTGCTTGATAAAAGATATAGTGCAAAAGTAAATGCACTACCGTGTTGGATTCAGCGAAAAGTAATTATTAATAACGTATTTGGAAATGTAGTTGGCAGTACAGCTAAATTCTTTATAACGAAAAGGAAATAAATCCTCGTTTAAGTGTTTTGTTTACTGTGAAGAAAAGAAATTAATAAACAGTTTTGATATTCATGGATTCATTAATTTAATTCATTTTTGTTTATTTTTGCGCATAATACACATTACAAAACTGATTTATAATTAGATCAAAACTAAAGAAATTACAGCTTTACATTGCATTAGATAATTGAATGCCAAATTTATAGGTAAGATCGTGATAATACACTTGTCCAGGATATAAAATAGAGCATGGGAAATGAGACTGAAATAAAAATTAAAATTTTTATAATCTGTTTTTATATAAGTAGAAAATATATATAAGGTATGGTAAACAACGGTAGCATCGTTCATGTAGCATTATAGATAGTATGAACATATGTCGTTCCATGTATTACAGTAATATATTGATAAATTTTTGTAATACAAATCACATCTGATACATACATAGTTAATAGCATTTGGATAATTCTGTGGCTGAATACTTAATGCACAATAATTTCTATATTGTGCTCCCCCTTTTCCCAAAATATACTGATTTGTGTCTGGGTAACTTTGTTCCTCTATTGATTCCTAAAATTACAAAGCATTTTTCATGCAATAATTCCTATAACTTTTTCCATGCTCAATCTTATGTAAAGTGAGCAATTGAACATCATTGCCGAATATATTACTACAAAGAGTTAACATTAGGCTCATATACTCAGTAACGTGAGTTACGATATTTAATGTGTCTTACTTCGTTTTCGCTTAAATCTTTCTCAGACATCCAATGCTTATAAAGACTATTATGAGTTTGTATGAAGTTCCCACATGTATAAAACTGCAAGCCAGGTTGATCCGAGTATATTTCTAGCATACTAAAAAAATGTAAATATCAGTAAGATTAATCAATATATTATACTAGCATTATGTAGTATAAAATATGACATAGTAAGATTTTTAATTACCGGCCATTTTGAGGATGCAATACTTTTGCAACGAACGAAGCCCCAGGTTGCCAACTCCGTATCACACAAAAGTTATGATCATAACCATGTCCACTAGGAATCTAAAGTATAAACAAGATTAACAATATAAAGTTGAAAATCAGAGTATAGTACTTTTTCCAAATAGTGTTCTAGCTGCTGTGGTATACGTAAATCCATTCTAGTTCCATTGACTCCACGAATAGCGCCTGTTGGTATCGGATCTTTATAGTTCACGAAAGTCCAACGGTCACAATTAAGGGATACTACATGTTTTTTTAATTCCTTTTCACCACCATCCTGTACAATTTAAGCTAGGATATGAGCTATGTTTATAACCCATTAACTATATACCTAAGATGAACTTACCTGTCCTCCAAGATTGAATAAAGAAGCATGGGACAAATTCACTACTGTGGGCTGTGTTGTAGTTGCACGCATGGATATTTCTAATTTATTGTCAACAGTTAATTTATATCTTACAGTAGCTAGTACAGCACCTGGATAGCCCTCTTCTCCGTTAACACTCACATAAGTCATTACAACTGAACAACCATCGATATAAGAATCCCAGACTTTACGACCAAACCCACTTTCCTGCGACAACAAAAGAAAGAGGATGGTGATGACATTTCCCATAATTGATAAATAGACATTGCAATGAGTTTATTTTATTCACGCCTCCATGCAGATGATGACTGTTTAAATCATTTTTAGTGAGATAATAATCTTTATCTTTAATGCGAAAGTGACCATCCTTAATGCGATTTGCACATCTACCCAAAATGCAGCCAATATAGCTATTTAACCTTGGATTGAGATAACCTGGAGCAAATGGATTGGATAAAATATTCCATTAAGTTTATTCTTTTTATGTTTCTTCCTCGCCTTAAGCATATAAAGTTAGAATCTGTGCTAATGACTCATATTTACTTTCTAGATCCTGAAAACCAAGTACAACATCAATAGCATGGCCGTATTTATCTGGACATTTTATAGATATTATCGTAGCTCCCCATGTAATAATTGTAACTTCAATACGATTCTGATTAGTCAGTGTGTATGATTTTACTTGAATTGGTACTAAAGTGTCATATAAATTATCTTCAAGTTGACCTGCAATCATTAAGAACATTCATCTATAAGATATTTTTTTAAGGTAATCATTTTTTCCAAAAGAAATTATAATGATTGTAAAGCTGTACAAATCCACAGAACAGTTTAATAATCAAATTGTCACATTACTGTGTATACCATACCAGGATAAATTTCGCCAAATATTTCCTCTGTTATTGCGCAGTCCTTGCATTTACAGTTATAAGCATTCATAATTTTTCAGTTTTATGTGTATTATTGCTACATAAATCTGTAAGAACTTAAAGATTTGGAAATGAATTACTGTACTTGCATCACGCGTTCATTAAATTAATACACGTTGAACTGTTCAGCATTAAATTGATAATGCACACACAGAGAAACTATAAAATATATTATGGATAATTATATCACTAATACACTTGGTAAGTATTTTTTTTACATACAATAAACCTGCCCAAGGAAGTTAACACAGTAATTTAGTAATGTCCATTGATTACAACCCATATTTGATGGCACATTCAATTGCATTAAATTAGTAAAAACAAAGCAAAAAAACACCTGAATAACTTGATCTTGTTTTCAGCTTTATTTTCATTTAAAATTATTTATTGATAATAATAAGAATGTTGATGACGCAGATAATTATGATGATGATAATAATAGTGATAATGACCATGACAATGATATCTCATTATCCTAAAATGTGCAAAGCTTAAAAGTTATAATGGTCATGACTACTATAAGTATCTACTGCAGTCGCTATTTATAACTCCCATAATTAATATTTATAGAGTAATGTACAATACTTGAAAAAATACACGAGTTTTAGATACTGATCGGTCATTGCATAGACATTTCTTTGTTTTATATTTACTATGTTAACTGGACAACTTGTATAGAAAAATTGAGAACAATAACGTTATATTCGGATTTTGTTGACGTAAATAGATTGTATCTGTATCTTGTTTAAATTGATTAATTATGCAACAGTTATTTATGTCATGTTACATTGTATAGTATGAAGTAAAAGTTGTCATGCATTGCCGAAAATCGTGTTTGGAAATATTGATAATAGTAAGAAATTATGTCAAATTTATATATTATTAAGACAAATTTTTCCACCAAATTTTTGGCCTCTCCATATCACTACATCAACGCCATCGCTAAACCAGTCTGATTTAGATACAAGTGGAACACATTGCACTTAGCTGCTTAACAATATTCTTATTGCTATAAAATAAAATTAACTCCGAAATCAATTGTGAGTACAAATGTGTAAATTATAATACAGTTTGTATACTCTAAGGTTGTACATTACAAAAAAATACTGTTGAAAACTAGGTTCAAATGTAATTTGTTTTTTATAATGTCTTTATGATATATATTCGGTGTAACTACCCTGCGTAAGTATTAACAAACGTTCACATAAAAACTGCTGGAAATGTTGCCATAGTATGTATTGCGACTGTGAATAACAAACAAATATTTTATATCTTGTATATAGTTTTCTTGGTCATGTGTTCTACTGTACAATTTATTAGATTACAAACAGCATGCAGTTGAAAATCCGGACTTACAAGTAAAATATTTACAATACATTAATACAAAATTACAAGACATAAGCTTAGAATAACAACTGTATATCATTTTACACAATTTATGAACTTTTTAAAGCTGCTTTAAAATCAGGCTCCACAAAAAGTCAAATTTAAAGCATTAATAAATGTTTAAATGCTACATATAATACAGTATACGCCAAAATATATAGAATTGAAACTAAATTAACACATTAATAGTATGGTAGTTTCGTTTAGAAGAAATGAACTTGTAGATGACAATAAGGTAATAGTTCATCTTTTCATTTCACTGCTATGTATTTTGTTGCATACTGTAATTGGAGATGCAGCAGTTTTATTTCTTTGTATATTACAACTAGAAATATTTTGTATGCTAATGTTTTAAGACTGAATTTGTTATGAACTTTTATTAAGAAGTTGCAACTTATATCAACTTATTTCAAATAAAATACTACACTGTGTTGCATTAAGTTCTACTTTAAACTATTAATCGTAAAGTATATAAAAAATAAATATAGCTTAGACTAGCACTCTTGGCGATTACCACCATTACACAACGAATGTATCGATAGCTGCCAATGTTATATCTTGTATAACTAAATTAATATTACTATTAAGAAGCACTGACATTAGCTTTTCTTTCTGTTGGAAGCATCTTTCTTTTTTGTATTATTTAATGATGTAAAAAATGTGATACTAGCACCACAGAATATCTTCACATGGCATGGAAATACTTTGCCAATGAAAGATTAAGACACAAATATTAATTGTAATGCATTAAGTTTTTAAGACTGATACATGAATATTAATAAACGTAGATAGTGTTGGTATTAAAAATGAGTGTTTAATAGATTTGAGAGGAAGAAGAAATATACTTAATATTTCGACACTTAACGAACAGTACGATCCATTTTTAAAAAAATGTTTTCGAACAAAAATGTAACAGAGTACTCAATTATATAAAACTATGGTAATTTAGCTTAATATTTGCGTTATGCTTCTTAAATAGGCATAAAAGGCAAGTAAAAGTATCAGAAGATTCAAATACAAAACTTTGAATCAGACTTTCTGATGTTCACTTGTTTTCCTTTCTATGATTATATTATGTTAAGTTTATTGCGCTATATGCTAAAATACTGGTAAACATCATTTACAAGTAGCGATAAACACAATACAAGTTTTGGAAATGGTTTTCAAGTTACATGTTATGGGGGGGGGGGGGGGGGAGTTATTTTGATTCTGATAAAATGTTGCTCAGAACATATAGGTGACCGGTAAGTAGATTTTGATTATTTTTTAGATCTAAAAGTGAAAACATATATCAACTGTTACCTATCGACAATAAATTAAAATTATGTACAAATATGAATTGATTCTGTCTTGAGAAATTGAGATTGTACAAGCGTACCAAGCATTTACAAGTTTGTATCTTTTAACTTTTCTATATATCAGTCAATTATAGAAAAACAAAAGTTTATATTGTTTCGCAAATGCTTTGTACCATGAAGAAATTTAATATTCATTTTATATCATTAACATGAGTTAACATTATGCCCTTATTTACACATATGATACTATTGATTATATGTATACAGTTGTCACTATATGCAGCTGTCATTTTTGCAGGACACTACACATACATACTTAATGTATGTAAATATACTACAAGTAAATACATTACATTTACATTGTATCAAACAAACCATTAAGATTATGACAACAGCATAAAGTGTACAAATTTGTCCCATCATTGAGTTACATACAATTAACAGATAACTGTACAAATCTTGATTACAGATATATAAATTCATAAATTTTATAAGCATCCTTCGTCATTCATTCTGCTTGACACTCCATGAAAGTGTGACAAAATAAATGTGCGGCTGACAGGAAGAAACGCACTATAATAGAGCATGATCGTGTACATTACATGATATTTAACATACCAGAAAGTAATAACAGATGTAAGATCACACTCAAATGTTACTAGTACATACAATTGAAAATATGGCTCTTAATAATGTAAAATGAATGGAAATTACTGATTGCAGGAAATCAATGCAAATAATAGAGCCAAATTTCAAAATATCTATATGAAATTACGAATATAGAAAAAGATCTCCTTATCAGCTTTTCACTGTAACGTGTATTACAAATTTAGTTTTAGAATGAAAATTAAACATGTTAATACTTTATTGTTCACAATAAACTCCTTGGAATATCATTAACTGAGCTTAAATGTCACCATGAAGGGTGACCATTTATGCATAATAATGATAAAATTTAAAAGATTCTTGCACATAACTAGTTATGGAGCAAAATTATAATAGACGGTGGTAAAAGTTAGCACAGATATTCAAAAAATGTATTATTAACAAAATCATGAAGTGAAAATCGGAAGTTCAATTATTGTAAAGTAGTAACTGACAAAGTTCGTTCATACCCTTTTAATTTAGTTGTAATGGTAGTAGTAGTTGATATGGCATGGAATGTACATGTAAATGCATACATAAACATAACATGAGCAGATTTTGTTTGAATGAAATTCATGCATACCTAAGAATTATGTCTATATATACGCACTGCTTCCGTTATATGTATTTGAAACACATAGTGTTTTCTTAAATTACGAATAGGATAATCACATCTGAGTGCTTTACATGGAATGTAAATACAGTCAAATTCTTACAATATTTGCAATATCCTGCAGATTATCATAATGTGCAATAAGAAACTGCAGGAGGCAGTGCTTCAATAGTGAGCATCACATTACATAATTACATATTTTAAGTGTTGTTTGCAAGTAATGGATGCTCATGGATTTAACTAACTTTTATCATACCATGTCCTTATGATCAACGACTTACATGATTGGATTAACTCCATAGTTTATTGATTATTTTAAATAAGCCAGTGCTATGATAAGAATTCTCTTTCTAATTCAGAAATACTAGGCTTTCTACTTCTATTCAATCGGCGATTAACTTGTAACGGAACAGTTATATCTTGACTTTGACCATGAACTGGAATATCCAATAATGTCTCTCGATGATCACGAGTGATTCCTTCGCGATCAAAAGTCACTGGCGAGAATCGAACTCTGCTTATAGAAATTTGACTATCTTTAGCTGAAACATAACTCGAGTCTTCAGATGTTAATGAATCTGGTGGCGTAGGATTGGTTGGTGTCCCCGAACCTGAATTATTTTTACTTGCATTTTTATTTGGTGAGTTATAAGAATAATTAGATCGCTTTAAACTGGAACGCAATCTGGTTACAACTTCCAAATTACTAGGCCGCTCTCCCGAATTTGAGTTAGAGTCATGGGAGTTTTGCCGTGTCAAAAATTGTGGGTTGTATTCGTGGTTAAAAATATTCGGACTATACGATGCGATATTTGAAATAAGATTTGATGATCGTTGATAATAAAGACCTGGCGAATACAATGTATAATCATCTTCATCTTCTAATCTGAATGTGGGGTTAACATTGCTCTGGCTTGACGTACTAGCATTAGACACATTTGATGACGTACGATGGTGAGTATACGAATGTAGTCTCGAAACTGGCCGAGCGGGACTATTCATACTGCTTGGGTTATCGTAAGCATGTGGAAATTCAGGACATTCAAGCATCCTATCGCTAAAGAAGTAAAACATGCCAAAGTATTATAATAGTAGCAAATTTGTGACAATGTCTTCAATAAATTTAATATGATGCTTACTGATAATCTGACGGTATAAAATATGTTGGTTCAGGAGGGCGATAATATTCTGGAGGTACAACTGTATACATCGGTGGTCCATAATCTGGAAAGGGAGTTACATTGCCCATGTAAATTGTAGGTACTCTTTCCAAACGATCAACCCGGCCTGTCTCCAGTGGATATGTATCTTCATTGCTAGTACTGCTACTTTTCCTGCGTGGACTTGGTGTTGGTGTATTAGAACCTGTATTACTAGCATAATGTTGAGGCGAATCTGTGAATCTCAAAGGTTTGTCGGGCATCACGCTTGGTGGAAGACCTGGTGCTATGCCACCCATACTACTTAAAAACGGTCTGTAATAGTAATTGAATTAACACTTTTAACTTATTATATTCTTTTATTCAAAATAAAAGATAAAATTAATTAGAAAAGTGGTAATCTTTGAATATAGCATATTCAATATAATTCATATATAATTTACTTAAATAAGTAATTTACCTATAATGTCTTGCCGGTCCATGATACGTATTGTGAGGATAACCACTACTAGAACTAAATTCATAATCAGGCCCAAGATAACCAGAACTACGATTGGATCCTGTCTCTGCGTGGAACCACCATCTAGATTGCTCATCCTCACACTCACCAAGTCGGGGCTGTAATCTCGGATGAATGGGAGATATGTTTGACATTCTTACGTCATAACCAGTTGCTACTCCAGCTAACATCGCTGCGATATTGTATAATACCAGCTCGATTATGCTTAACTTTGGTTTTTTTGTCTCCCCATTGTACAGAGTAGGCATGGGAACAGGCATTGGCATAATGTAAGGCCCAGTTAATCCAGGCTTCAAAGGATAATCCTGCGTTATCCAGTCGGTAGAAAGATCTGATGGTAAGGCTGTATAATCTATAAAAAATAATCAAAGTTCTACAATAATAAAACTGATTTTTTCTACGAATTGTAGATACTTGTGTACATGAGAATTATTATAATCCCATGTAATGTAATAGTTGCTGCCTAAATTTACTTTGTTAAACAAAGAGTGATATTTGTACATTCTGATTATTCTATGGATTAATAGTTCTTGATTGCTCCATAACATCCCTTGGAGAAAAAGTTACCCCGTAAGAAATATTATTGCCCATAATATGCATGTCAATGTTAAGTTAAGCAAGTAATACCCAAATGTAAAACATGCTACTGTGTAACTTATATATGGATTGCTATTAATACATGCAAGCACTATGCCTTCTGTCCACATGATGTATATATTATTATGCTTTTGTGTCGCTACTTTTTCTATCGTGTTATAAAGTTACTCTTGTATGTACATTCAAATGTCTCAAAACACACATCAGCATGCAGTCATGTTTGTGTAGTATAAGCTATGCAAGACGTATATTGTGTTATTGCAGAAATATAGATGTTATTGTACATTTATGAAATATCGTTCATGTTACACCGTACAGCATTTCTATATTGAATAATATTCATGCTTTGAATAATATAACTTAGTACTCTATTAAAATATGTCTTCGGTTTCCAAATGCCGTTTATACACTTAATTTCGATTACATACAGTTGTTTTTCTTTATTAATCATTATAATACTATTTTCATGGTAATGCACTCGATGCATTATCTTTTTTAATCCACGTTACCAAAGCGGAAACAAATGATGCTAAGATGTACTAATAAAGAATAATAACAGATATAAATACTAAAGACTCACAAAAATAAAGAAGTCATAATTTAGCAAAGAGTAGTCTCAGGAAAGTATTCTTGTAGAGAAATGTTCGACACATTCCTATATCAATTTCATTCATTGCACTAAGATAAAGTATGTGTAGATGACATACGTAATCTAATAAGTTTCTTTAATATAGTGGCTTTTCTATTACATTTGCGACAGATAAACAGTGTAATAGGAAGTTTCTGTCGATTTTAAACAATGATTTAAGGGAGAAGGAAACCAAACCCGATTTACATTAACAGTTAGGATTCTACTGGAAGCATGCAAGGACACTTTTGACGCTCGGCTTAATAAAAAAGAAAGTAACACGCTACAAGAAGGGATATTGTGGCAAGAGTATATAAACATAAATAAATAAAAGTTTCACATATAACACTGCTAAATACAATATATCTGTAAACATTACTTAATTTTTTGTTGTTAAAATTGTATGTATGTTACTTATTTCCCTTTCTTTTAATTGATCATCTTAGTTATATACTTATTAGATATATTTGTAAATTTATAAGGATACATGCACCTGCTTCTTTACAATAATTTATTATATTCTTGATGTTATGGTTTTAAACCGAGCGTAAAAGTTCGGAAAACGAAAAAAGAAAATTCAATGTGTCCAACTGAAAAGGTTTTATTGAAAATATTTCTATTACTAAATACAAGTGTGCGCGTGTATTTTCAAGTGTTGTATGTGACGTGTGCAAGTCATTATTTTTTAAATACTGAGTTTACCGTTACGGTACAAAAAACAAATCGCTTGAAGTTCTAATCACAATTGGTAAATGTGAAAAATGGCATATCTAAATCAGTAGTGAACATTAATGTCTTTAATTGTATAAATCCGTTTTAAGCGTTTAAAGTATGACTGTGCAGACACAACCTCATAATGCTTTGACACAAGTATATTAATAGAATCAAATTTGATTGTAATGGCAAAAGCATATAATCCTTTTTCACATAGTAGTGGGCTGTTAGCTCTGCTGGTTAGAATGTTATTATACTCCAAATAATATCAGAAGAGAACCAACACCAGAAAGACTGTGTTTGCAATTTCTTCAAGTTTCAATTTAATTGAGATATAAATTTCCCAATAACTTAAATCAAGTTGGTAAACAACTTGGATATTTAATATGCATTTATATCCTGCAGGCAGAGAAATAAAAATAATGAATTTTATCTTAACGCTTTAGTATTAAATATATGATTTAAAATATGTTTTTTCTGTATGAGTACCAGTGAGCATTTTCTGTCACAAAATAAACTTAAATTTACATCTGGTCCCTCACCAAAATTTTATTCAAGATATTTCTTATACATAACATAGTATTACGCACCATGTGGAACAATTTATTTTAGTAATCTTATGTAAGATTTCTCAAAAAACATAATTCTTTTCACCTACATATTATGCGAAATGTGTACATAATTTTCTCAGAAGAATCGTAGAGCATTTCTTCAGATATTAACAGGTAATGTGAAAAAAAGTATTTCTTGATGTATACATGCATTACTACTAGATGATCAACTTTAAGCATAGTCTACTCAATAGAGCTTAGTGAGTTCAAAACTTGATAGTTATGAAAGTAAAAAGACATTGTCTACTTGAGATCTTTCCTTCACACTACAATACATAACATAAAATGTACTTTTGTGGAATAAACATGGCAGGAAATTCAGTTCATTACTGAAGTCTAATATAATTGTTGCAGCAATATAAGGAGACTTACGAGTGGGGTAGATGCTTTCCTCAGAAAGGCCTGTGATAGACAGAAGATAGTATGATTACCAAATATTTTGAATAATGTGAAGAAAACAAAGAGCATTTCGTAAAAAATGTTTCAATTCCGTGCTGTACTCCTGTCGCTTTATGCTAATAATAGAAATCTGCTTAATAATATGTAATTATGTATCATTTTGCTTAACAAATTCTGTAGTACTTTTTGATGGGAAAGATTGCATATTATTAATGTTATCAGAGCTTCGGTGACAGATATTACGATCCTTGAAAAGTGTTTCCCCACTCTTTCTAGTATCATAATACGTTATCAAATCATTACATGCACCACTTTGAAGTTGGTTCGATGTGTGCGATACTGCATTCAGTATTATACTATCGTCAGTTTTAGTTTCATCACAATTCTGTAAACATTCATTACTTTTGGATTTCTTGATCAATGACGAATTTGAATTAAATCTATGATCTATACACTGATCACATTGTCTCACAGATATATCATTTGTATTTTTAATACTTTCACATGGCAAGGGAAATTTATTGAATTTATTTTCCTGAAAGTGTCTTAATGAATTTTTCGATTTAGAACTGTCAGTTGAGTGTTCGGAGTCAAAATTACAAAGTTCTGATTCTAAACTTTCAAAATCTATTCCTTCTCGCGAATTTGCTTTTAAAAATTTAGGTATAATGTCACTTTGCTCGGAATCATGATGATTCAGTTGGGGTATAGATATTACATTTTCTAAAACACTATATTCGACCTTTACAGCAGCTATTTTATCGTCAAGAGCATCTCTACTTCCCCATGTCCTCATTTTATTAAACATTCTCAATGGACTTTTGGAACCACGCGATTTATGTTGAGATTTCTTATGCATAGAATTTTCGGGGCTAGATTCTAATCCATCTTTATCATTTATCTTAATAGTAATAGAATTCTTTCTTTCTATACTTTGTGGTGAGTTTAAAGAACTTTTTCTCGATCCTGACGGAGAACGAAAAAATTCGGCTAACGAAGCTAATCTCGATTCTGAGCTATCTCTACGTTTTGATTCCTTTGACTTACTTCGGTCGCGTTTTTTGTTTTTTACGCGTTTGGCTGTACCCACCAAGGTAGATGCAACATTATGTACAAAATTTGTAGAGTATGAATGTTCTACTTCTCCCAAAGTATATTTTTGACATTTAGTTGGCGATGCTTTAGAAACATTTCCACCTATTGATGTAATTTTGGAATAACCGTCTGTAATTATTGAATGATCTCTGGATGAATGAGCTTTAAGACTATTTGATGACTTGTGCTGCACAATGGTAGACTCATAAATATCATTATCCAGAATACAAAAATCTTCTCCAATGTCATAAGTTGTCTTACAGGAAATTTGTATTATACCATCAGAATCTTGTGGAATGTCATTATAACTGCATCCTGGTTGATTGTCAATTAAGTTATTTTCGGAGGAGTACAATTTTCTGGAGGAAGGGTTACCTATTTCCTGAAGAAGCGGGGACCGATGTGCGCTTGCCAACAAGGCTGTACGAAGGGGTGTCTTTTCTAGATCAGGTGCAGAACGAGACCATCTTTTACCACCAGGCGATGCAGGATTTGGGGGCTGAGTTATTATAGCACCACGTTCACGTTGATGCAGTGTCGATGGGCCCCAAGTTTTACCTTTGACTCCATCTGCTGGTACTAGATGAGGGAGACAAAACAAGAACACTACTCACTACTAGACTATCTACTTATTGTAGCATTTTTATACCAAGTATGATTTGTAGAGAATTCATATTTCTGTTGACTATAATAAATATACTATCCAAGAACTTAACTTCAACTATTGACATTACAATAGTATTAAGAGAAATTATTCTGTTACATTTATAGTGATACAAACGATTTAAACATAAGTAACGAATCACACCATGCCTCTATTTGACCAATTTATATTACATAAGAACAATTATATCTACCAAGCAACAGACACAATCTATTTTATTTTGCAATTCATAATAATTGATGTCACCTTGGATTTGTGTGTTCAATTCCTGCTATTACTACAAGAGCGGTGTTAATAAACTTACATGCAATTGCTCTAAGCCTTGGTATACTTGGAGAGCCAGGTGGACTGTTAGGTCTTGATGGATTTCTAACTTTCCCTCTATCTAATGAGGTATGCTGAACTGTTATCGTATGCCGAAAATCTACAAAAATTAAAGAAAGTATTAATTGAGGAATATATAAAAATAATACACATTATGTGTGAATCGAGCAAGTGTACGCTCAAATCTGATAAATTTTTACTGAAAACGTTTGCTTATCAAAAAGTTGCAAAGGTCTGACAAATAGTGAAATATCTACATACTTATACAACAATTGTATATAGAATGTAAATTATCACTAAACTGCTCTATTCATTTGTGCTAAGAATGAAACGCTCTATTTAGTAAATTATTTAGATATTACAAAGGGTTAAATGATTATATATTAATTATAAAAAGCTCAATTTATATACAACACTGTACCTGACGGGGCACTGATATTGCTGCCTGGTTCTTTTTTGTTTAGCTTTAATCGAGATTTTTTAAATTTGCCACGTCTTTTATTGGGCGTTGGTGTGTTTTGCTGTTGAATTATCATGACAGTAAGTTCACGCTCTAATAAATCAATTTCTCGTGCTGCTAATTCTTGTTCACGTTGCCGTAAATTTTCCTCGTGCTGCCTCTGCTGCACTTGTGCTTTTGTCAATTCTTCTTCTCTACAGCGCAGTTCCTGAATTACGTATTAATACGATTAATAAGGATAGGTCGACGGTTGATCAATTCTTGATTTGTTAGTAAGGAAGAATACTGATTATATGCCTTATATAAAACGCAAACGTAATTCTTGTCTTACCTCTTCCAAGGATCGGCATGCCTTTGTATAGCATTGAAAACAATGATTACGCATTACTGACACTCTTATCGTAGAGTACTTATGATATACTAAATAAACTAACATGCAAAATCGTATGTACGCATATATACCTTTTCCTTCATGCGCAACCCGTGGAGGACTTGCTCAATTTCAAGCCTCCAATCTTCCTGCATCGTATGAAACGATTCATGAGGAGTGGCTGCAAAAGCATTGCGTACTTCATCTAGGGCCACCAATATTTCTGCAAATCCAGGTCTTCCATGACTGTCCGAAGCCCAACAAGCTAAAATAAAACCATAATTCTTAAAGCTTATTCCGGTTAAAATACATCATATAACTTTAGTCCCACACATACATAAATAGATAATTTCCAACAACTTTATGACATATGTAGCGTAACTCCTTTAGTTGTGTTCTTGAATACTATACCTTCCATGAGGTATCTCCACGGTTGAGGACAAGTTGATGGAATTGGTAAGGTTAGTTTATTGACTGCCACACCATATGCCACTGCTAACGCATCTATTCCTTTATATGGAGTTTCCCCAGTTAAAAGTTCCCACAGGAGAACGCCATAACTACACAGGAAATGCTTTGTACGTTAAAGTCTTGAACACTTAGAAGACATAAAAGGTATGCAAATTTTATTATTCTGAAAAAATCAAAGTATACGACTTACCTCCATACATCACTTGCTTTACTAAACGTGCTTTTCTTAATGACCTCTGGTGCCATCCAAGCATATGTTCCAGCAGCTGACATACGTGTAGTCTTATAAACTTCTCTTGCCAATCCAAAATCAGTAATTTTCAGGGTTTTGTATTGCAGATCATCATTTTCTATTGGTTCACTTAGCAAAACTGTTATTGGCATAAGAATGATTTGCGTTAAATTTATATTTGCACAGGTATTAACTGTCACTGGAGATTTCAAAAATTATCGAGGAAAGAAGGACTGTTTAGACAATACTATGTTGAATTATAATTTAGAAGTTTTGTATCAACAAACATCTCACCGTTGGAACTTTTTAAATCTCTATGAATAAGACTTATTGGTGCTTTATTATGTAAATAATCCATTCCACGAGCAATTTGTATGGCCCAGTCGACAAGAACATCAGGTCGAATTTTTCGTCCACTAAGAACTCTGTTCAGACTGCCACCCCTAGCATATTCCATGACAAGACACATGTTTGGCATTTTCAAACAGACACCCTCTAGTTGCACAATATTCTCATGTTTCAATAACCAAAATAATTTTGCTTCCTGCCTAACATTTTCCAACGTAACACTTGGCTCCTCATCTGGATCTTGACGAGCCGCTTTGACTGCTACTTCATGTTTTTGCCAAAATCCCCTAAAAATGAAAGTTGCATAAGCACGCAAAATATTTTAAATAAGAAAAGTCATACATTCAACAATTATGTTACAATTTCAGTTTTATATAAGAGAAATGTTTGCTAATTTTACGAGTATTTTAATAACAAGTTTATGCATCTAATTAAGAAATGGTATTACTTTGCGCACCTATAAACTTTTCCAAAACCACCAACCCCTATAACCTCCTCTAATTGTAATTCCTCAAAGTCAATTTCAACAGGTTGAACTTTATCTATCACCGACGAAACTCGGTCGATGCTCTCCGCTTCGGCAACAAAATTTGCTGGAAATATACCGACTTTTCCATGAATTTTGCCTGTCCACCATCCTTCATCCCCTGAGATTTTAGAATCCTTAGATAACACCTGACACAAAAGAAAGCACGTATTGGGATATTTTAAACATTAAAACCTTCTCTTCGGCTTTTATTTCAAATAATTGCACGTATATCGTATATTTATATTTATCTTGTAACAAATGTTTGTATATTCGTAAGGAGTGAATTACCTCAACGGTTTGACCACGTTGTAAAGATAATTCATCCTCTCCTTGAGCAACATAATCAAATAGGGCAGTAAAAATAGTAGAACTGTGATCGTGCCTCGATTGACAAGATGAATGTGTATCGTGAGAAGGACTAGTCTGTTGAGAGACAGTTCTTGCTGTACCACCGCTATGCGTATCAGATACACTGCTATCAGACATATTGTTACTAGACGCACGAGTATACAAGTATCCGTAACTAAGAATAAAGAAACGTATTAAATATTTCGTTGGTACTTTGAGCCTAGGTAAGCTTTAGTTTACATATTGATAGGTTAATGATGCGTCTATTATATACCTGATGGAATGATTGTTTCCTCTAATATTAAGTTGGCTCCGCGAGGATGAATTTGCCGTAATTGAAATAGCAGAATGTGAGGAGCCATTCTCTGGATAAAGTGAAAAACGCTCGCTCCGATGACGAGCATCCGGTTGTCCGTGGTCCATCAAGGTAGACGAGCCTCTTGCCGATAGCCCGGCTGGCGGCATATGGCTCGACACTTTCCGTATTCGTCTCTTCCGGGTGAATCACGCTTTTTATTTTTTTGCAACCTCGCCGTTTCGCTCCAGCGAGTAATGGAAGATCCCAAAGCAAATGCCTTGGGCTAACGTTATGGAAATTGTATGAGTGTACATCAGATTGAACGGGTTTCTTTAAAATCCTTCGCAGACAATCTCGTGGCAGATGAAATAATAATATTTAGCACACACTTTACGCGTAAAACTTTCTCCCAAGGACAGTCACGGCTTAGAATGAAATCTTCACTATCGTATAATCGACGAATTATTAGCCTAATAATGAGAATGTACACACCCTCCTCCCAGATAAGTATGATGAAAGGACATAGACACAGCGCACTATCACCCCGTACATAAAAACATTTCACCGTAGGCCGGCTTTCTGCTCGGCAGGTCTATTAACGACCGATAAGGATCACTTAATCCTAATTGGGAGGTGGTCGTGGTCGTGTAATCACGATAAACGTAAAATTTGACAAGGCCACCGAAACACTAAATATTCGAGAAAACCACTCTTGACTTTCGCGTCAGGGTGTGTATACCCACAAGCCACTGTTGACGAGCTCGATTCCTCTTATAAATTCGGCCCTATCACTAATATTTGCGAGGCGTGCACAGTTTCGAACCGGGTGCTCGCCTACCCAAGGACCAGACGCTCAGCGTCAGCCCGCAAAACACCCGATCATTCCACATTTAACGATAGAAAACGGAGCAGCACTCATGGCAATAACCTAACGGACGCCATGTTTCGTTTGACGGCCCCACCGTTGACGTGATATATTCGACCGTGATTCGTGAATAGCTCGTCTGGGGCCGCTCCGCACGCCTTCATCTCGATAAATAAAGTTCATCCTCAATGCAACGGCAATAATTTGATAAAAAGTTACTCGTCTTTCGTTCGGCCGAATTGAAAGAGGAGAAGCGAGTAAAATTCTTCGACCACTCCCTTCTAACCTTTCTCTACATCGATGCAATTAAATACCTGGAATTTCGATAAACAATATAAAAAAACCATTTCAACGCAATTCTCTATACACTTGTCTATGCCGTCTATGCTTCTTTACGAGCAACACCATAGAGCAGCACGGTAGCTCGCAGTAGCACGTAGCACTGTATGTATTTATCATACATGACGTACATACAATCCGTGTGTATATATTATGTGACTACGTTATACCCTTCGAAAAATTCCATGTGCTTCGATAGTCTTGGAGAAACGCACAGTTTATGATCATGAAATCATCTGAGACGTGAACAGACGTGAAGATGGCTGCGAAATTACCAAATCGCATATCCGTCAAATCCTAGGGTCAAATCCATTGATTAGTAAGATTAGGTGATAACATGCATCGCATTAATGCTTGCCATGCGTTCCTGCGAATACAGAAGTGCCGCACCATATAAAGTAATTGATATCGGGTGACTGGAAAATGGTGAGGAAGCACCAGGACTACTGGTATGGGTTCGCAAACACTGGAAATATTACGACAAGGCGTCTGGGCGAGCTTGACAGGAGGCTGGTTTTTCGATCCGCACCTCGACGTATTTTCGAATACCTTTCATCTGTATATTTGGCTTTTCCTACTCTGTCTGCCCTTTACCATATACCTCGTAAGTAGTCCTCAATTAACGTATATTCGACACCCGCACTCACCCGCCATCGATGACTTTAAATATTTACTATTGTTTCACTTACAGCTCTACATTTCGCATAATACGTTATACGTTATGTCCTTTGTACATTGATTTTAACATTGTTTTACGAGTATCACAAATTAGATACGTCTTTATGTTACAGTATTTTCCACCGACATTATACGTTTGGTTGGCGTACTGTTCTTCGATCACCGCCCTGTTTGGTACGATTAAGTGCATCAACCATGCATTGCATTGTATGTACGATACAACTGAATGTCTAGAGGATCCAGGACAAGGCGTTAGCCAACAAAAGTCTGAAAGTGAAAAAAGACGTGCTACGCACAGTAAACACCGTGAACAATCGCAAGATCAAATAGATCATGGTATTGAGCTACAAGTCTTAAATGGTATATTAAATATCTTTCAGATTTTTCCTTCTTCCTACCGTGTTTTCTTATAGTAACGCCTTAACTTATTTGAATGTGGGTCGAATAATGTTTAGAAATTAGTATATATAGGTTATTGACAAGTCAACCTATCATTGGATTGTTCATATTCGATATAATGCATATTATGAAGTCTTGATATTGTAATTTTGAGATTTTTGTTATTTCTGTCTTATATCTTCTTTAGGAAAAACGGATACTCCACCGGTAGAATGTTCCTCTCGTAATTCGTTCATCGAAACAAATATACAGAATGCGGATGCCGATAGTATAACATCCGAATATAATCGGGATAAACCAAGTTCGACTATCGATTTAAAAGTTGAAATACATAGAAAGAACAGCTCAGAAAGTTCAGAAGAGGCACAGCAGTTGAGTAAACCAATGGTAACTAGCATAAATGTACAAGAAGCAGAATGGGTTTCTGCTCAGTATCACGAGCCACGCTTTAGGAACATAATAAACGGTAATAGTTATTGTAATTTACACAATGAAATAAATAGGTAGAACGGAGTAAATAATATTTTTACAATTAGGTACAAATTGGATACACTATTTGTACGTAATATTAATGATAACATTGTACGCAATATTTTTTTTACATGCATGAAGGTGAATATATGCATATTTATGTATAAAGATAACATTCCAAGTCTATAAATTTGTAATCGTTGTCCCATAACCTGAGAAACATTTAAAATAACCATAAAGATTGCTGTTTTCAATGTATCGATATATTGATAGGTATAAATTAAACAATATTCTTTTATTGATTTATACATCCACTTAAATGGCAAAGAGTCAGACAATTATGTTGGTGTACAACATATGCGTGCATCGTCCGTATGAATATATGAATGTCTATGTGAAAAGGAATATATGTTACATCATTATTGTGCATAGAATGGAGATTAAAGCGTCAGAAATGTGGTGTAATAGCAGAAGAAGATCGGCCTGGATCTCGAAAATTGTGTCGCCATGCATCGGAAGATTCTCGCAGTCGACATTCTAAGCAAAGTAATCTTGGAAAAACAGGCTCCGAAAGCCAAATAAAACAATCGAGTTTACTAGAATTAGAACATCACGGTGATGATTATTCTTATTGGAAATCAAACCAAAGTGTTAGGAGGCTTAATTCTAATTCAATTCCTATGGAAGCTCATTTAATGACGGATCATCCACAAAGTCTTGAAATAATTTCAAAAAAAGAGGACACAGACAAAAACAAAATTTCTTCTCATCCGCAATCTCTAGAGGTAATCGCTGTATGCCATAGTCAATTGAATTAAATGAGTATATAGGGAGGATTAATATTACAATATATAGTTAAACGAAAGATTTATTTCTTAGGTTATAAACAAGAAGCCGCATCAGTCCCTTGTACATCCGCAAAGCCTAGAAACAATAGGAGCAGCAAACAAAAATATTAATAATACAGATGATAATAATTTACCACTCCATCCTCAAAGTCTTGAAACAATTAACACTAAGAAGGCATGCTCTTTATCTAGAATGACATGTATCTACCTTCAACTAAATAGTATTAAACAGATTGATAACAATTGTTACAGGTTTTACCGCAAAGTACTTTAAAAAGAAATCAGTTACAGCTATTACCGTACCTCAGTTATGGATCCGAAATAGTGCATCCAATAGCAGAGCAAAGTGATGAACAGTTTGCGAATGACAGTTCTGGTGGTTTTAGTCTTCGAGACTCTTACAGTCCATTACTCACGCGCAAAGTAGTTGGTGATCCGAATACTACATCTAATCGAGACAGAAGTTTGAGTACCGGCAGATTTGAAGAAAGATTTTCCAGGTATGATAAAACTATTACTTCGAAATTCAAATGAATTAGAATATAAGACATAAGAAATTTCATAAGCCATAGTAAAACGGTTGTTAAAAACATTGACATATGAGTATTTGTTTGAAAGATAAATGAAGTAAAATAGAAATATCACGTCTAGTTTTCTCAGTATCTTGTGTTTATAGATTTAACGGAGATAATGGAATAGATAATGATTCTGCAAATTCAAGAGATGCTTTACTCGAAGAGCCTAAGACTACATTGAATAGAAGATACAGTAATGGAAGCCAAAGTAGTCATGAATACTCCGATGGGGAAAGACATAAAGAAAAACGACAAGAGAAGCCTAAGAACATTGAAGATCCGTTAAATTCTGGAAGTATCGTAGGCATCGATTGGTTATTTGAAGGTGCCGATTGTGCGCTTGAGCCATGGACAAATAAGAGTAAGTTTAACTGATATGTACATATAGATATGTATATATAATGTGTACACTATATATATTACATGACGCATACACAGTGTACATGTACATATATGACATTTTACACAAAGCTAGGGTACCTTGTGTAAATTTTGTATATCTTCTATGACGTTCTTCTAATTTATGCTGCCAGTATTTTGGACTTTTACTCGATCCGATGATACGGATACATCGGAAAGCCTACAGACGGCTAGTACAGATTGTAAGTCGACGCTGTTATGATTTTAGTACACTTTTTTTTTTTTTTTTTCTTTTGCATACTGATGTAACCTTTAAACCTTTGTGCTGCATTAGTAAATGATAAAGTAATGCAGAATCTAATGATCAACACAGTGGAATAATGCATTACTTTTATAAATCATAGGTAATTATTTTCCTCTCATTTTCAGACCTTCATAATAAGGAACCAGATTCAGGTTCATCTAGTACAACAACTCTGAGCTTAGAAAATGAAGTGAAACGAAAGTTGCTTCCGCAGTTGGAAGTAGATAATAAACGTCATCAAGGTGCAATCCCTAAGCAATGCCGCCCGAAGCCTACAACGGAAACTGTCGACGATCAAATGTGCGCAGAACAATTGCGGACAAAACAAAAACGAACAATAGACGTTCGTAGAGAAAAGGACAGAAGAGAGGAAAAATTTGAACAAACGAGTGGTTCAAACAATGAATTAAGTACTTTACTGCCCAGCCCTGCATCTCCTTTGTTGGCTGCTTTATTAAATTCAGACCGTGATTTACCTGGTCAATCCAGTACAGTTGCTGATCTCAGATTACATCGTACCTCAGATACTCGTACTTCTCGCACAAGGCAAGGTCGCTTGAAACGTGCAAACAAAACTTATCGTGGCAATCGTAACAATCCACGAGATGATAACGTCGTGCCACTGACTGCATTATTTGGTTTAATCTCTAACGGACGTCATTTAGCTGCGAACCATAATGATACCTCGGAAGGTGCTGTACACTGTTTTCGTGACGATAATGGACGTTGGTTGGCTTATACATTTGATGAAAAAGGGTCTGGTGTTGCTACTGCTGCACAAATTCCTTCAAATAATAATGAAAAGCTGTTAAATACATTATTACGGCAACAACTCAATCAAAACTTGCATTATGATGGAAATTGGGAGTTAACAGACTCATTGAGCAACAGTTATAGCAGTCTGTCCCTAAATTCTGCTGGGTTGACAGTCATAATTGACACACCTCCTGTTCTATCCAGTCCAGCAAGTAATCAAACTAAAACGCAAAATTCACTGCCATCAAATTTAGTTTCCTCAAATACAGGAAGTTCAAATCAGTGCACGTTAGAAAATTCAGAACGAGATCAATTTCATCATTCACTAATATCACGTTCGGATTCAGTTGCAGAAAGAAATCGAAGGCTTCAAAACTTATTAGGAAATTTAAATTTAAATCCATATCCATCCGATTCAAGTAACCGTATGCCAGTGTTAACATTACCCACTCATCAAGAAGCTGATATAAATACAAGTTTATCCTGGAATCGTTTTATCGATGGTCTCGATGGATCTGACTCTAAATCTAAACAAACTCGTCACTATTACAAATGGAAAATTGGAAAATTACCTCATGTCAAAGTACGATTCGATCGTCTTTCTTTATTAGCTTTACTCGATCGCAATTTAACAGTATTTGAAACCATTGTTTCTACGTTACTAGCGGTCGCAGTTGCGAGTTTAGGACTTGTTTTGCTTCAACAAGGATTTTATCGAGACATTTTTGCTTTTATATTTTGTTTTGTAATAGCTGGTTGTCAATACTCCTTACTGAAGTCAGTTCAGCCTGATGCTGCATCTCCGACCCATGGTTTTAATCGAATTATAGTATTTTCTAGACCTGTATATTTTATACTTTGTTCAGGATTTATTTTAGTGTTTAACGAATCATTACAAAACTTCAAAAATTCAGAGTTTCGCGTATACGGTTTACGAGTTGCAGATTATGACGTTATATTGCAAATACGAAATGTCTTATTAATTTTTGTTTTATGCTTTCCTATTGTATTTTCATTAGGACTATTTCCACAAATCAATACATTTTTAATGTATCTCTGCGAGCATCTCGATATTCACTTGTTCGGAGGAAATGCCACAACAAGCTTAGTTTCTTCAGTGTACTGTCTGTGTAGAAGTATAATTACTGTTATAATATTATATGGATTTGCATATGGTGCCCTTACGGAACCAAAATCTTCTCAACATATTTTATTTTCTATTTTTACTGGATTACTTGTAGCTATATCATATCATTTGAGCAGATCATCTTCCGATCCTAGTGTAATTTGGGATATAGTTAAAACAAACTTATGGCCTCCTGAAATTTATGTGGAAGAAAAAGAAGCTAAAGTAATTGAAAATACACCACAAAGAGAAACTGTTAGCACAACATATAATAAAGACACAAAGATTAGAACAGGTGGAAGAAAAAAAGATGTGAAAATTAAAGTTGGAGAGCAAATGTCTGATTCTGAGTTGATAGATCCTTTACCTGAAAAATTACGGTTTACTGTAAATGCCAGATTAAAAAATGATTTGATAGTTTGTACGGTAATAGGCACATTATCATTTGGTATCCATTGTTCAACTGTATTTTCAGCATTGCAGCCAGAATTGAATCCAGTATTATGGGGTATTGCCAGTTGTTTAGGATTTTTATTACATTATATTGTTCCACAGCTTAGGAAACAATTACCATGGTTATGTTTATCACGACCGGTATTACTTAGTCATGAACATGCCCAATTTGAAGTGCTCGAACCAGTTAAAATTATGTGGTTTGAAAAAGCATATGTTTGTCTATGTTTTCTAGAGAGGAACATTCTTTATCCAGTTGTGTTTTTAGGTGCATTAACTGAATGCTCTTCCAAAATAGTATCTAAGTTTGGGGAGAGTGTAGGTGCATTAATTATTGTTGTGTGTGGATTAAAATCTTTACGATCGGCGTATTCTGATCCATCAACGCGTTATTTAGTTCTTATATTTGCTGTTTTATTTTTTAAATTTGACTTTCGAGATTTAAGTGAAACTTTCCTGGTAGACTATTTTGTTACAGGGATTCTATTTGCAAAAATTTATGAGTTATTATTAAAAATTAGATTCATAGTAACATATATTGCTCCATGGCAAATAACTTGGGGTAGTGCTTTCCATGCATTTGCACAGCCTTTTTCAGTTCCACATTCTGCGATGCTTTTCCTTCAAGCAGGAATTTCTGCAGTACTAAGTACACCATTAAATCCTCTGTTAGGTAGTGCCATTTTTATATCGTCATACGTACGTCCGGTTAAATTTTGGGAACGTGACTATAAAACCAGAAGAGTTGATCATTCGAATACACGAATGTCATCTCACTTAGATCGTAATTTAGGCGCAGATGATAACAACTTAAATTCTATATTTTACGAACAACTGACACGTTCCCTTCAGCATAGTCTTTACGGTGATCTTGCCCTTGGTCGTTGGGGAAGTGTAGAACAAGGTGATTGTTTCCTATTAGCATCCGATTACCTAAATTGTTTAGTACATATAGTCCAATTGGGCAATGGCTTAGTAACATTTCAATTACGAGGTCTTGAATTTCGAGGAACATACTGTCAACAAAGAGAGGTGTGTATATAATGATATGTTCATCAACTTTTGAAAACTTCCTTATTTAAGTTAATTTCATTTAATATGTTGCTACAGGTGGAAGCAATTTCAGAAGGTATCGAAAATAATGATAATTGTTGGTGTTGTGAAATGGGTCATTTATCAAATGTACTTAGCGTGAATGCATCGTGTCGTCAGCGCTGGCTTGCTTGGGAAGTTGCTAGTGCGACGTATGTACTTGAGGGATATTCAATTTCGGATAATTCAGCTGGTTCCATGTTACAAGTGTTTGAATTTCGGAAAGTGTTGGTTACTTACTATGTGAAAAGTATCGTCTTCTACGCTGTGAAATCGTCAAAACTAAAACTGTGGTTGGAGAATCCAGACATTGTAGACTCACTAAAACCAACATTAGAAAAACCATTTGTTGACCTTGATCCTGTCTTTAACATGAATATTGATGAAGATTTTGATTTTCGAGCAAGTGGTATTACGAGAAGCAGCTTTTGTAATGTTTATCTTGATTGGATACAATATTGCACTGTAAAGCAGGATAAGGTATTAAATGTTATGAATATTTTTTTAGTTCTTTAGTGTATTTTATGGTATAAAGTATAATGTATATTTGTATTATTCATTTTAGTCCTTAGAGAGAACACGTGATTCGGATCTTGTTTCTCTTTGCCTATCATTAAGTTTGTTGGGAAGACGTGTGTTAGGTGCAGCATCTCACAATACTGTATCAAGTGTTGAATTTTTTTTGTACGGTTTACACGCTCTGTTTAAAGGTATACCTTTTTTATCTTAACGTACTAAAGTTTTAAACGTATTTTAATTAAGAACAAGTGTACATATAAATAACATTTGTCTTGTATTCTGCCATTTAGGGGATTTTCGTATAACATCAATACGCGATGAGTGGGTATTACACGATGTAGACTTATTACGAAGTGTTGTAGCGAAGGCTGTTAGAATGGCCCTGAAATTGCATCAAGATCATTTTATGAGTCCCGAGCAATATGTTGAACCATCTGCTCTTTATGAAGCTATAGACAATCATGATAGAAACCTTGTAATCAGTCATGAGGCAGATCCACTTTGGAGAAACGCAGTTTTAAGTGGTGCTCCTAGTCTCTTAGCGCTTAGGTAATTACATTTGAATTGAACATTGTAAAAACTTATTTCACAACAACGATGTTTACAGACATATACTTGATGATGGTATTGACGACTACAAAGTCATAATGCTTAACAAACGTTACTTAAGCTTTCGAGTAATTAAGATGAATCGTGAATGTGTCCGTGGACTGTGGGCTGGTCAGCAACAAGAATTAGTATATTTAAGGAACAGAAATCCAGAACGTGGCTCTATACAAAATGCAAAACAAGCATTAAGAAATATAATTAACAGTTCCTGTGATCAACCCATTGGATATCCAATATATGTCTCTCCTTTAACAACTAGTTATGCAGAGACTAACGATCAATTGTGTTCTATAGTAGGAGGATCCTTAAGTCTTGGATCGATTAAAACAAATATTTTAAATTTATGGCGAAGGTATAAAACATGTAGTGACTAAATTTATATTATTAGTATATGACTATTCATTTTATAGAATAAGAAGAAGATGTGGACAAGGTTGTTCGTCGGGAGGAACAGGATCTCAAGATGATGGAGGTTTTGGGAATGACGGTGTCTATGCTATGACAACTTACAATGTACACTCTGGTATTTCCTCGCGCAATTATATAAAAATCGGATGATCATAATGATATATTTATATTGTTATACGCATATTATTATAAATAGGATATGGACAATCTGGTCATAATACATCAGGATCACAATCAATGGATTCTGGGTGCCAAATTGGTGGTTCAACAGGCCGTGGTTCTTTAGGACGGGCCAATACGGGCTCCCTTGGTGGTAATAGAGGTTCACTTGCTTCTGTTGGTAAACCAACAAGTTCAACACTAGCCAGTTTAGCAGGGTTACTTAGTAACAGTGATATTAAAACTGAAACAAAAAGTGAAACTAGTTTTTCAAGTAAACTAGAACGAGATGAAGTTTGTCAAAGAGTTCGTGTAAGTATCACCCAATGCACAGTATAAAATTGAAAAATATTTCAAGTATAAATATATATATACAGGGTGAGTTTTAACCCTTTGCGCTCGAGGCCTTTTTCGAAAAATCCTTTTGGTTTCACAATGCACTGTGGAGGAAAAATATTTTAATATAGTGTTTTGGAAAGCTCTCGAGATAAGCTACAAGAATGTGCTATATAAAATGCGGAGTTCTATTTAAGAAATTGACGGTGACCTTCATGTGACCTTCAAATGACTTTGCAGGGTCAAATCATTGTCAAGTCGTACAACTTTTGTTTGGAACATTTTTTTAATTAACGCACCGTTATCACGATATTTGAATGTATTATTTAAAATGGGACACCCTGAATATAAAATGTATAAACTGTATCATTTTATACTTCGGAAGGTTATATATATCGTACAACGCTTTCAGTTTCAAAAGAAATTAAATGCAAATAAATATCGCCGTCCCCTACGTATCGCGTCAACCCAAATGGTGGTCGGTGGCATAGTTCGGATTGTCGTAAGAAAGTGAGTGGTGAGCGATGGTCACCTCTCGAGTGCAAAGGATTAATGCCTGTCCCAACCTTTTACCATCAGAGTGAGTTAATACTCACAAATACTAACAGACTCCAACTCTGATGGTAAAAGGTTGGGACAGCCATTAAAACTCACCCTGTATAGTAAATTATAATAATCTCATAAGAGCTATTAGTAGCATCATGTGACCTGCTAAAATGTAGTTGTGTTAAAATTTTGCGAGGAAGACAAATGCAGAACATATTTTTAAAATAATGCTAATATTATAAGTTGCAAATTTTATCTAAATTTCTTATGACTAGATTATGGATCCTAATCAAGTATACGATGCAATAAACTTGGGTCGCCGTATAGATGTTATCTGGCCAGACGAGAGAATGAGACAGCAAGGTGGTAGGTCTGGATGGCAACACTGGATTCCCGAAAGAGGAATGGAAGGCTGTGTTGTCCATCGATGGTCTCCTAATCACCGTGATCCTAATCGAAGATCACATGTCGATAAGGTTATTTTGCTGATCAAGATTGACGATAAGTATGTTCCAATTGCAGAACAAGGAGTGCGAGACTTAGGAGCCGAAGTATAGTTAATGTTTAATACATTAAAGTGATATGTGTGTTATCATCGTGAATCTATCATTTTCACCCAATCTGTTTTGCATTGACACGTTACAATAGCTTATCGCCTCATTAATGCAAGGGATGCATTCCAGCTATGATTAATGTTGGGTCTTTGATTACCAGACTACTTTTTTATTGCTCAGTACTATATAACTTATACATCTCCAGTTACTGCATACGCTAATCTATATTTGTGTTTGCATGTGGGTGAATCGACGAATACACGAAACAGACATTTACATGCAGTCACATTATGTTATAAATACTATTTTAGTCACATAATTGATATAATTGTGAGATGTCATAGATGTGAGACCACCCAGAGAAAGGGAAAGATCACGTTTTGTATTTTTGGAAAGTATAGTGAATTATTAACTGGTTCAATGAAATACTTAATGAAAAAATGAAAGCCAATTGCCAAGTAATTCAATGCAACGTAAATTGTACCATGTTGTATTATATTATGTACTATACAATTATTAATCGTATCGCATTGCTATATAATACACAGTAGATGTTACTTGTTGTAGCAGAATTAAAATATTCTTCTTGCCCCTTTTAAAAGTAAGATTCAGGATGTTCAATTGTAACTCTATGGTATTGAAATCTCATTATTTTCACCTATCAAAGTATCAAACATGCAAAGTCATTCTTACTATTATTGAATAATAACATATAATTGCAAAACCCTGCTAATGTCTTGTACAGTTTGAACATACTCAGTGACAACAAGTAGCATCAATAAAAAAAGTGTACATAAAGTCACGTTCATGTTTTTCTACATTTTGTTATAATTTTTTTAAACTAATTGATGTAGATATAAGTTGTAAATAAGAATGATGTTTCTGTAATGTTAAAACGTCCAAAAGTATTTACTCAATGTATAATTATGTGGGGCCACAATATCGCCTCTACAGAACATATCAGTGCGTATATAGCAGTGACATTTTCTGTACATTGTTAAATTTATATAACTATGTTGTATAAAGAATTTATTTCGTATCTTAAGAATAATAGTGTGTTGATTGTTTATTTATTTTTGCAAAATTTTTTACAAATTTGGAATAATCGAAGAACAATTTCGTAGTAATAATAATCAGAAAGGAATTGCTGTAAAAACTTAACTTACATATACTAAAATATAAAAAATATAAAAACAAACAAAACAGTCAAACAGTATTATTTCTTTATGGTCATACACATACATATAGATGAATTATTTGCTGTTATTATCTCAATACAAATGTGAAGAATTTTAAAACATTTATAGACTACGTTCGTTTAAGAAATAAGAGACAAAGTTACTTGCAAATTGTCAGAAGATTTTAAGTAATATAATTTTATTTTATTATGTTAAAGGAAATGCATTTGGCTTGGTACACTTTTTGCAAGTAACCTTCAAATCACAGCATTGCCTTATTGTGGTGTCTTAATAACACCTGACTGATGAAAGAAACTTTAGCTAGTCCTTTAATTATTGGTGTGCAATTATATCTTATTTGCTGCCAAAAGAAAGAAAAGCTATTACTGGGTAACTAAACTAGTTTTCGTTAATTGTTTGGCTATTTTTTGGAACAGTGGTTTTGCATGTAAATTATATAATATCATAAGAATTGGGCTAAGTTTAGTACACATATATTCTTACATTCATTAGTTTTAATGTTGTATGCAAATTTTGTAATAATTCCCTTTTCAAGTTAAATATTGTATGTCATTGTAATGAAGACCCCAACAAATAATGTGTAGAAATGTGTATAAAAATTTTAAATAGGACGAATGAATTAATAATTATGCAACTTACAATAAAAATTGAGTAATTAAAAATATAGTATAATTTACAATATATTGTAATTAAAGTTTATAACTTTGCGAAGGCTCCTTACACTCCATGAACACTGCTAATACCGATTATCATAACTGTAACATACTCTGCAACATAAGTCCATGTAAAAATGTTTTATAACAGTAGATTGTTACTACTACATTTACTACTTCATGATGAACATTTATAAAACGGTTTACTTATGCATAATTATTTCCAATATTATATAACATAAGATATTAATGCTACATCTTGTTATGTCTCTAACAAATTATTATTGTATGATACCAGAGTATCATAATTGCTAAGATTGGGCTCTCATTGTGTAATCCCAAAAGTACTTCTTCAAAACTGACTCATGGTTACAGAAATCAAAGATTTTTTATATATATGTATAATATGATGATGTTTTTACAAAATCATAATTTTACAATACAATACAAAAAAATTAAAAATCCATACAGCTGTATTTACATTTTCCTGAACTAGTAATATATAATATATAATATTATAATATTTTATACATAATATTTTCACAGAATAAGTGTAGCATAGAAGAGGACATTGCTGACATATAGACAGTTGTGTAAGTACATGTATATATATATATAAGTATGTTCAGTGATAAAATTTTATATATGAAACAGAGTTTAAAGAATATTACTTTTAAAGCATAGGTGTGTTCGACAAACCAAGAATACTAGTTACACTTCTGTATTTTTACTTTTTGAATTTAAAGGATCTTCCTGAGTTAATTTCTGTATCAAGTTTTCGATCATATTTGAATCTACTAAGCCAATAAATTTATCTACGACTAAGCCATTTGAAATAGCAATTACTGCAGGTACTGCTTTAACTTCAAAGATATGAACTAATTCTGGATTTAGTTCCACATTGACAATTGCTAAATGTAATTTCTCCATTGGTTCTATGAGTTCTATTAACTTAGGTGTTAATATCTTACACGGATCACACCATTCTGCATGAAAATTTACTATTACAGGTACATTCCCATTCATTACTTTATTGACAAATTCATTATTATTATTTATGTCAAATCTTTTATTCCTTTGATGCCATAGAGAGACACGACGTACCATCGGTGAAACCACAGTAATAAGGTTGCGGAACATTTTCTAAGTTTTGCTATTCTTATTTATCCAATAAATAGTATCTTACATAGATTTTATATTACTAGCAATTTATGCCTGTTCTGTGGTAATCCGTTTATATTGTTGCCCACTGCACACATAGTAATTGAAATACGAAGTATGGATAAGTCCAAATTCCAAGGATCTGTAAAATGATAAAAAAGTTATAGACATTTCTATTATAATGAAAAGTATACATCTTACTGTTTGATCAAAGTATAAAAAATTATAAAGAAGGTGATAGAAAGTTGAATGGGTCATATCGATATTTTTTAATATATCCAATGTATCAAATATTTAAACGGTTAGAAAATTTACATTTACAAAGCAAATAGTAAACATCCTATAACACTGTATTAAAAATATTATATCTTTTTAATATGCATATGTGTACTATCAAGATATTAATTGAGCAGAATCTGAAAGTATATAATTTTAATTTTCTCAAAAAATTTGTGCGAGGATTGTAAAAATGAAGTCTCGGATCATTGAACTAATTATTTAATTAAATGAAAAGCACTTACATTGAATTTTTAAAAGACCCAATTGTATACTCTGATAGGCCGAATTTTCTCCATTAATTCACATTTAACATATGCGAAAAAACCGACCAAAGATGAAATCAACAGTAACACGAGAAGTATAATACGCCAGATAAAGAGCTTGTCATATAGCTAAAAACAAGTATGAATGTTACATCATTATATCTACTCTATTCACAGCATAATGTATACATTTCCTCATCTACCTGGTAGATGTAGTAAGATTTTATAAATATCTATGAAAGGAACGATAATCAACTGAAACCTTATTGTTCTGATGTATACCTTGTTCTCACTCGCAGTTGGTTTTTCTGATGCTCGTGGAACACTTATCAATATGATTGTTAAGATGCTTACAATAAATATAGCAATAGCGCCAATCTTTTTTTCAACGCGCAATGATATTAAAAATATAAGTATAGCCAAAATCCACAGAGTTAAAATGAGAAACAATCCTGCACCAACTCCAAATATCATAGTAATAAATGTTCTATAAAGAATCCACTTTTAATAGTATATTAAAGACCTTGCAGAAAATTGAGAATGGCTATATATTTACATTGCTAATAATCACTGAAATAATGAGTGAAAACTGATTAAAATTGTAAGTCTCAAATTTATCACCCACTTGAAATATCAAGCGATAAAATGTACATAAGAAATATACAACGATAAATAACTCAGATAATTTGTACAATTTACTTTACATTGTATTGTTTTACAAAAACTTAAATCAATAAAATCTTGTACTTTAATTGATTATATTGGAAACATAATTTCAACTTATAATGTACCTTTATAATATATTGTTGTAATTACGTCACTTATTATTTATGCATGGCGTAATATAATTGGGTTAGTCAAGTACTTGAAATAGTGTCCGCAACAGTATTATCTCACATTTAAGTACGCCTACTTGGATCGAGATATTTAAAATATTCGTTTATTCAATTAGTAAATTATTTAAATAATATCCTCGGATTATGAGCAGATTAAGGGTGCGTTCCGATTTACGCATGAAACGCGTAGATCGCATGGAAAGTGATGGAAAGTCGTTCCGATACCAATGCGCGCATTGGTAACGGCTTCAGTAGCGCTGAGAATTCCCTGGATTGTACTAACCGTACTGAATTCTCGTATCGCTCCCAACCATAGAGCTATTACAGATAGAGGGAAGTAGGTATGGGACCCAATGGGACCATAGATATAATATACCTAGACTGCGCGTTCTCCCAAATTTCAGGAGTGGGGGTAGAACTCACGTAGAAAAGGATGCACTCTGTTTTGATGTCTGTGCGTTCTCTCTTGCTCTCGCGCGAAGGGGAAACGTTTAGATTGGCAACTGTTTTCCCGTATCTCCGTCGCGCGAGAGCGAAAGAGAACGCACAGACATCAAAACAGAGTGCATCCTTTTCTACGTGAGCTCTACCTCACTCCGTCAACGCGCAGTCTAGGTATATTATGTCTATGTATGGGACGATGTGTAAGCGGATGCGATAGTGACATAGAAAGAGAGCGCTGCAATAGAGTACGGAGTGTCATTGTCTAACAGTTACGCGCATGCGCGGAACGTGTGAGCTTGTAGGCAGATGTGCATGCATAATATAAAGTTAAATGTCTTTATTTTCGTACAAAATATTATAATTGAATTCTGAGATAAAACTGTAACCTAAATAAAAATGCGTATACTGTGACACAACGTCTACAGTGCACGCGGTACGTAATATTACCTAATACGCATGCGCTGTTAGACAATGACAGTCCGGTCTGTATTGCAACGTTCTCTTTCTACGGCTATATCGCGTTTTTCGTTGACTCCCTCCCTCTATCTGTAATAGCTCTATGCTCCCAACGCATAGACTGCTTCTTCTTGAACCTGAAGCAGTGATGCGTCTAAGGGTGGATTCACACCTTGGCAGAAAAACAGAAAGCAGAAAGGCAGCAACCAATCAAAACTCGCGCTGGTAATCGACAGTTTCTGCTTTTCACAGAAATAGAAAAGCAAAATGACTGCTCAGTACCAGCGCGACTTTTGATTGGTTTCTGCTTTTCTGCTTTCTGTTTTTCTGCCAAGGTGTGAATCCTCCCTAATGCGTTCATGCGTCTTATGTGTTTCGTGCATAATTCGGAACGCATTTTTAGCGAATTATGCGGGGGCAATTTCGCTATCCAAGCAAAGTCGGTGTCCCCTGCCAATAGCCAATAACAAGCCCAGTAAGCGCCGGTGACTGCGATCCGTCTATTTTTGCGATGAAATCTCATATTTCTGCCATATTTATGCTCGATCGGATTACACACACACACACACGTACACGTACACGTACACGTACGCAAACATAAAATTGGCCCTTTTTAGGGCCACTGTGATTCTGAACGACATTTTCCTTTGCGAAAATGTTGTCCGAGGCTTCATTTTTTAATTATTAAAGAAAAACACTGGCGTATGAGAGCGCGCGTAGAGCCCGCGCTCAGGGCCGTGCGCTCTCCACTCACTGCGCCCGAGCATGGTTGTGGACGGGCGCACCGCGGTGGTATGACACCAAGCGTCGATCGAAAATTATGTCGACCAACAAATTAAAATTTCAGAATGACCTCAGATATTCATTAGTCATGCACAATCAATAAAATAATTAGTCATTATTCGTGTAATGGTAACAAATCGATTAAGTAATAATTAACATTCGATTTAAGTAGTATTAACTTTCGGTTTAACAAATTGGAATATGCTTAATACTTTTATTCGTTGTTTAAAACGAACACGAAAGGAGATTTCGAACATGATTTTTATTAATTATTACAAAAAAGCTTTGTGAATCGAACAAGAATTGTTTTCTATTAAACGAATAATGATTACAATAAAATAATGTAGAATGTTATTACTCACAGTCGTCGATGAAAGCAGATCGCTGTCGCAGGATCATTCGGCCGATCCCGAACTTTCCAAGAATACGTAGCGCGGAACAGCTGATCCGAGCAGAGTCCCGGGAGGGTCACCGAACTCGCGTCACTACACACTCACTATCGCTCTCGATACTCCTGTACGAGTGATTCGTGTCTTACGTGTGAATTATTGATAATCCATTGTTTAATCCTCAAAGAGGAGGCTTGGCGCGGGGGTCCTCTCGCTTCACTTTGCGCGGGTTGCACCGATCCGTTAGAATGAAGTCTTGATGCTAAACGTCAAAAACTTTTCGCACTTGGAGGTATTTGATCGGGATACTTCTCACGGTACCGCTGTACAGCAAGCACAGCATTACCGTCACACTGCGCAAAGACGAAGAATATATTATAATATTCTGCGTTCGACCGATTCATCGTAAAAAAAAACACGCGATCCTTTGCTTATGACGACGAAGAATCGACTAACTCGTCGTTCGTTTCTTCCAAACGCAACATCTTTATGGCAATGGTGCTATTGATGTGGTAGAAAAGCATTTCTGTGTTTGCAAGTGTGGAATATGCGATAAGATTGTTTGATCCGCGTCGAGCCTGATGCGGCGAGTTTAAATGCGCTACCGTCGAATCGACGACGCAGTCGATTCCTTGAAATTTCTGCCGAACGCCGAGTCGCGACGCTGAGGTGTGTGCGTAACGTGTGAGCGAGCTAGTGTTCTGTATGAGTGTGTGTACGTACACCAGTGTACAAGGAACAGGACACAGTTCTCCTTCGGTCATTCGATTGAATACGTCGTTTTAGTCATAGGCATATATAGGATAGACTGCGCATGCCAACGCATGCTGAGCAGAAAAAGTGTCCGTGGCAGAACGGAGAGAGAGGCAAAACATCGGTGAATATCTGTCCTTCTCTATCCATGCTGCGCGCGCATTATTGACAATTTTCGCTGTCAATTGCCGGTATCTACCGATACTCTAACCTGCATACTATGTTGTGGAGATCGCACATAAGCGTGCAATACAAAACAATTATATTAACAAATATGAAGACATGCAGCGTATGTGGCTATTGGAAGGAGACAAACAAGAAAGAAAATATTAGTTTTCACGCGTAAAGTCCTTTGTCTATCTCTTTATGAATCCCACTTCTGAGAAACTTGTAAGCGGATGCCGGATTCGGGGCATTAATTTATTCAAATCACTTCAACTCAACAAATGTTTATTGAAATATAGCAAATAGAGAAAGAACAGAGAAAGGCTCGACTTGGCCGGATCGTCGAAATCTCGGTTCAGAGTCCCACTCGATTCACTTAACCTCTACTCAAAAAGACCGCTATCTCACTCCTTAGTCCTACTTGGCTCACTGTCTTCTCTAAAGCAAAAACTCTCGCTTCTGTGACAGCTAAATTCTTACACTATTGCTAAATTTTTACAAACATATTTTGCCCACTGTACATGTACTGGGTTAAGCCTATCATAGCTGTCAATAGACTACTGCGCAGCCTACCTGCGCAGACAAGGAAAGAAAACTTCCCCGATGTTTTGCCTCTCTCTCCGTTCTGCCACGGACAGCCACGGACACGTATGCGCAGTCTATCCTATATGCTATGGTTTTAGTAAATCGCAGTGCCAAAAAATGTTATAAAATGTGTTACAGTGCGTTTGCTGAGATAGAAATCGCACACGTGGAGCCTCCTCTTTGAGGATTAAACAATGGATTATCAATAATTCACACGTAAGACACGAATCACTCGATAGGAGTATCGAGAGCGATAGTGAGTGTGTAGTGACGCGAGTTCGGTGATCTGCCCGGGACTTTGCTCGGATCAGCTGTTCCGTGTTACGTATTCTTGGAAAGGTCGGGATCGGCCGAATGATCCTGCGACAGCGATCTGCTTTGCGCAGTGTGACGGTAATGCTGTGCTTGTTGTACAGCGGTACCGTGAGAAGTATCCCGATCAAATACCTCCAAGTGCGAAAAGTTTTCGACGTTTAGCATCAAGACTTCATTCTAACGGATCGGTGCAATCCGCGCAAAGTGAAGCGGGAGGGTAACGCAAACGAAGCCGGCCGTGCAGCCGTGTCTTATCCTTCCCCTTACCGCGCCCTGCATTTGTTTGTAGGTAAACTGGGCCGTCCTACAGTTCGCAGAGGCACCAGCGCTCCCCCCGCTGCTATTTTGGCGGACGCCCTTTCTTTTGATCTTTAACAATTAATAACTCGATAAATATTGCGGATATTGAATAATGGTCCAGGACTTTTGTGTTTATATTAAGCCGCCCTACGTCCCCACGAGAGATTGTATGGGTGGTTTGGGACACCCTGTATATTCCGAATACTATCTTTGTTATTTTTATATACTTTTTTCGATTCTATATAACTAATTCCATTTATCGTATTAAACGCTGCATGTTTAAATTAGCCTCGCTACGTGTGCTGACGCATGCGCATTATGTAGCAGGTACATGGTTCTGTCTCACTTTCTCAGCGCGGCTCCCGTTTATGGGAAAGATACGTCGCTAGCAATATTATAGTAGTATTACATGTATGACCGTCCTACATAGTGGCTCCAGCGCTACTGCCGCTGCTATTTTGACGGACGCCCTTTCAACGGCGTTCTTCAAAAATTAATTTCTCGATAATTATTGCGAATTTCCAATAACGCCACAGAACTTTTCTGTATGTTTTAAGCCGCCCAACGTCCCTCACGGCAGTTTATTCGGGAATTCTGGGATACCCTGTATAAATACACGTAGGACAAACGTAAAGTTGGACTAACGAAGGTATAGAATCTGCGAATTCTTAACATTTAGCCCACCGACGATAATACTGTGAAATAAGACGTCGCCGTTTGTATAACCTGCAAGATGATTTCAAATAATTTATTAACGATGAGACCGATGATAATCTCGCGGCACTTAAAGAATTTACCATTGCAAAGCTTTCTAGCAGCAAAACGTATATGCCTCCTGCAGTCAGATAACACGGAGTAAGGCTTCGACATATTATCATTACTATCATTTTTCTCGTATCGTCGGTCGCATTGTACCACAATGTAAACCACCTGAGGAGTACAAATAATTTTCGGAACAATCATTAGAAGGATGTACATTCGTTTATTACTTACGAATCTCGCATAGTTATAGTAGAGTAGTTTGTCAACTTTTGGCCTGAATAGCTCACACAAAACAGATGGAACAACTGAGCGGAAATAAATATTGAAATTTTGATCGTCTCCTTTAAATAACCAGCAACCACTCGCCTTTGCAACTAATATTTATACAATTCGATAATTGTTGCGATCGTTAAAGGCTAATCGGATTAAAAATTGCGTTTATTAATTACCTGAACCAGCGAACATGTCATACCAATCAAGCATTCTGATATCTGTACGAAGTAAGCGTGAGTGTATGCTGAATCTAGGTTGTGCGCGTATCTGTAAAAAAAGAAATGCGAAAATCCATAATCAATATTATCGGTAAAATCATAGAGTAATGAACAAATAATTGAGAAGCGCGAACCTTAACGCCTTCTGATGTGCCTGTATTCCCAAAATCATTCTGCGGCGGACGTCTTGGTATTTAATGTCTGACCATGCGTCTTCTGGGTCCTCCTCTATAGCATTGATGAAGCGTTGTCTAAGAATATTCGATATTTTTTTTTTTTAGAATTTCCCGTCAAACGTACAAAGGTATTCCACGCATAATAATAACAAACGGCAAAACATATATTGCATTCACGTTACCCGGCCACTACGAATAGTGCGCAGCAATGGTGAACGCACATCATGAACGTGCCGTCGACAGAGGCAATCATCAGGACGCTGACAAGGGCACCACAACTTTCCAAGAAGATCATGTAGCCGAAGTACTTCTCCTCGTCAACGAAGAACTCCACGTCGAATAGATGATAGTGTGGACGAGTGCCGTTCTTCAGGGGTATTATAACGTCGAGCAGAGGCGGTACCGCGGTTACGAGGGTCAATCCGGCAAACACGAAAATCATGATGCCTGAAATTATCAATGTACAATGAAGTCGTGAAAAGCGAAGTTTCCCAACCGCTTCCACGAGAAATTGCGAGAATTGTCTTACGCGTGTAAGCGAGAATGTAGAATTTTGCTTCTGCCGCGAACTTGCATAAGATATTGAATTCTTCTACGGTCCTTTCCTCCTCCCAATCTTTCTCCATATCGCAGATAAGATTCCTCATCTGCGAAACAAAGACCGTAGCCAATCGCGAATGATTGATTTTCTTCGCAGCTTCAATAAGGAAGAATGACTTACTTTGCGACCATTATAGTGAATGTTGTTGTAATACTTTGTGAGCGTTCCGTGTACCACTAATATATAGGGCACAATTTCCATGCTGTATTGGGGATTAGATCTGCATTCGGTTGTAAGCTTGCCTAACTGTGGGAATTATGCGAAAGTATAGTATGAACATCTATAGGAGTAGCGCGTCAAATCGTAAACGCGCTTTTTAAATTCGACTCTAAAAACATATATCGAATAGAAGAACGTTTTGTGCTTTTATATTAGGTTAATGTGACTGCACTACCAGCCCTATCACGGCGATTATAAGGACAAGTGTGAGTGCACAGCGAATCATTAGACTTCGTCCTCTCCATCTCTGAAACGGCCAGCCGCCTATTATCCTTGACGTATATCTATTCGTTCTGAAGTATTTGCCGTGTAGTACGTCCATCTGTCTCGTGACGCCATGCAACAATACGTCCCCATATGGCACTGTAAACGCTCCCAGGTGGAATTAGAATTAGCCCCACTGTCATGTCAGACAATAATTTCAGTGACGGAATCAAACGCGGCGGGTTCGAGCTCTCACGCTGTCCAGTTTCTCACGACGCACCCCAAGGAGAACAGAAAGTCGAGGTAAAGTCAAAATGACGTCAAAATATATAGTAATTTTAGGAAAGTCAAGGTGACATCATTTCATATGTATATTCAAGAGAACTATAATTTGGTTTTTTCGTGACGGCGCACAGTGGGAAATGGGCGGAAAAAAGTCTTTTTTTCAAATATGTCGTACGAACTTTATTTACGGCTTATTTAAAAGAAGAAACATTGAGAATCCTTGTTTCACAAAAAAAATCCCCTAAAGTTGAATGGTTTCAGTGTAGCAGTACTTTGAAATTCGATAATGTCATTCGGCAAAAATGAACGCAAAATATTGCTCCACTTTACGTGTCTCCAGAAAAAAAACCGTTTCACTTTTGAAGAAATGAATGTGTTTACACTAAAGATACATCATTTGACTTAATGTATCAGCCGGAGTTAACGCGATTTAATGATATTAAAGCAAGTTACAACATTTTACAAGAAACAGTGCGACCAGACCTAGAAGTCAATATTCACTTAAAGTTTTCAATGTAATCTCAGTTTTTCTCCGTCTTAATTTCACTTCCAGCGTATTCCTCACACTTTAAAGAATAAGTATGTACAAAATTTTCTTGCGCATGTTTGCACGAATTCGAATGCCGATAAGAAATGTACTAGGACAAAAGGGGCTACTCTTTCGTGTATTAATCGTGAGATGATTAATTATATCTATATTGGTATTGGTGTGTTTATGTTGACGGTCGTAAAATATAAATATTATCTCTCTTTTCATCACTTATCTCCGTTCCTTATTTGTCATTAGTTTTAATTCGGTTTTCGTTCTTATGTAATCCATTTCTTTACGTGGTTTCTAACATATTAAACTTTTAATTCCCAAATTGTTTTAATATTTCTTTTTACATTTTTAGTTTGGTTTTTAAGATGTGTGCTTTTACTGAAAAGAGCTTTACAATCTCTGACTTTCTGGTTAGACTTAAACAACTCACAAGAGCAAGTGTTATAACTTATTGCAATTGTATCCATTATGGTAAAAAAATCTATTGAACGTTCCAAGTAAATTGTCCAATATAACAGAAAGTAACATCGTAGGTAATACCGGTATTTATGTGTGGGCTTCTTTGCCCCCACCCTGAACTAACTTAACCACATTGTTTTAGGCGACATAAATATCTATTTTCAGTTTAGAAAATAACTTCTGCTGTTTTTATTTTATATTTGAAAGGGAAAATAATTTTTTGTATAACATTTTTGTTAATTTTCGTAATAGATATTAATTATTTTGAATGTCTCGCCTATTTTCCATGTGCGGGGAATCTTTCTCTATAAGTCAAAAAAAGAATCGTCTTAAAATTCCAATCCGATCAAAAGATATTTACTTTTTTCCGCAAATACACGTATATTGCCCACTGTGCGGCGTCGTGACCTCTTAGGGAGGATTCACACCTTGGCAGAAAAACAGAAAGCAGAAAAGCAGCAACCAATCAAAACTCGCGCTGGTAATCGACAGTTTCTGCTTTTCACAGAAACAGAAAAGCAAAATGACTACTCAGTACCAGCGCGACTTTTGATTGGTTTTCTGCTTTCTGCTTTTCTGCCAAGGTGTGAATCCTCCCTAACGCCTCGCATTGGGGGATCGAGTGCACCTAGTTGGGATTTTCGAACGCACCTGCGGATATAAGAATTTTGGGCTCAGTTTTCAATAATCATTTGATCTCTAATATTCACAGCAGATGTCGACACGGGACCCAGGGTTGTACGTATTTTGAGATTTTTGTTACAAATCAGATAAATCGTTCGTAAAATGGTAAATAATACTTATTATTAATAAAATATATGATTCACGGTGATACAGTTTTACACATGTCACAATTACTATCTACTTTTATTTTAACATATTGAACTGCATTGTTATATTTAAACAAGCCGGTAATTTGCAAAGCTAATTTGAGGTTATAGCTTTACCAAAAAGTTACTCGTGCTACCGATCTCATTATATTGCATCATAATATTTTAGGAATCAGTTACTCCATCATATATTAATCTAAATAATTCGAATAATTATTCGATTATATCAAGCATTTTTCTTTGACAATTTTACATCTTTCCGCTTAGACAGTTTTGAAAAGCAATAAATTAATACTGTGTGAATAAACGATGTATTTAGGACATGAATTTTTGACTCTTTTTTCTAATAAAATATACAAAAACGAATAAAATTAAATTGGGTTCAAAACACAATACACCTAATAATACGTGATACATAATAAAAATTATATGTTACCTTGCTATAATGCCACTTCTGTCAATTAGGACAAATTGGTGCTTTATCATCAATTTTAAACAGTTTCAGAATTTTGCGGCCTGTAGGGCCAGCCTAATAAGTACATCTCGATCTATGCAGGCAAAGAAAAGATTTAAAAATGGGTCGTGTAGAGAAAGTGCAGTGTTACAAAATTTTCATCCCCAAGTATTATCATGGCACACGATGGACATGGAAACTTCCTTGGTGAGTTTCTTTTTCTAAATAAGAATAATATTTTTGTATTTCAAGTGACTATGATTTGTTTTCAGTCCCGTCTGTATTCCAATTCTGCACGAAGACCGAGTTTTCTTTCACAGTTTATTGACAACATTAAACAAGAAATGCAAAAAAATAAAGAAATGCAGGAATCATTACGTAAATTTAGAGAGGAAGCTGAAAAATTAGAACAATCAGATGCGTTACGTACTGCTAGACAAAAATTTCAAGCTGTTGAATCTGAAGCTAACAAAGGATCGGAAGTTATTAAAGAAAAACTTGATACACTGAAAGGAAAGGTGAGAATATAAATTAATTTTAAATTGAAATTAAAATTACATTTCAATACTTAACATAGTAATTATTTTTTAGGTACAAGAAGTTCTCGAAGAAGCTAGTAAATCTGAATTAGGTAAAAAAGCAGGACAAATTGGCGAAGAAATCTCAAAAACAGCAAAAGGAGCTGCAGAAACAATATCGGAAAAAAGTCATGCCCTTGGTAAAACAGGCGCATTTCAAACTATATCACAAACCGCAGAAGCTGTAAGGGAGGAACTAGATCAAGGAATTCAAGGTAAACATTCTTCTTATGAAAAACATCAGTACAATGGCAATTTTTAAAAAAGATTCTTCCACTTAACTATTTAATTCTAGGGAAGGTGTATGTTCCCCTGAAAGCATTACGGAAAAGAAAGGACGTGCTAGAATCCACAGATGATAAACATGTAGAACCTAATATGAATGCAATGGATGTTGAATTACATAAAGATTCTAAATTTTATCAATCATGGGAAAACTTTAAGGTAACATTTTTGTGACTATGCTTAAATTTGAAAAAATTTCGTGTATACTATTAGGTAACTTTACATTTTTCTTTGTAAGGAAAAAAATCCATATGTTAATAAAATTTTGGATTGGAAAATCAAATATGACGAATCCGATAATCCTGTGATACGAGCTTCCAGATTAATTACGGAAAAAGTTACTGTTATGATGGGTGGTATATTTCGAAAAACAGATCTCTCCCAAGCACTAACGGAAATTTGTAAGATAGATCCTAGTTTTGATAAAATGAAATTTATACGGGATTGTGAGACCGATTTTATACCAAACATCCTAGAAGCAATAGTAAGGGGTGATTTGGAAGTACTTAAAGACTGGTGCCATGAGAGTCCTTACAGCATTATAGCGCAACCTCTGATACAGGCCAAGAAATTAGGATATTATGTGGACAGTAAAATTTTAGGTACGTACGTGTTTTACATACTACGGAAATATCAGTTTGCTCGGGTTTTTGAATATCTATAAAATAGCTTATACACTCAAATTTTAGATATTAGCGACGTAGAGTTACTAATGGGAAAAGTTATGGAACAAGGACCAGTCTTGATAATAAGTTTTTATTGTCAACAAATTATGTGTGTACGGGATAGGAATAACACAGTAATCGAAGGAGATCCTGAAAAAGTGATGCGTGTCCATTATATTTGGGTTTTGTGTCGTGATCCATTAGAACTTAATACAAAAGCTGCTTGGCGTCTTTTGGATATAAATTCCAATAGCACGGAACAATTTGTGTAGTGGAGTAGCAAAAGTGTACATTGTGACTGAAATTGTAAAATCTTTAGTTACTAAGTGACTGCATTGTGTGATGCTTAGTATGTTTCTATATTTATTTTAGAAGAAATACCACGTTTATATAAATATTAAATAATTCAAAATTCTATAATATTATATAGTTTATACAATTTATGAATTATGCGCGTAATAGTTTGCGAGTTGTCAAATTCTCTTTGCGACTCTAAGAGAAACAACTCATTGAATCCAACTTAAAGTTTCCTTTACCGAGTGATATCAGTTGTAGAAAACATTAAAACCTAGGAATAGTACAATATGAAACATACATGTACATGTATGTATATGTCATGATGTAACTGCTTGTGCAAGTTTTGTTATGAAATTGTATTAGATAATACATACATACGTATATGCATGTTAGGTTACATAATTGGATTTGCACAAAGTATGCGTGTGTATATTTTATTGTAATATTTTATATAGTAACATATATATAATATATTGTGCTCTAAAATATATACATACATAGAACTGAATTGGCGCGCGCATGTATGATGCGTGCGTGGGTGCGTGTGTGGATGTGCGTGCGTGTGTGTGTCCTGTATGTATGTATGTATGTATCAGTTGTGAAGGTTTCGGCACTATTCCAAAGTATATGTATATACAATTCTATCTGTACAATGTAGCAAACAAAATTGTATGAAATGCATTAAATTTTGTATATTCTGTTACAAAACTACTATGACTTCGCGTATATGTGTGTCGCCGTTGCAACTTTTTATAAATGTGTTGCAGTTTCTTGCACACTGTTATAATGACATAACATGAGAATAAAGGAAGGTCGCGTCAGTAGGAATATAACATATTTCAAAACGTGGATGTACCCAAGGCAATATAATGGAATATTACGCGTAGAATTGGTAAGAAAACTCATTATTTACGCAGAACAAAAATCTTTGTAAATTCACAGATAACAACGATAGACCGAGGGTACAACCAATTACAACTGATGTTTATTTTATTTGTCTCTTGTTTTCAGTTCTGAACATTTGTTTTTACATTTCCCCCTCGAAGCATGTGTAGTATTGCCACCAATTGCCACCACCGAGGAGAGATGTGTAAAGAGGATCAGCGCCACATATGTAATACTACTATATTGCTAATGGACTGAAAAGGCAACGCAAAAACCACGGTGCAGACATATATCAACCTCTCACTCTCACCAAAGTATACTATGCTCTCACTTTGTACTTTCGGCGGAACTGCGCATGCGTGCGTTCTATGGAGCTGTTAACGCATGCGCATTGTGTTCGAAAGTACGATGTTCTGTCTCACTTTGTTGGCGCCGCTCCCGCTTATAGGAAAGGATACGTGGCTAGCAATATAGGAGTATTACCCAGTGATCCAGTGACAGCCGCACACTTCCATCGAGGGCTGTGAGTGATTGATTTTGTTATTGCAGTCATTATTCGCTTAATAGAAAACAACTATTTTTCGATTCCGAAAGCTTTTTTGGTAATAATTGATAAATCTCATTTTCGAGATCTCATTTCGCGTTGGTTTTAAATAACGAATTAAAGTTTTTGAAAATATTTCGATTTGTTAAATCGAATGTTACCGTTACACGAATAATGACTATAATTATTTTATTTAATAATTATTTGAGCTGTTCATTTTGAAAGTGGCCTAAGTCAATTGTTTTACAAAAATAAGATATCACGTAATTCGTGAATAATTTAATGCAATAATTGAATATTATGTGACATCTCATTTTTCTAAAAATATGAACTTAGACCACTTTCAAAATAAACGCTTTACTTTATTTATTGTGCATGACTAATGGATATCTGAGGTCATTCTGAAATTTTAATTTGTTATTCGATATTAATTTCCGTCCGATGCTTCGTGCCGTACCACTGCGCTGCGCCCGTTCACGACCACGGTCGGGCGCCCGTGAGTGACGGGCGCTACGGCCCTGAGCGCGGGCTCTACGCGCGCTCTCATACGCCGGTGTTTTTCCTTAATAATTCAAATATGAAGCCTCGGACAGTATTTTTGCAAAGGAAAATCTCGTTCAGAATCACCTCAGCTACCCCCCATTTCCGGATGTTCGCTGAGTTGTGGGACACCCTGTATAGTCCAATATACAGCGATCATCGTGTATAGATTTGTTTAAATCATATGTGTGCTTAAAGAATGTTAACAAATGTGCATATCTATCATTTACTACTATATAATCATTATATACTTTTTTTCATTGTCATATGATACCGTATCGCCATATTCTTAACCCTATAAAGTAAAGAATTATTCGGACAGTCGCTTCCTTAGCTAAATATGAAGTGTGAGCATGCACATTGTATGTACACACATTCAGCCAGGCTGTCGGTTAATAGACGGCAACGCTGTACAGTGCATGTATCGATAATACAGTGACTACTCAGCATCAGACTAATATTATAAATTTATATACAACAAAAAAAAAATATTATTTTAACTCATCCAATTTTCGAGAAAAAAAAATCTGCTTAATGCGTCGCTAAAGGTAATGCAGCGACAGAAAATGGATAAAACAGCGCACTGCATTGGCCGGTAATGGGGTACGCGTAACCCAAATCGGGGTGTAGGCCAAATGCACGGGGATGGGGAGTCTTATTATACTCAGTCAACGCCACTACGATGGCTACTACCAGTTATACTACCTCACCTCCTGAGAAGATTAACTAATATTTTGCAGAGTGTCCGATGATGTATAAGCGCAACGGACAATATATATAACGTAATGAGCAGTAACGAGGCACTGAGAAAACACAGTTTATTATATATATATATATATATATGTAAATGTTTACAATTATGATTTAGTACAAAGATTTCATTAAATACAGCCGTGTATATTTGATAATATTTATGTAATGAGTTAACATGTAGGATAATCACTCTCTTCGCAATTAGCTTTTCTGTGATTGGATATAGTTGTATTGTTTTCACGAAAGTTTGTAAAAGGTGCTTGTGCGATTTGATACTTTCACGATTTGTAGCTACAGTTTTATATCCGATAACCGGTCGTTTGCTAACTACAATAGCAACTGGGTGTAAAGCAGTTTGAACCTGCCGCTTATCGGTAAATAAACGTGTTAAGAATCCTTGTGCAAAAGAGAAAGGTCTGATATCGGATATTTTTATCTTGTCTGGAATAGGTAAGTCATTTGTGTAATACTTTCACTAAAATGTTTCGTTTGCAGAAATATCCCTAAATTTTTCCGACATTCCAATCACATATATTCGTAGAGTTTGTAAATTGCACGTTTCATCGCAGAAACATGTCTACTGGTAGCTATATAGTTTCTCACCATAGTCTCCGCGTTCTACGTGGTATTTTGTTAGCATATTTTTGTAACTTCATCTGTCTCTCTTTTGGGTTAACGAGGATAAATTTACTAAATTCAAAGTACATAACGTCGTGGTATTATTACGCCTCATAAGAAATTGCGCAAAAATCATAAAATACGTGTTTTAACTTAGTTTTCCGTTTTAATGAAGATAAAAATGTGTGCACAGTTTACCCCTTTCAAAAATAAAGTACACATAAGCCTGTATAATTAAATTATACATTAACAGAAAAATACAAACATGTCTGGCAGTACATTATAAATAAATTTAATATTTTTTTCTATGATAAATTAATGAATTAAATATCTGGAAAGCTTTCTACTTTTTATTTCATGTTATCTATAATTGTAGAATGGCACGTGGCCAACAAAAGATACAATCACAAGCTAAAGCTGCTGAAAAAGCAGCAAAAGTAAAAAAGCAACAAGGACATAGTGCGAATGACCAAAAGAAAGCAGCACAAAAAGCTTTGGTACATGTGTGTTCAGTTTGTAAGGTTCGTATACCGTTACGGTGTTCTGTTTATCCATATGTGTTATCACATTTAATTTAAATAAGTCATTTCATATTAATTATTTAGCTAATATATTCCAATTCAGTGTCATAGACTTCTAGTAATCTTTTTGTAAAGTTTTTGAGTTCGATAAAATTAATGTTTTCATTAACTAAAAAATTCACTGTCCAGTGAATTATAAAATGTAAGTATGTCACATTTGAATTCAAGATTCACACTACAACTTAAATGCTTTACACATGATTGAACTATTTATTGAACAAACTTTTTAACATTTGCAACTAACATGTTTCCAGGCACAAATGCCAGACCCGAAAACATATAAGCAACACTTTGAGAATAAACACCCAAAGAATGATTTGCCGGATGACTTGAAAAATATATGAGGGTAGGACTCCCATTGGATTCTGAGTGTACAAGGAGATGTGAAAATACCTACATCTGACAGAGTGATATAATTTAAGGTTCATCTGATTACATAGCTTCAGACAGAAAGATAAATTAAAGCCTGTTAGTGTTTCAAAGAAATCGTTGCACATTTAAGAGATTATTTCTTGTGCACAACCCAGCTATAGCGTAATGAATGGTATGCATATGAAAAAGTTTTTAACAAGTCAATATGGTTCTACATAACTATAATTACTCTCGTTTTCATAAGCATAAACCTATTGATTCTGTACAATGCAAAATAAAGTACATAAACTAATTACAATGATTTTGGAAGAACTTACTTTATTGTAATGAAGTGTGATGAAAAGTTAATTTGTTTTGTTCAAAACTAACATATCTGCAATATTTTAAATATTTTACAAAATGAATCAAAATGTACTACATATATTGCTGTCTAATTAAAGAAAAAGGTTTGTATTGTTAGAAAATCTTTGATTTCCATCAGAATTTATTTTTATACAACTTGGAAAGTGTATAAGAATATGTGTAGTAAACATAGTAAATCATAATGAAACTGCCAAGTTACAGTGATTCTGGCTGTCATTCTAAAATACAAATCTTATAGCTTACATCACCTCATTTTGGTTTGTGTACAACATTCTGTGGAATATTGTTTGTTGCGCATAGTTTTATTTATATACAAAAATGTTACAACTCGCATGTATATATTACTGCGCACATTTTTTGATAATTTTATATATGCTATACTGAAAATAATTAACTTACTGTCTATCAATGTTCTCATTATTTTAAAACGTGTTATCAATTCCATTTTTAGAGAGGGAAACAATATAAAACTTTGTAGTACTACATTATGTTTAAGAATCAGTTGTTCACAAGTTCTTTCTCGATATGCTAGAGAATCTTTGTAATATGTTTTAATAGTCCTGATGTGCTTCATCTATCATTATTAGGGTGCTGTATCTGTAATAACAATGGCAATCTTTATTTTTGTCTTATCTCACAAGGGATTTTGAAATGTGCATTATATATCTTACTCTGTGCAAATCGTATTATATATTATAATACCCCTATCTCATTCAATAAAGTGGAAAATTATTACAGTTGTATGTAAATATTTTAATTTACAGATTCTATGAAAACGTACTTTTTTTTAGCTGATGATGTACTCTAGCTGTCATTTGAAATTCTTGTACAGAAGACAATGAAGCATTTTTTTTCTTGCATTATGCTACTATTCTGGTAACTGGGTAGGAACTGACTTATTGTGTGGGATCCGAATCGAAAACCTGATTTTATTTTTATTACGAATAATTTATTACGTATAACTAGACATATTTTACTATTATTTTTATTTGATTTATAATTGAAATCAAAACTCTTGTTCTTATTACTATAGTGTCCCATTTTTCATAACAAAATTTGAATTCTTAGAATTATCAGGAGAAATTACAACGGCCAAATAAAAAAAAAATAATGCAATTTGAATGGGTTTTTTAAGCATTTGCTTTTTTGCTTTCTTGTTTAAATTATGTTTTTAGGGCTGGGATTTCCAAAGTATTTCGATTTGTGGCGCCGTTACTAAATCCAGGTTAAATCTCAGGCCTGCTCTTTATTCCCCGCCTGGCACAAAACTCCCCAGAAAAGTGCAGAGTACATGCTTATACCGCGTGTGTACGTACATACATACACATTGCACTCACCTTTTGCACGTTTCTCGGGAGTTCAAAAATAAAGAACAATCCTAATATCACAGTACATACAAAGGAACTCAGTAGAGAAACTCTGTCCCGAAGTCGTTTAAAATTAGCATAGTGATGGCCAATGGGAAATTAGAATTAACTATCGAAAGTACTATCGACAGTTAACTGTAAACTATCGATTATTGTTGATAATATCGATAGTGGTATCGATAGTTCTCCACCACTACCTGTCTGCCGCAGAGCCACAAACGAGGAAGGATTCTCCGGTAGTCCGCGAACCATTTTTCTGTCGTCAAACGGATCAAGCTTTTTGTGAGATTTGGATCGGTCACAAAAAGCGGGATTCGCTTTTCGCATAAGAATTGGCCTGTTGAGGAGACAACTTATTCGACTAGAACGATTAAAAATTGTGAGTAAAGGTGATGACTTTCGTCTATGCGTAGTGGTCCATGCTACTGCCGGTCGTTCTACGTATATCTTATCGTATTTCAGATGAAACTCGGTTAATGTTCCATGGAAATTTAAATGTTACATTATAAACAGTCTGAAATCTATGCAATTTTTACGTGTCCTTTTTATACTTTCTGTACTTGACAGCTTGAAATCAATCGATGAATTTTATAACAATCATGGCGGCCAGCCGGTTTCGTTACCATTTTATACCGTACAGTCTTTTATATTCATTAGTATTTAAATCGAATAGTCGTGACAGTTCTCATAACTTTCGTACAATCTCGCGTAATAATATCTATTCATTATAGATTCCTGTTTCGTAAATATCTTATCGCTAATAAATTAGAAAAACTTCCCTGCCACTTTACTTATGCATAGAATTACATAGCTAAAGCTAATAATTAGATAATAAAAATTAAGATACCGGTATAAATTAGGCAGAAATGTCGGTTTGTTTATCTGCATGAGGGACATATGATACAGTTTTTATCCTAATATTCAAATACCAGGATGTTTAAGGGTATTTGGTATCAATTTACTTAGACTAAAAGTGTAAAAACTAGTGTAGAGGGTAGTTCGGTGCCATGCATTACTTGAGCTTAAGATTGACATACTTATCCAAGTATGAAATATTTATAAATATTTTTCAGTTTTAGATAGCAGTTGAATCATTTTAAGATAAATAATAATCTTTTTATCACATTGATCAATGATTTTCTTTCTTCCCTATATGTAGATTGGAAAAATGGAGGAAATGCGTCAGCCACAACAAGTTGGGCCTAATATGATGGCTGGTGTTGGTGGTGTTCCAAATCACACAAACAATGTACACCGTCGCAGAGTTCGTATGACCTTACATGCTCTGATGTCCGAAACATTACCACTACATGAAGCTGCACGTTTGGAAATGAAGGCATTACCTAGCAAAACGCCTGTCTCTGTACTTCAAGAATTACTTTCTCGCCGAGGTACCATACCGAAGTATGAACTTGTGCAAATAGAGGGTGCTATTCACGAGCCTACGTTTCGTTACAGAGTCACTGTTGCTGATGTTGTTGGTGCGTATTCAATTTGCACATATATTGTTTTCACTCTTTGTACTACATTATACGTATAGACAGATCGATAAGTTCGTTGAACAAAAAATTTTATAATTGTTTGATAAGTACCGAACGATTGAAGCAGATCCAATTGTTTCAGCAATGGGGACCGGAAGGTCCAAAAAGGAAGCAAAGCATGCTGCTGCTAGGGCTGTACTGGATAAGTTAATTGGAGTAAACACTGAAACTGCAGAATCTCCGCTTCCTAACAATTTACCAGAGTAAGGATAGGTTATATTTTTTCTAAATATCAATTTTAGCGCGAGCTTTAAAACCATAAGAATTTTAGTTTTGTAAGAAATTATATTTTTATTTTACTCACCAGAAATTTATTCTATTTGTATTAGTTCTCAAAACTTGCAAGAATTGCAAGGTTACGGGGAAGAGAAACTTGTTTCCAACCCAATTGGGGCCTTACAAGAAATGTGTATGTCTCGTCATTGGCCACCACCAAAATATACAATGGAAGGTGAAGAAGGTTTACCACACGAAAGACAGTTTACCATTGTTTGTTCTGTGTTGAAGTACAGAGAAATTGGACACGGTAAAAGCAAGAAGGTTGCAAAAAGGTTTGCAGCTCATAAAATGTGGCTGTCCTTACACGACACGACTACTCAAACACCTAATATAGATGAAGATGAGGTAAGCTTTTACATTTTATTTAAAACCACTTTGTTACAATTGGTTTTTTTACATGGTTGAGTGTTGTCGTTCAATATAGATGCATATTATCATATTTTACTGTTGCCAGAAAGCTTATTTTTATTGCAACATAATACTAATCGCTTTATGTCATGTTTAGATGTACTTCAGTTTTGTAACTTATAAATTTAAGATTTTATAAATCTTTATAGATTTGTATGACTCTTGTACATATTGTGATTGTTATACATTTTGTTCTATGAAGCATTATATTTATATTGCGCCAATAATAACATTGGGAGAAATGAATTGTTTTTATCATTACTTTTTATCTTATATCGCAATCAATTTAATTGGTTAATTTCTCCCTGTTTTTCATTTGTCGGTAAATATCTGTTTTATGATCGGCATTAGAAAATACATTTTTATTTTAACATTTTTATTTATCAATGACTGCGGACTATGGCACACTCCATAGTACCGTTAATGTAATCTCTTCCAAAAACTGCGATACTGGGTTGACTTTGCCATTGCATTCTTTTCATATATGCGACATAGGAAATTTATTTGTAATTTGTTAGTTTTTCTTCTTGTATGTGTGTGTGTGTGTATGTTAAGTGAAGTGGAAGTGAAATCAACCTACTACCACTTTGTGGGTTATAAGCTATCTTTCCGATCTTTCTGAATCTATGACGGACGATTTTCTATCAATAAGTTTAAATGCTTCTATCTACAATATGTTATTATATGATTGTGTTCTTGCACAAAATATTATTATGCTAAGATCATTTCCACTTCATTTGACTTACGTAAGTACCAATCATTAACAAAATACCTTTTATATTAAATATATTTGTAAGAATGAATATTAATTGTCCGTTATAGATTGTGCAAAGAAATGCTAATGTGAGTGCCCGTTATGCTGATCTGAAAGGTAGCAAAATTTCTACCCTGACTACTATTCATAGTCATAAAGTTTCACAATTTCACAAGAATCTTAAATCTTCCACCGGTGTAAAACTTTTTGAATTACAGGTTTGTATTTTAAGTGATTATGGAAAGGCTACAGATTACGCAATGGTGTGCAATAATATAATAGTGTATTGACAAGATTAATTAATATTTTGAATAATATGTTTTTTTTTCACAATGTCGCTTTCTAATACTCTTTAATTAAAGCAAAGGTGACGTGTTATAATTTCTACTTTCAGAACACATGTCTAAATGATGGAGATGTAAATTTGGTACAATTTCTGCAAGAGATTGCTTCTGAACAGCAATTTGAAGTAACATATGTAGACATTGAAGAGAAATCTATTAGCGGTAAGTTATTTTTCAGGTATGCTCAAAAGTTCATAAAAAGGTTAAAGGTTTGGGAGTATTATTATTAAAAAAAAACAATTGTTAAGTTTTAAAAAAATTACCTTTATTTTTCGGTAAGTATCATATCAAGAATAACATCATCTTCAGATGTTGGAATATTCTCTTGTAACTGTTCATTAAATGCTATCCCGATGAGGGATGGTGGTTGTTTCTGCTGTTTGATACAATCCCATAAAAATCTATCATAATATCCCATTCCATGCCCTAGACGCTTTCCTGATCGGTATAAACAAATAGGATTATTCGGTTGTAGTAAATTACATAAAATTTCTATTACAATTACAAATTACCATTGGCTGTAAAAGCTACACCTGGCAATACTATTAAATCCAAACCACCTATAACAAGAATAGGGTTGCAACTTGTGCACTTAAAATTTAAAAGAGGAACATAATAATGGTAAAATAAAATTTCTATGGTACGGCGCAAGTATCTATTTATTGTGATATTTATCAAGTGCAAATGCAAAGTGAAATGTGCTTGAAATACAACAGTTATACCAGTTTCAAGAGCATTCTCCCTAATGTCAGCTAGGTTTGGTTGCTTAATTTTCCATTTAGTTAACGGTAATTTTTCGTAATCGTCCATGCAATCCAATTTCACCATCTCCATGAAGGATCCTTTGCACCTAGGCACAAATACTTCTCTTCCACTTTTAAAACTATACTGGAGAATCGGAATAGTATCTACTTCATACTCCGTGCTTAGATAAAGCGAAATTCTTCTGCTCTTTTGATATTGCGGCAGAGCGCGAAGCTGCGAATGATAAATGCAGTTAACATAGCTTGTCACTCTTCTTTTTAGAAAGAATGAAGAAGAAAAAGATATAATTCAAATGAAAACTTGATATTATATAGCGAAGGTCGTAATAATACACGAAGTGACGTAACATAACCTCATGAGTACACGCGGTAGATTGAAATCATTCAATTGAAAATTTTCTCGACGTTACCTACTTTTTCGAATACTTTAGAGGATTGACGTCGCCTTTCTTCCACACTGAGACTTTTAAGAATAGTTTTCATTTCCTTGCGTAAAGCATTCTTGGCTGCTTTTATGCTCGGCATGCTTAATTAGCTACTTCTCTCTGTACCAGAGTGCTGAACTTTCACAGATTTCTAATATTTTTCACACTCGGTCATCTTACTCAAATGGAGATTGTGTAAGATATTTTCTGATTTCGTTACGAAGCTTAGCCCGCGATAACCCCTTCGAGATATTGCAATTTTTTATCTATATTTTTATTCATCGATCGCGCAATTGTATCCACAGGTTACACTGTGCAAACACGTTACCGAGTTTCAGTACCGGATCCGCGCGTTACCGTGTAAAATTGAAGGGATTGGAAAATGACGACGGTTAAATAACACCGATAAATTTAATTGTTCCAGGTAAATGCCAGTGCCTTGTGCAACTGTCTACGCTGCCAGTGGCAGTTTGCTACGGTTGCGGTGTAACTAGTAAAGATGCTCAAGCCAGTGCTGCTCAAAACGCTCTGGAATATCTGAAGATCATGACCAAGAAGTGAGCCAGCGCTCTGCTCCTGCCAACCGTCACCATCAGTTGCAAATCACACAATAGTCTGCTCTCGAAGAATCAAAATAACAATACGGACGCGAAAGCAACGCCGGTAACCGACAAGGGTAAGGGTGCTCCGAAGGTGGAACACGTGGGGGGAAGCGGAAAAGGTAGGACATCTAAAAACTCCGTAAGAACGGCCACGAGCAATTCGTTGGGAGGCAACAACAAGGATGCATCCTTGGGTACTATCGCCACTACACCGGCGACCGTTGCGGTTGGTGCAGGTAGAATGAGCGCGTCGTTACCAAAAGGGAACAACGGTACCAGCGATGCGGTGAAAACGAGCGAGCAACATTTGGCGAAGAGCAGCTCGGTCCCGACCACGACGAGCAACGGAAACAACCAGTCGACCACGACGTTTGGTGGCAGCGTGCGAAATGTAAATAGTTGCGGGAGCAGTGTCCCCCACGAGACCAGTGCCAAGCCGAAGGACTACTCCACCAAGAAGTACACCGGTGACGTTAATCCCAAGATGAAGAATTATCAGATGCAGCCGGAGTACAAGGAGGCGCCGATGAACCATCAGGAATTCAAGGCGAGGAACAACGCGGCGTTGGCGAATCTCCCTTCGAGATTCGTCGGCCAGCAACAACAGCAACCGCCTGTCCAGGTGCTTCAGAGGGACAATCACATGGGCCCGAGTGGGCATCACTCACGGCCCGCTTCCCGTAACGATAACACGGCATTCGCAGTAGCGCGAAAGGCTCTCGAGCAACAGAATCCGGTGCCGAAGATGGCGCCGATAAACTTTCCGCCGTTGCGAGCGCCACAGAGTATCGTGAACGTTCGGCATCCGTTCGTAACGGAGGCGAGAACGAAGCACAACGAGGTAGGTGGTCCGAACATTAAGCAGAAACTGAACGCCGTTGGCTCCTTGCAAAGTGGCGTTAAGGATCTGGATCACGCTAGGCAAACCTACCACGGCTACGGTGCCTCTCAAATCGCCGGCATACCCAACGTTCCGAACCTGAGCAACGTTACGGCCAATATGTCACCTTATCCGAGGCCAGATTCGTTTCCACAGCCAACCGTGGCCAGTGTCCTCTTCTCCGAAACCGCACAGTTCCCACAGTCTCCGCCCTTCAGCACCACTCAGATGGGCCAGTTGAATCAGTATCAGACCTACGATCCCGGCACCTTTGCGACCACCCCGATCAACGTGAACCCCGTCATCCCACAATTCTCTACCGAGAGTCCCATACCCTACCCACAATACGAGAACCCTCCTCAATTCGTGCAGCCCAATCACTATCCTCCCGCGGAGATGACGAGCAGTCAGTATCAGTATCAGGCTGCTGGCGTCGGCCAGATACAGGACTCTCCTATGTTCATACAAAGCTTGCAGAGTCCGATCGCCGTCACCGAGCAGTACGGCGCGCCGAATTACGCGAGGGCGGTTAGGACCGAGCTGATGCCACGATTGAGGAGGCCACCGAGATTTAACAAGTGAGAAGATCTTCTTTCTCGTTCTCCTTGCGGATTTCTATCCGCGAGAGTATCCATACCCATTATTCGACGTGGGCTTCTCTCGGAGTAGACTTCGTCGAGTCGGTGAGAAACGAGAGAGAAACGCGCCACGATCGCGGGATAATAAATATCAGGATTATTTTATTAATATATTGAGAACCGTCTACGGAGCGTGTCGACGAGCGACCAAGCGACGTTCCTCCCACCCTAGGACGGGCAGTGATAGATTACGCGATTAAGACGCGGTGGAAATTATTTCAATTCGTGATCCATTTTGAAATAAATTTTAGCCACTCTTGGATCCGCTTGGCGATCCGATGACGTAATTATCAAAGCGCGTCTACGGGGTAAGCCACGGGTGATTTCTCCAGCGGTTGACGCCGCTCGCCTCCATCATTTACGCTTTGTACATGAACATTTCTACTTGTCTCTCCGCTATTCGATGTGACACGGCAGGGCTGAGCGCGACTATGTTTATCCGCGACGCCGATTATCGGCGCCTCGAATCTAGAACCCGGTGGATGATCATCGCGGTAAATCTCTCTTACACTGTACATAAAATACCGCGACGGTAGGTGGACAGTCGGTGAGTTTCTATAAATACAAACGGTAACGCCGCGACGGGCGTTACAATCAAATTTGCTTTCGCCTCAATCGCGCGAGCTTGTCCGGATTAGGAAGGCAAATTTGTGCGCGAAGAGGGGCTCGCGGATCTTCTTGGGGGGAAGGGGGGGGGGATTTTTAATTGAGAAGATCACCGCGATTTAAACGAGAGGGGAGAGCGCGAGCAAGAGAGATTTAGATAGAATGTGCGTGCGAGTGAGAACGAGAATGAGAGCAACAGTGTGAAAGACTGGAGGAGAGAATGAGAATTTATGCAATCTTACGTTGCGATAAGCTCTTACTCTAATGAATGGTATTCTACAAGCTATACTTTGCATAGAATTAGTGGAGGTTTTCCAATATTTACATAATACTTAGCTTACTGCTATGTTTTTAATGTGCTTCACTATCTATATAGCGAGTGGCGGTGTAATTTAACGTACACGTCGAATGCCGCATAAAAAGGGGTATTCCGGTGAGATGGTCGATATAGGAAAGGGTACAAGCGATCGTGAGAGTAATTCTGGCACGCACGAGGCTTACATTACATCGCCACCGAGCAGAGTATGCACAGTGCAAACGTAGCTTTCGGCGATCCATGTGTAATTACGCGATCGCACCTAATAACGATGTACTCTTTCAATGGTGTATGTTTTTCCTTTAGTAAGGTAGTTAATAAAGTCATAAGCATCACATATTATTCGCGTAAGGTTAATCGTTTAAGGATTCCTCATTAAGTACACATCGTATAGCAGAGGTATATACTCGTGTGTATTGAATTTCGAATTGCCTATATGCGTCGCGAGACCGAATCAGACCTTCGCGCCAAAATGGGGAGGGTGGGGGACGACAAAGGAGAAATCTGGTTCGCGCGAACGACTCCACCGATTTTGCCATCCTCGCGACACCATTGTCGATCACTGACGACACGTGGAGATAAGTGGACGTGTTTCCGCGACACGGGCATACCACACACAACTAGAGTACAAAAAGATTGCAGTAGTAGAGGGGCTTGTAGGGTCCACGTGCCGCGGGAACGCGTCTCCATGATTGATAGAGAGTCGATCAGGGAGAGAATGGAATTTTCCAAGTCGAAGAGAGAGGGAGGGTGGTCGTGGCGGGGGTGCGATTTCGGTGCGACACGATTTTCCAGCGAGAGCGTGTTTCATACCATACCATTTGGAAAATAGGCATTACTTACATGCAAAGTATAGAGTGTGTACTTTCGTATAAAGAAGGGACATTAACCGCGTGTGCGCGTGAATCAAAGTGAGAGAGTGAATGAGAGACTGCGCGTGCGTTAATACTAATCGGGAGTGAGTACCCACAGTGAGTTTCTCGTGAGTGTGACTAAGCGATTGTCGGACACGAATAGAGAATCGACTTACGATCGTGCGTTGAATTTTACAATCGACTCGCCAATGTCAGGGGAAATGGGGAAGGAGAGAAATCGGTGATGGAGAGACGATTGCGCATTTTTCTTTTATGAAATAGAGGAAGGAAGGTACTCTACGCGTACATCCACTACTGGATGGTGTGGCGTACCCCTTTGCGTAGTCGTACTTTATGTTTCTTCTCCCGTATCCGAACTCGCGAGAAAGTCGAGCGGCTACGGGCCGAGCGGATTTTAATTAACGCTTAAATAGTTCCGCGAAAAATCGATAGTCTTGCCAGCTTCGTGCCGATTTGAGTGGCCCTCCGCTTGCGCCTCGTCGTTTCTGCACGACGAGGCATACCCGGGCACGAACGATTGCACGATGAATTATTAACCACGGAGACCTGCTTCCCGCGATTAACCGATTAACAATAATAAGGGCGATTAATTAAATGTGCGATCGGGACTTCTGTGCGTTTGACATATCGTTTTCTGTAGGTGCGCGAAAAGTGCGAAAGGGGAAGGAGAGGGAGAGTAAGAGAGAGAGAGAGAGAGAGAGAGAGAGAGAGAGAGAGAGAGAGAGAGAGAGAGAGAAGCAAAGGGAGCGTGCGAAAGACAAGGGGAATGCGTACCTGCGGTGCGGTCCAACCTGGCAACCTTACAAGCACGCCTTCCCCTTGGGGGAAAAAAAATGATAAAGAAATCGAGAAGACTGTGAACGATCGTTAATCGAAGTCCGAAAGGGGGGAAGGTTGAGATTGTGAGAAGGAGAGAAAGTAAGAGAGAACGAGAGAAAGAGAGAGAGAGAAATAGACTTCCCATGATCAGTTCTCGGTGACGGGAAAGGTCTTCGTCGTGGACCAATTGGGAACGAGAAGACGACACGGTGAATCTTCGAATCGATCCTCGCAAGATTAGTCCGGTGGTCCCTCGTTCCTCGTTTCCGGCATCCGCTGCGTGCACGATCGTTTCCCGTCGCGAAGAACTACCTAAACAAAACAAAAGAAAAAAAAGCGATAAAAAGAGAAAAGTGAAAATTGGAAAAATAAGCATTTCTGCGGCCCATTCCGCATCCTGTCAAATAGATACCATTACTACTACTACTACTACTACCAGTACTACTAGTACCACGTGATTCTACTTTTCGTTTAAATTATTCGTGTATCAAACGCGTGTCGTATTTTTTAAGGCTGTAAATGAAATAGGGACGAAAAAGCGTGAGGAGAGAAACAAAAATTTACCTGTAGATAGTGAATAGGGTGTTTGGATATCGAGAGAAGTCCGTCGGAAGTGCGCTAACCGACGATTACGTCTGGACTTGCACTTGAATATCTAGTGGAGAAACTGAGAAGGAAGAAGGAAAGAACAGTGAGAAAGTTCACTCGCCGATATATTCGAAAGGCCCCCGCGGTTGTACAAAACGAAGCTGGCGCGCGCACGCGCGTAAGAGAGGGAGATAAAGAAATAATTTAATCCTACTTGGACCATTTTTAAAATGCGGGTACTTTTAATCGCCAAAGGGAAGCGATACGAATACACAGAAAACGATTAATTTAATAATATGTAACGGAGTATTAATTTATTGCACGGTATGAATCCTACTGTGTTTGCGAATCGGTTTTTTAAAAAAAAAAAAAAAAAGAAAAAGAAAACCAAGCGCAATACAGCGAGACAAGTGCTACGTGTAACATCTCGATTCCTTTTGGCGGGCGAGCGAGTATTTAGGTCGGACGCAAGTCGGTTGTATCACTTTCGCAGGAGAGCTCCACCTCAAATTCGCACAGACTTTTGTAAAGATGAAGTTGAAGAAGAAGAAGAAGAGAAAAAAAAGAAAGGGAAAAATCGCAAACGTGTGGTCTCTTCCACCCTGCATGATATTTCTGTAAGATATAATAAAATAATAATCGTCTGGCGTGACCCACGTCGAGACTGTGATCTGTAATTTTTATATGCGAAGGAAAGAAAGGGGTGGGGGTATGGCGAGACGATGCTCATTTACATCTCGCATCGCCGTATCCCCGGTAATTATTATTTTACTTCGCCTTTTTTTTTTGTTAAATTTATTGCGCTCCGTTTACAATTAAGGGGTACGAGTGAGCCGATAGGGTGTACTAACACACATTCAGACACACATTCACATCCACACGTACACACAAGAGACACGAAGGTATACGACACAGATACACGCGGGCATGGCATACAGATAACGACTTAAATCAATATATCGAAAGCCCTTTCTATAAGACGTCGGGTAATTAATATCTATAATCAGGCAAGGTTGTTCTATGTATGATTGTGCGTGTAACATTGTTAATAAACTAATGATGCTTATGAAACTCTCTTCCAGTTCTATCCTTCTCGCTGACCTTTAGGAGAGAAGGAGCCTCGGTAAAGTATACTTCGTAATTCGGTTACTTCGCGCCCCGTTCGCTACGGGTAAGTGAGCAAATTCGTTCGGTACGGTGCCTCCTAACGCTATTTCGTTAGTTGCAAAAGGGTACGAATCATCCGTTAACTTTTGGCCCGTCACACCGTATAAGATCGTTTCGACGATTGTGCTTCGTGAGAATTTCTTTTTTTCTCTTCCAGATCCCAGATGAACACTTCTACGACTAAATCCATCGGTTGGTCAAGTGTACAAATATCTTAACGCCTAACGTATAATTAAGTGCATGACGTTATTCGCTTAACCGTGACGTAATGCCAAGGCGTTACAAAATTCCGAGTGTGGCTAATTATCCGGTAATAACAGGACGGGCCATCGGTCATTAGTTTCTTGTCATTCGCGTTTACTCGCTGGTCTTCCCGTGGCGCGAATAGATTTTTCATTTCAGATTTTGCTCAACCGGTTCCTTTTTTCACCTTATCTGTCGGGCGAAGGCTAAATTTGACACGCGATGCGCAGTTTCTCCTATTGCCGACGCTTTTCAAACCGGTCGCGTCGTTCATCATATTCTTCTATCGTCGCGCGCACAACGATTATATCCCCGGATAATTTATTATCGCGGGTAACGCCACCACATACGTTTGCGTTAATAACGGATTTGGTGACACCTAAGCCCTGCGGGTGTACTCGACTGGGAATAAAGTAGTCCTTTCGCGTAAGAAATTAAATGAGATAACGTATCGTTCTTCTTCTCATCGAAGGCTGGGCGCTTTCCACTTCGCAACGCAAATATCAAAGGTTTGGTAAAGACGACCGTATGAATTTACGATAAATTTCGTATCTCATACTAGGATACCGCATGCACGAGGAAGCTTCTCTTTCGATATTCCTTTGCCTGGAACGTCCTCTCTGGAACGAATAGCGATCGAAGTACGAGTCTCTTAATCCTTTAAGCGTTTAATTTTGTTCCGAAAAGCTTTTTCTACCTGCTTAATTATTTTGTCCTTGATTTTTTATTTGCCCTTCTTCGAGATAAAAAAAGTACAGCTGGTTTGTTGAACGATAATACGAATGTAGTTTTTTTTATCTTTATGTTTCGAGTACACTCGACACGACGAGCATACTCAACATAAACAGTCAAAGGGTTACTGCCATTATAGCAGAATGAAAGAAACATTGGAAATAAATTGAAAAGGACGGAAACGTTTTGGCCTATTGTAATGACCACCGTGGTGCGACTAACCACTCTACAGGGAAAATAAACAACCCACTCGTATGTTACGCCGGTGGAGCTTCTGAGCTTGCGCGGTAGGGCACCTGTGCGCCTTAGGACGCCTCTACCGCCCGGTGGTGGAGTCTGCGCGCGCAAGTTCGAGTCACGTTTCTGTCACCGAAGGAGTTCAGTAGCAGTCGCGCGGCCGCGTGCTTCGTGAACTTTTACTACGGCTCGTGGTCCCCCAACTAAAAGAAGAAGCCCCCTTTACTCCGTGTCATCTATCTTCGTCAAGAGAACAAGAAGCAAAACGGAGAAAGGCAAAGAAACACCGTCCAAGAATCGCTCGAAGTATCGTCGAAGAAGGAGAGAGGAGGAATTTTTAAAAGCGAGAAGAAACTTTGAAAAGAAGAGAGAAGGTTCGGAGATTCTTTTCGGCGCGTATGCGCGCGTGGGCGCGCCACGGAGGAGACGCTTAAGAAAAAAGAAAAGAAACTACGAGGGAGAAAGAGACGGGAGAAGAGAATCTTGATGCGTTTTTAAAACTGTTCTTATTCGCGCGTCACGTCAGAAGAGAGGCGTCCATTGGAACGGCACACGATTGACCGGAAGGAGCGCGAATGTTTTCGTCGGACGTTAATTCGAAGCTGTTGCTTGTGGCTCGTCGAGTGCGAGCAGAAGAAGGTGAGAAAAGGAGGATCGTAAGATACTGGCGGGTGATGAACGACGGGAAGCGGCGCGTCGATTGATTTGCACTGCGAATGATTAATCGTCGAACGACACGGGAGATCGCCTTGAAGTAATTGTGCTCCCGTAGTTTTTCTACGTTCTTAAGTGGCAACAGCTACGTCGGGCCCCCCCACTCACGACGTTCGCACGTCCGCTTCAGCCCGGTGAGTAATTTATTTCATTATTTTATCTCTCGTTGATCGAGTTGATTTTTTTCGGGCAAGCGTCGATAAATGAAAGTGGCCAGTGGACAAGGAAACGATCATTTCCGCGAATAGGATATCATTTTTTAATTTATCCGTGGAATTTTATCCGAGAAGCTGTTGAATCGTGAGCTGATTCGAAAGCGCTACTTGTGCTTTTTCTCGCGGGTCTCTGCATTTCTTCGCGGATTACGTCGTTCAATTCTGCAATCGCGGATATTGCGCCGGAGAATAAATTCGCAGTGGGCATCGGGATGCATTATATCGACTGTCCTTGCGGCGTCCCCGGAATCCATTTATAATTCTCTTTCGGGACGTAAATACCTCTTCGGCCCGTTGCAACGGATCGCGCTCCGCGAATCCTCGCGCTTTTTCGACCATCGCTCGGAACATTTCAATACGATCGAAACGTACGTTTCGTCACGGACCACACTTTTTTCTGTTTATCTGCCCGGGGTGGTCGTCCAAGCCGTAAGTTATTTATTTTAATCGCTGTAAGTCGATGCAAATCGATGCGGAATCTCGCAAAAACACGGGACAGATGGTCGAGAGGTTGATTTATATTAAAATTCGAATAACGATTTCCAGATACGAACGTTTAATTATTTATCGTCGTCGAAAACATCGGTGTCTCACGATTAATGAAGACGGCGAAAAATTTCGCTGGCCGTCATAGTTGTAAGCGATCCTTGGGACTTACGACACTTACCGTGGGGAGATTTTTCAAAATCTTCAGATTCCCCTTCCTCGGGCTTCTTCGCGATGATGGCATGCGCAAGAAATGCCTTCTCGTTTCTCTCAAATTTAATTTTCTTCTTTTCTACGTCTCTCTCATCCGCGTCTGTGAAAGAACACTCGTAGCGCACCGGTGGTGACGAGGATACTTCATCGGCCAACCGTTTCATTACGAAACTCCGCCATTTATCAAAGATAACGTTCGACTACCGTGGTAGACACACGCTCATCCATCGGGTGTTGTGTTTTCGCGTAACAATTTACGATGCAGTTAAGCGGCCCCGCGGCCTATCCGCCGAGCGACGTCTTAACTCGATAAATTTGTCTAACGATCGTCCAGAGTTATCCCTCCGGTGCGTTGAAACATTCGGCTTCAGAGTAGCGCCGATTCCATCGAAAGTGTCCTTATCGGTACTCGTGATCGTTAATACGAACCATAATCGTTAATAGTTTGAAGGCTCCTCGACCGTTTTCGAGGGAGGCGCGTGCTCGCGATGCTTCGAAGGTACTCACGATATTAGCCAGGGAAACTGCGAAATCTCGGTGGGAACGTTTGTTGACAAGTAGATTACGATCGTACGTGGTCGAAGTAAATTTGCGATATATTAAAGCTTCGCTTTTATGTACACGGTGAGGCGAGTGCGAAGCACGAGCATCGGCTAATCTTGAGGTGGTGCGTGAGCCAAGGAAAGTTCCTTTTGAGAGGTGTTAAGAACCTCGAACTTCCTTTGGATGCGCTACTGAAAGCAGTTCATAAACAATTTGCTTCGTTTTATTCAGTGCTCGCGTAAAGTGTTCTTCGTAAAACACGAAGCATTTATTGAGGTATTGGATACGTAAAGGAATGAATTGTACCGTTGTCATGGTTGAATTATGGAAGATACGATGTTTTTGGGTATGTGCGCCTACGCGACGCAACCCAAGGACAAGGGGTGTTAGAAATAGTTTGATGAGAAGTTTACTGTGCTAACTTAATTGTGGCGACTAGCAACAGAGAAAAAGGACAGGGAAAGGGGGGGGGGGAGAGAGAGAGAGAACGACTTCGAAGGAACACTGCTTGCTTTTACGCTATTCTTGAAAATTTCTTTTGGCCAATGGGAAGAGTGTTCCCTTTCCTTCGTTTCCTTCTAGTTGCGGTTGCGAGTTTCCTTCTGCCAAAAAAAAGGGGTCCACTTAAGACGGTCGGCCTGGACAGTATGCAGGGGCTTAGGTTGCATGTGGCAATTGGAAGTCGACAATGTTCGTACGTTAGGTGCATTCTTTTTACATCTCAGCTTGAGATTAACTGAGCCGAACTGAGCTGAGATTTGGTGACATTAGGTGCATTCTTTTTACATCTCAGCTTGAGATTAACTGAGCCGAACTGAGGTGAGATTTGGTGAGATTATGTGATCTAAGAACTTCTAAAAGAACGGTCAATAGCGAGTACGTATTATTCGGCGTTTACTTCAGATTATTGCAGCGCATCCCCACCGAATCACACTTAGGCTACACAACCGTAGAAAGAGCTGAGATCTCATTTTGTGACAATTTGAGGGGTAAGGCAGTTGTGGTAAGGGGGGAGGATAAAATCTCACTTAGTTTCACTTCAGTTGTGAAGTGAGTCAATCAAAAAGAACGACCGCCAACTGAAGTGAGCTGAAATTATCGGAGATCTCGTGTAAAAAGAACGCAGCTATTATAATAGAATGCGCGGACATTACACCGCGTCTTCATAGCGTCCATAGTGTCCTCGTTGTTGTACCTAATCGTGGTGAGTACGATTCCCTTTTCTCTCTCGTTTTATAATGTGAAGCGTCCCGGTGAATCGTCCGCAGGATGGAAGAGAAAGAATTTTATAAATACACGAAAAATTGTTTCTCCGTTCTTTTTTGCACCGTTGTTGAGCGCGCATGCGCACCGTACGATTGGAGAATAGGGAAATCGATGCGTTTTCACTGTGTGCCCGTAAAGTCTTTGTTGCTCTCTGTGACGTCTCTATACTTACGGTTTACCGATGCATCCTTTCGATGTGTCGATTAGAAGCGTGACCGAATAATTTACTAGTGCGTTAATTAAAAGAAAAAAATTCTAGAATGTCCTTGCGAGTTAGGCTTAGGCCAAGCTTGGCTTCGCGAACACTTTAGAGGATCTGCAGTGAAAAAAGGCGGCTGGATAAGAGGAAGTGAGCGAGCCAAAGGAAGCACGATATATCGGCGAAGTGCTTTCGTGCATTAAGCCCGTCCCATTTTTCCATTCCGCGGACTCTTTTTCTTTTTTGTTGCGAAGAAAAAACTCGCCGGAACCCTACCCTCCTATTTTCGATGCGCAGCACTTCGAGGCGGGAAAACATTTTAGACTTTGAAAGTGGAAACTTTCAATTTTCGCATCTGTAAAATAGTCGCTTCCGGATGCGCGTCCAACAATTTTTCTCCGGACCATTTTCTAACGTTTTACACTTTCGCGATTTATCGGTGACCAAACACGGCAGCTGGGAATTAGTGGCGCGCAGTTAAGCCCAGATTACCATGGGGGTTTTGGACGAAAATAATGGGCTTGCAAATAGAAATTTATTTCAGGCTTTTATGCTTCGCGTAACGCAAGATGCTCGCGGGAAATTTTTCGCTAGAAAATTTTCACATAAATTTTAAATTAAACTGGGAGACATTGTGAGTGGACTAAAGTAACAGCAGAGCAGGTGTTGCGGTGGAGTACGCTCAAAATTTCCGAGCGGATTAGCGAGAGCACTTTCACCCAATGCGATTTCTAGCACTGTGGGCCATTTCGAAAAACAAACTCAATCGCTTTGCGGGCACGCTTATCAGAAAGTAACGTTTGTTTCGCGCCTGACACGATACAGTTCGTGATTAGGTATTGTCTTACTGTCTCACCTTCTCTTCGCAAATAGAAGGACTTATAGATGCGTGGGAAGATCCGTAGAGTAAATACTCCTCGTGCGAGTTAATCCTCCACGTCGCAAGAAGTGGAATTGAAAATCTCCGGGTATTCGACGTTTACAGAGTTTCATCGCGGCGCGAACACGTTGATTATGCAAGCCGCGAGAGGTAAAGCGAGAAACGCAAGGAGTTTCCATCGAGCAGGTTTTCGCCTTACCGCGACATTTTCCATTATCTCCTTCCATTGTCCTCTTCCTCTTTCGCGGTGTCTTCCCTTTGTCTCTTCGCCGCCAGGAAGGTCTTACGCATATTTTCTCTCCAATGCAATGGTACACTGCGACGCACGAGTTTTACGATCGCCGATTCGCTTTTATGGAAATGCCGAGGTCTACTTATGCGTTTGCAAAAGAATACGACTCTTGTTATTTCTCGGCAGAACTCACGCCCGCTACAGCATGGCGTTGGGTCTAATGAAACATGCAAATATCCACGTGAACCTTTTGCCCTCTCTTTTTTTTTATTAAACATGGAAGAAGAATGTTTACAAGAATTTTTTGTTTTTCGTCTCACAATCAGCCTCGTGGAATCGATTATGAATAATCCTTGGTGAAGTATCGTGCTAATAATCGCAAAATAATACGGTTGATGAATTTTTATGTGCCGGCTAGATGGAATTTTGTCGAAAGTCACGTAATTTCAAATAAACGAAGTAAAATGCCTTAGCGAAATTCTTGAGAGGAAACCGATACTGTTGCATGCCCCTCTCCAAATCTTATAACCCTGTATTCATCGGGCATCGAAGAATTTCCTAATAAAAACAATCGTTTCTTTATTTTTCGGTTCATCCGATATATATATATATATATATATATTTTCGGCTGGGGCTTTTGCTATAGCTTTGGAACACAGCAATTTACTTCGGATCTCGCAGCACGTGAATTGAAGTGAAAGAAAAAAGAAGTAGAAAAATTCTTTCAATCAAAATACATTGGACCTGCACATTGGGATTCACTCGCACAGGAGACAAACGACGGTAGAAAAAGGGCGTTGATTGCAGTCGACGACGAAAAACGAGAGCAATAAACGTTGCTCCGACGGATTAATATCAACTGTCGCAGTACATGCTCCTTCCATCGAGCAATCCTGAGATTTCAAAATATTTATGCTCTACTTTCACCCCGTGAAAATTCAGCGGAGAATCGTAAAGTCTCGATAGAAAATGTATACCGCGTCGTTGCACAAAATTCCAACACAGGACCTCGTAATAATTCTTCGCGAAAAGCTGAAACCCCTAAACCGGACGTTGAGAACAATTTCGCGCGCATTTTATGGCCCCACTCCCCTTTTCACCGGGCGAGTCGAGAAAGCTTCGTGGACTTCACGGACTCGAAGCTGCGGAACCTCTTAAGTCCACGATACTTTCGGCCGATAGGTTTGTTCCTACCCCTAGCAAAAGCCACGAGGAACGATAAGGCTCGAAAGAGAGACAGTTCCGAGGAGAGCGAGGTGCTTTTACGCGCTGAACATCGAAGCGCATGGAGGCGCGTGCCCTACATGGGCATCGTGCTAGCTGGCAGGAGCACGCCCTTATCGGCAGCTCCTTTGTCGGCCTCGCAGAATGCATATAATATAGCAATGAATTTCAGGCAGTATGGAAAGGCGCGCACAATCGCATTCGCGCTCAATTGAGTCGAAAAGAGCGAAGGAGAGGGACGGGGTGAGGCTTTAGGGACGCGCGCTCACTGCTCCCGTCAATCTTTCCACATCGGAGTTTCTCTCCCGCGAATTTCTCCCTGCCCTATCTCAATTTTATTCCACCACGCTTCTCCTCTCCTCTTTCTCCTCCTCCGCCAACCCTCTCGATTACCGGGCGACGTGGAACGCGTAACGTCGCGAGAGCACAATGGGAAGAAAGGAATGGGTGGGGTGGATAATGACGTCGATAATACTCCTTGGTATCTCGATCCTTCATATTGCGCCTTTTTCGCTCAGGAGCGCGCGGCCCGCCACGGAGGGAGGAGGTAGAACACGTTGCCCCAGAAAGTTTCTGCGGATTTGTTAATAACGGATGGATTATCGATCGCGCGAACGGCGAAAGAGCAGATATCGAGGATCGCGGATTTAATTAATCCTACCGGGCTCAGCTTTTCCCCGGGGCTCGACTATTATTGTTTATTCGTCGTTGTATGCCGTTATTTTCGAGTGGGAGGCTGAGGCTTAATGGATACGGGATTAATGCACGGGGGTGGGCTTACTTCGTAACGAAGCATCGAACGATATTATTTGTTGCGAAAGGGGCAGAGTGTTCTCGTGGGGACTCTCGCGATAGATAGCGATCCTGCGGTCATTTTAGACGAGCGGTGGGGTCAACCGCGAGTACAATTTATCCGCGTCTTAGAGTCGATCGTTAATGACCGTAATGAATTTATCGTCGTGGCATTTTGTCGGGCGCTCCTAACGACCGACCCACGAGCGGTAAACCCTTGCCAAGCCTAGGCAAGAAGTCCTATCGCACGTGTGCACCCCAACGACGAGTTGCGAGAAGGGGATAAGAGGAAGGAAAAGGGAAGGGCGAGTTCCAGAGGGCACATGTGCGGTTTTTTTCTTCTTCTTTTTTTTTTTTTTTGCGAAGAACGTGAAGCACGTCGTGTAATGGACGCGTTCGTTAAACCTCGCTCGCTTCGATGCCTCTTTACTTTCACGGTGTGCATTGTTCGTTATGATAGTTTCCATTTTGGAAATCGAGCCCCTTCCTCGCACGACCGATAAAATCGCGCGTGCGATTCTCCCCGTGGTCGCGTTTTCTCTTTTGTTCTTCGAGATAGAATCGAGGGTGCACACCGATCGTCCCCAGATATATGTATTTAAGATTGCTCCACTTCTCGTGGAGACAGAGGGAGAGAGAAACTCCGCGGTCTTTACATTCCATTTTACTCGGCAAATTTGTTCCTCATCCAGGACGATTTGCGCTTCTACGATAACAGCAAAATGCCTCTATTAGTCTTCGATCTTTCCCCGGATATGACGCATTTGGAGGGAAAGTTAAACGGGGAGGTCGTGAAAATCTCTCGTGTCACACGCTCTTCTGGATCAAGGCATACACGGACCTTCTCTCGTAACCTGGAACTTTTCACTCTCTCATCCACTCCTGAGCCCTTCATCTCTTTAACCTTTCAACCCCTTGACTCGCACAGTACCGAGAACTTTCGTATATCTCGCGTTTATGCGTGTTCTCCGCTTCTAGTTCTGACGGCGTATCGTTCTCGAGAACTTACTCGCGCATAATTTGCAACTTTTTATATCCCCTACGAGGATTCGTCTGTGATCCCGTCCTGCACGTGCTTCGTCGTCGAACATTCCGCGTCCCTTTTCTCATCAATCTACCCTCCCTCCATCCGTAATAACGCGCTGACCGTTCACTATGATTTTTCCTTCCCCCGTTTCTTTTCCTCGTGCATTTGCGTCGGTGCCAATGGTATTCCGGATCGTTGGACTGGAAAAATTTCGATTAATTGTTCGCTGGTCGTCCCGCGTCCTCGATCCCCTTGCCAATATTTTATTGGATACACATTGGAAGGCGAAAATTTCGACTAACCTTGCTCTTACTATTTCATCTATGCATTCGTGATATATCCAACACCTGTTTCACGCGTGCACCCAGGGGGGTTCTAATGTAACGGCGCGTAGAGGTCTAGAAATGTTTCTAGCCGTGGAATTCTCTGCCAGAGTTCCACATTCTGTCAAGTGAGTGACGTCAGAGACTCCCTGTTTTATTGTCGCCTGCGACTACCTATGAAACTTTGATCGAAGCTCTCTCGGAGGGAACTTAGCGTCTGAAGTAGTCACTCGAGCAAAGAATCCCGCAAGGTCTTCTTTTTGCTCGCTTCTCGCCACCCGAGTTACCATTCTCAGTTCTTCTTCGAACTCCTGTTCCTTTATCCAGCGGTTCTTTTTCATCTGCCACGGTTCGTCGTAATTTTCCGCGAAATGAAAATGAGCGGCCTGGGTACAATCTGCAAAGGGAATACCCCTTGGGGATATTCTCGAAAGTTGCAGTGGAATTGAAAAACGCCAAGATGAGATTCGCCAATGTAAGGAGACCAAAAACATTTGGAAACGGGTCCCCGGTATCCGTGGCGAACAAGGGGGGACGATAAGTTGCGGTTTCTTATCCTCCTTGTCTCGGGCCAATATGCTCGCCGACGATAAAGTTTGGGGTAAGGGGCTGTGTAGTTTAACGGATACAACGGTTACCTCGATAAGTGAAAAGTCGTGGGTTTGCTAGTCGTGCCGCGTCACCCTAGGACTCAAATTTATTCCAGGCAGTGGGACGGTCACCGCGGGCGGGACCCTCGCATTTTTTTCTCCTTTTCCTTTTGCCTCCTCGCATACCCTCCTTTTCGCTTTTTCTTACCCTTCGTCTACTCGGGGCTTAGCTCGATAAGGGCGCTTCCTATATGTCTCCATTGCCGTGGCACATTTGACAGAGAATATTTTGGGACAAGTCTTTTTTTAAGGACAGCGCGTGCGTTCGGAATATCTGCTTTTTATCCGTATCGAGAATATCGAGAGTTTTTACCGTTGAGATTTAGTAGACAGGCACGCCCTTCTGTTTGCGTACGAGGGTAAAAATTTATCGATGCCTTCTGCGTATCAAATGTTAAATCTTCGTTTACGGTTTCGTTCAAATTCGATCCAAAAGTTCTGCATTCTCGAAAGAAAAATATTTTGGAGAATTTTGCAGATAACTGGAAAGCAATCGAAGTTGACGCCTCGCGTTCGGTACGACGGCGATTCATTATTCGATTTCGTTATCGCGCCTAGTAGCGCGCACGCACGCACGCATCTCCCCGTGCTTACTTTTCATTCGATTCGATTTACGATCGTAGGCGCGGCCCGAACGTACACGGTGTTTGACGTGAAAACATCGAGGAAAATTAATGTACACATTCGGCCGAGAAAAAGAAGCGTGTCGTGTAGGGTGAACCGCGCGAGTCAAAAGAATCTTCGCTTTTCGTTTCCACGGCTTTCGAGAACGATGCTCATTCTTCCACCGCGAAGATGTTCCTCTTCCTTCTGCGAGAGATTTATTCTCGCATTGTCTCGGTTTAATCTCGCGAACGTCCACGGTTTTCGACACCGACAGATTTACCCCCGAAGTAATTCAGGATGAGTGTCTCGAATATTCTCGACTTGTGATACGCGCGTCGGTTACGAAACTTCGCTGACGTCAAATTAGCGCATTAATCTATCGTCACGTGACAGATGTATTTGCCGCGGAGCGGTGCTCCTTACGTCGATTAATTAACGCGGACATTTACGACGGCGAGCGGATGGCATTCGCCTGTTATGCGAATCCGGCGCGCAAGGTAATTTGTAAGACTATCTGTTCTTTGTTTGAATTTCGCAGAGGTGACTAACGATCGAATATGCTACCTCTCGCGCGTGCTTACGAATCACCATCGTCGCGTTTAAAAATGTGGGTGTAGCCGAATGATGGAAACAAATTTTAACCCTTTGACTGCGGCGCGCTTCAGGACGAATCCATCAATATGGACGGCGCGATTTTCGCATGTCTGTTGCTGCGACTGGTTGTCCACCAAAACAGTACCCGGAAATTTGATACCATTCTTAGGGTTTAAAAAATAATAATGGTAAATAAATTAAAAATACAGAGGGCGTATATTTACGCCTTTCGTGTATATTGATGGACGTGTGAAGGCGTTTATATACGCTTTTAGCAGTCAAAGGGTTAAATAAAATTTAGACCCCAGTCGCGAGCCACTGCAGAGCAGTTCGACTGGTTTCTAACAGAAAATAATGAATCATTTAACGATATATGGCCGCAGGGCAAATAACGAGCAATACAACTCGCCTCGTAAACTAATTAGCGAGAATACAGAAAAAGTTATATGCAGTTTCTGTAGGTAGGGTAATCAATATGAAAAATGTAACGCTCGATTTGTGCCAAGTGTATCGGGGTCTGGTGGTGAAAAATGAAATAATAAATAAATCCTATCGGCTGGCTCGTGCTTGCCATTTAGAAAATTCTATGGTTCGTACTTATGTTACCGCTTCCAATGCGCCAGCGTAATTTGTCCGTGGTCCCAATCGAAATTGCGAAGCGTTGGGGTGAGTGCTCTTGCCTCAGAATGGCAATCGAGTTTTGCTAAAGTGCAGACGTTAAATTCCGCCAGCGCGTGCGTCGATTGTAAGCTTAACGAGCAAAATCGGAAATACGGTATTACGTAATGGGAGGAAATCGGTTCTGTTCCCATTTCGCTTTGCTCCTCTTACGCAGTCACTTTACAACGCGATTGGCCATTTCGACTGGCATTATTGACACACTTTCCGTTCTACGTGTCGCGCAGGAAATTTTGCTGCCTTGACGAGGCCGATAATTAGACAATTATAGCCCCGCTTAAATCATCGGTCTAATTAAAATTCCGATCGAAGAGCCGGGTGGCCGAAACATCTAAGATTCATTTTCACGGTGTCACGCTCCGCGGCGGGTAACGTCCTTTATCGCTGCGGTTTCGGCGCACGGCCGATATTGAAATAAATGGTAATAGTCCCGGACGTTGATCTCGATGCCGAAATACGGGAGCGTTCCAGGATGGCGATGGGCATTAAGCAAACTAGAGCGTGGAGGTGAAAGAATTGATTATTCATGAATTGTTTAGGGGGCCAGAGGTGGGCCGACACTTGGCTCGGGTTCAAGAAGTAACCGCAGTACCATTTTACCTACACACATTTTTCACGTGTAAATTATTCGCGCTCTTCTCTCCGCGGGGACCGCCGCGAAACTTTAAGAACATCTTCAACGGGCTTTCTCGAAACTGGGCGACGACGGTGGGAGAAGTAGCGTGTAATGGTATCATTAGCGAGGAAAATGCCTCTCGACCCGAATCTCGAACCACGAAGTACCCTGAGAATATGTAATCCAGATACATTTACACGTGAATTCATCCTGTCCTCCCGCATCCATCATTCCGACGCCATCGCATACAATTCCGCACTTTCTCCTCTTACCTGCTCCTGCTGCTCCTCCTCCTCCTCCTCCTCCTCCTCCTCCTACCGAGAATTATTGGGAAATTGTCGAAGTAAAGAGGGCTCTTCTAAATTGGAAATGTGTGTGTTGTGTCGGGCGTGTTTACACGTGAGAAGTGTACCTCGATTAGCCGCTCTACATACGGGCTGTTTTGTCGCGGTGTACCGCATCATTGCGAAGTTTGTCCCGCTTAAACTGCGAACCAACCCCCATCAACCCTATCGTCCGCGCATCCCTTACACAGGTACGCGCTAAAACGTTCGCCGATGTGATGCGCGCTGGGAGTGGCTCACGAGGACACGTGGGAGCGGTGAAAGAGGAGGAAAAGGAGGACACGGGGCCAGGCCTAATTAAATCGGAACGGTGTGCGCGCGAGGAAGGAAGGTAGCAAGGAATAATGCGAGGGAAATTGATTTCCGTTCGTCACTAGGCCGAATTACCCTCGAGACTCCTTCACCTTGGATTTCAGCACCGATTTATTCCTCAAGATTTTTAATGTTCTCTTTTTTCGTTGTATTTTTTTCCTGCCACGGAACGTTGAGAGCAAGAGCGATGTATTTAATGCGCCATCGGCTTTAAGGATCTCGCGCGTCTGCCGGGAGATAATTAGATATTCCTGATAATTACCCGTAATTCGAGGCGATACCACCTACCGCAGTTTAATAAATCGGGAAAAGTACGATTAAGCGGCTTATTTCATCGAATTATCGATATTATTCCTCATAATTAACGGTGAACATCCATCATTTCGTTGATTGCATCCACTCGCGAGCTTCGTACGCTCGTCCTGTCAGAGGTTTTCTTTAAAAGTTATCGCGCGAATATTCGTAATTGAAACGTGTCCGATGATTCGCCGATTCTAGAGAATTATTGTGTTGTCCCTAGCGTGCGAATTTTGTTTAATTTGGAATTTTACGTGTCGTCGCCGGTGTTAACAAGACCGTTTTTAATGTCGCTCCTGAAATTTTGTCGACGATAAATAAAATGAAGCACCGTTGTGTATACGTCCTTCAAGCATTTTGGACTCACCGCGGTGGCGGTACATCGTCAAAGCACTCGAAGCTCGTTGGGGCGAGACCCCACCGTAAGGACGTTCGCCGAGTGCAAAGGTTTACTTCTCCCGCATAATTGACTTTTTAACGACGGAAATTTACTTTTTCATGCTTGCTGCCTCTTCACCAACCTCGGGTAGTCCTTGCGCATTAATCTGTCGGTTTCTCGAAAATACTACCAGCTCCTCTTTAACTTTCCCTTGAATTCAAACAGAATTCATCTTTCTCGTTCGTTTCATGTTGAACCTTTCTTTCTCCACGACACACAGTGGTTTACATCGCAATAGCAGTGCGTATGAATTAAAAAAAAAAAAAAAACAATTATTAATTCTCGCTTAAATTTAGTTTTACGTGTAATAATACATCTAAGGATGCACATATATGTATATGATAAAATTGCATCTATGGCAAGAGCTAAAGTCTGTTTATGCTTGCAGCGCTCTCACAGCATCTTCTTAGTCGCTACTGACGATTCGTCGAATAACATTATTTACGTGTAATTCCAGATGTGGATAATACCCAGGAAAGTAAGATTACTTAGTAAACAATATTTTAACGTATAGTTTTGACTTTTTTCACTTACCTAACATATCTAAAAGGATAAAAAAAAATGTAGGCATATGCAGGCCTTGAATTCTTGTTTGCTTTGTAACGTGGTATGCTAAGAATTAAGTGACCGCAGGTGCCTTTGTTAGTTTTATATATTGTTTTCAGTGCCCTTGTCGGCAATCACCCACTTGGAGTTATTCAACGAGTGGTTAAAATTGAAAAATTGTGCAGAGAGCCGATTGTTGCCATGGGTTGCACAAGTTCCTCGTGCGTAATAAGAATGTGCAAAAACACAATACAAAGAGAATAGTACTGACATTATTAAGAACATCAAATTACGATGGAAAAAGGCAAACGGGGACAGATCGCGATGCGTGCAGAATTATAAGAACTAGTTGGACTTAAAAATAGTTTTGTGGGAGGCAGACCGAAAAGTTACATATTTTCCAATAGAAATTTCTCGGTTATTTTTTTCTTTCAAAATACGGGTAAATTACACAAAAAAATATCTTTTACTTAGTGTGTTATTACTAAAATATACTTTAAAAGAAAATTATAGTCGATTATATATAAAAAGTAACTCTTTTTATAAAAAGAGTGTCACAAGCGCTTATAATTAATTCGCTCTGCGATCGTGTTCTAGACCACTGTGCGACACTTTGAAAATTCTCGACTCCTCGAATTCTTTGGATCTCGTTCGCAAAATAAAAGTTTTCCTTTTAGGAATCGTACGAGAATCGTAGGGGTTGCCCGCAAGGGCGACATATAACGAATCCGTCGACTGCAACCGTGCGGTCCTGCCAAAGCGTTTTATCTTGCCGCGTTGCGTTTGTCCCGCCTCGTTTATTGGCGACCATTACGAATGCAAAGGGGTCACTGTCGCATTCCCGCGAACCGCGGATCGCACCTGCGATTTCCATCGGCGCGTTAGGCTACGGGTGGAGCCGATAGCGGGCGAATCCCTCCGGAAATCGCAGATTTGCATTGAAATCCGCGTTAACGCAAATGCGAAAGGTTCAGCGGCCCGTGTGTATCGCCCTGGATCCGCACGCGCGTTAATTTCATCGGTGCCGGCGTGCGTGATGTAACGCTCGAAAGTCGCCGGAGGCGAGGATAAATTTCTATCCGATTGTGAGATCCGCCGATTGAGTCGGGCGAGGTGACTAACTAGCGCGTTAGCTTGACGAGCTGCAGAGACCAAATGCTTCGGGCGAGACAGCTTGGAAGGAGAAAGAAATATTGCCCAAACGTGAGATCGCGGTAAGTTGCACAATTGGCGTCAGGTTGGGTAAATATTAGCAGAGAATTGACACACTTCGTGATATGTTATCCTTGTGATGGGTCAGCTCGATATGAATTCGTAAATGTCAATTGGATGATTTTATAGGCACGAGCGTAAAGGGAGTGACTTATTCATTGACCATTGGCGCGAAAAAAAGAAGCCGTTCGGACGAAAGTCGGAATGGAGTGATTCTGATTCCGCAGCGGAATTAAAATTGTAACGCGGGGATTGGCGGGTAGATGTGAAACGTGAAATTATGTATGGAAGGTACGAACTGTAAAAATTCAGGGTAATCTCGGTACATTCTCCTCCGCAGGAAGTAAAAATCTCTCGAGAGTTGGCAAATCTTCGCCGTAGAATTTTTTCCGTATAGCCTGAATGAAGATTTTTCCAAAGGTGAAATAAATGCCTCGTATTCTGTATCTCTCCATTATCTTTTTACTACCTTTGCAAAATCCCACATTCTTCACTGGTAATGAATACCATCTAGGCATCGAGCAAGGAATTTAGGGCTTAAAAGCGAGTGCGATAAATAACTCTGACGTTCCATGATTCTCACCCTATTCTACGAATCGCACGTTTCTGTCCTTGGTCGCACTTTCCGCTTGCAATCGATACCTCGTATCGTTGTCGATGCCTGTCTAAAGCTTGTCACGCGTTACTGGACGGTGTTACGTTTGATCCTTGCACGAGCAGCGCACGCCATCGCATCATTACCGCATCCAGTCCGGCCACTCGTTAATATTGAAACGCGCTTCCCTGTGTTAATAGTGGATGTGCAATCTGGTGGTACGGACAATCGTAAACGGCGCGTGTCCGATTAACCCTCGCGTTTCCGTCGTGCGTGCCAACGACGCATAATCGAAGGTCAAAGTTAACATTGACGAGGTCGCGGGACGAGGTCGTCGAGATTCTTTCGAATTAGCAGGCGTTGGAAATAAGACATTAACGCGTTAAGCGCCCAGCCTCTTTTCTCCGCCTTTCCGTTTACGCTACGATTTTCGATTCTACCAATACTCTGCGGGCCGGCGAAGATTGCGATAAAATTGCATGCACATCTTCATAGTTCTTGTATGTACTTAACGCAATCTGTACTCTATACAGTAGAATCTCACGCATTGTCCCTCAGCTCAGAATCGACGAGGGACAATGTGTGTAGAAGAGAAACTATTTTCGAGCCACGAGGCTCGCCTTTGTAGTCCGCCGAACGAGGAATAGGACAATCGTTTCTACGTTTACTTTGTTTTAATAAAATCCATTAAAATTGTTTTGGTAAGAGATACTTAGGTACATTCGATCATGCGATTCTGAGATTACTTGAAATTTATTTAGAATGTAATTTTTTCAGTTTTACATCGTATTTTCTACTGTCGATCACCGGCGACTGTCGTAGTTCGAACGAAAAGTCTAAGGGTCAGTCACCGATGGCGCTTAACGTGTTAATAAAACTTTTTCTGTCTCGGAGCGCATCGATATACGAATCCAATGGATGAAGTGCGGTGCGTGGTAAGATCATAGCAGCAGGTGCGCAACATGTGGCACTTATGTGCCCGTTGTAACGGATCGTTATTGGAAACGCATTATTGCACAGACGTAGGAGTACGGTTGCAAGCCCATAATTTCCCATCGACGTCCCTTTCTTCGAATCGCGAGCAATGAAATTTAAATGTACATCCGACACGGCGCACAGTGGTCAAGAAGGCTTCCTCGGTGGACAAATTAGTGTGGACCGCGTAACTGTTAACCGATTCTAATATATTTTTTTTTTAATTTGTTCGTTATGAACTTCTCTGTAACTTTGTCGATTCAAGTATTTAAAATAGAGGTTCAAATCAAAATGGCGGACTCAAAATGGTTATCAAAATATAGAAACTATAAGATATTAGATATTCTTCCATCGAAAAATAATATATACGTGTTTTAGGAATTCCTAATTACATATCTGACATCAAAATTTTAATTTCTTGCCACTTGAGAAGATCTGAAACGATCCAAAATGTTTTACAACTTTCTTAAATCTTCATAATATCAGTGCATTCAGATCACGTTTTTGCTCACATATTGCTTGTATATATTGCTTGTTAAAATATGTAAATTTCATAAATCAATGTTTTTGCGAGCAATATGTACTAATGTGTGAGCAAAGATGTTATCTAAATGCAATATCTTGATAACCATTTTGAGTCCGCCATTATTATTTGATGCTCTAATTTAAATACTTGAATCGTCAAAGTTGTAGAACAATTCATAACGAGCATACTAAAAAAAAGAATATTAGAATCGGTTAACAATTACGCGGTCTAGACTAATTTGTCCATCGAGAGAACCTTTTTGACCACTGTGCGGTGAGACGAAAATTCGTCTGGAACGGTACGAAGCAAAAATGCAAAAAGGAAACGCCTTCTCGAAATTCTGGTAACTTCCATACTCAAGTGAGCATTTAATTTGGGGAAAAAATATTCTGCTCGAAAATCTACTCTCTCTCTCTCTCTCTCTCTCTCTCTCTCTCTCTCTCTCTCTCTCTCTCTCTCTCTCTCCCTTTCCCTATCCTAGTGATTTCTCTTGCAGAGGGTGGAATGCATTCTCTTGGTTAATCTCGAGGTCGTTAGGAACGCTTAAACTGCCTGCGCGCGCGCACTAGTAGGGACTCCGTGGAGCGTGCGACGCGCGCGGAGGCGCGAACCTCTACGCATCGGTTGTGCCGAGCATGCGGGAGGCGCAACTGCTCGAGAGAGACTCGGAATTCCGCGTCGATATGCACACGACGTTCGCCTAATTAATGGAGGAACGCTCGTGCTACACGTAGTAAATTTGCTGGCCACTAGAGTGTTCCTCTCTCGTCTACCTTATTGATCAAACCCCGAGGACATTATTGGTACCGACAGTTGAACGAGTTACAAATCGCTCGTAGGTGTTCACCAACGCCTACACCTACTCCCATCATCCTGGAGAAGATCGTAAAAAGCTTCCGCTTCCTCGCGCAAAATTTACCGTCCCACCGCATACACCAAGTTTGCATCCTCGCCCGGCCCACGGAGAGCGCCTCGGGGTTAATGGCCGTTTTATTGCTAGGGAGAATCTACGGGTAAGAGGTATCGTAGCTTACCTTAATGTTCCTACCCTCTCCACGGGAATCTTAATTCTTGCCGGAAGTCGCGAGCTTTTTCCTCTGCAGATGAATAGTTTCCTGTTCTTGGAAGTAGCTGTTACTGCGTTTTCCTGCCTCTTCGTGTTGAACGAAGCTCTCTCACTACTTAATGTTAGCTCGGGTGATAGGTACGTATCCAGATTAATAACCGATCGATCGATTCTTTCGTTACGTCCACGCATACCGCTTGACTTCTCTGTCATGTTCCTCGGTGTGCAGGAAAACTGTTTCGAGGCTGTTCCGTGATCTCAATCCACATAGCCCCGGGCAACAGATTGGTCGAAGCGTAGCTTACCGGAATGAGCAGTTACCCGTGGAGCGGAAGGTTTGCGGGAACCGGACTCACTTGGATTACTCGGGGCTTCAATTTTCTTCCACGGATTCTAACGCGTGACCGATCGTCCGAGACGAATTGGAGGAGAGGTGGGGTTTGTTTGTTTGCTTTGGTCCCCGTTCGCTTAACGGCGACCAATCAGGGGATATTGCGAAAAGCAATTGATCCGTGATCGATCGATCGCCGCGACGAATTTTCTTCTTCCTCTGCAGCTGGTATTTATTAAATTTCAATTTTTGGCTTCGCTGACATCGCTCTTCCGTGATCGCGTGATCGCCAAATTTACGATCCACCGTTAAAACATGCGCGCGGAACGGATGGCTCCACTTTTATTTCCGGAGTAAAGTTGTTTGATGCAAGTGGCCTCGGTTTACACGCGGGAAGAGTGAGAGGGGCCATTGTCTATGTCGAGGTTATTTACGCTCCCGTGACTTCTCTCACGACGGCTTATGTATTTGTCTTCTTTTTCCTTTTGCCCACGCCTTCCTCGCCGCCTCTTTTGTTCCTTCTATTTCGCCAGCTCGAATTTCTATTAGGAGGACTGCTTGCATCTGTTGGCTATTGTTCGCAAACGCGCGCACCACTCTTCGTTCTCTCGTCTCTTTTTCGCTTTCCTTGCTTGCGTGTTTAGTTCGCGGATAGTTTTAAGCGACAAATCTTTCACCGTCGATCCGATCGACGTGCTCCATTTCAACCGCATTTGATATTCGAGCCGAAGATGAAACTTTTAACGAAATTACGTCGAGTCCATCCAAATGCAATTTCGATCCTCCTCACGGTTGTTCCTTTCAACTCGCGTCCTCCTACAAGGAGCCCCTTGCTGTTCGTCCAAGCGCGCTTTTCTCCCTACAACGACACTCGCCACTATCCCCAGGACGATTCGGTCCAGAAACACGACCTGGATTCTCCGAGGAGGGAACGTTCTCTCCAGAATTTCTGATCTTCGTCTGCTCAGCGAAACCGTGAGCCATCTCGATCGCGAGTCTCGATACTTCATCCTGTGCCTGGGGAGTACAGTGTCATCCCTCTTGGGAGTTAGCTGGTTGGTATTAAAGATTTCTCCTGAGCTCGTCCCATTTACCCTACTCGTGAAATCCACGTGTTCCTCGCACGTACCGGAGCAATGCAAAGTACCGACGCAAGGACGTTGCTTCTCGAGAGGAGAACGAAGGAGGATAAGAGGGAGCGAAGGAATGATTTCGTTCGAATGTTTATTACAAATTCCGGACGCCTTCCATTACGACCCTTCTCCAGTCGTACATCACCGTGACGCATTGGCAAGGATTGGAAAGCTTTTCGGAGTTCTGTTGGTGCGTGTGAAAGTTTATCGTCCTTATCGTTATCATTATAATTGTTTCTAATTTCCACGTGGAAGGATCCTCAGCACCTCCTAATTCTAATTTCTCCTGTAACACGTCACGGGAAACACCGCTCAATTTGTTTCTGGCCCTGAATTTATCCCAGCCGCGCAAGATCGGGAAATGGGAAGTGATCGATATCTTCGAGGATATCGAGACGAATAAGCTTCTCGGAACTTAACTTATTAATGTTTGATAAAGTCGAAGCTCTCGTGCCATAATTGACTTTTGACTTCGGAGTGCTGACTCTAATCTCGTTATCTCGACTGCTTTCTGTCTAACTTCATTTTCTACCGTATCATTTCGCAAGTCTGCCTCGGATAAGCTCCCCGTGTAATTTTTCGAATTTCAAGAATAGCTCGTTGTAGAAGGATTACGCGATATTACACGTTCGTACTATTTTCGTTGGAGATAAGGATGTTAGCTTTCGCGCGTGGCTATTAGCGAAATACGCGGGGCGCGGTAGGCACACCCTTGAAACTGCAAACTCCCGTACGACGAAGATTCGCCTAATTTTACACGAGCTTCCGACGTTTCCGGCACCGTGGGATGCTTCAACGCGAACGTTCGACACGAGCAAGCCGCAACCCGTCGATCTCTTGGCGAATCGCCACGCTCGTAAATTCTATTTTCACAGGCGGAGGCAAGCCGCGCTTTCCAGCGAAAGCGCGCAAAGAACCGCGAGTTGCGAAGAGCGGATATTTATAGTTCGATTTTGAAAAAAAAAAAAGTTTCTTCCGTTCCTCGCTCACCGGAGAACTTTTTTGTTATCACCGCGTTACTTTATCTTGGCAATATAATTTTTATGGGGAACGAAGATGCTGTATAGATGGAGAAACTTACACGAGATTGTGTGCTTACGCTCTTTACGCGAATTGCTAGTCATAATAAAAATAAGGATTGCAGATAACGCGGTTGAAATAATTTACGACGTCTGGTACAGAGGTAAGTGTCTCGTAAATCATAGTACCTGTGTTTCAGTTTTACGACTACGTAGAAAATCTCAGCTCGTATGGCATGATAAATATTCTTAATCGATGCGCCTTCTATTACTTCCTCGATAAGCGGATAATAGCGGGGACTGGATTACCACGTGAAATTCTACTGGGAGAAATTCAGCGGTGGATTTGTAATCGGATTACTATAATTGTTCGGAAAAGAGGATTATCGTGCGTCGTTCGCAGTGAGACCTTGTTATCGCGATTACAACCTAGGAGACAGCTAATGTAGTGTTTTAAATTCGAAAAAAAACTCTTCCTTGATTTTTTCATCCTGAGAATATTCACCGGTTGCGAAACAGAGTTCTTCTTTCCGCGATTTGTTCTTTCCTGTGTTTTACAAAGATGTGCTACGTACGCGGAGCATCGGGTTAAAGCAACGAACGACGAGGATGCAGCACCATCGACGGGTACTATCTCGCGGTCATCGGGCATCGGAAAATCTCAAGGTGTCGATCCATGTTCACGGGGACACGCGCTCCATTCTCACTGTCATCTACCGCGATATTCCGAGCCATTGAGAATGGAGAGAACGGGTGACGGGCGATCTCGTGTCAGTCGTCGTGGCACGGCAAGGCCCGTGTAAAGAGAGGATTGCGAGGGCGAGAACTCACCCCGCGTGGAAGGGAGCTGCCGTCGAAACATTCGTCGTTTCGCCTCGTCGAATGGTAAATTGATATTGGCAAGTTTGCGGTCGGTGGTTAATCCGCGAAAGGATTGGCACCGAGCCATACCGAGAACTGCAAATCATCGCGCTTTCGAAAACTGCTCGGACTTAGGGAGGGTAGATTTCGAAGCATATTTTTTTCGAGCAACGTCCCATGGTGTTTGCCGTCTCGTCACTTAATCTCGTGGTCGATTCTAAATCGTGGATTTTCCGATATGCTTTCGTATGCAGCAGGTAGTGCGCGAGAATGTACGCGAGGGACACGTTCGCTAGTCCGCGCCATTCCTATCCGCATCTACGATCCACGTGTACCTTCCACCCTTGACTCTTCTTGCCCTTGCGTTATTGGCTGATACCGCGCGGAGCACTAATATTAGGTTGACACGAATATTCGAATCGGTGGCGTATTTACTGCAGATGTGCACGGCCGCGGAGAACTCGGTACTGGATGTTATTCGCGTGTTTGCGAGAGTGCGTGCCCAGCACCGTTCGCTCCACCGCGAATTCGAGATATTCTCGTGTCCGACCAGAGAGAACGTTTGCCCTTTCGATCAGCTCGAGTAAGATCGACTCGGTAATTTCGAGAGTCGGGTGAGACTTCCACGGATAGATGGCTGTCGGAAATAATTTCCGTTACTTTAAAAATAAGCTTCTCGAGCCCGTGTAAATGGACATAAGTGTGACGCAAAAGTTTCTCGCAAATTTAGAAGTTACTGTTACTGGAGGGACTGCAAGTTGCAAACTCGGCTCGAGGATGCTGTTGAATGATTGAGACGGCACGTCGAGATGGTTCGCCTCGCATGGATGTACCGAAGTGTTCCTAGGACGAGTGGTGAGTATTTTATGATCGACTCGATGTGCACTGGAGGCTTTTTCAACGATGGAAATAGGAAGTTTCGTTGCTGAATCGGAATCGGGATATTCGAAAGCATGATCAAACCAGGCGCTGACGAGGTCGAGTAATATCGTCTGATTATTTATTAATTTCTTGTTAATTACATGGGTAATCGCAATTCATAATCAAGAAGTAATTTATAAATTCCCACTAGAACACGCGAAGCGTGCAATTATCGAATGTAGCATTTAATCGGGGAATTTGACCCTGGAGTTTACAAATTTACCATTCTGCAAGTCTATTCATTTCTGGGCCGGAAAATATCAAACATTCTATCGACTTTCGCCGCTGTAAAGAATTCACGAATTTGTTTTCCCAACGGGGTCTGTCTGGAAAATGGACCCCGTTGCAGGGCAACAATTTCAAGACGTGCGCGCCTTTCGCGATCCTCGATCAGACTTCGCGCATGGAGGCGCGCGAAAAAAAGCCTGGAAATTTAATGAAGGTCGAGGACGCCTTGTGTCCCTTGACTGAAAAAGCGAGGGAGGCGATCGCGGGCATTGGTGTTCCACATGTGACATTTACGCCTACCGCGACTCCTCATCGATTCTCTTCTTTTTCTTTAAATATTTCTCAGCTTCTCCAACGTCTCGTCGCCTTCGAGAGCGTCTCGCGCGCGACGCGCCTTTTCATTTCGCCGACGCGACGTGTTTCATCGAGCGGGGTGGGACGCGTCAATCTATTCTGATCTCGCGCGCTCTTTCTCCCTCTCTTCTCACTGGAAAAGATTCTTCTCGACGGTGGCGTGATCAAGGTCATCGCAAAGTCCACTTCTTGTCATTCTTCTTCGATATGCCGCGCCAAAGAAGCTCCGACACTCTCTCGCGCCGAAGTCTCGCGATTAGTCGGATGCGCGGGTGGACGAGTGGCGCGGGGTGGTATATCGAGGCCATCTGATCTTAATAGAATGGAAATTGAATCGATTGGGTAGGTGGCGATGGCGGTGGTGGTGGTGGTGGTGGTAGGCGGGCAGGCACGACGACGAGAGCTAAGCTAAATGGAAACCGTAATGGGGCCGCGGAATTGGACACGAAAATATCGGGTGTGTGAGAGTGTGAGAGTGAGTGAGTGAGTGAGAGAGAGAGAGAGAGAGAGAGAGAGAGAGAGAGAGAGAGAGAAGTGGGTGCGTGGGACCTCGTGCGATTGTGCGCACCTTGTTGTGCTTGGCGACCTTGTCGGCCGTGGTGCCCGTGCGATGAGAAAAATTAGAACTGAATTCTCTCACCCGCTGTGCGACACGATCCAATATAAAAGAAGTATCGCGGCGCGACGGGGGTTACGCTCTGAAAATAAATTTCCTCGTGCGAGTGCTCCGCTCGAAAGTGTAAACTTACGTAAAACGCGTGACCGATGTAGGTAGGACGGTGGCACGGAGGAGGTGAAGAGGACACAGGTAGGCCTTTTCGCTCCTCGTCCCTCTCGATTTCTTTTTATAAATCATTCGTCCAATACTCACGTACGTGTCGTCGACTGGCTCTCTTTGAAATAGATCCGGAATGGCCTTACTCCGGCACTTTTAATGTTATACTGTGCGCGTATCAACGGTGACGAGAGGGAAGAAAAATAAGAGAGAGGGAAATGGCTGTGAGGGTGCGGAGAGAAAGGCCAGCAGGTCCACGGGGAGTAGGCAATACGTGAATGGGAAGGGCATGAGAGAAAAATTCAAACGCTATTGGAACTCTGTACTTCAGTTTCCACTCTAGTCTCTGTTTCTGGAGAGAAGCGCAGAGCATCGAGAACTATAATCGGCTTACTCGGTGCTCGAAAGCTTCCTTTTTCGGTACCTTCGAGTAAGAAGATCCTCGAAAGACTTAAATATTCGAGATGCATAGTTTCCGTTTGTTTTGATCGTTCGTTAGCTTGCTTTGATCCTTCGTGACGTAAGCATAGGTATCTCTCGCAGAAAGAACGATTTCTGTCGCCTCCTTCGACTTTTAGCTTCCTCTGCGATCGAAGAAAAATTGTATTCTTAGACAGCTCCATTTCCAGGAATGAGCCTCGTCGGCAAGAATGCAAGCTCTTAGTGACGCGAACACGAGAACCTGTCTGTAAAGGGCGTTTAGGGACATTTATCTCAGCTCGTGTTCCTTCTGTTTTGCTTCGGTCGTTACCACCCACTAATGGCTTACACCGTCGCGTCGATTACAAGCCGTTTAAATCGTGCCGAGGGAACACGACGAAAGGTGGGCGATGTTTCGATTGTGCCATTCATATCCGCGGAAAGCAGAAAGATTTATAGCGCCGGATGCTTTTCAGACTTGGCTCGCTTATAAAGATGTACGACTTGCTTCGACGGATCGTGCTACTATTTTCGGGTAGCGCGCGCACGAAGGATGAAAATGTAACACGCGATGGAAACATTTTGGCGAATCGATCGGTGACGAATTTTTCCCGGATGAAAGCGTAAGTTGAGCGACGATAAGTCGCCTTCCGCCTTCGTCGGGGCGTCGGGAAATATCGAAAATAATTTTCCTTCGAATATTCGAATATCCGAGTCTTGGGCGCAGATCTTAAATAATTTCGTTACTAATTGGTTTATCTGTTTCAGGAAAGGCGAAAATAAAAGTGATACACCTACGGTGCGCGCGGGAGAATTTACACCATGGAGACGGAAACGGAGGTAAGAATCGTTTTATTTGTTCTTTTTATAATATTCGACGAAATTTGATCTACCAGAAATTTGATTCGCGATTACTTCGCCCTCTTTGCGATGTCAAGCACTTTTTCTAGGGAGGAAGAAAAAGTTGTTTATCCGTCAATTCCATGGAAGATGGACCTACGCGGTACATCTTCGCTAAAACAAAGTCGTCGAGTTACCAAGAGATCGATTCGAAATTATTTTTAGATTTCACTTAGGACCGCGACGGGACGCGAACGATTGCGACTCGGAGGGAAAATTGTCCCGCGGAAACTATCATTAGAGCTTACGAAGTGGAGGGTTTGAGAAAAATGACGAAATTTTATGGGCGCCACCGCCGTTGGCAACTAGTACATCGACATTAACCCTACCTTTCTCCTTCTCTCCGCCGATGCCGGCAGGAATACGCCCGTGTACTTAAGGTGATTACGTAAAAATTGCCAGCGAGCACGCGAGCCCGTTTCGTATAGGAACCCTTTCGTACCTGTCCCACTGGAGAGACCATCCTCCGCCTTGGGCGTCCTGTAATTATACACGGATGTTAATAGCGCCCTCTTTTTTACGATTACGTTGCCCCTTTCGTGACGACGCGATGCGGGCACGTTGCATATGCAGCGAGACCAAACGGCCGAGAGAAGTCGAATTTTCGGTAAGGTAATACCTTGAGCGGGTAATAACCTAAGATTATTTTCTTTCGCGGAAGATCGTAAAATTCTACCGAGAAAGTCCTCCGGAATGATCACCGTGTTCGCGGTAAGCGTGAATTAAATGCGTCTACCAAAACCTCGGAGTAAAACCGAAGAGGCAAGCGCGAAATTAATATGCGCGAAAATGCGCACTGTTCGTTAAAGGGTTAGACGTGTCGTTCAAAACGCGTTTGTCCAGAGGTGTAACGGGGGTTGGATATCGAGCCGGGAAAATGCTCGAGCAGGGGTGCATCGGTGTGCGTGAGAGTTGCCATCGCCATTCGAGAGAGGATAAATGGGACAAGAGGAGCAGGATTAATTATGAGAGAGTAATGAGACGCGGTCCGATGAAATCTCTTAATTGTCCGATGTCACGAACAGATGCGCGCATCGCGATACTCGTGGTCGGTGCATCGAGAAAGATCGTCTCGAAGGTGAATCGAACACCCTCAAGAGTTAATGATGGTTAATAGAAAATTCATCGACCATCCTTTTTTCACTTTGTCAGGTTTACTTAGTTACCGCGCGTAAATCGTATCTGTTGGATACGTTCCCTCGCGTCAATAAGCAAACCCGATTAAAATCGAAAGCGTGATCGATTATCTGCCTCTCCTTGCAGTTTCACAGTTATGCGAGCTTGCTTTCGATGAACCCTCTGCGAAAATGTTTACGCTCGCACGTTTATCTCTTCTCGGGCGAATGCACGAGAGCGAGCCGATATGCGAAGCGCGTGCATTTCCGTCGAACGATAAACTACACTTCTCCGGAAGCTGCGAGCGAAGCGTTTCAAAGAGTTTAATATCGGCGTCTTGCACGTGTCTCGCGAAGATGAAACGAGCGACGAAAGCACACGCGAGGTATTAAATCAATGCAAAGGCCCGGCAGTCCTTCGATTCGAGAAGATCTCGATTTCCAGGCTGCGATTCTTTTCTTTCTTCTTCGTCATCCTCTTTTCTTTTTTCATCGGTCGACTAATTTCACTTTCAGGCAGTAATGGATTTATTAAGGATGAACGATGTTCACGAGACAAGCTGAAAATGAAAAGTCGCAATTGTCTCGCGTGACGAATTGCGGCGAGAGGGAAGGATTGAGCGCAGGTGTGGGGAAATTGACGACGTGACACTCTCGTTTTTTTTTTTTCCTTCTTCTACCTGTCTTGGATTCTTACCGTTCGTTCGACCATTCCGCAAACTTCTTGTCACGAACTTTTTCCATCTCTTTTCCTTGCTCCAACGCTTGGCGTATCGAGAGGGTAGATACACGTAGAATAGCGTGTTCCCTACATATTTCTCACTTTTGCCTTTATTTTCCTCCTGCCTCCCATGGAGACGTAGACTGCGCGGAGATGTTCAGCCTGTGTAATCCTCGATCATACTTAACGCTATTAATATACGTGCACCACGCCTAAAATTATTTTAGACGACAGTCAAACGGGGTATTTTTAGCGGGCGGCGCGAGTTTAGAGAAAATAAATGAAGCTGTAGGGAGAAATTGACGTGTCGAGAGTAAACTCGCGTGTTCCAATGTCGTCCCATTCATTGGAAAGGTCCCTGAAACTTTTTGCGTAATGCGCACGTAAATAGGAACGATATAAATGTCGTCCTTCCTCTTGATCGGAGGAACAAATCTGCCGGCTGGTACAATTTTGTACGACACGAATAAAAGTAAGGACGCCGATTGGCAAAATCCGTGCAATTCCAACCGGGACAGTTACTTATAACTTCGATCTTTTTCACCCAATGCCTATGAATAAATCGCGAGGTCTGATCGGTCGATAATGTACGGATTTCTAATTATACGTATTCTATATTGGGTTATATCGTTCCAAGGAATTTCACAGGCGCCAACGAATTGCTTCGTCGGCCCATATGTGCGAGGATTGGATTTCGTTGGTTTAATGGAGAGGAGTTTGCACTTTTATTTATACACGAAAGTTTTCCTCTTCCTCTGCTTCTCTCTCTTTCTCTTTCTCTCTCTTGCTGCCTCTCTCTGTCACAGGGGCAGTGGCTAGGGATAATTATAAAATTCCGCGGTTAGAAACCATTTGGTTCGATTCGCGTGTAAACGCTCGCGTCCGTTGCTGGAGCTATTAAAGCCAGCGCCAATAAATCTGTCGTGCCGTCGTAAATTCGGGCCCGGTAGTATGTCGGTGGTTGGCGATTATAGCCCTGTCGAAAAATTCGTTGCATAAATCAAGGGGAAACAGTTTACTCGCGTCTCGTTCCTCGTTTAAACAGCCTCTCATCGGTCCGTGTCGACGAGCACATTCGATAGGGAGTAGAGATTTCGCGACTTCTTTATTTTGACAAGGAGCAACTGGCAAATCTCGCGAAGCCGAGAAACAATTAAGCAGACACGTGCTTTTCTACGTGTGCTCAGCGAGCGATTTACTGTGCGAGCGAAATTGTGCTCTTTCGTCGCGTAACTCTGTTGCAGGTGCCGTTAAATGTATCATTTGCACTTTAATAAAATGTAGACTACGCGCGAAAGCAGATTTAAAAAGCAAGAAGATACTCGCGCGCGTCGAGAGAATTTTCGACGAGCGCGAAGGAATTAAGTGGAAAACTTGAATTATGCGCCACTCCGACTTTCAGTAGTACAAAGCGTAATATGTCGGACACCGTGGCATATCGCTCGCTCTCATAATTACGCTGAAAACAAAAGTCCGTTCCGCCCCCACGTTTTGTCTTTCTCCCTATCGAGCGTAATGCAACCGACTATTTAACCACTCGCTTCTCTTTGTCCCTTCTCTCTTCGCCTCGAGCAGGTAATTAAATAAATCTGTACGCTTTTCAACTCCCGTCTTGAACCACATTCGAGCGTAGGGAGGAAGTGGAAGTCTCGCAAGTGGATCATGTCGTAATGAAATAAAGTTTCGCAACGATATTTGCTACCTTCACCTCGGGGGGTTATGTTGAAATATAGGAGTACATAGTCGATACGTTGGATTCGCAAAAGCGCCCGAGGGAAGGAGCCAGTCTCCTCGCGGTCTTAGAATAACTCATCCACCACCTCACGCAGGGACGATGGTATTTTTGTTTCGAGGCGAGAAACATCATCGATTGTGTAATTTGAGGAACCCCGGTGTTGAGCGGGCAATGGATAATTGGCGAACGCGAAGGTCGTAAGGAAGGGCACAGCGGGGAGTTTTTGAAAAGGTGAAAAGGGAACGAAACGAGTTCTAGGATTGGGGCCAATCGGCCGTGAACACTTGACGGGGAACCTTGCGCGCCAGTCAGTGGGACGATAAGATGGAATTGGAGGTTTCGAGAGAATCGCTTTTAATTCGCTAAAAGCACGCGAGAACACGCGTCGGCGCGGCGCTTGGGAGTTTCGTTGCATGCTAATCTCGGAGCAGTAGTTACGGTCTCGTTAATACTTTCTTAATGGCTTCCACTTGTACCGTGGACTTATCGTACTGACATTATTGGCGTGCGGCTGGGTAATTGATTAAATCGCCGCTAACTTTTCGCAAATTATTCCCAACGAGTCCAAGACAATGAATATAAATTACCGTGGCGATTGCGAGTGCTCTCCTTCTTTCCAGACGTTTATAAATAATTTTGTTCTTCTTCCACGATTCTTGCGAAGTAAACGAACGCGATCAAGGTATTACGAGAATTATCAAGGTTTTATGGTTTTACGCTAAAAGGGTTTCGCCTCTAATTGGAGCAACCGAGGGTCGCTTCCCTTTCGTGTTAAATCGTTAAGGGAAAACGGCGTGCGGTTGGGGCTTGCCCGTGGTCTAAGGAGTCGCTCGATTTCAGAGGGTCTCGCCTCTTGGCGTTGTTTCATCGCCGGAAAGACCGAGGGAGCAAAGGGTCGAGACGAAAGCCAAAAGATATCCGTGCCGCACAAAACCCGAGACCCGATTCCAACGAAGAACGAAAATTCACGGTGGTTGAAGCAATTTTCAAATTACAGTTTTAATTATTCACGAACAAAGGAAACCTCTAGTGAAATCAGCTTCCTCTAGTAGTCTTGCCGATAAATAATCCACCACTGTGCTCGACCACGAAAATCTGGCCAATTTTCCACTTCGCTCTCAATCGCACCTGCTCCCTTCTTATCCGAGAATTCGCGCTCGTAATAATGATCGTGGTTAGAAGCGACAACAGAGACGGGGTCGGGGGTGTCGGCCCCACGGCTCAACCCCTTGCGCGTTGCCCTAACGATCGTTAATTGCGATAATTACGACATCCCACGAATAATTTCAGCGGGGTCCTCGAATTTTGACGATCGGCCGCGCCACGCGTGCCCACCCGACACGTCCGCCGGCCAAACACTATTCGAGAGAGATTGTTTGAATATCCTCGGCTCGGTGAGCGAGCGATCGGCGAGCGGTAACGAGATCGAGCGATCCTCTCGATATGCGTATTGTTCCATTAATTACGACAACGTCCGAGTGGAGCCTGTCGCGAGCCGCTCGAGTGCCGAGAAACTGCATCCTACACACGCTCCATTATTGGAAAATTTCCCAGGCGAACGATGGGGGCGGAAGCCGCTCAACCACCGGGGCTGGTCACTTGTGGCCGAAATCGAAACGAAAAATATTCACCTTGGAGGCAGTTCGTAGAAGAGAATTTGTTCTTGTCTCTCGAAAGAAATGCCACCTTCGCATCGAACGATTCTCAAAGTTCTCCTTAACGTCGTTTTTACGACGGTCGTTACGGTTTTGCTGAAAGCATCGCATAAAGCGGACATTATCGTCCACTGTGTTTATACGTTCGTTCCGCGGCTCGTGTAACTCCGCGGGTGTTTGTGCGCTCAGGTGGTTACGCGAATGGAAAGAAAAAAGGAAGAGGACACTTCGGTTGACGAAAGTAACGGTGGGAGAGCGTATCGAGAAATTCATCCGCGCTTAACGAGCGAACCAATCAAATGCGCCCACTTCTCTCCCGCGGTGCGAACGCGCAACAAGTACCGCTTTGTTTCGCGGCATATCGATAAATAATTGATGCGGGGTATGAGAAAAGAACGAGGACGCCTGAAAAATGCTCGCAGCAGTTTCCGCTCGGCTCGTATCTCACGATATTATAATTGACCTGGCGTCTCGTTAACCGTGGGTCTGAACTCGCGTTGGCCTTCGAGATTTCTTCTCGAAATCGAAGAGTCATGGTTCGTTTGACGGGCAAACTTTTCTCCGAGCTTTTGCAAAGCTTTCCATGGTAAATAGCAACGAGAAGAATTTCCGATTCGACGCTTCTGTCCATTCGATGTGATTTTTTCGTTGTACGTCGATTTTTTAATCACCGTCAAGCCCTGAAGATCTCGCTTAACCGTTTGCGTACCAGAGGGTTTTCACAAAACACGGCCGAAAAACGGCAAGCGCTCCTTCGATTATGTATTGAAGAAAGCCGAGGAACGCGATCGTACTCCGTCGATTATATGTCGAACAACGCCTATTAATTTAAAATAGTGAACAACGAAATACAAAATGTAATACTTGGATTACTGATAGTAGGACGGATGCGACGTACACCCAAGTGCAAAGTCGATGTCCCGCTGGAGTACTTGAACCGGGCTTCCATGGTTCAGGGCAGGGTGCATTTTGGCGTTGTAATATAAGGTGTCTTGCAATCTTGGTATTAGAAATGATCATTTTGATGTATTTTGCTGGGAATACAAGGAATCTTGGGTGACAGTATAAGAGAGCATGGTGAAAATAGATGGGCCGTGGTCGCTTGTGATTACTCGGACTGCTATTGGCTGTCGACAAGGGACACCGACTTTGCACTTCATTGTACATACGTCTGAAAGCTTCAGCGCGTTTCGGCAATCTGCGAGTGCGCCGTCAGTTGTCTGTATCGACGGAATGCGCTGGGTTTTTTCGACGCGAAATCTGAAGAACGCGAAAGCGGCCCGTGGTGCGCAAACGGTTAAGTCGAGACGTGAAAGGGACTGCGTAGTTATAAGCGTTATCGTTTAGATATAATGCTCCTCATAACGAGGCCCTTGCGAGTGGTGCGGTGGGTTCGAGAGATCGACAAACTTGTCGGCAATATTCTCTCGTTCTCTCCACTTCTCCTCCCTCGTGTATCCTCGATGACGCAGGAGTGTCGTGAAACTTGGCAAGTTCCGCGCGTAACAAGCGTCCCAGGGTAATCCGCGTCGCGCAACTTCTCATGGATATTTCTTAAAGACATCCCGAGGGTCCGGGGGACTCTCGCGCGACGCCGGTTGAAGGAGATTGTCACTACGAAGGGTGAGAAAATTAAGCGCCAGAAACGATAGAAACTCCATTTAATTGTCCTACTATAAGTCAGCGGATATGCTCTCGCACTCTTTCGAAATATCAATGGCTTGGATTTTTTCTTCATAGGGAAGAATACCCCTATGTTCGATCACCTAAGAAAAGAGAAGTATAAAACAATAATTCTACTTAAATATTAACTGGGAGAAAAGTTGTAAGTACTATCAAGATGTAGTAAACACTTGATCTTATTGAAATCAGTTTACTCTTTTCGAAGAAGTTAGAAATGCGTGTTTTGAAAGTAGTCTCGACAAGGAGCATTGGAAATTTTAGTGCGATTGTAAGCTGTCGCGCGAAAATCCGGGAGGCACGAAGTTCATTTGATTATTAATTTATTCGACCCGATGTTCCTTTCGAGAGTTCCCGATCATTTGGAAGGGCTCGAGAATTGAAATAAAAGGAGCAATTAGTTTGATTAATGAGATGGAAATATCGATTGTTGGGAGTGCGATGCTTAACATTTGGGGCAGGTGATCGCACAACCAATCACGCAGGGCTTGGAGACAAATTGGCGAGGGACGTACACGGTGGAACGATCCTACCTGAAACTTTAATTCGTGATTGATTAGTATTATAAGGGCGCTTCGTGAAATTCAATTGGACGAAACGTGCGCGACCCTCCTGATATCCTTCTTGCGGGACGAACTTTCGAATTCTTGTCTATTGAATTTTCTCGCGTCAGTCAGTTTTATTGATTTAGATCGGATGATGCGACAGGCCAGCCAAGTGAGTGCCTTCGAGCCCATTCAATTACAATTACATTCCTCGGAGCCGGAGGTGTGTTAACGCATCCGATATTTCGAAATTTAATTCCCGCGACCCGCCACGGAGACTTTAAACGGTTTAGATTTCGATATCACCAAACGTTACTCACGCGGTGCACTCTTCCAAAATCAGGACGAATATTCGAAATTGTCGACCGCGCGGAAGCTAAACGATTTCACTTGTAACCCCGCCTCCTGATCTTCTTCTCTTTGTCCTTCGCACGTTTCTCTGTCGCATTTTGGTCTGCGCATTTTCGCGCGTTCGCTCGTCCATTTTCGCCAAAATTCGCGGTACTTTACCGCGCGAACTCTCGATGGCGTTAGGAGAGTTCGCCGCTAAAAAAGTTTCCATTGGAAATTTTGCGCGGTATTATCGCCCAAAATTTTCACGCTTTAGATGATTCGATTCGGAGGTGAATTAGGAGCTCTAGAGAAATATAAAATAGAAAATAACGCAATAAGTTTCAGCGGCTGAAATTATTTCAGCCGCGGCCCTATCGCGTTACGACGGGACGACGAAGTTCTCCGCGTTCGAAAAATTTCCCCGGGACGAAGCCCGGTGAATGCAGAGTCTCCTCGCGTGCCAGCACAACTTCTTTGTTCTCTGCATGCCAGGGGCGATATTCTCTCGTCGATTGGAGGGATCGAAGTAGGGATGTGAAACTTCGCGCAGCGATCTGGTTTTCACGGGAAATTCTCACGGTACTTCGTTCCTCACTGCACATTTTCCTTTTTTCCATCTCCGCTTTAACCATCGACGTGCTTTCTCGTCGCGATTTCACGGAAAACTTCGTCGACGAGTGGAAAGAACTTCTTCGTCCTTTATTCCACGATGCCCTTTCGGTGTGCACAGGGTTATCGGCAAACGCACTCTTCCTCTTCAAGGACAAGAATGTGAATGGAGTGGACGGGGAGGATGGTCAAGCCACTCTGGAACGGTGAGCAGGTTATACCGGGGCAAGGAAAAACCCGATCGCTCGCGGATCTCCTTTCAGAAAGGGAAGAAGGTCGGTCGATGGGTTTGTAGGTTGTTAGGTAGGTGGGTAGTAGATAGGTGCCCGGAACGGTCTTATCGGTCCACCATGAAATCCAGAAGATTTCGAAAATCCTACATGGACGCCTGGATCGTGAAATCCATCGATTGCATCCTTCCACTTCACTTTTACGTCTTTTTCTAAGAATCAATCGTGGCTCCTACTTTTTGTAGAACGAGAAGCGCGCTACACGCGTGAAACGAGCTAATGATTCATAACGATGCGATGAATACTGCTTTGGATTGGTGTCACGAGCCAAGCCACAGGGTTAATTGGAACTTAACAAGCAAGAAATGTGTAAAATATGGTCGAAATTACTCTCGCGTCGATGGGCTAAAAGTGTATTGGTCAACGCTCGCGACGTAAAAAGGGGACAATAAGAATAAGGATAAAAAATGTTGGGAGGGTCATTTTTCACTTTGGAGTTGGCCGATGGTAGCGAGCACGTGACGCGATCGTTTCGCCATGACTTTCGACGACTTAGCGACAGAGAGAGGGAGAAAATATGACAGGTCACTAATTTCCATCTAGCGTGTCACGCATGCGCACCATCGCACCGGATGGCACCCCGTAACGTCACCTGGATCACGCCTCGTCGATATTTACCCTCGAAATTATTTTTCGGGTGATGTGCCCCAGTGTGAGTAACACGTGCAAAAATCACGAATCGTTCGTCCATCAGGCCGATTGATTTTCCGAAACACGACGGCCGCTCCCGTTGACTTTTGATCCCACGGGCGGTCAATCCAATTTGTCTGGTTTTATTGGCAAAATGTATGCGCGGGCGTGATGTTAAAGCTTTGCCAGAGTATTCGGGCAGGGACCTACCACCGCAAAGCGAGGAAAATGGTGACGCATTTTTCTCTCTGTTTTACCAACGAAAACAAAAACTCAACGATCAAGTACAATGAAGTGCAAAGTCGGTATCCCTCTGAGCAAATGCGTCACTCGCAATCAGTAAGTTAGCCTTCCGCTGTCTCTGAGCAGGGAGCATTTCGACTGATTTTGACATTGTAATATGACAGATCTTTGGAATCTTGTGATCAGAAATTATCATTTCGATATTTTTTCTTATGATTAAAAGCATTTGTGGGCAAAAATATGAGATTTCATTGCGAAAATAAACGGGCCCTGATCACCAGTGATCGCATTACTTTTGCTTTCCCATATTACTGCCTACTATTCCTTTTATCCGCAATAAAATATGTAATGTCTCACGAGAATATGATCTTTCAGTAGATCGAGGGAAAATACAAAAGCACTTGTGAGATTGGAGATCTGACCATGACCATACATCGTTAGCAATAGTGGAATGCTCCGTGCACGGACAGCCGATAGGAGGCCCAGTAATCATCATTGGTTACGACTAGTGCCCTCTATTACACGTGTATTTAATTTTTTTTTTGTAAACATGTATATCAGATACCCGCGTGTAATACACGTACTACACGTGTATTTATTTCACGAATACTTCAAAAATTATGAGAAATTTTTTTTTCTAAGAAATATAAAAAAAGTATCGTAGAGATACAAGAAATATGCAAATACATACAATTTGGCACAAGATGTAAGATGCTGTGATAAAAATTTCTTATAGTTACCCGTGTACACGTGTATCTACGGATATCCGTGTTAGATATAACGTGTAGCACGACACGCGTGTCATGTGTACCCGTGTATTTTATAACACGGTTCTGACCGGCAGCTCTAGTTACGACCCGTCTATTTTCTCGAAGAAATCTCATATTTTTGCCTACGAATGCTTTTGTTCGCAATAAAATACACGGAAATGATCATTTCTGATCACAAGTTCCCAAAGATCTCTTATATTACATCCTTAAAATCAGTCAAAATGTTCCCTGCTCCGAGCGGCAGAAGGCTGGTTCACCGAGCGACGTATTTGCCCAGAGGGACACCGAGATTGCACTTCATTGTACCCTTCATCTTTCTCCTATACCCATTTCGAATTCTACGAGCTCGTCTGTCGACACTCGTTAGACCGCATCATCGAGTCCTCCTGTGTTCTGGTAGTCAAACTACGCCACATTCCGCCGCCATAGTTCCCTGCCCACGATTGACCCAAACCGCTCTAAGCCCCAGGATTCTGTATCAAACGATTGTTCTAAACTGGGATAACCGATCGGAACCGGATACCGGGCCGGCAGGTAACGCGTCGAGAATTGTCACGGACGGACACGCGGACGTATGGACACCCCACGACTACGTCGCGCTGGTTATCAATGGTGTAGGAGTTTAACAGGCTGGATGTGTGCGATTCTATCTACGGATGTCATGCGTGCGCGGCCATTTCCGGCCGATTGGATCCACAGTTCCCATGGCCTCTTGCCATTCTCCACGATGGACACCGACGTATTTCTCTCATTTTTTTTTATTTACTGCATTTCAAGTCGACCGAGAGGAGCGAGTACTTGTGTCTCGTCGTTCGTTGCGCAATGAGATTATCGAGTGGATATACCAACGAGCGCGTCTGACTTGAGAATAATGAGGATTTTTACCGAGGACTCTGCTCCTCCTCGTCCACAGCTTCGTAATCGGAAGCGACGAAGCGATCGAAACGCGCGCATAAAAGTGTGTTTGCCTATGCGGCGCCTCGAAATAGGCTCGAGGCAAAGTTGCCGAGCGCGTAATCGAAGCGCGCGAGATGCCTCGAGTGTTTTCCTCGTCGCGGAGGTGGCCGCGAGCGTGTATGCAAAGAGAGTTCCCCGAGATCACGAGTCACAGGATGTCGCAATGTTTGCCTTCCTCGAGTGGACACTGCGTTTCGAGTGCAAATGTTCTCTCCTGTTTGTTCTCAGCTTAAATTTCGATATTGGCAAACGTGGGACTTACGAGGCTCGCAAAGCGTATCGTTGGATTCTCAGTTTTTACTTTCTCCTTTGATCCCGCATGTTCGTTTCGGGAAGAGCCACGGAAATGAGTTCCAGTAATGTGGGTAACAGGATGGGGTGGATAGTGACACGAGGGAAAGTACACACAAAGAAAAGCATATATTTAACCCTTTCATTCCTGTGCATTTCGGAGCAAATTATCAATACAGACGGCGCGCGATATTCACAAGTTAGTCGCTGTGAGTCTGTGACTAACTACTGATCAAAACAGTACCCGAAGAATTGATACTATTCTTAAGGTTTAAAAAATTATAATTGCAAATAAATTGAATCAATTGGTAAAACAGGAAAGGTTATAGTAAACAATTGCAGAGGGCGTATATTTACGCCTTTCGTGTGTATCGATGGATTTGTGAAGGCGTATGTATATGCAGGGTACGGCATTTAAATTGAGACGACTGAATATATAAAAAATACAGTAAAATAAAAAGAAATGTTTTAGACAAAAGTTGTATGGCTTCGAGGGGGACGCATCGTGATACTATTAGCTTGATCTTCAGATGGAGTGTCAAGGTGAAATGAAGGTCAACTTCATTTTTTTTAACGGGACCATCATTTTTTAAGCACATACGTTTTTTGTGTTTAAAAATTGATGGTCCCGTTAAAAAAAATTAAGTTGACCTTCATTTCACCTTAACACTCTACCTAAAGGTCAAACCAATAGGATCACGATACGTCCCCCTCGAAGCCATACAACTTTTGTCTGAAACATTTCTTTTTATTTTGCTCTATTTTTTATATATTCAGTCGTCTCAATTTACATGGCGCTCCCTGTATACGCCTTCCGTAGTGAAAGGGTTAACGAGAGGTTGAAAAAAGCAAAGAATACAACTTTGCGCCTTTACGTCTTTTACGCCTGAATCACGTGCTACTTCTTTCGCTACTCGAAAGCGACTCCTTCCGCGCAATTCGCGTGTCGCCAACTTCTCGCGTCGTTCTCACGCACGTGCACGCACACATGCATACGCCCGTGCATCGAGTTCTCATGTATTTGGGGTGCTCAAACCCCACAGTAATGACGTTTAGTGAACGGACAATCCTGCAGATAGGTGGTGCAGTCGTTCGGTTTGGTGGAACCATGTTTGAACGTCGAAGGGCAGCGAGAACGTAATACGTTATCCTATCGGATCCGCTCGAAGCGCGCGGCCAATCGCACGGGCTCCCACCCTAATTCTCTATATTTGTTCGTCTGCCCCTTTCACTTCCCCGTTCTCACTCATCGTGACTTCTGTGACAGACAAGGACGGTGTATCACTCTAGCCGTGACGGACGGCGAATAACGAATCGATTCTGTCGCATCGTTTAATGAAATCCATCGCGAGCCTCGGAGGGCACGCCGTCTGCATGCCACGCGCGCGACTGATTTATGGCTGCGGAATGGACGCTCGCGAACAACGGCTGGTGGTGTTGGCCAGCCAACGATGGAAACTGCCAGGAGGTGGATGAGACCGACGAGGGTGGGTCAGCTGGGCGTGGAAGCCGAAACGGAACAGAGAGCAGGGTAAGAAGATGAAAAAGAAATATGGAAGAGCGTTCGATATCGCTGAAAATTTAATAGTGGAAGGCTTGAGAGGGGCGAGCGAAGAATGCGAAACTAATTAACGAAGACTCAAAGGAAAATTGGTATCCCCGTGGAATATAAATAACGAAAGTTGAGATAGAGCGAGTGCGAAGTGGCGTGAAACAATGTGAGGAGGGGGAGAGCCACGAGAAGGTGGGAGAGACACAGGGAGCGTGTCGTAAATCTCGTCATCGGAGGGTGATTTTAATGAAATGTTTAATTTAGGAGACTCCGTCCTCAGCTTTTAATCCGAGCATAATAGTTTACCTCGACTTGGGTCACGTCGTAATCTATAATTATCCAGGGAGGGAGATTAATTTTTAGAAAATATCTCACGCGTTTTCGGCCATCGTTGGAACAGAAACGGTGCGGAACTTTCACGCAGGCCGTGACGCTTTAAAAGTTTCGCTTTAAAACGCGCGTAATAAAGTTCAAAGCACGAAATCACGAGAGCAGGTTCGCTCTCGCGAGCGAAAACGCGAGAGAGGAAAAAGGAGGAATCGAGTGGTAGGACCCCCTACACTTTTCCCACGTCGGTGTTTCATTTCGCGCTCGACCCGCCAGGAATAATACGCGATGAGTGGCGTGGTGCTGCCCGAGCTCAACGTGGATGGCTATCTTTGAGATTCTCCGGATAATTTCCGTGCCAAGTGGCGGTCGTATCGCGATGGAAAAGAGCAGCTTGAAATGATAAGTGCTGCGGAGAACCTTCGCAGAGGACCTTCTCGTTGGGAAATGTCGCGGTTATCGAATATTTTTCCCAAAGGCGTCTCGACGTCGAGATGAAAAGTTTCGTTTACTTTTCTCTATAAGGGGAGAGCACGCGATTTAAATTTAAAGCGCTCGAGGCGAAGTCACTGTCCAAACCAGACGAATCTTCGCTCTTTGAGTAGGATCACGTTCGGTTAATGGAGCCTCTAAAATCAGCAGCTCTTGGCGCAAGACCGACCCTACCTCGGTGCCAAATGTATTCGTCACGCAGAAGGATACGTTCTTCCTAATTTTTCGAGGATGGAAAGGGAATCGAAAACATTAATCGTCATCGACGATTCATCGGGATTCCTAGGTATGGAAATTTCGCAAAGCGTCCCTGGGGGTACGTGCCAAGGGAATGGAAGGGGAGATTGAAGGGGGATAGAGAGGCTCTCGCACTTACGGAGGATTTCGAAATCACGAGCAGCTTTTAGCGGGTGACGACGACCGAGACGAGGAGGAGGAAACAAATGCGTCCGGATAATTTCCATCTCTCTTCTCCTGCGCTAATGGAATCGTATCGACAGTCGGCAGATAGGTACCTGCGAAAAGGCGAACGCTAAAGAAATTCACTGCTACCAGAAGGATCGCGACTGCATAACGATTCCACCAGCCTTCGTTTTTCTCGCGAGCACGCGTGGCTCAAGGAAATGGAAGGGCGTGGAGAGAGAGAGAGAGAGAGAGAGAAAGAGAGAGAGAGAGAGAGAGAGAGAGAGAGAGAGAGAGGGAGAAATTATTATGCCGCGAATATCTGTCCCGAAGAGAGCTGATTATTGCGGCGCAGTGCCAGCACCCATTTACGTGCGGAGAATAAAAAGTGTCGGATGTAGTAACATCGTGATACTTTACTCTTTCGCTATGGATACCAGCGAGCCACCTCTTCCTACGCATATAGCTCACGGTATATTTTCAATTAACTCGCGGGATGTTTCCCTTCCAGATTCTCCTGGGGAATTTTAATAAAATGGAGTCGCGCTACTCTATGGGAGATCGCAGGGCGAAGGGCCAGTGAGTTGGTTTTTCTTTTAAAATTGTAGACGACATTCTTCGAGGCACTAGTAACTTTCTCATAGTATTAGGAAACTAATTACGCGATCGTTTGTTCTTCCGGTGTTTTGATAATTTTGCACTCGATGAATTTTCCGTGAAGTACTCGCTTTACCTATTTAAAGGATAATTTTGACGCTTCGTCGACACGTCGGAAACTTTCTCGTACAGGAGAAACTCGTGCCGGATTTTAGGTCCAATATCCTTCGCGCGAATTTCGCAGACTACTTTATACTTCTGGGTGTTACCTTGCGAGGCTTACTGCTTTAATGCTCTTAGGGGACATTAGTTGGGAAGTACATAATAAATACATTTACTCGCTTCATACGAATTCTCTCTACAGGATCTTGTCTACCGGGGCTGCATGCTACTTGCGCGATCTCTTTTCTTTTCGTTGTTTCTCCTCTTCAGGTGACCTTCGGGCGGACAAGAATGAGTTAGATCTGACTATTCCCTGTTGTCGTACTGTAACCCTTCAGAAGGCTTTCTACGTAAAGTCTGCTTACTTTTGGAACGCTCTGCCGTGTACTATTCGAGAGTCGGTGTCTATTAGTAGTTTTAAGTCTAGACTATTTGTATATCGTAAGGATAAGTGTATCTAGTTTCTGTTGCGTGCGCTATTACCTTTTTCATTATTATTATTATTTTCTATAAAATTTATTTTTTTGTTTTGATTGTTCGGGGCCTGAAGGATCTTGGGTCCAGGCCTGTTAATAAATTCTAATTCTAATTCTAATTCTTTCTCTTCCTCTCTTGAGGAAACTTCCTTATTAAATCTGTCTCCTTGTGAGGCGTTTGCTCGCCCGAGAGACACTCGGCGCGCACGTCGACTGATCGATGAAAGCTATCGATCTTCGGATGCGTGGAGAGGCGCAAGCGGATCCCCCTTTCGCGCCCGAAGCCGATAACCTCGAAATAAGCTGTCGATACCAGGAATTCGATTGTGTCGTTTCTCTCGTGGACGCGCGTAGGTCCCGCAGGCTTCGAGTTGACGAAACGCTTCTCGCCGAGGGACGCCTGTTGACGGGGGATGCGTAGGCGACACAGTGGCGCGTGTAAAAATAGCACACACGCCTGCTCAATTATAGCAGAAAACGTTGAGCTGTCTAGCCGAACTGTAAATGGACGAACTGATAAGCGAGGCTCTGTTATTTTTTCCCCTTCTTCCTCTTCCTAATCACGCTTTGCGAGGAATATCGGACAAAGGTGGAAAGAGCACTGGGATTCTTCCTAAGAATGTTTCTATAGTCCAGGAGTAATATACTCGTGGACGACGAGTGTTCGATGCTCTCGCACTCGGTCTCTTGTAATTTCGTAGAGTGTCCTTTTTGCGTTACACCAGGCGTTCGTCGATTCGCCGCGCGAAGCAGCACCGAACCCCTTTCTGCCTTGCCAAGATCGCACACAGAGTGATATTATCCGAAAGAGCGTGCGGTCGGCGGTCACGTTCGCGTTTCTATTAGTTATCCTCTTACGGACTGTTTGCAGACGATGGGTGGCGGGAGGTGCGGGCCAAGCGGGCAGATCGATGCAACCTATCGATCTTGATACGCGTCGAGAGACATCCTTGATTTACGAGTATGGAAGGCTCGAACGCTTTCCTTCGGCCCCTTCGCTATCGGGAATTCAATTCGTAACGTAAAGAGGAGACGCGTGAAAGATATATCGAGGGAAAAATAAATAAAAGGAGAATCCAGGGGGGTGAACATTAGCCATCCCCCGTCGATTTGATAATCACCTTGCGGAGGACGAAGTGATTTTCTAATAGATTTCCCTTTTTTTTCCCTCTTTTTATTTGTTTGTTTTGGCGCCACGCAAACCTCGATCCGTCCCAAGATTCGATCGAATGAATTTCCGGGAGGGAATGAACTCCCCGGCTACTATACATATATTAGTCGGTGGTCTTTTAATTACCGTAATAGCCGCGAGGAACGCGTATGCCTCTTCTCTTTGACACCCTCGCGAGGGGAGTTGCTGGCGAACGTAGTCACTCTATTTTTAGGCACGGTACCGTAGCGAGTGACTTATGCACCGATCTATGGAAAAAGTGTCGAGGTGTTCTTTTTTTAGGCACGACCGTTAAGGGAGTGACTTATGCAATCGCCATCCTGAAAACCGTTCGTGTGTGTGTGTGTGTGTGTGTGTGTGTGTGTGTGTGTGTGTGTGTGTGTGTGTGTGTGTGTCCGTGTATATCCTCGATTTCGGAAAAACGGCTGAACCGATTGGGACGAAATTTGGCACATAAATCAAGTACATACATTACTGTGAGTTCACAATAAGGTTTGTGAGCCGCCATCTTGAACTGGTACAAAATGGCGGCAAATTCAAATATCGAAAAATTCATATCTTTGGTACTATTCATTGGATCCCGATAAAATTTTACACATACATGTACACGTATATAATGACAATTTCTGGAAATTTTCAAATTTTTTGATTGGCCGAATAAAAAATGGCGGCTAATTCAAATCTTTAGTCCAATATTCCGGCAAAACGACTGAACGGATCCGAATAAAATTTGGCATGTACATCGAGTATATATCCATTTGGTGACACGCAATTTTATGTACCGCCATCTTCAACCGTTTCAAAATTATGGGAAATTCAAGTATGGAAACGTGAGTTACGCGGTCGTGCCTATGGCAGGAAGCGAAGCTTTCCTGCACCCGGTAAGGCGAGCGCGAAGCGCGAGCACCCGACGATCGTGCCGACCACTAACCGCCACTAGTTTTCTTCTGCAACCGTGAATCCCTACCTTTGTCCACGGTATCGGTTAAGTTTCTCGGCTTTCCTCGTCGGGTGTCGATGACGCTCGAGCGAATCCAGGATATACTCTCCCCTGTGGTCGGATCTCAGATTAATCAAAGACCCTCGGGTATGTTTTCAGGATAATTGATTGCCCGCTCTAGTTGGAGGTCCCGATGATCGATGAGCGAATTTTAATGCGAGACAGTAACTTCTCGTGGGTGTAGGATTACTGGCTTACCCCGTGGCCGAGAAATTTGAGAGTCTCCTGTGAATTGTAAAGAAATCATTTTTCATTCGTAGCTGTGATTCTTGAGCTCGCGTGTAGAACTTGAGTTTTATTTAACTACGTCGTTTGCTCCGCGAGAGTTTCGGCGCTTGAAGGAGGGGACCGGTGCTAATTAGTCGGAGTAACCGTTCGCGCGTTTCGCAGAGCCGATAAATCGCTCGGGATCGGCGAGAATGGGCGGCATAAATTCAGGATTGTCCAAGTTGGGATGGTGAGTAGTGCTAGAGCGTGAAAGTAGAGAATCGTAGGACGGTTCCGATTGATTGCGCCCATTCCATCGCTCGGGCTGTAAACCACTCGCGACTTCGTGCGTCAAATCTCAACGACGTTGGAAAATAGGGAGGAACTCGAGGACGAAATATCGACGCGGCAACGAGTGAAAAGTCAATACGACAGAGGCATGCGGTCAACGTAGGGTAGGCAGGATTCGGCGTTTGTTCGCTTATTTATTCATTCGTCATTTTCCGCCTCACTCGGCAGCTCATGCATATTTGAGCACGGCTGTGAAAGAATTACAAAATGCATGCCGGTGCAAACTTTCGTGTGAAAAGACTCGAACGACGCTTCTGAATTTCATTAACCCCCTAGCGCCATTCTTAATTATCCTAACGCGATGTTCATGTCCGGGCAAATTTAGAGACATTACACGATTATGATAAATTAGCGGGCGATTTGAAATCCGTAATGTGTCGCATTGTCGGCAATCCTATTAGCGCGCAGCATTGGCTTGCCACTAAATTTTCTGGTTCACTTCGTTTCGAGGATTCGATCGAATGTAAAATCTCGTGATCGTTGGGCGAATTTTGTCGCAATTGGACGATTATTAGTAACAACGAGGAAATCGCGGGGGCGCGATAATTGCAACGACGCGTCGTGAGATTGGAGAGTGGAAGGATAACGCGCGATGCTTACTTTTTAACGAGATTCTCATCACGAGCTAAGGGGAATTTCCATGGAGTCAGCGAAAAGGGAATTATCGTCATTCGAGATTGCACAGGGGTGAAGAACTACGTATAAGCGAAGTAGGGGAGGGTGGGGCATGATGGGGTCTTAAGACTTTTGAATTTTTTTTCCGGCATTTGAAATGCGGAATAGAAACGGCTGCTATTGCAACTTGATCCTCTAACTAGCTGCTGTTGATAGAAAAATTAGGAATTAAGAATATAAGTATTTTCTGTAAAAAAAAAGATTGTTTTTGTAGGTCCTACCAACTATCCCATCTTGTCCTACCCAAGGGGTAAGATGGGGCATAGGGGTGGGGTAAGATGGGTGTATAATTTACACCCGTATATAATTTTAATCTTGAATAGAACATAAGGTTTTCAATAAGTAACTAGAAACACTAATAAACATTGGTGACAAATTTACTTGTATATTTTATAAAAGCAATTAAAAAAGGTAAAACACAAAAGGTACAATTATTATTATTATTATTTAAGGCATAGTTAATATTCAATGCTTATCATCTTGGTGTTTGCAATATTCGCAAATGTGGTGGACTTCTGCATCTTAATCTTCTTCACCTGCACAGAGATTGTGTGCCCACTTCTGGCACATGACATACGACACCCAGCAGCATTCATACAAAACTCAACTGAGACAGTTTTATTTCTAATAAAATATATATAATTACTCTATACATATTTAATGTAGGGCAAGATGGGGTGCACGATGGGTAGGTACAGCTTCGGACCCCGTCTTGCCCCAAGGGACAGTTTTCAGGTTAAGTGTGCATAACAACGTAAACATATTTTAAATCAATTGATCGCATACATGAATTTATTCCTAAGAAAATACTTTATTAGATGATACTATGTAATCTTGAAAAAAAATCACGCTTCTTATCTGTTCTTATGTAAGTACGTTGAAAAATTACATCAGCAAACAACAAATACACGTTTTGATGTTTAGTCTCCAAGTAAATGACACAAAACAGCTGCCGTCACTGTCACAGATTGGCATAGCAAGAGCAAACAATTCAACGTTTTCCCGCTCCATTGCGGCACTTATCGAGGAAGTTATTACAAAAACCCCGTCTTGCCCTCTCCCTCCCCTAAATGTATAATTAGAACGCTTCCATGCATCGTAAAAGAAATTGAAAGGGAGAAGGTGGTAGCATGAAGAGGTAAAGAAACCTCGTCGTGGAAATCGAAGAATCGTCCCCGAGAAAAGAAATTACTTTCTTATCTCCGTCATCTCTAACTTCATCTTTCTTTTCAATTCTCCTCGATGCCCTCGAGGATTCGCGCTCGCGCTTTCATTCTCCATTCTGCTGCGAAAGTCATCCTGGCAGGGTTTCGCGGATTAAATTATCGCTTCCGCTAAATCCATTTTAAATCCCGATAAAACTGCCTCGGGATCCCATCGTGTCTATGAATCGTGTAAGTTTCACGGTGAGTTCTATTCTTTGCGAAGGGGGCGAGGGAAAAGGAGATGTATCGACGAATGATGTACGCACTTCTCTTCGAAGTCAAGGTGACTCTCGAGGGTGAGAAGTCAGAATACATATGGCGTAAGTTGTGACAAATATCGGATCCTTGGAGAAAAGGATCCTTGGAGAAAGTTGCGACCCAACGCAGGACAATGAAGATTCCTCGCCGTAAAGATTTATAGCCTACGTGGTTCGGTGCGCGGAGTTAGTGTAAGCTACTCGGTCGGCTCGCAGCTTTCTTTCTGAAAGTAATCGGTGCGAAGAGAAGGAGTTGGCTCGTGAAGCCACTTGCGCGAAGAGATTCGGTCTTTGTCTATCGGTGATCGAAGGGTCGTTTCCTTGCTCATAATTAAATCCAAATTGCCGCGTAAAAAAAAATCTTACATCGACGAACTCTACCGACAATGGTACAGTAAAGGACGCTTCCTGCAACTCGAGTATTAAAAAAGTTCCCTCGACGACTCATGTCCGAAAGAAAAGACGTAAAAGAAAGGGGCGCTGCGGATGAAACTGCTCTTTCGCGTTCGATTCTCCGTTCGCAACTTCACGGTATCGTAAAGATGCACAGTAAACGTCTTTAACTTCGTTCGCCGAAACTTCGATTTTCTTCTCCTTCCGCTTCTTCGTGATTTCGACGTCACGCTAAAGACACTTGGAGTTGCCTTGAACTTGTCGAAGAAAAAAGTCTAGCGACTCGATAAATTATCGGAGAGTGAAACGACAATCCCGCGGTGGGATTATTTGGTGCGTGGTTGCGTGCAAGAAATGAAGTGAAAAAAAAGAGAAGGGTGAGGGAGGAATTACTGGCGTGTGCACCCTTGCCACAGGACATTTCTCCAGGCGACAAGCCGCGTTAATCCGCGTTCTTCGGTCAGGATGGATTACCAGAAAAACTGGGACGATGCTCTTGCGCATTCTGTCAGGGGAGGAGATTTCCGTCTCGTCACTCCGATCCAAACGATCGTTTCTTTTTTCTTTGTCTCCTCTTCTGGGAGAATCCTCGGTGATTTCTAATGGCTTTGTTGAGTATCGGCGTGCCCCGACGAGGGAAAAGTTGCCGAGCGATTCGTTCGTTCCGTGTTTTCGACGCCACGATCCACCGGTGCTCCTCGGAAACTTTCTACCGGGGTGGTTGTCGTTTGCAGGGGTTGACGGAGTAACTTCGTTACTGTAAGCTGCCTGATGTTTTTTTTTTTCCTTTAGAAAAAGAGAGAGAAATAATAGCGTAGAATTATTTATCGTTAACCTTGGATTGTCAACCTCACGGAGATGTCAGGATGGTGTTAACTGTACGGCTCGAGCAAGAGGATCGTTAATTTTGTTTTGAGCTAGGTGCGGGATTTCGTTCGTGTCTCTGTGTGTAACGCGTGTGGTCGTGTTAGTGAAGGAATGTTATGCACACATTCCAGTCACCGGTGACATAACTAGTGCGCCGTAGCGTCTCATAATTCCCAGTTGCAGGGGAAGGTGCGGCACCATGATTCATGTAAATTTCTGCAACTCGTAGGACCGCTTCACCTTCTTGTCTTCTCTCTTCTCTCGTTAGTCTTCCTTCGCAAATCGCCAGAAATATTTGGCCCAACGATTTTTCAATTCTCATCAGGAGCAATAATCGCTCGGCAGATTCCATAAATTCGTCGTCGAATGGCGATAACTTCTTGTCCTCCGCGCGCAATGGCTCGCGGGCAATTTAATCGCTTGAAATATGGACGCACACCGGAGGACGAAGGGTGGTAAAATTGTCCTTTCAATTTCGAAATGAACGATTATCACCCTGTCGCGATCACTCGTATACCGTGAGCGTTCCATTTCACTGTCGGCTAGTGAAATCAGCGCGGCCCTTGCCAGATGCTCGGCGACTCGTAAACAGTAATAAATGTAACAAAGCAGTCGTGGAATGTAATAAAATGTAACAAAAGATCTCGAGGAAATGCTCGGAGAGAGCATTGAACCGTCGGTGTTAAATTTCAAGGGTAGACAAATGTTTTCGCTAATTTTGTCGTTACTCATTTACGTTGATACTTAAGAGTTGTTTCTCTAATATTTGCCGGCGATACTTGTCACGTCGCATAGTGGGCTATTTGTATCAAAAAGATGGCCAAAAGTTAGAATATCGAAATGTGTTTTTAGCTGCTACTATCACTGTTTTTACGTAGTATAATGACCCTAGAACAAGACCTTACTTATTATATTTGCGTGTCTTACCTTCTCGATACGAATTAATTGCCGATATTTAACGTTTATCGCAGCTGCGCGTGGAGGCATTACTACTGCTATGTCACAGTAACCTACAAAAATTATTATACTGTCAGATACACTATCTTACAATAATTTTTATCCGATGGATATTATTCCCGAAGGTATATAGTTTATTATGTATATAAATTTAACCCACGTGTCTGTATCCTATTTTTAAAATTATTGAAAGTATCAGCATAATTCTGATTATATGTAAGATAAAATAAAAAATTGAAAGGATGTTTAGTTACACGTCTGCACTTTTCTAAGCAAAAATTTTAATACCACTAGTTTGAATATAGTGTTCCGTAACGAGCTACAAGAAAAACAACCGCGGAATCGCGCGGATGCGCTTTTTATGCCTTTTTTAATGACGAGAGACATTACCTGCAAGATATGGAAAATATGTATAGCTTGTCTGTAACCTTTGTTATTCTTCTAGAGTATACACATAAGAAAGTATGGTTGCGTGAACTATTAAGCTGTACTACTGAATATAGAAAAGGAACTGGTTTATTGAAGGTTTAAGGTTTGGGGGTAGTGAGTACGTACTTAACGGTCCAGGGTCCTATTCTCGAGTTTCGTGTGAATTTAGTTGTATACGAACACTATCGTATCGCGTGTTTCGTGTACGAATTGTTCACATACGAAAACAGTATTTTGAAGTACTATACGAATTACCGATTCGTATACGCATATATGTAATACTACTATATTGCTAACTGCTCTATTCTACCTATAAGAGGGAGTTGTCCCAACATCACGGTGCGGGAATATATTTCCCTCTCTTTCCAAGTGTACTTTGAATGTTATGCGCATGCGTCGGATTGATCGGCTCCGCCAATAGGAAAATCGGATGCATTTACGGACCACAGTCGACACGTTCACTCACGGTCGTCACTTCTCAAATATAACCTCTTAATGCTTCACAGCGAACTCATCTTACATATGCATACTCTTCTATTGGCGGACACGATCAATCCGACGCATGCGCATAACATTCAAAGTACACTTAGAAAGAGAGGGAAATATATTCCCGCACCGTGGTGTTGGGACGGGACCATATAGCAATATAGTAGTATTACATATATGGTTACACTGTGTACAATATGTTGCTAATTATCACTCGTGTATATAAGTTGAAGTACTAATTATAACAGAGTCTATTTCGTTCTTTTCAGTTTTTAAAGTTTTTAATTATGAAAACATCTGTAATATGTTAAAATCGACAATTAGGTAGTAGATTCGAACAAGACAATACCCACAAAGACTGTTAATATCAAAAAATAATTTTGGCCAACTTTTTGGTACTAATACCCCACTGTGCGTCGTATCAATAATCGGAGTAGATGGTTATGAACTTTCAGTCGGTAGATATCGAAGCATAATGGTTTCACCTTGCAATTTCCTCGCAATAAATTTCCAACAACGGAGGATCGCTATGATTCCCGAATATTCGAGGACAACTTCAAAGGGCGGCCAATCAAAGGAACCGCCTTGGTTCTCCAACGATACTTCGCGCTCCTCCGCGTCTTCCGATTTACATTTCAATTGCAAAATTGCAATTCTACCCTTTGATTCTCGCAGTCGAGTCGTTGAGGTTGCGGGAGGAGTCACGAGTCGCGAGTGCGAGGGAATTTTTCTCGTCAACTTTACAACGTCAGCAGCCGCGCCTCTGCCATTCCGAAGAATACGCGGGGTGGTTATGGAACAGGGGTTGGATTGGGGTTGCACGAGAGAACGTCTGAAACTCTTTGTCCGCCGAAGCAACCCCTACTCGTTTATTCGATTCAGCATGAACCTAATATTCTGCATCTACAAAAGTCTGAACATTTCTTTGTCTTGTTACTGATCGTTTCATGCGCGCATCGCAAGTTTAAGGGGTTATATACACCTAGAGGCTTCGAAAAGAAGTCGTTTTTCCGCATTTTTTTTAAAGAAATGTAAAGCGGGTATTTATTTGGGCATTTGCTAACAGAATGTACATTATTTTTACTATAAAAAAAATTAAACTTGGATTGAAAATATTAATAAATAGCGAAGATATGGCAATCAACGCAAGACCTTATTTTGCAAAAGACGTTTTACGGTGCCAACTGCAGATCCTAGAGGAGTTATCTGAAACAGACGGGACAATAAATTTTGTAAAGTTAATGAAATTATCTAGTCTTTGTCGTAGCCGACTTTTAAAATATCGATTTTTAACAAAATGGCGGACAATTGAACTGAAAAGTGCGATTTTTGAGGAAAAAAATGCGGAAAAACGACTTCTTTTCGAAGCCTCTAGGTGTATATAACCCCTTAATTCAATTTTATCGATCGTATAAAAATGCATTCTCGCTTTCCTATGATTCTTTTTCTCTCCCTCCCTCCCTCCCTCTCTCTCTCTCTCTCTCTCTCTCTCTCCTTCTTCCCCCTGGGGGTGATCATTCTACGAATCCGTCACAGAGATGGCCACCTCTCGCCTCTTCCGCTCCTTTCTCACCCTACCCGAGCACCGGCCAGGCGGAAGTACTCGAAAACATTTTTCGTCGCGCTATCCGTCGTTCGCCGCTTCACCGACGCGATATCGCGTTTTCTGGAGGTTTCCGTTATTCCTCCACGTTGTTTATCTCGCGTCATAAAGGGCCTGCGAATGGGGCTCGATCGCTCCCATAAAATGCGGATCGACGTGTGACGAATGCCAGTCGTAAAGGGGAACAGGAGGGACGAAGTGAATAGGCCGAAAGAGTCAGAGGGGTGGAAGTTTATCGGTCAAAGTTACCGGTGGCATGTGTGTTCGCACGCGCGTAAAGGCGTTGCAGGAAAAGATAGTGGAGAAGTTCGAATGGGCAGCCGGAAGCGCAAGAAGTTTCCGAGCTTCCGTTTCGCAATGGTGATTTTGCTATGCAGATAAAAGCACGAGCTTCCTGGTCATCCTTCTTATTTATTGCTCATTCCCTCCCGGCTTAGGATAGTACCAGGAACATTACTGTCCACCTGCCTCCTCTCATCAGAGTCCTACATAGGTTCACATGATGTCCAGAGTCCATCTGCAAAGATGGCCAAGCTCATCATTTATTTCTGCTTTCGGGCACTCCGCAGGGGTTTACGGTGCGTGGCTTGCCGTAAGAATAATTCACGTTATCATTCCCCACGCGTACCAGACTGACATTTCAAGATGATCCTCGGGTCGGAAGTATTAGTCGATATTTTCTATAGCTTTCATCCAGTTTAAAATTTCTAATAAACATAAGATATGTCGAGGTTTTTGTTAAAAAAGGATACCGGTTTACAGGTAAGAAAAAAGAACTGTTTGTATTGTTCATAAAGTAATTTGTTAATGTGTGCAAAATGTCCGACTCTGGCCCAGGATGGGATAGTTTGGGACTGTAATGGGGTACTTTGGAACTGAGATGGAATTTCTTCGAAATTACAATTAGAAAACACAAGAAATCATTTATTGGACAAAAAATAACTTCTACGATTTAATAAGCAAATAATCTACCATTTACAGATTAGGAATGTTAAAAATGTCACTGTATGTTATAATAATATTTCTAATTTTCTTCCAATTCAAAATTATTTTCGATGTCTGATTTCATAGCGTCATACTTTTGCATTTTTTAAATAATTCCCTCTGTCTCGGTATCCTCATCTGTTGAACTTGACTCTGCTCTTTTTCTATGACGCTTTTCATCAACATTTATTCAACGTTTATTTTCAACACTTTTCTATTTGTAGTTGTGAAAGCAACTGACATTAAAGTAATTAGTGTCTAACGGATTCTGACAAAAAAATAAAATAATTGCCGCAAGATTCGAAATGTTCAATGTACCCCATGTCCCTAAGCCCGCTCTCCCCTACTAATTTCGTATTTGAATTTTTCATTCGAGCGAAGAAGCATAACGTGCGTTTTAATAATTGCATCCGCCGAAGTCACTGTGAAATTTATTAAGAGTGAGTGCGCAGGGTGTGTCAATCATTTGTCGGAAATGCTCGCTTCATCGAAGCCTCTCCATCCGCGGAGACCGCGCGTTTAGTTCTCCACTGTTATTATACCACTCCTCATTTAATCTTAATGGACTCCGGAGTTTTATGGGTGAGCGTGACTAGAACAGTTCCCTTTTGCAACTACGTTCCTGGGAACTGTGTATCTTCCATTGTTGAAGCTTACGCATTATGCAACTGAGCCTCGCTTCGCAATCTCTTTATGGCTTTTTGCGGCGAGCTATTGCTTACAGATGGGACCGGCTCGTTTGCAAATCTCGCAATTTGAATTCTCTTTGAAATGGCCGCTGAGCGCAGCCGATGCATTTTCAAGTTGTGCAGGCTACTGGACTTGGGCGAACAATTTTCCCAGGACACTTTTTACCTGCTACGAAATTCTGCGTCTTTTTAAGCGATCAGATTTGCATACGATTATTTGACGACTATAAACTCGAAGTTTGCGAGCTTCTCAGAACTATCGGAGAAGAATCACTCTTTTTCTTTTTCGAAGTCTAATTACGAAGAACCTCGCCTTCGAATATTCGTAGAAGGATGGGCTAATTAAGCGAAGAGCTTTCAATTATATTCAAACGGGGAGGAGGATTATTCAAAGCCACTGTAATATACATCGTCCGCGCGAACGATAATTTCCACGAAGTAAAAACCTCGGCCATCATTTTAATGAATTTTACAAGCCCCATGTTCGCATCGCATTACATCCCCGGGAGTAGTCCGCGCACGTTTTCTCGATCTTCAGAGGCTCGTGCACAGTTTTCTCAGTTCACCTGCGCATTATAGAGCGAAATGGTGAGACATTACCTCGCGGGTGGACTTAACGACATAACGCGAAGGGACCCTCGACACGAAGGAGGACAGGGTGCAAACGTAAGGCGCTCGCTTCGCGGGAATTCGCATCAACGGATATGTCTTCGAGGTAGAAAGCAAAGGTGAAAACTTCATTTATCCATTGCTCACCCGTCCAGAAATTTCCTCGAGAAATTATAGAATTCTTTCTTTAGCTTTCTCTCCCTCTCTCTCGAGAGAGAACAAATTTGCTCGTGTAAAATCGCGGACGTAATTTCAACGAGATGAGCGACAACAATTCTTTTGCTTTGTTACAATTTTTTATTAGGAGGTATATCATCTTCTCTGGCACGCGGTTAGGTTCTAAAGTCTGTTAATTAATTATTTATTAGAGGCTTTGCGGGAGCCGTCACTCTGCACTCGCGCTCGCGTTAAACGCACGCGCGCGTTGAAACTGGAGCGCATATGGCGCGCAAGTGTGAAAATAAAGTGGAACGTAATTCCTCAAGAATTGCGATTATGCAACTTCGCTTTACGATCCTCTCCACGGGGTTCCCCTGTTTCACGTTGATTCCATGCTGCATAATGTAGCTCGGGGTGGCGTGTGCGCTAACATTGTAACGAAAACGAATGGGGGCGTGACCAAGTTGAGAATCACCCTGGACGTTAAAGAACCACAGAGGGCACACCGTTGAAACTTTATCATTAATATACTCTAGTCGAGGGTACGGACAATTTTTTCCCTGTGTTATTCTACCCGATTAACTTAAACTCGATGAAGTTTCGAGATAGAGCGATATAAAGGAAAGGATCTTATATTGGACCACGTAAGAAAGGAGAAGTATAAAACAACAATCCTACTGAAGTATTAACTGGGAGAAAAGTTGTAAGTACTATAATGATGCAGTAAACACTTGATTTTATTGAAATCAGCTTATTCGTTTCGAAGAAGTTAGAAATGCGTGTTTTGAAAGTAATCTCCAAAGTCCAATTTAGGAGATCGGTTTCTTAATTTGGATCGCGCATCTCCTAATTGGACCATCTGTTTTATCTCGGTTTTGAATGAAACTAATTATAAAAATGAAACAACTCACGCACTTATAGTAGCGACGATTTCCATCAGCACATTTGATCGCATTTAATACTTTGACTGCCAGGTCACCCGAATTCCGGTGACGATTTCAGTACCTGATTATAAATGATCCAAATCGGTATTTGGAAGTACAATGAACGCCTTAGATAGTTAATTAAGCAGTCACCAAAATTCAAGGTGACGCGGCCGTCAATGTATTAATGCTTTTCCCATACTTTCTTTTTCCCACTGACCATATTTCTCACGTTTTGACATTTTTCCTGTAAAAAAAGCACAATTGTTTTAAATTGGACCGGTGCAAATTATAAATTTTGCAGTAGTCCAAATTAGGAAACTAAACCAATATTTACTTCTCAATGGTGAAAATAACAAATACTATACATTGCTTCAAACCATCCACACCATATGAAAATCTATAAATTTCTTAATATGTGCATCGAATTGCAGCTAAATTGTACTTACCGTACATATTTTATAGCTTAAATAATCTGCATTCGTTAATAGATCTGCATGCGTACTGACAGAACACTTGTTGCTTGTCAAGTTGCTTGTCGCTAGATACTATCAAGTCGTCGAGAAATATGAGGTCCAAATTAGAAACTGTTCCAAATTAGGATACTTTCCCGTACCACCAATTCAAAATTAAATGCTAATTAAATACCGATGCAGTGGAATTACACGAGCCGATATGCGTTCTATTAAACTGTGTCCACTTCCAGTTATTTCTATTTTACATCCTCGCTAACACCACTAGAATTTATCCCTGGAAGAGGAGGAGGCATTGAATGCGCATAATTTCACCGCGACGAGCCAAGGGGAGAAGATCGAAAGCGGGCGATCTGGATGATCGTCCAGCATGTCCTCCCAACGCGAAGCGTCGCGAGTTCCGTGGATGATCGGCCGATTACGCCGTTAAGGCGCAATTAGTTGTAATTGGAGTAACGTCGTTCGCGCGGATTGCTAACGCGCTGGTCTCGTAGATGTGCGCGTGCTACGTGACGGAGAACTACGGAGAGGATCCAGGAGGAAGAGAAGGAGGACGTCGACGAGATCGACTAATTAATTGACGCTGCGCTCGTGCCCTCCTGTCGAGTTTCTCGCTCGAGCGAGAGACTTGTGCGCGGCCGTGTTCGATGGTGAAACTCGCGATTTCGCGGGCCGCGTGACTCCTAGGTATTCGCCGTGCGTAATATTCGCTGATGCCAAATTGATGGCTCGCGTGACGAAGGTAGAACCAGGATGAGGAACGCGAAGGGCGAAGGGAGGGTGCGCGCATCGCGAAATTGCACCTTCAGGTACCGTGAGATATTTTCAAAGGGAAGTAACGTGCATCGAGATTGATTAATCGCTCGAACGGAGATCCTGGGTTGGAAGGAACGTGCATGCAATGATAATCGTACCCTCGTTCGAAGTACATAGCATCGAACGAGGTTGGAGAGAAAATCTGGCGTGGACGTTGCTCGAAGATAAGACGGATAATACGCAGCTGGTGGCGAGTGGCTAGCATTTGATCGTGACACAACGAGTGTCCTTGCGCGCCCGGTGAAGTTATGTGGGCCGGAAAGCCACGGCGACAACTCGCCACGGTACTTAGGCACCCTAGGATGGCAGAGTGCGGGAGCTGTAAACGCAGTTGGCCGAACTTTGCTTCGCTCTTGGCCACGGGGTGGAGATGAAAATCATTGAGTGGCAAGTTCCACGGTCCCTTCACCGGCCGGTAGCGCTCCAAGAGTTTTCACCGCGCGAATGTTAGTTTTGTCCGTCGAACTCGCTCTCTCTCCCTTTCTCGCCGACAATCATTTTACTTCCCTTCGCTAAATTAAATTTGCCCGCTCCTGAAGCCTCGCGGGCTGGCATAATCTGAAACACAATTCCTTCGCAATTCCATCTCACGATTCTCTCCTTGGGATTTCATCAAAACAATGGCCGTTTCCTTCACGCTACCCGCGCCACTCACCTACTTGGATCTGGGAAGCAAATTCGAGCGTCCGCCGCGCTGCGTCTCTCGGGGAATTCTCGTGGATGTGGGCTCTTCTCCCAGGTGGTGCACACCTAAAGCGCCAGAGGAAGAGAGAACGTGGACAACAAATCGCAGCGACTAGACCTGGCTTTCGAGCAAAACGCTCGACGCCATTATTTCCTGTCGCGACGCGCACTGATCGATGCAATAACGCTCGCGCCCGTTCTCCGCAATAAAGTAGTCGTCCCGTCACGTCGTTGTCCGTTGCGTCAGATTTCACTCGTAAATCGACACGCGGGACCTCGATGGGAGATTAAGCGCGAATCGTCGAAGGAAGCGAGAGATCACGTTTGATATCGCGTTCTTGGTGGAAGAAAAAGAATGTACGAAGCAAGATTTTTGTTCGCGATTTTTTTGGGTCCCGTGGCAATTTAGGATTAGGTTGAAGGATGAAATAATGAAAATCTAGATAGAATTTTCATTAGCCTGGAAGGAGTTCTTTGCCTCGAAAGATTTTACTTTAATTCGAAATCTGCGCACGTAAAATACTCCGAGGATTTATCTTGCGAGATTACACAGGAGAGAGACTCCTATTGATTTCTTACACTCTCAGATGTTATTACTTGCCGCTAAACTTTACTATCTTTTACGGGATCGCGTCCGCTCGAAGGGTGTATTGTCTGTATCTTCTTCCTTCCTTCCGCTGATCCTGTTCTAGCCTTTATATAGAAAGAGCGATCGGAAAACGATGAAGTTTGAGACGTTCGGTTCGACGCGGGTCGGGTTACTGATTTAGCTTGGTCGACCGAGTGATTGCTCACTCGGGAGATCGTTCTTGAACTGTTCTTCGCTCGGACTCCTATCCAAATGTCACTCCCTTTTTAGTCTCCGCGGCAAAGAGAGTCGAGAATGCGGCTCGAAAGTGGTCCATTTCAAGAGTTTACTCGGGCAATCTCGGTCGAAGAGGAACAAGAAAAATTATAAGAACATAGGTAGGTCAGGCAAAATTGGTTATCCAGGTTAGAGGAAGCAAGAAAGAAGAAGGCCAGACATGATTCGAAGACCCCATCTCCGTTCCATTCATCGTCCCGAGAATATCGGATGAGCCTAGTCTTTAAGCGTTCGCGCGTCCCGGATTAACTGTCTCTGATTTCACGAAAGGTAACTCGATTAGATCTCGACCGTGCTTTCTTTTTGTCTACCGATTTCTCCAATTGACGAGTCTCGCGTTTAAGCATACACTTGATTCGAACAATTATACGCGCACCGTCACCACCACTTACGTTCAATTCACTATTGAATTCTCATCGGTGGAGATAAATTGGCACGTGGCGCCACCCGGGCTACAATCGCAGAAACACTAATTTAATTAAATTCGGTTGCGCGCTCCTAATGTGCTCCTTCTGTTCGGAGTTTCGCGTTAAAGTTTCGCACGGCGAGTTCGACGCGAGAGCGTTCGAGTTCGACGCGAAAGCGTTCGAGGTCGAAATTGGAGCGGGGGTAACCCTCGAGAGTTTGATCGCGTCTCGGCGCGCTCAAAGGGGAACCTTTTTTGCCCGCTGTTTGTTCGTTTGCATTTCCGTGGTCCACTACTACTGTGCGTTGCCTTGCTCCGGAACTCACGATTGCAGGTCGACCATTCGACGAGTAAATTGCGGCTTGGCATTTCACTATACGTTTTTACCCTACCTAGGAATCTTTATATTAAATTTTTTACCGCGTGTTCCGCTTGACGTAATCTTCTAAAATCGAGACCCGGTCATCTCGAATAAAAATGGGTTGGTTCTACTCTAACTCTAACTCTTCCAAAACTATCTGATCGCAGCTTGTAATAGTTTCGAAGCAAGAACGTGGCTGCACTCGAGGCGAAACGAAGGATGGGCCGAGGACGTGTGGCGATCGACAATATCAGATAGACGATGTTTTTGTCGTTGCATAAGGTCCTCGCGTTCCAACTTCCGTTCAGTCGTCGCATCGTTTCTTCGCGCAACGGATCCTTTCTTTGTAATAACGTTTGCGTGTTGCGCAGATGCCCGGGAACGCGACGGTGGGCAGCACGCTCCTGGAGGAGGAACTGCATCGCATTCTGCAACTGCGAGAACAAGAGTGCACCAGGCAGCAGAATCTCAATGCTACCCCGCCACCAGGTAAGAAGCTTCTTCTCTTCACACTCAATTCCGAGATTGATGATAAATGGCCATGGCGATTTCGTGCCTCGTCCTTCGTAGAAGAGAGGTGGAAAAAGGTGGAGTTGATACTCTATCGCAGGTGGCAGCAAGTGAGGATGAAAGTTCGACTCCTGTTGGGTGCCATCAGTAGTGCCGAGTGCTTACTACAGACGCAAAAGTATCTGGAACTCATTTAAGTTGTAGATCCGTCTTGTAAAAGCGACTTTGCTTTAACGCTCGTGCAAGAGCGTTGACATTTATACGCGGAAGAAGCTAATTACGCTTGGTCGAGTCGTATCAGGATTTCGGGCGAGCCATTGTCTCGTCTAGGCAGGATGAAAATTGCAAGAGGATCCGGATTCGAGGATTTGAGCTGAAAATTTGTCTTGGCGCGATTAAACGCTTTTCCTGGATTATTTCCTTTCCTCGCCGCCCTCGCGTTATTTCCAGATAAATTAATTAAAATTCCATTAAGTGGGCCCTCGCCTTCCCTGCCAAGAAGGAACTATTGCCTTTGGTGGAGCGCCTTGGGTACGTGCCATCCGGGATTCCGAATAATTAAAGCGACTCAGGAAAGCGGATTGTCTTCTTGCAAGAACGTCCGGCGGAACTGCTCGGCGATTAAATTTAATTAATAGAACTTTGTTTACAATTTTTCGGACTCAGCTTCTTGGGCGCAGCTTCTCACGAGCTTTTTAAAAAAACACACCACGTCTGTTTCATGCGCATTTTTACTTTATCCAAGATGTCGATCTCAATGGTTCGACTTATATTTTATTGGTTGTGGATGACAGTTTGTTAGATGGTTTAAACGACGTTATCGCATGGTGCGACGAAATGGTAGTTACAAATGATTTTTAACTTCACGTATAAACAATAAATACAAATAACGCATAATATTAGTTAAATTATATAATCACGTTTGACTCGTACTTACAAAACATTCGGCTCTCACATCAAAATTATAAAACACGTAGCTTAGTCATGCCACTCGTATAAATTACATTGACTGTGATCACTAATCTCACTGCAATAATACAGAGTCATTTGTCCGATGCAGAAATTCTGCTTGCTTCTTCTCCTCTTTCTCTTTTGTTCTCTTCGCTCTATTTCTCCTTATCTCACTTGTTCTTCTTAGCCCTTGCCGCGGTCGAGCCGTCTTTTCTGGAACACGTTTTTGATCCGAACAGCAGGCACTTGATCTTGCGGAGCACTAAGCACAAGGTGAAAAGCAGCACACCAGAAATGAGCAACGCGCAAACTAGTAAGAAGCCGTAAACATCGACCAAGTTCCGCTGGAACCAGTTGAGATGAATGGCCGGTGATTGTAGGGCGTTTCCGTTTCTGGCGACGTACTCCACCCAGAAAACTGCGGTGTCCACGGCGCTCATTGGTCGATCCAAGTAGGCCTTGGAAAGTTTCTTAATGTTGTCGCTGAAATCGTAAATCGAACGTAAGTTCCGATCTACCGTCGCCCAACGAACGTTTTAAGGATAAAATTAATATTTTCCAACTTACCGATACGAAGGATCCTTCAGGATGGCGTTTAGGGAATCGGTTAAATTTTTCTCGGTAACTTCTTGGATCGAATTCAAAGAGATCGCTACCTGCTTCCTAACGTAGGTCTGAATGTTGACCTTTTGATCCCCAAAAAGTGGTATGCCGATCATGGGTACTCCAGTATAAATTGCCTCGGTGGTTCCCATGAGACCACCGTGTGTGATGAATCCACGAATGTTCTTGTGTTCTGCAGGAAACAGTAAAAAAATAATTATAATAATTTTATACACGCGTCCTTTATATATTTACACAACGAATCTCGATATTTATAAAATGTTATCTGCGGTATGGTTTGTATTTACATCGAAGCCATGGAGTTTCTTTTATCATAGCACAGTCTCTGGATTTCCGCTAAGCACGCAATATCGACTGGACATTACGCGAGCAGAATTTTTGCATTAGCGAAGTACTCGCGGTGATATGTCGTTGTTTGATCTGATTTCACGATTTTATCTTGTCGATGGCACCTTCTATTGTGTATTTAAGTAATCTGGACCCCATTGTTGCAAAAGTGCAAGGGCAAGACTCACATTTTTTCACAAAAAATCCTTTAGAGGCTGTCAGAACCTCGTCGCAATAATTACGTCAGTTTTAATCGCTACGGAAATGTCTTATCGGGAGGCAAGTAACAGAGGACGCGAGGAATGTATATCCGTTGACATTATACGTATTACGTTGCGCTCACTCGATTAATCTAATCTTCACGAACAGCGGTTCATTATTTGATAATTTTTTTCCTCGCTAAATACGTACTGAGAATTGGAATTTGTGGGAACCAAGATCGAGTCATGACGTTTTTGGGCAATCCAGGAAGAAGCTCTTCCGGTTTGGCGACCTTCATAAGCACGCGAACTGGCGCAATATTCTCGAACGATTTGTAAAAGATCTGCATCACTTCTTTGGAGAAGCTTTCGATTCTGACCATCGAGCCAAAAGTAAAGTAGATGCAGCCGTGCTTGCTTTCGTCCAACCATTTTTGTACCTCCTAGAAAGGGAAGGAAAGATTACTCCTGTCTCGTAAATTGTCTGTTTCGATGCGAAATTCAGAAATGTTCGGAAGAGATACTTACCGCTGGGATAGGATCGTCATCGTCGTGCAGATGTAAACCTCCGACCTCGACGATGGAATGCGTGAAGGGTCTTACACCATGAAGACTGTGATGAGAATTGACCAGCACCAGGGACATATTGTTGTACAAGTCGGGAATGGTGGGCATGTTGGGGCCGAAGGCTTTCGACACGTATTTGTCCTGCTGATCCGTGTAATAGTTCATTTGAGCAGTTATAAAGTGTGTAAGAAAAGTGTTGGTCAGCCTCTCCCAGAACGTCATGTAAGGGGTAAAATGTGAGAAGAGGCTGGGGTTGTAAGCTGTGTTTAGAGGATTTCCCACTCTGTAATTCAGCCAATCGTGAAGAACGCTGGCCACGGTGCCCACCACGGGAATATTTAAATGATGCCCGAATGCCAGAAAACACGGTGCCGCGAAGAGCTGCAAATGAAAATTGTACGAGTGAGTAGAGAAGAAAAGGGGATTCATTTTAGTACGCGTTTCCCATAAAATGATTAATCTCACAGGCGCGATTAAATTATCGCTGGTAAGAGGTCCCCCTGCGTGACTCGGAACTTTCTTTCAATGCTAACGAATATCTCTACCCCTCAGATTCACTAACTCACTGTAGTAAACACTTTATTGGAATTACTCCCGTATCCCTTTTCCTCCAAATCTCTTACTCCTCGCTGAAATTAATCTCACACTTTTTATTTTCGCCGCATCACTATCCCGCTTCTGTGACGGAAAAGCAAAAACAACGACGAGATACGCGTCTTTAATCCCCCGGCGGCGTAGTCTGGCGTGGCAAATTTGCTATGCGGAGTGCATTTCGTAGCATATGAAGATTCGGACGACCTGGGCGTGATCGCGTAATGTAATTTCATTACGTAACAAAGCGGCACTAATTGCGCGGCTATTAAATTTGAAAAAAAACACGCCTCGTCATTTGTTGAGATGAGCGATGTATCAAATTTGTGAGCTTGTAGGTACGTTTACGTCGATCCTCAAGAAAAAAGAAAAAAATGACTAGCGAAGGTGAAGTGCATTCGTCATCGGCAATTAGGTCGCAACCAAAACCTGTTTCCATCCGTTGCACCATTTGGTTATGCAATTAGACAGCCACGTGCTTGTTGTATTAAGTTTTTCACGCGCAATATCGTGCGTAGTCATAGTAAATAATCCATTGATTCGAAGAACGATCGAAGCGCAAGTAATCCGAAGAAATTCGCGATTTCACAAAGCTGTATAAATACAATCCAAAGACATATACAATACGTACCTCGACGATAACAGCATCGTATGGTGGATCGTTAGGAGGATTTTTGATAAGCTCCTGTATCTTGGGCGTGAACAACAATTCGCAAATACTATCGCCAGCCATATAAGCCAGTCTCTGCATACTAAGCGAGTTGAACATTTCAATATCTTTAGCGGTTAGATTATTAGTGGCAGTCCCTATCGTGCCAAGAAGACTGATCTCTCTGTAATTAGGTATGGGTTTCTTTTGCGTAAAGTGCGTCACCACGTCCACTTGGTGACCCTTTCTAGCCAAGCCTTTCATCAGTTGTTCCATCATCACCCAGTGACTCTTGCCGTTCAATGGAAAAATTCCCAGGATTCTGTAGCCGTCTACCTGGTCGTAGGCCAGGAGGGCCAACAGGATTGGCAAGAGAATTTTCATCCTCGATGATTTCTTTAGAAACTTTCAAGAGAGATCTCAGTTTGTCAGGAGTCAATCCGATTCCACGTCTTGGGCACCTCGCGTCCAAACACCTACTGATTGTCAGGCTTCTCCGTACAGCGTGAAACTCGTCACTGCGGGTGAAATACCTACTGGAGGTAGCAGAAGTATCTCTAATATAGATAATGCTCGCACGCAAATTGCCTACCTGTGTATAAGCGATACTCCTAAGTGTCTCTATCTTGCGTCAAGGGCCCTCGTGTCTCGTTGGATTGGGGAGAGAATTGAAGAGAGGAAAGAATAAGCTTCTAGTGTGATTAGCCTATGTGTAGATATTAGTGAGCGAGGACGAGATGAGCGATTAGCATCGATTTCAGTAATTCCTTAAATCTAATTCACGAACGATTATTGCTTGACAACGAGATGACCGATCGAATGAGAATTATGATAAGCCTGCACAATTGCCTATCGGCGCGCACAAACAAAATTCTCTTAATCGTGGCAATTGGCCACGGACTGGTCTCTCGTGGGAGAAGGCAGTCATCGTGTAATTTGCGAAGCCAATGTGTGCCGAGGACATTCCAGGAAATTTTAGTTACACGTTATCAACGAATTCACGCGTGCTTTGGTTAACCTTTCCTTTATTTATGAGGATCAAGCGCGCCATAGGTGCGACTATTATACGTTCGTCATGATTAACACTAGGTTTACGGAACTTTTTTTGTAAATACAATTTCCCATTTAAACCCATCGCATTGACAGGCTCCTGCAAACCTCGTGTTAGCTAACATTACACGAATCGTCGTCCCTACCCACGCTTAATTTCCTCATGCTCCAATCAGTGGAGAATTGCACCGCCTTGAATTAATTCATTTGGTCTAACACAGTACACTTAAATTAAAATACACTTTGCGATTGTCAATAATACACGTTGTGAAATGGTTCGAACTGGTACCTAATATTTATAACTCGTATCCACTTGTAAATTCGTGCTTAATTGAACGCGCGAGTTCTCACTAACGTCAGCACATGTTGACGCGTGTTCTGCGAGCGTGCCTTCTGCTCGTGCGCGTCTGTTTGGACTGTCTGTAACTGCGCTCGAGAGGCAGCAAAGTATCTCGAGATCGTCGGCCTTCCCCTGCTCGGCGAGAGGAGGATCCGACGATTGGCGAGGGGAACTAGAGGAAAGAGGACGGGACACTTCTGAGGGCCGCGACGGCACGAAAGAGGGGAGAGACTTCCGTCAACTCTGATGCAACCTGAGACTTCGATGATTACCGCAGGTTTTCGAGACTATGACGCTACCAACCAAGCAGATGAACCTACAAGAAGAATCATGACTGGACAGTCGTTGCTTTCTCGTGCACGCGCAACAGCGAAACACCGTGGCGCAATTGACCGTTTTAAGGATGAAATTAAATTTAGCGGTTCTTATCTTATTTATTCACCTCTCGTTTAGTCAACATTTGATAATCTCAGCATCGACTGTGAATAAAAAGCTATAGCATTTATATCGACAAATTTGGACGTTTATCTCCCGTGTACTTGTGGAAACGACGAGTCACCGTTTCGTAAGATGCCTTGCCAGAATACGCGAAATTGGAAATCCTCTCTCGTTCACTCTATCTAATCTGGCAATGACAACTGCGTTACAAATTATCTTTAGCTTCTTATCCACGGGGAGAAAAATTTCGTCAGAGTTTTATTAGTTCCTCGTTCTAAGGAATTTCCCGGTACAACCAGTTTTGGGATACCTGAGTACAGATAGCACTTTTTCTACCTGCTCAACGGTCCACCAATTACATCCCTCGGAAATGCTCGTAACCAGTCGTAACTCCAAAGCCTGCATCGTAAAGTTGAAACATCCGTAAGCCTTGTTCACGATGATTCTCGATAATGCCAAATCAGTTTTCGACGTTGAACACGCGGAAATGAACAATATCATTGGCACTGTTTTCTAATGCCAACAAAATTTCTTATGAAATAACGTGGTAATAAAGAAGGCTTAGAGGCAGGTGGAAAATTATTCTCCCACGAGCAATCGGTTCCATGGTGAATCGATCAACGAATCGAATCGTTGCTTATTATCGGATTGCCAGAGGGCTCTCAAGTAGAACTTATCGATAAGCTTGTATACGCGGCGTGTCGCCCTTGAAATTCATCGCCTCCAATGCGAAGCCCGTTGTAACATCGAGCTTCTCTCGCACAATCCGACGATTCCGCTCGGTTGATTTTCGAGCGCCCGTCTAACGAACCGTGAGGCAGTGATTGACGACGACTCGCTACTAGATGGAGACAGAATGCATGCGCCGTGCCTTTAGCGGAAAGAGCGGAAGCATTATGCAATTTTCTGCTCGCTTCGGTTCGTTTTCTCGTTCGACCGGTGAAAGGCGCGCGAGGATTCGAGGGAAAATGGAAGATATCTTTTTTTTAAATTTTTCTGTAACGGCACATGCCACAGCACTGGCCAAGGTGAAGAGTTGCACTTGACGTTTAAGTGAGAGTAAACACGTGCTCCGATTATGTCATATACTACGCGTGATTCCACTTATCCTCTGTTTACCTCTCACGTTTGAAGAGTATTAATAAGTATATTTTTAAATGCGACGTGTTAACGCAACTGGAAATTCTCTGCTTCGTCAGAATGACTCTCGCTATGTCATAACCTGTTTTCGAATTGTACTTACCAAAAACACGGTCCTCGACCTTCGGACACGCATGTAAGCCATTAGTGGATTTCGTTGACTTCTTGAGTATTCGTCTCTGAAGAGTCCCCTACGATTACGAGGAACAGTGGATTTTGTCTATTTAATCTACTGTCATTTTGATTCTCGAGATAAATTGCAATGCTCTCTCCTTGTTTTCATCCGACGCAATCGAGTGAGTTGCCAGCGGTTGTTCACCTGGTGTGCACAGTGGAGTTCATTATTATTTGATAATGCCGTTATTTTATGGTTAACGCTTTGTGGCGTTCGGCTTGAAGGTTAACGACGAGGAGATTGTTAATGGCCTATTAGCGTCTAGCTAACGGGACAACGGTAATGCCGGCATTTGACGATCTAGGATTCATAAAATAATGAAATGAAATTTCTAAAATTCTCGCAGATGTAAATTACGCGATGGAATATCTTCTCTAAATTTTCAAATACTCTTTAGGGCAGCTGCGCACTTGTGCGTCATAGCAGGCAAACAACGATTATTATCCTAGTCATATACGCATTCGCCTAGGTAATGACCCGAGCGCCATTACGGCCATGCGCGGAGGCGCATTACATAAACATTTTTTTCCACCAGCCACTGTTTCACAGCGACACGACGTGTAGGTACTCGGTAAACCGTGCGACGCGTGCGCCGAGCAAAACCTAATAATAATTTAGAGCTATCGTTTACAGCCGGAGCACTGAGCCCAGCGACGAGCAATTTCAACCGATTAAGTAGAAAGGTCGTTGGTGTCGTTATGATTTATTCACAGCACTCCTCCCGTCTTACAGTTAGTTTCCTTTTCACGCGAAAAACTTGGCCGTAGGGATTACTGTAAGAAGTTCAAGCGGATGGAATTCCGAAAATCAAATATTTTCTAAATTTGCAGCCGTAGTTTTGCGTTTACATTAAAATAGCATAGAACCTTTCTTGCAGAATTTCTGAAGAGCTTCACTTTTTGTTTGAAACATTTTTCTCTAATATCAATATTTTCGAAGATACAGTGAAAAAACGAGTAAAACTTTGAGAGAACGCAGGAAGTAAAGGAAACTTTGTCGCCAAAAATCTTTCGAGAGTTTTCATGTGTAGGGTAAGGAGAAACATCCGTCAAAAATTTAGCTCAATCAGAGGTCACCCCTTTTCGGAACTTTATCCGTCGATGCTTTATTCTATGTACAAGATTTTCACGATTCGTCGGAAGCTTTCGTTCAGCGACGAATCACAGCGGGAGCGGATCCACGCAACTCGATTTCTGCCAGACACAAAATACCCAGCTGGTCCCGTTATCGTCTGCTGCCACCAACATTTCATTCTTCGAATTCGGCGCCAGCGTAGCATGAAATTTCGGTGCAGAGTGCCATGCTTACGCTCTCTTTCTCTTCCGATTCTCATTTATCTTTCGTTCCTCTCGAGAGCAGCGCTGAAGGTCCTTTTCACAAATTTTCCTTGCACTCTGAATATTTTTTTGTTTGCAACAGGGCAATTTAAATATGTTCGGGGTGATTTTCTTGGATTCATTAAGCTAATTGATTTTTTTCGAACGCGTAGATGAGTCCGCGTGTCTAGCACCGAACAAATCCATCATGACGTATGCGAGTTTTATAAGAAGGTATGCTGAAGCTACAGAGATTAGGAGTAGGAACGCGTACACGTCCAAGAGTTGCACCTGCCACGTAGTTAGATCCGAGGCTGGTGATCTAAGAGCATCGGAGCCGTGTCTGATGATATACTCGACCCAAAAAATTGCGGTGTCCAGTGGTTTCATGGGGCGATCCAGAAATTTCGCGGATAACTTCTTCGCGTTTATTCTGAAGGCAAGAGACAAATAATAGAGAGTTTGAAGGGAACCATTACAATGACGAGCAGAAATAATAAGCTTCTGTCCTCTACCTGTAACTCGGATTGTGTAGAATTGTCTTCAATGCCGCGTCCATGTCCTGCTCCGTCATACTTGTATAATCCAGTTTTAGAGCAATCTTCTGGGAGACGTAGAGATCTATATTGTTGAACTGATCGCCGAACAGGGGAATTCCGATCATGGGTACGCCACAGGCAACGGCCTCTTGCGTTCCCATCAAGCCACCATGAGTAATGAAGGCTTTTATGTTACGATGTTCTACGGCAAAAGCGATTAAATAATTTGTAAATCGAGATTTCGAAGAACTTTGATTTTAATCGACATAAAATAGGATGACGGAATTTTCTTATTAAATCCGTTAACTCACTTAACACTCTCAGCTGCGGTATCCATGGGTATGTGAACACGTTACTGGGTAGATTGGAAGGTAGCTCCTCCGGATTCGGAATTTTCATGAGAACACGCATGGGTGCGATCTTTGCGATTGAGCGATAGAAAATGTTCAGCACGTGTCGCGGGAAGGATTCGGTTTTCACCATGGAACCGAAGGAGAAGTAAATGAAACCGTCCTTGCTCTCGTTTAGCCATTTTGCCAGAGGCTGAGAAAATTCAGATTCGAACAAAAATCGACGGATAAATTCCGTTCTTCTTTCATGATAATTTCAATTTTTTTTTTACCAGTGCTATTTCCTGTCCATCGTCGTGCACGTGTAATCCTCCAACCTCCACCAGAGCTGGAGTCATTGGTGCGATGCCGTTCAGACTGATGTAAGAATTGACAAAAATTAAGGCAATATTTCTCTCGAGTTCTCTCACACTGGGCATCCCCGGACCGACATATTTTTCGATAATTTTATCCTGCTCGGTGGTCCAGTAGTTAAACATTTGCTTGCTGTAGGTCGCGACCACAAAGTTATAGACTCTCTGGAGAAAGTTCATCTTGCTGACATAATGTATTAAGTTATTGGATGTGATTGCAAGGTTCTCTGGATTGGCGAGGATGCCGTGCATCCATGGATAGAGGGTCGAACTACACATTCCTATTACTGGCACGTCGTACAGGTGGCCGAACACGGCGAAACAGTGAGCGCTGAGGATCTGTTACAGGATTTGTTTACAGCATAAATTAGTTGTCTATCTCCACGGCATACATATTGGGGATATAAATCCATCAATGCGATTGTACTTTCGGTTTGGTTTAAATGATCGAAGTAGCAATAATGTATCGTCTGTACGATGAGCTGATATTTATGTGCACTCATTATCGCAAGTGTTATATTTCAAATGATTGTAGTCTTCCGCGTCAGCAATATCAATACGTCAAATCATGGAAAACATATTTGTGCTACGGTCTTTCAAACGTAAAACGCACACCTGCGAGACACAGGAATATTTATAACCCGGAAATACGTTTTCAAGGCGTGCATTATTTTCGCATAAATATCGCAATCGTGTATAATGGGAAAACCGGACCAAAGAAATTCTTTGCTTTTATAAATACAGGCTGGCTGTCCTTATATAGCTTTATAAAATTTGATAAAACTACGAAGACGTCATTGTGCGGAGACAAATTTTTCGCTTGTACAACTTCACGAGTCAGGAATTTTCTTCGTCAATTGCGATAATTTTCTCGATTCGAAATTGTGTCGGGCGTAGTTCGAATTTTTCTCGAAAAAAGGTCTCAAGCTCACCTCGATAACAACCAGGTCGTACGGCGGATCCTTGGGTACATTGTGGATAAGTTCCTGAACAGCGGGATATCCCAGATGCTTACATACGTAGTTTCCACCAAGAGTACTTATAGTATGCACCAGTGACTTTGTCAGTACCTCGTTCATCAGCGTGTAGGACAAATTGTTGACAATAGCATCCGGTACCGGCAGGGCCACCAGATCTCTGTAGTTCGGATAGAGCTTCTTCTGTGGGAATGTACTTATTACGTCGACCTGATGTCCCTTATCAGCCAGTCCCTTCATGAGTCTCTCGAACATTATGAAGTGACTTTTGCCTCGCCACGGAAACACCCCGAGGATTCTGTAACCTTGGGACGATTCGCAGACGCAGAGTAGCATCAGCCACGGGAAGTAGTAGGGTATTTTCATTTCGAACGATCCAGACCGACGACGAGTCTCCGATTGAAAGTTCAAAAGTATCGGCGAGTGGAAAACGCGAATTGAGCCGCGAAAAAAAGTAAGCACTATCGGGATAGCTGTACTGTGGAAACACGGGCTATCGATTGACTAATCGCTAGGAATTTCGCGAGTTTTGTTCACCGTTGACTTTAAAGCCGCGTTCGCGTGGTTCGATAAAACGGAGTGACTTTACCCGGTACACGTGGAGATAACTAATGTGCAACGCGTAATAGAAAGCATTTTTTAGAATTTTTCGTTTATCAAGAAGATTTGAGTCTTTGTTTATGCCGGTCACTCGCGATCACTCTCTTCGATACATTCTGGTCGATTTGTGTTGTCGCCACCGTCGAGAAATTGACGGCGCACTAATAGTCGCGAGACAATCCTTCAACAACACTTGCGATAGGAAAAGCTGTGCGAGTCGAGTGCATGCGCTTAAATGCACCGTCCGCTCGCGTCGCGCGGATTACTTGCAGAACTTAAGTTCGTGGCGCATAAATTGCGGGTAACGAAAGGATCAGTTACCAATGATTCTCTTTCAATTACTGGCACACGGCAACTCTTATTATATCACAGTTACGAAACTTTATCGTGCATCGGCCGAAGAGGGGATTCATGAATGCAATGAACACTAGGTGTAATCGAAACTGAACGTTTATTAAACCTAACAGAAATCATGCTTCTTCTTATTTGCTTTGGCGTACAGGCAGCTCACAAGAGACATCCATGCGCATCTTTGCAATCGTCATCTTAGTCTCTAATTGTGCAAATACCACTTTTACTTCTATTGTCAGATTCGCATTCGTAGGTGTGCGCGTGGTACTAACGGGCGCCCAAGATATCTACGAATAATTGCGATTCTGTGCGTTGGTCCCGGGAGATTCCATTCTTCTCTCACGTTTACGTCTCCACCCCAATTCTTCTTTCTTCGATAAATTATGCAACAGGCGCCATCTCGTTTAATCCACCTTTCTCTTGGCCGAGCTGTTGAACGAGAAGTCTAAGCTCTTGAGTAGCTTCACTCCGACGCGTAACGTAATTACGAAGGCGTAGATCAGCACGAGGCCACTAATTAGAAAAAATGCGTAGACGTCCACGAGGTTGGTTTGCCACCAGGGCATGTCCACCGCGGGAGACTTTAGGGAATTCGGTCCGTTTCTGATCACGTACTCCACCCAGAAAATTGCACTGTCCATGAAGGTTAGCGGACGATCTCTGAAAAAGCGCGATTCCTTTTTCGCCGCGAGCCTGTAGCTAGGATCGAACAGAATCTTCTCGAGTGCAGCGTCCAACACCTCACCGTTGAGCTTATCGATGTCCAGCATGACCCCCATGTGCTTGTGAACCAATATGTTTATGTTTCTCATTTGATCGGCGAAAATTGGTATTCCTATTATAGGCACCCCATAGTAGAGTGCTTCTTGAGATCCCATCAAGCCACCGTGCGTGATGAACAATCGCGTGTTCTTGTGTCCTGGAATATTAAAAATGAGTTGATATATGTAGAGTTTTTATTCACCGATGGAAATATCGTTTCGGTGGAGTTTGTAAATATCGTCGGTGCAAGGTTCAAATGCACGCGCGGAATTTCTTACTCTCTAAAAGTAAGTATTATCGGTGATTTATTTACCGCCTCATATTCGATTTACATGGTTATCGTGGTGCTACTAAGGTGAGCAACAAGTTTTATGGAAATGTACCTGGAACTGTACGAAGGTTTTCACCGGGGAATTCCCATTCACGGACATATTCATGGGTACGTGAAAAAGCACTAAATGTGGAAATACTTACGAAGCACTGGCACTTGTGGAATCCACGATGAGATGAGCACGTCTGTTTCATGCGCATTTTTACTTTATCCAAGATGTCGATCTCAATGGTTCGACTTATATTTTATTGGTTGTGGATGACAGTTTGTTAGATGGTTTAAACGACGTTATCGCATGGTGCGACGAAATGATAGTTACAAATGATTTTTAACTTCACGTATAAACAATAAATACACATAACGCATAATATTAGTTAAATTATATAATCACTTTTGACTCGTACTGACAAAACATTCGGCTCTCACATCAAAATTATAAAACACGCAGCTTAGTCATGCCACTCGTATAAATTACATTGACTGTGATCACGAATCTCACTGCAATAATACAGAGTCATTTGTCCGATGCAGAAATTCTGCTTGCTTCTTCTCCTCTTTCTCATTTGTTCTCTTCGCTCTATTTCTCCTTATCTCACTTGTTCTTCTTAGCCCTTGCCGCGGTCGAGCCGTCTTTTCTGGAACACGTTTTTGATCCGAACAGCAGGCACTTGATCTTGCGGAGCACTAAGCACAAGGTGAAAAGCAGCACACCAGAAATGAGCAACGCGCAAACTAGTAAGAAGCCGTAAACATCGACCAAGTTCCGCTGGAACCAGTTGAGATGAATGGCCGGTGATTGTAGGGCGTTTCCGTTTCTGGCGACGTACTCCACCCAGAAAACTGCGGTGTCCACGGCGCTCATTGGTCGATCCAAGTAGGCCTTGGAAAGTTTCTTAATGTTGTCGCTGAAATCGTAAATCGAACGTAAGTTCCGATCTACCGTCGCCCAACGAACGTTTTAAGGATAAAATTAATATTTTCCAACTTACCGATACGAAGGATCCTTCAGGATGGCGTTTAGGGAATCGGTTAAATTTTTCTCGGTAACTTCTTGGATCGAATTCAAAGAGATCGCTACCTGCTTCCTAACGTAGGTCTGAATGTTGACCTTTTGATCCCCAAAAAGTGGTATGCCGATCATGGGTACTCCAGTATAAATTGCCTCGGTGGTTCCCATGAGACCACCGTGTGTGATGAATCCACGAATGTTCTTGTGTTCTGCAGGAAACAGTAAAAAAATAATTATAATAATTTTATACACGCGTCCTTTATATATTTACACAACGAATCTCGATATTTATAAAATGTTATCTGCGGTATGGTTTGTATTTACATCGAAGCCATGGAGTTTCTTTTATCATAGCACAGTCTCTGGATTTCCGCTAAGCACGCAATATCGACTGGACATTACGCGAGCAGAATTTTTGCATTAGCGAAGTACTCGCGGTGATATGTCGTTGTTTGATCTGATTTCACGATTTTATCTTGTCGATGGCACCTTCTATTGTGTACTTAAGTAATCTGGACCCCATTGTTGCAAAAGTGCAAGGGCAAGACTCACATTTTTTCACAAAAAATCCTTTAGAGGCTGTCAGAACCTCGTCGCAATAATTACGTCAGTTTTAATCGCTACGGAAATGTCTTATCGAGAGGCAAGTAACAGAGGACGCGAGGAATGTATATCCGTTGACATTATAAGTATTACGTTGCGCTCACTCGATTAATCTAATCTTCACGAACAGAGGTTCATTATTTGATAATTTTTTTCCTCGCTAAATACGTACTGAGAATTGGAATTTGCGGGAACCAAGGTCGAGTCATGACGTTTTTGGGCAATCCAGGAAGAAGCTCTTCCGGTTTGGCGACCCTCATAAGCACGCGAACTGGCGCAATATTCTCGAACGATTTGTAAAAGATCTGCATCACTTCTTTGGAGAAGCTTTCGATTCTGACCATCGAGCCAAAAGTAAAGTAGATGCAGCCGTGCTTGCTTTCGTCCAACCATTTTTGTACCTCCTAGAAAGGGAAGGAAAGATTACTCCTGTCTCGTAAATTGTCTGTTTCGATGCGAAATTCAGAAATGTTCGGAAGAGATACTTACCGCTGGGATAGGATCGTCATCGTCGTGCAGATGTAAACCTCCGACCTCGACGATGGAATGCGTGAAGGGTCTTACAGCATGAAGACTGTGATGAGAATTGACCAGCACCAGGGACATATTGTTGTACAAGTCGGGAATGGTGGGCATGTTGGGGCCGAAGGCTTTCGACACGTATTTGTCCTGCTGATCCGTGTAATAGTTCATTTGAGCAGTTATAAAGTGTGTAAGAAAAGTGTTGGTCAGCCTCTCCCAGAACGTCATGTAAGGGGTAAAATGTGAGAAGAGGCTGGGGTTGTAAGCTGTGTTTAGAGGATTTCCCACTCTGTAATTCAGCCAATCGTGAAGAACGGTGGCCACGGCGCCCACCACGGGAATATTTAAATGATGCCCGAATGCCAGAAAACACGGTGCCGCGAAGAGCTGCAAATGAAAATTGTACGAGTGAGTAGAGAAGAAAAGGGGATTCATTTTAGTACGCGTTTCCCATAAAATGATTAATCTCACAGGCGCGATTAAATTATCGCTGGTAAGAGGTCCCCCTACGTGACTCGGAACTTTCTTTCAATGCTAATGAATATCTCTACCCCTCAGATTCACTAACTCACTGTAGTAAACACTTTATTGGAATTACTCCCGTATCTCTTTTCCTCCAAATCTCTTACTCCTCGCTGAAATTAATCTCACACTTTTTATTTTCGCCGCATCACTATCCCGCTTCTGTGACGGAAAAGCAAAAACAACGACGAGATACGCGTCTTTAATCCCCCGGCGGCGTACTCTGGCGTGGCAAATTTGCTATGCGGAGTGCATTTCGTAGCATATGAAGATTCGGTCGACCTGGGCGTGATCGCGTAATGTAATTTCATTACGTAACAAAGCGGCACTAATTGCGCGGCTATTAAATTTGAAAAAAAAACACGCCTCGTCATTTGTTGCGATGAGCGATGTATCAAATTTGTGAGCTTATAGGTACGTTTACGTCGATCCTCAAGAAAAAAGAAAAATGACTAGCGAAGGTGAAGTGCATTCGTCATCGGCAATTAGGTCGCAACTAAAACCTGTTTCCATCCGTTGCACCATTTGGTTATGCAATTAGACAGCCACGTGCTTGTTGTATTAAGTTTTTCACGCGCAATATCGTGCGTAGTCATAGTAAATAATCCATTGATTCGAAGAACGATCGAAGCGCAAGTAATCCGAAGAAATTCGCGATTTCACAAAGCTGTATAAATACAATCCAAAGACATATACAATACGTACCTCGACGATAACAGCATCGTATGGTGGATCGTTAGGAGGATTTTTGATAAGCTCCTGTATCTTGGGCGTGAACAACAATTCGCAAATACTATCGCCAGTCATATAAGCCAGTCTCTGCATACTAAGCGAGTTGAACATATTAATATCTTTAGCGGTTAGATTATTAGTGGCAGTCCCTATCGTGCCAAGAAGACTGATCTCTCTGTAATTAGGTATGGGTTTCTTTTGCGTAAAGTGCGTCACCACGTCCACTTGGTGACCCTTTCTAGCCAAGCCTTTCATCAGTTGTTCCATCACCACCCAGTGACTCTTGCTGGTCAATGGAAAAATTCCCAGGATTCTGTAGCCGTCTACCTGGTCGTAGGCCAGGAGGGCCAACAGGATTGGCAAGAGAATTTTCATCCTCGATGATTTCTTTAGAAACTTTCAAGAGAGATCTCGGTTTGTCAGGAGTCAATCCGATTCCACGTCTTGGGCACATCGCGTCCAAACACCTACTGATTGTCAGGCTTCTCCGTACAGCGTGAAACTCGTCACTGCGGGTGAAATACCTATTGGAGGTGGCAGAAGGTGGCATTATCTCTATTATAGATAATGCTCGCACGCAAATTGCCTACCTGTGTATAAGCGATACTCCTAAGTGTCTCTATCTCGTGTCAAGGGCCCTCGTGTCTCGTTGGATTGGGGAGAGAATTGAAGAGAGGAAAGAATAAGCTTCTAGTGTGATTAGCCTATGTGTAGATATTAGTGAGCGAGGACGAGATGAGCGATCAGCATCGATTTCAGTAATTCCTTAAATCTAATTCACGAATGATTATTGCTTGACAACGAGGTGACCGATCGAATGAGAATTATGATAAGCCTGCACAATTGCCTATCGGCGCGCACAAACAAAATTCTTTTAATCGTGGCAATTGGCCACGGACTGGTCTCTCGTGGGAGAAGGCAGTCATCGTGTAATTACTGTAATTTACGAAGCCAATGTGTGCCGAGGACATTCCAGGAAATTTTAGTTACACGCTATAAACGAATTCACGCGTGCTTTGGTTAACCTTTCCTTTATTTATGAGGATCAAGCGCGCCATAGGTGCGACTATTATACGTTCGTCATGATTAACACTAGGTTTACGTAACTTTTTTTGTAAATACAATTTCCCATTTAAACCCATCGCATTGACAGGCTCCTGCAAACCTCGTGTTAGCTAACATTACACGAATCGTCGTCCCTACCCACGCTTAATTTCCTCATGCTCCAATCAGTGGAGAATTGCACCGCCTTGAATTAATTCATTTGGTCTAACACAGTACACTTAAATTAAAATACACTTTGCGATTGTCAATAATACACGTTGTGAAATGGTTCGAACTGGTACCTAATATTTATAACTCGTATCCACTTGTAAATTCGTGCTTAATTGAACGCGCGAGTTCTCACTAACGTCAGCACATGTTGACGCGTGTTCTGCGAGCGTGCCTTCTGCTCGTGCGCGTCTGTTTGGACTGTCTGTAACTGCGCTCGAGAGGCAGCAAAGTATCTCGAGATCGTCGGCCTTCCCCTGCTCGGCGAGAGGAGGATCCGACGATTGGCGAGAGGAACTAGAGGAAAGAGGACGGGACACTTCTGAGGGCCGCGACGGCACGAAAGAGGGGAGAGACTTCCGTCAACTCTGATGCAACCTGAGACTTCGATGATTACCGCAGGTTTTCGAGACTATGACGCTACCAACCAAGCAGATGAACCTACAAGAAGAATCATGACTGGACAGTCGTTGCTTTCTCGTGCACGCGCAACAGCGAAACACCGTCGCGCAATTGACCGCTTTAAGGATGAAATTAAATTTAGCGGTTCTTATCTTATTACCACTTATTATTCACCTCTCGTTTAGTCCACATTTGATAATCTTAGCATCGACTGTGAATAAAAAGCTATAGCATTTATATCGACAAATTTGGACGTTTATCTCCCGTGTACTTGTGGAAACGACGAGTCACCGTTTCGTAAGATGCCTTGCCAGAATACGCGAAATTGGAAATCCTCTCTCGTTCACTCTATCTAATCTGGCAATGACAACTGCGTTACAAATTATCTTTAGCTTCTTATCCACGGGGAGAAAAATTTTGTCAGAGTTTTATTAGTGTCCGTCCGAAGCGGCCTCGTTCTAAGGAATTTCCCGGTACAACCAGTTTTGGGATACCTGAGTACAGGTAGCACTTTTTCTACCTGCTCAACGGTCCACCAATTACATCCCTCGGAAATGCTCGTAACCAGTCGCAACTCCAAAGCCTGCATCGTAAAGTTGAAACATCCGTAAGCCTTGTTCACGATGATTCTCGATAATGCCAAATCAGTTTTCGACGTTGAACACGCGGAAATGAACAATATCATTGGCACTGTTTTCTAATGCCAACAAAATTTCTTATGAAATAACGTGGTAATAAAGAAGGCTTAGAGGCAGGTGGAAAATTATTCTCCCACGAGCAATCGGTTCCATGGTGAATCGATCAACGAATCGAATCGTTGCTTATTATCGGATTGCCAGAGGGCTCTCAAGTAGAACTTATCGATAAGCTTGTATACGCGGCGTGTCGCCCTTGAAATTCATCGGAAATTCAGCGGAAAGAGCGGAAGCATTATGCAATTTTCTGCTCGCTTCGGTTCGTTTTCTCGTTCGACCGGTGAAAGGCGCGCGAGGATTCGAGGGAAAATGGAAGATATCTTTTTTTTAAATTTTTCTGTAACGGCACATGCCACAGCACTGGCCAAGGTGAAGAGTTGCACTTGGCGTTTAAGTGAGAGTAAACACGTGCTCCGATTATGTCATATACTACGCGTGATTCCACTTATCCTCTGTTTACCTCTCACGTTTGAAGAGTATTAATAAGTATATTTTTAAATGCGACGTGTTAACGCAACTGGAAATTCTCTGCTTCGTCAGAATGACTCTCGCTATGTCATAACCTGTTTTCGAATTGTACTTACCAAAAACACGGTCCTCGATCTTCGGCCACGCATGTAAGCCATTAGTGGATTTCGTTGACTTCTTGAGTATTTGTCTCTGAAGAGTCCCCTACGATTACGAGGAACAGTGGATTTTGTCTATTTAATCTACTGTCATTTTGATTCTCGAGATAAATTGCAATGCTCTCTCCTTGTTTTCATCCGACGCAATCGAGTGAGTTGCCAGCGGTTGTTCACCTGGTGTGCACAGTGGAGTTCATTATTATTCGATAATGCCGTTATTTTATGGTTAACGCTTTGTGGCGTTCGGCTTGAAGGTTAACGACGAGGAGATTGTTAATGGCCTATTAGCGTCTAGCTAACGGGACAACGGTAATGCCGGCATTCGACGATCTAGGATTCATAAAATAATGAAATGAAATTTCTAAAATTCTCGCAGATGTAAATTACGCGATGGAATATCTTCTCTAAATTTTCAAATACTCTTTAGGGCAGCTGCGCACTTGTGCGTCATAGCAGGCAAACAACGATTATTATCCTAGTCATATACGCATTCGCCTAGGTAATGACCCGAGCGCCATTACGGCCATGCGCGGAGGCGCATTACATAAACATTTTTTTCCACCAGCCACTGTTTCACAGCGACACGACGTGTAGGTACTCGGTAAACCGTGCGACGCGTGCGCCGAGCAAAACCTAATAATAATTTAGAGCTATCGTTTACAGCCGGAGCACTGAGCCCAGCGACGAGCAATTTCAACCGATTAAGTAGAAAGGTCGTTGGTGTCGTTATGATTTATTCACAGCACTCCTCCCGTCTTACAGTTAGTTTCCTTTTCACGCGAAAAACTTGGCCGTAGGGATTACTGTAAGAAGTTCAAGCGGATGGAATTCCGAAAATCAAATATTTTCTAAATTTGCAGCCGTAGTTTTGCGTTTACATTAAAATAGCATAGAACCTTTCTTGCAGAATTTCTGAAGAGCTTCACTTTTTGTTTGAAACATTTTTCTCTAATATCAATATTTTCGAAGATACAGTGAAAAAACGAGTAAAACTTTGAGAGAACGCAGGAAGTAAAGGAAACTTTGTCGCCAAAAATCTTTCGAGAGTTTTCATGTGTAGGGTAAGGAGAAACATCCGTCAAAAATTTAGCTCAATCAGAGGTCACCCCTTTTCGGAACTTTATCCGTCGATGCTTTATTCTATGTACAAGATTTTCACGATTCGTCGGAAGCTTTCGTTCAGCGACGAATCACAGCGGGAGCGGATCCACGCAACTCGATTTCTGCCAGACACAAAATACCCAGCTGGTCCCGTTATCGTCTGCTGCCACCAACATTTCATTCTTCGAATTCGGCGTCAGCGTAGCATGAAATTTCGGTGCAGAGTGCCATGCTTACGCTCTCTTTCTCTTCCGATTCTCATTTATCTTTCGTTCCTCTCGAGAGCAGCGCTGAAGGTCTTTTTCACGAATTTTCCTTGCACTCTGAATATGTTTTTGTTTGCAACAGGGCAATTTAAATATGTTCGGGGTGATTTTCATGGATTCATTAAGCTAATTGATTTTTTTCAAACGCGTAGATGAGTCCGCGTGTCTAGCACCGAACAAATCCATCATGAAGTATGCGAGTTTTATAAGAAGGTATGCTGAAGCTACAGAGATTAGGAGTAGGAACGCGTACACGTCCAAGAGTTGCACCTGCCACGTAGTTAGATCCGAGGCTGGTGATCTAAGAGCATCGGAGCCGTGTCTGATGATATACTCGACCCAAAAAATTGCGGTGTCCAGTGGTTTCATGGGGCGATCCAGAAATTTCGCGGATAACTTCTTCGCGTTTATTCTGAAGGCAAGGGACAAATAATAGAGAGTTTGAAGGGAACCATTACAATGACGAGCAGAAATAATAAGCTTCTGTCCTCTACCTGTAACTCGGATTGTGTAGAATTGTCTTCAATGCTGCGTCCATGTCCTGCTCCGTCATACTTGTATAATCCAGTTTTAGAGCAATCTTCTGGGAGACGTAGAGATCTATATTGTTGAACTGATCGCCGAACAGGGGAATTCCGATCATGGGTACGCCACAGGCAACGGCCTCTTGCGTTCCCATCAAGCCACCATGAGTAATGAAGGCTTTTATGTTACGATGTTCTACGAAAAAAGCGATTAAATAATTTGTAAATCGAGATTTCGAAGAACTTTGATTTTAATCGACATAAAATAGGATGACGGAATTTTCTTATTAAATCCGTTAACTCACTTAACACTCTCAGCTGCGGTATCCATGGGTATGTGAACACGTTACTGGGTAAATTGGAAGGTAGCTCCTCCGGATTCGGAATTTTCATGAGAACACGCATGGGTGCGATCTTTGCGATTGAGCGATAGAAAATGTTCAGCACGTGTCGCGGGAAGGATTCGGTTTTCACCATGGAACCGAAGGAGAAGTAAATGAAACCGTCCTTGCTCTCGTTTAGCCATTTTGCCAGAGGCTGAGAAAATTCAGATTCGAACAAAAATCGACGGATAAATTCCGTTCTTCTTTCATGATAATGTCAATTTTTTTTTTACCAGTGCTATTTCCTGTCCATCGTCGTGCACGTGTAATCCTCCAACCTCCACCAGAGCTGGAGTCATTGGTGCGATGCCGTTCAGACTGATGTAAGAATTGACAAAAATTAAGGCAATATTTCTCTCGAGTTCTCTCACACTGGGCATCCCCGGACCGACATATTTTTCGATAATTTTATCCTGCTCGGTGGTCCAGTAGTTAAACATTTGCTTGCTGTAGGTCGCGACCACGAAGTTATAGACTCTCTGGAGAAAGTTCATCTTGCTGACATAATGTATTAAGTTATTGGATGTGATTGCAAGGTTCTCTGGATTGGCGAGCATGCCGTGCATCCATGGATAGAGGGTCGAACTACACATTCCTATTACTGGCACGTCGTACAGGTGGCCGAACACGGCGAAACAGTGAGCGCTGAGGATCTGTTACAGGATTTGTTTACAGCATAAATTAGTTGTCTATCTCCACGGCATACATATTGGGGATATAAATCCATCAATGCGATTGTACTTTCGGTTTGGTTTAAATGATCGAAGTAGCAATAATGTATCGTCTGTACGATGAGCTGATATTTATGTGCACTCATTATCGCAAGTGTTATATTTCAAATGATTGTAGTCTTCCGCGTCAGCAATATCAATACGTCAAATCATGGAAAACATATTTGTGCTACGGTCTTTCAAACGTAAAATGCACACCTGCGAGACACAGGAATATTTATAACCCGGAAATACGTTTTCAAGGCGTGCATTATTTTCGCATAAATATCGCAATCGTGTATAATGGGAAAACCGAACCAAAGAAATTCTTTGCTTTTATAAATACAGGCTGGCTGTCCTTATATAGCTTTATAAAATTTGATAAAACTACGAAGACGTCATTGTGCGGAGACAAATTTTTCGCTTGTACAACTTCACGAGTCAGGAATTTTCTTCGTTAATTGCGATAATTTTCTCGATTCGAAATTGTGTCGGGCGTAGTTCGAATTTTTCTCGAAGAAAGGTCTCAAGCTCACCTCGATAACAACCAGGTCGTACGGCGGATCCTTGGGTACATTGTGGATAAGTTCCTGAACAGCGGGATATCCCAGATGCTCACATACGTAGTTTCCACCAAGAGTACTTATAGTATGCACCAGTGACTTTGTCAGTACCTCGTTCATCAGCGTGTAGGACAAATTGTTGACAATAGCATCCGGTACCGGCAGGGCCACCAGATCTTTGTAGTTCGGATAGAGCTTCTTCTGTGGGAATGTACTTATTACGTCGACCTGATGTCCCTTATCAGCCAGTCCCTTCATGAGTCTCTCGAACATTATGAAGTGACTTTTGCCTCGCCACGGAAACACCCCGAGGATTCTGTAACCTTGGGACGATTCGCAAACGCAGAGTAGCATCAGCCACGGGAAGTAGTAGGGTATTTTCATTTCGAACGATCCAGACCGACGACGAGTCTCCGATTGAAAGTTCAAAAGTATCGGCGAGTGGAAAACGCGAATTGAGCCGCGAAAAAAAGCAAGCACTATCGGGATAGCTGTACTGTGGAAACACGGGCTATCGATTGACTAATCGCTAGGAATTTCGCGAGTTTTGTTCACCGTTGACTTTAAAGCCGCGTTCGCGTGGTTCGATAAAACGGAGTGACTTTACCCGGTGCACGTGGAGATAACTAATGTGCAACGCGTAATAGAAAGCATTTTTTAGAATTTTTCGTTTATCAAGAAGATTTGAGTTTTTGTTTATGCCGGTCACTCGCGATCACTCTCTTCGATACATTCTGGTCGATTTGTGTTGTCGCCACCGTCGAGAAACTGACGGCGCACTAATAGTCGCGAGACAATCCTTCAACAACACTTGCGATAGGAAAAGCTGTGCGAGTCGACTGCATGCGCTTAAATGCACCGTCCGCTCGCGTCGCGCGGATTACTTGCAGAACTTAAGTTCGTGGCGCATAAATTGCGGGTAACTAAAGGATCAATGATTCTCTTTCAATTACTGGCACACGGCAACTCTTATTATATCACAGTTACGAAACTTTATCGTGCATCGGCCGAAGAGGGGATTCATGAATGCAATGAACACTAGGTGTAATCGAAACTGAACGTTTATTAAACCTAACAGAAATCATGCTTCTTCTTATTTGCTTTGGCGTACAGGCAGCTCACAAGAGACATCCATGCGCATCTTTGCAATCGTCATCTTAGTCTCTAATTGTGCAAATACCACTTTTACTTCTATTGTCAGATTCGCATTCGTAGGTGTGCGCGTGGTACTAACGGGCGCCCAAGATATCGACGAATAATTGCGATTCTGTGCGTTGGTCCCGGGAGATTCCATTCTTCTCTCACGTTTACGTCTCCACCCCAATTCTTCTTTCTTCGATAAATTATGCAACAGGCGCCATCTCGTTTAATCCACCTTTCTCCTGGCCGAGCTGTTGAACGAGAAGTCTAAGCTCTTGAGTAGCTTCACTCCGACGCGTAAAGTAATTACGAAGGCGTAGATCAGCACGAGGCCACTAATTAGAAAAAATGCGTAGACGTCCACGAGGTTGGTTTGCCACCAGGGCATGTCCACCGCGGGAGACTTTAGGGAATTCGGTCCGTTTCTGATCACGTACTCCACCCAGAAAATTGCACTGTCCATGAAGGTTAGCGGACGATCTCTGAAAAAGCGCGATTCCTTTTTCGCCGCGAGCCTGTAGCTAGGATCGAACAGAATCTTCTCGAGTGCAGCGTCCAACACCTCACCGTTGAGCTTATCGATGTCCAGCATGACCCCCATGTGCTTGTGAACCAATATGTTTATGTTTCTCATTTGATCGGCGAAAATTGGTATTCCTATTATAGGCACCCCATAGTAGAGTGCTTCTTGAGATCCCATCAAGCCACCGTGCGTGATGAACAATCGCGTGTTCTTGTGTCCTGGAATATTAAAAATTAGTTGATATATGTAGAGTTTTTATTCACCGATGGAAATATCGTTTCGGTGGAGTTTGTAAATATCGTCGGTGCAAGGTTCAAATGCACGCGCGGAATTTCTTACTCTCTAAAAGTAAGTATTATCGGTGATTTATTTACCGCCTCATATTCGATTTACATGGTTATCGTGGTGCTACTAAGGTGAGCAACAAGTTTTATGGAAATGTACCTGGAACTGTACGAAGGTTTTCACTGGGGAATTCCCCTTCACGGACATATTCATGGGTACGTGAAAAAGCACTAAATGTGGAAATACTTACGAAGCACTGGCACTTGTGGAATCCACGATGAGATGAGCACGTTGGACGGTAGTCCTGGCGGCATTTGATCCTTGTTCGCTATTTTCATGAGAACCTTTATCGGTGCGATTTTAGCGAACGATTTATAAATATCGAGAAGCGTCCTCGTGGGCATGGTTTCGATGTTCACGAGAGAGCCCAGAGTGAAGTAGATCACACCGTCCTTGGCGGAATCCAGCCATTTTTCCAATTCCTACGAGAAGAACAACTTTGTAACTTAGTGCAGAGCATTTTTGTAAATTACGCGCCCGGTTCTTTTACAGCGCGTGGACAGTAAAGATGAAATTGGAGTAACTATTCATGTGTCATAGGAACGAATGCTCTTCCATAACAGAGTGCACGCTCCATTCTTTCCGCACAATGCAACATTGTAATACTGGCATTATTATCCTCGGACGAACACAATTCCTCGTGACCCGTTTGGAGAGGTTGCCGTAATTTACCATACCCAGTATTTACTTACGTCACTTCAATAATTCAGTGTCACGACCAGCCCTGTAATCTGGTAATGACATTTGCAATTTATTATCGCTGCACTCTTTACGCGATACTGCTATCTATTGGCCGAGAATTATCTTGTGAAGAAACAATATAGTCACGCTTACAAGACCGATAAATTCTCGAGTTCGTGGCGCCTACTGTAACGCATCCTGAGAAAGACGAGGAATTTAATAGAAATTACAAATACACAAATACCCTGCGAACATTCTATGCGAAGGGTTACACGATCATTTCGTAGTTCGTTTTAACGCTTTGACGATTTTATGCTCCTCCGTGGCTCTACAAAATCGTATTTAGTCGTTGGTTCGTATAGCGATAAGAAAGTGTTCCCAAGAATGGAAAGGAGAGAACTAATTGTAAGAAGGAACTAACATGAGTCACCCAGTTCATTACAAAATTCCGTTTCGTAATAATATTGGACAGAAGAGTGTGGCTATTAAACAAAATTCCATCGAGAGACTGCAGATAAAGTTTCGAGAGTCATCCTGACGTCTCCGGTAATGATTGTTCTCCTTTATCATAGTGAGTTTATGTTTAGAGATACAATGACCCCACGATGTCGCTCTCGAGCACATGCCTACGAGCGAGCCTCGGCATTCATCCCAAACACATAATTATCTCCGCACTTGAAGTACGCAAATGAGCCAGTGTTTCTCAATGTTATCATCGGGAGCAATGATACATTAATTTGTAAAGATAGCAAGGTCCTGATTTTTATTGTATAAAAAGCATTACAATCTACGGTAAAGAGAAATTCCAGAATGCTCGGAAATTCTGCAAAAACGAGCACAAAATTATTTCCATCTAGCATAATACTTTTGCAAGGAGCAAACACTTGCTTGATGTGAATTGAAACGCGATGATGTTAGCGAGGCCCTTGGGATAATTCGTGGAAATTCCCAAAGGTACATCGGAGGCTTCCTCGCAAGCATGTTGTGCCGTAGATCGTTTGGTCCCGCGAGGAAGCGCACGCAAGTGTTTGTTCGCGTTGAGACGCGGGACGAGGAGGGGTGAAAGGATGGGAACAAGCGATGCATTAGATTTCCTAATGCTATCCGATGCACGCGTGCTATCGAACTTCGCGCTGCACACTGGGGAGTTTTGAACAGTGAAACGCACGCAATGTAAGCCTATTTCGCGAATAGACGATCGACGCGTAATGGTGATAACGTTGTTAGCCTGCCGGTCGTAAATTAACGGTTGGATAAAGCGCCGATGGAGACCCATTGGAAAGCTCCGAATCCATTGTCCTCGAATTAATTTAAAAATTCTAATGAGAAATCCCTCAGAAAAATTATCTCCAATTGGCAGGATCGCAATTATAGATTAAGCGGTTCATTTCGACCTTCTTCCGCGCAATTATTGCTCCACGTTTCATTTTATCTCCGCATTACTTTTTTTTTAACCCTTCCCCTTCCTATCTCCTCGTTCTCTCTCTCGAAGATTCGATACGATAATGACGGAATTAGCAACCGCTCCAATTATCGTGGAATAATTCGGGGATGGGGCTGGAAAACTCATTGGAAGCGCGCGTTCCAAGACTGCTTTCAGACCTCCCGTTAACCCGTTGGGCTGGAATTAAACCCGCCGCTCTCGTTCACCCACACCACCCGCAAAGGTTAATTCCCACTCGTCCATCTCGCGCGCAATCTTTCCATCTAGTGCGGCCAAGTGGGCTCCGCTAATTCGATTTTAACTCCTCGTTCCTTCGTGCCTTCTTTCGCGCACCCCGTCGCGTTCTTCGCATCACTATCGGCCCACACCCTCTTTACGCTCCTTCCGGTCTTTCTAATTTCCCACTCTCGCGTTATCGTCAGCCATAAAGGGTAGTCTGTAAAGCAGCAATGAGCGGAGCGCATGAGGACAAGAAAACACCAAATCTAATCGGTATTGTCTGATCCCACGTGCTCCTAGGTACCTAAGGGGTCCGATAGTGATTCTTTGAAATGACCTTGCCAGATAGGTAACGATGGAACGCTCGACAAAAGAAATTGTTTCTTTTCCGACAAGCGGACAACACATTGCTCCTTCTCCAATCCCACCCCTCGACCCAAGACTACTTACCGGTGTTAACTTGGTGGTGTCCTCCGGCACGTGCAGTCCACCGACCTCAACGTACGCAGGCGTTAAGGGTCTCACACCGTAGAGGCTGTAGTGCGTGTTGAACAGTGCCAACGATATGCTCTTCTCGAGCTGCCTAACGTCAGGAATGTGTTGGCCCAAGTATTTCCTCACCAGCTCCGTCTGCGAGGCCGAGTGCCAGAAGAAAGTAGACGCGTCGACGATACTGTGCCAAGTGTTGTCCACTCGTTCCCAAAAGCCGTTAAGCACCGGCTGGCTCAGAAGGATCGCAGGATGGAAGGAACTACTGTGCGGATTGGCTAGGACATCGTTCATGTACGAATACTCCGCGGAAGAGACTGCAACGGCCACAGTGACGTTGAGGTAAGGACCGAATCCGAGATAACAGTTGGAGCCGAACATCTGAAAGCAAGCAGGTGACGTAAGTGAGCACATTCTTCTGTTCCGTGATCCTGTGTTACGTTGTTCAGGGTCGAAGATCATATGTTAGAGGCGCCAAACGAGACGTACGACCGTTACCAGGCAAAATAGTTCACGTATCGGTTACGTGTACTAGAATTACACTCTTAGTCCGATGAATGTGCATGTAATGTTATTCTCATGACAGTCACGTTGAACACGAATGATAATTTCTACGCGTATTTTTGATTTCGTAATACCTCTGTTACGATTAGATCGTAGGGAGGATCTTTGGGTGGGTTCTTGATAAACTTCTGCATTTCGGGATGGCCCATAAGATGGCAGAGATCACCGCCGAAAGTGGTGGCCAATTTGAGCACGAGGTTCGCCTGAAGATCCTTCGCGTAGTCTATGGAAAAACTGTTGACGACGTTCCTCAAGGTACCAGCTAGACTGACTATGTCCGTGTAATTAGCCGGTGGTGATTTGCTGGGGAAGTGACTGATCATGTCGACTTGATGACCCCTCCTGGCCAAGCCCTTGCAGAGCGCCTCGAACATAACGAAGTGACTTTTTCCATTGAAAGGGAACAAGCAGAGGATTCTGTAGGCATCGCTCGAGACGACCAGCCCGGTCAACAGGATCGTCGTGAATATTCCAAGGATCTTCATTATATTTTTATTCTGGCAGATTTTCTGTAACAGCCAATGGTTGCTTAATTAAGAAACAGTTGTCACGAATTTTAAAGGATGTCTAGTGTGGCTAGAATCTCCTAATCTTCTAACAAGGGGACCGCACGAATCGACCTATCACCAATTTTAATGGGGTATGACACAATCGAAAGGTCTTGGCTAGGAATAGAATGCCCTAACGGGCTTTGCCTCGGAGATGTTTCGTTTCGGAGATATGGAATATATACAGTGTAGCCATTCTAATCTATTCGCTGAAATATTTCCAATTCCATAAGTTTTAGACATAAAGTTTTAGACACAATTATATGGCTTCGAGGGAGCCGTAAGATAGTACCATTGGGTTAACCTTGAAGAATCTTTATGCGAGATATTTCGGTGAACAGATTACAATGGCCTATCCTGTATGTATTCCGAATCTCCGAAGCGAGACACCTCCGAAAGAAAACCCGTCAGCCCATACTATTAAATCGGTGATACGTCAATTCGTGCGGGGTCCTTGTAAGATACGAATATTAGAACCTTTCGACAAGTTCCACGTGTTGGTTATCAGTAAATCGCTTATCCAATTAGTTGTTTTCCCTAATACCACTTTTTCAATTATTTTTTTCTCCACGCACTTGTCATTGATATTCATTTATGTAAGCCTCTTGACACTACGTAAATTAGTTCAATTCACTCCGTTTACATATCTTTTAACACTAATCGATGCACTCGTAAACATTGCGTGTCATTGCATCGGTCTCCAAACGATACCGACCTTGAATTTAATCTCTGGTCGCTACTCTTCCTCGCAAGTGTACGAGACAACTTTACGACGTTTAGAGTCTGCGCGTTGTGCTTCTTTCGTCCGAGCTTCGCTGTCTCGATAGGAATCGACTACTGATGCGATTCAAAGCCCTGCGTCTTCCGTTATATCACGTCTCTTCCACTTCTCCGCCAGCGGTGAACTTCCTCCGCTGTTCTCGTTCGTCCACCGAGAATATACATATATATCAAGTTCCGAAGTAGGGTTGTCAGTAGTAGCAGAAAGTTTCACAACCGAATGACCTTTGCGTCTCGGTTTCACTGATAATGACGTGGCTCGATTGTAAGAAAGTTACTCCCGTATCATCTACACGCATTGATTTTTATTTGAATTCCCTACGCGTCGATTTAACCATTTACTTTCTTTAAACACCCTTAACTGCACTCTCGCCTGAACACCTTGAACTCTCACTATTCGCACACCGCGTTATTCGGTAGATGTGTATATGTATACAATTTTGACCAAGCGTGCTCACTGCTCAATACACCATTTTCGTATGACCAACTTCACTCGTCTGTGTGCATATTTCCATAATAAATTCTACAAACCACTCATTCGATCCTATATCGATACTTTGTGTCGAAGTCACGCGAAAACCCGAAACACTGGTCACCGGTCACTTGCGCTTATTCGCACATGCACAATCACGTGCAGCTGCATTTTACCACTGATTACATAATTAATGCACGATCTCGAAGGGTTTCGTGTTCGGGCACGATCGAGGAACTTTTAGCGTTGTATCAATTACTTCGATGCCTCGATTATTATGCGACTTTGCTCACGTCCTGGTGCGTGCCGTCGTCCCATTAATGCGAACTCGATCGATCCATCGAACGCGTGCTCTCGGGATTAAAGAGCACGTGACAATCTCTTTAAAGTCCTCTCACTGAGTAGAGCGTCTGGATGCTGTTTCAAGATCGGTAGTCGTCGGCCGATTTGCGTTGCGAACGATGCGACAGAGATCTTAGATTTGTAAATGTAGAATTTTTGGGTACTCGTGCATGACGTTGCAAACGGGACTGGTAACTATTGGTCTCTGATAAGCGTGTCTCGCACTCCATATATATATGCTTATAATTCATCAAGCTTTACGTCGAACACCTGCCGCGCGTGACAAACAGTCCAAATTCGACGACTGACTTTCATGGAGGATTTAGTGCGCTCTGTGCCCTTGAGAGTTCTTCGAGTGTCGCTTTCGGACTCCTACCGCGTGCGAGAGCTCCTGAGTTAAGCGTTTAACACGTTAGTTTGAGCGAGTTTGGGTCCTCGGGGCGCGTTGCGTCGCTCGACGTTACTTATCCGCTTCGCTTCTCTCCTCTTGCAGCACACTTCTCTCGTTCACGCTCGCGCGCCGTACCACCCGAGATCAATGTTAATTTTCCCCGCTTAAATGGGAAGTCGATGTCGCCAGCAAAGTGCATCGCCTATTCCCCGGCACCTGGGGAACGCGCGAGCTTGGATTTATGCGCGAAACGTGTACCCTTCCTTCGTCGAGAGGATCCCATCGTCCTGCTCTCGCAGCACCTACGGGCGAATATGCAGGACTCGGTGGGTTCTCGCGTACTCGAGAGAAAGTGGAGAGAGAGAGAGAGAGAGAGAGAGAGAGAGAAAGCAGGAGAGAGAGCAAGAGAGAGAGAGAGAGGGCAGCCAGCTCTCGAGTATCTCTCCTGAACGGCGAAAATTAATTTTCCGCAGCTCGAGCACGCGTTTTAGGGTCGACGATGCGCGCGACGTTGCGGAGTAAAAAACGCACGAGCAAGAAGAAGAAAAAGGGAATGGAGAAGCAGACGTGGCAGATGATCGCGAGCTTTTGCGCGAGTCTTCTTAGCGACGTGCAAGCCGTCTATGAAAATTAATCAAATTAATCCAAGCGACCTCCACTCACCTCCGTCCTGCAAAGCTCTTCGCCCTTTCAATGCCGGAGGACTTGCCATTGAACTGATCGCGGTTATTAATGATAAATGACGCTGATACTAAGACTGTTCTTCGTTACGGTAGGTAGCCGAGAATAAAGGGAGACAGTAAACGAGCTTACGTTTCGCGATAATAAAATCTTGTGCTCTTGGGGTTGTCAGCGAGATTATTTCCCTTTCTTTGTAAACGCAAAAACACATGGACATGGACGTCTCTGAAAAAGAAAATTCAAACATTCTCGCTATTGCGGAGATCACAAGATCCTTATTACTTCGTAACGAAACAACCCAGACTACCTGTACCTTCTGCTTCTTATTCAATGTACCTCCGGGCTCGCCGTGTTAAAAGATTTTTCCTTCTTCTTCAATATAAAGCCTACCGAGTGCCACTCGCCTTTTTTCACGAGGAGGAAAAATTTATGTGTACCGAAAGTACTCGCGATGCAAACACCGGATGAGTTCTTAACGAAGGCGAGAACGCACGGTGGTGCGATTTTCGGAGTGAAGCGGGCGAGAAGAGGCCGGTCGAGGTGCACTTACCAGGAGAAGCTCGTTCATTAAACACCATGACATTTCCCACGGGCGCCAGCGGCTGCTCAACGCGGTGTTCTCGCGCGTGCGTGCAAGCGAGGGCATTAAAGGAATGAGATTAAAATTTCCTCCCTCCACCTCGGCGCTGAGCAGAAATTAGTTCCTCATGGCGGATAGCGACGCGTTTCGTTTTCACGAGAGGTGAAATTAAGCGGGACGGGGTAGGGAAGCGGATCGAAACAGAAGAGCAAAAAGAAAAGGACGCGGAGAAAAGGAGTCCAAGATTGCGGATCTGACCGAGAGCTCCGAGCAAGTTTGTCTATCTTACTTTCATCCAATTAAAGCACGGTGGCGAACTAAGCTGAGCCTCGGATAAGGGAGAGTGGAGAACGAGGAGGCTCAGCCTGGAAGCTTCTCCGCTCGTGGCTGGCTGGCCTAAGTGGAGCGGATCGGGATTGCCTTTGGGCACGATTCTCCTAATAAATGTAGTCTCGGATCCCTACTGCCCGTCCTCGACTCCTGTGCTCGTATTTCGCGATTTTTCTTTCATTTTTTGAAACTTCTCGCTCCTTGCTTTTCCTTTTTTTTTGATAAATAATAATCGACGGCAGTATTAACTTGGTAAGTGTGCTTCACGTGGAATTTTTGTATTCTTCAGTGTTATCTTTTTGTTTTTTTGTTTTTTTTTGTCATCGGCGGATACCACTTGGCGCGCGCAAGCTGGATAGAATTGTATTACCTTCGCCGACGTTCCACGCCGCCCTTCTACTCCGATTTCACAATTCCAAACGAAACGTCACCGGTGCAATGCGTCAGCGTGTGCAAATGCGAGAATGCGGGAGTCACGTTGGAATCGCGTGCGCGCAGGCATGCACGGCTTCGTCAGAAAGCAGAAATCGATTTATGTTAAAATATTTTTGCATAACGTCCCGCTGCTTCGCTACTGGCCCCCGGGAAGTTCCCTGCGTGTACAGTTTTGAAATTCCCCGATTCCGTCAAGGTAGGCGCCACGCGATTTAGTTTGCCATGCTCTTATCAGTGGCGTAGAAATATTATATATTGCATTAGCAGATAAATGGGATTAGTTATCATGCAAACACATTGCAAATGTTGTGCATAAATTATACTGCAACGAATCGTAATGTAGACATGTAATCGGCGGAGCGAGCGAAGCGAGCGAAGCCTATAGCGATGGTTGGGCCTTTTTTGAACCGCTTTTAGTTTACAGGATTCCGCCAAAACCATACATCGCCTAAAGGTGCCCTTTTGCACCAAGGTCACACATATCGTGTAGATGTGCTGATGCCAATAGGGAAGCGTTATCTCAAGTATTTTGGGTTCTGGCGATCCAAAACCGAACCACATTTTTCATTAGAAATGCATGGGGCAGGGAAGCCGACTGTTGACGAGGGAACGAGTGAGCTATGTGTGGCAGTGTTGCCAGATGAAAATAATACGAAAAAGTATTATTTCACCGAAAAATAATAATTTTTATATTATCGTTAGTAAAACATGTTTGTCTTATATGCGTTATAAAAGTTAAGATAAAAGAATACTCATTTTCTAAGGTTTGTTTCTGATTGTCTACGGTTCTTTAAATAATTGACTTATTGTTCCTTCAGTGTATGCTCGCGAATTGTCATACAAAATCGCCCGGTCGAAAATCTTCTGACCGCAGAGTTAAATAAACCAAATATAACAGTTTTTTAACACACTAAGTAAGGATTCTTTTATACAGAAATATTTTATATAAGAAATTATTTGTAAGCCCAACCAAAAATTTCATAGTGAACTATAGAAGATATAAAAAAAAAAAATTCTAAAATACCAAAAATAACAAACAAAAATAACTCCTCTTCATCCTTTCCTTCCAGTCCATCTGGATCATTTCACTAATGAGCTGAGCTCGCTCTGCCTCGAAAGGAAGACGTAGTCTTGCTTTTACATACTTACACGCATTCGCGAGCTCTGCCTTCGCAACGGGATTGCCCGTCGCGTCGACCAGCGTGGACCACTAGTGTAGAGTCTTAGACGCTCTTTACGCCGATAGTGGAAGGATAAAAAAAACCATGCTTCGAATAGAGATATTTACGAATAGATGATAAATGTGCGAAGAAGCGATAAAGATTTATTGCTCGTGAAATATGTTATGCGCCGGCGTATGTAAATAAAAGATGAGCGTAACGCTCGTTTTTAACACTAGATTGCCCGAGCTTTTTTTATAAACACGTTGTCCCATTTGAAACAGTCAAATTGACTGGTTTCGGGCAATCTAGTGTTAAGAGTCTGCCGAGTGGCGTAATTGTAAAATTATGTTCCTTGTCAGTACGTGGAAAACAGTAAATGGAGGAGATACAAAATATGCTGCCAGTCGGAAGTTAAAAACTTTCATTACCCGTACAACGATAGACTTTTGTTGCTTGAAACGACCAGTACGGATAGATTCTACAATGCAAAATTTACGGGTAGGCAAAGCGCGAAAGTCGTGGAAAAATAATTATTGAATATATCTCTGTGCCACTAGTTGAATTCAAAATCCGAAGTCGAACGAAGATTCAACAGGTACCGCAACAGTATTTTCCTTTGCGTCACCGGCAAAATACGTGAAATGGAAAAAGATGCAAACAAGCGTGATAAATTCGCGCGAGGAAGCAGGAACTTTTTTCCCTACGATATTGGAATCGATAAATGAATTTCTTTCCGTGCTTTCTCTCGGCAAATCTTAAAAAATGTAATCGTAAAAATAGATTCAATTTCGATGGGAGCGGTGCGGCTCACGTCCCACGTGCCGGTCTGACCTTTTCCCCTTACAGAGCGGAAAATCCTTTGGCTCACCATTCGCTTTACATTTCCATTAGTTTCGTGATAAATCTACATGAACAGTGGAGAACCGGGAGCTTTCCCGGTGCGTCTCAATCGAAAATGACTTTCCGACGGTGCATTCAGATAAATTGAATCGTTTCCCCGATTCGCAACGGAACCTCAAATATTCTTCGCGCGACCGGATGCCAGTCCGATTAAAAGACAATTTACGGTGATCGGATAGGCGCCAAATACATTGGCCCATGCATTACGTAGGTCGTAGAGCTAGCCGTTAAAACAGATCGAAAGTAATCGTTGAAATACAAAGTCGCGACGGACAATTTATGTAGTCACTCTACCGAGAAAGACTTAAAATTCTTACTCTTGGACAATCGGATCATCCTTATCTCGCGATTATTACTGTGTACCATCATCAGATATTAGAGATTCTTATCTCGAGTCCGAACAGCGTTTCAAGTAAACTCCGAGAAAGTCCCTGAGTGACGAGAAACCATTGGAAAAGTTCGTCGACCGAAATTTTACTCGACACACTCGAACCTCAGATTTTACGGCTGACCAGTGAAAGTATAAAAGCGCGAGAATTATCATGTCTCACGCGAGATTTATCCTTCCAGTTCCTAATCGATTCTATTTGGAGTCAGTCGATATTTTTCTACGAGACAATTTGAGTGAGGGAAAAAAAACGACTTACCTATGATGTACGAAACTACAAGTTGCGGTAGGTGCACTATACTCTGCTCTCGTTGCGCGGATGAGGAAAAAGAGAAAAAAAAATAAAAACCAATAGGTCATAGGAGTGCCGTTGTACAATCGAAGACGAAGAAGTTCAGTGGGCACGCACTTCGGTACTGTGACTGTCTCAAATAACCGATCCACCACACTGTGTTAGGGTGGCAGCGAATAGAGGCGCCTTTTGCTCCGCTGTGGTTGAACTGTCACGGGGAAATTCCTCGTGGGGCAAAAAGAGAAAGGGGAACAGTAATGACGATCATTGTTCATATATCATTCATTGATAAACTATCCTATCCCCCCTGCATATTGTATGCGGGCGCGTATCGCTCGGAGTATAAATTAGCATTAATTGTTTACTGGAAAGTGTTAGGCCGGTTTGCGACATTTATAGGAGCCTTTGTTTTCGACGGAAGAATTTTGAATTACACTTTAAAAATGCTTAAACCGAATAGTATCTTATCACGATTATGCCTGTCATTTGGTTTAGCTATGCGTAATGAAATTGTCGTCGCACCACACCGATTTATATTATCAGAAGTTGCTTAGTTCTAGTCCCGTGCCCGTAGTAACCCCTAATGATAATTAACAGGTGCTCTCCAGTTTGACGAACGATCAATACACCCGTTAAAGGGATCGCGTAATATTACAACGGATGCGTCTCGACGTCCACATTGGGGAATTAGTGGACGTTCAATAGTAAGTGTGCCAAACCGTACGCACATAGTAATGAATTCTCCTTTGCGGCGGCGTTATCGCTTTCATTGTCAATTATTTCGTACGACCAAATACAGATTCGAATTGCACCTCTCGGTACACGTAGATTGCAACGATTAACAGATTAATTCCATTTCATTGGAAACTACGAAACTCATGGGTGAGGTTAAAATCACGACGGCCCGTGGGCGATGGGCCATTGGTGATCCATTTGATCTTAATTTACATGGGACGGAAGATCGAAATAATTTCACTGTTAGTTATGCGTACGTGTGACAGTCACGACAAGAATCGCGTTACCGGTAACGTATGGGAGAGAAACAGCTACCGAGAACATCGGCGAAACATTACGGGTACGCGATATTACAATGATCACGTCCGTCGCGCAAAATTCCGCCGACAGTTGATGGCGGTGAGCGGTCTGTTAATTTTCGTATAAATTAACGGTGCTGGAACGTAGACCGGCGAAATTTCCATGGCAGCGGTGGCCTATGAATTATTTTCATGAAACCTGCAAGTGCTCTTTTTCTCCCTCTCCTTCTCTCTCACTCTCTTTCTCTTTCTCCCACTCTTTCGTCGAGGAAATTTTTCATTCTTTGTTTATTCAGTAATCGGACGTGCGCCGACTGGTCGACCATATGTTCCCAGCGTTAGACGTATTACCTGGAAAAGCCTTCTCCGTTAAATTTTCCTCGTTCTCTCGCACGAGAACCAACGAAGATCTTCGCGAGAGAAGCGACGAATATTGAAAACGATAAAAATAATCCACACGTATCCTGTACCGACGATGCAAATGGAGGGATTATTTTGCGGGTAAATAGAAATGGGGTAACTCATTTGCGATTGTTGGTTAAATATCCGCGGAACACTGGTGCGCGCTGATACAAGGAACATACGCGGTCGATGCAAGCAATAATAACAATAATCGTATCGGTAACCGCAGCGGCTTCATTAATAAGGACAGTAATTACAACGCGTTGCCTGAGAGCCCCGGATACCGCGAAAGATTCTCCGTTCTAACGGTAGAGTACAATTTCCTGGGGAGATGCGTTCTAATTGTCACGGAATTTACTCGCGCGAACTTGTTGCCCGAGTTCATTGTATAGATTGTACATGCCCTTTCGTTTCCAAAACGAGCTGTCCGCTAGTCGCGCGACTCCGGACTCGGAGAAATTTCCACGGTAAAGATTTTTTCCGGCGCATTTCCTTCGGGTGAATAATTTTCTACAAAAATACCTTTCCTTCGAAGATGACGATTAGAAGGGACTAATTAAAACCGATAATATTGATCGAGGGGTCTTGTAAACTCGATGGCAAATAATGAGATTATCGTCTGGAAAGTGGCTTATCCCCGCAGGGAATAATTTCGAAGCGGGGACGAAGTCCTCCACTTGGTCCCTTTGCCTGGGCACAAAGAGCTCGAGAAACTTTACACCCCTTTGGTCCCCTTATCGCAAGAGTACAACTATCCCACCGACGAGATCTCTCTGTCCTTTTAAAAGCGCGCGTCGGATACCGTCCTGGTTCTCGTATCGCAAGGGAACGCCCATTTGAAATTCCTTCACCGTGGTAGAGAAAAAAGCAGGACCTTTTGCGGCCAAGGATCTCAAAGAGAAAATGTCGCTGGACACTCGGGATGAGTGATCGCAGTTCTCGGAAAAAGTAAACTCATCGATGGAGGACGATAAAGGGAGAGAACAAAGAGAAGCTTCCTTCTCTACTTAAGATCACTGGAGTTCTCCACTCGAAGATATTTCGCAAAGTTACTGAAATCGGTCCTTTCCTTTTCTCACCCCTTCTCCTCTCTCTATCCGTTCAAGCTTGCTGCCCAAACTTCCATACGGATCGCGAGTAAGCGAAAACTTTCCCGTCCCCATTAACCTTCCCCGGGAAATCTCTTAAGCGTGATTCCGCATTAATCCGGCGTAAAGTTTCCTATCCGAGAACAGGTCCTCGCCGCTTCTCGGTTTACAAGAATTACTAGAATTTAGGAAGTGATTATGCGTCCGAATAAGTTCGCGGAATGGGTGGGTCCGAAGTGACCTTTCAACCGACGGGTCACTCGGGAATTCGTCGTCACCGGAAACTTGCCACTTCATTCTCACCTTCCACTAGCTTCCTTGTCGATCGCACTTGGATAGTTCAAACGGATTACTTCGCCGAAGCAACGCGCTACATATTTAAGATAAACCGTGGCGCTCGTAAAATCTAAAATGTAGATATCGCAATCCGTAGGCAATTTGAAATGTAGATATCCCGCGCTTTTTATCTTTTCACGTAGAGCGGAGGGCATGCACTCACGAGTGAGGAGAACGCAAGCCTACTTAACTTTCTTCGAAGTAGAGAGTCTTGAGAATGGCGCTGAAGACATCCTCGCGAGAAAGAAGGAACGAGAACGAGCGACTCTTCGTATACGAGGAGCTAGTAGCGAGGCGCGAGTTTAAGGGTTGCGCGATTTCATGAATATCGCACGACTACGAGGTTCGCCGTTCTCGATCCCGACCGCGGGCGAACGTATTACGAATTCAATGCCGCATCGTTGTTGAAAGCGGCAGGTAATCCTCGAGGATTCTAACCCCGGTACGTTAGTCCTGGAGGATACTGTACACAGATTCCACTCGCGGTCGAACGGTCAAGCGTTGCGTCGGGAGCATGTCTACAATTGCAAGCGGAAACTCTCATCCCTTTTCTCCTGATTCGCTTTCCTTTGGTCTCTCTCCCTCTCTCTCTCTCTCTCCCGCTCTCGTGCCTCTCCTTTGAACTCACTCGGCTCTCTATACTCTCGTGGCGATATGAGCGTCCTCGTCTCTCTCTCTCTCTCTCTCTCGCATTGTGAGCTTCGAAGGTGCAATCGCAGAGATAAACAGGCCGCGGGGCACATATGCAAGAGGAAGGATGATATTGCCCGAGAAGACGGAACAAGCGAGGAACACGCGCGAGTTTGATACAAGGGTGAATCGATTTCAATCGCGTGGCTAGTTCTAGCAAGTAGAACGATCTACAAAGGAATTTTTATGAAAATATGCCAGGGTGATCGTTAATGTGACGAATTAGCTCGAGCAAGGGTCTCGTTAACGTCTGCGATCGATAATTTTGAAAGGGTCGCGCCACGTTATCCATCGCACAGCTTTTAAAAAGCTTTGTCGTCGATGTAAGACAAAGGACTTGCTGAAAGGGAGAACGCTTTTATCGTCGCGCACTCACCGAATGACTACGGTGCGCCGGTTGACGTGAATGAATCGCGGTAATTTGTTGCGTCCCTAAAGACACTTTGTAGGTATAATGCAGTTTGCCTTTACTCTAAAGTGTCTAGTTTAAACCCATTATTCTCGCTTCGCGCGATATTCGACGCGCTTCTACCGCAAATAGGAAAATTCACGAAGGAAATGTTTCCTTGATCAATTGTTCTTTAAAATCTCCCTTTATTTTTATTATTTCGATGCCATTTGCACGTCGTAAAAAAAATCATCTCTATATTTTTTACCGTAAGCATGGAATTCTGCCAGCCGCCAGCATGTTTAATGCATATCTCAACTTTCAATGGCGAGTCGGGCGTCGCGACGCCTTCCCTCCCAATGAGACCATTTTAAGTCTCTCGGAGTTTTAGATCTGGCGAAGGTGAGACTGTGAGACAAAAGGTGCTACTCCAGAAAGTATACTTAAGGGGCAGTATCACCTTTGGCATGTAGCGACTGGAGCGATACTTGCAGCTGTGACTGTACCATTTGTACGGGGAAATTGCAGTACATTACAATATCAGAAACTACGGCTCTGTACTTGATTATTTCCCGGTACGAAACGAACGAAACGAAAGCTAAAAAACCGGGCCACCTAATGAATGTTTCAGATGCAATCAAATTGTCAAGATGGTATTTTTAAATTACGATCGAAATTGCGAGTGTGGAAAACGGGTGACTTGCACGAACAAAGATGGCTGCCCCTGAGTATTAGTTTTTCACGATTTTCGCACAAATCACGCTCGAACGATCGACACTCTTTGTTTCATTAGCGACGAACTATATCACAGATATTGGTAAAAATCATTTTTTTAGGTTTTTATGCGTAAATAAGCCGTAGTTTCTGAGCCCGCGATCCAGCTGTCAATCCGCTCTCTAGAGCTGACAATAGTTTAGGTATTCGCTAACGGGCGGCGTGCCAATCGAGATCCTCCGCTGTGATTGGCTGTGGTATCATTCAGCGGTGGGTTCTCGATTGGCATGCCGCCCGTCGGCGAAGGCGTGAACTATTGTCAGCAACTAGAGAGCGGATTGACAGCTGGATCGCGGGCTCAGAAACTACGGCTTATTTTCGCATAGAAACCCAAAAAAATAATTTTTACCAATATCTGTGGTATAGTTCGTCGCTAATGAAACAAAGAGTGTCGATCGTTCGAGCGTGATTTGTGCGAAAATCGTGAAAAACTAATACTCAGGGGCAGCCATCTTTGTTCGCGCAAATCACCCATTTTCCACACTCGCAATTTCGATCGTAATTTAAAAATACCATCCTGACAATTGGATTGCATCTGAAACATTCATTAGGTGGCCGGGTTTTTAAGCTTTCGTTTCGTTCGTTTCGTACCGGGAAATAATCAAGTACAGAGCCGTAGTTTCTGATATTGTAATGTACTGCAAATTCCCCGTAGAAATGGTACAGTCAAAGCTGCAAGTATCGCCCCAGTCGCTACATGCCAAAGGTGATACTGCCCCTTAATTCCTCGGAGTTTCCTCGCGTCGGTGTAAAAAAAGAGAAGGTCGAAAGGCCATGAAGTTTCTCGGTCGAACGTTTTTTTTACGAGGCTCACTCTTTGGCATCAACAAGACATTCGATAATGGTCTCGGCGAAGAAGCGGTCGTTCTCTCTATTTTTCCTTCTCGTTGAACAATTCCATTTCTTTACCGCCAATCTTTCGCCCATTGGCGTCTGCCGCGCGAACGATAAGCGTTCAATTGCTCGCTTCAATTCCATTGTCAACCGAGCGAACGAAGCCATTCGCGATGGGCTGTAGGGAAATTCTATGGATTTTGGATTGTAAAAGCTTTTGTGGGTGCATAGATCGTGTGCTAAGTCGAGATAAGACTAGACACTGGTCTGAGATTCATTTGCACGAGGATTACACAACCGTATAGTATTCTGGAATAATTGAGTTTCCATTACCGACGGAGATAAAAATCGATTGTACCGATCGACTGGAAAATTCGACGTGGAAAGGATTAAGTCTGAGATAACTCAGGGTTTCTGTCTGGGATATTATTCATGACGCACTCGTGAAACGGGAAAAAATATTATAAATATAAGAAAAATTCAGCCCTCGGACGATCTTTTTACGCATCATTGTCCATTCTCTTGGTGAATTTTACCCCACGGGACGAAGAGCGCTGTAAATCTGAGAATATTCATCGCCGTAGTATCGTCAAATTTTAACTTTCACGATTTAAAAACTTACCTCTGGCGAAGAGGGTCGGACGAAATAAAAATCGGACGCACAGACGCGTCTCTCGACAGCACTCGCAATCAGTGCGCAATAGTGTTTTATTACAGGGGCGTGAAGCGCGTGAATATATTTCTCTCGAAGGCTCGAAGCTGAAAGGCGAGCCACTTTTATTGCCAGTCCTCCACGCATTAAGACGATAAAATTTTGGAACATAAACGCAACTAATTGAGAATCTGAATTTTTTGTTTCAGGACCGTACTGCCCGATGATCTTCGACGGATGGTCCTGCTGGCCGAATACTCCTGCTGGATCCACGGCTTACGTGACGTGTCCAAATTTCATAACAGGCTTCGACGCAACATGTGAGTGCTTTCATTTGGATTATTTTGTCGTGCCATGACAGGATAGGGTAGATTTTCAGAAATAATGAGAAAAGGATTATCAAAGGGTGGGTTGCCTTATCGAATTTTATTTAAAATATTAAATTTTATAATCGACGAATTATACATATATAGAAGTGATATTTGTAAGTGGTCTGCGAACTTTCGCGGGGGCTCAGGGTGAAATTATTATCGACTTGTTCGCTCTTTGATTTTTATTCTCACTGCATTGTATCATACATTTAATATAACAACCTGTAAATGTAACAATACCCTTTTAACGAGAGTCTTCGCGTTTGTTCTTCAATTAGAAAAATAACTTTACCTTTGTATCATCCGCACGATAATGCCTATATTTAAGTGTGCGTTCTTTCAACATCTTTTGATTCGTAGCTTTCGCGATTAGAAATGGATATATAAAAAATTCTTTAAACTAGATTGCGCATTTTACAATAAGCGCATGCATATGAGGTAAGGATGCAAAGCACGATTTATTTTAAGCCTATCAACGTTTCATAAAGTGTATAAAAAAAATTATATCCTTCTTGTATCATATGCCAGTGACTCATTCGATTATTGAGCACTCGATGAGAGAATGATTTGTGATCAATATTTCTTAAAACTAATAGTGCAGTTATCACAAAAATAATCAGCACACGTGCTGCTTTCTGGGCTTGCCACTTTCATCGCGAATTACAAAAACAAAACAAAAATCGTCTCTGCGAGTATTACAATAGCGTATCGCTCCGATTCATTCTTTTTTCACACGAAATACGCGCTGTTCAAGGAATCATTAACTATAGCCTTGATTCCTGGGTGTTCAGAATGCACCAGACTTTCAACTACCGCATCGTATCTGTCCAAGTAAACTTTCTGCTTTATCATTGACAAAAAGAAGGCTGCCATCATATCCGCTTCACGAGTTTGGGTGTCGAGCACGCCTTCCATGAAAGCCATAACATGTGACTCTATATTCGTATCCTTTAACACATTTGCATTTCCGAGTATACGCTCCTTTATAAGCTTTGCCATAAAAGTGACCAGCATGGATGAGAACGTGTCCGTGAGAGTCGTCAATTTCTGTCCAATTCTGATTCCAAAGTCTTTCGTGTTTTTGGAGACCAACCACTCCTTGGCGAAGATTATATGGAGATAGGGCGCAAGTGCCATTTCCGGTTCTAGCACCGCGAGGAAGGCCTTGAGAACACCATCGACCACTCGATAGCTCAGAGTCCTCTTGGCGGGCTCCTCTGCTTTTTCGTCCATTTTGATCAACGCGCTCTGCACGATCAAGTTCAGCATATTGGAGCAGGCATTGTTCACAGGATAATATTGGCGATCTCCGTTTCCCTGGATATCCCAGCCGTTCTTCGTGACATTCACGAAAACATCGGTAAAGACGTTCAGTCTCGAGTTCACGTCGTCCTTATCCAGAAACAGATACATGATGAGGAAAGACATACTGGCATTGGCCACCTGCTCGTTAGAATCGAACAAGAACCTAGTGATCAACTTTTCGCACAACTGGCTCGGTAGAAGCTTGCAGATAGAATCGCCGATCGAGTTCAGAAGAGAACTTCTCCAAGTTTGCACTTTCTGGATATCCCAACCGACCTCAGGATATTGGTCGTAAGTGTCGAACAGCAATTCAATGTAATTAGCGATGTATTCATTGGGTGTCTTCCACAACTGATTCGTTAGAACATTCATCCAGGGTTCATCTTGTTTCTTCAAGCTCTGGATGCAGTTCTTGAGAAGGTCCCAGGTTTGCATATTCGTGTAACGAAGGAAGAGCTCGTCGATCTTTTGGAATATGATTTCGCGTACTGAATGATGTTGCTCAGAATTCCATTGCATGAGGAGGAAGCTGGAAACAACTGGTATGGATTCTGTCATGTAGACTACCCTGATTGCTAGTTTTTTAACACTGACACGAGTGACCGCGATGTTCCGCGCGAAAGGCACGATCTTTGCGACGGAGACTCGTCTGCACATACTGGTTAAGGCTCTCAGCAAAGTCTGGAAATATTCACCCTGGCACAGTGGCTCGATCAGATTGAATGGAATAGGTGGATTGGCCACCCTGATGCCCTTAGGTATATCCGAGATGAAGTCGAAGTGTTTCGCAGCGTCCTCGCTGCCGATATCGATACGAACCTCGGTAGGTAGCATGGGTTTGATAAGTTTGGCAAAGGTGCTTCCGTGCAACAGCAAGCCCAGGAGTTCGAAAGGAATGCTGTTCTTTTTCTTCTCCACTTCCACTAGGCACTCTTGAGCGAACTTTATGGGTATGTCCTTGTACCATCTTGATGCCAGGATGAATGTCTGTACTCTCCTTCGATGGGAAGAAATACAGCAATCATCCAGGTAGTCCTTCCAGTTTTTTAAAATAGCCTGCGGGTCCTTCTTTAGCAGCATCATAGCTTTACCGGACGTCACCTCGGCTATCCTTTCAATCTTGGGAAACCATGACTCGAATAAGGCCTCCTCGTGATGCTCCAACGCATTTTTCATTTCTCGGACAGTGTATTGGTTTCTATGCCCTTCACCGCCATTCGTTGTAACGATCTCTTTGATGGCATTCACTAGCCAGGTTTGATTCAACAGGTTCACGCGTTCCACGCGTGACTTGGGCTTCACCTGTCGCTGATTGAAGTCAAAGATTGATTCCATCATACATGCCACTATAAAGCTCCTGCGTTCCTTCCAATTCGCCTCTTCGCTGTCAATTTTCCCCTTTACAAACTCCAAGGAAGCTAGTAAACAGGTCCTTTCGAACTCTGGATACTTTTGAAGTATATTCCAAGTCTTTCGCCATCCGCTAGCTTGTGAGGTGACCAGCATCTCGATTACTTGGTCCAAGGGCTTGCCGTGTAGGAGATTAAAGTGCACAGCCGCTGTTAGCAGAGTGGTCGTAGAATCATTTCCCGGAGTTAGATCTTTCTTCACGTAGCATCTTCGTATGATCTCATAGAGGACAACCCATATATCTTCGCTCAATTTTGCTAGATCGTATTCTTCCGATAATTCGGTCAGCATCGAATCCATTACAAAGGTACGCTCGTTTCTGTGCCTGGAGTTGATGTACTTGAGGACGTCCAAAAGAGCGCCGTCATCTTCGTTGATCTTGCAAGTGTAAATCATTTGTTGCAGTAGGAATATACGATCATTCACATCCGACGTGACTCCTATGTCTTTCTTCATCCCGGAGATGGCCTCGTTCGAGGGCAAGTAGCATCTCCAAGCTCTTTTCAAATCCCACCTGTACTCCCTCGGATCCTTCATATTGTCTATTTTTATTCTAGCCTGTCTCGCGCGTTCCTCCGTAGGCAGCAGTTTCATTAGACTGGCTGTGATTTTATCGGTGTTATCTAGGAGATGTTTTCCGTAAACTTGCTTGTAAGACCTCGCGAGCAAATCGTACCTCTGCTTTTCCGGATAATATTCGAGATACTTGAGCATGGAGTCTGTATTGTATTGAGTAAACTTCTCGGGTAATAATTGAGGGAATATGGCCTCCATGTTCTTCGGGCTGATCAACTTTAGTGGCAACAAGTTGATGAATAAGCGGGGCTTTCGTTTCAAGTGCTCCTTACCGTTCTTCAGGAAAAACTGAGCGCTCTTGTTGCTCAAGACCATGCTAAGTGGCGACATCTCCTCGTGCATCTCGAGCAATTCCACGAATGCGTCCAGGTGCTTGTTCACCAACTTCTTCAAGAAATGCGTGTGCTGGTTGATGTTTATCCCGTCGATCACGCGCTCATCACTGGAATTCGCTTTGCTCAGCCTCAGATAACGTATAACGAAGTTGGGGTTCTTCGCGTAGATGGTCTTGAGCACCCTTTGGGGCAGTACTATTTGTTCATTCACTGCGTACTCGTAGACAAAGTCCTCGCTGCATGCCGGCAACAGGTTCATGGCGTGCTGAACACCATAGTTCTTGGTAATCGCCAAGAAGAATTCCTGTGCCACTGGAGCATACTCCGCTTTGCGCGCCAGGTGAAGGCCAAGGTTCTTTATTATACGAATCCTCGTGTTCAAGGACACGTAGGGGAATAGGTACGCCATGTAGAAGTCTACGTTGACGATGCTCCTGTCGCTACCGTCGAAGAACCAGGACGCCTGGAGCGCCCTGTTCACGATGAAGGAGTCTTCGGATTTCAGGGCGTCCACTATGGCACCACCCTGCTTCAGGATCTTAGCTGCTTCGACATTGACCAGGGGTGTCAGTATTTCCGGTACCCCCGGGTTCTCCATCGTTTCCATGGATTCTTCTCCGCATCCTCTTATTCGGTCCCTCACGAACTTGCCAAGCCACTGGTACTTTTTCGCCGCGGTGTCACCAGGTATACTCTGAATGGCCTCCAAGTAGGGCATTTCCAAAGCCATGATGATGCCCCCGGTAAACTTTGCGCCGGATCTACGACAATTTTACAAAGACCATAGGTTAGCTTCTATCACCGCGACTATCACGTGCCGTGTGCAATTACGATACCTGTGCTACTGATAAACCAACCGACCCGCTCTCCTCCCGCCAGTGCCACGCAAGAGTCCCAATCGATCGCTCCTATCTGATCCGGCTCTTCTATCTCCGAGTAGCCTAGGAGGACGTGTAACAGGCGAATTGGGAAACCACCACTTGAATAGACGAACTTGTATGGAAACTGATGGAACTTATAGGCCCCCGCAAATCGATCGCACCGATTTTAAACACTAAAGGGGACCGGCATCGCGCGAATATTTCGCGTCGATGGTGAACTTGCGAATTTGATTAGTTGAGGATTTTTTCAAGAGGCGCGCAGACAAAACACGAATGTACTGTCCGTCAAACGAGTGAGTCAGAGGTCGACTATACAGCGCCGTGACTAATCGTGAACGTCACGCGTGTTATCAAAACGAGCGAGGTTAGGTTGGTTCGTTCACCAGTAATCCCACATTGATGCTTCTCTGTTGTTGGACCCAAGGCACGTCGCTCTCGCAGTTTCGATTGTCGCGGAAAAATTCCCGTCCCGATTATCGCCTTATTTTCCTACGGGAATGTCCACTTTTCACGAACACCCGGCAACTGCGAAACGTCAACCGGCTTCGTCGAGCACTGTGACCATAGACTGCGGCGAGTGTGCCGCTGATGAAACGTGCCGCGCATGCGTCACCACAGGCATGCAGGTCTCGCACACTAGCTGGTTTCCACATGTACGTACGAGTTCCCCTCGCTTGTTACACAGCTGAGGTCCGACAAGCGATTCAAGAGCGTACGCAGTTGGCGCATCTCGAGGGGACACGAACGCGTGGGAAAAAATTGTCTCGCGTCAAATATTCACCTTCGGTGAATAACGACCCGTGGGAAATTAGTCTTTTTAATGGGTTCGCGCATCCCGAGATTTTTCTGATGCCTACGAAATTTCGGTTAACGTTTGATGCTCCAAACGAAGTCCTTTCTTTAGAATTCTTCCCAGGGTACGCGCGGTTGCTCTTTTTTCGCGCGCCACGTCTACTTCACTGTGCTACAAGGTCAGAAGAAGATATACTGCAATTTATTGAGGATAAAGCGACGGTCGTAAATATCGATGCTACATTGTTAGGTGTTTACTTCGACGAGACAACGTACGTACTCCGTTGCTGTTGGCGCGACCCGAACGAGTACAGTAAAATTTATTTTCTTTAAAGGTTCGCGCTATTGCCGGGCTGTTTATTTTCTCGGTAACCGTCTCGAAAGAATCGTCTGCGTAATTATTAAAAGACGAGGCATGTAGAAGCTTTTCGACAGAACGTTAGTATCGACTCGGCCCAATATATTTTCTGGTTATCGATATTCCGCTTTAAAGCGCTGAACTTTGAATCGATAGGTCAATTTCAATTCTGCAGGTCGAAATCTTGCGATGGAAGCGCCGGAATCGTGAGAGAGGAAGCTATTCGAATGGCATAGTGTAACAATTTATTTTATTTTTATCAACAGTTCGAACAATAGTATTTATAAAAATATAGTTTTATGTGGAAGTAATACGATAGCAATATTACAATGTTCCACAAAACTGTGAAGGCCCAACGTTTCGCGCCACCGATAGTACGTAGAGAATTTACAATTTGTTTTTAATGTTTGTCCAGTCGTAGCGTTGCTTGCCCTTCCCGACGCACTGCATCCTAAGGCACTCGGAGATTTTCAGAAAACGTAAAGCTTCCCCGCGTTTCAGTGGCTCCCACTTCACGGGCACCAGGTCCGTCTTCTTCGGCGTCGGATTCCTTGAAGAACCAACAACGTAGACACGTTTACGTTCGCCATATCTATTTTTAGATAGCGCGCGAGACGAATAGAAATATCATGCACGCCTACCCCGTCTTCGCGAAATCTGTCCACAACTGTTGAAAGCATTCCATCACCTTGCGTTGCGTGGTTCCTTCTTCCGGCACAGGGAGATCGAGCATTTTCGAGATGTTAGGATAAAAGATATAAGCGAGATCGTCGGAGTGCGCGGTACCTAAAGGAGAAAGTCATTAAAAAATAAATTCCATCGCAGGCGAATCACGATCACCTTACCGGGAAGGGTAATCCTCGTTGCGTTCTTCATCATCGAAGACCCACTATCGTAAGAGAATTCATACATATAGCTTGTTTCGGGATACTTTTCGGATTGAATCTGTGCTATATCTTGAATATTTCGAACGAAAAGACAGTCTCCAAGTAGATCGGCGTATCGTGCGGCGTTCTCCTCGTTGATTGGACGATCGCCAAAGTACAGTTCTCGCACGCTCTTCACCGAGATCTTCTCACTGTCCATAAATTTTTTAACATTCGGATGCAGGGTCAGTTCCATATTCGCGTTTATCTTCTCGTACCGCGGTCTATATACTGAAACCAGTTGGCTTCGTGAAGCTTCTAATTACATTTTCGTCGGATTAAATCCAAGTACCACTTTCTCAAACGTGTGCATTGCGATGGAAGAGGTGGCACGTGCATATAATCAACGCATCGAAACGTACACATATCTCCAGTGAAGAAAATCCCTTCTTCACTGGTGTAGCCAACCACATAGGGTACGTTGACCCCGGAGCGTGCCAGCACGGAAGGTGGCTGAGGCATGAAAGGATTTGGAGATTTGGCATCCACCGTAGGAAGGAATGGCATCACGAACTGCATTTGCTCCTGTAACATCGAAAGCTACCATGGAGCAAATGTCCTGGTGCTTTTCGACGAGAGAAAGCATCGCGCGTGGTACTATGCACTCACCTCCACGGTGAGCACGCGCAGCTGGTGGCTGACCAATTCCCGGGCATCCAACGTTCGGAAAAATTCAACGACGCGCTTAGGATCGGTACTCGTTTCTCCGAAGTGCGCTGCCAGCCTGTAGGCATACTCCTTCGGATTTACAACATAAGAAGGACTCGCCCAGGGATTCGTCGCTACGCCACTCTGCGAGATTGCCTTGTGAAATAGTCCTAGAGGTATAGAAAATCGTCGATGAGGTTGTTTCAGGATTAAACGCGGCTAGAAAAATTCCAATCTCACCCTTTGCAATGGGTGACAAGGTTAAATAGTGAACGGAGGCGCCGCCTGCGCTCTCTCCGAAAATCGTAACATTATTAGGATCGCCACCAAATTTGTCGATATTCCGTTGGACCCACTTAAGTGCCATTACTTGGTCCTTGAGGCCCTGATTACCCGGCGCCACTGCGTCGTCGAGATTGAGGAATCCTGAAATTCGTAAACACTCTCGATACTGTTGTCCAGTCCCTTGGCAATACTGTCAGAGTTTCGTCGGTACCGTGCGTCGGCAAGCTAAATGTTTTCCTACCCAACACTCCCAATCTGTAGTTAATCGTGACCACCACGACGTCCCACTTGACGAGGAAGTCAGGTCCATAAATAAAATCATCTCCCGATCCGCTCACGAAGCCGCCACCGTGAATCCACACCATCACGGCACGCTTCTCCTTCGGCGCTAACGTGTTCGTGGAAACATTGAGAAAGAGGCAATCGTCGCTTCCCACGAGCTGTTTTGCCAACATATCCACGTGGGCGCAAGGGCTTCCGAATTTTGTGGCGTCCCTCACGCCGCTCCATTTCTCAGGTGGTTGAGGATCCTATGGAAGCCAATCGGAAAAGACGTTTCAGCGAATACACGTCGAATAGCACGTGCTATCAGCGACCTCGGCGTGATAATAAACAGTCAAAGCGCCAACGCGATTAGATCAGCGTTATCGCTCGAGCCTTCTTTTCGGTTCAGTGTTTTTAGCAGACATCAACGAACTTACGCAAAGGTCGACGCTAGACGCCTGGTAGACCGGTCGAGTAAATCGATTCCTCGATCCATTGCATATTCACCTGGAACCTGAGCTCGCCAACTGGCGGCTTGGCAAATGGAATTCCACGAAAAGTCACGTAGGTTCCTCCCAGAACGTTCTTAATTTCAAGGCCCTTGAGCTTTCCTTCGCTCACGCACACTTCCAATGTCTGGTCGGTCATGTCTTTTGGATACTTCCTTTTCTCTCGTCGGGATTAGCCGAGAAACGCGTTGGCAACGGATTGTTCGTGTGCGCTCGCTTCGAAGGCTCCACCGAGACTACAGGCAGCAGTCTTCACGGATACCATGGGATTTCTCGCGCATGCGCATTCTCCGGCGTCTCTTCCAATGGGTACAGAGTTCAATATTGCACGCAGACTAAACCGGTTCCATCACTCTCACTTTACACGCGCTGGTCTCGACTAAAACAACGGCGCGAATATTTAATACAACAATCTTAAATAGCTGGTCAGATATTATTTTAAGTGTTCCTTAAGTTAACTTTCTAAAGAGTCCCTAACTGTTTTTTTTTTAAATTTCATATAGTTTTAAAGAAAGCGCGTTTGAAGTGACTGCCTATATGTACAGAGTGTTCCGAAGTGATACGCGGCAGTTGAACGGGTTGCCTATCCATAAATCTGCAGGCGCTCGCTCTGCTGACCGGCAAGAGACCGTGGAGGGTGACAGGCTGCCGGTCTGCTGGCGTTAGGTGGCATTGGAAAACACCGATTAATAGGCTACCGGTCGATAAAGTGCATTTAATATCATTGAAGTGCAGTTAATATAAGGACGAGCCGCAAGACGTGAGCATCAACCCCCCACCCCGTCCAGTGCCACCTACCGCCAGTAAACCGGCAGCTTGTCCCCCTGCACGGTTTCTTACCGGTTAGCAGAGCGAGCGCCTGCAGATTTATGGATAGGCAACCCGTTCAATTGCCGCGTATCACTTCGGAACACTCTGTATAGTTTGTCCCAGCTAAAGGAGGCCACTTAAATATCTCCTTTGTTTTCAATGTTAGAAAAATATTCGTATAGCGTGGTTTGAATGATTTCAGAAGAGGAACCCGATGCAAGACAATATTCTTTGTCGCTTTATTTTTTTTTTTTTTAGGTCTTTTCAAAATCTTGGCAACGACGAGCCTTGACGTGGCGCGAATTCTTCCGAAGGCTCTCCAAACGATAAGACTTCGAGGAGAAATGAATTTCAGATTCGTATGCATTCGCGCATTGTAGTCGATAATTTTTTAGTACGGCCACTCGACTATTAATCTGTTATCATAATTATGTAGTCGTTCATATGTTCAGCATACTGCTTACGTCGACTCGTTACTAAAGCTGACCGTCCACAGCAGCGCGGAATCATCATGAAAGGGCTGGAACATACGAACGAGGCACCATACAGCGATATTTTATCCCTCGTATATTCATCTACATGTATTTTTTCAAATGAGGCCCTGCTCCGCGCCACTGTTTCGTTCCCGCTGCGAAACTGACCTAATGAATGGTGGGCTAACTGCGCAAGATAAGCACAGTTATCGTGGTATTCGTCAAAGTGTAGACAGGTGAACAACGTAAAGGCACTAAATTCTGAACGATATGGTTATTAGTGATGTACGGTAACGAGTGGTTTTGATAATGATAGTCAAATTTGCGTCATACGAAATACTTGTGTTTTTTTTCCAATAAACACGACGGGGAACGAAAGGTACGAACACAAAGAGACATTAAGGACTCTTCGGCGGTACCTTTAGTTCGAACGTTTTCGTAGGCACTCTCATGGGAATATCGTTGCGAGATGTCGATACTGTTATATGGATATTGTGGAATGCCGTGCCTCCGACGCGTTGCCGATTAGCCTCGTAGAGACGTCTATTATGACAATGACGTCGAGCTGGGTCCGTCCAATTGCTTTGTAGAATACCGTGACCGTGTCTGCGCCCGCATTGTCAAACAGTATAATAACGCCATAAGGGCGGATAATGTAAACCAGCTTCGGTTAACCATAGATGCGCGCTACTGTGTCTGCAAAGCAATTTTCAATCGAAGCCGCACACGTATGGGCTCCGTAATAATTAATAATCCGGAATCATTAACGGGGGCGTAATTGCTCGCGTGTACATATGTAAATGTGATTGATCTACATTGGAATTTATAATTGAATTAAATCTATCAAGAGCTCTCGCTTACGGCGAGTTAAACACTTTTTTGTTGCAAAGCTAAATCGAGGCGAAAGATAAGGAAGCGGCATTATTGCAATTTACGAAAAAGACGATCACAGCAACTCGTGTACTCTACTAATCTTTATGCGTTCTTACTTATCGGAACTTCTATTTTAGAATGTATCGACTGACTCGCGTAACGCGGGAAATCACAGGGACGCGATAAGCATATTAACGAAGTGAACAAACGCCATTTGTTTTGCATTTACAATTTGACACTTCGAACGATATTTCCACCACGCTATCGTATTAATTAGCGCGTATAACTTATCGAAGTTCTGCAAGCGAATAAGGACAACCTCGAAGACGTTTTATCACTGACGTTTTCTTTTCTCTCTTAGTCCGTAATCCTAAGCCATCCGAGAATACGTAAACAGCGATTATCGTGCTCTAAATGTTAAACGTCTTAGTTACGCAACTCCACGCCAGCGTACTCGTTGCAATTGTGAACGACGTCAACCTAGATCTACGTCATGAGTGACACCCGCGTAGATTCAAGTGCCTACTCGCTCGTGCCCATGCGATTGATCCTCTCTGACGAGATAATTTCGTCGAGCATCCTCGGAATGTTCTATCGGCGCTGCACAGTCTACGCAAGTTCGCGTTACGTCGGTTCATTAGAGGTACAAAGCTCAGATTAAGAGAGTTCACGGGAGTTGGTAGGTGAGCTGACTCATTTTCGTTAGATTAGCTGGGGGCAGATCTGGCGCGGAATCTTGCGAAGTCATCTCCTCGTATAAACGTCGGCAAATCGTGAGTGCGGAATTTATCGAGAAAATCCACCTCGACGATGCGCGCGCGCGCGCACTCAACAACCTTTCCTCCCGGTCTCCTCCTTCGTTTAACGAGTATCGTATCGTGGAAATTTCCATTCTTACTTTTTGTTTCGTCGTTCCCCGATGCATCGTTGGAATAATCGACGGAGCGTTGGAATAAGTTTTCGCAGCGTCTCGTTCTCGAAACTTTCTAGGTTAGTTCGGCGAACGTTAAACGAAGTCCATGAGGGTAGACGGACGTGAAGGATTTACGATTTCTCTCCACGTAGGGCAGGAGTTGGCGCGCACTCGAGCGTCACGCTCGCGTATTCGTCACAGTCAGCTGCAAGCTCTTTGTCGTTGCCGTATGTAACGTTTCTGAAAGGCCCTGCCTACGTGCGTAGGGTCCGTTTCATAGGAATATCCCGACACCTGTACCGATGCAATTCGCAATTTCAGGATAGGTGGGATATTGCAAATTTTAAGCCCTACATTGTCCGTGCGAAGTGCGGATCGATGGCTTTTAGAGCGATAGAGTTTTAATTCCAATGTAGGGGAAAGGTCCGTATATTGGACCACCTAAAAAAAGAAGAAGTATAAAACAATAATCCGACTTAAGTATTAACTGGAAAAAAGTTGCAAGTACTATAAGGAATGCGTGTTTTGAAAGTAGTCTCGAAAGTCCAATTTAGGAAATCGGTTTCTTAATTTGAACCCGTATCTTCTAAATTGGACCATCTGTTTTATCTCGCTTTTTAATGAAATTGAGTATAAAAATGAATGTTCAATGAAACAAAAGGTTATGTAAAACCCAGAAAATGAAATTGATCGGATAAACAATTCACACGTTCGTAGTAGTGATTATCTCCATCGGCGCATTTGCGTGCATTTAACACTTTGACTGCCATGTCACCTCAATTCAGGTGACGGATTTAGTGCCTGATTATAAATAATCTAAATAGGTATTTGGAAGTACAATTAACGCTTTAGATAGTTAACTAAGCAGTCACCAAAATTTAAGGTGACGTGGCCGTCAGTGTGTTAATGCTTTTTCCACACTTTCTTCTTCCCACTGACCATATTTACCACGTTTTGACATTTTTCCTGTAAAAAAAAGGACAATTGTTTTAAATTGGACCGGTCCGCATTACGGATTTTGTGGTGGCCTAATTTGGAAACTAACCGAAGTTTTACGTCTCAATGGGAAAATAACACATTGCTTTAGACAATTGACACCATATAAAATTCTACAAATTTCTTAACATGTGTATCGAAATACAGCTAAATTTTCCTTACCATATATATGTTGTAGCTTAAGTAACCTTGCATTCGTTAACAGATCTGCGTACGTACTAACAGAACATTTGTCGTTCGTCAGCTTAGGCTTCAGCTTGTAAGTTACATGTTCGTAGGAGATGCTATAATTACATTTTGACACAAATGCTTACTGATAAGATGCGCTAGATAATGTCAAGCCGTTGAAAAATGTATGGTCCAAATAAGAGACTGATCCAAATTAGAGACCTTTCCCCTATTATTTAGAACAATTGTCTAATCGATTTTCTCGTCGAAAATTTTATCTCGTAATTAGCGCGGAGGCAATCAGTAATTAATATAACGTACGGGGCAATACTCGATATTTCGAGCGCGATTAACCGAAATGAAAATTAGCTCCTCCACTTGGATGCAAATATCGTGTGGACGTCGCTTTCCAGGTATCGAAAATTATTTTGGAGGGTCCATTCGAGCGTCGCAGTTTCGCGTCTGGCGATCGATCGGTCCACAAGCAGTGAATCTTCTTACGGTCAATCCCATCGTTCAATCAGGCAGATTAGCCTGCTGCGTTCGAGCTGGTCATTGAGGTGGCCGTGGAATTAAAAGCCGATAAACTTCCTTTCTTTTCCTCATCCCTCTCCATCGGAAGCCACGAGAACGTTTACGAGCGCGTAAAGTTTCCACATTCGCGTGCGCGATTGTAAATCCTCTCGATCCGGGAGAGAACGAATAGAATCCACGTATCTTCGTTAAAGAGCGCGCTTGTAACTCGGGATTGTGAAACGCGCGAACTTAAACCTTGTCGAGCCTGCATTGCGATTCCAACAAATGCGCGTGTTGCTTAATTATAATAAATGATAATGATTCTAACAGGGTCGTATAATTTATATGACGATAACGATAACGTCAAACATTCAGGCACGGGTTAGTTGATCGATGAGAAATTTGGAAGGACGTCGGGGCCGCCGCTAATGCAAGGTCACATCCGGTCGCTTTGTACGCTTGAGAAGTTTCTCGCTAATGCCAGCCGTCCCCCCCCCCTCCTCCCCCCGCGAGGACTATAAATCATGGGTGGCGCGCGGGTGGATCGCGAAATCTTAAATCGAGATCCTCGTCACGGTTGGAATGTATGAAAAATGTTTTTGTCGAGGCTCGGCAAGGCTCAGGACGCGGCTTCTCGCATGTCGATCTACGGAGAAGCAAGAAGGACGATGTTGAAGAAGAAGAGCGGGGGGTGCTCCGACGGTGATTCGGATTCTTGGAGAAATGGGGGGTGGTTTAAGTAGAGAAGGGTAGGTCGAGCGAAAGAAAGGAAGAAGAGAGAGAAAAAATAAAGAGAGTTGAAGAAATAAAAGAGTGAAAGGAGTAATTCAACGCGTGGCACTGGACTCCGTAGAAAGGAAGTGGGGTCCGACAGATTTTCACTGGCCTGCCCACTAAGGCTTCATTAACGGACAAAAGGGATATCGGCCACGATTGGATATCGAAAGGATTTACGTGGAATTGGCATTAGGGGTCTATCAGAACTTTTCTTGTAGAATTCGCTCGTCTATCGACATCGAGACTTTTCCGACGTTTTTCCTTCGTCGCTCACGCGGGCTCGACCATTCTTTTATTAACCGACTTCCGGGTAGGAAAATGGAACAAGTCCGTTTCTAATTTTATTCCTTTTCCACCCGTGATTTTAGTTTCCTCTATTTATTTGCCGTTTCCAATCTCGGTGGACAAGGTAACGACAAATTGTGGCATCCACTCACTGCTGTTTTCTTTTTTTTTTTTACCCAAAAAAAGGAGTAAACTCCTGGTTTAGCTCCTCATTCGAGGACTCGTAAAGTCGTTTGTGTAAACTGCAAAACGGGCACGTGCATCATGTTCCTCTCTCTCTCTCTCTCTCTCTCTCTTCTCCTGTGTCGATCACGCAGTAGGGCGCTTATCGAATCCATCGTCGATTCGTCAACCCGTCGTCCACTCATTTCCGCTATCATTGCCGAAACGAGGGAGAGACTAAAAGCGAATTACCCTTCGACAAAATTGCCCGCTTTTTTCCACCCTTCCGCCTCTCGTGCTGCAACGCGGGAGTGAGAAGAGGGGACTCGTGGAACGAATCGGTAAAGAGATTCGAACGATGGAAATTTGTTACAAGGACTCCATCGTTCCATCCACTTCCGGTACCGTTGTCGAAGGAAAAAATTGGTAAAGCACATTAGGAAAGTATTTTTTTGGGGGGGAACGGCTTTTGTGAATTGGTTTCTATTTCACTTATCGCCAGGTATCCCTATGAAAAAATTTCACGTTTGGCACGCACCTGCGTCCTCGTACATAAATCAATTAGTCAGCTTGTTAGGTGCTTACCACGCCGCTTTTTACTGTCTCAGTATACAATGGCCGTTTACACGTAGCATGTGGTCAGAGCGATTTTCCTGTATGCATTTCGCCCGATTAAAACGAACGTTTCCGCTGAATTGATACGGATTTTAATTAATCGTGATGACCTTTTCACCGATACCGTGCGTATTACACGTTGACAATCCACCAAGCATTCCGAATACGAACAATCAAGGGAACGAAATTCGAATTTCCTCCAATCACGTAACGATAAATGAGATATTAAGCGGAGGAAAAATATTTTATTATTTAAATACCATATTGTTAATATTGTCTTTCTCGTCCCCGCAGTGTGCAATTTCATTCTGCAAAACCCATCGATGACCGTGGCATCCCGTACACAAACGATCGACAAATATTTATCTTGCAAACGAGCACGAATACCGACATCGACACGTACGCTCGTCCAAGGTCCGCGTGCACGTGCCGTCAAGAGGTCAAACAAAGCGCGCTTGTTTCGTTTTCCACTCCTGTCAGTCGATTATTGTTTACTTCGACTTCTTCCAATTCGCCTGCGAATGCAACGCGCTCCCTCCGAAACTGCGGCTCGTAAATCCTTCGTGTCCTCGTCGTGGAAGAAGGGTCCGGTAGGTCGGGAAATTTGAGAACTCTAGAATTCGAAGGGAAAAGACGAGGAGAGTGGAGAGGAAAGTGGGCGAATGACGCGAGACAATAGGAGAGGGCTCACAGGGGATGAAAAGGGTTGAAGGGGTTGTGAAAAAAGTAGATAGGGTCGAGAAAACTTCTCACTCTTCGTTCACGTGACGTGGATATGTCTTTTCTTTCTTCTCTCGGGATTTTTGGATGCATCGATCGTAAAGATCTCGTTCGACTTTCACGAGTGTCTTCGCGTCTTTCTCATCCTCTCCTAGACCGAAAGTTTATTCGTGAGACCGAGGTCCTGCGAAATCTGTATCGTAGTGAACAGAAACGAAAATATTTAATTAACAACCGTACGTCCTTCTTCTTTATTCGCAATCGTTTCGAAGTCGCTTGGCACGCGCAAAATCAGCCACTGAACCGATCCCGAGCGGAATAATAAAAAAGCGCGAAGATCGATCGGGCGTGGTTGCATGTTACAACCGGGGAAAGTAACATAGGCCGGCGCTCGTATATTTTGTTTAATGGTGGACGTGCTTCGGTGGGTGGATGAATGAACCAGCTCTTCTTCTTCGCCTTCTCGTCGTCGTACAGGATATTCTTCGTGAGTCGTAAAATAAATTTTCTAGCGACCTGGACTGATACTGATTTTTACCGGGACTTTTCAAACTCGAAGCCAGTGAAGCCAATGCGCGGGTGACAGGAACAAGATTGTACATCTCTCTCTCTCTCTCGCTCTCTCGTTTCTCTCTCTATCTCTTTCTCTTCCTCCCCATTTCTCTTGAGTACACGTGAGCTTCAATTAGCGTCCGTCAAAGGAAGGACAGGTAGAGAGAAATTTTCGCCCTTTCTGCTGTTCACCTCACCCTATCCTCCTCTCTCTCTCTCTCTCTCTCTCTCTCTCTCTCTCTGCCTCTTCGTTCTCTCGGCCACGCGAGAGCCAACGATGGATGTAACGCCGGGACACGCAATGTCTGACATTTACGTTGCGCAGGAGCGATGCATCGCGCTGTCATTTTCGCTTTCCCGCACGGTCGCCTCCCGCGTTCTCTCGTCGCTCGTTCGCGAGAGGACGTGGACAGCAGGGATGGCACGAGACTGCAGGAATGATTAGATTTTTATCGCGGTAACGTCGCAGTTAACTCGTTTCCACGTGACGGCGCGACGCCGACGCTCTGGAAACTTTTATTACGTCCCTGACCGAGCCACGCGCGTCAATTCTTCGTTGTCTTTGACAATTTTTAGAAATTCCCTCGAAGTTTCGCGCGAGGTAAAAAGGACGAACTTCGAATATCTCGAACATACAATATACGAAAAGTCTTGCCATCTATTGAAACAGGGTCACGCGAATGAGTAAATGCGAAAAGAGGAAATACGACGCGTGAGTACGGTGCACCCTGGTAATTTTCAGATTTGCCATCTTTCTTCGAGAATTCGTACATCGTGTTTGTTCAGTCGCCAGCTCGCCACTTTTTCCACCCGTCTCCTTGTATTTCGGGAAGGAAATTAACTGCTCCGCCTTTGACGGGATCAGTCTGGTTTATTATGGACTCCGAGATTATCTAACCGTTTGAGTGCCACGGGTCTTTGTCCACGGGTCAATCCAAAATTGCCAAGCGGCGCGATAGCGCTTGTCTCATTTCCTGTCAAAAAATGGCAAGCAGCTCGATCGCGCTGTTTTAGGTTAACTTACATGTGGTAAATCTTACTTCTTCTAGATTCAGTAGTATTCTAATATCTCATTGAGCGGGAGTAGGGACAAGGGGGATGTTTAATCATTGATTCTGATTCCAACAAATCTCATCGTAATGTCAAAATGCCCATAATACGCTGGTACTTTTAGACACAGAACAGAAGAAGCGCAATATCGCCACTCTGCACTCAAACGGTTAACGATCATGAACGATCGCACGCACATCTGAACGGTCTGAACTCTACAAGAGCATAGCAACGACTACTTGGTTCGACTCTCGTTTGTTATAAACGGAAGATAAGGGGAGTAAAGAGGGAGGATTCATCCTTACATCGGTCAAGGGCCACACTGCCTTATCCGCTGCATTGGTCACCGCTGTGACCGACTGTGTTTAGGTCGGAACAGTGTTCCTATAACTGCCTTACAGAGAAGCACCTTTCCTCGAGGACGGAAGCTCGCAATTCCTGTAGAACGTATCGTGTAACTCGATTGCTTTGTCTTCCAGCGTTCCTTACGTTAACGTTAGGTTCACATCTCCAGTAGTTTCGATCCAATCGGGCGGAGCGAACGACCATGCCCAGGACATAATGGAGGGTCTTATTCAGAGGACTCGCTAGCTCGGCCGGTCGCTCACTCGCTCGTAAATTCGCTCGATGTAACTCTCACCGCTGTCCTCCGTGAGTAAGCGCCCTCGCGGGATGAATTCGTCCCTCGGTGCCTCTCGCATCGTAACGACAGATATCTATGGGCGTGAGAGGGACAGAAGGAAGCAGGCGAGCCGAGCTGGAAGTGATATGATAAAGCGAGATTGCTTAATGAATATTTAGTGAGATTTCAGGTTCACCGATATGTGGTATATAGAGGAGCTCGCTCGGCCGTATAATTTAGAGACACTGTTTTTGCAGGGTTCACTGCGTAGCAGAAGTTACGTGTCGTCGAGAAAAAAAAATATTTCTCCGACGAGACAGGAAATTCAGAATTTCATGTCACCTAGCGGTTGGTATCTCTGTTACGCAGTCACGTGGCGTATCTCCTGTTACGTCCAATTAATGGATCTCCCGTTGCTTTGCTTTTCTCGTCGGTGTCTTTTAATTATCACCTCCCCTTTCTAATTAAAATCAAGGCTGCGTGTAACGGGGTTACCGTTCGCACAAAGCGCGTTAACGACAATGCTAGGAATCGGGGGAGAGTGGTGAAAGGTGGTGGTGAATGCCTGAATCCGGAGAATGTTCCGCTGTTATGAAAGAAAAATCTCAGCTTGCAGATTTTTACGTTTAATGAGGATTTGCGGCAGACGGGAGACACGTTGGGCATTGGGCGGGCTACAAGTTTTTTTCGCTGCTGCCTCGCCTCGAGGGAAAAATGCGTGGGGGTGTCCTAAATTCGGCGGAGTTCTCTGTTGCTTTTTCCCTCGATATACTCGATCTAGCGCGTAAGAGCGGGAAAACATTTGTGCAGAGAAATTGTAAATGGAAAAATTGCTTAGACGTAAAAGGGAAAATGCGACTTTCGATTAAAGATCGCGGTTTCTGCAGTTGACAAAAATTCATCGGTGGTTTAGACAGTGGATAATTTTAATGGGCATTAGGCGGACAATTACTGTAACGTGTTTTTCCTTTCTTAGTATTCGGAAGTTCGTTGCACGTTTGCCAGTACTCGCACGAGAATACAAGCACTCCTACTCTCCGCGCGTATTGGAGACTCTTATCGTAAATTCGGATAAGGAACCGAAGAAGCCACGCTACCGAACTCTGTTTATCGAGTAAACTGGTTCGCAAAAGTCTCGCGAAAAGTCTCACACCCCGAGTATGCTGATGCCGTGGAATTTACGGTTATCCCTTTGGTTTCCGTCGTCGGATACAAACGCATTCTTTGCTTCTTCCTCTCTTCCAAACCTCTCTTTGCTCTCAAGCCAGGTGTAAATCCGCGCAAAGGATGTTCCCAAGTTATTCTCTTTACAGGAGCCAGCTTCGCGAACACGTTCGTATCGTCTGAAAGCTCGAGTCCTATTCCGTAAACAATTTTCTTCCGCCCTGAAAATTTCTACCTCGCTCTTTACCTGCGCTTTACCGTTTTTTCGCAGGAAGCACTTTCAGATTATTCAGTAAGTGGGAAAGCGCGAACTGTCGTCGTGAAAAGTTTGCAACGTTTGCGAAATCTCTTGTTTTCTCGTCCCTTTCGAGTCTCTACTGCCACGATTAACATAAATTCCGTATCCAGTGGCCCCGTCATCTTTCAGGCAAATTCGTCGCGAGCAAACATCCTGCCGAACGGTCCATCGGGAATAAGAAGGAACGCTCGTTGCCGTTTCTCGCAGTTTCAGCGGCGCATTGTAACTTTCTCGTAGAAACGGTGCAAGTAACGATACACACCTGCGAGAATATCGATCGTTTACGCGGTAAGCGCGTCGGAGAGTAAAATTAATGCGCCACGGGATTGTACGGGATGAGAACGCACCGAGGGTTTAGGATTACGCGAGAAAAGTTTCTTCTCGTCGAACGCGGAAAGATATGCGAAGAGAAGAGTCAGTGGTCACGTGGGTCAATGAAAAAAAATAATTGTCGAGCGTATAGAATTTTATAATTTTCCTTGAATGTTTTCCTTTCTATTTTGTTTAATGTAAGTTTTATATTATTTAACCCTTTGAGCGCTATGGACGCATATATGCGTCTGGCGAAAGCCATCGGTGCGGACTAACAATAAGAACGCATATATACGTTTACTCTATGTTATTGGTATGGACTGAAGGCGCATATATGTATGCGTCTGTCGATTTTTCCGATCACGTACATAGAAGTATTACAGTTACTTTTGTGTGAGATGAATACAAGTGCATTCCTTAGTAACAGCATTGACACTTTGACTGCCACGCTGATTTTCCATGGATTGCCCGTGGCGCCACACTTTGCACTTTGTGTGTGTGTTTTTTTTTTGTTAATACATCTTTGCAGTGCTGTAAATTGCGGTTAGTATAATCATTTTTTTTATGATTTTTCTAGACGTCACCGATGACCACCGCCACGTCAAAGAAAACACAAATTGCGGTCACATATGACCATCATGGCAGTCAAAGTGTTAATTATTTAATCTCGTGCAAAAGGATTACTATAACTTATTACTGTGTACCTACGCATTGAATAGTTAATCAACGGAGTTCAGTCTAGTGAAAAAGCATTCCGTCCACGGCGATCGTCAGCGCTAGCCGCACGGCGCACAGTGGTTCGAAACGGAAAAAAATTCGCGCATTTAAATATTAATTGAATAAATACTGTAATTGTATTAATGTTTTGTCATTTATTACGTTAAAAATAGAGTTTCGAACCACCGTGCGCCGTCCGTACGAACTGCATAGGCTCCGAGTATTCAGCACTCAAGGAGTTAAGTTCCATCGGTACAGCCTGGCCAAGCCATGAACATCGAATCTGTAAGGCACTCTTTGTCTTACGATTAACACTCTCCTTCCGAAGGTTCGTCAATAAAAAACATTTGTAGACCCTAGGATTCCCCGCAATTGGAGATTGTCACAGATTTATCGACGTGACCAGGTGCGTGCCTTTACTAGTCGTTTCCTTCGCTCAGAGGGAGTAGACCAGAGAGTGGTTTAGTGAACGCGCGGGAAACACACCAGCCGCACCTCCTTCCCTATTTCTCGCTATAGACCTCCTCCTCGGTCCTCCGAGATGCAAATTGGAAATGGAAGATAGCCAAGCCGAATCGAAGAGAAACAAAACGTGTCCACGTCGACTAAACTCCTCGAGGATTCTTCCTCGTCCGGTCACATCTCGATTCTTCTACTTTTCCAGTCCGCGCGTGTGGGTAGGTCTGAGAAATTCCACGCTCCAGAGGGTAAAGTGCGAGGCGCTGAGAGAAAGGAGAAGCAAAGTGCGAGGGCGACAGCGAGCCATTTTTCTCCTTTATGACTCTTTCTTCTCGTGAAGCATCTCTGCCACTCGCCTGGCCACCTCTCGCACCGTCTCGGTGCGTAAACGCGAGATAAAGATAGCCGTGGAAGCCAAGAAAGAATATGTTTCTTCCTTCTATTGATTTCTCCGACGATGTGCCCTCACCGGCTACTCAGCACGTTCGCGTACTCGAGCGCGGTGCTGAGGAGAAATGATGCACGTTGTCGGTAAGTTGTTAGGAAGAGTCACCGAGAGGAGAGAAAAGATAATTTAGTGATGCCTTCGGCAGACAAGAGTCCCGTAATTTTATGAACTTCTCACAGTTATGATTACGAGCGTGTGTGTCCCGGGGCACAGTACCACTGTGGATTTTTTAGGCACGACCATTAAGGGAATGACTTATGCAATCGCCATCCTGAAAACCGTTCGTGTGTGTGTGTGTGTGTGTGTGTGTGCATCCCCGATTTCGGAAAAACGGCTGAACCGATCGAGACGAAATTTGGCACAAAAATCAAGTACATTACTGTGAGTTCACAATAAGGTTTGTGAGCCGCCATCTTGAACTGATACAAAATGGCGGCAAATTCAAATATCGAAAAAATTCATATCTTTGGTACTATTCATTGGATCCCGATAAAATTTTACACATATGTACGTGTACACGTATACAATGACAATTTCTGGAAATTTTCAAATTTTTTGATTGGCCGAATAAAAAATGGCGGCTAATTCAAATCTTTAGTCCAATATTCCGGCAAAACGACTGAACGGATCCGAACAAAATGTGGCATGTACATCGAGTATATACCCATTTGGTGCCACGAAATTTTATGTACCGCCATCTTCAACCGTTTCAAAATTATGGGAAATTCAAGTATGGAAACGTGAGTTACGCGGTCGTGCCTATGGCAGGAAGCGAAGCTTTTCTGCACCCAGTAAGGTAAGGCGAGCGCGAAGCACGAGCACCCGGCGATCGTGCCGAACACTAACCACCACTAGTTTAGGAGTGTAATCTTTGCGTTAGCGCGCCACTTAGGCTTGCTTATTGTGAAAAGCACTTCACGATAGTTTATATCCTTGGTGATACCGCGGCGCTGAGTGATGGGTCGTTACTCCTTTTCGTCCGAGCCGCGAACGTGTAACGCGTAACTTACGATATGCATCGAGTACCACACGCAATGATCAATCACGCGCTTTCCACGATTCACGATATATTATACACGTTAGCCGAATTCAAAGATTCGATTTTGCTACGTTTCGCGATAAAATTCATATTGAATTATTCGCACGATCGTACGGAAAGCATACCAATGCGTATATTTTTCCATACGTGAAACGACGAGCGAATAAATGCCCGGCTGAACGTATTTTTACTTGGAATTCTACTTTTTTCACGATTTCACTGAATGTCACGTTCGACGCGCGAGCAGGGATTTTTTTCGAAGGCAATCCAAAGGGAGTTGCGCTTTTCGTTTTGCCGCGACGAAAAAGAGGCAGCCATTCGTATTTTTCTTTTTCCGTCAACCCCCTGCATCGACGGTAACGCGATTCAGACAACACCGAAGGGAAAGTTTTCGTTCCAGCCGCCGCCGGTATCGAAAAAATTCCAAACGAGATAGAACGACCATGCCATCGTCGTCCTCGTTGTCCACGTCGTTGTAACCGTTTGCACGACTGGAATGGAGTTTTTCGAATTTAGATATCAGCTCACCGTGCAAAGTTTTGCTCCGCTGTTAAAGGGGCAAGAGGCATACGAGGATTAAAAGGATTCTCACAATTTCTGTTTAAACATCATCGGATATCGTTGGATTAGCAATTAGATTAGAAATCTCGTGCTGCGAACCACTCAAACTTGGAACTAGTAAATCGCTCGTAAAATGGTTATCGACAATCCCATCAGTTCTCTCGATTGCGAATTGCAAATTAGTCGTTAGAGAAAAAAGGTCTCTGGCGAGAAAATGGAATTTCACGCCCGTGCATGCTCCCGAAATTGTGGAAAAAGAGAGAATGGCATGAAATCGTAGAGAGAGAGACACAGAGAGAGAGAGAGAGAGGAAGAGAGAGACGGAAGGTTGTCCCTTTGTGGAAGTCGCACTTTTTGTTGGCGCGGGAATAACAATTGCGAAACCCATACCCAATGCTCTCGCGGTTAGCGAACAATCCGTGTAAAAGTGCAAGAGGACGAGCGTCCAGCGAATTCACAGGATGACTGAACTATCGTGCGTTCTCCGAAAACGCAGAAAAATAGCGAACGCGCTATGTAGTGAATTCGTGGTACTTGATTCACCCGAAAGAATCCAACGACCGATCTGGTTCACGAAAAATGTTAATTAGCAAAAACAAATTAAATCTCAGGACCACCATCTGCCTCGAAAAAGGAAGAGCGATAAGCAAAATAAAAAGGTGAGATTCTATCGAGCGGATAAATTTCAGACACAGTGGAAAGGGAACGGAACGGAAAATTGGAAAGTGACATTTCGAAGGTGAACCACGACGATAAACAACGCGTGCCATGCCGATAATAGAAACGAATAGAAAGGATTTCAGCGGCGGAAAATTCAAGAGGCAGAAAAGTACCAAGAAACACGCGCGGTAAAGGGAACAATGACTTTCGGCCTCGTTAGAAAGGGATATCGCAAAACTCATGAGCGACGAATATTGTTTCGAAGCTTTAGAATTCATCTCGAACAAAGATTTCGTTCTTTTGTCAAATTCGTGGAAACGCCAACGCATTTCGCCTTCCTGTGCGCGCTGCCATGACCCCTGCGCGAATGAAATTCGCATCAGCAGACGAGGAGCTTCCGGTTCGCTCGCGACGGCGAATGAATAATGACATTTCCACGCTAACTTTTAACGATGTTTCTTCTCGACACGGTTTTCGTGTCGCCAAATGCGCTTTCAAAGTGAGATTTCGACGCTTGCCAGTTCGATTCCGATCCGGCGTTCGCCAACATTAATCTTCACGCTTGGTAGATCGTACGAGAGGATGAAGGAAAAAAAAAGAATCTCAAAATTTCACCAAGTCCACGAGCTCACGAGGAGTCTGCTTCTTGGCACACTCATAAATCAAGGCAATTCGAGAACGCTGGTATCGGGGAACAGAAAGTCTCTCGTAAAATTTTCTTCGAGCTTTCGCGAGACCAATCGCATTCGGAGCAGCTAAAGACCGAATCTCGCATCGTAAATCATCAGGTTCACTGTTACGTAACCTCAACAAAGCGCCGATCTTACGCTTCCATTCTCTTTCTCCGTTCTCCAATATTTGTGGGAGGAACCGCGCGCGCGACACTCTCGGCCACCCTTTTTGCCTCTCGCGCGCTTCTCGCACAGCTGTGCGAGATGGGAGCGTGCGTGTGCCGAGGACCAATCAAGTGGTGAATGGTCGCGGCGCGTGTTGGTGATAAAGGAAAATGAACGAGAGGACACCCGTCTCTCGAACTCACCGCGGTGCTGGCTCGAAACTCGTGACTGGCGGAGGGGAAGGGTCAAAGTGTGAAAGTGAAAGAACAATGGAGGCCAAGGAGGGAGGAAATACGCAAAAGAGAGGAGGAGGAGCAAGGTGGAGGGCAAAGGACGAAACGGAAGAATGATCCGAGCTCTTGCTCCTGCGCGGCTGTATTTTTATCAACATTACCTCTGCCATCTTTTTTTTTCCAAGTTGGTAATTAAAAGACACGTGGAACGGGAAGCTTAACGCGCTTCTCACGAGGACCAGGACCGTGTATCACTTCCCGGTGGAGAAGAGAAACGAATGTGCGCCGGGTCAGAGGCGCATCTGTCCGTAGGCCGAGAAGATTCCTCCGAGGGTCATCGCCGCGTCGTAATTCTCTCGCCTTAACTCGGATTTCCTCGTCTTTGAATTCTCCATCTTGTCGCATTCCCAAAAATTATTAACATCTCGGTTAAACGGAAGCGACCCAATTCCATTGGCCCGTCGAAGCTTCCAAGCTGCTGGCTCTCTACTTGACGAAAATAAATCCCGATTTGTCGAAGGGCGCACTTCCAAGAATATCGCGTTTCACAAAACCACTTCCGCAGCGATGGTGGACACGAGAAGCTTTTAAGAGGAAGGCGAAAGCACGAGAGCCCATCATCGCAAAGCGTTAACCTGGTAAGTCCATCGGGTCAATTGTGTAAGATACTTTCGAGATACGAGCCGCGCGGCGTCGATGCCAATTATCTTTTCTGTCATCCTCGTAAGCTTATTTCGCCGCAGCGAAACGCGGGCGTCCGTTAATTTCCTCTTCTCTCGTACTCAATGCGCTCGATCTAACTTTATCTACTTGGATCTGTTTCACCTCCAGGTATCGTCTTCGTCTCTTGGCGAACGATTAAGTAGGTTTATATAATCGAGTCTACTTATCCCCCGTCACTTCGGCTCGCGCAACGCCTGCGAAACGAATTTAGCGCGGGGAAGCTGGAAAACACGTTTCTCCGAGGAAAGGAGCTTTAGTTTATTCGCTATTGGACACCGCGGGACTCTCCGCCAGAGTACCAAGCCGTAAAGTTCGTCTCTCTCTTTATTTCCTTCACGCTCTTTCCTTCTTTCAACTTTCACCCTCTTTCCTTTCGTCTCCCCTTCACTTTTCCATCCCCTTCGCCAATTTCTTCTTCGCTCCTCCCGGTCCTGCAACTTGCCCCAACGAGATTAAATTATTTCGCGGCTCTACAAACTGGTCTGCTCTCGTGGAGCGAGGAAGGGTGTCCAGTTGGCAGGGGAGCGTTTTAAACGGCCGGTCCTCGGGGTGCCTTCATTTTCGCTAATCCACCGTTTCCGTGCCATTCGGGCAACGTGTAATCTTTGGCGCCCACTCGTGAGACGCTCGTGAGACTGCGCGTGAGCCTCCAGCGACGTGGTGAAATTTCTTTCTCGCGTAGGTCTCGTCGAATCGCTTTAACGAAACCCCGTAGACGGATCTTCCGTCTCGTTGATTTTCTTTTTTTGCTTCCGTCTTCCTCCTCCGCTACTGTATTTTCATGACAGACGACATTTACGCGAAGAAAAACCAATGGGAGGAAGGGGTCGAATCTTCCGCTCGCGGAACGCGATGGAGAAATTAATTTTCCGAGCAATCGAGTTAACGGCCCTTGTTAAAGAGAATCGATGGACCGCTCGAACAGAGGGACTAATCGGTAGATGTTGAACCTTGGGTAAGGAGAGTGGTCGTAGATGTTCTTTGACGTCAAAGATTTCGACGCGTGGGTTGCTGCATGCAGAAATTTTGCACGGAGACGGAGACGTCGGATCACAAAGATGAAATTGTTGGGATAAAATTGTTTTCCGACACGATAATTCCAGATAATACTCCGAAAAAGGTTTTATTACGCGAAATGTCATGGCGCGTCTTTGCCGTAATAAAAGCCTCGAGAAATCTTCACAATGAAATTAAAACCGTTCCAATTATCTCTCTCGTAACGACAATCGCGAACCTTTTCCTACGGATCATTTCCCTCTTCTTTTCTCCTCGTTCCTTGCTCCAGGCCGTTTCTTCCCCCTTTCACCCATTTGCGCTGTCCCCTCTTCGTTATCTTCCTCTCTCTTAATCGTAAAACTTCGCAGTTGGCTTTGCCGGTGACCCCAGCTGCAGCAACACTCGACATTTCGTTGACGCGGGACGCTTTTCGAATAAACGCGCGCAGCTTGCCTCGTCGAGACTCGACGGTGAAGCGGGTTAAGCGGACGGGAGCATTCAAAAATCAAATATCAACGACAATTGCGCGTTGACAATCGTATAAATAAATATTCGCAATAATTTCAACGACGGGGACTTCGAGCGGTGAAACGTTCACAGTGACACGTTGAATATTAAATCAGGACTGTTTCCGTCGTCGGTGACTTCCACGCCATTCGGATGGCAGGTCGCGGACGGAAGCCGTCGCCGAGCGACTTTCCACAAGCATTTATCTCGAATAAACGTTTCTCTCTCTTTGGAATTTAATGCTTTCCTAGAAAGAATTTAACTCGACCCGTCAAACTGCGAGACTCTTTTATATAACGTCCAAAAGTCGCAGGAAAATTTTCCGCCAACATCCCCATAGAGAATAGAATCTTTACGTCTCGTAAACTCTCTTCCTCCTCGAACTTAAATCCTCGAGCTTCCCGCCAGACTTTCGCTGACGCGCGGTCCTCAATTTACGCGCGAGCATCTTCAGAGCGGATTGAATCGCTTAAGTGTCCCCTTGTCTCGCTCACCTGATCACCCTCTCGTATCCTCCCGCGATATTTTCAGAAGGTGGGCGCACTTGCCAACTCGTCTTACCTCTTCATCTGCCACCGATACCGCAGCATCCAGTATCTTAGACAGGGTTAGAATGCAGGATGAAAATTAAATCCGTGGAATGCTCCGCGAGGATTGACGCGAGTTCATTAAGGGTGACCCCGTTGGACAAGAAACGTGCAGATCAATAAACGGGGGACACTCGAATAACCGGGTATCACGTGAGAATACTGCGGGAACTGGAATTTGCTGTAATCCTATCCCCAGAAAATACTGGCTGATCTAGCGTGTAATCCGAGGCGTAGTGATGTAACTACACGGAGACTATCGGTGAAGCAAAACTGCTTGGAGGAGTTGGAAAAAAGGACAGTGAGAGAGAGACAGTGAGAGAGAGAAAGAGAGAGAGAGAGAGACAAGGGGAATAAAAAGCAGCGGAAAGGGATGATTGGGATGGGAGAGGCACCAACGGAATTGTCACTCTGAAAATTTGATTTCGTCTGTCTCTCTCTCTCCCTCTCTCTTTCACACACACTCTTACGCATCTTCTCTCACCCCCTCCACCCCCCCATATCTCGTTTACATAGAAAGTACCCTTAGCTTTTGCCCGCGGTGCTACGCTTTCTCCCTGGTCGAAACCTCCAGGCTCCACGTCACGCTCGACGTGTAAAAGTATGCAAAGTATTGCAATTTGCCGAGGATGCTTCACTCTCCCCCTCTCTCTTCCTCTTACTCTTCTGGGCGAGTTTCGTAAGTGCAACGGACCTTCTCAATGGGATGCGCCAGGGGTGTTGGAGGAGAAGGCAAGGTGCTTCGTAAGAAGGGAATATAAGGTTTGGTAAGACGTTTAAAGGAGGCGAGGGTGCGCCCGGCATGCTGAAAATTTCGTACAAAAGCGCGAGCTTTACTCTCCCTTCGGGATTCTCTAGCTCGTAGTGGTTCCGGGACAAATCGCTTACGGCTAAGTGTTCCGCTGTTGTTTCATTCCCTGCTCGTTCCATTCGACAGAGACTCGAATGGTCCACTTGTATCGAGGGGCGATCGCCCACACTGTGGTAACGAGACGTGAGATTTTGTTCAAACGAAGAACCCAAAGGTACCTTAAAGTGTTATTTAAGAGATCCCATTTATTTTCGCGTAACAGATTAACGACACTTTGGTCATCGTAAAAATATCGAGACAGCTTCAATACCCGGACGTTAACACTTGGCCTGCGGGTAACGTACTTTTACGTTTTTCGTGGTTTGCCACTAGAGCGCGGCTCACGTACAAATATGTATTTAGTAGACTTGTGCTAGAGACCGGCTACCGTATAAATACGATGGGCATTGTATGTGTTGCCATGCAACGCATTGCATTGTTGCTTCCCAGAAGTTTTGTTTGTCGAGTAACTACGTCTTATATGTTTCACATGTACTTCTGCGGTATTCCGCTTCACATAGGAAAATACTTTGAGCGGTACCATACTGTGAAGAATTATTAAAGTCTTATTAGTGCTATTTGTACTTGTTTCGAAAATATATTTTTGAATACATAGTAAATCATTAAAATGTTACATACTCGGTACCTACCTCATATTTTTATAAATAATAAGAGATCAAACGCTCGTATCGCGTCCCATGCATAGCGCTCACCACGAAGGACACGCGTCAGCGTTTAGACGCCGCACATCGACGCAGCCGAGGAATGCGTCGACTCCTCTAGCTCGGACTCGCACCACACACCGCGCGCTTCTTGCCAATAGACTCGGCGGACTCGCACCACACGCCGCTCCTCCGCATGATCACCAAACCATTTCCAATAAAAGACCCACGATTTCAATCAATCATGCCTTTAGAGTATCAGACGTCGTAACGCTGTCACTCTGCTCCGTTCTTTCACACTGCTCATTGCAATTCGGGTAAGGACAGAGTCCCGTAACTCTACAGTACAGCACCGCGCAATAGTCGCTTTGCCACTTAGAATCGGGAAGGGTCCGCGGAGCACTTGACTCTCGAGAAGCGTAGACCACGGATTGGTTACGTGTAGACTCAACCGCGTAGAACCTATAAACTCTTTGCCAGCCCACGCAAGAGCCTGGAGCTGTAGTGTTAAGTATATTCTAATAGTAAATTTACGTCGCGAACGCGTAAACGTGTCTCCTCCGCGGCGAGTTAGTTTTAAAGCGAAACAACCATTGTAAACCGCGGAACGGAATTATACATTCTTGTAATTGAATCGATCGCCCCCAGTCATATTGTACTCCTGGGTTGCGATCTCTCTTGTATTCACCATCTTATTCAATATATGATTTCAATATTAGTTAATCTCGAAATCCTAGTGGGGTTCTGAATTAACAACCATTTGAACCTTTCCAATTGGAATAACTAACAACGAAGGATTGCGCTCAACCGCTCGGGTTCGATCTGACGTTTCAATCAATCTGTTACTAGACTTCTTCCATCCTGACTCTCTACGTAACAAAAAATCGTCTATTTTTGTGATTTCGTAGAAATATCGTTTGTCTTGTCAAAATAATTATAGACTATATGTTTATGTGTAATATAAAAAAAGTTTCCTTGAGAAAAACGAAGTAGTTTTCGATTTACCGCGTTTCTATTGAATGACCACACTCCCGCGATGTTCACGAAACAACGCTGCACGCGTAAGTCCGCGGCGAAGTGTACCCGCGTGCCAAGTGTTAAATGCAGAGAAACGAACAGATAAGCACAGATGGGCTTATAATTTCGCTGAGATTCGTCAAGGTACATAGGAATAATGAGAATGTTAGTCAGAAAGTTTTCTATCCAGGGTCTCGTGTCGGAAAAAGTGCAAGTGCATTTTTGAGTAAGCCGACACGGTAAATGGGGTGTTTGGGTGAATCGCGCTTGTTACAGTTTTAGATTAACTTCGAGCCCAGGGACCCGAGCGAGTTCCTCTGCATTAAGTGGGTTAACACGAATACGGGAACGCTCGAGTAAATGTTCGTTCTTGCTTCAGCGCGCGTGTGCTCACCATGACTTAATTGTGGTGCAACTTGCGTGCGAGCTAGACCATGTAAGACAACGCGCGTCCTTTAATCGCTGATTAATTGCTCCATCGGATGTCACGTCGAATTCGAGTCCTTTCGGGGAGAGAAGTAATCGTGGATTAGATGGCGCAGCTTCCGCGGATTAGAAATACGACAGGCTGCTTTCCATTCCGTCCCCTTTTGTCTTTCCCTCGTACCGCGAGCTTTATCGGTCGAAGGGATTTTTACGATTGCAGCTGCTCTCGTTTTTCCACGTCGAGTCGAGGGAAGAAATATTTTCACGAAATTCGTAATGATGGGCAGGACGATTGTATCGATAATGATACCAATTTTAACAATATGGATACCGTGCAAACTGGCACGGGCTTAAATTAATTGTTACCGCCTTTAATAATGGTTCAGGCTCGATAATTAAATTGACAGGTGGTGCATGGCAAGTTGAGAAAAAAAATTAAAATTTTCCGATCGATCCAGCAAGCAGCACCGATTGTAGCAACCCTGGAACGAATGGTCTCATAATACAATCAGCTGTCGTGCATTTTTACGAACGACAGGCTCGTTCTCATTTTGCCCTCTTTTCGCTACTCTCCCATTCCGTGCACACGTGGAACGTCTCTCGTTCCTTTTATTCCTCCGACCATGCCGATGTCATTCAACGAGGCGGAAAAGGGATGGCTGAGGAGAAGGTATTGCTCTACGCGTAGTTTACAGCGTCGAAACTTTTTCCCGTGCGTTTTTTCTCCCTCACGAAGAGTTATAGAAACGTGGCCGTATTATCTTAAAAGGCACCGGGAAAATTTTATTTTACAAACGAAGTAAAGGTAGAAAAATAAGCTGTGAAATTGGACAGATGTTTTCGATGACTGCGACAGATTCGTCGGAAAACAACCTGGCCAGGGAAAACTGAGAAAACCCTTAAGAAAAACAAGAGTCTCGGTGCGGTTAAGATGAAATCCTCTCTCAGAATGGAGCGTATTTTCGCAGTCGTGGACGCTCTCGAAGGTTGGAAGAGACACTCGAGGTGTCCTTTCTTCGTTTCGTCCCGTTTAACGTGCCACCACAGTCGAAATGCTCAATCACGAGTAAGCCGAGCAATTACAGAAAACATTTTCCGTCCATTCGTTCCACGCATTAGCGAGAATATCCCTGTATCTTTAATTTTCGCAGCAAATTTTCCAATTAACGCGTTCGCTACGACAGAAATTCCAATTCATTCGTCCCCATCGTCTCCGCGCGAGAGAAAATTGCTTCCACATTCTTCCACACTCTTACGTTTCCCTTATTCGATTCGTTCTACTCTCAGTTCGCGCACGTATCGCCATATCAATAAACTTCCGTCTCCGAATGCGGAACAATACAAGAGCGCGCAATAATGGAGTTTCAAAGTCAAATTTCAATCTTCCCTCTGAGGTGACGCGATGCGACCGACGAGCGTAGAGCTGAAAAGCGCAGTTGAATAAATGCACTTGCTGAAGGAGTTCGTTGAAATGACCGAGGAAGGAAGAGGTGAATTAAAATGTAAAACGAGATGAATAACCGCGAGCATTGTTCGAGGTAAGAATAGCAGAAGGAGGAAGGAATGGAGACGAGGGAAAACGGTCGCGCGACCATGCCTCGTAGTCGTTCGATTAATCGATTAAGTTGTTAACCGAGAGCGCCGTTTAATTCTGCCTCACTATCGTATATCTCATATCCCCCAAGAGGCGGAGTCCGAGGTGTTTGCCGTTATCGTAGAAGTTAATTAACGTTACAGGCTTAATTTCAATGCCCGTCGTTGCAAATAGCTTCGACAGTATCGCGTACTCCTATATCTATTACCGCTACTTTTGCAGGAGAAAAAGTGCACCTAATCGATTCACCTTAAACAAAAAAAAAGAAGAGAAAGATTGTCACATCTTTCCAATCATCGTTTCGTGATCCTTGCTAATTTAACTATTCGAGTGCCACTGGCTCCTTAATGGGCGTTCTGAAGTGCCTTTCCATCTCGTTAATTGCGTGATACGAAATTCTTATCGCCTCGTACCGGCAGAGATTAGAAGATACGTCAGTGCCTTATTTTTATCAAATAATCAGCTATGATATGTATGTTACCTCACTTCCTGTCACGAGTTTCTGAATGGCTGCGGGTGTACGTTATTGGCCGTGCTGTTTCTTTAAGCCCATCGTCCATTAGGTCAATTTCGCAGCGCGGCGCACAGTAGGCAAAATGCCCGATCTCTAGCTGTGCAAAAGTACAACTTCAGGTAGTAAAATTTTAATTTTTTCTAATACAGATGTAGTCACTAATTACAGCAACGACAATAAAAGTACCCAGTGGGCCTTAGATAAGAATCGACATCCCAGCAAGTACGAAATTCTATACTGCCGATATTTCGAAAATGCGTTTGTTTTATTATAATGTATGAAAGCCAGGTTGCTTTTCTCAAATGTTCCATTTCTTCCAAATGTTTTCAGGATAGTTTTCACTACAGATTCTCTATCGATGAATTTTTATACTTTCACGTTGTACTGGACTAAAACTGTAAATTCACGTTGATATATGCTATTATTGATATGACAGAGCATGGTTTAAACCTATTATCCGATCGGTATTAAACAATGACTTTCTGGACTTTTGTCTAATCTACTTCTGCCGGTTTTCCGATGTTTTCGTGTGTCAGTGGTTATTTTTATAATTCCTGATTCTGACCAGCTGATGCAGTGGCAATTGTTCGCGGCCAGCCGCCAGGCGGTGCGTCACGTCACGTCAAATGAGATAATGAACTTCAGTTCATTATTGGCTGAAGATAAAAAAGCATAGAAAGTCGGGTATATGAAGGCGAGCATTCGCACGGATATAACCATTCGTTTCACAAACGTTTAACAGTAAGACAGTAACGCGCGTGTTAAAAGTAATTGATTTCGCCTGCTTCCCGTAAAACACTATCGTCTTAGGTCTTTGCTAGTGTGCCGGAAGAAGTAGCGGCGATGGTGAACTTGCTTGTGGAGAGCTTGCTGGCCATTGTAGCCATCGTATTGGCCACGTATTACTTCGCCTTCAGAGGTTTGAATTTCTTCAAGGAGCGAGACGTCTGCCATATTAAACCATGGCCCATCTTTGGCAATATGGGGCCTGTAATGTTCCGCCGACTGGCATTCGGCCATCTGTTTAAGAAAATCTATGACATAAACTCAGAGGCCAAATACGTGGGTTTCTTTGACTTTATGACTCCCACTCTCGTAATCCGCGACATCGAACTGATCAAGTCTATCGCCACGAAAAACTTCGATAATTTCGTGAACCACCGCACTGTCGTCGACGAGGTTCAAGACCCTCTGTTCGGCAAAAATCTATTTGGACTTCGAGACGCAAAGTGGAGAACAAGCAGGAGCATGTTGACCCCGGCTTTCACGTCTAGCAAATTGAAGGGTATGTTTAAATTGATGTCTAACTGCGCATCTCAATTCTCGGATACTCTTTCAAAGTTACCCCCGGAAAGGAGGACGAACATGGACCTTAAGGATGCCGTCACCAGATTCACCAGCGATGTAATAGCTACCTGTGCGTTCGGGCTCGGCATAAACTCCATGCAGGATCCTAACAATGAATTCTACCACATGGGCACCAAACTCACAGCTTTCGATGGTATACGTTCCTTGAAGTTCTTCCTTGTTCGAAGCTTTCCCGACTTAACTTCGAAATTAGGCATATTAATCCTGGAGAAGAAGGTTAGGTATTTCTTTAAAAATCTGGTGGCGGAGACGATTCGCAGTAGAGAGGAGAAAGGAATTCATCGTCCCGACATGTTACAACTTATGATGGAGGCAAAGGATAAGCAGAGCGGGGGAAGATCTATGTCAATCGATGACATGACAGCCCACGCGTTCACCTTTTTCTTCGGTGGCTTCGATAGTAGTGCTCGATTAATGTGCTTCGTCGCTGAAATGGTCGCTGTAAATCCGGACGTGCAGGAGAAGCTGAGGAACGAGGTGGACAGTGTCTTGCAAGAAACCAAAGGAGATATTACGTATGAGGCACTCGCTAGAATGGAATATTTAGACGCAGTGGTGAACGAGACGCTTAGGATGTATCCCGTGGCGATAGCGACCGACAGAGTGTGCACCCAGAGTTTCGAGTTGCCACCAGCCCTACCCGGAGGTAAACCACTCACGGTTGAAAAAGGCTGGTGTGTCTGGTTCCCGATCTACGCCCTGCACCATGATCCCAAATACTTCGAAAATCCTGAAGTATTTGATCCGGATCGTTTCTATGGTGATAATAAGAAGAATTTGTATAACGAGGCATACCTGCCTTTTGGATTGGGTCCAAGGATGTGCATCGGCAATAGGTTCGCATTATTGGAAGCAAAGATTCTTACATTGTACCTGGTAGCTCGGTGTGATTTGACGCCTAGTGCTAAGACCTCGATACCCTTGCAACTAAATAGAAAAGGGCTGAGCATGATGCCTGAGAACGGATTTTGGCTGACGATACGACCAAGGAGTAATCCTTCTCCCTTCCTTCCCGTAATTAGTGACGCGACGAGCGACGGGATGACAACGTTCTGAAAAAATTGTAATACTATTGTTACTAGTTAGAATTTGCGAGAATAATTTATTTCCTCTCGCAAGATTTACATGTCACTAGTTATTTCCGCTTCTAGGAGAATGTGACGCACTTGAGTCTGAATAGCCTTTGAAATAATTTACAAGCTAATTTATCAAGACTGATTGACTACGAATTAGAAGGAATATAAGAATAAGTATGAATATATTCTGCCGGCCTCACTTAAAAGATGTCTTTGTGTGAGAAATTTGCTACGAATGAGTGCTTAACGCAAAATACATGTTAGACTGCAGCTATAGGTTGTAATATGTTCGTGTTCTATAAATCATATTTATTTTAGAAATTTAGAACTCGAGGTGAATACCAGTGCGTACTATACATATAAATTCTATTCACATCACTTAGGCATGTGAATTCGATTGTGTTCGGTAATGCAGGCTTATATTGTACAATAACATTAGGTACATAATTTACGGGAACATTTTTGCGAATGTTTAGTTTTTTTGCACTAGTATGAGGCACAACGTGGTTCGTTTAAATACTGTAGAAGTGTGTGAATACAGAACTTTAAGTGTGTATATTTCTTGACTGTCAATTTTTACTAGGTGTATAGAAACTTTCGTGACTCACTGTACGTAAATTGCAAAACATTAACGTTCCACAATTGTAACTAGGGGGCAGAGCCCCCTGCGCTTTCGCTTCGCTCAAGCGCCAACCCCCTCAAGATCGCCTTTACTCGCGCTTCGCGCTCGCCCACGAATTTCAAAAAGTTTCGAAATTGTGCAAAATTCAAGTATTTAGATATTAAACTATGCTACAGAGTCCTCTGCGCTTTCGCTTCGCTCAAGCGCCATACAGGGTCGTTGGGTGCTCGCGCTTCGCGCTCCCCCACGAAATGCAGCATTTCTGCAATAGGCCCAAGTGATCAAAACCGGACAATTAAATGCATCCGAACCAAAATTTGACATGTACATAGAGTATATACACCTTTGCTGCGGTGAAACTTTATGCATGGTTATGTTCAACCATTCAGAAATTGCGACAAATTGAAATCTTTAATCCAGTATTCCGGCGAAACGCTTGCGCGGATTCAAAAAAAAATTGCAATGTAGTTTAAAAATATACCCATTTGGTGCCACGAAACTTTATGATCATCTTCAACCGTTTCGAAATTACGGGATTTTCAAACTATAATTATAAAATAGTGAATTAAAGATTTGAAACTGGCACCATTTCGAAATGGTTGAAGATGCCCATACACAATGTTTCGTGGCACGCGTAGGCGAACCGATTATCAATCGATTAAAGGGTAACCACCTATATTCTAGACTCCTCTCTCAGGCCCTTCCAATGTTAAACGACTTTACTCACGATGCCCTTTCATCCCGCGTGGCTTTCACCGCTCGCGCGCGCGCAAGTGCGATCGGATTACTGCGGAGTCTGTATGCATGGCGTGCCCGGAGCCTCCGCAATTTACATAGCGAAGTGACTATTACAGCGCGTATTCGTCGGGCACTCGGGAGGATCAGGAGGAGGAGGAGGAGGAGGAAGAGGAGGAAGAAAAGGAAGCCGAGCTGGGCACGCGTGAGCTTTCGACTCGCGCGCCACTGGATTAACGTTATTACTGAGAGGTCTATTAAATGTTGCGATTAACTGTTTACTATCGTAGTAAGCCTTGCTAGGCGAATAGAACTAGCCTCTCTTACTCAGAATATTATCGTCGTAATTTGCTACGAGGTTCATTAAATCGCTGGCGGGTAGATCTACTTGGGATGAAAAGCAGAGATGTTTTTTGTGAATAATTTATTCATCGTTTACGAAGCACAACTTTATTTTCTTATGCAGAATAGAATATCACTGGTAAGGAAATTCTCTCATTTCTGTTAAGATAATTTCTAATGATTTTTTCTATTCGATAAAATTTTTACACTCCGTCTTTTACGCTTCTGAGCTCACTTGGGAAAGCTCGCAGAGACGTTTAACGAGGATAGGAACGTTGCAACGTGAGCTCGGTAAATGCATGTGTACGGACAGTAATGTGTTTGATCGGCAAACATGAGGTAGATGCGTTCCAAGTGGCCGCTCCTGCTCTCTCTCTCTCTTTCTCTCTCTTTCTCTCTCTCTCTCTCTCTCTCTCTCTCTCTCTCGATCTGAAACTCCGGCTCGACTTTTCTTCATTTTACTCCTCATTTCTCTTTTTTCTCTTCACCGACGCGCATCCGCTAATTTTCGTATACGCCAGGGCGAAGCTCGCGCGCGCTTCATTTTCTTCGCACTTCCTGCAAGCAGACGGGAAGTTGATATTATTGTAATATTTGATGCTCGCTGCATCGCTTCGATAAACAATGCACGAGTATACTTCAGTACCAGTAGAGTTTCCAGTTCGAAGAGAAACTCCATTCGGAGGAAATAACATGTGAAACTAGCGGTGGGGCGCGTAAAACGCCTTCGTGCTTTGAATATATAGGACTCTGGCGCGGTAATATTAATGCAGTAGATCGGATCCCCCGGAATGAAGTTCGAAACAAACACTTGGGAGCGGCTCCTATTGAATGGAGCAGTTCCATCTGCTCGTCAAACGTGATCGAGCGTAATTTGATTCACAGTTTCGGCAACATCGGCGTTGCCATTGTTTCACGAGGCACTTGCAGATCTACAAACGTGCTTATTTGCACGAGAGACATTAACCACGGTAATTTTGAGGAATGTAAGCAACGTGTACATTTGAGAACTTCTGAAACGGCTTCCGAATCTCTGCGACTATTAGTCTCGGAAGAAACTCGAGAGCGATAGCTCTTGGAATTTTATGCCACGTCGAGAGAAAAAAATTCGGCTTGGATGAGTAACAATCGCGTGGTTGGGACCAAGGGCGAATTTATATGCGATGAGGAAGGTATGTGTGTGGGGTGGCTGAGCGAGGAACTGGACGCTGACCGTCTCAGTGCCGCGCGTGGTAACACACGAGCGGTCAGAGAAGAAGTTTTGGACGTGATCCAGTGGCCGGCAAAAATTCTCTCACGAACGTCGTAGAACCCCAAGCTGATGGGCCACCACGGTGGTCGAATCAAGGGCCCTCCTCTCCCCAGCAAGAATTCCTCGATCACTCTTCTCGAGATGTATATACTGCCGGCACGGTTAATTAATTAATTTCTTCCGTGCAGTAACAATCACACGAATTCAATTAACCCCGACAAGGTTCTCCTCTCAGGATTTTATCTCTTGAAAATTTTTATTCTCTCGCGACGCGAGGTTTCTCTAAATTTTTTATTCGCCCGAGAAACGTGAAAGGACTGGCGACGACTGTTCGTAGAGCGCAACTCGAGCGTTCATGGATGGCTGAAAGTGCGCGCGAGGAAAACGGCGCGATAAGACGGCATTACGACGAGCTTTCGTGAGCGGCTGTGAGGGACTGAGGGGGAGCGATACCGGAAGTGGGACGTTCGCTCTGCATACGAAACTGGTGCTCGTGCATTTCCTATTTACGATAACGGAGACGAATCGCGAGCTATTCGAGTTCCACGGGGTTTCGTTGATTCGTCGAAGCATCAAGAGCGAACGAGACGTGGCTTGGTTGCAAGAAAATCTCAGACAACGTCGGACGACGAAGCACGTTCACCGAGAGACTTGGAAAGTAGCCTCGTTCACTTACATTAGGTCAAAATCCTGTCCAGGAGAAAGCTCGCCAGCTTCGTCCGAAACCGGACGGTCCACCCGGAATTTCTTGGGGTCTGACCAAGGGAATATTCTTCTCTGTAGAATTCTTGTGTCAAAGAGCCACTCTTGCGATTAGAACTATTCGTTGCACGTTGAATTCGCGTGACGAACACTGGAAGGTGAACGAATAGGTTCCTTTCAACGTTCCTCCGGCAAGTTTAGCCTCGACCCTAAGGATTAAGGCTACGATCGCCATCGATCCCTTCGTTGCTCCACAGTTGTCTGCCTGACGCGCGTTTCTTGTCCCACACCCTTGGGAAGTGACAGCGCTGATCCGCTGTCTCAGTCTACCAGACGCCGTTAAATCCCTTGCGAGGAGAAGGGAGAAACCTATGTACATGAACGTTTACACGATGTGCAGGCAGGGAGTGGCGAACCGCGCGACGGATAAGAGCCGACAAAGCCGAGAAAAGGCCACTCGTTCGATCGGGGATAATTCGTTTCACGCGAGCTTTCTTAAGGAGAGAGTCTAGAAGGAAGTATCGTTGCAACTGATTGGATGAAATTTGGCATGCACGTGGAGTATATACCCATTTGGTGCCAGGAAACTTTATGTATAGCCATCTTCAACCGTTTCGAAATGCCGGCAAAATTAAATTTTATTCGAAATTTGAATTTCCCGCCATCTTGTACCGGTGCAAGATGGCGGCTCACAAACCTTATTGTCAACTCACAGTAGTGTACTTGATTTTTGTGCCAAATTTCGTCCCGATCGGTTCAGCCGTTTTTCCGAAATCGAGGATATACACGGACACACACACACACACACACACACACACACACACACACACACACACGAACGGTTTTCGCGATGGCGATAGCATAAGTCACTCCCTTTACGGTCGTGCCTAAAAATGGTTGAGTTTACTATAATCTCATTATATTTTATAGTTAAATTTGGCGTCAAACGTATTTTTGTTGTTTACTTAACCATACAAAATATAGTAGAATGAACGATTTAAGCTGGCCGTCCATTAGGCCAGTCAGGGAGCGCGGCGCTGTGCAGTGCCGTGTTTGAAAAAACACATGCAAATGAATATACGTATACGGGTGAAATATCGCTGTATGGCGCCGCATTCGTATGTTTCCGGTCCTTTGATGATATTTCACCCGTATACGTGTGTATTCATTTACATGTATTTTTTCAAACACGGCACTGCTCCGCGCCGCACCGCGCTCCATGACTGACCTAATGGACGGTCAGCTTTATGCAGATGGTTATATTATTAATTATTACCTTTGTTCTTGTTAGCATATATGTATATAGTAAAATGTGCTATGTGAATATAGTTAGTTCTATCAGTATGTATGAAATATTCTGGTAATATTAACTACATATATAAAACAGTTACTTTTCTTACCATTATATATTTTCAACTATACTATATTTCTAGTTGAAATAACCGCAATTTTGGGTAAAAACATAATATAGTTGCTTATACTATTCCTCAATCGTAATTATTACCGTTTATGGTAACATTTACCATAAATATGATATTTCTAACTATAATTTTGTTACTATGCCATTATAGTTATATATATCATATACTTTCCTCTCAGTGCTTAAAGGTGCAAATCTATAAGTTCCTCGGGAAAGGAATGAAAGGGTGACGAAGTACCTTGACGCAGGAGAAGTCGTGCTATATTTTTTCAGTGTCTTTTATAAGGAACTAGACACGTGTCTACTATGTACAGAATGTTTCTGAAAATTCGAAGAATTCGCTTCACGCACGACGAAGCGCGAGAATGCCGGAGGACCTCTTCCCTCGATAACCCTCGAAATTTGCATCGATCGCATTTCCGTGGCGTGCCGATGATCGCGAATTATCCACGCGGAATTGATTACATAATTCCGAGCCGTTTAATCTCCCGTATTCCGCAATGGTTTATCGAACGATTTAACTCAGAGTCGAACGCCTCGCGATGCATCTATTTTACAAGCGCGACTGGAGGATATTATTCTTCCGCGTGAATTTCGATTAAAGGGACAATTTTCACGAAGCTAACGACAAAAGTACCTTCGTCCGTGAACAAATTCGCCGTCTCACCTCGCGCAGAAAACATTTATTCTTCCTTATCTCCTCGCGCTTTAATTCAGTCGGAGCTGACGTTAATGATCTCACGGGAATGAAATGAGAACGAGACAGGGACGTTACCACGACTCACGTCTAGAGTGGAGTTTCTCGTGCTGGAAAAAGGTTGCAGGTGGAAAATACGCGACGACGAAACTCTCGTCGCTTCCGCTTCGTACGCGCTATTTGCAATGATAAACGATACCGGTCGCGAGCGACAGATGCGAAACAGCGTCGATATTGGATCGGAAAGGCAAGCGTCCGGGATACGTGCATGAAACATTTTCCGCGACAGGAAGGTGAGAGAGGGAGGAGAGGCACTCATCGACGATCGTCAGGAATTTGCGGAAATTCTTCGACAAATTCTCCAAACATGCCGAACGTCCGCGTGAGTAGGATCGATTGTGATCGAACGATCGAGTCTCGTTGAGGTTGTTGAGACCAGGCGTTTGCTAAGAGGCACGTGCGTCGAAACGAAACGAACCCGGCAAAATTTCACGAAGGAACACGGAAATTGATGCATATCCGGTGCACGCGTTTCCCGTGTCTGACTACGTCCGATAAGTGAGCTTCGTTCTCGTAAGCTTGCATTTAAATCGACTGCTTTCGGCCCCCAGTGGAAGGGAAATATCTGAAATATACTCGAGATGCGAAAAGAATTTGCATGAAATATCACGCCACTGTTCTCACCGTGCGAGAAGTTACCGCGAAATAGATTTCCACTGATTTCCATAATGTTTCCTCGCACTCGTGTGGAAGCACCCGCTCACGCGATCACCCAAAAAATCGACAGTTCCCGACCTCCTCTCGGTTGTACCCTGAACCGACCCCCACGAGGAATCGATCGATTCGATAAATTGCCTCGTAATTCGCGTGTCTCGAAGAGTCTCGTAGAGCTTGACGAAATTTCTAAGGCAATCTAACTTAATTTGTAAGATAAATTTGTTTTCTTCTTATAGCGCCTAGGTACGACTTTGAAAAAATGTTATTTCATGTAAGAATTAACCCCGGACATCTAATCTAAATTAAATGACAGCACCTGATCTTCGACTTTTGTGTATGACATCACGATCCAGGTAGATGCTTTATTATATGGGTGATTGTGGGAGCAGGGGCTTTCGCGTTTTAGAAGCTTGCGTGGACCTCTTGAAGGAAATGGAGGGAAAAAAAGAAGGGAGGAAAGAAGTGGTGGAGACGACGACGCACTCGTCCTTTTATCCTCGATGGATCGTCCCATCAATTCTCAGGCGCGACGTGGAATTGCGATCGACGAGGATGCGATGGGTCGAAGGACGAGGACTCCTCCCAGGATCCTCTTTACTGCCCGCTAAATCCTACCTTCAGGCCTCGCAGTTGAGGAACGTCTCGCGTCTCGATGGACGCGAAACGAGAACGGCCGCGTCACGACACCCCTCGACGCCTCGCGCTCTTCTCTTTATCTTTTCTCTCGAGAAGGAAGGAGAATGGAGGAAGGAGAGAGACAGAAGTCGCGAAGTGGCCTCCACGAAGAAAGTAGTTTCACGAGTTTTCTGACTCGTGGCGTTTCTATTTCCGAAGAAAGCTTTTAGCCGAATGACTAGCGTAAGGGGAAAATATCAAAATCGTGGATGAACATAGTTAATCGTTTGAGTGCCACGGGCCTTTCTTGTTTCCCAATCCAAAAATGCCAAGCGACGATATCGCGCTTCTTCTGTTCCGTGTCGAAAAATGCCAAGCTCAATCGTGTTGCTTTCGGTTAACATACGTAGATGCGGTAAATCTTGCTTCTTTCGATTCAGTAGTATTTTAATATCTCATTGAGCGGGAGTAGGGATAGTAGGAGGTTGTTAATGATTGATTATGATTCTAGCAAACCTCATCGTAATGAGCGAAATCCCCATAATACGCTGGTACTTTTCGATACAGAACAAAAGAAGCGTAATATCGCCGCTTGGCACTCAAACGGTTAAGAACGAATGGATCAGGGACGATACGACAAGTTTAAAATTAATGCACCACTTCTTCGGAGAGGACCATCCATCATTCGTGGAATCGGTAAAGGACGTGTTGCGTCCTTGTTATCATAAGGTGCAATTCTATGCGATACAGGAAGCGAAGGGACGAAAAAGCGTGTCGCTTATAAAGCGACACGAGTCCAGGGTAGAAATATGTAAACCCTGTGGAACATGACGCTCTCCGACGTCAGATGACTTTGTTCCTTTTTGTCGTGGATCCTCTTCTAGGCTCTTTATCTCGTTTGTACTTCACGAAACTTTTACAGCAAGAAAATTCGCGCACGCCACTGCTTCTGCTTTACGAAACACCCCTTCTTCATACATGTATTTGCACATTCACGATCGCTTATGACGCATTTTTTCCGTCACCGCCGGAAATTAGCCGGACAATTTTTGCGACATCAGCATACGACATGTGTGCAGAGCGATGGAAAAATCTAAGCAGAGATTCCTCGTGCTATTTCTCCGCGAATCCCCTCGAAGGAAGTGATCGTAAATGGGATAGCACGGGTGCCAAGTGATGGTCACGATTTTAAGGCACAGCCGGGAGTCCTCGTGAATTCTTTCCATCACGCGCAAATCGTAATGTAACTCGCGCTTCAGTTTGAAATTACCTCGCCGGTGGGAAGAAAGTTAACGCGATGCAGAAGGGGAGGAAGAAATAGAAGGAAAAGGTGTACTTTCAGTGAGATCGCGCTTCTGAAATATTCTCACTTCTCAATTTCCAATTTGCAAGAAACTTTTTCTGCGAACGCACGCCTCGCCGATTTCGTCTCAGTTGTGCGAACTGTGTCGCACCAGGCAAGAGCGGAAATGAGAATGTATCCCTAGAACTTTCTTAAAATCGACGAATATTCTCAAGCCTCGAAAGCAAAAAAAAAAAAAAAAAAAAAAAACAAGAATCTTCTCGCACACGTTAGACCCTTTAAAGAATTCTTCGCACTGAACAGTCGACACCTTTTTATGTTTTGTTCGTCTCCTCTTCGCCTACTTGCTTCGTACGCACGAGTCGCACCCTGCCACCCCCAACCAGTTCTATGAAAAAGTTTGCCGTGCCATTTATGTTAATGAACGACGTTTCGAGAACGCCACGCGAGAGTCGTTCATGGAGCATTAAGCTCGTCTCGAGAAGGGTAGAGAGTGGTGGTATAAGGGAGAGAGAATATTTCTTTTGCCCTGCCAGCCACGGAGAAGCATCCATCAAGGTGGGTCACGCGAGGAGTTCGATTCTCCAGTCGGGAATATTTTCCTACTGAGAGGTCGCGAATACAAGAATACGAAGTGGATAAAATGTGAATTTTACGAGAAGCGACATATAACGAAAATATGAATTCAATTAATGATCAATCGACGAGGCTTCTTTCGAGAAAGGGGGGCTGGACGAAATCTCTTGATAATAATCAGTGCGGTCAAGCTCCCCTAATTCGTTAAATAGCCTTCACGGCAAATATCAGGATAAATAAATCATGCGATTTTGTCCGCACGAGCATACGATAACCAGCCCCCGCGATCATAACTGGGATCACGTCCTGTTTGTATTCCTTCGAGCGACTTCCGCTTTCACCACCCTGATCGGTCGCCGATAACGAGAACACGCCGGAATTGGTCGAAAGGAAGATAAATGCGAGGTAACGGGGAGTAGACGGGAGTTGGGGGTGGAAAAGAGAGAGAAGGGTCGCGCGCTGGACGGGGGATGATTGACGAATTAAGGGCACGCCCACGATATATTCGACACTGTAACATCCGGCGCGTCTTTCACGGACGTCTTTCAACCCTCCACCTCTGAAACCACCCCCTGAACTCTTTGTAGTATCGTAGATTGACCTTTGTCACGTAGCAGGAGCGACGTTGTAGGAAGAATACTCGTGTAGGTGCAAATGATTGCGTTCCACGCTCCAATTGGCTTCTCCAATCGCAGGAAGCCCTGGTAGTTCTTTGCGACTAATTTGTTTAGCCAGCCTCGGATCCGTCTGACAACATTAGAAAAATTCACCGTGTCTTTGGGATAATCTAAAGTAACGGCGCGAGTACTGTTCTACTCGGTGAAGAAGGAAACGGAGGAAGAATTTCGTTGGATAAAAGAGAATTCTTCGTGGTTGGAAAGGACAACGTGCGCCAAGGTGTGATTACATTCCATTTTCCTTCTTGGCCGCGCTATTACGAAAAGAAATAGCCTTAGCTCCTTGCGCCCTTGAGTAACCTCGGGGGCACTCGGGCCTCTCGTGGCACGGGAGACTTCACGATGAAATTAAAAGGTACGACAGGGCCTCGAGTTCTTGGAGCGAACGGGGTAAATGGGTGAGAAAACGTCGGGATGGAGGGTCTCCGGCCGGTTCCAACGTTTAAACGTAACCCCCTCCCAATAGATCGTGCTCCTATTTCTTTTCTCTTCTCTTATAAGTTCCTCTTAGGTCACCATTTCTCTTTCCTTCTCTCTCTCTGTCTCTACTTTCCATTACGCAGCCCCTTTCTTCGCGGACTTTACGCGCTGGAGGGTCGTAAGCCCTTCCTATCGCCATTCCCACGTATCCACCGCGAAGATTGTTCGTTGTGATGAAATTATGTCGAGTAGTTTGTTAAATTTACAACGTACGATCGCTCGCGATCACCACCGAGATACCGACACTTGGCAAAATTGAGAGCCCGAGCTTTTATTCAAACGTGGGATAAACCTCCTCCCTAAGCGACTTTGTCCATCGAATTGAATCTCACCCGACGTACCCCTTCGCGACTAATTTTATCGCTCATTTCTGCGACTCCTCCCAACGCGCGAACTTGTCTAGACAGTTTACGGCGCAGGCCGCTTGGGAAGTGCAGTGCGGTGAATTCGACCTTTTGTGAATGGACGCTTTACGAGGTCGCCTCCGTCCTTGGCAGCTTGTCAAAGGACTGGAAGAGAACTCCTGCTTTTCTCCCTGATATTATTCCACAAAGGAACTCTTTTCAGGATTTTCAAACATTTCGCTACGAGGCAGGGAATAATGGATATTTCGCATTGGCCCCTTTCCCACTTCCTCCTTCTTCTTCTTCCTCTTCCTCCTTCGTTTCCTTCGATTGATCTTCTTTTATCCTCGCGGCCAGTTATCGGCCCACTTGAATTCTGCTCGGAAACCTCACGCGCAAGAGTAACTGTCCACGAGGTGATTCTTTCTCCGGCTCATTGCGCAAATTCTGGAAGGGTAGCGGAGCCGACAAAGATGAGAATCTTTTCTGGAAGGGGGTACTTCCTCGAAAGAGATTCTTTTCGCGAGTTGACTTTCTTTTGCACCCGTAATCCTCGCAAGCGTCGCCTGTAAGCGGAGTGGAAAAGAGTCAAAGGAAGGGAAATCGAGCGAAAATTCCATACGATAGATGACGTTAAAAAATTCAACACGGTCCGTGCGTATTCTCCCACCGAAAAAGCATTGCTCGCGAGCTAGGATCTCGAGGACGATTCGCTTATTTCCTCCTGGAGAAACGAAAAGGAGATTGCTAGTCGAATCCAATTTAAGAACGCCTCGAACAGAAGCTGGAAACTTTCTAAATTCAAAGTTATCTTAAACAGCGATATTATTCTTTTATCCGTGTACAATTTTTTTCGGAAACTAAATCATTCCTGCTCTCCTTCCGGCGTTCTACTTTCTTTTCGTTTCACGGAAGAGCTCGTAAAGCAGCATGGCGGACAAACATCAACATGGTGGAAATATCACGGAAGCTTCTCTCTACCAGTTCAGTGAAGACAGTGCAGAGAGAGGAACGATTAAGATCCGTGGAAGTCAAAGTGAACTTTCTTGGAGACTTTCTCAGAGACGATAATATTCTGGCGGCACCGTGGGTTCGTCCTTGCTCCCGTTACTTTTCTCCTTCATTCCTTCCTTCCTTCCTTCCTTCCTTCCTGCTCGACTTGTCCCGTAAGTGACGAAGATTAAATGTCCTCGAGATATACCGGTGCGGTTGGAATAGCAAATCGGACTGACATTTACCTAATTTTCCATCTCGGTATTCGCAATCCGCCCAACCGGTCACGCACGAATGATCCATTTCACTGGGCTAGAAACTCGCTGAGAAATATCAGGAATTGTTTCCTCGTGCGTGGAAAAGAGCGGAGATCCTCTTGCAATTTCATTCCCCCGGGGGCGCGCCAGGTCGGAATTAACTCCTCGGATTAATTTGTAAGGTAACGCGAAGCGTTGAGATTTAGTTGCGGATTTGCGGATATGGTTATTAAAAATCTCGGGATAATCCTTGAGGGTGATAAATATTCCAGGCAAGATTGTAATAACGATTATTCGACGCGACTGGCAATTAATAAAATAGAAGGTAAACGTTGCATCGTTATCTTTGGAGTGCCTCGGCGGAATATAATATCGAATAATTTCCATTTTTCGTCTCTCACAAAACCAGAACGAGCACGGAGTGCGTTTGACGAATTTCACGCAGGATGGATTTAAATGTTTTTCGAATCTCGAGCGCGCGCGTGCGCGCCTCGATAAACAGGGAAATGGGAATGAAATTAAAAGGGAAGCTTCGTTGCGGAAAAAATGCGCGAGAATATCCAGGAGAATTTCAAACGAGCTGCTCTCTTCGCATCTACCTCTCACCTTCTTTTCTCTCTTCCACGCCAGTCTATGGGAACAGCGCCTCGAAACAAATTCCGCCAATTAACTTCGAGAAGAGCGCGGGAACCTTTCGCTACCTCGGGTGGGGTGCAAACGATTCTTCGTCTCGTGAAAGACGTAGGACGGGATGAGAAAGAGGGGCGCGTGAAGAATAAAAGCTTCACGAGACGAATTGCCTTAATTGGCAAGAACGTTAGGGAATTGATCTGCTCCCTGGTTGTCCATTATTTTAATAACATGGATGCGGGCAAGCAGTCGGTGAAAAAAAAGCCGTGAATTGCGTAGCAAGGAGGAAAAAAAGACGATTGACAAAAAACAAGAAAACATCGTCGAGCTCGCGTGGCAAAAAATTACGTTCTCACCTTCCTTAGCCGTCAAAACCAATGTCGATCCGACGTGTAACAACGCGATGACAATCGCGATCGACCCACTTGCCTTGTAAAAGGTAGTATGCAGAGTTCACGTAAATATTTAACGTGCTTGTATATGTATAATGGTTTTCACATTTGTGTCCTTCCGGGTTTCCGTTTCTTGCGTCTTTAAATATTCGTACGTTTCACAGGCACGAGAAATCTCCGCTCCCCTACTTACGCCCGCCTGCTCACCGGAAAGTTTGAAATATTTCAATTTCACGATATCGAAGGGTCCGTTCCTTTCACCGTGAAAGTATTACCGCGCGTGTTAAAACAAAAGCGTCACGTTAGCTTGTACCACGTGCGGTAATTGTTACATCGCATGTTTAGCCCTGGCGCAGAATTTTTATGAGGGCAAATCCCGTTCTAGATAGCTCGGAGGATAAATGGAACTATAAACTTGTAATTTTTAATCTACATTGGACTATGCTCTCCTCGTATAAATTTTTCTTTCGCCGTATAAAAATTGCAAGGACGCCGAGCATGCGTAATCGCGAACGTTTAACTGTCTGAAATGCGGTTATGCATACGTGCGCGGCGATATCTTCCTAGAATAATCTGATTAACTATCCTAATAAGAATGGCTGCGTTTAATGCGATCCATTAAAATAAACGATGCGCCCACTCGATTACGAGATACGTCTCGCCAGAGTGCAGAAATTGCGGTGAATGTGATAATCGCGAGAAATTTATGAGTCCATCCTCCTGGCTCGTTAATTATACCGAACCGTGGGGGCACCACGAGCCAGGACATTCAGGCGTTGCTCACCTCCTGTCGAAAGAACATACTTCACCCTCTGACTCTGCGAACCAGTCTATTCGCCGTCCATCTGTTGGAAAACATAAATTTCCTTTTCTCCTCTCATTCAGTGGACGTTGGAAAAAATGTTCTCTCACAGTACAAAAACCCGAATAGGTTTTTCATTCGCGCGGCACAAACTGTTCTTTTTTTTGTATTATTCCATTTTTACTAAATTATATCAACGCATCCATTTTCTTGATTTACTAGACCAGATTGTTGTCAGTGCCAGGGTCAAAGATCACTCGTGAAATTCGTATGAAGTAACTGGCGCGGCGCATGGTCTCGACAGGATCAAGCGGGTTGAGTGAGAGGCGTCGCGACGAGCGGCGTCGGTTGCGCACGATTTGTCAATATACACTGCAATGGGATAGACCGGTGGAGGGTCACGTGTGTGGCTTGTCGAGTGCCTTGGGAAGTCCAGCTTGGTGCCAGCCAGCTGTTTCCCCTATCCCTCGCGTGGTCTGTTGTCGGAGTAAACCGTTCTCGATGCTTGTGCAAAAGGTGCAAGTGGATCGGACGTATCAGCTTGTAAATTTCGCGACAGCTTGCCAACCACCTTATACAATCCGCGGTGATTGCCTTTTGCACTTGCTCTTATTAACCGTCGTGTTACATCTTCTGTTGCAGTACAAGCTCACAAATATTGCGAAACTAACGGCTCGTGGTTCCGTCATCCGGAATCTCAACAGGTGTGGAGCAATTACACCACTTGCGTTAATCTCGAGGATTTGAGCGTGAGTAAATCAATGTTTTTAGCTCGAAAGAGCGCGCTGAAAAACCAGGTACGAAAAGAGTTCCAATCGAATAAATTGGAAGTCGTTTTCTGCCTGGTACTTTTACCTGGTGCCATCTCCCAGTCAGCCGGCGACCTGTTGACGCGCTAATTGACCGTGTAATTGACCGTGGCGACGAACGAGAGCCCGCTCATAACGGCACGCGGGCGTCTCCCGTGAAATTGCATTTGTCCGAGAATCCGGAAACCGACCAGCACTGCGTGCTTTGAGGATGGAGCAAATGAAATTGGCGAGATCGAAATCTGAATGTGTCACGTTCCTTCGTTTCTCATTAACTTTAATTCACTTTAATTATTACCAAGCCGAGTGCTCCCGTCGTAAGAAAAAATTAAGACTTTCCGATCTTGTACAATTGGAAAAGAGATAATTTCAATGGCATCCAAGCACCTTATGGCGTTTACTTTCAATAACCAGGTTTACGAGCTTGCACTTCTTCGTTTTGTAAACAGAGAAACGCGCGCGGAAGATGTTGCGCGCATACACAATTACTCGTGTTCTCTTCGGGATCACGAGGGTGAGGGAAGTTGTATACGCGGCATTTCAAGATTGCGTCTACGCCGTGGGGTAGGTAGAAATCGCATACACTATCTCGGAACCTCTCATGAATTATTTACTCTCTGGGAAGTTATTTAGAGGTCCGACGCGGTGAAGGAACGCGCGAGTGCGTCTCCAGGTGAGAAGAGGTTCGTCGTGTCTGCGCGAAACTCGTCCGCTCGATTCTCTCCTGGGAGAGACGTTCTTTTTTGAGTTTTCTTTGGAACTGGGTTACTTGAATCATGCACAGGGAAATGCCCGCTAAAATGCCTTACGTCCGTCTTTCTTTCGCGCATTTCTACGACGCAACTGTGCAAGCACACGAGATGCTGCGGCATAGCAAAACGATCGGAAGCAATTAAGATAAGTGAGACGCGTGTAAAATCAAGTGGAATTAATCGACTACTCTCATTCGTCGAAAATTTATTCATTCTCGTGAAACTCAAGCGTTAGTTCGTTCCACCGATTCCGTTCTCTCGTCCCTGACACCGTGACACGATCGATCGAAACGATGACGAACACGGGCCAAATGCAATTTCCCGTCCGCGTACAGTTTCGCTTGCCGATATAATTAATATGCGTATTGCGAATTCCTGTAGAGCAATTGTAACGGTGAATTCAGGGGGTAGTAAACGGTGCGTGACGAGAGTCCTACGACTATTAAATCACGCGGCAAAACGAGAAGCTGAAAGAGACAATTATCGCGTCCATTTATCGCGGAAACAATTCTACACGATTCTTCGTGTTTGTTCTTTCCATAGGGTAGGTCCTCGAATAATTCAAGGCCACAGATGGTATCCTCGGACGACGAAAAGGAGGAGTCCATCTCGACTTCTTCGTCCTGAATATTTGAAGACTCCTTCCGTCCACCGCGGCGATGATTTCGAGAGCACGAATCGCACGCGTGGGTCGTGAAAATTCACCGATTCTGTTTCTCTCGCTTGCTCGTTTCTCTCCTTCTTCGTTTTTGCAGCTTGATGGTCGACGATGATCTCGATCATGGCCTTGTATACAGGTCTAGCAACTCCTGTGTGAAAAATGATGCACGTAATGATCCTCTTAAGCGTTGTAATTTTATTAAATCAACACCATTTCTTATAACACTTTACAAAGTTATTTATTAACACGTCTAGTATTTTTTACCAGTGTGATATTTTGTAAAACATTCCCCCTTGTGAAGTGGAACCTGACAAAATTGACGTGTATGTATATCTTGTTTCGCTTCTTTTCTTCTTCGAGCGTAAAACGTAGTGCTATAGGAACACACAATAGAAACACGTAAATTTACGTGAACCGTTTGTTAAGTATTAATTTCTATAACAACCACTACAGGCATTGCGATTGGATGTTCTTGATAGATACAACCTTACTTTAGGTCTTTAGCACTTAACATTATTAGAATATCCAAAGATTAGAACGGTTACAAAGCAATCGTACAGAATCGTGTTTTAAACTGGTAATTAATAATACACGCGGAGCTATACCGGGATTTTCAAGCTATGTGCATCGGCAACATCCGATCACGACGCCTCCAATTAGAAATTAAGAGAAAAATCGTTAATTAGGGGATCATCCGAATCGTACAGAATCGTGTTTTCAAACTGGTTATTAATAATACACGAGCGGGACCTATACCGGGGTTTTCAAGTTATGTGCATCAGCAACATCCGATCACGACGCCTCCAGTTAGAAATTAAAAAAAAATCGTTAATTAGGGGATCATCCCCCATCACTGAAATTTCTAGGAGTTTCGAGACCTATATACAAGACCGTAATCTCGATCGACCATTCGAAAGCGTCGTCTGTCGACGAACGGACCGATGCATTTATTATTCGTAGGACAAGTAACGAAAAGCACGGCTTGCATTATTTATTGGCCGACACTGCCGTCGACGCTCGGCCCTTAAGGCTCGCGTCCGAGCAGGAGAAATTCAAGGCTGCTTTGTGGAAGGGTGCGTGCACCGTGGCGAGGGGTTGCGTACTTCGCGTGATACGTTCTCGTGTAGATTGATGATCGAAAGGAGATAAGCTGCGGGAAAACTGGAAGGATGCCATTAATTTCTTTTCGGCAGCTCTGCTAGACGCGCATCGACCGACCAAATCGATTAATTCTCCTGGCCGTACCTCTTTTATTCGTCGTTTGATTTTTTTAAAAATAATATCCGTTCTTCTTTCAGTGGCAGCAGACCATCAGCGGAATCTACGAAATTGGATACGCGATATCGTTGGTTGCCCTGTTATTATCCTTGGCAATCCTCACCTACTTCCGGTAAGCCATTCACTGAATTAAAAAGGTAAAGAATGGACGTGTCGACCTGTCCTTTATTTTCAATGGAAATATGCATTACGTTCATTACTACCTGGCAGGTCCCTAAGATGCGCCAGAACGACCTTGCACATGAACCTGTTCGCTTCGTTTGCCCTGAATAACGCCCTGTGGCTGATCTGGTACAGATTCGTGGTCGCCAACACGGACTTGTTGCTCAACAATGGGGTAGGTAAATTCCGAAGCCTGTGGGCTCTGCGGGGACCTCCAGACAAACGATGACGTCCTCGGCCAATTGTTCCGCGCAAACCAAACCACTCCGTCCTAACACTTCCATCTTCATTTCTCTTACCCGAACTATGCCGAGAGTGATCACCTGTTATCGGTGATTTCACCTGCAATTGCACCTGTTAATCTCGCAGTACGCGTGCTCACACACGTACACACGTGATTCCAATTCTCCAGATAATCTGTCGTCTGCTTCACATTCTGCTGCATTACTTCCTACTGACGAATTACGCCTGGATGCTCTGCGAGGGCTTCTACCTGCATACTCTCTTGGTGAGCGCCTTCACAAGTGAGCACAAGTTGGTCAATTGGCTGATGGCCTTGGGTTGGCCCCTACCAGCATGCGTGGTGACCATTTACGCAGCCCTGAGGGCCGCCAGTGACGATCCCGGGGACAGCGAACAGTACGTAATCCGTCTCTTTCAAAGGATCAATAAGAATTCTCCTGTTTTCGGGTGAATCCACTAAAGTTCATGGAATTTATTATCGACAAATATTTCATCGTTCTCCTTGAAAAAATGTTCACACGCCCATCGTGTTCACTCGTCGCTTAAACATCGCACAGTAGGTTATTCGTACCAAAAAGTTGGCCAAAACTATTTTTTGATTTTAACACGCTCTGTGAGTAATGTTTTGTTGGAATCTACTATCTAATTGTCGATTTTAATACATTATACAGATGTTTTCATAAATAAAAACTTTGATAACTGAAAAGAATGAAAGAGACTCTTTTATAACGTTATATACCGTAATAAACTTAATGATCTTTTAGATAATACTTTATTACGTGTATACTCTACAAGAATAACAAACGTTACAGGCAAGTTGTACATATTTTCCATATCTTGCGGATAATGTCTCTCGTCATTAAAAAAGGCACAAAAAGTTTTTCTTGTAGCTCGTTACAGAACACTATATTCAATCTAGTGGTATTAAAATTTTTGCTTAGAAAGGTTTAGAAATGTAACTAAACATCCTTTCAATTTTTGATTTTGTCTTACATATAATCAGAATTATGCTGATACTTTCAATAATTTTAAAAATAGGATACAGACACGTGGGTTAAATTTATATACATTATAAACTATACATATACCTTCGGGAATAATATCCGTCGGATAAAAATTATTGTAAGATAGTGTATCTGGCGGTATAATCAATTTTGTAGATTACTGCGACATAGCAGTAGTAATGCCTTCACACGCAGTTGCGATAAACGTCGGATATCGGCAAATAATTCTTATCGAGAAGGCAAGACACGCAAATACATATGTATAATAAGTAAGATATTCTTCTAGGGTTATTATACAGTGTAAAAACAGTGATAGTGGCAGCTAAGAGCACATTTCGATATTCGGACTTTTGGCCAACTTTTTCGTACAAATACCCCACTGTGCATCGCTTTCCCACGTCTTCCTCCCCGACGATTTGGCGCGAGACAAGGCTGACCTCGCGTAACGAGGTTGATACACGTCGCGTGGCGTTTCACCTTTCACCCACCGCGTGCGGTCGGCACACGCAAATCCACGCGGAATTTCCATTTAGGATGCGCGGAATCAGCGTGTCCCGGTAGCTCCTAGGTAGTGATAAGCGACGACGTGGCATTAGGAGGAAAACCACGATGGTCGTAGCACGTGCGGAGGAGAATTATCGAGCCATCCGTCGCGCCGTCCACCTTCGTGCGCAACGGAGGAAAGGCTATCGCGCTCGATGCTAATTTCTCGGGTGGATCTGAAGGGACAGAAGGGTCGAGAGGGATGAAGGGAGAGGACACGGGACATACGTTGGACGGACAATGACCCTAGGGGTTGGGCGAACGGGGGTTGGGATGGGTGGTATGCGAGAAACCACCGCAAAGCCATGGGCCGGGCACGGAAATGCATATGCATGTACGTGTGTAGTATGTATCGAGAGGTATATAGGTGCTTTTGTATACATATATGCGTGACGAGAATGTCGAAATGACGGGAGCCCCCAGCAACAATTGGGTTACCGTCGCTTCCTTCCTTTCGTTCGCCAAACGGTGAGAGAAAATGGGAAAGAGGGAAAATTCGACAAACATCGATCCGTTCGTTAATAATTTCCGTTGCTTATTTGCTTGTGCTCGATTCAGTAAGCATAAATCTTGAAAGGGAGTACGACGATCAGGAGGATAACTGGGACACGTCGTAAACCGGAAATGTTCCCAGGTGCTGGATCAACGAGGGCAACTACATGAACATCCTGGTTTATCCGGTCTGCGTGTCAACCCTGTTGAATCTCCTCTTCCTCCTTAACATTGTGCGCGTCCTGTGGATGAAATTACGAGCAGGTCCTGCCATTGGAACGAGACCGTCGCGATCTATGCTTCAAGCGTTCAGGTGAGAAACTTTCAAGCGCTGTTACGGAATTTAACCCTTCGCGCTTGAGACCTTTTTCGGAAATTCTTTTCGATTTTAAAATGTGTCCTTTCGGCTTATATGTTATAAAGAATGTTATAAGGAATAGGAAGTTCTATTTAAGAAATTGGCGGTAACCTTCAAATAATTCCTCAAGGCCATACCATTGCCACCAGCTGATAGCCCCTTTCAAGCCGTACAACATTTGTTTGAAACGTGTTTTTATTTAACACGCCGTTTTGGCCATATTTGACAGTATTCGAGTGTATTAAAAAATGTATACGTATAAAATATATAAAATATATCATTTTGCACTTCCTATGAAAGAGCATGAACAGCTAAGGAACCTCCTATTCACGAACCAATACAGAGCTTCTATCGATTGGAGATAACGAAATCTAGTATAAACAAAAACTGTCGCCTTTCACTCATACCCGAATGGCCACGCGAAACACCGTGGCGAGTGAAAGTCGTCACTCGAGCGCAAAGGGTTAATTTGATTGGTTTACGGAGAAGTACCTCCCGACATTTTTGGGTATGGGTAAAGGTTCTCACGACGAGTAAAAAAATTCTCGTGAAAGCATAGCAGAGTGAATTTGATGGCGATGGCATTGTTTTATTTCACTTTGGTCTGCTTCTCATTGCCATTTTTACTTCGCAGGGCGACGTTGCTCCTGGTACCGCTTCTGGGTCTTCACTACCTGGCTATCCCCTTCCGGCCACCGAAAAGACATCCATGGGAACACTTTTACGAAGTCATATCCGCCATTACAGCCTCATTTCAAGTTAGTGCGTGAGAAAGAGTAACGCGGAGCCTCGACAACAATACGCGTCCAGAGAAAAAAAAATCGTGCACGTTCTCTCTCGATGCACGGTCGGGATCGTGCTTTGCGTAATTACGATTTTTAATTTTTTCTTGGAGACATCCAAAAATTGATTCCTTTCGTGTCTCTCCTGTCTAGGGCCTGTGCGTTGCCATTCTCTTCTGCTTCTGCAACGGTGAGGTGAGTATCCATCATTCGAATCACGGAATATCAGAAATCTCCGTTATAACAGGAAAGCTTTGTATCAACACAATTTCCATACGCAAAAGAAGATCTTCGAGCGACGCTCTCCCCAGTCACTTGTCCCATAAAACACCCTCATGTCCTTCTCGTCTTCTCCCCTTCTTTTCACCTACCTCTCTCATAATATTTTTGTCCTACGATATCTCAACTCTGATTACACCAAAAATGATATCCTCCGAAATTACTCTGACCTCGCGTCACGTTCTCCAACCCTCGAATCCATCCCCTCTTCCCTCGGTAAGCGATAAAAGAGATTCTCCCAGCCTCTCGAGGGCAAAAGTCAAATGGACCATCGCAATTTTTCTCAACCCACTGAGAAAAAATCGGGCCAGCCATTCTCTCGTCTCTATCGTCCCTATCGTCAAGGCTCTATTCCTTCTTATTTTCTTCTTTCTCTGTCGCAGGTGATAGCGCAATTCAAGAGGAAGTGGGAGGGCACGGCACTTCTGAGGAAACGAGCCAATTCGTGCACCGCGACGACCGTCTCGGTAGGGCAGAGCTTCAAGCGCTTAAAGCTAGTGTTCAACGAGAGATGAGAGCAAAGAGGAAAGAAGGAGAAAGATCGCGGCGCGTTCTAAAACGTCTCGAAAGGAGCGTAAGGGCTGCCGCCTCGCAAAAGCTTGCGCCTCCGACCCCAGCATCCCTACGCCACCAGTATGGCCTGTCAGTCCCGCTTGGCCTCCCGCTCAAGACGTTCCCTCGTCTCCTACGTTCTACTTTATTTTACTTTACTTTAAGTTAATCACCCGACGACTCCTACCCCGGAGCAGCCCAGCGTACGGTAGTACCTTAGAATTTTGCGTTCACGTATTGCCACCTTGATCCTTGTCGTCGCCTTTTGTACCCTCTCGCCCTTCTTGCGTTTTCATTGTATCGCTTGTTCGCCTCTCCTCTTTGCCCGGCCCTAGCGCGGCACAATAGCGAGCATTATTTCCACGACGCGTCGCGAGTTTCATTCATTTTTTCCAACGTGACGCGCGAGAAACGAAGTTCTCTCGAAGGCTCTCAAGGACCTTTCATTCTCGCTCATACAATGTAAAGGAAATTTCACCTTCGCCACGCGATCGTCTCTCTCACCACGAATAATGCTCGCGAGTCCGATTTGGTGCCGATTGCACGATTCGTCAATGGCGCGATGCGGACTAACCACCGAGTTCGCACTAATCCCCAATCTAGAAACGTAACAAAACGTAGCGACCCAGGGTAGATTAGAATCCTGCTAATCGAGCGTGTGTCAGTCCATCGTAGCGAACCTAGGCAGCAGCAGTCATGTGTCCAGTAACTGGCCCACGGCAACTGATCCCGAGTATTTAACGATCTAAATCTAGCGATCACTTTTTAACCATTGTTGTCCAGTGTCTGTACCTTTGTACTGTGATACCACTGTTTATTGTACAATCGACGAGTGAACTTGTTGTCTGCGGACTAGAGAACGAGTAGGAGAACACGGCGGAAAGAATGACGATAAGACACGATCGCAGGTGGACGATCTAGCTGTGCGTCCGTATCGTGCCAATGGCCAACGTGCTTCGAGTCGAGTCCATTTTGGGACGTTGACTGTTTCAGTTTGTCCGCTCGACCGCAGGTCCGATGGCGGGAGAGGAGAAGGTGTGACTATCAGTCGGCAGCGTCCGCGGAGCCCAGGGAAGACAGGCTTCTCTCCGAGGAACGGCAGTGCGTTCAGGTGACGCAAATTGGACACCACCATCGCAACGTCCACAACAACAGCAATAGCCACAACAACGGCACCGGCAACAACAACAATAACGACAGCGGTGGAACCAACGGGCGTCGCGACGGCCTCGTCGTAGGCGTTCCGTTAGAGAACGAAGCGCTCGATTACGGCCAGACGCAGTGTTGATGATCCAGGGATCGATTGGAGTCGGGAAGATCGCACGGAAATGATCGTCGAATTGTAAACAGTCGGGTAGTTAGGACGGTGCAGATATAATTCAAATCAAGGGATAAAATTTCGAAATTGTTCTCGCCAGTTGATTTTCAATCTTGCACCGAATTCTAACTGCGTTACTGTTGCCTATGTGTATATGTATATTGAGTCGCGTGGGTATTTCTGTGAATTTTTGTTTGTTTTGTATTTTTTTGTACGGCGCCAGGTGCAGAGAACCGCGGACCGAATCGCTCCCATTCGTTGTTCCTGTTTTCCTCGGGGGTGAGTCTTTAGATGTGGTAGGAAGGATTCCTAGGAAGAAATGAAACTTCGAATCGATATCGATATCGTTAAAATACACCGATGCACCTCTATACATCAATAAATTTTCAAATTTCGATCTCTTTTGATATGGCGTTGCTTGCTAATTATGCGGAGATTAATAAAATCAGTCAGTGCGGAAATTTGTTGGCGTGAACTAAATGAGTTTTATTAATATCCGCATGATGTGCAGCGCTATATGAAAAGAGATCGGAATTTTAAAATTTATTGATGCATAGAGGTTGCAACGATGTATTTTTATGGTATCGATATCGATTCGAAGTTTCATTTCTCACTGGGTTAGATCGGCGAAGGGAACGATTTGGTTTTATGGTCTTTGAATCAGTTTAAGGGAGACGGTAGAGCATAGTTGTGTTAAGGATAGTGTGCACGGGGCGGTGATGAATCAGTTGTATATTTCAGGAGAAACACGTGTGTGTTGTGTTATCTGCAGTATGTTGTACGTGTGATAATTAACCACCGACACGTGAAAAGAAACAAGAGTTTTGTCTCTATCGTAGATTTACTTTCTTGAAGAACATCGAAGGCGATGAGTTTTGCCAGTGAATTGATGCGTTTTACGAATTTATTGAATCGGAGATGAAGCCAGCATTATTTTCTTCACAATATGCCATCGATGAATGTTTGTCTTGTGCGATTTAAAAAAAAAAAATCACCCTATATTTTCCATATTCCTTACCACCTAGCGATCGTGTAATATAAAATATATATTTGTAATAATTTGTAAATATATCGCGAGAAAGTCCTGTCCTTCGAAGTATCAGCACGCCGCGCAGAAACGTTATGTTCTTTATTGCGTTTGGTGAAGAATTTTTGAGGAACAATTTTTAAATCGTTACTTTGATATTTGTTAATTTATGATTTGTGATTGTAGATTTATGCACCCAAAGGGAAAATTCATATCTAGTAGAGATTTTATGCTCGAGAAATTCTACAGTTTCGCGACCAAAGATTTAGTTTACGAGTTATTTAGTTGGCGAAGAAAAAATTTGCATTTCCATAAGGTAAGCAAACATGCAGTAGCGTAACGCAAATATACAACTGTGTACTTTAACTACGAAGACGTTGAAGAGAAAATTTTATAATTGTGTTCTTTTCGAATGTTCCATCCTTTTTTAAGCGTTTCAACGGAGAAAGGAGTATATCACTTAATTTGGCATATCATTCGAGTCACGAGTATGTGATTTAATTTTTATACTGAACGATACGTCGGCTTTACAGACGATATTTATTTTAAATGTCGTGGTATACAATTATTCGATGTATGTGACACGCGCGCGCAAAATAAAAAGAACTGTGTAAATTAACGTGGAAAAGACGCGTAACGTGCAATGTTAAAAGTAAAAGTTAACTGTTAAGATGAGTCACGCGATGTCCGCAATTGCGTATGCAGAGAAATAGAAAATAAAAGAAAACGATAGGTCATTACAGAATTTTCTTTTGGCGCGCCTAAAAATTGCCGCTCGATTTTCCCAAGTTTGCCTCTTGTAACTGTTCATTTCAGTTCATTTGCATGAATTTTCCGCCGGCTTGGCCAACGAAAGTAATTGACGTATGTTACATTACTTCTGCTACTACTAGTAATCGATCGTAAACGTGTTTGTGATATTATTTAAAAAGAATGTTCTACGCAGCTTCGAATCTACAATGAAATTGTGGACCACGCGACATACCGATTAGTCGTTTGATCAAGGGAACAGCAAATTAAAAAAAAACAGAAGCGCGTACCGATGCAATTTAGCGTAAGTTAATTAAGGGAATTAATCGAATTCCATAAAATCGTGGGCGTTCGTGACATTTCAGTGTATACATATATTTTATATACATAATGAAATGCAGAAATGGAAATTTTGTGTTCTGTTTCGAATTTTTAATTTCAGATGTCCATTGGCTCCTCATAATTATGATGGCGTGCAAATTGCACAATTTCCCAAAGTTACGGGCCTGTGCATGAGTGAACTTATTATGCGAAGCAGGCACGTACAAAAATAAATGCGTGTTCCTCCTTCTGAATTCCTTTCATTTACTACAGTATTAAATATGATTCTATCGTAAGGACTCCATGCTTATCATACAAAAATATTGTCCAAAATTGTTTTACATTTTGACAATATAGTACAAGATATTTCATACAAAATCATATTCACATTTAACATTACTACCAAAGATTATTCTCCTTCCACCGATATAATTATTATAAAACATGTGAAACTAAACAAGTAGACTTGTTATGATAACAATTATAAATGTTATTACCTGAAATATAATAAACAATTGTCTTTATATACAAGGACAAAATTGAGGATACCTTATATCCTCGACTTCTCATAAAATAGAACTAAATATTAAGTTAGTTTTGGAATAGCTATATAAAAGTAGAAAATGCTTATATCTCGTTACATGACATGCATATACTCAAGGCCAAATTAAATTAGCAATTCTAGGTAAAGTGAGGGCAATACAAATGCTCGACAGAAGGTTCACACTATGATTATCAAGAATCTGTCTTCCACTAATATGTTTTATACCCTTTCCAGGGCGTTCTACAATTACACCTTTCTCATCCATTCCTGAAACCATTATATTAATTGTATTTTGTTCTTGGACATGGTAATTCGTGTATTCAGAAAGTGATAGTACACGAATGTTCGAACTTACCAGAATATTGTAAAGTTGCACCCAAAATGGAATCAACAATACTGCCTGAAAGACCACCGATTGCTCCGGCGACCAAAATAGGCCACTGAGGTGGAGCTAAATGTAAAACAGCTGTATCTACGCTATACAAAATAGCAATGTAATGGAATAGACCTACTGTTAGACCACCCAATATAGAAACCACAAGTCCAACGAAGGATACACCGCCATTCGTTCCTGATAACATTAAATCAAAATGAGTAGCTATTTACACGGTACATACTGATGTAAGACTCAGTAATTTTGAATACCTCTTGGTACTTTCTTTCGAGTGGTGATCAAGAAAGGATCACTGTTGCCTATAACTGTACCAAATTCGGATGCCCAAGTATCACCGTTACAGCATGCAAAAGCACCTGCGAGTAAGAATAACAAATTTAACATTATAGTGTTTTTTTTTATGTTGATAAATATTTAATACCAAATGCCTATGGTTTCAGACTTATCAATTAATTAAAGTTTACCTAATATTCCCATTGACAACCATGAACCTCTATAGTCTTTATCAAAATCTATTGGCCGCTCACCACAGCCAACATCTAGTAGATATAATAACGATAACTGCGTGGCCATCCCACCATTGCATAATACTTGTACCCAGTTTCTTCTACCACCTTCTTTAAATTCATGTTCCAGTTTTGCCTTACGGGCTGCACGGAACTTGGTTGCTTTAGAGGATGTAACGAAAAATGCCAACAAGCACGCCAAATGAGCAAAACTTGTGAGAGTGATGACAAACCCCACGAATATACCTGAAATAGAATTTATTCATTATTAAGCATAGTATAAATAATATACTTTGGCGTAATAGAGAATATATTTCATTACCGAGAATAGCTCCGCTAACGTCAAGACTCTTTCTCTTCAAACCCCAGAAGGTCATCAAAAGAGGAATTATAACTGAAACGAGCCATCTCAGGGGTGTAATTACAGGGTAATCTGAAATAATAACTTCGCTGTATAAGAATAGGTTATTTGCCGGTTATCGTAAAATACTGTGCACCTTCGATATACACTTGATAGCAAAATTTCCACCTGGTAACATTATCGTACCTTCGATGTGAGTCTTAGCTTCTGAAGAAACGATCGAACAAGCTACATTTATAATCCAAAAAAGCATAGACACCGGAATGGCACAGGCACTGAGAAAAACTGGCAATAACACGTGAGAACGCTGATTTTGTGTAATGCCGAGTGAGATCATATCGGAACAACAGAAAAACGTTGTATTCGATCACTGTTCCCTTAGAATACTAAAAATTTTGAAATGTAAAAGTAAGCTTTCGTTCATACTTCGAGCAAATTTACGTGAAAATTCTGACATGCACAGGTTTACCATACTGACCGTACCAGACCGTACTGACTACTGACTGACACTGACCGCTTTCAATGTCCTTCAGTTTTGCACAGTTTTGCAGTTTAAAAAACTGTATTACCATTATCAGATAAGACGTCAGATGGAGTCTACACAAAATATTCGAATTTCATATTTTTAATACGTCCAGATCGAGTAATTACTTTACGACTTTGAACATATTTAATAACTGAATTATATCATTTTATATACTATCAGAAAGGTAAACAGAGATATTGAACAAGTGAAGTAAAATAATGCAAATTTAATGAAAACGCCAATGTTACATTGAAGTATATACAAAATGGACTTAATTTACTTGATAATGATAACTGAAAAATCATAATGAATATCGATGCGATTAGCCATATATTATGTACACAAAGTTTACCTCCTTAAACTAAGTAAACCTTAAGAAGTTTGTACCTAAGGAAATCGCAATGTTGACCTATTTGCTGGTAAAACAAGAGTATTGTATAATTTTTCAATTACATTGGAAGATTTCAATTTCTCTTTCATTAATAGTTCAACAACTTATAAATTTCGTGACAATATGATAATAGTGCATTATGACCAGTTCAGAGACTGTATCCTAAGTATACATATGTGTATATAGATATCTAAAAAAAATATTTCTATTATATTTACGTATTCATAATATTATTATTTTTTAACATGTAACAGTTCTGAAATATATTTCCAGTCAAGCGCGGGGCGAAAGTTATAAATGATTGTATAATTTTTTTTAGTTTTCTTTCTTTCTTAATATTCAAACTTGTACAAGTTTTGCACGGATGACTGTAGCGTGCAATTAGGTGTTTGCTTTATATAAAAAAACATGTTAAACTGAACTGACATTAGAATAACACATCGATTAGCAAAAGATTTTTTTTACTTTACTTTTAAGCCGAACAATTTTCATTTAATATATTTCCACTTATAATATATAACTTTTATTATAATTTAATTATCTCAAATTTGCAAACTTTATTGAATTACACGAGAATAATCGAAAGTAGTAATTATTTATAACTCTAATTCCAAAGAAATGTAGATATAGTTATTCACAATCAAAAAATTATACAATTATCTGAAATTTAGTATCTTATTGTTAGCTAAATTATTATCATTTGATAAGCCACCAAGTTCAGGTAGGCCAATCTTCATAATGCAGCAATAGAATGGAATCATTTGAGAACTTTACACATTTCGATCCCAATTCATAGAACAGCATTTTCAGTCATGACTGCATTTAAACACATGAAATTATGATACAAACGAATTATCAATATTTCGGAATTATTCAGAGTACATGAGCCTCGTTTTGCTTAACATAGTAAAACCCTAACAGACATATATTCTGAATTAAGTAATGCAGTCATATCTAAGCGAATTTCCTGATTCGTCTGGAATTTTGTAATGCAATCTATTGATTTAGTTTGAGAAACGTAAAATATAAATTTACTATATATAAGTTGTCACATATGAACGTTTAGAGCTAGCTAGCGTCTATCCATTATCATTATTAGGTACGTTATAAATATTTTATAAAGGGGGCATAATGTTACACTATATACAAATGGTATACGATTGAATCTATGGAAAACTAATGTGTAAAACATAACCATAATTACATTTCTCATAACAGTCTCAAGTTTTATATATTCTAAAGAGAAAATTATGTAACGTGAATGAAGTTCTATTGCTCATCAACATGCTCTATATTATTTGTAAGACTTGTCCCAGGTAATTTGTATAAATAAAGAGTACAGTTTTATAAAAATGAAAAAAAAATTTCTTACACGGTCCATTAATTTTCTGACCTGAGACTAATTGGCAAATTGCACAATGAATTTGGTACATCAAGCAATAATAAGCTATATTATATGATCTAGCCCGAATAGCTTTTGGTTTATAATTATCTTTCTCCCCTTCTTCGCTTATAATCTCATTTATGTAAATGTGACATTAATTATGTTATCCGTATATGTGATAGATTTTGTAAATATAAAGTAACCCTATAATGCTTTTCTCCCTGTACATTTTCTCTGAATACAAAGTGTAAGTTGAATTTTTATAAGGAATTCCCCTTTTGATTGTTCATGTAAAGGTCATTAAAAATCATTTTATCATGCAATAGCAATAGATTAAAATGTTATACCCCATATATATTAAATATTCGTAGTTATCACCTTTTAACACTCGTAAGGATATTTGCGATGTAAGAATTTGTCGTAGACAGAATGCAATTGGATAACTAGACTTCAGAAATATACGCAAAGAAGAAGAAAAATTGCTTTTGAACGATTTGTGTCATAGGTTAAACCATTTCCTCCATAGATACTATGCACTTGAGTGACCCAAGCGTTTGCATATACCAACTAAACAATCACATGATCACATATTATCATCCTACTTGTATAGGATAGGTGCCGTGAACTATAGTAATTTTTATACACATAGTTATACCACTGGGACATCTTCTGGAACTATTCCCTCTAGTGATATAGGTTCTGCAAAGCCACGTGCAATTAATTCGTCTGCGAGAGATATCACCTGTAAAATATGCATTAGCAAACATTATATGGTGTACTAAAGAAACATAATATCAATAATATAGCATTCGCGGTAAAGGTTAGTATTTGTATATACAAATCAGCTAATATTCTTCTATGTACGATGTAGTTACTCACCCCATGCTTATGCATATTAAGATAAAGATTAACATAGGTGTTGGTATTTATGTAACCTTCAATCTGAGCTTGTGCAACAGTTCCCGAACACATTTGGTATGTCACATCGTACGCTTCTTGCGTCCATTCCCCTTAAAATCCGCGAATTGATTAATATAAGGTGCATACGTATAGACATTAAAAATACATACGCTTCCTTGAAAAAATGTAACAAAAGCAACATACCTCCTGTTGGTTGGATATTTGCTAGAAATATTTCGATGGCTTGGAATGGCAATGTGAGATAATCGACTCTCGTTTTTCTCATGGACGCATTGCTGAAGGTCCAAAAGCCCCCGTGATCTAGAAGTCGTACTAAATTTCTTTCTCCATGGGGGTCCGGTGTTTCTACGTATACCCTGACCCATCTATTGTACCATTTTGCAACGAGGATCATACCTTCTACAAAGAATTGGAAAAGGGACACATAAGCATTATCACATTTACATAGAACTATTATGTTTCTTATCTTACATAGTTCCCTGGACTTACTATTAAGTTGATCGGGCACTGGAGGTGATTCTGTGGTGTCGTACAGTAACGTCATGTTATCCTCTAAAATTCTTAAAGAGGGGTACGTAGGGTGTGTAGGTAACTGTACGAACAATCTGTTTGGCTTTACTATGTGGCACACCACTATATCATTGTTCACACCTTCGATCAATGACAAACACATCATCTCCGATACCCAAGGTACCTCTTCGGATATTTTCATGGGTGATATCTGCTCCAGCGTAATTTGTGGATACTTCTTTTCAGGAAACTTTTGCCTTATGAGCTCCAGTGCTACGTTAATCCCATCCATGGAGCCTTCTATCGTACAAATGTTCTGCTCTGCAGAGGTGGGATGACGCTTCACCACTATGTTCACGTTCACCTTATTACGAATACTTTGCAAAAAGCTGCCGTGCCGACCAATCAGCCTTCCCACCAAATGAGGCGGTATATTGAATTCGTAGGTCATGGGAATGCTGGAATCCTTTGCGTGTCCATTGATGCTACCACCTAAAAAAACGTAAGTACGTAAGAATCGGTACAGACAAAATTCAAAACCCGCCGCACATCTGTGCCAAACCTTTTCCACTGTCGGTGCTACCCTCGCTCCTGGCTTCATCGGTGACACTGCCCTCCAGGACTCCGGAGACTGGACTGTGGTTAGCCGAATCCCTCTCCGAAAGGGCTTGTGTCTGGACCTCGACAACCTTATCATCTCCACTCTGGTTCTCCCGAGCACCAGTCTGTTGCTGCTCGCTACCCTCCACGCACCTGCATTCATCTCTCACTTCCTCTTCATCATCCTTGGACTTTTCTTGGGTGAGTTGCAGTTGCTGTTGCTGCTGACTGGCAAGCTGTGCCATCGAGCTATTGCTCTCATATACTTTTATCACCTTCTCCACTTCCTCCGGGTCCCTCGACGAGGAGGTGACGAAGGATGTGCCACTTCTATTTCTGGCGATCATTTCGAAATCGCTTATTTTAGGATTGCTGCCCAACTGTATGTCCAACATCTTCGGTATCGGCTCAATGTCCTTGTACCATGACTGACTGTCACCGGACGAGGATAAGTCCACGGCTGATTGCATGGAGAGCAAGTGCGACGAGGAGGACCTTCTCGTAACTATGTTCAAGCTCTCGCTGACATTCCTAGGGCTGCAGGATGCCACTGGCGAGGACTTGCACGTGGTCTGATCCTTCACCAACGGAGACTGGTGCGGCTCCGTGATGTGAGACGAGAAGGACTCGTCTATGTGAATACCCGAGTCGCAGAGGAGGCTCGAGTGGCTACTGGTACCCACTACCTGACTGCTCTCCCGGACCCCACGCTTCTTCTCCGCGCTCTCGGAGGACTTTGAGATTCCACCTGGGTCAGCTCTGTCCACTCGTCGCCGCTTGTACCAAAGTAGGCCGATTATCAGAGCGAATGCTGGAAAGCTCCACTTCACCACTTGGATCTGCGTGGATGGCATGTTTCACGTCCACGGTAGCTGTCGTAGTTGAACACCTTTACGCTCTGAAACGGTAGAAGAACCTTGATGAGACAACTGGCGGATGTAAAGGACGCAGCTGGCGGAAGAATCGGGCGCGTAGTTTGTCAAAATATTGGAGCCAAGTGCTTCCGGGTGAGAGCGTAAATCATTACGAGTGGCTTGTTATCGGCTCGCGTGATTCCATACCGATTTCTTGCCATCTTTATTTCCTTCTGGGCTCGTCCGATCGCGAGAGCAAGCTTAAATTTGTCGGAAATTAATCCGTTTGGCAAATGTTTCCAAGGAGTGAACCGATTCAGCCTAGTCCAACCGGACACGGTATTACCATACGACGAGAAGGAAGTGGTGGCAAAGGAGAAGGACCGATTTTCTTCTGCGCTATTTCACGCTCGCATAAATATCTCAACGATGTCTCATTGAGCCGAACCGGTTCGTGCTCGACACCGGAGAAGATCTTTGCCTCGAACGGGAATCCATCGGTTCTTCTTATCGTCGATTTTTCATTCCCGCCTATCTAACTTCCAGCAACCTCTTGAGAAGACCTATGCGAGGAGGCATGCGCCGAATAAGTCGCGGTAATGTTTAAGCACGACGTTGAGAGAGATTAAAAGCCGAAAGGTACGCGACCGTCAAAACGGTACGCTCGATGGAATCATTCACGGTCTCGTGCGGACCTAATAATTCACGCGTACTATCTCACGCGAAATCGCGTGTTCGTCCTTTCAAACGATCCAAATGTCTTTTTCCTTGCTTTTGTTTTTCTTAATACAGCATTCTCCAAAGTTCATCGGACGAGCAAGCGGATCTCGAACGGTCCAAGACGGAAGGAAACATTACCGAAACTCTCAAAGACGAATTCTCCTTCATTACATCTTATAATTTCTGCAAGGAGAATTTATATAAATTTATTTAACCCTACTTCGGAAGGGATACGAGTCTCGCACGATTCGATGGCACGAAACGACCTCGATTGAGTTTACACCACTGTTGAGACAGACAGAATCGTGACTATTGCGACCTTTTCGGACGCCTCGGATATCGACGCAGGAACGACCAGAAAAATAAAGGCGCGTTTGGGAAAATGTTTCAACGGTAAAACGCAATTCGACGGGAGTGACGCACTGGGTGGCAGAAGCGTGTGGTGAATGACCTCGAATCAAACGACCGTAAAGAAAATGTGGCAATCTGTTGTCCACGCGCGCGCGTTTGCCACTCGACGACGACCACGTTAAATTTCGCTGCCGACTTCTGGCAAGATTCTCTCTCTCTCCCCCATTCTTTGATAACAGGCCACTCGACGTGGAGACCGAAGCGAGCGCATAAAATAAAAAGAAAAATATTTCTTCGAGATTTCGATCGTGCTATTTTCACAGGCCAATCGTGGAGAAGTGTCGTCGAGAAAACTTGAAGGGACGATAAGATACGCGGTGGCACACATATGGCGTAGCATTGTAAGATACAAGTGGCATATGCCCTGTAACTCTTGAACGAAGGTACGCTCTTCCAGTCGGAGGAAGAAGTACCGATCGTCGACTTCTCGAATTTCTCAAAATCACCCTGACCATTTCTACGCACTTGGAACACGGAAATCCAATCGTCCTAATAAGGAGACTCTTAATGGAGCACCGACTCGACACAAACAACTTGCTATCCGAAATTCGACCTCTTGCCAATTAACCGATTCTGATTTACCCGTAGGGCTTCGATCGTTGAATATTCGATCGTTCTCAAAGGAGAGCATACTCGAAGGAGGCTCGTTTGTCCAGAATTATTTCCTTGCCGCGTTCTCCAGCATTGTGTAAGAGGCACCGCACGTGAAAGGGCTGCAGCTCGTGTTAAAGCGGGGCTCCACGCACACTCACCGGTTTACGCTCCATGCTCGAAAGGTTCCAGCTGCGATAATAATTCCAGGAGAACGGGAGACGATCGCGGACTGGAGGAACGGAAGAACCACGAGGGCGACTGACCGGCGTGGCTCTCGTTTAGAGGCAAAAGAAAAAATAAATCGCGAGTGTCTTTTGCACTCTCTTTTGCACCAGAAGAACACGCTCGTCGAAACTTCGTGGCGCACAGCTGGTGCGATACTGCGGCACTACCGTTGATTTTGCAGCACGTGGTGAATTGTGCGCCTCCACGGAAAGAAGCGGATTCGGATTTATTCGCGAGGCGCATGCGCGAATACGTAGTCTCGAGGTGGTACCCAACGATGAATCGCGTGGAGCCAAGCAGCACTCGTTGCTGATGGTCGTGGTGGTGGTGGTGGTTAGTGTCTAGCACGCGGTGAAAAGCGCGAAGAAATGTGGAGAGATGCGAGAGAAGGCCGAAGCGAGCGCAGAGGTCTCAAGGACGAAAGAAACTACGCGACCGGATCCTTTGCGAGAGATCGACTAGAAAGGTTTTCGAGGCGTTGCTCGAAAGGCGGGAGAAAAGTCAGAGATGCCTGGCTCTAATCTTGCAATTCGTGAAATTCGTTTAATTCTCATTTAGATCGGCGAAATTCAATATTTTTATTTAGCTACTGCACTTGACCCGTGCGTGCAATAAGATTCACTAATTTTCATAATTAAGCGGCATACAAAGACCGCTTTTAAAAGGAGGATCGTTTTGCTCGAACGTAATTGAGATTTTGGTGCTCCGCGCTTGATTTCCAAGTGGCTTCCGATCGAAGGACGTTAATTTTCTTTTTTTTTTTGCTGAATAACGACTCCACGTCTCATCACGGTCAGCTCTCAATTACGCCGGGAGGTAACATCCGGGATGGAGGCTCGTAATTTTACCGGCTACCGCAAACACGACCGATAAGAGTAACATCGAACAATGTACCGAGAAAAATAATAACGATAATGACGCGCGCATCCGGTGCGACGTATTTGCGCTTCGATTGAGCCCTCTCGTAACGAGATGAGAATACCTGCTGCTTACTAATTGCGAAGATTGCATCGTCAACTCACCGAGATTCGATCCATGTCTGAAATTTCAACGAGGCTCGTAACGAGAAAATTCGACAGAGATTGTCTCGTTCAACAAAATCCTCCGAAAGAATCTTGCGTGCAATCTTATTTCACGGATGCACAGACACTTGTAGGTTCATACGAAAAAAAAGAAGAAAAAGAAAAAAAAAACTTTCAGAACTGAAAATTCTGCACCTCCCGGTCACAGCTGGATCCCTTTGACGACAGATTTCATGAAGATTCTCGTACCGTGAAAAAGTCTTTTGCGCGCAATTTTTTTTTTTTTTTTACAAGCGCCACTCGAAACGTCACATTTGACGCGAATTTTTTTCGAGGGATCGAAAATCGCGCGGGCTCGTGGAACAGCCTGCTGACGCGGGTAGAGGTGGCTGTTTTTGCAAGGAAAGCGGATTTTTAGCGGAGCGCCGATTCCATGCAACCAGTCGGACGAGAATTGCACCGGCGACTGGTGGTTTGCCTCGGCACCTGACGACTAAAGCGTCCCGCACCGCGCGCGCCATGGTTTTTCGTGGGGGAGAGAAAGAAAAGGTTTACGGGTTGGCCGAGGAGAGATAATCAAAGACAATAAAATCCTCAATGCTCGTCCGTTTCGTGTACTATTAACACTATTCCTCCCACGATCGGACAAATGACCGTTTTGTAAATTTTGTTTAGCATTTCCTATATACAAGGTGATCGCATCGCCTTTAAATTTCACGACTTTTCCTAACATATACGTATAATACATTTGTCAATATGTTTGGTAACGCCGTGAAATTTCAAGGTGATGCGATTACATTGTAGTATATAGGAAATTCTAATGGAAGTTTTAAAAACGATCATTTGACCGGTCGTGGTATGAATAGTATTAATAGCTCACGATTTTACTCCGTCGAATTCGATTATTCGCGTGCGAATCGCATCACGCGATTAACCAGCACACGAGCCGGTGTCGAGCGTGAGCGCAATAATAACAGTGAGTTACGTAAAGGTGGGATCATTCCCGGAAAAGGAAAAAAAAAAAAAAAAAAAAATAAGAGAATCGTACGAAGTTTCCCGGTCTGCAAGAATCGAGAAACTTCACGCGATTGCAGGTCAGCCGCGCGAGATGAAAAATTGCAAAAGAAGCGTTATCCGCGCCCTCGTCCCCACCCACGTGCCCCACGATGATTTAACTAGGCGACACTCGACATCCGCGTTTTGCATTTTACTTTTAGTTACGATACGTACGACGGCTAACCGGGCGAGCCGTTGGCCAAGGGATAAAACCAGTTTGACCGACCGCGAGAGAGACTTTCTGTTACGTATGAACGGCGACGAAGCTCGGGTGAAGCGAACGGCTGCTCCGAGCGCGCCACGAAAGTTCAGCGATAAAGTCTCTTCTAACGATAAAAAAGGCCCCCTGTGTCGGCCAGCTGACGAGCGCCCGCTAGAAAGGTGGAAGAGAAGCGGGGTCGAAGTGCGAACCGAGTCTTTGAGGAAGGAGAGAATCTTTATCCAGTGAACCGTGGCGTCCTCTTTGAAAAATGTGTACCCAAAGATGTGTCGCAAAAAGTAAGCGTTAATCTTTTAATGGCGAGAGTGGTTGATAGATCGACCAGAAGCAGAGTTTAGGAATCATTTATTAAAGAAAAGTATTGGTTTTATGCGTCTAATCAGAGATCGATTATAACTGAATTTTCCGTTAAAAGGTTAACCTCGTCAAACGCAGAGTACGTTGGGTCGCTATAACATAGAACTAAGTCGTAATAAAACGACTGTTTCGTTTGTTTATTTCGTTACTGCATTTATCGAGTTGACGAGATATCTCACATTTCCAAATTTTCAGCTAATAGATAATTATATATATTTTATAACCGTAATGACAAGTGGTAACAGTTAGGAGACTTCGATAATTTGCCGCGAAAAGTACCTGGCCACTGAGTACGGTTAGCAATAAAATGTCTGGTCCGCAATGTGTTAACATAAACATATACAGAAAATTGTGCCTACTTTTTACACGCGACGAGTATCCTCGTCAAAACACAAAACCTTGCCATTCCTTCGTGACGAGTATACCCGTCACACGCAGTTAACCGGTTAAGAGAACGATTTGAGAAAGATTGCGTAATTAGCAATCTCTCTGGCGCGTAGTCGATAACGTTTAACCGCGATCGCTTTATTATTGTCGTTATTCGTTTTAACGCGTCCCAACGAATCGCGATCAAATAATTAATTCGATCGTCTTCCGCATTTCACCAGGCGAATAGCGCGCCACGTTCCTTCCTTCTCACCTGCGAGAATTCACTAGACGCTTAGCAGTTATTCCAGACTTCCGGCCGATACAATCGGAAGCGATGCCCCTCGGCGGAACTAACGAGACGAGCCCCTTGAGAAATCCGTTCGAGGTTTATTTTTTTTCACGAAGCCTCGTCCTCTTCGTCACGTGCGCCCGCGGATCTCCTTCGCCCGTGAATTATTCTCTCTCTCCCGCGGTCCCTTCTCTCCTTCTCGATTTCGCGAGATTCCACGTGTTGCGTTTACACGGGGACCGAGTGCGGTAGCCTTTAGAAAGGAGATCGGCCAAGGTGAGACGCGAACGCGGATTCGTAGAGTGGCCCTCCGCGTTCGGGGAGAGGGTAAAAAGAAAGGGAAGGAAAGAAAGCAAAAAGAAACGATTAAGCAGAAACCAAACCGGTAACCGTCACCGGCGCTGGTGAGCGCGGAGATCAAATTGGCTGTCCATTGCGCACGGAACTGGGTTACCGTCCAGGGCCCAGAGAACGGTATGCGTGTAATTGTATCGTGGATTCGCGTGATGTTTCGTCAGAGCGAACCACTTACGCGTTACCATTGGCCAGTGTGCGCGTACGGGGAGAATTTAATTTCGCGGATAAGCCGAAGAACGTACATTTCTCACGGATGCATTTTTTTAGAGCGCACCACTTTTGCCACCATATTTGGTAACAAGTTAAATCTCAGATAAATTCGTCACGGACGAATCTTCGAAGAATTAAGAACGAGGGTAATTAATGACATACTTTGATTTTCAAGTGGAAGATGGTCGAGAACTGGTAGGTAGCTCCAATGATACATCAGCAAGTATATCATAAAATCCTGCTATTAATTATTTAATCGTGGCGCATGGACGCAATTACACCCGAGGGTTAAGCGAATTTCTCAAATCGATCAGGCTGACCTTTTCTCGCGACACATTGACGAGCTGACAACTCGTCGCGCGACACGACACATAGATATTCAAGAAACGAAGGTGACCGTGGTTCAACGTGCTCTTGGAATGTCGAACCTGCACGCACGGCGGATGAAGTAACAGGGACTAACGAGAGAGAGGAGAGAAATGTGAGAGAGAAAGAGAATGAGAAGAGAAACGAGGGAAAGGAGAATCAGGAGGACTGGGGAATGATCGAAGCCGTGACGTTGGTGAACGCGCTTTTGAAACCATTCCGGCGCACGGTTCGTGCCCAATCCGCGTGTAGAAATTTTACTTGAAATTGAATCACGCGAGTGAACGATTGAATGGAAAGTTTTTTTTATTTATCTTTCAGTGGTGGGGAGAGACCGAAGGGTGATACCATGAGAAAAGTTTCGACCTTACCAAAGTACCCCGTCTTCCTTCTACTCGATGCTCGAGGAGGAGGAAGAAGGTACGATAAGATTCGATAAGCTTTCACGAAGAGGTAATACGAGCCGAGGATACTGGATTAAGAGAAGAATATTTTCCTTCACTACTGTCGCCTCTGGTCGCGGGTACCGATAAAATCGTCGGTTAGAGCGCATTTAAATGCGCATGTAAAAAAGGAATTTTGTAAGTAGAATCTAAATTTAAACTTTCTCATTCCGGATAATCGTTACGGATGGCTCGTGGAATATTTTCATCCGAAGCGATCAAAGTGTCCAGCTTAAATTCCGAGGAGGCTTGAAAATTCAATTTGATTATCTGCGAGCAGTGAAAATAACTTTTAATTCGAACGTTTTTTCAGGGTTTCTTATAAATAAACAAAAAATTGCCGCACGCACGTTCTGTCCAGAATAGTGGGGCTTCCTCTGCACGCTTAATAGAGACAGGTAACAAGTTAAAGGAAGACGTTCCTGAATTCGCTAGGCTACGCGCGCCTACGATTAATTTCTCGAAGAAAACTTGGAATTGCTCCAGCATCGTAAAAATAACGACTCGCCGGATGAATCATTTCTCTCGGTCCATCCGCGCCACCACGGCGCTGCGCCGGCCGCAACACTGTTCCGGTATAATATTACCGCATCGTCTACGAATCAGGAATCACAATCGTATCCACGTACCAACGCGAAAGCCCGGATAGAAAGTAATAAGAGTCACATACCGAAACGCTAGATTAAACCCGTCGAATCGCTCGACGGAATCACTGCCGCATTTCTTACGGGCCGTGCAACGCGTGGATTGTTTACAATCGAAGCACCCGTTCGACACAGTGGGCACGTAGTTTCGTAGAATTTCAAGGAACCCGATTACTTTCTTAAAGGCGAATAAATCGAGTAGACTGTGAATCACGGCTGAGAGCCAAGGCGGCGTATAAATCGAGAACGAAAATTATGCTCGAAACAGTATCCACCCTATTTCCAGATGTCGGCAAGAAACGAGGTCTCCTCCTCGTGCCGAATGTATCGGGCCAGTACTTTCCACAAAATCGATATACATCTTAAAGATAGGCACGTGAATTTCGTGCCCTTTTCCCCCGGCACGCCTTCACCTAATTCTTACGAAAGAACGCCTCGACCGGTCCCTTTCACGTGAAACTAAAACTCGTAGTTCCACGACCTAAACCTTTCTCGCATGCCCATATTGCGTTCATTCGAATTTAAGATTCCTCGTAGTGGCCGAACACGCGACACAATTCTAAAAGATAATTGTCTGGAGCGCGACGTATTAGGCAATTCATTCGGCACGTAGAAAATCCTGCGTCGCCATATGTTCCCGCGGTATGAAAACGGAACGTGGAGGCTCGTGCGGTAGGAGTGAGACCTGGAGGTTGGTCGTGGAAAAAGAATAACAATGGAAAGCCGCCTTAGGCGAATCGTGTGCGCGAGAGACCGCGTGGCTTCTTATTACGTACCGATGAATATATTCCTCGTTCTGCCTCGAATGTACTCTTGTTCCTTAGCGGCTTTCCTCCAAGAAGCTTCTGCGTGTACCAGAATGCACTCTACGCTCAACTTACGACAGATTTTTCGGAAAAGCACGGCCACGTGATCACAATGTTTTTCCTCGATCTCGAGTGACAATATGGCGACGCGAAGCGAGCACGTCGGCCGTGCTCGAAGACGTCCTCGTTCAAGAGTTTCCCACGACATCTGTCGGTCGCTGAAGAAGAACAACGTGAAAGCCGGCACGATTTGAAAGTTCAGTGCTCGAGGAGTTGGCCTTGCGTAAATATGTAAAGTCACGTGAAAGAGGATATTTTAGAGTATCGATTAGGATTGGAAGGCGGTGACGTAACCTGTAATAATACTAGCGCGCTTTCTTTAGCTCAGGGTCTGACTCGCTGCAATGAAGTTTTTCCGTACAGTTCTAACTGCTTCATACGCTTGGTATTTTGTATTTTGTAAGGAGAATAATTAAATACCTTTGGATGCAATATATGGAAATTCTGAGTAGTTTACACGGTGTAAGAGTACTTGTATCAACTACAATTCTAAGTCTGTCTGTTTTGTACAATTTGTACATTCCATTCGAGAGTCTATTTTCACAATACAATTTACCATTACCGATAGGGTATCGAAATTAAATGCAGCGCATCTAACAGTGTTTTCTCGAACTAATTAGAAATGCCACTGTATTCGAGTTATATTTAATTTCATCGATAAATTACCTTTGACTCGTAAAGCACTTTACTACGAGCTTTAGCAACACTCCGCCGGATGTCGTTACCGAAAACATTCGATCGATCGGAGCGAGACAGTGTTAGAACCGTTGGCGAGCAAGAGGAAAAGCATCAGTTATCGTCGAACCTTCGGACTAGGCATCACTCGGCATGTTACAAGACAAGAGTCTCGAGGAGAGGGGTGAGCAATCTAAAGCCGATAACGAGCCAGCTGGTAGCAGTGCCCAGTGCCGTGGTGCGACCTTTACGCGGAGGAGGGTCTAACGCGAATTGTCACAGTATCAAATCCTTCTGCGATACATTACAAGCTTAAAAGAAAGACTACCTCGAAATCCACCCAGCCGAAAGAAGCGAGAAGGACTATTTATCCGGAGTTTTGGCGCCAGTCGTCGAACAGTTCTTTCTGGTGTACCTTTGGAGCTTAAGAAGGAGACACGCAGGCCAAAATCGTGTGCCACGCATTGCGGAAAATTTCTTCGAAGAGGAAGAGGCGAAGGAGATCAAGGACTACGAAGTAAAGCGAGAAGAAGAGACAATCAAAACAGAAACATGCCGTGACCGTGGACAGGAGGTGGACACTATGAATTGGAATCGAGAGTATCGTGGTTTCTCGTAATTCGAAAAGGTTCTCGCGACTCGTCTGCACAAACAAATGTCGTAGCTCCTCGGTAGTGGTGTGCGCTCGTGTTTCGCGGCGTGTGCGTACGCGTGTGCTTTCCGTGTGGAACCTGTGTGACCCCGATGCTCCTACCTGGACCGCTCGAGCACGATGACTACGAGGGAACTTTACGTGAAGGTAAGAGAATAAAATAAAGTAGATGGATTAATCGAGGTATAGTCACGAAACGTAGATAAGACGCGCGCATAAATCTAATCCTTCGTTCGCCGTGCCTTTTGTTTCTCGCGCGTGCTGCTCGCGCGAGTAGAGCCAAGTGGAAAGGGAAGAATCACACGCGAGAAGATCCTGCGCCTCCCTTTCGCGATCTCGTCGAAAGCGAAATCAATAAACGACGGGGCGCACGCCTGGAGACCTAAATTCTGGATAGAACAAGGTGGCGGTTAGAGTTGGGTCGTTGGAACGGATAGTAGGTCGCTAGGGCACTGTGCGTTTCACGGAATCGCCTTTCGTGAATTTCAACGATTACTTTTACACACTCGGAGAAATTTCCACGTAGGCATTTAGACGTCGTTGGTGTATAAGATAGTCCAAGGTGGTCAATGTTAAAAGGAAACATTCCCTCTTACTCTTAATACGTGTGATATTAAATGGCGAACTTTTTTTTATTCTAAGTGAAACGAAAACAGTCGGACATTTTATATTACACGACCTAATACGTATTAGGTAATTACACAGTTACTTACCATTGAGCCACCCTGTTTAGAGAACTATCTCTTTAACGAGAATTTGAATTGAAGGCTTCTCCAGAAATATCGGTGAACTAAAATATCGAAGGAAGCTCGGAAAAATTCCGATAAAAATATCCGGTTATTCTTCGTGCTGTTCACTTTGGTTTTAAATCCTTCTCAGGAAGGCAACCACCTGAGAAAGGAATCGTTCGCAGCAGGAGGAACCAGATGAAGTTCTCGGGTGGCTTAAAGCCGTTCCCTTTAAGGTCGCGGCATGGCTCACCATATTGGCGCTTGATTTATTGTCGCGGTCAGGTGAACGGCGAGGGTTGTCCGAGGTCATATCGTGATTCTGCTCCTCGTCTCGGTGCGAGCCACCAAGGGTTCTGTTAACTGCGCGTCTCACGCTCCCCACTGGAAGGGGGAAGGCCGTTAAATCCCTTCTGAGTTCTTTCGAAGTACGATCTTGGTCTCGGCATTGTCGATGCTGTCGATTGGTCCGGTTAATTAAGAGAGTTGCCGTCCACGAATTAGCGACCACGGATTAGCAGTCGGTTGTCTAATCAGCACGTCTCTCTAGAAAGTAGTTCAAGCGTATTGTAAAATGAAAGTTTCCAAACCTTCTCCTTCTTAAAAATAGACAGCAGATTTTTCCGTGCTTTCGTTGAATTTATTAAGCACGTGGGTTTTTTGATCTTGTAAATTTTTGATGATTCATTTTCAACGGAAAGAAAAATATCTGGGGGAATTGAAACTGGGACAGGACACGCTCGCGGTTAATTTTAGTTCGTCGAGTAGATTGAAAAGCGTTTACCTTGTGAACGTTTGACGAATGGTAGAGGCGAACGAGAGAGGTGATAAAATTTTCTGCCGTGACAGTTTTAATCGTCTCGCCCACTCCCTCCGTGTGGCCGAGCCCGTGACGATTGCGCTCTCAAACCTTCACTTCTCGACTCATTTGCGCCAGTTACCTCTACTCGTGGACACGATATATCGATGGACACTTAAATCGTCCGGTCTGAAGGTAAAACTATGGACAATTGCCGTAAACGGTGCACGATCTTACCTGTCGATCAACGTCGCTTGTTTAAAATCACAGTGGTGCTTACAGTACTCACTTATCCAGCGTGCAGTTCGTAATTTAAAAGAATTCAGTTTTTGTTCTCTGCAAAAATGAATTCTCAATACGGAGGATTTTTTGAAAGGAAATTTTTATCGGGCCCAGGCTCGAAATAGAAAAAAGTTGGGGAATTTCTGGTCGCAAGGCAATTCACCCTCATTTGAATCCAATGATCCGCTCAAGGAAAGGCGGACAGCTGTTATCGATCGGTTGCGAGACTGGGCGAACAGCTGATCAAAGCGATCGTCCCAGGTAGTAAGCGCGCACGCTCCTCTTCTCTCTTTTCTCTCCTTCTCTCTCAAGTCTCACTTTCTTTCCCCTCACTGGAGAACAATTTCGAAATTTGCAATAATATCCGGGATGCTGAATTATTTTTTAGAAATTTTCTTAACCAGGTAGCTGTGGCGCCCCCTTTTCGGAGCACGCATTTGTGCGTGCCGCAAAAATCAACCAATGACGAGTATACTCGTCAAACACGGAGTAAGGGTCGCTGTTAAAATATCGGATCAAAAAGACGGTTTCATTTTATAAAATGAGCAATTTTATTACTAATATTTACTTATTCGCTTAACATTAATATATACTACATCCATAACAAACGAAAGCGCAGGGAAAATAAAATAGTAATAAAAGTTAAAAATTCAAATTTCTGCTGTAGAGTGGTATTCGGTAAAACAAGGAACGATGCATAGTGGGACTTTCCACGTCGAACACCAATATCACGATTCTTTTCTAATCTTGTTTTTATAGCATTATGAACACCTTCGTGTCGGATTGTTTGCTGATGAAGTGCCTGCTGTATAATCTGGAAAATGTTAGTCGATGAAGCGTGTAACATTAGGTCGAGATTGTGTTGATTTGTCGGGTTCCATTGGATACGATCCAACGATTTCTTCAATGTATTTAATTATCAATCGCAGGCTTTTGCACTGGACTAGTTGCCTTTCGACTCTTGCTTTACATTTAGAAAGCGTTATCATCGCACATAAATAAATTCGTTATGCGAACTGATAAGCAGTTTCAGCCCGTGTATACGGGGACGCATGAGTTGATCTGAAATAATTCATATTCTTTATTTGTTTGTTTTATACCGGCTTGACCACAAAATATTCTAAACATCTTAAAGTTCGCGAATATGTTTCAGTTTGCACTAAAATTACACTTAAAGTAGTCAGTGGCCACTACTTTTTACGCATGACGACTATACTCGTTATGATACAAAGTACTGCCACTTCTCCATGACGAGTGCAGTCGTCAAACACAGCTGATTGGTTAAAAAAAGTAAAATTCCTAAGCGTAAATATTGCGTTAATGCATAATTATTGCATCCTTCTTTAAATACATTCTATTCGACAAAAACACGTAACAAAAATATCTTTAAACGATTATTCCGGATGATTATGTATACGCATCGGAATAATCGTTTGAAGATACTTTTGTTACATGTTCTTATTGTTTTTATCGAATAAAATGTATTTTAAAAAAGGGCGCAAATAATTATGCGCCGAACCAATAGAAATGAAAAGATGAAGCGAGAGACAGGACGTTCTCCTTCTCCTAAAAGGGCAATTAGTCTGTGACCTTTGAACTTTCCGAGTAATGTACTCGCCCTGGTACCGCAATCGAGAGTCCGGCAATATGGCGCGAGAGCTCGCGAGGATATTTATACGAGTATATCGAGAACGATTCCTATCGCCTCGGTATATTTAACCCTCGGGCATCGAACACCTGCTGATTCCTTGGATAGTGCGCCAGGAGGATGCATCGAAGAGATTGGGACGTCGAGAAGGATAGGAATTGAAAGAATGTCGATACTCCAATACGGTGCTCCTGTTTTGTTGGAAATGCTGTCATTTGTGCTCCAGATTTCATACTCGACGTTCGACAATTTCTTTAGCAGCTTCTCTATGAGGAATTAGAAAGTTCTCCGACTTTTGAAAAACTACAAGAAACGTTCTTTAGCTGCCTCGTAACAATGACATTTCCGATACTTCCTTGGTAAACGTTACTTGCTCGTTTAATTAACAAATCTACTTATTTCAGGAGCTCTCGTCGAATTTCGCGGGCTGAAGAACGTCTCGCCTCTTCGCTCGTATTATCTTTATACATTTTCATTGCCGTGTTTCTAGCTCGTCAGTATACAACTTTTTTATATTTTTTGATATTAATTCCGAAGTCACCTGCGAACGAAACGCACCGTCAATCGATAGACCTGTGTAAACCTGGCACCCGACTTTAAGATATCGAAATTTTCTTTTCTGCACTCGAAAGAGCATCTTTTGTATCCGTTTATACGTCCCTTGTTTTCGTTTGTATCTCAAAGAGTTCGGAGATAGAGAAAATTTTACAAAAGGCAACGTGTTTGTTTTTTGATACCTCAAACCTGTTAACGCCAATCGAAAGAGCGTTGTTTGTACCCGTTTGCACTTCAAATGATTCGGAGACATAGAAACATCAAGATTTTAACAATAATCGAAAGTTGAGGACATGAGAGACTGAGCTCTTGTACAATTTTGAAGTTTCTATATCTCCAAATTCTTTGAGGTACAAAGGTAAAGAAAAGAGGTAGAAACTGGTGCAAACGACGCTCTTTCGAATGGCATTAGCAGACTGCAGATATCCTAACAAATAAGAAGGTTACCTCTTGTAAAATTTTGAAGTTTCTCTATTTCTGAACGCTTTGAGGTACAAAAGAAAAGAAACGATGTTCTTTCTATTGCAAAAAAATAAGTCACTCCCTTTACGGTCGTGCCTAAAAATATCGATATCTTAAAATCGAGTGCCAGGTTCGTACAGGTGATCGAAAGAATAACCTGAAGAGGAGTTTTAACCGCGCCTTTAGGTGCCAGAGATAAAACCCTGCTTGTATCCTGGAAGTGTGTTGCTCGCGCGATGATCGGGCTCGCTCGCACGCTCAACCGATCTCGGCAATCCTCGCTCACGGCGAACCAGAACCCTTTCTCCCGAGATAGAAGAGCAAAACGTCTGGTCCACGGTCGTACAGGTCGATACCACGAACGATTCTACGCGGCAGAAGCTTCTCTACGAAGTAGGGGACCACGATTCTCGGAATTATTTATCGTCTCGGATGAATCTTTGGAAATAGATTTTTTTCTCATCTCGAGGCACCGGATGTAACTTACAGATAATTCGTGAAAACTTTAGAAATCCACTGGATAATTTTTCCTTGTGAAACTTTCTTCCTCCTCCTCCGCTTCTGTCAGTGCTCGCACCGAGATCCATTTTCTCACCGTGGCCCGACTATTTCCTAGACACGAGGCGCCGTATCATTTATTTCGTCGAAGGTCCTTTCACTTCCTACGGAAAAGGAGAATGTCTTGCTCGCGCGTCGCCTTCCTCACACTTCCTGCTGCATGTCGGTTTCCTTTCGAGAGGCGAGAAGAGGAGGCTGAGAGTCTAAGCCCATCGGAAGGGGTCATCATCATCATCATCGTCGTTGAGAGAAGATCTCCGTTCCTTCCTAGTTGGCTGAGTAACTTTCTCACGATGCTATCCGGTTACCGACTTTATTGCAAGTAGTTAGGTCTCGTAGGTGGAGTATCCTAATTTACGAGCTTCATCGCATTATCCTTTGTTTGGCGATGCCCGAGTGAAAAGTTTTACTCGATCTTCCGGAAGAGATGAGCCAGGACTAACATTACGAAGGAACTAAATTCAACCTGCATTGTGTTTTTAGGCAGCCTTTCTCATTGGCAATCTTTTCCACGAGAAGCGTCGAAAGAAGAATCTGGACCCTTCTGGCTCGTGAAGAACGTCTCTCATTTTTTTCACCAAAGGAAATTCTTCGAAGAAAGAGTCTAGACCCTTCTGGCTCGGTGAAGAACGTTTCTAATTCATTTCACGAAAGGAAATTTTTCCATTATTCGTTTATAATTACTATTTCTCGTCTCTTGTAATCTGCAGGACATTTTTTTCTCACGCCCTGCGTACGATCTTTCATACTCCTTGCTTCTGGCCAGTTCTCGTTTACCGCCCACCTCTAGAACACTTCCTCCAGGGAGAGCTCCTTGGTTGTCCGTGACGCCAACATACCACGGACGACGTCATCCACTTTTTCTTTCTCTCCCTTGCGCAATTCACGCTCGTTTTCTCTCGAGCCTAGACCCCTCCTCTGCTTATCTTCAGGCTATAGCTCATTTTTCGAGGCTTATCGCGAAAATCCTTTCTCCAGTTTCTGCGGGATGCGAATCCGCTCGTAGCTCCAAGAGGATCTCGTCCGATCCGACAGGCGCGGGCGGTCGCTCGAACTTTCGTTCCCACGGCGCCTTTGTTCGCAAGTAGTCAAGCATCCGCGGATTCATTGGTCTAGTTCACGCCTCTCGGCTTCCTCGTTCAACGAGATTGAGCCCGTGGAATTCGAGGATTCCGCATGATTGGGCGCCAGGGCAATTTAATTCGCCTGTTTTCCTTCACGAGCTTCTCCCACGCAATGTTTGCAAATTTTCAGTGATGAATACAAGACGCGGTAACCAGGGATTCGAACCGTCGCTTAACCCTAACCTAAACCGGGTTAATCAAGGAGGGTTACTATACCCTATACTAAGCAGAAGGAACGGTTCTCAAACTTTGAGAAACCGCGGTTAACCCGCTCGGAACGGGTTACTATAATAGTAAAACCAGACGGTCTAGACAGCCATTTAAAGGGCACACTAGTGTAGTGGTTTGAAAGAGAAAAGAATTAATCAAATTTACGCGGATATACTCCGCATATGTTCCTCGTATTAAAAAGCGCAATGCCTGAACGTAGTCATAAACTGACGCACACACGCACATTCGAACCGCTTTGCTTTCCGGCTGTCTGTGATTTGGTTTTCATCGTATTAATAACTGTATTAATTCCTGTAATAATTACTACAATATCTAAATAACAGTTCAATAATACGATAATTACAGTAGCCCCGGTTATTTGAGTTACAGATGTCTTCTATTAACCCGTTTAGATCGGTTAGTTACGATACACAGTACCAAAATCGGTTCGGGTTACGGTTCTAATTCCTGCCAGTAACAACAAGGTTGCTGGTAACGCAAATGTTGAAACCAGATAATTCTTTTGTCGGTATCACACGAGGTGGGCGTATACAAGCTCGTGGATTTAATATCCACTGAATGGAAGTGACGTATTACGAGCACCTTATCGCCACGCTGTCGATCGATGGGTATTGCCGTCAGAATTAAAAACGTATCTCTCGAGCGTGACGCAATAAACTCGTAATTAAAGATCGAAACTTTCCTTGGCGCGGCGCTCTCGTCGAAGAGGAGTAAAACCGCGAGGATGGCGCGTGAAACCCTTTCCCGTCTTCCTCGGTCGTCACGATTTCGGTTTCGCGGTTAACCGCGCGCAGACGTGCTCCTGGACGAATGGAAGCGGAAGAGTGAGATGGAACGAACGAAGAGACGAATAAACTCGTGGATACCGATGTCGTGGAATACTTGTCCGGGTTCGTTAATAAACAAAGGAAATAAATAAGTAGAGGAAGTATCCTGGATTGCGAAGGGCGCAAAACGAACGGGGGTGGTGGCGCGCATTGGCAATGGAAAAAGAAAAGGCTGGAGGCGGGAAACGTACGTAGGTGGAAAACTTGACCTCGTTATTCCTTCAATAGGAGAGCAGAGCGTACGTTTCCCGCGGCGCGACACGCTCCGCGCAGGCACGATCGATCTTGGCCCGGGAGGGCGAGGGTGGGAGGGTGGTGGCGTGTAGAGAAGACGAAGGAGGTACGAGGGTAGCCGAGGAGGGTGCAAAGAGGGTGGTGAGAGGAAGTGCAGCATGTAAATGAGACGAAGACGACGAGACGAGAGAAGCAGGGAAGAAGATCGGAGAAGTGAGTGGACGCTCACGAGGAAGATAACCAAGCCTATTTTTGCTCGTTTTCCACTCAAGTGGGCGCGAGGGACTTAGGTGGTTCGGGATAGTCGGCAGAAGCGTAGAAAATCTCCTCTGAACACTTGGCAGAAACGAAGATACGATTTTTTAGTTTCGTTTACTTTCTTTCGTGCTTTTCTCTACGATATCATAGAGGCAAGCTGAGTTTTGACGAGTCCACGCGTAATTTTATTTGCAATGATTACGCTCGAGGAGACATTTCCACGAGTACATGCCGGTAGGGAGATTATTGGTGTCGCGGGTGATTCACACCGCGGGACGGCCTCGTGACGATAAGATTGCACACTTCACCTTCTCGCTCTCTCCCTCTTTCTCCTTCCCGCTTCTGTCGGCACTTCATTGCCGACGACTAAAAAACTCGTCGATTCGAGTGAATCACGAAGGCCGAGCACGGAAGTAAGGCTGATGAACCGTTCTCACCTGCCGTTTTACATTATCCGATCGCGTTTTACCTGTCTCTCACGCGTATCGTCGCTCCCTTCTTTCCGTAATTCTTAGGAAGAGGGTTCGAAGGCCTGTTAATGCCGGCCAATTCAATCCTGTTAATTGATTTCAATTGGCGGCACGTTCCACTTGAATACTTCCGTGTCTCGTTCGTTTCGACCGCGCCTTATATTATCGTAAAACTTAATTATCCTGATTTTGTTTTTTTCTCAGAGTAACACGCGACCGTGGAAAAGACGTTTATTAATTCGTAGAAAATTTCAATTGGTTTTCTCGTTTTTCCACATTTTTCTCGAGCATCGACAAATCGTCCCGACATAGCTCATAATTCACAGGCACCTCGTAATTCTTATTCACTCGTGGGAGGAAGAGGAGAAAAGCGGCGTTTCTAGCTCTCTGAATATTCGAGGGAATGGCAACGCGACAGAAGCCCTAGATCGGTGGTCAGTTGGCAAAGCTCAGACGCAACATGCGGGAGGGCTGCCATTTACACAGGCGCCAAAGCTTCTCTCCCTTTTACGTGCACTCCAATCTTCCTCCCTGCTTCGTACTAAATGGCACGAGCCAAGAGCGAAAGAGGATGTTTTTTTCCGAGCGTTCCATTTATCGATCCACGTTAATCGGATCTCTATCTCTCTCTCTCTCTCTCTCTCTCTCTCTCTCTCTCTCTCTCTCTCTCTCTCTCTCTCTCTCTCCCTCGAAATGAATCTGTCGTTTTAAATCGTCCGTTCCAAATGGTCTCCTCATCTCGTCTGGCTTTTCGAGACGCGGAAGCAATTGACCGAGCGACATACGAGGGTGGACCGTAATTTTTCTCTCGACATGGACGGAAGGTAATTGAGAATGTCCTTGAGGGAAGGACATAAGATGAACGCAGGATCCGGAGAAAATTCCCTCCAATTGGATAATTCGCTGCGAGAGGATTCTCGTGCTTTTATTTATATGCAGCGAATTACTTTAGCTATTAACTTAAGCACGCGGATTTTATCTTGCGACGAGAACTGCGCGCGATAAGTAGGCACGGTTAGAAATTAGAGTAGATCTACCTAGTCGGACGGAAAGTTCTGATTGAGCAGCTTCCGCGTGTGTTCTTTCCGATAAGTTTTGCTCGCGAGAGTCGTTTAATTGCCCGCGCGATGGAATTTATCGCTTAGGTACGCGATATTTCCTTTTTTATTTTATACGAGAAAATATTTCTCAGCGCTCCTCCATCGGCCGGTAATTCGAACGATGCTAATTCGCCCGCGAGGCTATTCGCCGGTGCGCAAAGTCTACTTCCTCGTCTTCTCCACGCTTCTACCTCCGATGACGACGTAAGCGTCAACTTTAACATTTTGCTTTATCCGCAGCATGACGCACAGTGGGACAAAGTTCTCATTTTTATATAAAGATAAAAAATCTCTCGATAGAAATAAGAGAGAGACACGAATCTTTTTCGAGGTTACAGCTAAGATGTTGCGGAATAAGGGAAAAGTAAGGAGAAAGCATCAGAAACAAGATTTAACCTCGAAAATTGATCTCAGAAATGACATTTTCGTAAAACATCGCGATTTGTTCATTATAATATGGAATTGAATACCTTTTTTAACTTTCTACAAAAGAGGTTTTATAGATTTTGACCCGCTGAATTTGAATGGTATTGAGGGACGAATATTCCGATGGTATCATTTTTCTCGAATGTGGACGCGTGGAGGTGATACGAAGGTTAACTTACTCTTTTTTAATGAAATCATATATTTTCGGCTACATACCGACAGTCTCTACATATAAGAAAGTATTCAGCCAAGTATATCGAAAGATTATTAGTTTAGGAGGTATTTGAACCGTGCGGCGCGCGGCGTTCGACAAGTAGGAAAACGATTTGCCAGAATGCTACGAAGAAAGAGGGGAAAGCTACCGCAAGTGAGAGTCCACGTTGACTCGATTTTCTTGTTTTATTATTTCAGTACCTCGCGGAAATAACACGGCCAGTTTTTGAATCGCGGTCACGTCCAAGCAGCAGCGCGGCGCATGAAAGCGAGGCCCGCGATTACGCGTCTTTAGTTTCCTGTAATGTCGAGTTTACGAGAGAGAGAGAGAGAGAGAGAGAGAGAGAGAGAGAGATAAATCGAATGGAAGGAGAAACAAAAATTTACAAGAGATGGACACGCGAAGCGTAACCGGATATCTAGCTGCTGAATAAAATTAAGCCCCTGTTACGTAAGGTCCTCGGATAACACGCGCTCGGTACACCCACTTGCACTCGAGCGAACGACCTCCGTCGAAATCGAATCGAATTTCGACAGCTGCTAACAATGAGCTCGCAAGACATCGTAGCCTTCTCGTTACTACCGTGTAATAGGCTGACACTCACGTAACGATCTTGTAATAAAAGCACACGCAAGAATCGAGAATTCTCGTGTCAAGATGACTCTAAATTTCTCGACCACTTTTAAGAATTCGAAACATACACGAAGGACCTTCGTTCGGATTCTTCCGCGAGTCGTGAAACACGAGAGGTAAATCCAACAGTCGAGTCGGCGTATTCGACACCTTGACGATTCTCGTGCGATTGAAAAGCACGAAGCATTGTAAACAAACGTGACGTAACTCCGAAACGCGTCAGTGTTCATCCTCCGAGGCGAAATGAATCTCCCGGCGTTAATTGGGAGCGCGAGAAAAGGAAGAAAAGGGAGAGCGAGCGTCGAATTCTCATCTTCCATTTCTCAATTAAAGAGTCTACGTGGGAAACGTGGCACGGTGCTTTTTGTACTCGCCCCTCTGCCCCGCTGATAATTGCCATTAGTACGAGCGTGCAGTACCTGCCTGCCTGCGAGGCTGGATGTGTGGCGTAGAAAGCATGGGAACGGTCTGTTGGCCATTCTTGCTCGCGCGCGCCAGGTAGACCCAAAGTCGAAGAGAAACAAGGATGAAGAGAAGAGAACCGTTTGGAGGAGGATCGATGCCTCCTTCGTGAATTCCACCTCCTCCACCTCTATCCCGGTTCCGTGAAACTGCTCTCCCTCTGGCAAAGCAGCAGCAGCACGTGGCGCAAAAATTGTCCGCGCATATGAAGATTAACGATCAGCCCGAGGAGTCCTCCTGGGATTGGAAAGCAGGGCAGAAAGGTCGCCTGGATGGTTCTCCAGTTTTGAAAAGCTTCGAAAGCGTCACCGGTGAAACTTTTGATGGATTCGTGGAAATTTTCTTTTATTATTAATTTCATTATCATTGTTTTTCATTATTGTGAATCTCTTTTCGTGCCATCGGGTCAGACAGCTTTCTCCATTGTTCTTAATTCGTTCTTCGGTCTAGTCATCTGTGTTCATCGATAGTACCAGCTACTGTGAGATTCGAGAAACAATCCGTAGAACCGTTAGGAGGTCAATCCTCGCGGACATTCGATTCGTAGGAGTCGTGAGATCCAGCAAGAATCTCACCTCTTCACTGCACTTTCCTCCTAGACGGAACACCGATGACCTCGCTGCTTCGATCTCTCGCACCTTTCGACCACTTCCACGCTCGATTCTTATCGATCGAACGCGATATCCTTCGGCGCGAAAGACCCCGGACTCTCGCGGGGTGTGAAATTTTATCCACCGATAAATTGGAGGTCGCACGCTCGCGTAAGCGCAGGGTCCTTTTACTTAACGCCTCCGTTTATCGCGATAATTACGCGGATCATTATACTCCATTTAGATTTTAGTAGACTTTAATATGTGGGTTCTTTGGGCACGGAGCATGGACATGCGCGCCTACTTAATTACGAGAATTCTTCGTGAGTTACAAAACTACTTCCGTTCTTTCAAAGGAAAATCCAAGAGATGCAAATTTGCGGAGATGACTCGAGATAGCTTTCGCAAGGCGCCCAGCTCGTTTGTTTGAAGAAAATGAATTAATTGTGCTCGTTTAAACGGTTAAAGAGATTTTTCACCGCAATCCTACTCCCCGAATTCGCTTGCCCGAGCACGGAGGAACTTTCGAAGGGTTCCTTGGGAAAATTGGAAGGAACGTGGCCAACTCTGCTGCCACGAGTTGCTCTTTATGCGGATATCGTTAATCAAAGGTGCAGAGAACGCAGCGGCCAATCGTGAGGACTTCTCGCGACTGCATTCCCATTTTTACGATACCCAGTGCTCGTGGAAAGTTCACCGAGCTCTCGCGAACCATAATAGAAAGTGCATCCCCGCGAACCCATTATTCTAATACTCCACGTTTTCCAGCCTTGAGTTTTCAAGCATGATTTAGGAGCCACGGTTCACCGACGTTCCTTGGCCAATGAGAATAGCGTGTCTCGCGATGAATTAGGATTAGAGAGTGAGTGATATCCGAAGCTCGCACGGCAGGTGGATGATTAAGCGAGCGCATCGAAGCCTAGCCGAGTAACAATAATAGCGATAACGATGCGTTAACGAGTCACGCAATTCTCGTTACCCGTGTAGGAATCATTAGAATTTTCTCATTACCATTTTCCATTTACTCGCGAAATCATTTTTCTTCCGCTTTAAACGGGCCACGTCCCGAAACGCGAATCGTGACTCGACAATTCTCTAATTGGCGTGTTTCTATTTTCCCAAGTTGAGAATCGAACGTACGGCCGATAACGATAGTGCGCATTGCAATGGGTGATTGTACATTTCCGCTTGTGCGAAGAGGATAGAAGCGCGATAAGGCCAGTGTCCAAAGCAAGGCGCGCAGGAGGCTTTTGCGAGCAGCTCGACGAAATGAGCGCGCGGAAGGTGAAATAGACGAATAGATAAGGGGCCTATTTAACGCCTCGCCGACAATGCGCCACTCTCATGGCTTTCGATTACGCTCTGGGCGCGCCCGGCTCCTCACCCTTCCTGTGCGATACAATCGAGAATTACGCGATACAGTTCCGCGGCCCAGTTCCAATTGCAAAGCTTTTTCCATAACGAATAATTCAATTTGGTTGGCGTAACTCCAGAAGCAGAGACGCTCATTTTTTAAGCACGACCGTAAAGGGAGTGACTTATTAGAAGCTATTCTTGAAAAACGGAGCCGTGTATTTAATTCTCTAGGGTTGGAGATGGTTCAAAGTCTTTGCGAATCTTTAACACTATTCCTACCATGACCGGTCAAATTATCCTACCGTAACCGTTTTTAAAATTTCGATTAGAATTTCCAATGTTCAACGCAATTGCATCGGCTTTAACCAGTTAACTGCGGCATTTTTTTTTTGAGTTTTAATTTCTAGTTTTTATATCGAATGGTAAGTGTTTTTTATTGTTCATGATCAAGAATATAAAAAATTTGTATTGACATGTATACACGTCGCCGTCGAACACAGTTAACTGGCTAAATTTAACAACTTTTCCTAAAATATTGAAAAATGTATTATACGTATGTTTTAGGAAAAGTCGCGAAATTTAAAAGCGATGTAATTACGTTGTATATAGGAAATTCTAATCGAAATTTTAAAAACGGTCCTTTAACCGGTTGGTAGGAATAGTGTTAATATCGGTGAATTTTTTTATTTTTCTCTGATATCTTGCCGGAGAAATTTTCTTCCCGATTTTCTCACCCTCTAGGCGAACGGACGACACGCTTCGTGGACCGTGAAAGCGGAGTTCACAACCGGCCGTTTCGTCCTCTCTCCTTTTATTTCTTTCCCTTTCCTCTTTCGTTTAGAGAGAGAGAGAGAGAGAGAGAGAGACTAATCGCGGCGTAAGAAGCCCCGAGACGCGAGTGCTAATTAATTTTCTAAGGTCCCCTGGACCCCGACACGATTTCCTCTCGTAAAAACTTCCTCGAGTTTACGAGAGATTCTTCCGTCCACCGGTAAATTCTCGACTCCCGCGAGACTACCGTAGAAGATGTTCAAGAGGTTCAGGTGGGTTCGTCACACGAGTTGTCCTGAGGTCACGTTTCTTCGAGTGGATTCGCATTGCTCGAGGAGCCAGCAAGAATGGGTTTTATCGGTGCCTTGGTAAATCCCGTTGCGCAGTAATGGTAACGATAATGGCATCGTTGGGAATAGATGGTCGGAAGCTATTGAAGCGCGAAGGCTTTCGAAAGAAAGTTTTACAGGTGCCTGGGAAGTGGCGAATATTTCGTATAAAAATTTGCCTTTTTTCGTTAGGATTCTTCTGGTACCGCCGTATATTCGAAGAATAAAGCGAATGGGAAAGAATCGTCCGGGGCTAATTAACGAGTGCGGGGAAGAAATCGTGTGAAACGAAAAATATTCAAATCGGTGTCTTCGGAATTGGAGAAAGGAGGTCGGTTTATCTCTATATATGTCGGACAAAGGACAGGGTGAAAAATTCTCGGAAGGGGCAGAGTGATTACCGTTTATATTCTAGTTGGAAGGAGAAACAATGCGCACGAGAAAGGTGTGCGTTGTGTTATGTGTAGGAGACGGACGAAGGATAATAACAAAGCAAATATTCGCGTCCTCGGTCGTCGGCTCGAGGATAAAAGAGGACAGTAGGTATCTGGTAGTGCCATTCCAAATATGAAATGGAGAACAAGTACATCGCAAAAGTAATCGCGCGCGCGCGCGCTTCAGATAGGAATTCGAATAGACGGTTAACCCTAACCCAAACTGGGTTAATCAAGGAGGGTTACTGTACCCTATACTAAGCACAAGGAACGGTTCATAAATTTTGAGAAACCACGGGTTACTAATAAAACACGACGGTTTAGACAGCCATTTAAAGGGCACACTACTGTAGTGGACTGAAAGAGAATGAAATTAATTAAATTTATTTACACGGATATATTCCACATATGTTGCTCGTGTTAAAAAGCGCAATACCTGCACGTAGTAATAAACTCGCGCAAACACGACGTATGCGTACACACGCACATTCGAACCGCTTTGCTTTCCGGCTGTCTGTAATTTGGTTCTCATCGTATTAATAACTGTATTAATTACTGTAATAATCACTACAATATCTAAACAATAGTTAAACACTGCGATAGTTACAGTAATCCGTATAACCGGGGTTAACCTCGGTTATTTGGGTTACAGATGTCTTCTATTAACCCGGTTTAGATGAGTTAGTTATGATACGCAGTACGAAAATCGGTTCGGGTTAGGGTTCGAATGCCTGGTTACTTAAGTGAAAAGTGCCGTGTAATGTTTAACTTACTCCGTAGTATGTGCGTCCTCTTTAAAGCGTCGACTGACAGCAAAAGAATTTTAGCTGACGAGAAAAATTCAGGCGGTGACATGAATTCAGGCACGTGAAAGAAATTTTTTACCACGGACGAATCGTGCGTTACGATTGCTCCACATTACGGGTCGAGCTATCGCGTAATCTTTCCTTTTGTTCCCTCGCTCGTGGGCCCACCCAGTACGTTCACTTCGAGGACAATGTCGGTCGCTGGTCACCACGACGCACCTCTCTTTCGCCGATTTCCTCATGGGTCTCACCAAAGGTTCACTCGGTTCCATCGCGGACCGTTACTCGCAGACTCGCCGACTCCTCCTTGTGGAATATCCTCGGGCACATGCCAATGAGCTGGAAATCGTGACACTGCGAATCTCGTCGCACGGTTCTTCTTTTTAACACTAAATTTACCGAAACGAGCGAATTTGACTCGTTCGAATGGGTAATTGTGTTGATAAGAAATATTCCGTAAATCTAGTGTTAAGCGGTTAAGGATTAATTCACGTTAAAACGAGCAGGGTCGATTTTCTTTTTCGAGAGACAAGATAGTTAAAAATCTTCGCCCAAAGCCTGAGAAATGTCTAAGAGAATGATAAGGAACGCCAGAAGTGGAACGTTTTATTTTGCTCGTAAAGGAAATAACGAATACAAATAACGTAATACAACGTAATACAAATAATGAATAACGAATACAATACAGTCAAACAGTATGGATGTTTCATGGAAAAATAATATTTTGCTTCAGGGCGCCAGGGTATGGGTGCCTCATCCGGACAAGGTCTGGGAGGGCGCGGTGCTCCTGGAGGATTACAAGGTCAACCGTCCGACCTTGAAGGTCCACACCGAAGATGGCAATCAGTCGAAGGATCTCGGGATCAAGAGCGACGCCGATCTGCCGCCTCTGAGAAATCCCGATATCCTCATGGGAGAGAACAATCTAACGTCCCTGTCCTTCCTCCATGAGCCCGCGGTACTCTACAATCTTCAGATTCGCTTCCATCGTCACTGCATCTACACCTACTGCGGCATCGTCTTGGTCGCGTGCAATCCTTACGACGAGTTGCCGATTTACGGAAACGATACGATATGGGCGTACAGGGGCCAGGCAATGGGAGACTTGGAGCCTCACATTTTCGCCGTTGCGGAGGAGGCTTACACGAAATTGGAGAGGTACTGGAATCTTTTTCATTTTCAAGTTTTTTTTTTTTTTAATTTCGTTTCCTTCTTTCGGTTTCTTTGTCTATGCACACTGCCGGACGAAGGTAAATCTTAGATGTAGAATCGACGCAGATGTCCTTCCACTGGCTGGTACTAAAAGAGAATTGCACGGTCGTTGAGTGTTGCCATTGTGGCACGAGGAAAGATTTACCTGGAAGATGAAGAGAATGTTGGAAAAAACTTGCATCTTTTTTTGTCGAGCTTTAAACGTTTCCAGCTCCGTGCTCTCTTTTTCTCGAATCTAGACGCAGAAGGATCGATAAAACTGTGCGAACCTTTTTCCGTTTCAGAGAGGGTCACGACCAATCGATCATTGTGTCGGGCGAATCGGGTGCGGGTAAAACCGTCTCCGCTAAGTACACCATGAGGTACTTCGCGATCGTGGGAGGTTCGTCTACGGAGACACAGGTGGAGAAGAAGGTGCTTGCTTCGTCCCCGATTATGGAAGCGATTGGAAATGCCAAGACCACGAGGAACGACAACTCCTCGAGGTTCGGAAAATTCATACAGATTCACTTCGATAAGAACTATCACATCACCGGGGCCGGCATGAGGACGTATCTGTTGGAGAAGTCCAGGGTGGTTTTTCAGGTGGGTTGAAACCATCGAGAGAGGTTCGATAATTGAAGAATTAGAAACACTGGTCGAATTCTCGTAGGCCAACGAGGAGAGAAATTATCACATATTCTACCAAATGTGTGCCGCGGCTGGAAGGCTTCCACAATTGCACTTGAGTCATCAGAACAGCTTCCATTACTTGAATCAAGGTAGAAACCCTTCGATCGGGGGCGTCGACGACTTGGCGTACTTCGACGAAACGGTCACCGCCCTGACGATGCTCGGATTCACTTCCAGACAACAGGACGACTTGCTCAGAATACTAGCGGCCATATTGCACTTAGGAAACGTTAAGATAACTGGTAAAGAGGGCGAGGAGGGCGACGGTGAGACCAGCTTCATCTCCGTGAGTAATTTAGATACATTTGGAAAGAAGAGAAGATTGTTTTCTTCAGAGGGAAATGTTCCCCTTCCTTCGAAGAGGAGAATGTTGTCAGGCGTTCGCGAAAACTTTTCACGTGTGTTTGATTTGTTCTTCTTCTTTGCAGTCAAACGATAGGCATCTGTTGACGATCTCGGAGTTGCTCGGTACAAATGTGAATGCGATGCGAAAGTGGCTGTGCCATAGGAAGATTGTGTCGATGAGGGAGGTCTTCCTGAAGCCAATGAACGTAGACGAGGCGACGGGGGCGCGAGACGCTCTCGCGAAGCACATCTACGCGGAACTCTTCAACTGGATCGTCGCCGGGATCAACAATTCTCTGCAATCGCCGAACAAGGCCCAATGCTTCATCGGTGTGCTCGACATATACGGCTTCGAGACGTTCGAGATAAACTCGTTCGAGCAGTTCTGTATTAATTACGCAAACGAGAAGCTCCAGCAGCAATTCAATCAGCATGTGTTCAAGCTCCAGCAGGAGGAGTATCTCAGAGAGGAGATCGAATGGACCTTCATCGATTTTTACGACAATCAACCGTGCATCGATCTTATCGAGACCAAGCTCGGAATACTGGATCTCTTGGACGAGGAGTGCCGGGTAAGCGAAACCGTGTTGCGTCAGGGATTACGATCGATCTTGTGATTTTTGAATTCGGTGCTTATAATGTTCGCCAGATGCCAAAAGGCTCCGACAGCTCCTGGGCGGAGAAGCTTTACGCCAAGTGCAAAAAGTCGAAGCACTTCGAGAAACCGAGGTTCGGTACTTCGGCGTTTCTTATTCATCACTTCGCCGATCTCGTGCAATACGAGACCTATGGATTTCTCGAGAAGAACCGGGACACGGTGATAGAGGAACAGATCGATGTACTCAGAGGAGGCGAGGTAATTTACACAATTCTTTTTGTTTTTATTTCGACGAAGGGCAGATGGGAATTTAAAGGTTTTTTCGTTCCAGAACAAATTGCTGAAGAAGCTCTTCACGGATGAGGATCCCAAACTTGCCGTACCGAATGTGAAGATAAAGGTGTCTGCGCAAAAACCCTTGCTGAGTAATCCCAAGCAAAATAAGAAAACAGTAAGAGGATCTTGACAACGATGCTTAGCTTGGATCATTAATTTCACCGAGTAATTCTATGTGAAACAGGTTGGCTCGCAATTTCGTGACTCGTTAAATATGCTCATGTCGACGTTAAACGCAACCACGCCTCACTACGTTCGATGCATCAAACCGAACGATACCAAAGAATCATTCGAGTACAATCCAACGCGAGCTGTACAACAATTGCGGGCTTGCGGTGTTTTGGAAACCGTGAGGATATCAGCGGCAGGCTTCCCGAGTCACAGAACGTATGCGGAATTTTTTCAGAGATACAGGAATCTATGCAAATTTAAGGACATACGACGGGACGATTTGAAAGAGACCTGTCGTCGTATATTAGTAAGGTAAAACGCAAACACATTGTCAGATAGGACGACATAATTTAATGCGATATTACTAACGTAGGTACATTAAAGATGAAGACAAATTTAAGTTCGGCAAGACGAAGGTGTTATTTCGTGCGGGCCAAGTGGCGTATTTGGAAAAATTAAGAGCTGAGAAACAGAGGGATGCCTGCATCATGATTCAGAAGACCGTGCGCGGTTGGATATACAAAAATAGGTACAAGAAAATTCACAGGACGATTCTGGGTCTGCAGAGGCATGGCAGAGGTTACATTGGCAGGCAAAGAGCCCAAGCTGTTAGACGCGAGAGAGCCGCAGTTAAAATTCAGGCTCACGTCAAAGGATGGCTCCGAAGACGATGGTACCTGAAGGTGAAACGCACAGTCTTAGGCATTCAGAGATACGGAAGAGGATTTATGGCGCGACAACGATACAAATTGATGAAGGACAATGCGGCTGCGACGGTCATACAAAGATTTGCCAGAGGATACCTCGTGAGAATGGCGTGCGAGAAGAAATTAAGGGACATTGTTCGAGTTCAGTGCTGCGTTAGGAAATTCCTTGCCAGGAGAGTGTTTAGAAGATTGAAGGCCGAGGCTAGAAGCGTCGAGCATGTCAAGTCATTGAATAAAGGATTAGAGAAAAAGATCATTATGTTGCAGCAGAGGATAAACGAGCTCGTGAGTATTCTTAAGATCTACACGTTTCTTCTATGCTGGGAAGTAGGCCTGCTGTCAGACGCAAAATTTATCGTTTTAGACGAAAGAGAATCAACACCTTAAAAACGTTCAAACTGAGGTGGTTGATCTGAAATCTAAGTTAGATGGATTGAAATCCGTCGACGCTGAGAATAAGAAATTAAACGGGTTATTAATTGACAAGGAAAAGGAGTTGGAAAGAGTGCAAGTTGTGCTGGTCCAGGAGAGAGATGAAAAAATGGACCTTCTTCAAGTAATTCGTTGGCAAAATTGTTTAGATCATTTTCCTGAAGTATATTAAGCTGTGCGATAAGTATATGATGTTTGAAAAACTTAATTAAATCTTAATTAAATAGGACAAGGAGAAAGGGGTTCAGCAACAGGAACAAGAGAATAAACTGTTGCAAGAGGAAAATGAAAGGTTACGGAAAGAACTTGGTGTAGCGCATGATAAACTAAAGAATAATCAACGCGGTGCTGAAGAGAATTTGAAGTATCGATTGGAACAAGAAAAGGATCTGCTCCTGCTGGATCAGGACCAAGATCGCGAAGCTTATCAGAGATTGCTCAAACAGTACCACGAACTGGAGCAGCATGCCGAAATTTTGGAACAGAAACTTGCGCTTGATATTCCCGGGCATTCACGATCGTTAAGCAATGCTTCCAGCAGCAGTGGTCAAATTGTTTCCACGGCTCTTCCTCAGGACGATCAGAATATCGTAAGAGTAGCTTCCATAAAGAACTTCGAACACAATTATTCTGTAATGCGATTTAATCGTTCTTTCCAAAGGATTACGGGTACGGCTCTGTTAGATCAACTGCTTCTTCGTCCACTCCTTATTCTCGTGTGGAAACAATCGATTGGAATCAGCAACGTTCCGATACACCACCCAATGGCGAAGTGCAGTCATCAACTAAACCGCAATCGGAATTAAATGGACCTGCTCACGCGCACGTGGACATAGGTCTCGTTTTGAAGCTGCAGCAGAAGTTGAAAGATGTCCAAAAGGAGAAGAGTAGACTGATCAGAATGGTGGAGGACTTGGAACGTGAGAGCCCTGACGAAGCTTCTAGAACACAAGACACATTTAGGGTATTTCAAGGATTCTGTTAAGATCTTACATTTTGTTCAAATAATTCTGTTACACTATTTCCGTAAGACAGTATTTTTTTATTTCAGTTGCAAGAACTTGAAATGGAGAATGCCCAATTGAAAAAGGACCTAGGATCCTTGAGAAAAACTGTATGCGAAGCGGACTCAACAACTGCTCAGCAAAATTTAAATGGTAAACTGACAGTTATAAATGTTTGCTCCTTTTTTCGCTTTATTGTACAATGCATCCTTTCAGCATAATAATCGCTGGTTTAGTTTTACTTTGACAAATTCATTTTGACGTTTTTTTTTCTAGTATCATCAGCGTTTTAAAATAATATACTGACACAATTGCAATACATATGTACACGCTTGTTTCTATGATTTGCTTTATACCTGCCCAGCATTGTCATATTGTATATTCTGCAGCATGTTTACACCAACGTTCCTTTTTGCTAACCATATTTGCTTCATACTTTGTTGCTGCACGTTTCACAGCAATTCGTTATTGTAGATTAGCATGAATTATTTCCTTAAACGAATTCGGTCATTTTAGGGCAATTTGATGCACTTCAAAAGGAATTAGAGAGGAGGAGAGAAGAATGCATTCAATTACACAGTGTTCTGGCGGATCACACCAGAAGAATGAAAAGTTTGGGATCAAATTATGGTCGAGATGTGGACATTATAAATGAAGATGGCGAATTGGTCTTGGCCTTTGAAGCCCAGAAAAAAATTAATAGGTAATTCAAAATATGATTTTATAAACTATCTATGATTGTTGCAATATACTTTTCCTTTTCTAATTCTGTTTTAACATTTGCGCATGCATATCGATTTTCACTAGACTTAAACAAAAGGCTTCAAGAGAGTGAGTTGAGTAGACATTTTGTCGCGAGTAGCAATATTTAGCGTAATAGCGTATTGTTCGGCTGATTCGAAATAGGAACGCTGTAACAGTTGATAAAAATCTTATAAATTTTGAACTTATTGTGATTATGTGAAAAGTGCATACTTTTGATTCAGCAGCTCAAAATATTTGCAAACATAGTTGATGGAAAAATGTAGATTTTTATTTTTTTTATTTATGATTTAAAGGCAATTAGAGGATGAATTACAATCCAAGGAAAAAGGATGGCGAGCTCAAAGGGATGAATGGCGAGGAGAGATAGACAGGCTGCAAGAAGAAATTGAAAAACAACAAAAATTAATTTCCGTTAATGTTGGAAAATCACCACAAACGCAAACCGAAGCTTATATGCAACACGAGATTGCAAGACTCACAAGGGAGAATTTGGTAATAGTCATTATCGCATTATACCACGGTTTCGGGGCGTGTGTGGTCGTACAAAGCTATCTTTTTGTTGGAGAGTGCACAATTTGTTTATCTTGTGCTTTCTTTCAACGTTACAGGACCTTCAAGAAAAATATGACAAAGCAGCAGAAGAATGTAGAAGAATCAAGAAACAGTGTAAAATTCTTGCTAAACGTCTTAGAGATGCTGGCTGTGAGTATAAATTAAATAATTTAGGTTTATCTTTGCTTAAAATTCAATACACTTTATAGTACAAATATATATTTCGTTTTCGTTATGTAACATTATCGAGTATATAAAATAAGGTATATTTGTTTCCTTTACTGCACTCGAAGCTGAAGTACTTGATATTAAGGAAACAAAGGAGCGTTCTCTGTATTTAACGAAAGGTGCTGGTGAGTGCGTGGTCTTAGAATCATCGTCGTTGTCATCGTACCATCGTATTTCATACAGACCATTGCACGGTTCACTTGCAAATTTTTTTTTTCTTTTTACACTTGCATATATTAAAGCGACGGACCCAAAATAATTATTTTATTCTTGTCCACAGTACCAGATAGTACAGAAACAGCAAGCGATTTGAATGTTGTTCCAAGCACTGCTCATTCTTCATCCGATAGCGGAAATAATTTACCGGCCGTACGCAAGAAGGAGAGAGATTACGAAGGAATGTTCGAATGTCGATCGGAAGACATCACCATGATAATACGTTATCTCGTTGTCGGTACGTAATAATGGAAACTTTCTTTTTTAACAATTTTGAACTACTCATCGAGTTCACATATACTTTGTCTGCAGAGTTAAAACCAAAGGTCGCGGTAACTCTACTCCCAGGATTACCTGCATATATTCTGTTCATGTGTATACGGCATACAGATTGCATTAATGACGACGATAAAGTCAGATCTTTACTAACCGGATATCTAAGTGCTGTGAAACGAGTTATAAAGAAGCGCGAGAGTTTTGATTCCAGCGTGTTATGGCTGAGCAACACTTTAAGATTAATGCACAATATGAAACAATATTCTGGTGACAAACCATTCCAATGTGAGAACACCCCTAGGCAAAACGAGCAATGCCTCAAGAATTTCGATTTAAGTGAATACCGTAGGGTGCTGAGTGACGTGGCCCTCTGGATCTTTAACAGTTTAGTAACCAATCTTAAGGATCGTTTACAGCCACTTATAGTACCTGCGTTGCTCGAGCACGAAGCAATTACTGGTTTAGATTCTAATAAGCCAGGACGCGCACGCTCCTGCTCAATGGGGGAGGAACCTGATTCAACGCAGCAAAAACTTGATAAGCTTTTAGACGAATTAACTGCAGTGCATAAAACACTCATTTATCATGGCGTTGATCCTGACGTTGTTGTGCAACTCTTCAAGCAGTTGTTTTATTTCATGTGTGCGACCGCTGTTAACAACTTGTTATTGAGGCACGAGCTTTGCCAGTGGACAAAGGGCATGCAAATTAGGTAAACGAATTGACTGCTTTTCCAATTAACACTTTTAGCATATATCTTACTTAATAATTGTTATTTTCTCAGATACAATATTAGTTACTTAGAGCAATGGAGTAGAGACAAAAAAGTAGCATCCGCGATAGAGGCACTACAACCTATCATTCAAGCGGCCCAATTATTGCAAGCAAGAAAATCAGACGGGGATGTTGATGCCGTGTGTGAGATGAGTCAGGCATTGAAAGTTAATCAGATAATTAAAATCTTGAATCTTTACACGCCCGCCGACGACTACGAGACACGGGTGCCAGTTTCGTTTATCAGAAAAGTGCAAGAGAAGTTAAGCGAGCGTGGCGAAAACAACGAACAAGTAAAAATATTTTTCATTCATCTCGACTTTTTTACAACATGGGTGAGATTAAATTTTGATGCTACTACGTTTTGTTTTTAGCTTCTAATGGATCTCAAGTTTACGTATACGGTAAGATTCGCATTTAATCCGTCGAATATTCGGTTAGAGGACATCGAAGTACCAGAAGTGTTGTGTCTGCCAATGTTGAAAAAGGTTTAAATGGTAAAAAAAAAAAATTATGATTCCCCCCGCTCCCGATGTAAGTTTCAGTTCTTACTTAATTTGCAAAAAACTAAATTCACTTTAGTTTACCCGTTTATTGAAACGGTTTAGTGACACCGATTTTAGTCTATATAAATTAGATAAATTTATTAAGGGGCCATGTAAGTACATACATGGCGTTTTGTATCACGCGCGCGCATCTACATATATTCTTTCTCTTCTACTTGAGTAATTTGTACATTGTGAGTCGGTGGCCACATATTAGAACACTTTATGAATGATATACCTAGTAGTTCCGAGAAGGAAAAATATTTTCTTTCGCCGCAATTAATATGGTAATTGCACGTCGAGACTTAGGAGCAGTAATTAACTGTTAGGAACACATATACGGCCAAGTCATCCTACTTCATGCAAGGGTCATTAATATCAGTCCTTGTGTAATTGATTAAAAATACATCCGTTCCTTGGTGATCGATGGTATTATTAGTAAATGACTTCGTTGAGGTTCTTCATCGCAGTATTGGAAGGTTTATATTGTGGCGTACTCGTGAAGGATATGTAATTAACGTGTAAAAAAGAATCGAGGGAGAGACATATAATGTTACGTTGGTTATAGATTGTATATTTTGTGATACGCGAAAGAGCTATCGAATGTGAAAAAAAGAATGTATTTTGAATGCCTGAGCTTTAACCAATTTGGCATCAGAGAGGAAAAATGCAACGATAAGTTGAGAAGTACAACCGGAAGGGCGATGTGTTATATATCATTATTATGTTCTAATTTATATACATATAATATATATAAGTAATTATATTTTGTGCCATTGTAGGAGTGTATTATAGGGAATCAAATTCTATTTCTACATTATTATTGAATCCGCGATTATGTTTTTACGTACATCGTTATGTGATCGTCCCTTATTCACCCTAAAAGATAATTATACGGTAAATTTATTTACATAAGTATTCCTTGTCTCGATGTAACAAATTCATTTGTTCCTACAGTTAAAATAAACAAAATCGTTAATATATATATATATATCTTCTTTTTATTAATAGAGATTACATTGACAACAGTTAATGCACGAACATGTTGATAAGTTAATCAACTAAGAAATAAGAGTAGTTCTAAAATAGTAATTTTCCATTATGATTTGGGTTTAATGAACTACAAAGATTGTATCACAATATTTATTGAAGTATAAATTAGCATAATTTTAGATGAGTTTGCAAAAACATACTAAATTCAGTATGTAATATATACTGAACGCGAATTAAGTAATTCAAGCACGAATTAGCAAAAATTAATAAGAGTTGAAATTAATGCTGTTTTTTTTTTTTTTTTAATACAAGAAATCGTAAATACAAATCGTAAACAAGATTATTAGGCCATGTCACCAGGATCAGTTGGCGAACGTATGTCGTCGATTTTCAAAATCATTTTTACTAGCTGCGTGGCCAATAGAATTTGCTGAGTTTTACTTGTTAGTGTCTCAATGACGTTCTGTGCTTTCATGTCTGAAAAATATTACTTGGTGATAATCGTACATATATAATACTATGCTAACAAGATTAGAAGAAATTGGTACATACCAGCAGTACCCCGATTTAAGCAATCAATACCAAGGGCAGAATTTTTTTCTTTTAGTTGACGTTTCTTAATTTCTGCAATAGTGTCTACTGGCTGAAGGCCAGAATTTTCAGCAAGGGCCATTGGAACAGCTTCCAATGCTTCAGCAAATGCGTGGAATGCGTATTGCTCTAAGGTACTGATTTTATCAGCTTGTGCGGCACATGCCAATGCACAAGATATTTCTGCTGCTCCTCCTCCATACAGAACCTTATTATCCTTTATTACATTACGCACTGTGCACAAGGCATCGTGTAAAGCACGTTTTGCTTCTTCGATTATCTGTACAGAAAAGAGATAAACATTTTCAGTTTTTAAAGTAGACTACAGAATAGAGTGTATGACTAAATCACTGTTGTAGCATCAAGTTAAGGAAGATCAACTCGTTAAAAATAAGCTGATCTTAGGATTTAACTGTATGCATTAATTTTGCAAAGTGTCTGACCAGAGATACATGAAATGAGTATCACTGCAATTCTCTTTGCATATTTCATAAATAAGTTTGTCTAAAATTGATACTTAATTATGGACTAATTTACATACCATTTTGTTTCCTCCACGGATGAAAATAGTTACTGCACGAGAGTTCTTGCATTCTTCAATAACGAGCATCCTGTCTTTAGTTGTACCAAATATCAATTCTCTAACTACTCCGGCATGTCCAAGTTTCTCTGGTGTTAATTCTTCAAAACGTGGAACGATTCGTCCACCGGTAGCAATTGCAATTAGCTAAAAATGAAATTACCCTAAATGTTAGAACATATCTTGCTGAGCATGTAAATCTTTTGCTCGTATGAAAAAATAACAGCTGCCTTCAGCTCTCATAATCTTAGGTTCATTAGAGCCACTGCAAAGAATCAAACATTACTTAGTTAATTTCAAGTAGCCCATTATTTTTTTCAGAACTTGGTTGTTCACCAGCTTAAGAAAAATTTGCAAGGCTTTACAAATTTAACTAATTAAAGTTCCAACTCATTGCCCTCTTCCATTGCGCTTTGTCATCATTAGGCAGTGTCCTTAATACACAAACAACGATCGAGCAAGACTTACTTCAATTTCTGGTCCACCGACCCACCTAACTGCAGGTAATGCATTTTGTAACAGAAGATGATTGGCCTCATCATCAAATCCCCATTGACAGATAGCTAATGTTGCACCAGCTTCTTTAACCTTCTTTACCATCTCTGTGAATTTTTCTTTCTCATATTCCCTTAAAGCTCTATAGTCTTCGACAGAAGTAACATCCAACTTATGCTTAGTTTTCGGTTTTGGTGGTTCAAACGGACATGTTAGAATTGCCAATTTGACATTCTCCAGTCTCTACGTAAAATTAATGATTGTTTATCTTCATATAAAAAGAATGTATTATCATGCATAGAAAGGCATTGACATCCTACCTTCGGCATTTGCGGATGGCTGAAGTCTTTGTCAATAACAACACCACGGACTAATACAGTGTCCTCTAATTTACCACCAACTTTGCCTTCTACTTTTATCAACTCAAAATTTACATCTCGCTCCACTGGATCTAACACTGCAAGTACTGCATTAACAGCAATTTCTGCCATTTGTCTGTGACATTTGTTAATGCTGCAAAAAAAAGAACTTTCAAGTATAAGAAAATTCTCATAGATAATTGCAAGAGTATTAACAAAGAATATGATTACATTTTTGAGCCAAGTGTTGTCATGGCAATCTTAATATACGGTTCCAAATTCTTTGTGTCTCCGTCAAAATTATCTACAATCGTTTTTAAATGATCCGTCGCGCACTTAGCCGCTAATTCAAATCCATCTGCTATTCTAATTGGATGGATTCCTTTGTCCAATAATTGTTCCGCTTGCTCCAAGAGAGCGCCAGCTAATACTACAACTCCAGTTGTACCATCGCCAATTTCATCGTCTTGCGATTGCGACAACTGAACCATCAACTTTGCAATTTCATGATCCACATCCATATTTTTTAAGATCGTAGCACCATCATTTGTTACGGTAACATCTCCATCGGAGCTTACCATGAGTTTATCTAATCCTTTAGGTCCCAAGGATGTTCTGAGTATGTTGGCTACATTACGGGCAGCCAAAATGTGTGACTATAAAAAAAGAATATTTATGGATTGGTTTTTATGTATTTACCAATAATCTCTGAACCACCTAAACGAAAATAATTTAAAAAAAAGTATTCCTAAGCTGAACCTACACCTCAATTAAGTGTATTTCTATGGGTCAGAAAAAATTCCATCTACGACGATCATTTCCATCAACGCTTTATTTCCTTATAAGGCTCGAAAGAAACAATCCGAACACAACGGAAATTTATAGGCATAAATAGAAAATTATTTCTTCTCGATATAAGACATCTGAAATTTCTCTCGTAATTAACAACAACTTGGAATAATTCATATATTACAAGGCAACGATCGTGGAAAGAAATGGAAATTATAATGAGGAATTCAATGCTGCCGAAGCTTTCGACACCGCCATTATATAGTGCGTTCACGTGGTCCGTGGAAAAATAATAAAAACTCTCGGAATCATGAAATTAATGAAACTTACAAATCCCGTAGAAGTGTATGAATTTAAAATTACTCGTAGAAGCATCGGTGGTATATACATACAACAAAATTTTTCACATAGTAGAAGAATATTACCTTAATAGCATCGTGACCGGTTAATCGCTTTTGCTTGTCCTGATCCCGTAGAATTAAAAACGGCCGGCCGTATTCATCAAAGGCCACGGTTCCAGGTATCGCCGTCATTTTCTCACGGAGCTTTTAAGCTTCTTGAATTATTTTCAGCGAATTACTTAAAGATTCGCGTATGCAATTTATGAATAGTCACCGACGAGAACACAGTTACGAAGCCATCTTTTCTCCGCTTACAAAACGCAACGCCTCGTCGATCGAGGCTTCTCATAACCGGATGTGAACGTGTAAGTGGCGCCACCTTTATTCGAATATTCGATATTCGAGATCATTCGAGTTACGCGATACATCGCGGATTTAGATTTAAAAATGGACGACGGGCACGAGTAAATAGAAGCATCGTTAGTATTTTCGATATCGACGCCTATTATTAATCGTTTCTTAATTAGCAGAGAGCGAATATATACAAAAATACTTAGTCTATCTTGAATTCACGATTTTTGAAAATAACTCAAGATTATTAAGGGGGATAGGCACGAAAGTATATTTCACAGCTGGTTTGCATCAATCATGTATTTCCACATATAACTATTATAACTGTTTAATGTCATGAGTGATACATACACATATAGTCATACACATATATTTATGTTGAAATTAATTTACGTAATAGAGGTACTCTCTCTTCGATTCAAAGTTTAAGTAGCCGAAGTTTTGTAAAACGTTACAGAAGATCGCACGTGTGTGTATTCTCCATCCACCCGAGTTCTATTCGACTTTGTGCTTCGAAATTTCCTTACAAGGCAAACAGTCTTACTGGCTATGATATGTATTTGCGCGCGCGCGGTTGTTGCGGGATGGACGAACTCTTGATCGGGAAACGAAGCGCGAAGGGAAGAGAAAAATTACTTTAATAGAAGGAAGGAACTCTGTCGTTAACATTTCGTAAGAACAAACATTTCAGCCTCTTAACATTACTTATGGCCTAACGACGTATTCGAAACTGTGGTAATCGTTCGAAAATGAGAAACGCACGATCCTCTCGGATCTCTCGCCGTGTCCTGAAATAATTGATAAAATCGAGATTGCAGGTACCGGTCGTGATCTAATGTCTACGAATTATCCCCGAATGTCAATTAAGGATACTTGCAAAATTATCAGAACGTCACACACGTGCGACGAGCTAATTCGTAATGTATAATATACGATATATACGCCTCGAGAAAATATATGAATACTATGTAAATATATAGAGCTTAAGTATACATATAGATCGAAGATAAAAATATAATTTCAATAGGATATGTGTGGATGTGTGTGTATATATATATTTATATTTTTAATTTTTTCCTTTAAGTAACATTAATATTTAAAGTTCCCCTTAATGCTTTAGGCATTCACGTGATATGTTTGACCTTCCCTTATGCGATTAATTTGACGCGGAAAAAATACAGAGAGGAGCTACTGTGATATTACACGTAACGTAGGAATTCTTTTGAGACCCTCGAAAAAAGCTTCCCACCGGTACGTGGACACGATGGGGGGGAGTGGGGGGGGGGGGCACATCGTTAAGATTCATAAGTTTCACAGGTACTTGACGCATCAGAAAGTATTTTTCTTTTTTTGCGATCACGACTCCAGACGTTCAGACGTGTAGCGGTTTCTCGCACGCGGCTTACAATTAGGGTCACGACGCACGCTCCGCGATTTAATTTACTTTAGCATTTTGCGCTTCCCGCTGCTTTAACTTTCGAATGTTATTACTCGTAATTAGTTCTAGCTGCGGCGCAGCACGCCAAATTATCCTTTAATACTACGATCTACGAGATCGTCGCGCAAGGGGTAGCACTTCTTACAATTTACAGCTCGTGCTAAAACAACTAGATCTTTCGACAAGCGAGTGTATCAATTGGAACCACCAATCTGTGCCACAGGAAGCGAAGAATTCTGCGCGTGCGCGTCTACGCGATAATCTTAATTTTTTCTTTCCCCCCAGTTTGTCCGTATGCGGTGCGCGCTCGCTCAAAATCTCTCATTCACGGCGTCCCGCTTATGTACAAGCGTGTTTGTGTTGTGTCACGTAAACGTGTGCTTGGAGAATTCAACAATCAAATTCGATTTACCGGATCGAAGTCGTCGGATTCGAGGAGCCCATCGATTTCTTCTTGTTTTCCTCTTTAACGTGAAATTCATTTTTTGAACGGCGTATTAGGCTTTTTTTTATTCTTATTTGGCTTTTAATTTTCTCGTGTTCTCGGACTACTCTTGACTCGTGGAACTTTACTCCTCGACGACGCTTCATTCCCGCTCCGTAAGAAAAACTATAAAAGTATCACATTGCAAAATATAGCGTCACCTTTACGCGTGGAAGGGCGCACCTCCGTTGCCTCGTGCCAAGGATGATAAAGAAATGCGATCGTTCTGTCGTGTGCGATTAAATAAAAGTATCCTAGATGGTAATCCGGAATTCACTGAAACTTCTGCGGCGGGTACAATTCACGCGAACGCATTTAACTATTTCCTGGGAGCGTGGGACCACTTAACTCCGATTAAGTACAACATTTAATAGGAAACATCCTTCGTGCACAGGGTGTTTTAAGATGATCTCCACTAATCTTCTCTCTCTCTCTCTCTCTCTCTCTCTTTGTGTTTTCGACTTTATACTTTTTTTCGTTCTCGAAATAATTTACTCTCAACAAATTTCTCGCACGCGAGCACGCGTGCGAGAAGAATTCAGTCATTCCATCTTGAAATGCACCCTGTGCGCGCGCGCGATCGACATGACGAGAAGAAAACAATATAATAATCGAGAACGCTTGCGTTCACACACCTCTAAGCGTGTCTCGCCAACACCACCTACATGATAAACCCTAGCTGGATCCTGACGTTGTACCTACACAAGAGACCAAGAGCACGTGCCGTCACTCGAGTTAGGATAGATTTTTCAAAATTCTGCAAAATGCCCCGCGCCCGGCCCTAATTTTTACGTGAATTAGTATTTTCGAAAGTTGTTGACTGAGGTACTAAAGAAAGAAAATAAAGTTGTGTTAAATCCAGAAGCAATGTACTATCCATCGTTGAAATAAGAATGCGAACTAAAATATCAAAAAATCATCCTTCCGCGACACTCAATATTTCTAGTCGAAATATCGTCCATCTAACGAGGACCCATGCGCTTGTAAACACGGTACTGCACGCCGGGTTGCATAATAGATATTCAACAATGAAATAACCAGATTCTGTTAAGGGCCATTGACGAGATATCTCGCATTTCCAAATTTTCAGCCTATAGCAGTGTTTATAAGCGCAATGACAAGTGGTAACGGTTAAGAGATTTTAATAATTTGACGCAAAAAGTACCTGGCCACTGAGTACGGTTAGCAATAAAACGTCTGGTCCGCAATGTGTTAAGATGTATCCTCCTGGACTGTATCAATACCGCTGTCGTGCAGGGCACGAATAGAATTATAATCTACAATAGTTTGCATTATTTTTGTTCGCGACACTGTTCATTGTATTTGTTTTAAATCGTTCGAAACTAAATCAAGTTATTGCTTATAAGTATACTTATGACGCCTCTTGCGTCACGATCCAGTTGTTAGGCTTTATTGTACAGGTGGTGGTGGTCTTGCGCGATTCGAAGGTTACGCCGACGATTATTGGCATTAACATTACCTTAGCGATCTATTTAGACAGGCTATTCTCTGATATGTATCGTACTTTTTTTTCAGTCGCAACATCGGAGAGAGAAAAATGAACGGTAGGGAAGGAGGTAGAAAGAGGAGGATCGTCGTCGATTTCCTTCGTCAATACCTTCCTCGTCCTTATTTTATTCATCGCGCGTCGACGACCCTCTCTCAAAGGCCAGGAGGGTTGCAGGGTCGAAAGGAGAGAGGAGAGGTGAGTGAGAGCATCGAAAAGGGTAAGAGGCAGCTGGCAGGGACTTCGGATGGGGATTTGATTCTTGAAGGTGTCACCTTCGCGTCACCTCGAGGCCGGTGGGCGAGGCTCGACGGGCTTAATTTAGGCGATGGGCACCCGCTTGAACAGCCGATTCCCTTGTCCGGTGATTCGCTTCTCCCCGGAAGTGTACTGAACGATGGATTTGATCTGGTCTGTCGCGACAGGCCCGATGCAAACCAGAGGATCCTTGAAGTACGAGCACACCTGGGGATCGTAACGATTCCATTGAGTATGGTAAGTATGAACCATTCGTAGAGTCGACTTTACTCAATTTTTAATCGAGCCACCTAGCATATTACGTTGCTAGAAGAAATTCTGCGGGAAGCTCTCGAGAACCGTTAAAGGTCGCGCGTTGTGTTAGGGGTGAAAATAAGTCTCGCGATTTTTACCACTCGGGTGCATGACACTGATTGTGAGTCGTCCACGTAACAATAATCCGTGCTCTTTTTCCCCCCGAGATCCGATCCTCTTTGTGCGATCGCGTCCAAGATAGATCGTTGGACGAGGCAATGAAAAAGTGAATAAAGAAAGAGATCACCTTTTAGACGCGACACGTGCGAGTAGGGCAAAAAACTGGTCGCACGCTTCACCCCACACGCGCGCACACATTCTCGTAATTCTCGGATCGTCGATCTCCCGAACGTTTAATTACCTTTCTTGGTGTCTGTCGGTGTCGCCTCTGGAGTTGGCAGCAAAGGCCCCGACTGATGTCGCACTCGCCCGACATGGTGCACTCCTCGCCTGCGAAAGGAGGTTAAATCATTTTGCTAAGTTGCGATGGAGAGGGTCGATTCGCCGGAACGCGAGATTCGCCAGGTCGTTGGTTCTTCATCCTTTGGAGAGCTCGGCTTCCGCTTCTACACCTTACGTATGATCACCCTCACGCGCGTACGAGGCATTGACTAGGCTAGCTAAATGTCAAAGTCTAAGGGTTTAAAATTGCACTCCTGACGTAACAGGCCGTACGATCGATTTGTTTTCGACGCCCCTGAACTCTCTCCTTTCTTTCTCTCGTTTATTCTCTCTCTCTCTCTCTCTCTCTCTCTCTCTCTCTCTACCTCCTGCGATATAGCGCGGCTCGAGGACGCGGCTAAGGAAAATGCCTTCCTTTTAGCGAGTAAACCAACGACCAGGCGAACTCGCATCTCACGCTAGGATCGGCTCGAATAATTTTAGATGTGACGATAGTCCGAAACGTCCACGCCAGGGAGAATGTTATCTTTAGATTTTCGCAAGATTTTCTCATCCGCGAGAGCAGTAGCGGTGTTCAAAGAAAGGAGAAAATTTGTAAGTTCGTCGACGGCCCGGACAACGCGGGCCTGGAATAATGTGCGCGTCGCGAAAATCGTAGTATCGATTGGAGGCATTCAACTACGAGGGTTTTAAATATCAATTGAATTTTTAGTGGATAGACGACGAGGGAAGTCAAATTAAAAGTGATTCGATTTAAAAAGCGAATTAAGCGCTCGACGCCCTGCCGTCCCGACAGTGAGAAAATTTGCATACCGCGGAAGGTTCGGCGAGGAATTAAAATTTTTATTTTCCGTGCATTAGAGTAGATTGTGCCGCCGGCGAGAGAACTCTCGATTAAAATCTCATCAGTCTGCACTTCCGGGTGATAGGTACGAAGAATGCGAGTGCAGCTGAAAAATTACGAGAGAAATGAAAAGATCCTTACTGTATTGCTTGTTGGACGTGACGGGTGGTTGACAAGAGCGCGTTTCACCGCCCGCAATGTCGGCGCACATCAATCCGGTCTCGCAATCGTTGTCCCTCATGCAAAGCTCGCCCTGCTTCAGGCCGAATTCAGGGAGGCACGATCCCTCGTCTGGAAACAAACGCGATAGCCACCGTTGTTTACGGAGACTCCTCTTTCGAGCACGCTGTTGCAGTTAACGTAGAAACGCGAGAGGATAAACGCAAACAGGCCGATGGTAGCGCAGGGCGCACAGAGAACAGAAGCTATAGAGGTTTGTGTACTCGTTGAAATTTCTCGTTCCTGTGTTGTTTCGACTCGAGGCGAGCGAAACCATTCAACAACTTGGAACAACGTCGACGTGGTGAGTGAAAAAAGAACTTGTCTAGCTTAAGCAAGATTCGATGTAGAAAATGAAAAAAATTACCACCGCTCACGTGGATACAGATGAATCCAGGACAGCAATGGACGTTGTGCGTGCACTTCTTACCGTAGCACGGCTCCTCCGCTCCTCCTCCGATTTCCTCCAAGGAGTTTCCAAAGCTGCTGTCGTATCCTCCAGAGAGTGGGCGCTTAAATTACAAAGGAGAGAAAAATTGAGGATCTCACGTCGACGTCGACGTCGGCGTCCCGTTGGAACGGAGGAAGGACGTCCCAGTAGTATCTCTGTGCCGCGAAAAGCTCGACACGGCACGGCTAGACACGAAATGGAGCAGGCCAATGGTTCGTCCTGCACGAATTCAGGTTGGCAGGAGTAATTTTTGATTATGACATTATTTCGAAGATTCCGTGCCGGCGCGCGTATAGCGATGGAATTTTTTCTTTTTTTCTTTCACGTGATAAGCATCGGTTATTTATAGCCCCACGAATTACGGTTCTTAATTAAAGAAAGCTCGAGAGATTGGACCGAATGCTGGAAACCGCGCGATAATCTTTGCTAATAAGATGAGCATCATTAGACGAAGCTAGAGATAAAATGTGAATCGATTTTCATAAGTGACTTTGTGTTACAGAAATGCGAGCGCATCGGACCATGGTTAGCAGCGCCCAGAAGTTACGATGGAAATTCTCGCGCGAGTTAATGCTGCCTGGTTCGTATTACGATTACTGCGGAACGCGTTAGCGTAATGCGATAAGCATGGATTACCTGGGGCGGTAAAACACATTTCTGTTGCAGCGAGAGTAGAGTATTCTAATTATGCCGCCTGCGACCTCCTCGCGTTAACCCCACGAAAGCGGGATCTTTTAATCGAAAGAAGGGTGCCCAGTTACCAAAGGAGAACTTTCATGCGGAATTGGAATGTCCGAGTAACAAGGCTCGGATGTCGGAACACGGAGCATTTTTCTTCATAGTGAACAGGTAAAGGAATTTTAAATTTCCTTAAAATTTAGATGGAAATTAATCCACGTTGTAAAGATCGCTTTTTAAATGGCAATTGTCTCGCGCGCCGTTTTGTTTTTCAATTTGTCGGATTAAACTTTGAGAGAATGTTGTACTGCATTGCTCGTTTAATTCGGCATCAGTCGACGAATTAAACGAGACTGGCTCGAGATAACGTTCTACTGGCACGATTGAAATTTTCATTTGACGAATTTTCTTCTCGCCGAGAAAAAATTTCGTAAAACGAAGAAAGCTTTTAATCGACTTAGAGAGCGCCTGACCAGTCCGACCGGTCGATGGCGCGAAATCGATAAACTTTAATTGCGGGCACCTACAAAGTATAAAATCCGCGAAACCGGCCAAAGGAACTTCCACGAGAAGAAGGGTGAATTTTACATCGACAAAAAGCTCGAGTCTTTCTTTCATCGAAAAGAGCACCGGCTGCGAACTTCTCTCTGCGGCTTATCGATTTTATCGTCCAGGCCAGGGACGACGACGTAAAATCCCGCGACGAATCTTACGCTACGCCGCCACTTTCGGCTCGCTCTCCTATGCGAGCATTAAAGATCCCGCAAAAGTGGTGCACCAACGTGGAACGGAACGGTCCGTCATAATCGTCGAACGAGGGACGATGAACCGAGGAAGGAGTGCATTAAAAAGTGTAATGCAATTTAACGCGGTTCGATGAATAAGCATGAGCCATCCACCCTACATTGAGTGTGGGTCAGTGGCTCGGCTGCGAATTAATGGAGAACGAATTCTCACGCTTCGACGACGAATCCTTTATTTACTCTCGCGCCCATTCGCGCGTTTCCAATTCTCCTTTCTCGCTTTACTATTTTTTATCATCGAGTTCCCAGTCGAGTGTAGCAATTTTGCGATACCGTGGGGAGCTCGTTTGATCGGCAGCATTCTCTCGGCCGGTGTTCCCGGGAAAGCAGAATGAATGAGTCTTTTATTAATCCCGCTTTTAGTCCATAGGCTGATTCGGTCGCTTGTCGAGCTACTAATGCGATAAGCTGCCGTGGGATCGTCGCGATCATCTCGCGACTTCGTCACACTTTCCACACGAAGGAAGTGTCCCGAGTGTACGCATGATACGAGAACGACAGGACGAAGCAACGTGGTGGTCGTTCGATTTGCGAAAGCGGAAACTTCAATTTTGTCGCTAGTGAAAGGAACTTAATTAGATTGCTCCTCTTACCGGAGAATATGTCCAACTGCGGAAGCACCGTGGCTCTCGTTCATTTTGCTCGACCGTCGGAGAAACATCGATGAAACGCGAAATTAAAGTGGACGGAATTGACCGCTCGAGTGGCGCCATTAGCGCTCGAGAAACTTGCCATTAGAAGATTGAGCTCAACACGGGCGAAATTAATCGGCTCTCGTGACAAAAAATGTACTTAGGTGACGATTATAAGGACGACTTTTTCTTTCGGCTAGATCGGCGGATAGATTCGATCAGACTCTTTACTTAGAAAATGCGTGCTTAATTTCAAACACCGGGCACTTTAAAATCCTTTAACGATTAATCGATGATTCGATAAGCGCACGCGAACAACGCATAATCATTTTCTTAGCCACCGACATGACGTCAGGAATAATTCCATTGATCGGAACGAGAATATAACCGCGCGATCCCGAGATCCGATAGGTCCTCGTATTTTCTCTCCATTTCTTCGCTCTTTCTCTCGAAAGCCGAGAGAAAAGATCGTTTATCATACGAGGGCCGCATGCTCGTGGAAAATGCGAAGCAAATGCGTGCCGCGACAATTTTCCAGAGAATCCCTCGCAATCGTGGGATTGTAGTCCTGCGAAGGTAACGACGCGTCGTCCTGAGGGAAATTAATGGTGCACCCTCCCACGAGATGTTGCGAGAGGGGGTGGCTTTTCGAAATTATTACGCAAGTGCTCGTCACCCCCTGCTCCATGGGAATTTAAAATTTCCCCTTTACGTTGGCCCTCTAATAAGCTTGCAGACCGCAAGCGAAAGAGACATTTATAACCCGTTCCACTTTCTCTCCATCCCTTAGCGAAACGACGAAGTCCGTCGGACGCTAAAGATTAACGAGGGGTTCTCGTGGCTTCCTTCACTCACGTGTTTCTGGTTTTTATTTTCCAGAAGAGCGCCCACCGCAGAAAGGAGTGCCTTTTACCGTTTTCCATGCCGCGTCTACCTTTAAAGTATTCTCTCACCTGAAGCAAGCCCGATCTGCTGAGGTAGCCCCCGTGGCCTCCGTAGCCCAAGTTCGAGAGCATCTCGGGGCTGAAGCGATTGAAGAGGCCACCCCACGCCTCCGCACCAGGCTGCATCGCACTGGTAAGAGCCATCAAAAGCACCGCGACGCTCGCGTCGGTCCTCATCTTTCTCTCTCGTCTGTTTTTTCGGCGCCGGCGGAACGAGCGGAAGCGAAGTTGCGGTTTACTGCGCTCTGCAATCGAATCGAGTGTTTGCCCATGCGTTTTTTCATTTTTTCATTAGCCTCGAAGAGCCCGAGTGGCTCGCGGCTGGAGTGGAAGGGGGTTTGACCGATCGAACAGTTCCAATAACGATCCCCCTTTTTTTCATCGAAAGTTAATTAACGCTCGTAAGAGCGCCGAGTTCGTTTGACTTTTAATTAGAAGCTTATTTAAAATTTTGCTCTCGGCATAAATTAGTATTGCGAAAATATGTCGCATGGTTCTTTTAAAAATAGTATCGCTCTCGTTATCCCGATCCACGAGGCACCATTGGTTCTGTCTTATATTCAAGGCGATCTTGGAAATATTGAGAAATTCCAAATTAAAATGTTTCCTACGCGTCGACAATATTACAAGCCGAAGCTCCTACCCCTTTCAGCCACTCGACCCTCAAAGTCCAAATACTTACGTCTTTATTTAGGCGCTCTTATTAAGCTCCCTTTCGTTTATTCTCCTGATAACGTCCGGTGGAAGTTAGCTCGCAGTCGCACGGGATCAACAAGTCCTCTTCGGGATTCGCTGGAGGACTGAGTCGGGATCGCGGTACCTTCGTCAATCTATACTCCTACTACAACGTTCCGTTCACCGTCATACAGGCGCATATACGCGCGGACTCGCGCAAGCGCATTCACTCTCGGGGGTAGTAGCACCGCGTCTTCTCCTCTGCTCTCGGCGCGCGAGCTGCAACCTACGTGACATTTTGTTCATTCAAGTCCTCTTCCCCATACTCTCGGACTCTTGCAAGAAGAAGAACGAGAATAGAGAGAGAGAGACAGAGGGGGAGAGAGAAAAACAGTGAGAGAGACTCTCCAAAAAGGAAAGCTTATGAAAAACAACGTGTAAAATTGCGCTCCATTGCGGATCCTCTCGTTTTCGTCAGCGGCACTCGGATTAAAAGGCTTTTGTTCGCGTTCACGAGAGGTGGACGTGTCGCTGAAAAAAACTACCCTCGTCGTCTCATCGAGATCGACCATTCGAGTTTCACCGTGACACCGTAAACTGACTGAGAACATTTTCTCTGGGGGTGAATTTTTGCTACCACTTGCATCCCTCGAGTCACTCGAAAGGATACTCTTGCGATTTTCTCGCGTTAATGGCACGCGGCATAGGAGATCGTTCCACAGTTGCGGCCGTTTCAAGGTCATTTATGAAAATTGCATCCTTTATCCCAGGACTCGGCGCGATTCTCCTCCAGTTCTCGTGTGGGTGGCTCGTAGCTACGTCTTTATTGCGCCAACCCCATTGCGATTCACTCCCTCTCTCTCCCGGGCGTATTGATCCGGAGGTGTCCTGATGTGCCAGCCGGGCTCCTGTTTCCCGCACGCTCACAGGTACACCGACAGGTGCGCGCACACCGGCGCGGTGGTAGAAACTACCGCGAGGATCTCCGTGATGAAGCAAGAGAGTGGGAGAAAGGGGAGATGAGAGAGAGAGAGAGAGAGAGAGGGATGTATGACGTCGGCCAGACAGGTTATATAGTGAGTTAAAAAAGTAATGAAACTCTCCCGCGTTTTTAACAGGCTGCTTCCACCGGTCCACCTCGCGTTTCGTGCTATCGGATGTTCTGCATTTATCATAAATTTCGATTTCCTCCACTCTCCATTCCGGCGGTGCGCCATCGCGCATGCATAATGGAATATCGCTGTATCTCGAATAGACGTGGACGCTCGAGGGATGAAGGACGAGAGAGCAATAAATTAGGGGAGGGAAAACGAAAGAATGAAGGAAGCTGTGATTTAAGGGGTGGATGGCTTCTGAGGTGGACGAATCTCTTGGTATTTTTCAACGGGAATATTTTACGATCTCGATCCTCGTCTTTACACGTGGAGAATCGACCTTTTGACGTGAGATTATTCCATACTTCCCCTTCCATGAGAAGTTTTGTATGCTCGATAAGGAGAGCCTCGTCTCTCGGCTCGTGAAATTTTCCTCTCGTAGGATCGGATGTTACCCTCGTCTGACGTTTGTTCGTTCTTCTCATGGAAACAACGCGAGCACCCTATTACACGTCACTCGCACGTGCATTCGCAATCGCGTCACGCGACGAGCGCGTAAGCGTGGGCGGATAGGCGCGTGATTAACCGATTAAATCCTATCACGTTTTCCATCCCTTCCCAGACTTCCTTCCCTCCCACCCTCTCCTCGCTTCGATATTTCCTTCCACTCTCTGGCAAAAACGACTACGGCGTCGGACCCCTTATCGCGTGCGCCTCGTAGTTAGCGAGTAATCTCGACTTCCGAGAAACATCGAGAGAAAAAGCGAGGGGGACCAAAGGGTACTTTACGTAATTAAAGCGCGTCCTTTAACGTGGTCACGCGTGAAGCCTGAAACAGAGGGGAAGGGCTCGTGACCCGTGAAAATTTTCTTGCCAACTTCGTCGCCAAGGATCAACAGAATTTTTTCTCTCGTTTCCAACACTTCGATTCACTCACCAGAGAATCCGTTCGTGAGGAAAGCAAGGTGTGAATTGCTCGCTGATAACGCGAATCGTTTGCGTGCCGCGGGATATGGTAAGCGAAAGGGAGAAGGGTGAGTAAGAAAATTTCGCCAAGGGGTTCCGCGCGTTCGACCGCGATCGTTGCGACGCCTAATTACAAGGATACTCCAGAAGGGTCATAAATTAGTTCAAGAGTCCGAAATTAACGTACTCGCATTTTAACCGCCCTTATCTCGCCTCCCCCTCGTGTTACTCACGAATGGTGAACGGTAGTGGGAGAGAAAAAGGAAGCAAGGCGGTCTCGTATAAAAATGCTCTTTAATAAATAATATCCTCGCAATGAAATAAATAAGGCAGCTCGCGGCTATCGCGAGTATACGGTATTACTTTGTATACACCTATTGCACGTAGGTATATGTACATAAGTGGTGAGGGACGCGCGCGACGCTCTTCGCACGTGAATTCCATCCTCTCGTGTTTGTTCTCAAATGCATCGTCCTTCGGATCCTCACGCGTTAGTCTGGCTCGAACGCGTCGCGCTTCTTCTTCTTCTTCTTCTTCTTCCTTCGGTTTTCGTGGGAAATAAATTAATCTTCCTTTGTACATTTATACAGGTGGCACGGATTCCGGTCGGGTGCTGACACCGCGTCGTCAGGAGGAAGTTTTGGATGGTGAAACATGGGAGAGAGGATCGAGAGAGAATAGGACGAGGGATGAAGAGAGGGGTTGGTAGAAGGACGGTGAATGATTTCTCCGCTCTTTCCTCTCTTGTCACTCTCCCAGCACTTCTCTCCTCAGACACCGGTGATGCTGTGAAGCCAGGGCTTGAAGTAAGTGGTCCTCATGTAAACACCTGGGAGGTATGGCGCGGCGCATTTTATTCCATGGGATACCGTGCCCACCAGAAACCATCGTCCATCGGGTCGCTGCATCACTAACGGGCCTCCGCTGTCTCCCTGCGCGCAAGAAAGATCGACGGATCATTGATTGAAACGTTAATTATTCGCCGTGCAGTGGCAAGCAGAATGGCGGAGATCCGCGCAAAGCAAATTGATCGGTTAAAGATCGAGCACTGTAACGGTGGGCGAGCGATCGAATGGAAATGGCCACGGATGAGAGGGTTTTGCCTATAATCTATCTAGGGTGCCTGTTACTATGGCAATTGGAGACAGGGACCAAGCGAGATTACGAAGGTAATTAGATAATGGTATCGATTCCATCGTTGGACCAATTACGCCGCGGAGCCTTTGGTGGCCAAGCCCGGATAATTGTGTATTAGGATGAGATGAATTTCACGTGAGAAGTTCCGATGGGAATTTCAACTTAGAATTTCAAATGCGAATGCTCTACGTTCATTCGGGTCGCGTTGTTTTAATTTCGTACCGACGAACCCGATTCCGCCGAGGAAGCCGGGAAATTTCTCACAATTATACGGAAAGAAATGAATCTCAAACGTACCTCGCAGGAATCCTTTTGCCCGTTGGCGTATCCAGCGCAGAGGAAACTGTCGAGAATGAGCTTGGAGTGTCCGCCCGTCTGGAACATCTCCTGGCACACTGCGTTCTCCATGATGGGCACTTGAACCTCCTGCAACACCGACGGCACCCCGCCATCTGCACGAGACAGGATGAATATTTTATTCTCTTGGCTCTCTCGTACCCCTCGCGCCGCGCAACGCGCGAAGGAGCGGAAAGTAGAACTCGGCACTCACTGTATTTTAAACGTCCCCAGCCAGTAACCGTGGCCATTCGCCCGGTGAAGTCTGCCCCGTCCTTGGGCATGCAAATGGGCACTATGTGAGCGTCGAATTGTACCGGGGTCTCGAGCTCGAGCAAGGCCAAGTCGTTCTCGAAGGTCGCAGGATCGTAGCCCCGGTTGACGATTACCCGCCTCACGTTTCTCGTGACGCTTCGCTTGGATTCCAATTCTCCCGATATGTCGAATTCCCCGAGCACGGCGACCAGGGACGCCAAGAAGCTGTCGAAGGGATTTTCATGGCTCGATTAGTTTAAAAAATGGGGAGGGTGGGGAGTATACCCAGGAGAGAATCAGGAACGAAACCCGAAGCTGTTATTTCGGATCGTCGCGGTGAGGATTATCTTCCATCGTCCAGTGAGGAGTAGTACCATGAGGGTGTCGGATGTTATCGCACTTTTGTTCCCAGGTCGATTAGTGAGCAGGTGAGTGCGGATGGGAAGGGTAACGAGGGACGTGTGGGTCACCAGGAAGTTTACCTTCTTCCAAGACGCAGGATCCGGGAGGAGTTAGTCATTGTGGGGTGGATAGGTGGTGCGTGATGATGATGATGATATGCTTGTCTAAACTGGGCTAGGGGATGACTACGTTATCCGGGGTCGTTATCCACGACGCCGCGGTACTCTAGTTCCACATACCCTGGCTGACAGTGGGCCGCAGTGATGACGTATTTATCCGTGATCAAAACACCACCGCACTTATTTTTCGTGAAGAGGCCAAGCCAGGTCGCTTCGCGGACCAGAACTTGCCAAGGCCACTCGCCGAATCTCGCACCCTTACCACCGACTATTCGTCCCGACATGACCAGGGGTCTTACGCCGCACTCTGTTGGGCGCAAAACGTCTGTGGATTAATTTCTTTGCGATTCCTCGCACCCTCCGCCTAACTTCGCCCACGGAAAAGAATCGTCCAGAGACTTTTCGAGAGGATTCGAGAGGTCGCATTGTTCGCACAGCGCCATCAACAACAACACGGATTTTCGTATCGTAACAAAGCCATTTTATTTCAACATCATGTTATATATGTATATATATATGTGTGTATATATCTCTACATCTTAACGATTTACAAAATCCACGTAACAAGAAACCGTGTTTGCGTCTCGTCGAGGCTCTCTCCGTGTATAATCTGTATTGTGTCTTGTGGTACGCAGTGTACGAGGCGCCGCCAAACATCGTGAACAAATTACAAACGAACAAGAAGAAGAAACGAGCTGCTAGTCGAACGGTCGCGCGGACCCCGCGGACGGCCTTAGCCCGACGAAGTTGGGAAATCTATTCGGTACAATGTGCGGTCTAGCCTCTTTACTCGAATCATTCCTCACCTTCGGGTAACCGGAAGTCGTCCGCGGGTCTCGGGGAACCGTCGAATGCACAAGTAGGTAACAATAAATAACTTAAACTCGAATCGAACTGCTTTTCAGTCTACGCGCGTACCACCGGCACGCGCCTCTTAAAATAAGGAACTGGTCTCTTACGTGTCCGGAAGTCTGGAGCGGAAGTTGCGTCTGGTGAACCGCTGCTACTGGTCGCTTGCGTTGTGACGCTCGCGCCGGCTGAGACTACAACTGCATCCTCTTGCAGAACGGCTTCCGTGTTGAGTGTGTGCGTGGTGGTGGGCCTCCTGGTTGGCCGCGGACGCTTCGTGGTCACATGAGGTTTTCTCGTCGTGACGCCCTGCGTCGCGGCGCCCGGCGGCCTCGGTCTCACGGTCGTAACTTTCGTGGGACGACCAGGTTTGTCGGACTGCGCGGGTTTCTGCGTGGACGGTCGGCCCGTCGGTCTCCTCGTGGTCGCAGGTTTCCTCGTGGTGATCTGCTGAGAGGGCTTCGCGGTTTGAGCCGGTCTTCTGGTCGGTCTTTTCGTCGCGGTGCCGCTGGAAGCGACGGTGGGTCGCCTGGTAACGTTCGGCACCACCGGGGTAGTCCCGTTCTGACGATTGTACACGATGTCCTTGAGTTCCTGAGAAACGTACGAAGTATTCCGGTATAATATTTAGCCGCAGGTAATTTTCATCATCTAGGAGGTGGCTGACAAATAATTTTCTTATTAAATAGTATCAGAACGTAAGGTTAAACCGGTACCTGGAAGTTACCCTGAAGAGACTCGACTATCTTATCGACGAACGCGTCGACCTTGTTGGTAAGGACGTCGTCCTCGATGAACGTGGGCGTAGGTATGTCATTTTCACTGACGTCTGGATATCCAGTATTACTGACCGTGCCGATTATCGTCGGTTTCTCCTGCTGCGATATCGGTGCCGACGTGTTCAAATTCGGATTCCTAACTGGGGGAAAGTTTATGAGATCGTCCGGAGCCGCGGTCTCGTCATCGTCGCAAGGTATCGTCACGCTCGTCTTCGTGGTAGTGGAGGTTTGCACGCTGATAGAAGGATCCTTGAAGAAAATAGTTTGTACGGGTGCCATGTTGTCGTCGGGCCAACTGACCCCGGCCAGGGAAGGTTTCAGATGGAAGCTGGGCTTATCGGACCAGGAGGACAAAGTTGTCCAAGTGGTGGGCCTCCTTGTGGTAGATTTTTCCTTCGTATCGTCCAAATCTGGCTCAGTACTGAGATTAGTGGTTGTCAGCGAGGCCGGACTAACTCCATCCTTCATGTTCACCGTGATGAAGCTGGTGGACACGACGTTATTGGTCGCAACGTTCGAAATTACCGTGCTGATGTTGTGAGTTATGGTCGTGGAGACGCTGGGATTCTTCGTGCTGACCGAAGGTGTCTTCACTGGGCTCGGAGTGGGCCTGATTAATCCAGATACGGGTTTCAGCGCAACGGTAGTGGGTCTGCTCGTCGCGGAAGGTGGTCTGTTGGTGTTTGGTCTGACGAAGGATGGTCTGGTCGAGCCTGACGGTGGTCTCGTTGAAAGAGATGCTGGCCTGGTCGAGACTGAAGCCGGTCTCGAACCAGATGCTGGTCTGGAACCAGACGCTGGCCTAGTTGAGCCAGACGCCGGTCTGGTCGAGCCGGATACTGGTCTTCTCGTCACTGACTTCTCGGTGGTCTCCGTAGTATATTCCGTACCCAGTGGACCCAGAACGATTACCGTCGGAGCAGGTGGATGGGTGGTCGGTCTCGTGGAGTAACCAAAATTGCTGGAACTATCGAATGCGATCTGCGTGGATGGGGTGGCCGACGAGGTGTAGTGATTCGACGTCGAGTACGAAGGATAATTCTCCGTTGGCACTGTCACGTAAGTGTAATAAGAGGAAGGTAGTCCTGCCGGTCTGTAAAATGTGTAAGGATACGCGGCGGTGGTCGTCGAAGGAATCCTCGCCGTGGATATCTTCAAAACTGGCTTCGATGTTTTTTCTATGTTGAGCCAAGTCTGAACAGGCGAACTGTTGAAACCCGGCACAGTTACCGAGGAATCTGCGCCAGGTGTCGTGTCATTCAGAATCGATATTATATGATTGATGGCGATCTCCTCTTTGTCGATTACATCGTCTTTCTTGTTACCGGAATGCACGTCGTATGTAATGGTCGGCACTTTGATCAAATCATCTTTTTCACTGCTCAAGGTTGTTACAGGTGTAGTGGATTCGGCGGGTGCGGTTGGCTCTTGGAACTTCGTCGAAACCTTCGCGTCCAGCATGCTGAGCTTGTCCAAGGAATCTACCCCGGATAAGCCCGTGAGTTTTTGCGTATTACTGTACATCTGAGTCACCACTGGCAACTTGGACATGGACGAGGTCGTGAACTTTTGATCGTAACCAGTGAACGTTCCTTCTGTCGTGGAAGCTGACGTTCGGTCCGGAAATCTGACCCAATGAGTATTGGAGCCGCTGCTCTGCGGTCTGACCAAGCCTTGAGTAACCTTCTTCTTCTCCCAGGTCGCGAGTGGCACTTCAGTCACTCTCTGTTTTCCATCTGTGCTGCCCACGATCAACGTGACCTTCTTATTTCCCAGGGGGTGTTCCGCATTTGGCTTTTCAGTTGGTTTGAACAGCTCGTCGGGATTATTGGCCTCGTCCAAGGCCGTTCCATTCTCATTCAACAGAATAGTATCCGCCGAACTGTGATTATTGTGTCCTAGTCCTTGCGAGAACAGGGCGGGCAACTGATCGACAGGATCGGCGATTTGCAGGATCTGATCTGGACTCAACAAAGTTGTGACAGGATTAACAGCCGAGGTGTCCTGATGATCTTGAATATCGTTATTCGAATGCGAGTGCGTGAGCAGTCCTGGTAATCTAAGATCGTCCAAGACCTCTTGTTGACCAAGGAGAGATGGAAAATCGTCCATGATGTGGCTCACGTCGGCCTGGCCCATCATTACCTGAGGCTTCTCGGCGTTTTCACTGACGTCACTTGTGTGAGAAGAACCGTGGCTTGAAGAAGGCTTCGAAGTACTGGGTACCGGCTTGAAGGTCGGTATCTTGGTGTAGGTGGTCTCATCTCCGTGTAAATGATTGGAAACGTCAGTGGTACCAGTTTTGGTGGCATTTCCGGTCTGTGGTACCGTGATCCCCATCGGCGTACCGTCGGGATTCAGGAGTATGGGTATGTCAGGCACGTGGTCTATCTGGTGATTCGATCCTCCGCCTGGTATCCTGTTCAAAGGCCCGTTCACCGCGTCCTTGGACGGTAATTGACAACAGGCGCCGAAGAGGAAACCGTCCATGCATGCCCCCACGACCTCCCCGTTCCTGCGCGTGCACTCGTAATTAAACATGCAGATCGCAGGCTCGTCCGAGCGCACGCGGGTCGCTATCGTGGGCCGGCACACCTTCGGGACTATTCTGTAACCGCCGAAGAGCTTCCTCCCTGTGAACAGCGAAGATGCAAATTGTTTCATTGGTAATCGAATTTTCCCAAGGGAAAGGACGTGCGGCGATTGGTAATTCTCAGTAACGAATTGCAGAATTGAGTAGGTGGACCCTACGCGCGATCGAGCCCAGAGAAAACAATAGATTCTTTTTACAGGGATTGAGCTGCGATTTTGGAGATGCGTCATGGAGGGTGCAAACATTTGTATTCCCGACAAGAGCACTGTTTATCGGTGAAACGTGCGCAATCGAATTAATAATCGTTGTTTGCCTACCGCGAGGTATTTGTTATGGAAGAACATCCGTAACGAGTTTACCCACCGGACGGTGCAACGTTCTCCTTCACATTGGCTAGGTGTTAAATCAATACAATCGCCCACCAGTGTTGCCAAATTCCGCGCTGGGATTACACGCGGAGTTAGCTCGCGGAACAATTTCATTTCACATCGAATATTCGCGTAATATCCGAGGACGATAAATTCCCATCGATTCACCCCGTAAATATTAATTCCGCGGTAATTTCAAAATTCTTAAAATATCAGACCCAAGGCCGTCCACGTGCCGCAGAGGAGCCCCCAATGATTTCAATCCACAATTTCTCATCTCCCTCGCATTACCAAACGCGCTTTTCATACGGTCCCTCGACGCCCAGGTTCCATTTCCCGTCTCGAACGCGATTTACAAATGGATCGGGACCGGTCCCGTTCCTCTCTCGTTCAATCTCCTTCAATCTCCACCGACCGGCTCCCCGCGTGGTCCCGTCAGCTTCTCAGGAAGCCGATGAACAGTCTGGAGCAAATGCGGACACGAGAAGAAGTAAGAGAAGGAGGAAGGCGCGAGTAAAAAAGGATCTACCAGGTTGCACTTGCGTAAGTACGCGCGCACAAGGAGCACCCGCGTGCGCTCGCGTGCAACCAGTTTAAGCGGTTATGCATAGGTGACCAAGGCATAGACGAGCAAGCATGTAGGCTTCGCACGTGCCTCCTTACGCGTCTGCGTACTACCGATATGATGACCCACTTCGCCAACGGAATCGTCTTCATCGACGCGGTACTTCTACGAGCACGCTCCACATTCTTTTTCCCTTCGCGGACTTTCCGTCTCGCTCCTCTTGCTTCTCGCTTCTTACACCATCACCTCCTCCTCCTTCTCGTCTTCTCCCCTCTTTTTTCACCCCAAGTCCCTCCTTCTTTCGTTACTTTTTTTTCTTCTCTCCTTCTTTTGATACCGTTGCCGGTAACGCTTCACCGAGATTCGTTCGACCCGCGAGCGCCAAATAAACGTAAGTGTCGAATTTTTCCTCTCGCCCCGCGGCGTCCGCGTGGTGAACGCGTTATCGCGTCCGCCCAGTGCAGGAAATGTCTCGAATCACGCTCGCCTGCCGCGAATTATAATCATCGGGAAGACGATCCTCGCATTGAAAAAGTATTGTGTCCCGTTCTTCGTTAACTTCCGGCGATCGCGGGCACATTCTCCGGAAGGCGCTTGTCCGGCGCCTTTCAGATTTCGATGGAAGAAATGGGGACTCTTTTTTCGCGGGGCTCACCCGGCGAGAGCTATTGATTTTGTCATTGATCGATCGTTCTTGCAACTTCGGTACTTTGAGATTTTGTGAATTCGAATTTGGCAAACTGGCTACGAGGATTATTTTCGGATAATTCGAAGGCGCGCAGAAAACTCGTGAAACTCGAGCTGGCTCCGAATTTTACCCACGCTCCTGTTGCGTGGCACATGCGTCGTCGCAATTTTGCTCGGGGCGCTACATTGGCAAGACGTAAACTCGAGCTGGCGTGGATTAACGCGCGAAAGTGGAGAAAGGCGAGTTTTCGGAACGGGACAGATAAATGGGGTCGCCCGTTGGCTAATGAGCGTTGAAGTGCATCTGCATAGCGGAATGCAACACGAAGTTTCGCGCACGAGGGGGCCCCGCAACTTGTACGTCACATTGGTCGCGTATCGCTCGGGATCTCTTCCGCGTGTCATCGTATCCGCGCGACGGGTGCGCACTCGTAAAATGCACACACGCGAGTAAATCTCGTTCGCGCGAGGAATCGCGCCTACGGCTAACTAATGCACGCCGATACGCTCGAGCGTTTCGATTTTACGAGGGGAGTGGCTTGAAAGCGTCCGATGTTTATAGAGGCACATGCAAATTTCGTAGATACGAAAAATCCACCTTTTAGCGCGTCCACCTAATCGATCTACGGTTTATCGGGGCGGTAGTTCAACGCGCGTGTTCGCTTTTTTAATTATTTGTTCGAGGGATCCGGCGCGAGATAATTTACCGTTTCGCGTCCGCCAGGTATTCCTTCGTCTCGACACTGATTATCGCTGTAAAGTAGTCGCGGAGACAATCGCGTTAGTAAAATAATTCAGAGCGTGGAAGGTGCGTCACGTGGTCGCATAACGGATTGCGCGCGTCAGCGTATCGGGATGCGCAACTGATTCGCAGGCCCGCTTCTTACGCTCTCCTTCTCTCTCGTATCGCGACTCGCCATCGAGAAAAAGAATGCGTCGACGTAGAAGCCTCGAGACCGAGGAACTCGCGCGGAATCGTTTTCGTCTAGAAGCCAATTTGTCGAGCCCGCGAATGTCCCGATCGATTCGAATTCAGGACGCGCGGTCGAAAATACGCGCGGGTTTGACGTTCTCGCCTCGCGATGGGAATAACAAGTGCTCGGATCGGCTCGAACATACGACCGGCACGTGAGAGGTTCGCGAACGAGTTCGAATTCTTAGGTTTACCGGTAAGAACGTTGCCCGGGCGAAAGTAGATTTCCGTGTCAACGACGGACGTGAGATTTGAAGAATGTCACGAAGCCGGTACACAAAGATCACAATGACCCTCGTAACGGCGAATCTATTATCATTCGACGGAATCACGCGACAGTTTCAACCTCTAGCATTACTCGCGCGAGTGCCTCTTGGAATTCGTCCGGAGATCTTTCGCGTTTTCTCTCTCGTGCTCCATGCGCGGCGCGCAATCACTCGGCGCCGCCTTTGGGGTAAGTAGAAATCGGTGTCAATATTGACGCGTCGCTGTTCGCGCGTCGTTTCCACGCCGTTCCGCGCGGACCATTTACATAGTCTCTTGCGCGAAGCCCACCGGAGACGAGAGGGAACGAGGCGAACATTTCTCTTTCGGTCGTCGGTCGCTTGGCGGGTAGGAAAGTAGCTCGAATCAGCGAGAGAGAAGGAGAAAAAGACAAGGAACGAGCTTGCTTCTTCCTCCTCCTTCTCCTCTTTTATTTTTCCGCTCCTTCGTCCACGGTCTCGCCTTCCTTCCGGACGATAGGAAAGAATCTTCTCTCTTCTCTCCTACCGACTCTTTTTCCTTTCTGCTTCAGGATGGAGACGAAAGATCTCGCGATCTACAGCGCGCGAGCCCTTTGAGAGCTCTGAAGGATCTGACGGGGTTCGAGACCGATGATTACCTTTGCTCTGCGGCATCCAGGGGTCAGAGGTAGCCGACGTCAAAGCGAGGAGGGCCAGCAGTAGACAGACACTCTTCCCAGCAGCCATCTGTAACGTAAGCACCAGTGGTTACAGCTTGAGATTTGCTTTGAGAACGGTAGTCGTGATTCGCGGAATGGTTCGTTAGAACTTTCGGAGTTTCGCGAATTGGCGGAACACCTGTGCGGCAGTTTTTCAGTGGGTCACCGATGCGCTCGACGTTTCCATTCAAAGACCCGACCACGTCGGGTAACGGTAAACGAATTTTTGCTAATTTTAGAACGAGTCTCGACTCTCGAGAAAATATTCGACCAATGGATGTCTCTAGGAGGGTCTTAATTTATCCTGCGACTGTTTTCCATTTTAATTCGAGTTTCGATTCGATCGAACGACTCCGCGTGCGTAGCTTACCGAGCGTAGGTGCGACGAGAGGCGAAAGGCGAGAAATACTAATAGATAATTCCCTAGGACTCCACTATCGGTTCGGCACGCGTAAATCTAGTTTTCAGATCTGGCTGTAGGATCGACACGCTCACACGCAAGTACCTTTCCTCTTCGGTAACGGTACAGGAATATCGGACGGGCGAGCGCGTGCGCGCACGTACACAACCATTCGCTCGTTCGCTCGTCCGCTCGCCAGGCGTCACAGAAACTGGAAATCGCAAAGTGACAAGCCACCGCGGCAATTTTGCAAGTAGAAGAATAATTCGGCGAGTGTCTTGCGTGTCCGGTGGAAGAAAGCGAGCTTCATCCGGTCTTTCTCCAATTCTCTGTCAGATTTATCTCCGCTACGTTGATTCGTGTCAAGTAGATTCACCGATGTTGAAAATAATTGTTTATAAAAATGTATCCACGAAATATTACGAGCGTCTGGAGTGACCACTGCGCGATGAAAATTTGCTCGAGAAATAATAAAGCTTTCTGGAAGTATCGCGGATTACAGTAAAATTCTGTCCCCCGTTATCGCGCCCGTGAAAACGGAATTCTCCTCTTAAAAACGACGAGATCCTCGAGAGTATCGAGCGAGTACCGTAGGCAATATCGATCGTAATTCAAACTCAATCGAGCAGAATTCTCTGGTGAGCGTATCGCCCCCCTCTCTCGTCTCTTTCTTCCGTGTCTCCGGAGCTTACTCCGCTTCGTGTCTCGGCGTGGAAGAGAAATTGCATAAGAGGTGGATCGCGCGCGACTCCGTACGATAATGCTCGATTCGCTTGCCCTCCTGGCGAGTGTGCCTCTCGATGAACGAGAAAGGAGCGCAGCACGTTCTTCCCCTTTAATTTGGCATCGTTGATCGATGCAACGAGACCCGAGGACACGCTCTCGCGAGAGAGTGAGTTACTGGGAGAAGAAGGAGGTGGAGTAGGTAAGAGGGTACCGTAGAATCGGAGGGTATCTGTAAACCGCCGTGGCGGTAATTCAAAAGGCTCCGTATGCCGGCCGGCCCACAGGAGCATGGAGATATTTCACGTCTTTTAAGATCCTCACTGTTGATCTTGCCGGTTGCTTCTCTCGCACCTTTCCACCACCACCCTTCTCTTCCTCTGCCCCTTCTTTCTCTTTGGTCCCGATCATCGGCGTGTTTACGGTGCCTCGTGGACGACGTTACACACACGGGTCTACTCCTTCTTTCTCTCTTCCTTTCTTGCGCGAGCACATGCCGGGTTCCTCGGCGCGTACCGAAATCCCGTTAGAGCCCGACGGAGGTGTGCACGCGAGTGCCGGCGTGTGTTGCGCGAAGGTGAACGAAGGTGAGAGACGAAGGACGCGAAGAGAAGGTAGGGCTGAATACGCACGCAAGGAGACGAGGAAAGGAAAGTGGAGGACAGAAGAGGTGCGATGTACGAGAAAGGAGTACTTGGATTGGCGTTGGGGAAGGTGCGCGAGGGAAAAGGGAGAAGTAGAAGGAGAACGGAATAGCGGAGAGAAATGAAAGACCGGGGACATGCGGTGGACGAGACAGGATTGTCGAAGAGTGGTAAAGAAGACGAAGAGTCGCGAAGGATAGAGAGGATGTGGAAAGGCAATCGTTCCTCGCGATTACCACGTTGGGGCCATCGGTCGAAGGAAGGAATAAGGAGACGCAGAGAGGGAGAAAGAGAGAGAGAGAGAGAGAGGAAGAAAATACAGAGAGAGGAGGAGAAGACTATATAGTCGCTTTAACGCGGGTTCGAGAAGACACCGGTAACCCAGTTACCAATTTCCCCGCGGCGGCCTGCCCCCCGGCTCATTGGCGTTCGCTGCGCGTGTGCTTATGGCCTGCTTATGCCCGTAGTTTTGCCACAACGAAAGATCATTTTTACAATTTTATCGTGCACGGGCCAGCGTGAATTTTCCGCGTAGAATTCGTTTACCGCCCGTCGGGCTTACAGATGTGATTACGACTGGAGAATTTCACTTATCGCATACGAATCGCAAATTTAAACATGGAATTTTGTTTTCACGATACTCGTGAGCGGATTTAGAATTTTTCATCGATTTTGCGTGGAATTCGATAATAATTCGCAGACGCTTGATTCGATACTGAAAATTGCTCTTTCACGATAATATGAGCTTGAAAACATTGATTTACCTTAAATCTCCTGGATAGCTTCTTTTTTTATAACGTGGCCCGATATCACTGTCATTTCTTGGCTCGTAATGTACATGGGGCGAATATTCCCGAACGCCGTTAGCAGAAAATCGTTCTACCGTTGAAAAATAGGTACGTACTTCATTCCGCGGGAGGCACACTCTATAATTTTTCAATTTATTTCGAACGCTTTCGAGTTAATATGTAGAACGACGACGAAAATTGGCGAGCACGCTATTCGATTCGTAACAGTGAAGAGCGGTAAAAAGCGGCGACGTCCGCAACTCGACACCCACCGCTCGTAAATCCTCACTTAATTAAAAGCTCATAAAGAATTCAAAAGCCCACGCACGAGGGATTCCTCTTTACCCGCCTGTAGCTAGACAGCTCGCGCCTCGTCAATTGCCTACGCGTCCCAGTCTCGTTTGTTCTCGACTACCGATATCTCTATTACTCGTAGACCAATTATCCCGGCTAACAATAATCTAGACTGTCACGTTGGACGACACCGAGTGCAGCCACGTCGCAAGGAGACTGTAACGCGGAATAATTGGCCGCGTAGAAGCAAAACGCCTTACAACGGTGCACCCTGTTATTAGACAGGCGTGGATACGTTGGTATTTAATTCGCGGGACGAATTCGACGTTAATTCGTTCGTTCGTGCCGCTCTGATTTTTCGTGGGGAACCCGTTAAGATGCCACGAGCGTTTGCGACGGGGCCATGCATGCGAGGAAGGCAACCCAAGCAACGGCAACCGCGCAAACAGTCGCGCGCGTGCAACGTGCGTGAGAACTGCCCGCTATTAATTTTGCCACACTCGGTTAACTTGAAACTGCATCTTGCGCGGTACCTCGCACCGAGGCCGCGGAGGGCGGAGAAGGAACGAATGAAAGAGAAGGAGAAAGACGGGGATGAAGAATGCGAGGAACGAGGCATATGATTATTCAGACGCGAATTAGGAACAGTGGAACGCCGTAGGCGGCGTTAATGACATAAAATTTGCGTGCCCGCCGGGTAAAAGGAGTTCAGGGATTTTCTGCGGGGTTAGGGTTGTCGGAAAAAAATTATGCTCGCGCACATTCGCGAATCGGTGAACGACGATGATTGGCAGCCCCTTCTACCGACGATAGTGAAAGGGACAGGGCTCGCCGAATTTGCAGGTAGACAAGTCAAAGAAGAGTCTAAGCAAGGACAGTCGTCTAAAGTGAAGCGTCATAGACAGGGAGAAGGGTGACATTCGGTGAAGTTGCATGCTGAAAAGTGAAGCTGCTATACGACACGCGTAGAAGCAGCGAGAAGTGGAATGTAAATAACGGTGAAAAATTTAGTGAACTCGTGCGGAAGAGTGAACCTATCGCGAAACACGTGCGCGGCGGAAATCACGTGGTAAGAGATCAATCGAAATCGTAATTTCTCCTCTACACCGTAAAATTCGAAAGGTGCGAACGAAACGAAACGAAACGAAACGAGGAAAGATCGGCTACCCGTTCGCTTCATAAAGCGCGTGCGAACGTGACCAATTGTTCACGCGTGAATACACGCGCGCCCCGTCCACTTTCCTCGCCGCGCTTGTTCTCGGTTTCACGCGGCGCCGCTCGAGCGGGGCGCACGCGCTATCGATCGTTCGCCGAAGAAGGCGCCGCGCGACTAGGAAGGACGAGGGCAATTATTAACGATCGTCACGTGCCAAGCGGCGCGGTAATTACGGTACATCGTTTCGGACTCGAGTTGATTGTGCAACGTCTCGAATGCACGGGCAAACGTATTATTGCAATAATGTTACTCGGATCGGCAAAATTGCAGGGTGAAGATAATTTTATTGCGCCGGTCGTTCCAACTTCCGTTACATTTTACTTTGAAAGGCTTAGAGAAATTGGGAGAGTCGCGCGTGAATGAAAGCCACGACGTAGTTTTAGATCGAAAGGGAGTAGTTATTGCTTCCCGGCACGTCGTCGGTAACATTGTGAAATGCATTGCGTTTTCTCCAGGGATACAGGAAATTGCTGAGCACGTGGATGGACGGCTCGAGAAGTTTTACTTCGGAAAGCGATCTCGCTGAACGAGTCGAGTAGAGATGAAATTGCGTGGACCGTAAAAATATGTACTTTTCTTATCATGGGCGGTACGGAGTTGTGGAATGAAGTTCGAATTCCACCGTTGGTAACAATTTTTCCGATAGAACGCAAGAGGGTAAATCTTCGGGCAAACGTTCCGTCGCCTTTCATGAAAAAATTCCCAATTAAGTTGAACCGTCGCGTCGCGAAGAAGGTCGGGTCTTGGATAATCCCTTTTGTTTACCCGCGTAGGGAGAACCAATTTAAAATACAAATAAAATTCCAGGAACGTCTCGCTTTTGATCTCTTTCTCGTTAAAATCAATTTCTCGGTAAACGGACGGACTACCGTAACGCAAGCGTAACTATCCTTCGCAGGGAAACGAGGGAAGGAGCAGGGAGAAGAAGAAATCTCGGCGGTCTGCTCGACCGATGGAAGTCACAGAGGCAAAGCCCGGAGTGCCTCGAAAATTCTTCCGCGTTCATTGGCCGTGCGCCGATACGAGAAAGGAAGAGAAGAAAGAGAAGGAAGAGAAGAGTGCTCGCGAGTGTACAGGTGCGTGCAGAGGTGAGCGCAGGGATTCATCGGCTTGGACGGGGGATGCGCGCATAACACGTGCGTTCACGCGGTTACACGCGTGCACGCGCCCAGGCAACACCACCTGTATAATAAAACCTAATAATTGGGCCGTGACGTCATACGCAAGAGGCCAACAGCACGTGCTGTCACTTGATTTAGGTTAGATTTTTCAGAATTCTGGAAAATGTCCTCCGTGTATTGTTTGGCCTTAATTTTACTTTTTTCGAGAGTTGTTAACTGACGTACTAGAGGAAGAAAAAAAATTATGTTCAATCTAGAAGCAATGTACTACCATCGATGAAATAAGAATGCGAAGAAGAATATTAAAAATCATGCTTGCGAGATGCTTAACAATTTTTTCACTAAATGGACCGTGGGTGACACTAAAACCAGTAGGGCACAGAGTTCCTTTTTTTTAAGTGGGAGATACTCAACTGGCGCGTTCGTAACACTTACGACAGCCTTACCGCCACTTACAAGGCAATGATATCTGTATCGAATCATATCTATGTATAAGAACACAAACCGACTGCTTGCTTGCCACGTGCGAGAAAGATGGAAGCGACACTACTATCTAGTGGAGAAATAAACAAGGAAATCGCATAAACAAGTGGCCACGAGCACGTGACGTTACTTGTGACAAAGGACGAGCGTCGCGACATCCGTTGAAATTCTAGTCGAAATATCGTCCATCTAACAAGGATCCATACGCTTGTAGAAATGGTACCGTACGTCGGGTTGCATAATAGATATAAAACAATGAAATAACAAGTTTTTCGTAACAAAACTAATTAAACTATTAGGTAGAACACTGCTTCACGATACATCCTTCTCGACTGCGTTAATATCGTTGTAGTACTAGAGCACAAATAGAATTATAACCTATAATATGACCAATTCATATTATTTTTGTTCGCTACAACTGTTTATTTTATATCTCTATATCGTTACAAACTAAATCAAGTTATTGCTTATAAATATGTTTATGACTCATCTTGTGTATGACGTCAGGATCTAGTGGTTAGGGATTATTATATCGGTGGTGGTGGGGCAGGTAGGAAACGGACAGGAGCATGCGAGAGAGGAACTCGGAGAAAGCTCAGCTCGGTTCTTGATGATTGGATCTGGGTGACCCGATTGGCTTGGCCTTTCGCGGCCCGCCGATAATTTCTCGTCATCCACGATTCCGAGCTGTCGTCATCCTCGTCCTCTACGCTGGCTTCGTCTTCCTCCCCCTTTTGTTCTTTCTATCGTGTATCAGGGTGTTTTCTAATTTGTACAAATTTTTCAGAGGAAGCCGACTTCGTGATTACGCAGAAATGTTTGCTCGTGCTCTTGGACGATCTTTTCTCTACGTGGAACAAGATCGAGCGATTTGCGGGTAGATCGTTTGCTATCTTTTGAAGCACCCGCTGCGGCTTAGGTGCGTGCGTTGTTGATCCTCGTCGGGCTTCTTTTCTCAGGTTTTGCGAAGACTCGCGGTTTGATGAAATGTTCGCCAATGGGATACAATTAATTTGCGGTGCCGCGAGATTGCGGCGGATGATTGAGGCCGTAGACCGCGCTTTGTTTTTCAGTCTTTCGAGGAGGAGGAACAGGGCGAAGTGAGATTCCTTACAAGATCGTAATAATTTGTTGCAGAGGACTGTAGCAATAAAAGTAAAGAAGACTATTCCGGGTGCAGGAAGTACGCCCGGTTTATTAATTTGTAGCGTTACGTATTAATATTGTATCGAAGCTTCCGACGTTATGGCGACGTTAAATTTAACTCTTCTTCGAAAATATCTTATCTCCTACGTAAGACACCTAATGAGAAAACCGTGCACACGATCACGCGTGACATTTTATTCACCAATGTACCGTGGAATAATCGGACGAGTCCTTTGAGACGAATGGAACGCTCTTTTTACCCCGCAGAATCCCTTTGCCTACTTTTTATGCGAGCCGATGTAATATCACTCTCGCAATATTTCTAGGAACGAATGTACCGTAGGCGGACATTAAATCTAGTCGAATCTAATTACGTTCGTCCTTGATCTCATCTCAAATCTGAAATCGTAAGAAATTCTCCATTCACGAACTTATCCAAACGACTAATTATGCTTGATAGCGCGAAAAATAGGTTGTCTGCAAGATCGAATGTAAAATGCAGCGCGGGCTCTTTTGTCCCGATGCCGACAATTTGTAATGCATATCGAAACAATTTAACACCTTGCGGCCAGTGTTGACGGTTGATGAATTATTCGCGATAGCGAGCGAATCTGGGCTGTGCGAAATCGTTCGAGGCGATCCGCGAATCGAGAATGTGGTCTGAGGGAGGACTACATTTTATTCTGATGCTCTCCATCGACAAGACGACCAGACGATCGAGTTCGACTACGAGTTCGGCTGCGATTAATCTATCCGATAGATTGGATTCTCGGGATTTTCACGTTGCAGGCATGCCGCGTCAGTCAACCGGTGGATCTACTTTTCCCCACACTTACCTCTTTTTTACCTCATCTTTGCCGCTCTTATCGCCCAACTCTTGGGACTATCTCGCGAGATACTACGGAAAGCGCGAAGCCATCGATCGCCGTGGTGCAAGCGCGTCTACCACCCAGTGGGCTAATTAATGTCCGCGCATGAGAGAATGTAGGCTACTCGATGGCAGCTCTCTTCCACCGATTAGATTCTAATGAGGTCCACGACGCGAGCCTTCGACGCGCTCTTTAATCACGAGCGGCGTGCTCGCAACACGGAGAAAAATGATCTTTTCACACGGAGCACGGAAAACTCCCTATCCTGAGAACGATAACGTATCCCTTACTAACGTTTCACGATTTTCAGGATCATCGAGCTATCCGTGGGGAAAGTGACAGTCCCTACCTCGTGGCTCTTGATTCTTTTCGATTCAGCTCTGGCAATCTGACTTCGGAAAATAAGAGATCGTCCCGTAGGATGTGTGCTAAGCGTGCAAATGAGAATAGCAAGTGGACAGATCACGCTGAGCAAGTGACGAGGAGAGTTTCGAAGCGTCGATAACCGTTACCGAGTTACCGTCCTCCTCTGGCGAAGACGTGGAAGCTCGCGTTCCACGTATGGCCCCGTCACTGTATGCATTTACACGTACCCACTTAACACCTCGCGCTCCTCGTCGGTCAGTTTTACGACTAGGAACTCGAATCTCTTGGGATTTGCGGTACCGGAGTGACGCGTGAAATTCGAGCTTCTTCGGTCGCTCGATCCTTACGGAAGAATGTTCGACCTGAGGTTGGAAATTAAGGGGGCTTTGTGGTCGATACTGGTGCCTTTGTTATGACGTGTTACCGGTAAATTAGACTTCGACGAACGTCTCCTCTCCAGATGCATGGAGATTCGATTTTTCTCGAAATTTATGTCCAATTATCCGTACATGACCTCGCGTTCCATCCAAGTACCGATGTTTCATGGTAACGAGCACACTTATTGTTAGGAGCCGAAAGTTAGCGCAGACGCGCGAGTGTAATCGTGCATTAGGTACCGGGAGGACACTGCCTGGAGTACACGTGCACTTCGCGTTTCTCTCCTGCGCTCTTAGGAGCACCATCCTGTAGTCGTAGTAAAATATTTAATACCTCGCACAGGTCGAGTCTGCGGGTTTACTGCCACGTGAGATGCATTATGCGTCGGGCTCTTAGAAACGAAGGTTTGATTTTCGTTAGAGGTGAGAGAGTCAAAGGAAGAAGAAGTCGTAAGACTGACAAATGCAGGGGGGGGGGGGGGCGGGGTTCAATTAAAAGCACCTTAGAAAAGATCCTCGAGTAAAGCTGTATAAATTCAAATAACAAAATTTGTCCGAGAGAAAGTTCTAGAAACTTGGCGGAAACTTCTTCCTCCGTTGGGAATTCTTGATTCTCCGAGGTCGCAAGGCAGTCCCATTAAAAGGATGGGAAGTGACTCGGTAGGATTGAGTAATTCCAGGCTTGTATAATATTGTAAGGTCCAACGCTTTGGACGAGAATAGATCGCGTGATGCGTGTGCATCGTGCGTTCGTAGGTCGACGATAAGATCGCATATAGAAGCGAGCGTGTAAAAATAGTCGAGTGACATTCTACCCACTATCGACGTCTGTGAGTCCAAAGTTATTATCGAGTCGCGAGGAGAAGAGAAGCGAAGATGATTTCGATTGAAGAAAAATCAAATCTTTTCCCTCGTAACGTCGTTTACCCCACGCTCGGGGTCAATTCGAGGTATCGCGCGCTTTCTCTGTCTGGAAGCTCGCCTGATTTACGACATTGAACCACGTGAGTTAGGAACGACCTGCCGATTTATTATAGTCGAACCGCGCTCACGTTCGCTGCCGGTGATTAAACGCTCGTGGGCTCAATCGAGGGAATTTAATATTTGAGATTGCGCGGTGGAGATAAGGAGAACCTCATAGGCGACGGGAAGATGATAAAAAATGATAGTACGAGGTAAATAACGCCTGATCTTGTCCGTGAGAATATTTATTGTCAATTTTACGATATAAGCTTTTAGTATTTCAGTGCTGTCCGTCGCAGAAAGCGAACTCCTCGGTGTACCACGCTGTATTGATAAACCTTGGAACATGCCTTGTACCTCACGATTTTGCGGCGTAATTTTCATCCCACGCTTAGTCGATCGTTAAATTATGGAATTACAGGGAAACCCGGTGGAGCGACGTAATTAGTTTCTAAGCGCCGGTAACCTCCGCTTTTTTCATCTTTCACTTTTTCACCTTCTTCGTCCATGGTCGGAAAATTCTTGGCGTTGAAAAGGAGGGAAAATACTGAACTCTTATGTCGTGTTTTTTTTCTTCGATGTGAGCGGAAAGAGGAAGGTCTCACGTTTCTATGCAATTTCGCATTGATTGGGTTCAAAGGTGTCCACTGCTACAGAGTGACCTTTCGTTAGTCACAAGCTTTTGAATTTTCGCGGATCTTCGGACCTCGCTCGAGGCAATCCTAGGGAGTGAACCGAACAAATGCATCCGAATAAAGAAACTTGTTCGAAGCGCGAGGAGATAAAAATGGAAATGCCGAGAAGATCGAGGAGTCTAAAATTGTTCACGATATGTCGGTTTTGAACCCGAGAGTGAAAACCTGAGATCTATTTTCGCCATTCGGACTGAGGGCACTTTTCGTAAAGGTTAACCCATGACACGGTTTACAGTGGCCGGAGAAATATGTCGGCCCAGTCGAGTTCTAGGGTCCTTTGAAAAGGAGCTTGAACGTTCCTGCACGAAAATGCTCGTGGAAAAGATTTCTCAAATTTTTTCGACTGGCTGCTTTGTGCTGCTGGCATTGTCCTACCTTGGTCCTTTCACATTTTGAAGGAAAAGATGCGGAAAGAGAGGAAAAAAAAGAAAGGAGATGAAGGAGGATGCAGTGGTGCACCGAAGCATGCCAAATGGTCTTCTATGTTCCCATATCGGAACGCCTCATTTACCACGCGGGGCCCCAAAGTCGGAAACCCAGCTTTCTCTCCTCAACCGTCCACGGTCAGATTACCGTCTCCCTCTCTCTCTCTCTTTCTCTCTCTCTTTCTCTCTCTCTTTCTCTCTCTCTCCCTTTTTCTTTCCAACCTCGACACGATCGAGCCCGATTCCCGATCGCGTCCTGATTCCTCAACGAGCGATCTTGCCCGGATCGTTAGATCATTAGATCGTCGGATCATTGTATCCCGGGTGAACCGCACAACGATGGAAAAACTCGATGAAAGCCAGATTCGTATTTAGAAAGCGCACGCCTAGAATGAATTGGGAAAGAAAAAGAGGCGCGGATGATTCTCGAGGAGTGAGAAGATCGTGTTTGACGTTGGTCGTTGTTTGAGGTTGACGGGTCCGTTTGTCGGTGTCGAGCTTCTTAGACAATCTGTGGTTTAGAATGTAGGAGGTGGCTCGTTCTCCTCGGAGAATTGCCAGTGACACGATTCTCGTGGATACTTTAATTATGCTAATTAGAATTTTCAGAAAATGTTGGTACGGAAAAATTTTCGCGGATGAATCCCGTCACGTGGTTTCCTTCGAAACGTCTTGAGCCTGTTACGATACACTTTACATTGCAAGAAAGCGGACTGAATGACGAGGAGGAGTCACTATAACGGTATCTGAATATTAATGGACCTTAACTTTGTTCACGTAGCGCCGAATGAATGCGGTATCCTTAGCGACATGGGCGCCGAAATCCTCCACTGCCATCTTCTCCACAATTTACATAATCCATCGTTTCGCACCCTCGTCATCTCAGTTTCAGATGAAAATAGCTCATTTTCATTTGGCAAGCGCCTCTCCGCGAGCGTACAGGAGAAGAAGGTAGAGCGAACGTAGGTGTTGAAAATTTGAGCACACGCCTCGTTGGCGCCAATTATATCGGAATCGTTCGATAAATCGAATCTATTTCCGGGCCATCTCCGTTCGAGAAATAATTTCGTATAACGGGTCTTCAAGTAGTAAAATCGAGGTCTCGCAGATCGGACCGGATTGTGTAGTCACGTGTGCGCGACCGAGGAGACGGAATCTTTTTCACGACTCATCCTACGATACCGAAGTCACTCGATTAATTCAATTCGCGATATTGTAATTGCATTTTTACCGCTTCGCCACGCGTCTTTCTAAAACTTACTCGTCTGGAGGTTATCGAGAGGTCACCTCGTACTGTTAATTTGTTCGTCGCGGATCGAAAATGATCTTAATTGGAATTTCTTTATTTTCTAGGAAACGAGGAAGGTCGAGTATAGCTGGAAGCAACGAAATTCCTCCACCAGGTAGCTTTACAGCATGCGACACAGGAAAACGGGAGCTCCACTTACCGTGCAGCGCATTAATCTTGGGTACAGCCGAAGGATGCGTTAAGAGCGTCTCATAACGTCGCCTTGTGAACTTTGAAGGATGTTCCTCGTCTTCGTCAAGCGTGACGACTCGTCGCTTACGTTCCTCCGAAAACTCTCGCACTCCTATCGCACTTCTTGGTGGTCCCTCGGGGTCAAGGTCACACCTGGTACCGAACCTCACGATCGTCACTTCCTCTTTCGATCGACAACGAAGCTACCTGCTCTTCTTCTTTCTCTCCTCTCTTACGGATCTACGATCGACCGTAAGATCGCGAGATCGTGAGAAACGAATTTTCACCGGGGCCGCACGAGAACGATCGACGAAAGTTCGACGGGGCTGGAAGAACCGCAGATCGACGTCGGTCACGCACCACTCGATCTTCTCGCGATTCACGATCCTCTAGATCCTCGATCTTGATTGCCAAGACGAAAAACGAGGGAGTATCCGACCTCGACCTTTCCAACGTAGTCACCGAGGACGCGTCCTTGAACTAGAACGGCCCCTCGACGATATCCTCTCGGTAGCACCAGCACAAACAGTTTCTCTCCTGGAATCCTTGGGAATCTTCGCATCCACGAAACTATCGTAAACTCTGGAAGAACCCCTTACAGAGTCCCACTTCTTGATAACTGACTTTTCGATCCCTCGAAGAACGAGACGCGAACTGTCGATCGACCGGTCGCGGAATAAGCCGAAGCGAGATGGACAGAGGAAGTAAACAGGTGGAAGGGCGGAAGAAGATGAAGGAGGGAGAGAAGGACGAGGAAAAAGGGAAGAAGAAGAAGAGGGAGGAAAATAGAGAAGAAGAAGAAGAAGAAGAAGGAAGAAAGGGAGAGAGAAAGAAAGAAAGAGAGAGAGAGAGTGAATTGTGCGAGACGCGGGAAAGGCACGGAACCGCCGGTACTCTTCTGCTCTTCCGCACTTTATTCAACCATCCGGCTGGTTAACTGGACGGTCGTCGTCTGTCTGTCCGTCTATGGGTCCGTCTGTGCCCGGTGTACCCCGTGCCGAGGCATGAGCTGGAATCGCATGGCTATGTCATAAGCGGCGCCTTCGACGACGAGGAACGACGAGGACGGCGGCGTCGGAACGTGGTGGTGGTGGAGGATGGTAGGACAGTGGCGGAGGTCGTTTATGGTGGTGGTAGCATGCCCGACTGAAGACTGGTAGTCGGACGGATGAAGAAAAGAGGGGGCCTTCTTTGATGGGGCCTCGGGACGCTCGAGGGAACAGGTGGTAGGAAACTGTCGATGGTGGTGGCGGTGGTGAAGGAAGAGAAGGAGGCGGAGAACGATGGCAAGGGAAGTAGAAGAAAGAGGAAGGAAGAAAGAGAAAGGCTGGAGTGTGACGAGGAAGGGAGATGGATTGGCGGCACCTGAAACGAAAAGGGGAAAGGGGAGGAAGATTGCACGAGGAGAGGGTAGAAAGAGGTGATGGAGAAGGAGAAGAGAGAGAGAGAGAGAGAATCAGGAGAAACCAAAGTGGGTCAGTGGCCAGGTCACGTGGAGAAGAACGGGGCCCCAACGTGCACGACAGCGACACACTGTCCTACTCAGGCACCGCGACGGTGGCGGCGGTGTTGACGGCACTCCTCCGGGTTCTCCGTGTCTGTCCATTCAGGAAATGTTTCGCGACGCACGCTCATGCTCACCTCCCTCGTCCTCCACCTTCTTCTCGTGATCGTCGTCGTTGTCATCGCGACGAGGGAGCACGCGAGGAAAAAGAGGAAGACCCTAGAAGCGTCTCCTTCTTCCGGCTTGTCCTAAGGCAGGGAGGAGGCTCAGCTGACGATGACGAAAGAGGACCAAGAGGTCGTCGGGGTCGAGACCAGCGTGAGGTATTGGAGAAAGGGGTCCTTTACTCCGAGTAATTCCAGATGGAGGTCTGGGATGACTGACGAGCAGGTTGACCATTCTCTGCTTTCATTTTTTCTTCCTTTCATCGGATTGTATTACTCTTGGCGAGGATTTGAACGATTGTTCGAGGTGTAGGAGGCGAGGCGGAGAAGGGTATTGAGAGAATGACAGAGGAATCGCGGCTCAAGTGTTACGAGGAGATGTCAGAGGATGGTAGAATGGAGGCGTATAATTGATGTTGCCAAGGTGGACACTAGAGTCTGTTATTTTCTGCAATGTAAATAGTAGATTTTCTACTATGTGGGTCGTACAAGAGAGGAATCTCTCGTCTCTCTGTGCGGTATCGTGGGTGAGCAGAAGATTTCTCGTAAAGTGAATGCGGAGGACGAAGATCGGTCAATTTTGAATGGATAGAATTACTTCCACCGGTTGTTTAAATGTTAGAAATTCGGTCGGCACGTAATAGCAAGATTTTCCACTGTCAACGAGTAAAAGAACTTCGCGACGTTGGCATGGCGTTGGTACACTTTTAGACGATGCGATGGAGATACGAGTTGCTTGTTCACGGGGAATACGTTTCCAAAGGGACGAAACACTTTAAGACGGTAAGGAGAACTCGCTTCCTTCCACGGATGGAAGTTTACCTCCCGTGGGAAAACTTCGCTCGTAGAGTACAGAGAATTCAACGAGACAGAAACTCCTCTGATACGTTTCGCCGTAGGAAATGATAAAAGTAGGTGTCGAAGATAATTGCGACTTCTAGATGCGTGCGATAGCTCGCAGTACGAAAAATCACTAAGCGCGCGAGTGCGAGGCTCTCATTATCGCGATAATCGAAGTTTGAATTGCGGCCGGAAATTAAGCGTCGTTCAATTTGGATTAGTCTCGAAAGGTTCGACTGGCGAAGTTTACGGATGTGATTCGAGCACTGGTAGCAGATCTCGCGATTACGTGAGAGAAGTGTTTTCGAAGTATCGTGCGTTCACAGGAACTCGTGCCACTTCAATTTTACTGTTTTCAATCCCGGCCTTCGCGAAATCATTTCCTCGCCGTGAAAGATCTTCGCCAATTAATCTCCCAGTACAAATATATCCGTGGCGAGCAGCTTCGCGTGATTTAGGAGGCGTCATAATTCGAGGGAAAAATAATTGTTCGCCTGTAAGGGTCATCCCACTCGAATTAACCTCGACCCCCACGGGTTCTAACATTTACCTCTCGGTGCATTTACGATAATCTCAGCTATTAAGCCTGCAATAACAAGAGGCCTAACACGGATATCAAGATTTTTTTTAAATCTACGAAATACCTACCTTTCGTGCGCACGCGTGAAACGTAGATCTCAATAACGAATTTCTATCCGTATCCATAATTCCAGCACGGTATACCCCACACCTTTGCAGCCGTGAAAAATGATCTCCCTCGTTGGACCGAGTAAAAAAATTGTGCTCGTCGATTCTCGCGATCCAGAAGAGCGAACGAAAGCAGGTAAAATTCAACGAGTACCGGTCAATTTATAACTGTAATTGAACTGCAAGGCGATTGAAACGTAATAATCGCAGACACGTCGTCTCGGTGATCGTGGAAGATTATCTGCGACGAGAAAGAAGTGGACGGGCAGTTTGTAGAACATCGTGAACGGCGTAAGGAAGAGTTCATGGATGTAAGCTGAGAGAGCGTGAGGCCACCTCACGGTGTCCTATCGATTCCATTACCGCTAATATCAACTTCGACGCGGCGATGACTAATCGTTAGAGTCGGCTAACGGTTCCTACGAAATTCCTGACCAACGCGTTCTCCGAAACGAGGAGAGAATCTCACCGGTACCCCACTACTTTCTCACCCCCTTCGAACGACGATAAGTAGAAGTAAACGCGTGTCGAGGACAAAGCGACAAATTATTCGTGTCCCTCCTTTTCGTCGTGCAATTCTTCACCGCTCGTTCACGACGTCGAATGAAAATCTCGCGTCCCAATAAGGAGGATGACAAGGAGGAAGAACGCGGAGGATGCGTTTCTTCGCAAAAGTGGATGCAATCGTACCGCGTTGACAGGTAGAGGAGAGGCGGTGGCTGCGGCCAGCCGATCGTGGCCGGCCGGGGTATCTGGAGCAAAGGTAAAAGTTTGGCACAGAACGCTTTCCGAACAACTTTCGCCATTGGTTCTTCTCCTTCCCTCTCCCCCTTCCGCACAATTGAATCATTCCGTCTGAATGTCACCTCGTTTCAGCGACACGGTGTCGTTGAACCGCGAAATTTGCCCGCGCGCGGACGGAACAATGACGGAAGCGCGTGCTCGGAAAGAGTCACGGGAAGGCTACTTGGAAGTATGGAATAATTTCGACGGAATGGCCGTGTTTCATTTCGCAGAATAATTTCGTTGTAATAGAAGGAAAGCCACGACTGAAACTAAGCCACGATTGAGACAAAAGTTCCCTGGAAAATCAAATGGAGTAAATTGCAGAACCCATTAGCCTATTCTGCGGTTTAAATGAAATTCAATTAAAACTGTGTGCCGCGGAGACTCACGGAACTCGACGCCTTCGTTTTAGAAAGGTCGCGACGCCGACGCCGCGAGCTTTGGAAATCCGCTTGCGTACTCGTACTCTTCCTCGTACCGGGGCGAGGAACGAGGAATACATAATTTACGATGGCCTTAATACGGGACTTTTTATATTGTTTCGAGCCGCGGCGAGAAAAACTGCTGCGCCATCCGCGCACGCTTAATGTTTACCTTCTCAAGCAGCCGTGACATTGGCGCTAATGAAAAGTCTCGAAACGTGGAAAGGAAAGTACCCACTCGAGGATACAAGCGCGCGTAATTCGCACTTGCGAACGAATCATCCCGGTGAGATTGTAAAATAGATTCAATTAGTTGGCAGGGACTGCGAGAGCGAACGAATGGCGGGTCTAAACCGGAAGTGTATGAGTGCGAGGACTACGACGATCGTGAAGATGACGAGGACGAGCATGACGAGAAAGGAGTAGGAAGGAAGAGCCTCTGTGATCATTTCCTGTCGACTAATCGCGGAGAGATCGTCGGAACGGGGTCTAGAAGAATCCGCCACGCGCGCGCGCCGATTATTTAAATGCAGGCCTTGCAACGCAGGAATGCGTAATCGATAACGGTCACGCCACTTATGGTTCTTTCACTTCGAGCCTCGCTCCAGCCTTCTTCTCCCGCTTCCTCGTTTTTTTTTTTTTCTCTAAATAGCGCCACGCGCATGCAGGGTCTTCGCTCGGAGAATTTTCTAATTCGACGTTTCTTTAATTTCATCGATCAAATCAAGTCCTGATACACGGAGAACGGTCGAACAGGTAGTAGCGCGATAATACTATCCGTAAAACTCCCTCGCTCTGCCATCGCAAATTTATAGACAGGCGAGAGATAAAATTTCTCGCGTACAATGCTTGTCCCCGCGCATTTTGCGAAATCTCCACTGCAATCTGACATTTTACGAGGTGAGATACGCGGAGTATCTACGAACTTGTACGCGTGTCCCGACCTGCCCCAAACAACAAACTCCTTCTCAGCTCTCCCACTCGGTCCACGCTGTTAAAGCCGCGAAAGAAGCGATCTCCCTAGTTGTCAAACATACAGCATTATTCCATTAGCTCGTGTCGTTAAAGTTTACGCGGTCTACACCGTGAAGCCTCTGGAGACTCGTGAATTACGCGAATCACTTCGCGAACGATTTATTTCTTCATTTTTTCTCTCTTCACCCGGCTTTCTGCGTCCGCGCGCGCGCCAAGAAGGTACAGATCTTTAGAGAGAAGCACGGCTACGAGGGAAGTAGGTCGACCTTCGTCGCACTGTATCTTTTACGGTACTCTACGCTCACCGTGTGACTTTTGTCCGAGATGAAATCCCGGTGACAAGATAATGCCAGCGCGTGTTCGGGTGCCGCGCGTATCCGACGATGGGTTTTCCGTTTCGGAGAATTCGGTTCCGCGGTCTATCGTGGATAATCATTATTTTGCGGTGGATTTTCATTTCGCGGAACGTGAAAATTGGAAACGGGCCGCGCTTGGAGTGACATCGGAAATTCGTTGCCGGGAAGTGAGAGATCAGCGGTGAAGTTGGAAATTATTTCGAAATATTGTTCGGGAGTTTGTCCATAGGTCGGAGGTCATTTTTCTTTCGTAATGTCTCTCGTTGAGATAATTGAGTTTCGGGACTTGCTAAGATTAATTGCTCGGGGCACGCGTTTTACTCGGAAGAGATCTTACTTCGTGGCCTTTAATAGCGAGAGACTTAACAAATTCACTTGTGGCTGAGACCGGGGGATGCGTTTTCTCATATTTTGTGATACATCGATGGCGAGATTTCGTATTGGTAACTGCGTTAGACGCGCGACTCTGTGCGCGCGAAGCGACCGGAAGTAGGTCAGAACTCACGCTCGACATCTCGGCCCGATGATGACTTTAAAGCAGTTTTAATTGCTTCGCGTCAAAGGTTTGCGCGACTGTCGTTGCAAAATTAATCCCGGGCGACCGAATACCGTAAGCGAGCGCGCGAGCTCCAAATTTCGAAACGGCTCTTTCACGAAGTATCTGCTCGAGGGCTTTGTTAAATGCACGAAGCTTCGCGGTACTTCTTGTTCGAAAGTATTTGCATATGCAGCACCTCGGTTCACAGCTGTATTTTACAGGGCAAAGTTTAAACGAATTAATGGGCCCTTTGAGACGCGACGCGAGAAGCATTTGTGGACCACGATAGAACAGAGGAAGGAAGAAAAAGAGAGGTAGAGAGACAGAGAGAGAGAGAGAGAGAGAAAGAAGGAGAGAGAGAAGGTCTCTATATTCGTGAACCTGTCCTAAGTAGGTCAGTATTTAAACCTTACGCTTGCTGGACGCCTTCGCCCGATGGCTTTTAGGCAAGTCGAATTCCAATGGACTCTCGAGACGTGAGTGGACGCGCATAATTTAAATGCTGGGGTGCCGAGTTCGATGATGCTACCGGTGCAGGAATTTCACTGCGTAAAAAGGAATTAAACGATCCAAGGGTGTCAAGATTAATACAAATTCCATTTGTCAACAATTCGTGCCTCCGTTTCGTCGCACCCTTCGCAAACTTCGAGCGAATTTGCACGAGTCTCGAGAGAAGAGCGATATTTTAACAGGTTCGCGAGGCCTCTCTTCTCGAGATCCCTACGGGCACGTACTTTACATACGCTCCCAGTATCGTGACATTGAGCCACGTAATTTCGTACCTTTCCGGGCACACGAGGATGAGGCACGACGTTAGCCTGGGTAGAGGGGAAGCCTTATTCGTGAACCTGTCCTCCAAAGTGGGTCAGGATGTACACCTTACGGTGCACGATGACTTCTACCGATGACTTTTGGCCAAGATGAATTCCTACGGATAAGACCTTGACTGTTGACCCTAAGAGATTCGGGGCCACACGCATGCACGACGTCAGCGTCCCGTGCCTCGGATCTTTCGAAACGATTTCGATTGTGGAACGATTCGCGGATAAACTGAATTACTTGCCAGCTTTCTAATCACCGCCTCTTCCAACTAAACTAAGAATTCGTGTCATCGCTGATCGTTTAGAATCTATCTTTCTACGTGACGTCGGCGTCTGCTAGACGAAAGAAGGTGGACAACCTTTTCACTTTCGAGTACGTGCACGAGTACTGTGCATCACCGTGCTAGTACACTCGCGTTGTTGGATATTAGACAATATTAGACAAGCGGCGCGTGCGGATAGGATGTCGAACAACTCGTATGCTTCGAGCAGCGCTTACAAGATCTCTTCGATGTTCCTGCGCTCGCGAGTGAATCGATACGCGCGTGGCAGGTTTTCATTATGCCGTGGAAAAAATTAAATTCATCGGAGGAACCGCACAAAAACTCGCCGATAATAATTATAACGCGAACGAAACGGAACCGATCCAAGCCTAATCAGAATTCGAATTCCATCTAACCCAGATAAACACATTCTCAGATAAATCTCGGCGCCATTATAAAATACCACCTAATCGCGGATCGACTCGCAATTCAAATCGCGATATTATGATTTGTGCCAACTACGTGTCGTGCGATTTACGAGGATCGATATTGGGCGGCGTCGAATCAGCGAATAATTAACTGCGAATGTGCGATAACTTGTCCCGGAAGCCGCTATACTCGATCGTTATCGTTGAATCATTCGTCATAATTGCTCGTTGGGATGAGCTTCCGTCGCTTGTCTCCTCCTTGAGCGAAAGAGAGGGAGAGAGGAGGGAGAGAGAGGCGAAGATCGATTTTCCTGATCGCAAACGCGTCTCGTGGCAAGTAGGTCAGGATCCGCGTGTCGCGATACGCCCGACGCCTTTGGCGCGGTGAACAAAAAATGATAAGAGAATGCACGAGAGATATTTTCGCATTGCGCAATCTCTTTGAGAAGAACAGGCAGTTATCGTTTATCTCGACCATCTCGAAGCGATTCTAAAAGGAAGAGAAGAAAGACGAACGACAGAGAAGCCCGGGGATGGAGATGCATTTCAGAAAATATTGATCTTGTCGAAGCAACGACGAGAAATAATATTTGTTTCTCGAGGAGATGGAGGATGGGGAAATTTGAATATTTTCTCTGCATTCGGAGAGTTTCCCTTTGAACGAGGAGAAATTCACCGAGCGAGGATCGCGGGGGTAAAAATAAAAAGTCATAGAGAAATCTGACTCCGAGATCTGTCTGTTAAAATATGTAGACGGCGGGTGTAGCATACTTTTCCAAGGCAGTAGGAAAAAGAATTTACGAAATAATGGAATGGCAATAATTTCTCTCGTTTCGAATGGAGCATACTTCGCGTTTATCTTCCCACGTCCTAATCGCGGATTAGATGAGGCGTGGGAAACGTTTACAAAGGACGATCGCGGAGGAAGAAGGTAATAAAAAATTCGATAGCATCGGCTTTGGTACGAGAGTATCGAGAGAGAGAGAGAGAGAGAGAGAGAGAGAGGGAGAGAGAGAGAGAGCGAGAGGCACTCCGAAGCTTCGCGACGCATTTCGATGGGGCACGTATCGCAGAGCGTGGCGAGCGTTGTGACCGTGATCGTGACTTTCATTAAAGTGGGTCGCAACCTGTGTGTCTCCTTAAGTGAATTTCATACGTTCGCGAATCGTGTATGTTCAGCTCGTTCACCCTCCGCGCCGATCGTTCACGTGTACCACGGAAAATAGCATACCCCGATTCTCTAAAAAAAATCCTCGAGACACTCGAAGAATAATGTCCCAAGGCTTACGAATCCGACGAGATACAAGCAGGCCGTGAAAAAGCGGATATTCTCTACTCCGAGAATAAGATTGCGTCTAAACGAGCGCCGATTTTCATATTCAGTGATTTTAATCTAATTTCTCCGTGAGTGCTAATTGTCCTGTAATTACATTACGATCGTCGGTCTTCTTGTCCGCTCCTTGGGCAGCTTGCCGCTCCAATTGCAAGCGGAAAACGGGGTTCTATTGGACGAAGCATCGAAATATTTTATTATCGCGATTAGACGGGGGTAGCCTGGTATCGCGCGGTGGAGAAATTTACGTGGGGTTCTATGCATCAGGGACACCATAAATCCCTGCCGCCGATCGGTTACAACAGCTTAATCCTGCGGAGAGAAGCGATGCATTTGGATCGTGGCCCCCATATAAACGTTCGTACGGTGGGAACAATCGATGGTCATGACCCAGGACATGGCCGGCAAACTGGGTCAGAATTACCCACTGCCCTTTCACGTCTCGCGCGCGTCATTTTTCTTTACCGTTGCTCGTACGACCTCGCGAGAACTCCCCATAAGCATATGGAACTCTCCTCGTCGCTCTTCTTTCCTGCCTTCGCCCTTCTCTCACCCTTTCTCTATTTCTCTCTGCGTTCGCCGTACCGGAACTGTGGTTACGTCAATTCTAATTTTTCTTCCAGAACACCGGATATCTCCGTGCTTCTCTCGCACGCAAGCGGAAATGACACAACAGGCGTCCACCATCGTCTCAGGCCGCTGCAGTGTTCGAGCTCGTAAAGTCTCCCTCCTTCTCGCGAGTCCGACACGCATTCGCGCGTAATCCGACAAGGCCACTTACCATGACCCTCCCAGTGATTCGGTTGTCACGATGTACAAGAAAATTCGTTTATGGCTCGTAGCAAGGGACCGAGTAAGAGATGCTCATGGCGCGAGTGAAAGCTCCCGAAGCTTTTTTCCCTTTTCTCTCTCAGGAGCACCGTGCATTTATCTTCATCCACCTGTCTTCGTGTCTCAGCGCCCATTCGAAGCGTTGAAAGGTTGAAGGTACGCTTAGCCCGAGGTCCCGTGGATTTAGGTTACCTCGATCAATTGCACGGAGAGAATCTTCTAGTGGGATTTTGGTGGAGAATCGAAGCCTAATGAACGCGCTGTCGGCTTTGAGAACTCGCGAATTACGAATACCACGGGACTGTAAATTCGTGTAACAGGAAATCTTATCGGAGTCAAGTTTAGCAAGTGGCCTGCTAGTCTCTTGGGGAATATACGGGCTGATGAGACGAAGTTTACGACGCTGCGCCGAGGCCCCGTAAGATTAATATCAGGCAAGACGAACCGCAGCAATTCGCAGAGTGGTCCCATAAGCGCGAGGACGTTAAAATCGCGTAAACTTGGCAAGCTCCTTCTGGACTCTCTTCTTGCTTTCTCCGTGATGTCATTCGGCACGCGAACCATTTTCGTGGTCATCGACGACCCCTCGATTATTTTCAAGCTCCTACCGGTGCGCTTCCTGCACTCTTATTACGCAATTAACAGCTTAATTATCTTCGTGACGCGACTCCACCGCCGTAATCACCGCGAATCTTCTACACGCGCTTTCACGCGCGTAGGCGGGCGCGCTTCCTCCCCGCGAATTTGCGTCGGTCGCGAGTGAAGGCCGACGATGGTTTACTACCTGCTATGCGCGCGGTTTCGTGACTTCATAAGGAAAAGGCGGACGTAGGCGGCTTTCTCCAAAGCCACTTAACCCGGTCCAGTAACATCCATCCATGGGCGCGTCGTCACGCCTGTGACATTTTCAACGTAGGGCCGCGGACATTGTTGTCGGATTTTTTTGCCTTTAGAAAATTCCGCTCACGTTTGGAAACAGCACGCTTGTGGATACTTTCGGGTCGCGCAGATGCTCGTAGCGAGAAGAATCGTGAACCTGTTACGCGCGATGTTTGAAGCGTGAGCGATGTTAGTTCCACGGAGCAGAAATGCATAATGGAGTTTAGGAAGTACGAGGGTGATGTCGAGAATAATCTGGGCTTGGCCTCTCCCTCGCCGCTGGGATTTCCCGTGAAATTTTCGTCCGTCCAAGTTGGCGAGGAACTTGAGGGAATTACGACAGGCAACGGACAGGAAGTAACGGGCAGTGGGTGGATGTAAAATTTCTGCAGTCTCATGGGCACCGCCGTAAATTTCATTCGTAAGATATTATTAAAAGAGCGAATTAATTTCGCGGAATTTTATACTTCTCCATGAAAACGGGAAGTTATGAATTTTCTCGTGGGAACCGACACCTTCCGTCAAGGTCCGAGAATTTCTCTCGTTTACTCGGCGAGCGAGGCAAAACGCGCGAGGACAATTGTGCGATTTCCACTTGCGTCGTTTCTTGTTTTCTCTCTCTCTCTCTCTCTCTCTCTTTCTATATGTATATACCTGTATGCCTGCTCCCCTGCGATGCCTCGAGAAATCGGTAAAGGGCAACGAGGGAAAAAGATCAACGAGAGGGAGGTGGGGGCCGCGTGATAGCGGAGAGTTGAAAGCGAAAAAGACAATGGGAAATGCGACCCGATTTGCGGCACGCGCCACCGCGGGTAATTTCATATTCAAATCGTCTTCCCGTTCTTGCAGGAAGCGCAATTTTAGGCTACGTTCATACCACAATGGAGAGTAAGCCGTCACCGGAGTACCGGCCACCTGGTCTTTCGAGTGCTTGCGCTTTTACGAGGGGATGCTTTTACAGGGGCGCGCCAGTATCCTTATATTTAATCGCGCGCTTAAATAATTCCATTATCCGCATCTCGTGCGCCGAGGGTGAGTACCTAGGATCTGCTAGAACGTTTCGTCTTCCGAATCGTAGCTCAGAAAAATTCTTTGTTTCAGGCTTTCTTCTCTTTTCCAATTGGCAGGATGGAAATCGATCGCGAATCGCGCCGATTGGAAATGAGCGAAATGAGAAAAGGCCGCGCGACACGATGAAACGGTAAAGCTCGATAAGGCGGACGATCGATCACCGGATAAAATCTCAACGACGAAGACTCGACGTGCTTGGCGGTGACTCTCGTTGGGGTCGTCCTCCCTCCTTCTTCTCCTCCTCTTCGTCCTCCCGTGGTCGCTCGATGAACGCGGCCTTACGTACGCGGTCAGCCTCCGTCGTTATCGAGGACTTTATTTATGGGCGGCCTCCTGGACGGCCGCGGGTAAATAGTCGCCGCGCCGCTTTCCGCTCTCGTCGATGGTTTTGCGTGTGCCGCCTTGATGAAATGCACCCCGGGCCCAACTAGCGGAGAATCGTGTGAGTAATGGAAAAACAGAAGTCGAGAAAGTCACGCGCATAGCCGTGACATGCTAACATGTTTTAATGCCGGCCGGCGACGACAGCGGAGCATCGTGCGCGTGTAACTCGGTGCGTCGACATTCGATACCTTGTAATTGCGATTATAATTGCGATTGAGTCGATCGTAGGAAGTCGGAGGATTCCATCGACCGAGAAAGAAAGACGACGATCGTGTCACCAGGTCGCGGAAGTTTTTTTGACGTTGTAAAGGTGGTAGAATTTTTTTTTTTTTTTTTTGGTTGACGTTTAAAGGAAAGCATAGTGCATCTTCCTTCGTGAGAGAACGACGGAATCGTGGCGGTTTCATTGTCGAGAGGTGCTTCCTTTGCTCAGAGAACCGAAACCAACCAGCCAATGAAACTGGCGTGAAAGGAGAGATAGTCGCATTCCGGACGACAAACTCGATCGGCAAAGATATAAAAAATGCGATTCCGTCGATCGACCGGACGTGAGATTTTCCTTTTATCGGCTCCTCGGCTAACAAGCGAGATCGTTAGAATTTTTTTGGCAACAATCCGTGGCGCGCCGATAGGCGGAAGAAAAATGACAAAAAAAAGAAACAACGAATGCGGAAGGAGGCGACCAGTTAGAGCCCTGATGCCACGCGAGGCGTGACGAGTCGCATACGAATTGGTCGAAAGCGTTTCAGCGAGCAGATTGCAAATACCGGTCGATAAATTAATTGAATCTTCATGGGACGCGAGAAATGTCACCGAGGGGAAGTTGGAGTCGATGCCAGTTTAGAAATCCTCGTTAAAAATCTCGTTGAATTTTTTATTCTCACTCGTGACGCATTTTCTTACAAGATTCGGTATTACATTCGTTAGTTCTCCTTCCAGTGGGGCGAGTAGCGGGTCTTGAAGAATAATGGTGGACGAAATTCTCTTTTCAGAACGAACGAAGTCTCTCCTTGTCGTCGGGAGGGCAGTTTGTACGGGGACGAATCTCGCATATTCTTACGATATACTTATCTGGCACGAGGTCCCACGTGGTTTCAGGTTCCGGGCTGAGACTTCTCTGCATTGTTTTCGTTAATTGCACACAAGCGACTAGTTGTCAATCGCGGTCTCTAACGTCCTTGCGGACAACCTACCTCCATTACGCTCTGCTGCCTGAAATCTTCGAATGACGGGGTGGTAAAGTTGTGCTGCTGGTAGTCGCAGGACAACGTTGCCTTTCCTTTGAACACGCATGCCTTTGACACGGGTCCCGAGCTTTTCGACCCTGTTATACCTGGATTTACCATCTTCCGACAATGACTCGCCCTCCTCTCTGTGTAAAAATTCTAAAAAATAATAGACGATGAAGCGAGCGCGTAGGATCCGACGACAAAACGTGAAAATTAATCCGGAAACAATTTATTCTTCCGCGAAAAAAGAAGCCTTTCGTCATGGAGAAAACTCGAGAGCGCGGTACGTCGCGCTGGCATCAAGAATTTCACGAAAATTTTTCCCCATGCGAACGTTCCACATTTACGGGCGCAGGTGAATTCCAGCTGTGGGCGTTCGAAGCGTGGGCGAACTCTCGCGTAAATATCGACGCTCCCACGTCGTCGGCGCTTAGCCTCGCGGGAATAAAGGACTCCGTGGGGGTTGTTGCTGGCTTCTTTCAGGGGGAGGAAAATGAAAAGTCGAGGACGATAATTTCCTTGTTGCTCCTCCCTCATCGTTATTTCTCCCTTTAATGAACGAATCGCTTCGCTGTGAGAACGGATAGCTCTCGGTAAGTCGGAGAGAGGAAGAGGAATAGGGAGGATGGTTTGAGGGAGCGAAGAAGAGTGGGTGAGGGAAGATGTGGCGCGAGAGGGAAATGGGGAAATGGAGTGCACGTCGAGTAAAAAGCATGCGGTACAATGCAGGTCGTACCGCTAATCGATCGCCGCTGAATATTTACAAGAACCGGGGTCACGCTTTCTTTCTCCACCTTCTCCTTCTTCTTCTACCTCTTCTTCTTTCCTCGTCAGCTTTCGTATCCATAGGTCCGCCGTTGCGCGTATAACGTACCAGCCTAATTACCTCTACACGTATATATGCCAAGACGAATTACATAGGTATATGAAATATAGACTTCGTAATATCTATAAATTAAATTAAATAATATCTCCTTTAGGGTACACGACGTGGACGGTGCCGTCCATGGGCTCTTCTTCCTAATTTTCAATTAAACACAACAATGCTTTATTCTCTTCTCATTGATACCAAGCGAACAAAGCCGGATCTCGTGCGATCACCGGGAATAACGTGTTCGGGGCTCTTGGAATAATTCCAACATAAATGTTTGAGTTTGAGATATACACGAGTCTCAGGTGAAATATCGGATCGTTGGCAGGGAATGGGGTAAACCCCGCATTCGGGCTTCTTAAATGATAAGTAAAATATAGGCTATCTTTCATTTCAGTCCTGATGTCGATCGCGCTCTCGGAAAATATGAAATAGAATCAGGAACCGTGGATCGCAACTATTGTTATACATAACTAGTTACAACGGGCATTCCAATTGCAAAATTTCATCGTCGCTTAAAGAAGAGGCATCATTGAATCTTTACGTCACAGAATCTATGACACCTTCGTTGATGCACCATTCAAATTCACAAATGCATCTCGCGCTTACCATTCACCTTTAAATCCCTGTCCATCGTATCAGTCCATCTCGTCGCGTTTTCTCCATCCTCTTTAAAAACGTTCGACACATTCGCACAACCAAATTCCTTACGTCTCTGCGTAAATCTTTTCTCGTCGGTCCATCTCGAAAGGCGCAGCCTCGCAAAATCGTACTAAGTGCGCCACACGGTGTACACTCGCGAAACTATCTCGGAAAATGCAGCTGGCAGTGCACGCTGCTTCCGGATGCAGTTGTGGTCACGTGGTACAGGTGGCGCGCGCATCACACGGCGGGAAACGCTGTGAATTTTTGAAACGCGCGCTTGCCGATCGGCGCCGCACGTTTATATTTTAATCGAATTCGAGCGTTTTCTCTCGCACGGAAAGAATGCAAACGAAAAGTGTCCGGCCACGCTCAAAACTGTAGAATCTGGTTGATCCACTCGCGAAATTCGGAAATGCGCGTGTAGACTCCAGGCTGATTGGGCACTGCGCAACCTATTCCCCAGCTGATCACTCCCGCGAGGATCCATCGTTTGTCACGTGCCCTTTGGATCACCATGGGTCCTCCGCTGTCACCCTGAAATGCACGAAGATACGATAAGCTTCGTGTCTCGATTCTCCATGAATCTATCGTACGCGCGCTTCTCGCTTGGTTCTATCGTGCGGTATATGAGAAATGAGATGACGAATTTATGTATAACCTCGCAAGAATCGAATCCACCGTTTCTCCAGCCGGCGCATATGAATATATTAGGTATGTGCTCGATGTAGCCTGCATTTCTGTACATTGCCTCGCATACGGTGTTGTTTATGACTGGTACCGCCACCTCTTGGAGAACCGACGGTAGTGGTCCCTCTGCAACGAAATATCGAATAGAATATAATATAATACGAAATATGATAATAATCACAGATGCTTATTAATCTCGAGGCTGATTCGAAGCCAGTGTCAATTTCCGGTCCACCGTATAAATCTTCATTCCACTAATCGGAAATTATTCATGGCTCGATTCGAGTGAAATTTGTTCTTTTACCGTCGTAAAGTCTACCCCATCCGGTAACGTAGGCAGTCCGACCGACGTAAGTTTCATCGTCGTCGGGAAGGCAAATCGGTAGAACGTTCGGTTGGAAGGGCAATAGGGGCTCGTAGAATCTCAAAAGGGCTAGATCGTATTCGAAAGTCCTTGGATCGAACTGCGGATGACTCGCTACTATTTGCACTCTTCTCTCTTGGAAACCGTAGGGCTCGTCCTCGTTCGCCAAGTCGTGTTCGCCGATCCTCAGCAGCAAGTCGCTAGGAGGCACACTGCAAAATTGAATTTTAACGTTGAAATCGTGTAGGAGAACTGTACGTATATGCTGCGAGGACAATTATGCTACCTTGAAATGCAAACTCTCGCGCAATGATCTCGTCATAATGCTTATATCCGACGGCGCGAGAAGAGCCGGTGGGATAGTGACGACGCGAAAGACAGAGCGGATGAGATCATGCGATATGAAGAACAATTCGGGCTCTACGCGATGGCGAACACGGATACTCACTTTTCTACGCAGTGCGCTGCCGTAATGGCCCAATTCTCGTTCAGCAAAGCGGCACCGCACTTGTGCAGATAGGTCGACGTTCTCCATTGCCGTAACGAGATCTGTAACGAAAATTGCGATTCTCTGTAACGGGTTACTTGGATCGTGAGACACGCCGTAACTCACGGCTAATTTTACAAGAAATTTCACAGGTGCACGGAGTCGTAATTCAAAATAAATTTGTCATTCGCTCGAATACTGCACCTTCGATCCACGATTTAAAAGTACCGCGCTAATTTCTCACGAGGCTCCAATGCGCGAGCCAATCAACCATTTAAATAAAAATGGCTTCAGACGATTTATTTCAACGGAATTCACTAGCGTGAGCGATACGTACCTGCCAGGGCCACTTTCCGAACGATCCGGGATTTCCACCGACGATTCTCGACTCGGGCAGCAATCTTCGTCCGCACACTGCAAGTACAAGCATCGTCGAGTTCAAACCCATGAGTAAATTGGCGTGCATCTGCGCGACCGACATGTTGGAGAACAGGCGGCATATATTCGTTCGGATTGGACAAAACCGGTACGGATCACGCGCACACGTCTCTTTTCAGCGACTCCTTCCTCTTCCTCTTTTCGCCCTCGGGCAAAAACTCATTTTTGTTCGTCGCATTGTACGCGCATCCTCTCCCTCCTCATGCGACTTACCCGCCCTTCCTCCTCCCTAACGCCATCTCACAACTTCCACAGTTGTTTTTCCTTTTTCGTGCTGATCACTCCTCTCACGTTCACCACAATCTGTGATTCATTCACGGCTACTCGAGGATATATCTGTTAATCTTTTTTTTTTTTTGCAACACGAGAATCCCTAGAACATCCTTACGATTATAACGCTGTATCATTCGCGTTAAAAATTCATTGCCTATATCTATGAGAAGTTTGTTATTCGATTGTCATTGAATTTTTAGCAATTAACTTTATAGATACAATACATGCACGGATATCAGATTACAAAATGTGACAGTCTTCATTATCGCTCTATCTCACGGTTTTAATCAGTAAATGCATCTTTCACCCGCCGTCGGTAGATCCCTTTATTATCGATCACGAGGCTTCGGATTACCACAAGAGGGAAATTCATTTTCCTACTGCTTCGCGGGTTCTTCGTTTTTCAAAATGTTCTGTGGTCCGATTATTTATTCACCAGATCCCTCTTTCAAAATTTTCATATTGTCGCTATTTCAAACATTTTTTCTTCGAAGCGAGAATTCGCGCAAATTTTTCTCGCAATGAAGCGAGGACGAATAAGAGGCCAAAAGTGGAATTTCAAAATCACCTTGCTTATAGTCCGACATATTCAAGGTCTCCATGGGCACGGGCAGTTCGGTGTCAATGGTGACACTGGCGATGGTTGACAAGAGCGTGGCCATTGTGCTTGCGCTAATAGTAGTGGTCTTCCACGTAACATCCTCAGGCGTGGTGCCGTCCGTAACAGGTTTAGCTAAAAGTTTATTGGTCTACTCATTACCTCGTTAGTACACCGCTCACGGCTAAATTAATTACCCGAGGTGCAAGACCAATTATGCCGGGTACCGATAAGCATCGCATTTCGCGTCTCAACAACCATTCCCTTGATCTTATCGTTCTCATCTTTACTACGTGCCTCCTCTCACAAGTCGCGAGTTTACTTTTACTTACGGCATTCTTAGTACAAGCTTAACATCTGAATTCGCGTAGCGCTAAAGCCGCGTGTTCTCGTGAGTCGAAAATTTACAATTGGTTTACCCGTAGTCAAGTGTTGAAGGATTGTTTCCGAGACCGGCAACTTCGTCGTTGGAATTCTCCTCGTAGTCATAGTGGGCACGCTAGGCGTAGTTTCCTCTTGGGTCTGCAAGGGCTTCTCGGTGCTAGGCGATTGTATCATTATCCAACCGTCGGGCGTGGTTATGGGTGTCCACTCGGTTTGCTCTGCAAGAGAGAAACCGGACCGATCAACGAAGAATCGTTAAGGATCGTCGAACGCGAAAGAAATTATTCCAGAAATCCGTTCCTCCAGAGGGCAGAAAATAGTAGGCTCGTGACAGTGGAATAGGGAGCACAGGACGCGAGGATGAAAATTCTCAGGAGAAGAATCCGCGGAAGGAAAGGAGGAACGAGGTTGACCGTAGTTGCTGGGTGAAACGTGGAAAAGCCCGTGAGTAGGAGGCAGGACGTGAATGGGTAGAGAAGAGGAGAAAGAGGGAAGAGAAGGAGGAGGAGGAGCGGAGATTACGGTGGACGGTTTGAACCGTTACAATGTCCCGGCCCAAGCAGAAATTTCATCTCTCTTCGACGTTTGCCGAGTAGGAGCGGGAAGCGCGCGGACGGCTTAACCCATATACACCTCGACCTTGTTTCCAGTTCTGCCTCCCATTCTCCAAAGGGGATGGCCTTGAACCGTGGCACGAATAAAACGCGTAATCGATGCGTGCCATCGACTGCGAGCAATCGACGATCCGATCTTGGACAGATTCTACGAATTCTTAGATCCTCGGGAACTCGCGGAGAAGGAGATCGAGGAACGCGCGTTTGCGAAATGGATTTAGGACGGAGTACAGTTGCCTCGTTAAATTGCTATATTTTTATTCTCATTTATCGCCGATGGAGAGACTGGAAAAAAATGAATCGAAGCTAGAAGGGAATGTAGACCGGAAAAGTCAATAACCGAATACTTCTCGAGTCAACGATTAATACCGAGAATTTAGTTTCTCGAGCGCGCCGGGAATTAGTCATCGAGCCGTTTCCTAGTTCGCGGCGAAAGTGGCACCGTTAAACAATAAGCGCAGTAGCATCGCTTCCTTCGATTTCCCTCGCGCAGGTTTGCCGTTGCTTACACCGTTTTCACTCGCCTCGGCGCATCATCCCGACGAGATCGATAAGGATCACGTACTTTCGCGATCTTTCTGAAAAGGGGTGAAAGCATAGGAAAAACTGACAAAGATCATCCTCACCATCCTGGCTGGCGATGGTTGTGGAGGCCTCGGGTGCTTTGGTAGCAGGCGCGTCAGAATTGGAGGACCAAGTTACTAGACCTGGTGAATAGGTCGTCTGTGGAATTTCCTCGAGTGTCTCGCTGCTGGTTGTTGTTATCTTGCTCGTGGTAGCGTGCTGGGACCAGCTGGTCCCGTTAACTGCGACGCCAGGTGTCGTGACGCCGACGTTAGAGCTAGCGGAAGCCGAGGAAGACGAAGAAGAGGAGCTGGTAGGCGACGACGAAACGGCACTGGTGGTGAAGCTGGCGTTTGTCGAGGAATAAGAAGAGGACGAAGAGGCGTTGGAAGTGGAGCTGGCGGAAGATGTCGTGGAAACTGGACCAGCGGACGAGGGCTTCGTCCAGAACGTCGTGGATGGTTTTGTTGGTTCCACGGTTGTTGGTCTTGGCCTAGTGACTCCGATGGTGGATGCGCTGATGGTAGACAGGGGTCGAGTTCTTTCAGTGGTAGTAGTAGTAGTAGTAGTAGTAGTTGTAGTAGTAGCAGTGGCAGTAGTCCAAATACTAGTAGAAGATCCTGGACTAACAGTTGTGACCTTCGTGGTGCTCTCAGTAACTTTCGAAGGCTTCGGTTTGCTCGCGGGCTTCGAAGTTGTAGGACGAGCAGGCAAGGTGGTTTTTTGATCGAAAGGTCTCTTCGTGGTCGTTCTTGTAATAGCTGCCGTGGTTGTTGCAGGTTTCTTGTGACTAACCAAGGACGTCAGTTGGCTCGTAGTAAAGGTAGAAGGTCGCGAGGTCACGGAGAACAACGTCGTGCTTGTGGTGGAGGCGGGTGGAGGTTTGACCTTGAGAGTGGAGGAGGGTAGAGGCTTGCCGGTGGTGACGATCGGTTTTGCCCCGAGGGTGGAACCGATCGAGGGCTTGCTACCAGACGTCGTGGGCCTTTTTGTGGGCGAGCTAGGCTTTCTGGTGGTGACGGTTGGCCTCTTCGTGCTGTTGCTGCTGCTCCCGGTCGAAGGCCTCTTGCTGCTACTGGCCAATGGCTTCTTGGTGGAGGGCAAAGTCGATGACTTAATCGGTATGGTGACCGTCGTGGCGTTTCTCACTGGGAATCTCGTGACTGGGACCACTTTCTGAGTCGTGGTTAAGAGGGGCTTCGTGGTCGTAGGTGAGACTGGTTTGTGACTCGTCGATTGCAGCTTCGTGACGGTGGATTGAATGGGTTTCTGGATGGTGGACGAGTAAATTGGTTTTTTCGTCGACGGTTTCGATGTCTGCGTGGACAGGAGGTAGACAGTAGACGAAGGCTTGATCGTGTTCTGCGTGCTAGGTTTGGACGACCCGGAAGTGGGCGTTTTTACAGGTTTGGTAGTAGCCGGCTTGGCAGTAGTACTCGTGAACACGCTGGTGGTACTCGAAGGTTTCTGCGTGCTCTTCGGAATACCTGTGCTGGTCTTTAAGGTACTCTCCGTGGTGGGCACCTTCTTCGAGGAATTCTGAATCGTCTGGAAGGTCGAGAGACGCACGGCTTGGGTAGTCGTCTCGATGCTCGTGCTATCGGGTCTCCTCGTAGGAATCTTCGTAGTCTCCTTCGTCGTACTCGAATGAAGCTGAGTAGGTTGCTTAGTTTGGGTACTGGACACGCTCTGAAAATGATCGTGAGTAGCATTGTTCCAGTTTCACGGGTAACGATAGGACGCGCGTTGCAAAACGAGCAGCACCCCTCGTAAAATTTTATCCACGCTCAAACCGATAACTACTTCTCCGATCGGAGCTTCGACGAACTCGAAACGCGCGTCACATCGGAGCTACATCGAGCTACCCACTAATTCATCCGCGATGGCTCCTCCTCTTTAAGGATCATCCTACGAACCGGCCCCTTTGATAATACCGAGCACCCGACGATCATCCACCTTCATCCCGGTATCCCAGGCTCTCTAGCACCGTAATCCTCGTAACAATCCACTTGGTAAATTTCACCTTAACTCACGTTCTTTTGCTTTTGTCGAGGAATCTCGAAAAAGAAGAATCTTCCACTTACCGTGGCGGTGGTGGGCTGCGTTGTCTTCATCGTTGTCGTCGTCGTCGTCGAAGTCCTCGTTGTCGTCCCACCTGACGGCTTCTTCTCGACGACTGGCTTTGGCCTTGAAAAGTACTCGGGTATGTCGTTGCTTTCGATCGGCGCGTGGGTGGTGACGAATGGCCTCGGAGGCGATGGAGGACCATCGTCGATGCTGTTGTCCTGAGGAAATATGTCGGCCTCGTGTTCCTCGTTTTCGATCCTGCAGCAACTCCCAAAGTAGAAGCGATCGATGCACGTGCCGAGGTGCGTGCCGTTCGCCTTCGCGCACGTGAACGCAAACATGCAGACTCCTGTTTCGCCAGTTCGCCGAGATACGCATGGCAGGTGTCTGATGTTTCTGCCGGTGCCTGTGAAACGGTGGATAACACAAGTGAGAACGGTGAGAGATTGGCGAACGATGGGCGGCCCGTGTGAGATAATTGCAACGGGTAAAAGGTAAACGAATTGTCCATTGTGATAGCGCTCACGCGTGTAAACTCGCTCGCGCCTTGAAAGATGAGAGTTCCCATTAGTCCACCTGGTCGAATTATGCGCACGCATTTCTGCGATTGTGTAACGCTTATTACCGTATGACAATACTGTCGATGGTAATTACAGGGTACCGGGTAGGTTGCTCGTTAATTAAATTTCCCGTAATTTAGCCCCCGTGAAGGAAGGACAAAGGGAGAATCTTGATGAAGGGAAGTAATCCGTAAAAGGAAAAGTAGTGTCCTCGGTGAAAAGGGGGACGATTATGCGAAGTTCGTTGATTTATTAAGTTCATTATATCAGGGCTGAGCGGACGATCGTGAGAAATATCTAAAGTGAATATGCGGGCGTGATTTTCGTAGAGCGGGCGATTAGACGAATCGAATAATGAATTCGGTCGCACGCAGCATCGGTCACATCTCACGAATGCTATTAGACGCTTCCGCGTTCTCAACGCGAGCTCCCGCCAGTTTTCATCACGCCACTTCTACGCTCGCATTCACCGCTGAATTCACGTTTCAAATTGCCCGGCGTAACACTTCGCTTCGCCATCGTAATCATTTATAATCCTTTTTTAATGGATACCGCGTGTCGTTCAACCGCGATCAGGACGGCGGATAATGCTCGGCATAATCGCGCCCGACGATAATCGTTTTGCGGTAAAGAAGGAGAGCGAGAGAAAATTACGTGGTAGGAAAGGAAGGACGATGAAAGTTTTTGGCGGCGCGAAGTCATAAGAGTCCTGAGCGTCTTTACTTGTCGCAGGGGGATTATGCAAATTTCTGATGCGATAAAATTTGGAGGATCCCGCGCCGATTGAAATTCGACGGCGAGAGGGAAACCGGAAATGTGATGTCATCGTCTCTCGATACACTCCACACCCACGATCATCGAACGCTCTCGAATTCGCGAGATCGTTCCTGGTATATCGGTGCGTAGGCAAAATTATGCGCGCGATGTACAAGTCGGGGACTAAGCAGCGGAGAACGATCCACGCATGAATAATTAATGCGATCCTCTCGCTGTTACATATTGGCACCTCGCGCGCGCAGAGAAGAGGAGAGGAAGAAGGGTGTTACAAGAGGAAGAGACGGCTTTGTCCTGGCGGAGAAAGTGCTGAAAAGTACGTCGTTCGGAGGTTAGGGCGGGGTTTAACATCGCTGCGAGTACACGAGTCCCCTTTTATCTCGTCGGTGTCAAAGCAAAACGATTGCGTTCGATTCCCACGATTCTCTTTCTATTCTAGTGGCGGGCGACGCGCGTCCCCGTGGCTCGTTTCCTCGTTCCGAGGAAATTCGAAGGAAACCGGGACAAGGCGCGCTGGGAGCGGACGACGAAGCAAGAACGTGGAAATGTGGGACAGTTTGGAATCTGGTCGCACGATGGACACGCACGGCGATGATCTTAGGAACGAATCAACGGTAAATAATTAGCGATCGAGTTTCCGCCCGACGACCTTCCTTCGTCACTTGGATCGAAGATGATTCCTCGGTGAGGAAGCTCGAGCCAGTGGGAGCTTACGGGCGGACAGTGGGCATCGCGAGTTTATCGAGCGACGAATCGATGTCAGCCGAGCCGAAGCATCTCGGTACCGTTAAGTTTCGATGTATAAGCCAGTTGCCCGATCCAAAAGTGGGTCACAGTCATAGCCTAATGTAACAGCAGGTATCCCTCTAAGACACCTCATAATCTCAGCTCCTCCTGCTACGGCCCCTTCTCCTCCGCCTCCGTTCCACCACCATCCTCTTCTCCATCTTTCTCCTTTCCCTCCGCTCTCCACGCTTCTACCCACCACCTTTTTCTTCCCCTCTTTCCTACCGTGTCCTCCTCTCCTCCCTAACGAAACCAACCGCGCGCATTCCAAGGTTCTTTGCCTCGGCACGATTAGACTGACATACCTGACCCGAGTTACCTGAATGTGTCCGATGCGCTGGCCACGCTCCGACAGGTTACCCCTGCCAGAATCCGTAAAAAGATTGGATGCGGTGAATTGAAAAGCTTCCACGGAGAGGAAAGTGAGAGAGCGTCCAAGGAGTTTATCTCGATCGATTTTTTTCACGAAAGGACAAATTTAGAAACGAGAGGACGATGAAAAGTTCATAGAAAATTTGAGGTAGGTGGAAATTATTCGTTGGCCCGGTGGGGTCGTAAGTGGCCAAGTCGTCATTATACCCGGCACGAATAAAGGCTAATCGGTTTTTGCGAAAAGCAAAACGATTACTCGCGTGCGTGCTTGGGACAAAAGTGTGTCGCTCGGTCGTCTGACTCAGTCGCCGGTACTGTTACTATCCCCCTGATTAACGAATTCCACAGGAAATCCGTGACGGTCCAGGCGCTTTAAAAGTGTAAGAAAAAAATTGTTACTGGATAGCAGGTTGCCCTGCGGCGGAGATTGCGAAACGATCTTAGCCAGGATCAAGATCGCTTTTACGAATTGTTCGATGATCGAGAATAATTTATCTACAATTGGCCTGAACTTTCCTGATCGCGTGAATCACTCGCGCGATACTGTTACTATTGCCCGATTCGAGTTTAATATGCAAACGACCGACGATGCTGACTGGGCAACTAACTGTGAATCGGCTAGAAAAAGAGCAAGCGGGGAGTTAGTGCTGCATAACTAAAAGACCAGGAGAAGAGGAAAGAAAGAAGGAAAAAGTTGCACTGTGACGAAAACAACTCCTAAGTGGGTCCCCTGTTCATCCGCTCGCGCATCCTTAATCGGTTCTACGCTCCACTTGATGACATTTGCGATTTACACGGCGGCGCGCGCGGAACGAAAGTAAGATATGCGCTTGAGATCCCCTGCGATTTATACCGTGATCTCTTGTTTTTCCGCGAATCTTAAGCCGGGAGTGAAAATTGTCCGTAAATTGTATCGCGAGTCCTCGAGTCGTCTACGACGACAAGTCGAGAACGACGGCAACGACAACGACAAATTTCAGGTCAGTCGGCCAACTCGCGCGTCCAAAAAGTCCTCGACCGTTGGCTCGCCGTCCTTCCGGACGCAACGAGGGAGGTGAATGTGTGCCTGGCGGAAGTGCCAGGCCGTGACTCACGATCGTGGAAGAAAGAAAGTTAGCGCGAGTGACCCGCGTGACGCCTCTTTATGTACTCCCGCGGAATTTCAGCCCTGTCCATATCGGGCGGTTGACTTACACGCCCACGCAAATGAGGGCTCCCACTAGAATAGAGAAATTTCACTGCGCGTCGAACGTCGAACAATCGCGTGCGGCACTTCCGCGCTGAAAACGAAAACCGCGTGGAAAGTGCATAGGACAACGAGTCGTAGTTGCGCAGGTTGCAATTTCGTTAGGCAATCGTGGCGTTCGATCGCGAGAAACCTGGCGCGTTGTCAAAGAAAGTTCTCCATTGAAAGTTCGATGGGTTACGCCTCGAGTGCGAATCTGTTTCCCGAGTCCAATAGACTTCCAAAGGAGGAGGAGGAAGGATCGACGAAAAATTGGTAATTACCTCGTTGACACGAATACCGGGCGGCGGATAGAACGATTCCGCGAGAATTTAGATATTTTTATAATAACGGAGAACCCGGATCGCGGATAAGGCTGCGATAACGCGCGATGGTCTCGTAAACATAAGACGCAGTAATTGGAGGAATGAAATTATGGGCGCGATTCGCGCGGCCCCAATCGACCCAGTTAAATCGCGAAAGAGATTCCACCGGTCGACTTCGATATTCTAAAAATTTCCCGTGCCTCGAAAACACATTCCACGCGTGCCCGATATCGATGCATCGAGCCGTTAACCGAGCTAATTTATAATCGTAGTCTTCGATATCTTCCGTTATCTAAGATGTTGCCCTCCGAGCTTTGTCGAAGTCGGTTTCTCGCCGAAATAACGTTTCAGCCGATCGAGATATGTAACTTCTTGATCTTGATCGAAGTGGAGGTTGTGTATCGATTGGAAAAATCGGTGGCGCGCGTCGATGACCGGGATCGACCCAGTTACGCGTCGAAACCAACCGGTCCGCCCACGTGCTCTACCGAACTCCCTGAGATAGGTTCAATGTCGCACTCACGACGAAGACCGGCGATGAGTACGCGTGCATCTACGCTACGTCGGGTGAACGTGCGCGTGCACTACGAGGGGGTGTGTCAGCGTGTGCGTAAATAAGGATCGAAGAAAGAAAGAAGGAGAGAGAGAGAGATGCAGGAAACACGACGAGCAAGTCTGTGATAATGAATATTTGCGTACCGATCCGTTAGTCAGGTGACGAGCAGCGGGAAAAATTCGTCAGAGATCCCAAACAACGTGGAGTCGATCGATCGAACGTAAAGAAGTAGTAGCGGTGATGGACCGTCGAAGAAAAAAATGTTTACGCATTGTTTTCTTTTTCACATTATGAACTTTCCAATACGAGTCTTTTGACATTCTTGATTTTTTGTAAGGATTAGTGAGAATTTCTTGTTGTGACGGGCGGCGAATTGACGCAGATGTGGCTTTTAAAGATGCCCACGTGTCAGAATTTTTAAATTGCCTATTTTCGACGAGGGATCCATATAAAGTGTTTGCCCACGATGCGGTTATTAGACATTCGCAGATACCTCGTCTGATTTCTGAATTAATTATATCCACGTGCTTGTAATTGGCCTCGGTTGGGCAGCCAACTGTTAAATTTAATACGGAGATCCTCTTTGACGAAGATCAGCGATCGATCCCCATTAAACTTTTTAATTACGGCACAAAAAATCCGGCACTCGGTTCTCGCATAAAAATCCACTCCAATAGCAGGTTTATATAAAATTCCACAACGTACGTACCTCCTGTGAGAAATTGAGGAACGTAGAACGGCGTGACGACGAGGATCGCGTTCATCAGGACGTTACCGAGCAGGAGGGCGGCCCAGACTTGCCTTGGTCGGTCCCACATCTGAAGCAGACGATGAAAAAAAGAAAAGAAGAAAAGAGCGAGATTAATTCAGTGCGTCTGCTGCCTCAATCTGGATGACTTCCTGCCACGATGCCTCGCTCTCACGCGAGAATCCCTTCTTTCCTGGCGTCGGAAAAAAAAAGAACAACCGAAGACGAAGACAAAAAAAAAGGCTCGAGGAAAAATATCCGGCCTGGAAACGACGAGAAGATTCGCAGCAGTGAAGGCAAGGGGCAACAATTTCTCGCGTAAGAGGGAGAGAAACGCACGCGCAATTATGCGACATAATTTATAAGCTTTTGTTGAAACTTCCGCGGACGTGCGCCCCTCTGGCGCTTCTTCCACTGGCACACGCCGCAATCCCTCGCTTTTTACAATTGGCCGAGAAGCGTGTACCTCCTTCGTGCTCCGCCGCTTAAAGACCTCTCCTTCCTTTTCCTCCTTCACCTCCTCCACATCCTGAATCCTCCGCGCCGTTGAGAAAGTCAATGCGCGTCTCGTAACGACGTTTCGCTCGGGACCAAGTCGCGAATCGAAGTTTTCCTGGATTGCCGCGAGTGCTTCCTTCAAAGATGAAGAGACGCGAAAGTTTCTGGAAGTGCGACGGGTTTCGGATCTTTCTTCAAATGCAGGTTAAAAAGTATTAAGACCCTTTACCACCTCAGGGGGAATTCTGGGAGCTAGGTAATCGTAAATGAGTGCTTGTCGAGCTCTGAATATCCCTCGATAATTCTGTAAAAATCGTTCTTGGTAATGTGCATCTCCCCGAGTATATTCGTTCTGGTGCAGGTGCGCGACGCTCATCGACAGAATTTCTCGGCGTCCGCCAGCTGATCGTGGACGAATGAATGGCGACCCTGATGGCGACCGATCTCAAGGTCGAGCGCGAGAATAATCCGCTTTTTCCACTTTAAGCGACCCTCGCGCGAAGGACGGTTAGTACGGGGCCAGTGAGAAAACACAGGAGTGGGCCCGGTCGATGACCGGATCGTGGAAGAAGCTCATTTGGCAAGATCATTCGGTGGTCCGCTCTTACCAACGAACGTACGTTGACCCAACGAAGCCACGGAGGGAAACGAAGAAGGATCACGCTCGTTTCTCACCGCTCTTTTTTGCACCCGGTTCGTTCTTTTCTTTCTTTTCATTTATATATCTTTGCCTTTCCATCCACGCTTCGCCAGTGGTCACTAAATTTTCATGGACCCTTGGTTCCGCGCACTATTTAAAGGTTACCATGGTTTCGTTTAACTGTCCATTCGCGAGTCTTCATTATTTTCTATGACGCGTATTAAGACCAAGTTGCTTCTTGTTTTTGCGCTGTAACTTCTCTCCAGTCGTTTGCTCGCGTTTCACACCCCACTCGATTCTCTGTTCACGATTGTAACCTTTCCGCAAACTTGTGCACCACGCAGGGAGATCACCTCTTGTAACTTCCCTTCTCCGAAGTTTTGCGCACGCCCGTGAATTTCCTCCCCACGATGTTGGTCTAACTATTTCGTTGGTCGTTCTCACCTGAGAATTCTGCGAAGCGTATTCGTGTGCTTCTACAACTCATCGTAGGAGTCTCGTTTACTCGTAAATGCGGCTGCCACGTTCATTGTCATTTAAATTGGCGAGTATACAAGGTTGTATGGATTTTGTGACTATTCCTTTAAAATCCAGCGCGTGCATCTGGGTGCTTGCCAGAGAAAAAAATATGTTGATAACGTACGTTGCAGGTTACATCTGCAATCTCTGTCGCACAGTTCTAACCAAGAGTTCAATGATGCGCGTTATGCCAGTATTTACGGGCCTCCTTTCGGCCGGCTTCCTTTCATCCTAACTGTAATCGGCATTTCTCGCGATCCGTTCCACCTTCAGATTCCTAGGGGGCGCGTTACGCACTTGCGAACGCGGTTTTCTTCTCGTTGCTTGTGCCACAGCATCTAACCGATAAGACTCGTAAACGTTTCCTTCAGAGCCCAGAAACTCCCTCGCGAAGTAGTACAGGCGGATTTAGCTTCGCATCTTGACCATTGCTCCAAGCATCCTTCGCAGGTGAAATTTCCAAGCTTCCACTCTCTGATCGTTTCCTTTTCTTCTTCAAAACGTTGGACGATCCTGGTGGTGCCATCCTCGACAACTGGCATAATACGAGAGTACGTGAAATTTTCACTCGACGTTCTTACATCCTTTTCTCGAGCGACGCCGACGTCCTGAATCGAAGAACTCGTTCCGCAGGATTCTCAAGCGTCGAATTCTGCAGCAACACGATCCTTCGCTCGCTCGTGCCATGCCCAGCGTGTGCACCCAAACGAATTACAGTTACTCAGTTGGTGTCCGGGGATTTGGGTGTAACGTTACATCGTGCTAGTGAACGTTTCGTCGAAGTAGACGCCGTTGACTTGTCGATGGTCAGGTCAATCTGCGTCCTTCTTCTGGGCGCGCTCGCAGGGCCTTGGTACTGTTAGCCTCAGGGCCGGCTCGAGCGCCCATGGAAATTCATTCTAGCACCGACGTGCTTAGTATCGTTCACGAGGGTTACGTAGGTAGGAACGTTACACGCGAGGAACGTATGGTAATGAGAAGCATAGTACCTCTCATTTCCGTGATCTCGTGAATTTCAATTTAGTGGTCTCGGAATTTGCCTCTGATTTCTTTCTACCTTCTCGCTCAGTCACAGCGCGGTTTTCTTTTCGTTGTTTAGAATCGTTGATAATCAACGGAAAGACCACCGGTTAGCTGCTGATAATCGAGGAATCAAGTTCAACGTCTGCTCGCCGTAATCTACTCCGATCTGTAGACGGGCACAGCCTAGATCGCCTAGATCTTTCTCATAAATCTTTCCCCCGCGGTAATCCCTCGTGGTGGCAACAACCTCCATCGGCGAGATACGACGCCGATAGAGGCGAGAGCTCCTCTCATTAATTCCCCGGCGCTCGTGCTTCGCATCATCGACATCCTGCTCGAACATTTCCGTTTGGCAAGTTAGCTTACCGCTAGCATCATCGCGGTTGACTAATCGCGACGCTTCCTTCTCCGGGAGAAAGCGCAGGAGTGTTTCATACAATTTGCTAATTAAACCGAACGTCTTGCCCCTCGGTCTATCGATCATTCTTGGCCGATCGTACGATCTTTGGATCTTCGAAATCTTTGAATCTCGAAGGAACGGTGCGCACCGGAGAAGCAGGAGAATCAGGCTCGATCGTTAAACACGTTCGTCCCTCCCTTCAAGCTCGAGCAAGCATTTGCGACTTCCGTTCGGGGCGTGCCCGAACTAAGAGAGCCTCTTCCCCGGGTGCTGGACCACGTGAGAAAGAAGAAGCAGGACAGTTATAATTTATAGCGGCAGCGTTCACAATTACCGTCGATCCTTCCTTCGGTCGCACCGTCTCTCGGTCTTGGCGATTCTCCTGTCCGTGGTTAATTCTAAGAATACCTCGGGTAAACTTTTCTGCACGCTTAACGAAGGAACTAACGAGTGCCGTGGCAGGTGAATTTCTCATGAGAGTTTCAAGGCCAGCTTGACAAGGTGAAGTTCATCGAATTTGCTTGTCCTCGCACGTTCTTATCACTCGTCCGACTCGTTGTGCTCGCATTTTGTAGTTTCCATTATAGTGCATGGCTACCGTCGGTTTGATCTTGTCTCGAGCGACGCGTTGGCGAGCTCGTCCCGCGAGCAGCCACGACGAGGAAGTGATAAAAACGGTTACAGTTATGCGCGATGGCAGGAATTTGGGTGGATACGAGGCGACGAACGCCGATGAGAGATTCTCGGTCCCCCTGGTTATGGATGACTCGGTTTACCGGTTTCCTCGGGTCGGACGCGTTAGCCTGTAATTGTTTTCCGGCGATCCACGCGGGCGAAGGTGGCTCGAGCTGACGAAGTTCACTTCTCAGAGAGACAGAACATTCTTGGATGCTCGTGGTAAAACGAGTCCTTCGATCGATTTTAAGAGTCCGTTTAATTTTAAGATCGGGAGCTTCTCTCCCTTTCTTTCTTTCTTTCTCTCTGGAAGAAATCAGTTGTCTGGTCACCGCGCGTGAAACGATCTGCTATGCGAGCGATCAATTCGTGACCGAGCGATCGTATCATTAAGCTCATCCCCGGGGTCGAGTGTCGAAAGCGAGCGGGTCGCACGTGCACTCGGTATCAGCGCGAAGACGCGCCATTGTGGCGTGCCGGTGCGTGAGTCGTAACGGTACCCGCCACTTTCATTTGTGCGTGGATATCGTCCTATCTAATACGAGCTCCACATGTGGGCCGGCGGCGCCGTGCAGCTTGGCCACGTTAGAATAAAAAGCCTCATTCCTCGAAGCCCGAGTAACAAGCGGAAATTTCTTTCTTCACGGTGTTCTAGCGGAAAGCGTTTTTCCTCCTCGAGAACTTCCAGGGTCTTCTCTCTACTCTTGCACGTAGCTTGGTACATAGGATACCTACGTACGTTCCAAATCGATATTTCTAGATGGCCTTCTTTCGAGTATTTGTTCAGATTTTTTTTTATCAGTCCGACGAGTCTGTTTGTTTGCTGAAAATTCGGCGACATCACAAAGGCCGTCCCAAAGGGGTCCGAATCTCCGAGGGTCGATCGAATTTTTGTGAGCGTAGGCCCTCTCATGAATTACTCATGAATCGGCGCGTTGTCATCGGGAGAATGGTACACACCCGGGAGGGCCTTCGCCGTTCGTGAAAGTCGAATTCTACTCGAAGGAGCAAGTGGTACCGCTATCCGTGGACGACATACGATTTGGCCGAGCGGACCGGTGTCATTGGGCACCGAAATATATCTCTTTCCAGGATCCACGTGACGCGCATCAACGTCTAGGAGGGTCCCGGCCGATTGCATAATTTGGCGGATTTTCGCGCACTTAATAATCGGCGGAATTCGCGCGAAAGAATATTTTTTTCATTCTTCTGGAACGAACTATCGGTCTCCTGATTATTTCAAGGGTCTCGAGAGTCGCGCGATTTATAGACGGAGTAGGGCGCGCCATTATCACGGAACGCGCGCGCAATTGCGAAGGTCACCGGGGCAAGAAAGTACCCGCTCCGACGATACCTGCGGGCTCCTTAAGAACCAAGTAGCCATTAAGCTTACCTTGACTGCTACCGACCGACAGGCGACTATGACAACGAGAACCGCTTCGTCTCAGCAGCACATCGTTCCCTCCAATCAACTCTCGCGAATCCTCTTCTCCGTTTCAGCACTGCTCCCCTATCTTCACCAATATACCAGCGAACACCCCCGAAGATCACACAAATTATCAGCCTCTCGATCCTGCAGGACTTTTCGCACAATTCTTCTCCCAGATCTTCAACACTTGGTCCCCAGATCAATCCTGGATCTTCGATCGATCGTCCAAGCGATCCTTTCGGTAAGATCGCTCTCCTCTCTTGGTTATTTCTTTCTTATTTCAGCGAAGACCTTCGCAGTCTCCAGCTCGATGATCCCACGTGGTACCGCGAGAACCAAATGGTCCACGTCACGTTTCGTCATTCACACCCCGCGAATTCTGGTCCCGTGCTCGACCGCGAGCAATCCATCCCTCAAGGTCGCAGCGTTAACGAAAGAAGCAGAGCGGTCGCGAGATCGCGTTAGCGAGTCGGCGAGAAGAAACGAAGGAACGAAACGAAGGAGGATGATACGAATCGAAGTGGAGACGATCGAAATGATCGAATCACGGGGCCTCGATGAGATCCGACTAGTAGAAGGGACGAGTCGTTCGGTCCGACTGGCACCTATCGAACTGGTTCTCGTGCCCCGGCGTACTCTTCTTCGTGGACTACCTCCTCGTGGCCCTCGTCGTCCCCGTCTTCGTGGACGACTTTTGGATCATCGATCCAGGTGCTCTCGGACTCGCTTCGCGTGTACGAATCGCCCGACGACGCATCGTCCGACGTCGTGGAAGCAGGGGGCCTTACCTTACACCCCCTACCCCTCAACCTTCTTCTCCTCCTCCACCTTCAGCTACTCCTTCTCTACCCTGCTACTATTCCACCTCCCTCCTTCTACTTCTGATCTTGCTCCTCTCTTGCTGCTCTTTCTTCAACCTCTTTTTCCTTCTCGGTCTCTTTTTTCCTTGCTCCCTCTTTTTCTCGGTTGTTGAGCCTCCACCACGAGAGACTACCCAGGCTTCACGTTCACGGTAAATACACGAAAGGCCTGCTAAACTGCCGAACGATTCCTCGCGGTAGGCCGTCCCAGGGCCGTACCATTTCGTCGTGAGGGGGACTCTAGCGCACCGGCTCGAGGTGAGGTGGTGGCAATGACCGTTCTTCTCTCCTGCTCGCCGCTCTTTCTCTCCCTCGCACCGCGGCCAGCAATCCTTTCCACCTCTCCTCTCGTACCTTCCTTCTGTCTTCGCTCCCTGGCCCTCTCTTCGTTCCTTCTTTCATTCGTTCTCCTCCCACCCCTTTTTCCTCCTGCCTCCTCTTTCTCTTCCTCTTCTCCTATTGTGTCTTCCTTTCCGCTTCTTCTACCTCTTCTTCTCTGCCTCGCTCGTTCTGTAAGTATAACACGCGCGCATTTACCTGTTTCCTCCCCTTTACCTGTGCGCCGCGTTCATTCCTGAGGGCTCACGAGTGTGCGTTCTACGCACAAGTGCGTAGTCTGGTGCGCGTGTGTGCCTCTTTCAGGTCCTCCCCTCCACCACGAATCCTCGTTGTCGCAGCAGGTCGTCGGAGAACCGTTCCAGCCGCGCTGCCCACCTCCTCGTACTTCTTCTTCTTCTTGCCATCATCCTTGCTTCCTTCTTTTACTCCCTTTCGCCTCTCGCTCGTTCCGATCGTTCTTCGTTCGTGCTGCTCGTTAAGCACAAGCCGTACTCACTACTCCTGCCTACCTCGGACTTCTTCGATTTTAATTCACGCTTTACTCGAGGTGAGTAGCGACGAAGAGACGATCACTTCGGAAGTTTATCGTCGAGGGTGCGCACGACTTCGAATTCGATTTTTAATTTTACCGAGATTCGTAAGATTCACGATAATCAAGAATGCGTTATTATTAATCGCTGTACAATTTGAAGGAGTCGCGCGAGAGAAGAAAGGACAAAATTCAGGCAACAGGAGCAACTTTATTTTTGAAATTTAGCGCCACTGACGTGCCGAGCATGGGTAAGAGGAAAGCTCGGCTCGTCCAACGATGATACACCTGCTCGTAATTACCTGCGGCGCGTACCTCACGCAGGTAAAGGATTTACCTGCCGAACCGACCGGTCGCTGCGATCAGGGGAGTAACGAAGCGACCTTCGATACCAGGGAAATCCGGGATTCGAATCGGAAAGTGTAAAGGTGAACCTTTGAAGGAATATCGGTCCGAGCGAGCGTGACGAAAGTTTTTTAACGACTACGAACCGCCATCTTTCACCTGCGTAAACTTTGCGGAAGTCCATTTGGCACTTTGGAGCGTATGGAGTCTCGTAGCCAACCATGCGTGACTCCGTTAACGGCTTCGGAAACTCGTGGAGGGATTTTCAAATGTGTAAAACTCCCCCTGCTTTATTTGACGTGTCACGCGACGTTGCAGATTCTACGCGAGAAATTTCATCCCCGTTCCTACGCTTCTGATTCTTCGATTAAAGAACGAGTACTCTTATCGTCCAGTGTATCTCAAAGGTACGAGTAAAAGGAGGGGAAAGTAGAAAAGCTTCGTCAAGAATAGACGATCCACCCTGAGACGTTCTCCAATATCAATAACGCGAGTTTTAATGGTCCGATGTCGACGATAAAAATGATATTGCCACGACGACGGCACCTTTTGTGCTGACGAGCGTAAACATTTCTCGAGCGTATTTTACAAACTAGGCGAAATTCGTCGAATATTTTTAACGCTTCGTACAATCACTTTGATGTCTCCTAATTCTAATGCTCACGCTCGAAGGAATTAAATAGTTCGACCTTGGAATGCCTGAGCCCGATAACGTCGATCTCGACGACCTAATTTTTTTATTTTCAAACTATAGACAAGCTTCTGTTCCGAGTGATCGATGGATCCGTGGATTTTAAGGCATCGAGAGCTTATCGGGGATGACGTTAGCGGGTAACAATTGCAAGTATCGACTGGCCAGTAGATATCGGTGGAGGAGCATATGGTAGGACTTTAGTGACAACGATAGATTTTTCATTGGTATGAGCTGGCCGACAAAGCGTCATATCTCCGTGACACTTCGTTTCTACGATTCGACGATTCGATTGCAGACACATTTTTCTCAATCCTCGAGCATGCTGCCCCATGGAGAGACAGACTCAATTGTGGGGACAAGTTCGAGAGAGAAATGCATAAGCGATAAGTAGGTAGGCAGATTGGAAGCATTCATTTAGATTAATTTGCAGGCTCTATCGACGACCGAGGTGTCATCCATCGATAGCTGTTTTGAAATACTGCCGTAGATTAAGAGAAATAAATTGTGCAATATTGTTTTAGTTCGAATTGACTAGTTAATCGTATCGCTCGATTCTCGCACTGTTCCGCGAGCTTAAGCTAGAAGCAGATAAGGTCAGAAACTAATTGCAAAATTGATATCGGCTGCGATAGGATCCCCAATATCGCCTACTTCGCAATCTAACGCAGATGTTACTGCTTTTATCAATGTACGGTGAAATCCGTTTTTCAATTCATCGCTTTTCGTGATTCGGAAAGTTTATCGAGTCGGGATATACAAATATCTTTCTTCTTCATCTCGCTTTAATTGCCCTAGTAGGAATAAAGTTTAAGGTAACTCCTTCTAATCTGCACATCCGCGGGTCTCAAGAGATCGAAACGTCGAATCTCGTCGGCTCCCCTCGCCTACCGTCGAAGAAACAGATTAAAAAGTTGAAACCTTTCTTTGGAGCGAAAGTGATAGACCAGAAATTGGTAGTTCGAAAATCAAAGGCCACCCCACAGATAGCAATGACTCTTCTCAGATCAATCGTGAAGGTTTTTGGCCAGTCCTGGTTGCCTACCCTTTATGTTAATGATCCTTCCCTACGCATCTTTTTCCCATTAACTTTCTCCCAGAAATAAAGTTGTTCCAGAAGTTACTTTTATCGCTGGTGTCCATCGCGAAACCCTCCATTCGCGGCGCGTGGTCGTCGGACGATCATTGACGTTTCTCTGCCCGCTGGCCTCCTCCGCTACCCACTCCTCCTTATCTGTTCTGTTCTCCGAAAGTTTGGAGCTTCAATTTCTACGATCACCCCCTACATCTCGTTCTTCGTTCATTCGAGCTTTAAACTCTTCGCCAAGGTGAACTAGAGACCGACCTTATAAAATACTCAACTTACAAGTGCGTCTACAAAAAACACAAGATGGCCTACCCTCCTGGTTTTTTTTTCTCACCCATCATCTTTCTATTCTTACAGATTCCGTATTAATACAAAGGTCCAACCGAAATGCCACCGGGTGAAAACTTCAACCTTCCACCTCTTCTCACTCCCACGCCTTTAATTTTCCTCTCTCACACCACCCTTTCCCTATCCTACGAGGAAAACTTTGCGAGCGCTGGGAAAATTGCGCGTAGAGGAAAATCCGCGAAGCGCTGCTGGAGCGCCCGAGGTGCGCGAGCGGAAGGAGGATCCAACGAAAGGACGAAAGACGAGAATCGAGAGGGTGGCGGAGCGCGTGGTGGGGTTGGTCCTCGAGGATTGGCTGGGCGCAACACGTCGGTGCACCCGAGGGGGATGCGTCGGAGGGCACCTTTCCCAGGTATATATACGCCCGATCGGCGCCAACCACCAACGTTTTCAAACAGTCCAGAGGTTAGTGTCGAAGGGTGCAGATAGACCAACAGATAGATAGAGGGAGAGTGCGTGTGAAACGAGGAGGACGGCAAGAAGAGGAAGTGCGAGAAGAAGAAGCAGTTGAACAAGGGTGAATTTTTCTGAGAGGAACGAGAAACGAGGAGGAGAGTGCACTTGGCCGATCTTGGATATTTTCGATATCCTATCGATTACGAGGCGTTTGCGATTTCGAGTGGAGTCCAGCAACTATACTCGCAGCATCCAACGTTTTTGATAATCGAGAGATCGACACGTTGCTCGGTGAGTAAGAGTAAAAGAGGGGAATTCGAGCATGCAACAATAATGGTTATTGTTGCATGTCGTGGGACGAGAACGCGGGGGTGTCGATATTTAAAAGTCTCCTGCAGACCCGCGGGACCTGCCGGAAAAATTAAGAGGACTTTGACGAGGGTTTTTATTCTCCTTTTTTTTTTAAATTTTTTCCCCTTTGTTACCACAGGCACCACTCTCGCCCCGACATTCCCGTTGTCTCGTGTGCCCTGGCTCAACCCACGCGCGCGCTACGTCGTTGTAATCGTGTTATGCCGTTGAAGCTGCGGTAAAAACCACCCATTAATGGAATAACGGTTGGAGGAAATTCCAGTTCCCTCGAATTTGCAGGCCATTTCAATAGAACCCTATCACGGGCATCAAACTTACCACCGCGCACGTTCATTTCGCGCGCGAATTTTTATCAAGCATTCAAATCCATCGTTATTGTCGCGATGAGCTTTCTTGGGAACGTCCTACTTTCCACGAAGTGTAAATATCGCGAAGCAAATATTTTTGGTCGGAAGTCTCTACGGAATGGTAAATATCTTATTTCGTTATCTATCGAACGACAGTGCGTTCCTTATCGCGTAGCTCGAATGCAGTTTGTCAATTTCTTTTTACATGGACGCATTTCGTCATCGTCATAATTCACGACGAAGTACGCGCGCGTGACGTCCACTCGGAAACCAAACGGCCGAGAAACCAAACGCGCGAATCATCCTATGATATAACCAGTTCCGTTTACGTGAACTTGCGTAGAGTTACGAGTATACAGAATCGGCTTGTTCATTGTTTTCTTCACGTTCCATCGAAAGACGCGATGTCGTGTTGTTCGATTTTAGAGGGTCATAACCTGGTCGGCATAAAATGAAAATTCGTTGAAATGCTCAGCCCGCCGTCCGCTTACTTCCCCGCTACCACCACTACAATTACTAAATGCTGTCGTGACCTTCGTCAATCTTGTCCGAGCTGCATAGTCAAGGACTTTGGTGGAGTTTGGTCTCTCCTTCCTCGGAGAGCTTCACCATCGTTCCATTGAGCCAGGGTTGTTGCGAGGTTTTACGCCGCAGTTTTCACCTAATCATGTGTATTCTTTTAGTCTTGGCGGGGGCGTCATAAGACTCGCTAGATGAGACGATCCGGCAAGTTTCCATCGCGCGCACGTATTTTCGCGGGATCGGTCACGCGTTGCCGCCATAACCCGCGCGCCACGATATATTGGCATGCCGAAACGGGCTCTAAACTCGGAGCGATTAATTTCCCGAGCTTTACCCGGTTTATATGAACCTCGGGAAGCCAGTTATTTGCAAAATCTTTGATCCGTCAATCGTTCGCAGCGAGGCAACGTCTTCTAGAACGAGGGAGGTGTATTCGATTCACCGGATATTAGCAGAAGCCGGGTGGTTACTATAGCCTGCCGGATATTGCTCGCTCCCGTGTTCTCGTAGCTTGTAATAATAATTCGTCAAGATTCTCCGCCATTACCTTGGGGTGCGCGTTACATAATCGCGTGATCGGCATACTTCCGGAACAGTCTTACTTCCGTAGAATCACTCGACGCGTAGGATCATCCCGTGAATTAATCTCCCTTCTCGAACCTCATCCATCTTCCCGATCCTAGGCGCGAAATAAATATCCACGATGCGAGGATCCTCTCGGACGCAACAATCTGATCGACATTACGATTAAGTGTGTATATGCAAATTGACCTTTTCCGCGGCGATTCATTTAAATTGATTTGCATGTTAAACGTTTTCGCCTCTATCGGCTCTTCGATCGGCCGTGGATCTGCACGCGTTGGGCCAGGGGCAATGACGAGGCTGGAGGGACAAGAGGGACGCGACATCGTCGCGCCATAGCCAGCAACGATGTCAGTCGATTGTACCGGGAAACGTTGCCGGTGAGCGATTTACTTCAAGCCATGCGGAATCATTCCGTTCGACAGATGTTTGAGTACTACGCATGCATGAATCACGCCGATGACTATTGATCTAACCGTTTTACCCGGCAAAGCGGATATTTTCACTTAAAATGTTAATAACCCGAAGCGTCTGACGCGCGTTTCATCGGAATATCGGTTCCTTGGACCAACGATTGCGGATGATGATTCGCTTTGAGGTCTCGGTAAACGATTTTACGTCGGGTGTTGCGCGTCCACGAGGCATTTGGTAATTGCGAGTAACGATGCTGCTGGGTAGCGATAAAACTGCTTACTTTTCGACATTTCGCCGCGGTTCCACGGTTTCTCGTGAAATATTCCGTCGTAGTAGAGGGGAGCTTTTGCTACGTGCAATGCGATAGGTTTACAAAGTGCATAATCCTCGAAGAACGTGGAGTGACCATCGATTATTCAACTGCGAATTACAGACCTTTCTATTGCAACGTTGAACCCGCGAATGCAAACAGGGCGGTTCAATATGCACGATTATAAATATCCCGTTAAATGTTATCGCGCGCTAATGAATATCTGACAACATTTGTCCTCGATTGACGAATACCTTATGATATTTACGTCAGAGCACTCACTGTGGCGCGATCGAGAAATTAATTGCTGCATCATTTTGCGCTTACGTGGAAGAATATCGGATCGCGATAAGAAGACGTCGCGACGCAGAGGAACGTAACGGAGTTACGCGGTAAGCTGAGGGTTCGCGCACTGTTGAAGAAGGAAACTTTGAACTTTTAATCTATCTCCTGTCCAACTATCTGCCGATCTACGGCCGATACCCGGCCACCGATAATCTACGACACCACTGGCGTTTATCATCTCGCGAATTTATCGAGGCCAGGGCGCTTTTATTACCACTTAGCGGTATAATAAAGCGATGCTCGACCGTGAATCCCCTACGTGAGTCAACCATTTCGGTAGGTCCCGCGTAATTTGCAAGAATCTTTCACCTTCGTTACATTAGTCCTTGTCTAGCCACCCTTTCAAGCTCCGAAGGATCCTCGCATCGTGGATATTTATTTCGCGCTTGAGCTGAATCGTGTATGTGCGATTAAAAAGATGCACAATTGTTTTTTAGTTTCACGTATACCCTTGTTTTTTCATTTGAAATTAATATTTTCGGTGCATCGAGCAGCTGCGAAACTTTCAGAAACCATCTCGTTCAGGCTGGATAAACTCTCGAGTTTGTTCTCACGCGGGTATAGCTTCTCGTGCAGCCTATTCGCATAACAAACGACGTCGCGTTACCGTTGGGCTGGGTGTCGGTGGGCATTGAAAGGCACATTGATTCATTGGCATTCGTATGATCAATTGTCGTTGCGCATTGCCGTCTATTCTTCGTTTCTCTTATCTCGCGGTGGCAACGCGCTTACGATACGCACGAGTGTCTCAACCGCGAAAATGTTGATACGTGTTTTGCGACTCTATTGAGATTCGTCTAAAATGCAATTCCTATTTTTCCAAATGAAGATTTCGTCGCCTCGAAGATAGATTTAATTTGCCTTAAACTGACAAAAGACTTATTCTTCTATTGAACGGATTAATCGTTCGTTCCTGGGGTTTCGTTTAACACCATCGGCACGCCTTTTCAAGATCAATGTGAAACAAAAGTCCTAGGAAACAAACTAATCGCGGGCTACGGTGTCCCGCAGAAGTGGACGCATGGAAAGCGCCCTACTAATCGACGTATCGATGTGACCTCGACCCGTGGATCGAGGCTAGCCAGGAATATTCAGTTTTAAACTCTCCCTTCTCTCCTCCCAGGGAGAGCCCTCATTATCGACAAACTCGCCGTTCATCACTGCCCCCGCTTCGAAATGCATTTACGAAGCAACAGGTAAAACTGGGCTCGAGTAGAGAGGACACATCGGGGACCAGTTTTGATGCGCGTAGGTTTCGCTTCGCGGTATCTGCTAAAGGGACAGAGAGAGAGAGAGAGAGAGAGAGAGAGAGAGAGAGGGAGAGAGAGAGAGAGGGAGAGAGAACAGCGAGAGATGAAAGTTTATTCGAGCTTCCAATCGAATGCACTATCCGTTTCCTTCCTTTCTCGTTCCTTTCTTCGCCGTGATCACACCGAGCGAACGATAAATATTTTTAACACGTTAAGCGCCACGCCGAATTTGCGTGCCTTTCCGTTCAGGCCACAGTTAGCCGTCAGGCGGGTGTAACACACGCGCCGCGATAGAAGAACGAAAAGTCTGCCGTCGGTCCGTAGGGACCGACGTGGCCTGAACGGAAAGTCTAGCGTCGGTCCCTAGGGACCGACGTGGCGCTTAACGTGTTAAAGACCGTCGCGATAACCGATGGCTTAATTGACGAATGTCCTTTACGAATCTGTAGATATGCAGCCACTGGTCGGCATGACGTGGTTCCTCGCCACCGTGGTCGCCTTAGGTGCAGTGATGATCCACGGGGATCCGGAGCCCATGGCTCGGCCCACCAGACCCAAGGTCTTCACCAGCCCGGAAGAACTGAGGAGATACCTCGAGCTAGTGAAGGACTATTATTCGTTGAGCGGAAAGGCTAGGTGAGCTTTAAAGTCGAACAAAAGATAACTGACGATGAAAGCTTCGCGATTGACCCGCAGATACGGCAAAAGAGGAGACGCGACGTTGTTGAATCCAAATCTGGCACACCCCTGGGATGCATTGCGGATGATCCTGGAAGCACGTCGTCAGACCCAGCGGCACAGACTGGAGAAGGACAAGCAGGAGAAGGATCAAATAATGGAGAGCCTTGAGAGCATCGAGAGTGGAAAGCAGGCGGACACGCGACCGACGTATTACGTTGATCGCCTAGGAAAATATTACGACGAATTGCAATAGAACCCCTGACCCCGTTCTCCTATCTGTTTGCAAAAATAAAATCTTCCCCGTCCTCGGATCAGATTGCCATTTCTAATCCCGCCGATTAGCATCGATTGGATGCCGACGATTCCAAAAGTGTGAAAGATCAGAGTAAAATTATTTCGGTAAAGAAGATAAAATGCCATTGTTGTAACGATACGTGTATCTGCTAATCTTTACGATGGCACATGTGCGTATTACTTCATAATAGAACGAACGCGGACACGTATAAATATAATAATTTAAGCGATTGTTGTAATTTTGATTTTAGATATAGTTTACCTCCTGCCAGGTTTGATTGCGAACACTCCATTAAAGTTCGAGTACCTCATGTAACAATTGATAATTTGCATTGGTGCGACCTTGGTGTAAAATCAACACCAATGCAGCCATAAGGTTGCGGCACTGAAATAGAAGACTAGCATCTACGTTGACTCGAGAATTGACGTAAGATAATCATTTAAAATGCAGCAATATTTTATTACCTTTATTTTAATAATACTTGAATGGCGGAAGCACGCCTCGGAGGAGGCTCAATACAAAACTCAAACTCATTTTAAAAATTATAATAGAGTATATTCTTGATTGAGTTAAAGGTAGCAATCGTCGTTGCGGGTTAAATTAGCTTAATATACTAATGAATAAATAATCATCGTACACTATGGAGTATCATTGTCTCCCGTGTCAAGAATTCACCAGACGTGAGAAATACGACCAGACTATGCTCACTAAGTGCTCCACAATCTATTTCTACGCTTAGACTAGGGAGAATGGCGTCAAAAGATGTTTCTAACGGTGTCGCGGGAAAACGCACATCACTAATACACTACGGGTAACTAAAGATGAATCATATAATTCTAGAAAGGGAGAAGCTCTTGCATCTCGATGCAGGGCAGGAGATTGCCCTGAAATTTTAAAGGCGCTTCTCTCTTACGAGGTGAAGAGTCCGGCGAAGGAAGGTAAGGCAGACAAACGGCTGGGCTCGGAGGGTTCGAGGTCCGTTCCTGTGCCTTGTCCATCGACCACGGACTCCTCAGTTGCGATGCTTCCGTCGACGTCTTGCGATCCCTCAGTTCCGACGGACTCTATTTTCGCATCATTGCTCACGACATCTTCAGTTACACCTTCTTCTTTTTCTGCTTTCGCGCACTCTACCTTATTTGGATGATTGCACACGTGTAACTTGGGGTCGAAGTGCAGACCATCGGGGCAGGTGTAAAGGTACGGACGTCCGTTGCTGCATTTACAGAACTTTGAGCAGTCATCGTTCGGCAATAAGACAGTGTAGTTAAGAGGATCAACTAATGGACAGGTGCCAATGCAAGATTCCAGATTTCCAATATGAGCTGATGTCGCAGTGGTTGCAGAATGCTTAGGAGTTGTCTCCGGGTGAGTGGGTGCAGGAGGATTAAGGGTGGTTTTGATAATCGTAATAGATGTCGGTGTTGCAGTGGTTATTGTGGTACTAGGCTTAGGAGCAGCGGTAGTACTCGGGGTGTTTGTAGTTGTAGGATTCGGGATATTCGTAGTCGTCAGAGTTGGGATATTTGTAGTCGTAGGATTCGGGGTATTTGTAGTCGTAAGACCTGGGGTGTTTGTAGTCGTAGGACGTGGGTTGTTTGTAGTCGTAGGACGCGAACTGGTAGCTGTAGAAGCAGTCGACGATGGTAACGGACTTATAGAGGTAGTAATGCTCGGTGTGCTGCTTGTACTTACGCATCCAGCGGTTTCAGGCAAGTCACACAGCTGGAGTACGGGATTGAAGCTAAGACCCGGAGGACAATTCTGGACTACCTTGCGTCCTTCGTCGCACTTATAATAGAGAGAACAGTTGGTCTCGTGCGGTAATTGCACTGGAGAGGCGGAATTGTCCGGAGGACACTCCGTTGGAATTGTGGGTTGGGCCGTTGTTACAGTAGATCCTTGCGACACAGTGGATGCAAAATCAATTATTGTATTAGGGTAGTTTATAGAATTAGCGCAGTGCACATTATCAGGCGTATCGCACTTCTTCAAGGTCCAGTCGTACAAAAGATCTTTCGGGCACGATTTAGTACTCCTCCTGTCGCCGTCACATTGGTAGTACTTGGAACAATCGGTTTCATGCGGCGAGGAAACCACATTTGCCGGCCAGTCGCAGATCTGATCGACTGGATTAAAGATTAGGTGATCGGGGCATCCAGATAGCTGAACTTTCTTGCCGGCGTCGCATTTGTAAAATAGGGAGCAGTTTGTTTCGTGAGCCAAGTGAACAACTTCGGGTCCGTTAAAAGGTGGGCACTTAGTTGGTATTATAATTGCGTGTGAAGATGAACTTGGTGTAGATGTAGGGGCTCCTGGCGATCCACTGCCATGTGAAACACTTGCAGTTGGAGAGTGCTTAGTCAATCCAGTTTCCTCAGTTACCACTGTTGACTCGGTGACTGGTGGAAGTTTGTTGATGCAATATTTGTTGACATCCTCTGCGAAATCACAAACCTGAGAACCCGGATGGAATAGCAGATTTTTATCACACACGCGTAAGTCTTTCTTTCCTGCGACACATCGATAATATAACGAGCAATTGTACTCATGAGCTATATTAACGACCCAGCCAGTAGGCTCTGTGGGACAGTCTGTTACGATAACTGGAGGTTCAATCGACGGTGTTATTACCGAGCTACCGGAATCAGTTGAACTTGCGATAGTAGGTTTGGTTGAAATTGTACTGTCAGGACTGCTTGGAGTTTCCGTCGGCGTAGGTGATTCCGTCGGCGTAGGTGATTCCGTCGATGTCGGTGTTTCCGTCGATGTCGGTGTTTCCGTCGGCGTAGGTGATTCCGTCGTCGTAGGTGTTACTGTCACAGTTGGCGACGACGATGTTACTACCGAACTGCTTGAACTTTCAGGGTCGGTAAAAGGATCCGTGCTGATAGTGTAGTACTCCGTGGTTGTTTTGGGATGTAAGCATCCCGCTACATCGGGCGGCTGACATATACCGAGTTCTTTATTGAAGTGAAGACCAGGTGCACAAAGTCGAAGTATTAAGTCCCCATTTCTGCACAAGTAGTACCTGTCACAGTGACACTCGTGAGGAAGATAAATAGTTCGGTTGGTTGTGTCGCTTGGACAACCTGGTTTGATCGTAGTCGGTGTAGGTATGTCTGGTGTTGTTGTTTCAGTGACTTCAGTTGTTGTATCCGTGGGCGTTTCAGAAGGGGTTTCCGAAGTCGTTTCTGTGGTTGTTTCAGTGACTTCAGTTGTTGTATGCGTGGGTGTTTCAGAAGGGGTTTCCCAAGTCGATTCTGTGGTTGTTTCAGTGACTTCAGTTGTTGTATGCGTGGGCGTTTCAGAAGGGGTTTCCGAAGTCGTTTCCGTGGTCGTTTTTGTAGTGGTTTCAGTGGTTGTTTCAGTGGTTGTTTCAGTAGTGGTTTCTGTCGTTGTTTCAGTAGTGGTTTCTGTCGTGGTTTGAGTAGTGGTTTCTGTAGTAGTGTCCACCGTAGTTCCCGGTTCAGTATTTTTTGTTGCTGTCGCCCAATTGTGACAGTTCGCATCCTCAGGATCTACGCATCGCCTGCGATCGTGATCGAAGAGTTGACCGTCAGCGCACTGCATCTCAATTTTTTTGCCGTTCATACACAAGTAAAACAAGGCGCAGTCGGTATCGTGCGGCAACTTAACTCCATCACCGGCGTCCCCGGACGGGCAGACATCCCATACCGGAGTTGAGGTCGAATCCGTTTTGTTGGAGATCAAATCGTCGGAGGTTGTAGTAGTAATAGTGCCTGGATCATCGTTGCCATCTTTTCCCTTGCAACCTGCTCTGTTGGGCCAGTCGCAGACCTGACGCTTCGGATTGAAGTGCAAACGATGTCCGTATTTGTCTCTGTAGGGACACACCCTTAACACCTTGTGGCCCCAATCGCACATATAAAATTTCGTGCAATCCGTCTCGTGTGCAAGGTGCACCGTGTAGTTCATAGGATTCTCCTTCGGGCATTTTGTTGGAATTACCACGTTGTCGTCGTCATTCTTGTCCGCTCCCGTTAAAGCTATCGTGGCCAGCAGGACGGCGGCCACAAAGTATATTTCTGCAAAGAATTAGAATATTGTACAATTTATATTTTCCTCTCGGACTGGATAGTTAAAACAATTCAAATTCCAAAAACTCGGTCAATCTATCTATACTCGATTTCCACGCTGATATCACTTTTTATCACCGGCTGATAAATCGTAATCGATTATAGGAGTCCTCATCCAAATGAGTCACGGTCAAGATTAGCTAGGTAGCTTGGCAATTCGAAGATTTAGGTAGCTGTGCAATTCGTAAGTAATTACGTCCTTCCGTAAGCAATTCCCTCCCTTTCCGTTACGTAGTAAGTAACGAATAAGTAACTTTGTTATCGCGACTCAAATTATTCCATTTACCTCACAGATAAAAGATACTCACTGATCATGGGTAAACGTGAACGGTAATTCTCTAAGAGCAAAATTTCCAAACTTCTTCGATATCTTAACCCCGCGTATCGAATACTCTCTGAAAACACCACGATGCCACTGGTTACCTCTTATAGAGGTAAGTGTGTCTTATCGCGCCTCAACAAGTAGATGTTATCGCATCTTCTCCCCGGAAAGGAAAACTGGCGTGCGTCGCGAGACTAGAAAATCTCAGGAGCTTAATCGATTTCTTTCGAAAATGCCAGCGTGAAATCTTCCAAACAGGTTGAGATTTACAACCAGAACAATATTATCCGGCTTGAATCATCATAAAACACAGTGCGCACGTTTCCGCGAATAAACAAGGGGTTCTTGCGAGCAGGAACAATATTTAGCGATTCCACGTGAGAAATAGTTATCACTGTTTTAAGGTACTTCCCCGACTTGTTTCTCTTTCGCGAATAGGCGAACATAATTCCTTATCCAGGAGGTATAGACGGAATTGCCAGTGAAGCCTGAGCTTTCCGATTAGCCGCAGTTCACACCGACCACGACAGCCTGGTGCTGCATCTCCACGCGCTGTGAAGAATGTGGGTCGCCCGTGTCAGCTTCGCGCCAAGCTGATTGTAAGCGGTATTTTGTCATGCTTAAAAGTCGAGCACGTGCTCTCGTTGTGGTACGATGCGGAGTTAGGAACAACCTGGGTCACGTCGCGTCAATGAAGATTTTAGCACCAATCCAAGGCTGCGCGCTCGCGAAGCCATTGTCTTAACACTTTGCCGACCGCTCATTTATCGCGTTGCTCTTACGCTTCTGCCGGTGAAATTGACGCAGGTTCATACTAACAGAACAAGCGTCTGCTTAAAAGATTTCAACAACAGACGAACTGATATCGGAACGGTAAAACTGAAGAAACCATTGTTCTCTATTCACCAATGTTTCGTCTGTATCAATATGTTTACTTATACAAACATCGGCATGAAGCATTACCGTTGGTGGAAAGAAGTCACGCGTACATGACAGCGGCCGATAACAGTTGGCGTAGAGAAGTTAAGCGTAGGTGACAGCGGCCGGCAAGATGTTAAGGTGTGGGCACGGCTATTTGCGTAATTGATGTCTCCACGGTGGAAATTAATGCCCTTTTCTTGTTGAGCGTGCCGAATGTGTCAGATGTTTTTGACAATTTAAAATAATAATTTAATGGAGCGTCCGACGGTCTTTAAACGAGCTTCGTAGTAAAGGACACCTTTAATATAGAGATTATAAAGTCGGAAGTCTCGCAACGAAAGTAAAGGGGTCGTGATCACATTATGGGCCGGAAAGAAATTTAATATTACTGAATATGATATAACTCGGATTAACCTGATTTCTTAAAAGAGCTTACGCTATCGCGCAAATTTAATTATCTGCCATCAGATTAATACACCGGCGAAACTCCTCGCCCTGATAATCGCATTATCGAAGAATCCAAGTATGCTATACTTCACTGTTCTTTAATCGGAAGCATCAAACCGCGCGAATCACCGAATGAAATCTCCCAAATTCTTGCAGGACTCCGATTCGTGGTCCTTCGTTTTTCGGACGCGTTCAACAGCCACGAGAGAAAATCAAATCACTCACCTCTCATATTAAGCGATTGATCGATCCTCCCGTAGTTTTGATTCTCATTCAATACTCGCTAAAAAGTTCTCACTAACTGACGGAGCCGTGCGCTACGAAACGACTTTTATAAACGCGCCACCGTCTTATCAGGTAGCGGTGGCAAGGCCATTATCGCACTGGACACTTCGAAAAATATCTTTCTTACCCCGTGCCGCTGCCTCATGCGAAGCCACCTGTCCCTCCTCGTCTCGCCAAGGAGAAATCGTGAAACCCCCTCTTCTCTTCCTTTTCTCCCTGGTACATCCCCCAGGTAATAGGAAAGTTTCACTTCCGGTTGAGTGGACATGGCAAGGGTGACTGAACGCGAGTTTCCACCCGCAGGTGAATGCATCGATCGCATTGCTGCATCCACCACGCATGCTAATGCGTTCACACGTATATAATAAAAAGTTTATCCTTATCGGAGCCTTGAGATTCTACGAATGATAATAGAGAATTCTGAAACCCGCATATCGTCGCATCTACCAGAAGAATCGATTCCTTTTCGACTCGCACATCGACAAAAATAGAGGGTGAATTAACGGGAATTCGTGTCCACAAGAATGCCTCGAGATTCGATCGGTATGCGATTGGACTGCGTACCACGAGCTCCGCGCCAGTTTCGATCGATGGATCGATGAATTTGGGGTACTGTCGTCACTTCGATGTATCTCGAGAGCCGGTTATGTAAACGGAAGATTCGTTCAATTATGAATTGGGCGTAACACATTACGTAGAAATTCTATCGAGTATGTTTCGGGGTCGAAATTCAACGATTCCATTGCATAATGTAGATAGGAGCCAAGGAAGCGATCGGAAAGATTCGCCAAGCCACGCCATGACGATATCCTGGCGATATTAAAATTAAAGCAATTTTATCTTTCATCTGAGCGGATAAGAAGACCGCTGCTCGTCGATTAACGATTATTGGTTCACGCTCATAGGCAATTATCGGCAAATCGATTGTTCCTCGAAATCATCGAGATGCTCCGATTTCCCTTTAAAATTGCAACCCGTCGAAATACGCGATTAATCCACCCTCTAATTGAAGCGAACAAGATCCGTTGCCACGCTGACGTCCGTTGAATCATTCTAGACCTTGTCCTTGAGGATGTTGCCTTATCTTCGTCCTATCTCATTGTCCCGCATCGAGATGCTATGACACAACCGATGGTGCAGTAAAAGTTCCATCGAAGGTGACATCCTACCTTAACGCTATCTGTTGATCTGATGTGCGAAACGATGTACCAGATTACTGGAAAATAAAAGCGCGACGGAGAAATAGAAAAAGGTATCTATCACAGCGACATGTAGAATCTTCCGCCACGTCGAGGTTTCGCGGAAAAACTCGCGAGACAGACTCGAGATAAAATTGTGCGACGCACTAGCCAGTCTTACGATCTGAAATGCTCGAAATCTGTTTACTTTGGTCTATCAAATATCATCGCGGTGCCACGTGTCGAAGTTTAGGTTCTCAAGAGAATCGCGCGATCAACGATTCGTTTCACTGCCGCCGCTTTTGGAGGGGAACGATTTAATTGGTCGATCTTGTCCGCGCCGAAATACTTTAGGAATTTTCCGTGCATCTGTAGTGAGTTGAGTGACCGTTCATGGTAAAATTCAACGTAGACCAACATGTTGCATAAGGAAGAACATCGTCTAGGTATACAGGGTGTCCCAAAATACCCTAAGAATCTCTCGTGGGGACGTTGGGCGGCTTAAAACAAACAGAAAAGTCCTATGGCGTTGCTGCAAATTCGCAATAATTATCGAGAACTTAATTGTGGAAGATCAAAGGAAAGGGAGTCCGCCAAAATAGCAGCGGGAGGAGGGCTGGAGCCACTGCGAGCTGTAGGACGGCCCAGTTTACCACACTGAAAAAATTGTATTGATATAACGGTTTTTGGAATATATTCTTAAATTAAGAATATATTCTTAACTAGGGAACGGAGCCCCCTGCGCTTTCGCTTCGCTCAAGCGCCAACCCCCTCAAGATCGCCTTTACTCGCGCTTCGCGCTCGCCCACGAATTTCAAAAGGTTTTGAATTTGTAGAAAATTCAAGTATTGAGATGTTAAACTATGCTACAGAGCCCCCTGCGCTTTCGCTTCGCTCAAGCGCCAACCCCCTCAAGATCGCCTTTGCTCGCGCTTCGCGCTCGCTCACGAATTTCAAAAGGTTTTGAAATTGTAGAAAATTCAAGTATTGAGATGTTAAACTATGCTACAGAGTCCTCTGCGCTTTCGCTTCGCTCAAGCGCCATACCCCCCCAGGTCGTCGGGTGCTCGCGCTTCGCGCTCGCCCACAAAATGCAGCATTTCTGCAATAGGCCCAAGTGATAAAAACCGAACAATTAAATGCATCCGAATCAAAATTTGACATGTACATAGAGTATATACACCTTTGCTGCGGTGAAACTTTATGCATGGTTATCTTCAACCATTCAGAAATTGCGACAAATTGAAATCTTTAATCCAGTATTTCGGCGAGACGCTTGCGCGGATTCAAACACAATTTGGCATATAGTTGAAATAAAAATATACCCATTTGGTGTCACAAAACTTAATGCATGGTCATGTTCAACCATTTCGAAATTACGGGATTTTCAAACTATGATTATAAAATAGTGAATTAAAGATTTGAAACTGGCACCATTTCGAAACGGTTGAAAATGGCCTTACATAAAGTTTCGTGGCACCAAATGGATATATACTCGATATACATGCCAAATTTTGTTCGGATCCGTTCAGCCGTTTGGCCGGAATACTGCACTAATGGATTAATGAATTTTTCACTATTTCCATTCGTCCAGTATTCCGGCCAAACAGCTGAACGCATCGCAACGAAATTTGGCATGTACTTTGAGTATATATCCATTTGGTGCCAGCAAACATTATGTATCGATATCTTTAGCCGTTTAGAAATGGCAGCAATATTAAATTGAAATTACATTTTTTTCAAATTTTGAATCTCCCGCCATTTTGTGTTGGTTCACGATGGCGGCTCACAAACCTTATTGTCAACTCACAGTAGTGTACTTGATTTTTGTGCCAAATTTCGTCCCGATCGGTTCAGCCGTTTTTCCAAAATCGAGGATCTACACGGACACGCACGCACGCACTTAAATTAGGTTGTATATCGCATGTGGCACATTTCGGTGCCCGTATCTTGTTCCTCTTGCAATTCTGCGTAATTTTGAGTACTATATTATTTTGTGTGCTATGTTGTGCAAAAAGTATGAATAAGGAAATGACGAAGTGACTAGAAGAAGTGGATTTGGGCGATACATGTATATATGAATTGTAACCTTCTCTCGTGACTACATTTCTCAACCAATTCTGATTTTAAGATATGGATAATGTAATTTTCGACAATATAAAGAGTGAAGCACTTCATTAAGAGTTTTGTTTCCAATAATTATATACGAAATATATCCATACAAATTTTTTACCCGGCTATGTTAAGAATATTTGTTAAGAATGTTTGATTAGAGGGATCTGTTTAGAACATTCTACTCTTAAATTAAGAAGATCCTCTTGTTGCTTATTTTAGTAGGAAATATTCTAAACTTAAGTGGTAAATTCTTAAGATAAGAATACAATTTTTACAGTGCAACAAACAAATGCGGGCCGCGGTAAGGGCGAAGGATAAGACGCTGCTGCACGGTCGGCTTCGTTTGCGTTATTATTCTGCCGCTGCTATTTTGACGGACGCCCTTTCCTTTGATCGGTAACAATTTCTCGATAAATATTGCGAATATTGAATAATGACCCAGGACTTTTGTGTTTGTTTTAAGCCGCCCAACGTCCCCACGGCAGATTATTAGATTATTCTGGGACACCCTGTAGAAAGATTTACAGATAGGAGATAACCGCCGAATTATTCGTGGATAGTCTATTTTAAGTCAAAGTACCGCGGGTATCACTTGCTCTTACGCTCGTTCATTTCTGCTTGCATGCCTATTGCATCTTAATTCGTGCCGAACCGGCGACAATAGTTTGTTCATCGTTGAATGTCTTGCTGCAATTTTCCGCAATTCTTTAGAGACACGCGTGCGGTCTTCGTCGAAGGACTCTAACAGGGGACTTCCCGTGAAAGTTAAGTAAATCAGGGGTAGAAGGAGAAGGATCGACAGGAGGAATCGGAAAAGGAAAAAGAATTAACCAATCCGCAGAAACTTCATTGCACTTTATTGCAACTTTATCGATCAGAGCCGGTGATTACTCTTTTAACGAGAATCCCAAGTATATCTTAGGTGCATTCTTTTTACATCTCATTGTCAGCTTGAGATTAACTGAGCCAAACTGAGCTGAGATTTGGTGAGATTATGTGATCTAATTGTAAGAACTTTTCTAAAAGAACGGTCAATAGCGAGTATAGATCGGCGTTTATTTCAGATTATTGCAGCGCATCCCCACCGAATCACACTAACGCTACACAACCGTAGAAAGAGCTGATATCTCATTTTGAGACAATTTGAGGGGTAAGGCAGTTGCGGTAAGGGGGAGGATAAAATCTCACTTATTGTTAGTTTCACTTCAGTTGTGAAGTGAGTCAATCAAAGAGAACGACCGCCAACTGAAGTGAGCTGAGATTATCGGAGATCTTGTGTAAAAAGAACGCAGCTCTTATCACCGACGACAAGTCTCCTTAAATCAAATTCAAATTTGAGCGAGTTTACACGGAGTGTGTAGAGAGCGCGCTGCGTTTTCGCATCGTCGAAATCGTCGTATCATCACCGTTATCGGTAATTCAGATTTTAACGCACAAGATCGTCCGAGATAGCAAAACTAAGTCTCTTACATCATCCTACCGCCGAACGTCACGTTCTCCCTACGCAATTTCCAAGATTCGCGTCTACGTGCTCTCCGACGTCCCAAATCGGCCGTCGTTATTAACGAGATCGAGCGTATCGATCGAGCTTCTCGAATCCAGAGAAAAAGGAGTTGGACGATCGACGTGGAGATGTCGCCACGATTTACTCGCACGGAGAGCACGTCGTCGTCGCTCTCCCTCAAAAATAACGATCCAATGGGAAGCGTGTAAACAATAGCTGGTGGAACGACGATTGGTCGCGCTGTCGCCAAGTCAGGTGCCGCGGGCGAATCGCGTGGCTCGCTCGCGGCCCTAGGGGAAATAGCAGCGCTCTTCCTTTCCCCCTACACCGCGGCGGCACGTCGAACACTCAGTAGACTCGGCCATTTCTCTCGCGAAGCGTAGCGACTCGTTGAGCTGTGACATTTTTTTTCGTACGGAACGTGCGGGTATTCCCGGAAGTCTTGCAAAATAACGCGACGCAAAAGGATGATACACTCCGGGCGGACCAGGCTCGAGGTAAGTCAACGCTCTCCCAGCACGTTATTCGTGGCCGCATAAAACGCGCGTCGAAGGTACCCAGGGGGGGGGGGGGGGGTCGTGCGTGTCCAATGTTGTCATTGCCGAGGCGAACAGCTGATTCGCTCCCCTGGCCTCCGTAAAGTGCGACAACTGCGATAATCGGCCGCGTGAACGTCCTCGGGGCGAGAACGGCGAGCTGGTGGACACGGTGGCCCAGCCAGCTTGATTTATTTCGTCGAGACGAGAATCCACCGTTATGCTTTCTTCTCCTTTCCGCGACCGCTCTCGCGCGCACACCGTTGTGCGATACCCATCGACCGACCGTCCGAGTGCATCCTTTGTTCTCTATTTCGTCCTCGTTCTTCCACGCTCGTTTTACCTCGCCTCCGTGACGGTCGTGTCACGTAGTCGTGCTCATCATCTACGTCGTCTCCTCGTCCTTCTCCACCCGTGTCACTCGCTCTTTCTCCCAGTCTTCCTGCCCGAATGCTCTCGAGACGCGAGTCAGCACGACAGGTTGAACGGGGTGCGCGAGAAGTTTACGTGCAGCTATGTCGGGGTGTCTCGGTGCCGTGACCGTCGGTCGCCTCGTCCAAATTCTCCGCAAGATTTTAGTCGCGCGTCCGCTAAATATCCTCCGCGTTCCTCTCTCTCTCTTTCACTTTCTCTCTCTCTCTCTCTCTCTCCTCCTTCCTCTTTGAGAACCGCGTGACTCCTTTGTTCCTCACGGGGTCCTATCGTCGTGCGAGAGATGGCCCAGCGCAAAAATCGCAGGACGGCGATTATCTTTATCTTCTTCTCCTCTCTTTCTTTTTCTTTTTCCTCCTCTCTCTCTCTCTCTCTCTCTCTCTCTCTCTCTCTCTCTCTCTCTCTCTCTCTCCTTCTCCTCGTTTCCTTGCAATCGACGCGGCCACGCATCACGGCTCTCTCTCGTCCTTCCCGTAGATCCTAAATCCTCTAACGAGCTGCGGACAGCACCGATCGCGAATACTCTCTCTCTCTCTCTCTCTTCGAACTCCTCTCACCGTGGCATTAGACGCGGGACGAAAATCGACCCACTTGCTTCTCTGTCGTTCACCCGATGACGTAGCTCGCCTTTCCGATTATACTCTCTTACTGGCGCGCGAGCACGCGGCCCATCTCGATAGAGGCGCTCTCGCAGCCACGCAAATTGGACCGTTAAATATCTCCCTTCTTTCTCGTCTCTCCTCTTCCTCTTTCTTTCTTTCTTCTTTATTCCCATCTTGCGAGTCCTCCTTGGCGACTGTCGTCTCGTCGAGAGATTCGCTCGTCCGGCCAGACTGGCGCGTCCACGAGAAGGAAAAGGAGGAGGAGAAGGTTGGAGGGAAGCGCGGTGCATGTAAACAGAACGACGAAAGCCGTGCGTGCCAGGCGTACACAATATCTCGCCACGGCTCGCCGCAAACACCATAAGATCGTAATTTCACGGCGAGCCTCCCCCTCGGCTGGCCAGGAGGAGACCCTCGAGGAGGGTCTTGAGATCGTGAAGATCGTCGATGTAAAATGAAACAGGAAAAAACGGACGGAAGCTTCTCTAAAGAGAAGAAGAAGACAAAAAAGGAAATGGCTCATAGACGAGGGAGAGAGAGAGAGAGAGAGAGAGAGAGATACCGAAGCAGAAGCGTTAGACGAATCTTATTCCAAAAGCAATGGTGAACGTATGTAGGACAATTCGCGGGAGTTGCGCCCGAGTGGAGGGTAGGAAGAACGTGTAAACGGAACGAGGGTAAACAAAATCGCGACAACTTGGGAGATTCCTCTCGCCAATGGATTCTTCCTCCTCCCTTCTCTCTCTCTCTCTCTCTCTCTCTCTCTCTCTCTCTCTCTCTCTCTCTCTCTCCACGAATTTTCTTCTCGCTCACGCGCCCTCGCGCTCTCGTAATCGGTAAATCCGATTCCGAGCGCGCCCGCACGAGGACCTACACCGCCGTTAGACCGTCCGACGTTAGAACGGATTGACTCCGCGCGTTGATTATATTGATCTAATGCCTTCTCTCTCGGACGAGCGAACGCGATGGCACAGATCCGCGGCGAGGGAGGAGGATGGCCGCGTGTCAAGATTAAAAACGGGAAAAGAAGAGGAGCGTGGTCGAACGGGATCATCCGGAGATCCGTCGACCTGGCGCCTCCGGTCGCCGCCCGCGCTCACCCACCCTCAGCTAAGGCCACCCACTACTCTCCTCGCGTCTCACTTCTCACCTCTCGTCTTTTCGTACGCCACAACATCTCTCCCCTCCGTCGCGCTTCCGATTCGCAGCTCGCGCGAATCGGAGGCGACGCCACTTATCCGGCAATGTAAATATTTTATTTGCCGTTTAAATATTTGCCCCGAGACCGTTTTACCCCGCATTCTCTCCACCAACGCGACCGTATTACGCGCAAACGAGAGAAAGGTACTCCCTCTTCTCTCTCTCTTCCTTCTCGTGATTCACTTCTGCAAATTTCTGATTTCCGAGACTGGTGGTCGCGAGCCGATCCGATGCTCCGACAAGTGTTTCGATATTCACTGCCACTACTGGATAGTTTATGTTATACCGCCAGTAATGTACAGTTTATGTCGCGTATAGTAAAGATTTTCAGTACTGGTAGTGAATTTCGCGGAACACGGCCGAGGAGAAGAGATTCTGGTGGTGGCCGCGCGCGCGAAAGGATGCTCCCAATTCGTCCCGTTTCCGTCTTCCTCGTGGAGCCTTGCAAGCTCGTGTTTACATTTCCCTTCGCTCTTCACCGACGACGCTCTTCTTTTTATCGCTCGCCTCCTTTCGAAGCGTTAATCGCGAGCATCCTACATCACCCCCTCGTCTCGTTTACTCCGATCGAGAATCGAGAAGCAACGAACTCTCGTCGTCCTGGGTGAGGAGAGAGCGGGATGAGGTGGAACGCGGGTAATTTATTGCCAGAGCCAGGATGTTTCTTTCTGCTCGAAAGGCACGCTAGCGCGCTCGGGGCCGTCGACTTAGGAAATTGGCTTCGCGATCTTCTTCCTTTTATTAGTCCTTCCAAGTCGTTCGCGGCATTGGACGTCTTAATTGTTCGTCTTGGCCTTTCTTCCTTATTTCCATCGGGACAGGCTCCAGAAAGAAGAGAAAAGGACTGCGACGAAGGATCGTCGGAGGAAAGAGAGACAAGAGAGATCGAGTCGGAGCACCGTTCAAGTATTTTTCTTTCGAAAGAATTCGACGTGGCGTCTTCGTCGGAGACGCGAGGTCTCTTTAAGTTTAAATTTGCCGAAGGTTCCTTCCACGTGGAACGTGTTCCTTCGCGGATCGGTCATTTTTGACCGTGTTTGGTAGCTCCACCGTTAACGAGTCCATCACCGGTAAACTAACGTCTTGGACGGAGTTCCGGCCTCGCGAATGGCCAATCGGGCGTACCGCCGAACTACCTGTGGCACATTTCGCATCCTTTAGGGTCGATCATCCCCCCGCGCGGTATATAAATATTAGCGATAGGCGCGACCACCCTCGGCTCTTCCTCCTCCACTCTTCTCTCTCTCTCTCTCTCTCCAATCAACATTTTCTTCGAGCGACCTCTCGGTCGCGAGGATCGATATCGGACGAGCGCGCGTCTAATAACCGGAATCAACATTTAAGCGCATTTAGCGACCAAAGCCAAATAGAACGATGGTCCCACGCTTCCTCGCTCGGCTAATTAAATCGCGGATACAGTTCCCGCGGAAGGATTCCTCTCCTCCTTGATGCGCCGCTGATGCAACAAGCTGCAACTTGACGGTTGCATTACGCGCTCCGCCAGCGGAGGAGAAACGGTACGACTGTTACGTACCGTGCTTAACAATTGATACGAATAGTCCTGCGAACGCCAGACGGAGAGAGAGAGAGAGAAAGAGAGAGAATTTATTGTACTCTCAGACGAAGTCTCCTAGAGCACCCGACTTACATGCGCAATACATCAATAAGTGCTAAAAACTACAAGGTGTAGCCATCGAACCTACTCCAAAAGAGTATGTAACATCAAAATTGCACATCAAGACGGCATAAAGGAAAAATAAACAGAAAAGAAAAACAAAACACAAAGAAAGACTAAAAGTACAAGATTAGGAATCATCAGGAAGGCCCTGTAGATCGTAAAAGTAATTAAAAGCCCTTTCCTTGAAACACGCAAGCGACGCACAAGTTTTGACAAAAGAGAAGTAGGAGAGAGAGAGAGAGAGAAGCTCCTCTGGTGTTTCCAATCGCGCGCCAACTTACTACCAACGGATCCACGCTGCAGGTGCGTCAATTTTCCAAGGAGAAGCCAATCGCGGGAACTTGCCGAGGGAAAATTCCCGAGGAGGCTACGGCGTGGCGCGAGAAAATTTTTCCCTACGGTTAATTCCGCGGTTGGACTCTCCTCATCGATCGGGGAAGTGACGCAACGATGACGATCGTCCGCTCGAGGCGAGGGAAGCGCGAGGTGGTTACCGAGCGCGGAAATCGAACTCTCGACTGGAGAAAAGTTTCGTCGCGCCGCACGGACAATTCTCCGGTTGTTTAAATTTGGAGAAAGCCGGATGCTAAAGATGCTTTATCGCAGCCAAGGGTAGCCCGGGTCGAATTCGAAAATGGAGCGGGGCTGGATATTTTTAGAGAATGGTCCTGGCAACCGGCTGGATATTCTTTTATCCCGCCGCGACTGGTCCCCGCTTCGATCGAAGCCCGCACACTCCGGTGGCCCGAAACGTCCACGTGCAAATGTTTCTTCCTCCTCCTAGAATCCACCTTTCTCTCTGTCGCGTGCTTCATCCTCCGTCCACTCGGACGCGGGAGTATTTGCTGAATTTCTCGTTTGGCCGGCAAGCTTTCCATTATCGGGACAGTAATAATGCAAAAGAATCGATGCCCGGAACAATGCCGGCTGGCGCGCCCGCGTTCCCGCGACTTTGAAATTCGACGCTGCTACGAGCGAGCTTGCGTATTTACCGGTGACGTCGCCCTCTCCTCTCTCCCGCTTGCAATTCTCTCACGCAGCCCTAATTCCTCTTCTCGTCGCTTTCCTTCTTTCTAACGGAAGAGGAACACTCACGCTTGAGCGCACGCAGCACCGCGTCCCTTTTCGTCCCACGAGACAAGTCCCCCGTTATTAGTATCTATCCACGAGCTGCTCCACCTCGTCATTATCTATCGGCCTCTCTCCTTAAGATTTCCTTGGTCGCGAACGATTAGCGGATGTATCGCGCCGCGCTCGCTAGTGAACTTGCACTTGAGGAAGCGTGGCGGAACAGGAGCGCGAGGCCGTCTCGGTCGTCTTTGTTAAAACCGCGATCCCGTTGCTGTATCGGTAGAAACGGAGAAAAAGATCGAGCGAAGAGAGTTTTAACTGTATGCCGGTGCGACGATTAGATAAACGAAGTCGCGCGTAACGATACCGCGCTTCGATAAGGATGAAACGGGGGAAGGAGGTGTTCAAACGATTTTTTTTCCTTTCGCCTTTTTTTCTCTCTCTCTCTCTTCTTTTTTCTTTTTTGTTCTCCATCGCGTTCAGTTTTTGTCGAATGTCGAGCGTACGGTAGTCGAAAGTCCCGAGAGTAAGGAGATAAGGAAGTCAGTGGGTTACGTCAACGATGATCCGATGGGATTGTGTTTTAGAAAAAAGTAAGTCGCGTGGGAGTGGGAGGAGGGGGCCAAGTTGGTCAAGGGGTACAGGCCGTCGAAGAGTCCGGGACCGGCGGTCAATGGTGGAGACAACAACATCCATCCTATCATCACCATCACCAACATCATCACCATTATCATCATCAGGCCGGTTATTATACATCGCAATCGCATACTCACAACAACCCTGTCACTACCATGAAGCAATCTTACATGCAGGTTGGTCTCTCTCTCTCTCTCTCTCTCTCTCTCTCTCTCTCTCTCTCTCTCTCTCTCTGTGTCTCTGTCTCTCTCTTTCTCTCTCCCTCTCTGTCTGTCTACACGCTCATGGTTAATAATTCTGTCATCGTACATTTAACAATGCCATGCTACCTGGTCCTTGGCGAATCTCTCTTACCTACGTAGCAAATTTGACTGGGTGCGTTATGTAAGGGTCGAGACTAATCGTGCGACTCGCTTGGCTTTCAGTTAACATGGGTATTTCATGACGACGAGGCACAGATCAACAAGAAACTGCCAAAGGAATTGCTATTAAGGTAATAGAACGTTCGTATACGATAGTACCGAACGAAGTCTAATAACGAATCCTAATAACGATGTCTAATTCTCGGTCCTCCTCTAGAATCCTGTCTTACCTCGATGTTGTGTCATTATGCCGATGTGCCCAAGTGAGCAAGGCCTGGAACGTGTTGGCTCTCGATGGATCCAATTGGCAAAGGATCGACCTCTTTGACTTTCAGAGAGACGTGGAGGTAAATCAACGTCGACGCGTTTACGAGTATCGTAATTTATCCGAGATACTGTGCTAACGGAGCCCTTGTCCTTTCCCTTTTGCAGGGACCAGTCATAGAAAATATCTCGAGAAGGTGCGGCGGATTTTTAAGGCAGCTATCGCTCAGAGGATGTCAAAGTATTGGAAACAATTCGATGCGTACCTTAGCTCAATCGTGTCCCAATATCGAAGAGCTTAATTTGAGCGAATGTAAAAAGATCTCGGATGCCACTTCTGCGGCACTTGGTAGTCACTGTACAAAGCTGCAACGCCTGAACCTGGATTCGTGTCCCGAGATAACGGACAATTCGTTGAAGGATCTCTCCGATGGTTGTCCACTTCTAACGCACATTAACCTGTCCTGGTGCGAGTTACTCACGGACAACGGGGTCGAAGCTCTTGCGAGGGGTTGCCCAGAACTGCGCAGCTTTTTAAGTAAAGGTTGCCGCCAGTTGACGGACAGAGCGGTGAAATGTTTAGCGCGCTACTGTCCCAATTTGGAGGCAATTAATCTACACGAATGCAGGGTACTTTCATTCAATTGTGCGCTATATGTTTATTATCGAATGCGTTCAGATTTTGCGTTCCCACTTTCGTTTATTTATTTTAAATCAATTCCGCGGACGGAATTGTCGGCCGTCAAATTTTTACTTTGGAATGCTCAACACCCGAACGTTCGATTTGTTCTAGAATATAACGGATGACGCTGTTCGAGAACTTAGCGAACGGTGTCCACGACTACATTATGTTTGCCTATCGAATTGTCCTAATTTGACGGACGCGTCTTTGGTAACCCTGGCTCAACACTGTCCGCTTCTTAGTGTCCTCGAATGCGTTGGCTGCACTCATTTCACCGACGCGGGCTTTCAGGCTCTAGCAAGAGTGAGTTTTACTCGTTATTGATAATATTGTGTAAGGGATGGCGAAGTGGGACGGCAAATTGTCCTTTATTTTTAGAACTGCAGACTGCTCGAAAAAATGGATCTGGAGGAGTGCCTTTTAATAACAGACGCCACCCTTATTCACTTAGCAATGGGCTGTCCACGATTAGAGAAGCTCGTGAGTGATCGTTATTGTAGAATACAATTCTCTGCTCCGATACCACGAATAGGAAACTGATCTTCTTCGTTTCGTTATTGCAGAGTTTATCGCACTGCGAGCTGATTACCGACGAAGGAATCCGGCAATTAGCTCTGTCCCCATGCGCGGCGGAACACCTAGCAGTTCTCGAACTGGACAATTGCCCACTTATTACGGACGCTAGTCTCGATCACCTCCTACAGGCCTGCCACAATTTAGAGCGTATCGAGCTTTACGACTGCCAACTAATCACCAGAGCTGGCATACGTAGACTCAGAGTACTGTGTCATATTTTTCTGACCTTAAAATATACTATGTTAAATAGAGAAGACAAAGAGTCGGTCCGCTTATGAGAAACTAATTCCTGATAGTGTTTTGGTAGAGGGAACTTTGCACTATGCTGCTAACGCACGTCTTGTCTTTCAGACGCATCTGCCGAACATTAAAGTTCACGCGTACTTTGCACCAGTGACACCTCCACCTAGCGCGGGAGCATCACGGCAACGGTATTGTCGGTGCTGCGTCATTCTGTGATTTCGTATTCAGATGACACTGAAGTAAATCGTCCGATATTCCACGAAACTTGTGGACTCTCGTCGGTGATCGCTATGTGTAGCGATTGTGGGACCTCTTGTGGTTACCAGGCAGAGACTCTGGTTGCCTACCACCGACAGTGAGACCGAGCCTCATTGTCAATCACACATCCTTAAAATCCATTCGAGCTCCACACGCAACGAGTACAGTACGTCACTATCGTCAACACAGCCATTGCTACTACCGCAATTACTACTACTACTATAACTACTACTAGTACTACCGCTGTTATAACTATCGCTGTTAATATTATTTCTACTCGTACTCCATTATCTCGATGGTAATGCGCATCGCTACTATCGCCATTGTCACCCCGTAAAAGAAAGAAAAAAAAAAACACAACAACAAAGATAATTTGTAAAGGAAAGAAATTCTTAGGTTTTGACGGCGCCAGGTCGCTTCGGTTATGATTATTATTATTATTAATATTATTATTATTATTATTATTATTATTATGATATCGTGGAAAGGGAGAAAGGAAAAGTTCAGAATTTTTCTTTCGCATTCTATTTGGCGTTGACACGTGTGTGTACATAATGGAATGAATTAATCTCGAGACACAAATCTGCATATACGATCTCTATTTTGATATTTGCATCTTATCTATCGAAATATTATCTCCGCCAATGAGGATAGAAGATTTATTTTAAGATGTACGTACACAAATGTCTCGATCCTTATCTTCGATGTAATCAAATTCGATTTTTGAGCAGCGTACTTCGAGAATACGTACGCGTTCCTGGAATTAAATTCTATGCAATATTTTGTACGTTCGTCGAGCAGTTTCTCCATGAACACTGCCTATAATAACATTACTGACCGTTTAGAAGGTACAAGAAAGTAAAGCCCTTTGGGGAAAAAGAAAACTTCGGGCCGAATTTTCTCGGCCATCGAAGGAGGGTCAAATACGTCGCGAAAAAAAAAACCGTTTGCTGCGATTGCAGCATATAGTCACCACTTTCGGAAAAAAGTTCATCGAGCAGCACTTACGAGTTTCTTTCCTTTCATTACGACGCGTCTCGTGAATTTGACTGGGCGCACAATTCACGTAACAACATTTCAACGCGATTAATTGTCGATGTCTCTAAGAAAACACGCGAGTATCATTTTTCAAACTCGTAAAAGTCGTCGCGGGCGCATCAAGCGGCGACACGTTACGACGAAATGCATTTTATATTGATTCGCGTACTAGACGGTATTCTACTCGCGAATCGTAACTTTCGAGTCCCACACGTACTACTTCTCCACGACTGTCCTGGCACCTCTTTTGAGCCCTGCCACGGACTAGGAGAGCACAGACTGACAAAACGAATCAAAGCGTTAAACACGTTCAACCGATTACCTTTATTCAGTGACAAACGCTGATATTTCTACTTTTTAAGCCTAGGTTACGGAACGTGGTGGCAATACGGAATCGTATAAGAATTCACGATGTTTCAGTGACGATGTATTCGGTCGAAAGAGAAATGAAAAAAAAAAAGAGAACAAGAGAAATTGTCTCTGGCTCTATATTCGTGCGTCACTTGCGTATAAACAGAAGGCGCGACGCGAGAGTCATCTCCCAACCGACCGTGGATGTGAAATCATTTGAATTATCCTTTAGCGGGATAGCGCGCAGATTAACGATCAAAGCGATACCAAATTGTTTAGAATAATTAGTTGTTTCTTTCTTGTGCCTTTTTTTTGTTTTTTTGTTTTTTTTTGTTTTTTTTTTATTTTTCTCGTGCACGCGTGCTATGTGCGTCGGACCATTTAAGATTTCAGAGTTCTCATGACGGAACAGTTGAAATTGAAATTAAAGTGAGATCACGATTAATCGGAGATCGGCGATTCGGGAATGACCACCGCGAACCTGTCGTCGGAGCAAAATTCTCGCGTGACAAAAATGACTATTTCGTGGAAAATTGTCGGTTGGGTTCGGACAGTTTTCGAATCCAACGATCGGTCGCCGGAGGCGATATTCGCTAACACGATGCACTCGTTTTTCCTTCCCGTTTCTTGATGCGAGAAATTGCAATATTGCTCGGCTACGTACGGAAGTGTCGTTGCGTTAAAAGTATCGATTGTTAATCCTTGGTAGCGTGTAAGAAATGCGTACCGCGTATATTTAATATAGCGTGTAAACAGGATAACGGATGAAGCAAACTAGATTATACACAACAGTAAAATAAATATATAGATATGTTTTATACGCTGCATGTCATCCGTAGAGGAGTAACATGATCATCGTGACGTGTCGTTTGAAGTCAAGTTTAAACAAATTGAACGATGCTCGTTACGCATAAGGTAATGATAAATCGACCGGAGAACGAAGAGAATAAGTGGATTCGAAAAGGAGCAAAATGAATTATCACACGCCACCCTACCCAGAACTCGCAAGGGGTTTCTTTTCGACCGCTCGCGAGAATTCGACGAACAGGAAGAAGAAAAAGGTAGAAAAGGAGAGACGTACGTTCCGTTTAGACCGCGCTCTTCCTCCGACATTTCATTGTTCGACCTCCTCCTCGTCGGCCGACGAACGATTCCGCGATCGTCCCTCGGGCACTCGATCGAGCTCTTAGAAAAGAAAGAGACGTATATTTGAATTCAAAATAAGTGCCTGAAGTGTCATTGAACTGCAATTCGTGCCGGTAAATCCTCGTAGCTCGACGAAGGTAGAAAGGGAGAGAAGTGACAGAAGAAGAATGGAAAATGCTAAGACCTCGTGCTCCCGCGTTTTCGCGTGTTTCAAAACAAATATATCGAGAAACGTAGTACCTCGTCGGACGTTGTGGGTCGCGGGGTGAGACACTTTTGAAAGTTTCTTCGCTTAATGAAAATAGTGCTGCTCTATTGAGAATAATCGGGGCTCGCGATACGATCGTGGAATCCTACACCTCCGGCCTCCGTTGTCCACAACCGTCCGCTGCCCCACGGCCTCTTAAGGCTAGGACAATTGCTGTCTGTCGATACAATTGCTACTATCATTATTATTATCATTCTTGTTGTTGCTGTTGTTGTTGTTGTTGTTGTTGTTCTTCTTGTTGTTAAGTCAAGTTATAGCCGACTACCGTTTTCGAGAAACACACGCGAGAGGCAAGAGCCTGATTAGAATTTGCCGTCGATCAGGGATGGAGGGAGGAAGGGCAAGTTGCGAGAACTGGAAGCGCGAACGGAGAATGGGGAATTATTTCAAAACAATAGCCACCCCCCGGTTTTAAAACGATAATTGCACGCGCGGTCCTCAGGATCGCGTTGACCGATGCTGAGAGGGAGGTGGGGTCAGACGGACGATGGAGGAAGAGGGAAAACAGAGAGCGGAGAGAAGACGCGGAAGAGGGAGAAGGAAAGAGAAGGTGGAGCGAGAGCGAAGGAGAGAAGGAATTTTAGCGGAGGAAGAGGAGGAAAATGTGGGGGTAGAATAAAAAAAAGAAAAGGGTCGAGCGAGGGTGTTTGTTGGCTGTGCCAGTAGAATAGGAAAACAGGGAGAAGGAGAAGGTGAGAGAAATATAGAGCGAGAGAAAGAGAGAGAGAGAGAGAGCGAATATAGGAGAAAATGACAAAAAAAACGAAACAATAAGGGTGCGAAGAATGGGTGAGAAAGAAAAATTCGAGATCGTAATAGAGAGGAGTAAAGAGTCAGCGAAGAGTATTCCTGTTTGTATCTGTTTGCTGCCCGCCCCGCGCGTCGTACGCCGTCGCCATTTCCCCGTTGAATTTTCCACATCCGTTCCTCGAACGAGACGAGGGTGGAGGAGTTTCCTGTGGAAATCGATTTTGATTTTTCCTAGCCCCCAATCCCCTCCTTCGATCATGTCCGCGTGAACGAGGCGCGACGGCGAAGGGAAAAGCGCGAGAACCGAGGGGAGAGAGAAGATTCGCGACGAAGCACAGTGGAAGGAAAGATAAAGCATCGCTTCGAACGAATTGAACTTCGCGGGTACGCGTCCAGACACGATCTCATTGTCAGAGTTCTCATTTCTTTCGGCACCGTCTTTGCTTCGGTTCTCCTTCACGCTTTTCCTTCCACCGTGCCGCGTTTCCTTTCTCGCTCTTTCCTCTCTAGGCGAGGCGAGACAAGCGCCAAAGAAGAGCACAGTGGAAGACAAAGAGCTAACCATGGTCTACACGTGTCGTCGGCCTACACGTGCCTCCCCGTTAATCGCGATATCGGGACTGCACCGCGAGAGGAACGTCGTACAAACAGATTTGCGTATGAATACTGTAGCTGATTATATTTGAACACTTCGCTGCTTCGACAAGCTGCAGTCTACCATGTATATATTTTCATTAATGTATGTACAATAAAATATATTCGAGACAAGATGGCTGGTACCCGGGGTTGATCGATAAGAGGGGTAAGATTGATGTCGACGAGACAATTAATAATCGATTTATAGTTCTTCCGATCCGTCGTGCTAATTTTTTATGCTTCTTTAACCCTTTCGGTCGTGAGATCCTCGTATAAGGACGTAATAAATGAATGCTTTGGTCACAAGGTGCTGTATGTGTATACAATACACCGTGTCCAAGCAAACTCTGTTACAAGTCAATATCTCCGCTATCGTTGACACTAGGTTTACGGAAAGCCGTCAATTTAACGGGGTTAAACGGAAAATTGTGTTTATAAAAAAAAACGCCCGTAAAGCTAGTGTTAATGATACGTGGAAGTACCTAAGGAATAAATTGTTTGCTTTGGAGAGACGCGCATTATAGAGGGTAGTGTTTTTTCTTCAATGTCATACTTTTAGAGATATCTAGGTCATCGAGGTTTCTTTTTAAATGACACAGCATATTTCTATCATTGTACCGTAATAGCCGAGGTCCAAACGAATCCGAGGACCTGTGATGCAACGACCCTCGTGTTTTAAGAGATAATGCGTGACGCGTCTCTCCAGTGAGAGATGAAACTTCGAATCGATATCGATACCATCAAAATACATCGATGCACCTCTATGCATGAATAAATTTTAAAATTTCGATCTCTTCGGGAAAGTGATTAATTACTCAGTGATCGCCGCTAGTCACGTCGTCATTTACTTTGCGCCAATAAATTTCAGCACTCACCGATTTTGTTAATCTCCGCGTGATGTGTAGCGCTTTATCGAAAGAGATTTTAAAATTTATTGATATACGAGCCAGTCGTTCAGTGCACAAATCGATTAAGTCCATAAATTATGTTCAAAATTATGTTACAAATATAATAAGTCACTCCCTTTACGGTCGTGCCTAAAAAGTAGGGACTTAATCAAGTGCTTCGATGCTTAAATTTATGAAAAATACAAAAAGTGGAGTTAATCGATATGTGCACTGAACGGCTCATATAGAGGTGCATCGATGTATTTTAATGATATTGATATCGATTCCATATCTATTCGAAGTTTCATTTCTCACTGGGTCGCGGTATTAACGTATCGTGACTTTATTTCCACGCTACTTCTCGATCCATTCAACTTCTCCGACTTTCAATTGGCTCGTGTAAGTCATTCTCACACGTTCCACTGTTTTGCGCAATTCTTTCGTTGTCTATCCCTGTCTATCCCCTTTCTCTCCCTCTGGCTTTTACGACTCATCGAGAGCGCGCATCCGACAACAACACCACAATGACAATCGTACGAACGTGAAAGAGATACGCCCTCGATGTCGTACGTGAATTACCCGCTCGCGGTACCGATAAGTCCAGATTACACGGAGATAATGAGGGAACAATGCCGTTCGCTCGATGCGCACGTCGCAACGTGAAACGATTAGGCCGGAGGCCCCGCTTAATGACGTCAGGCGGCGTCGCGACGCCCCAGGGACGATTTAACGTCTCGCTCGTCCGATTAGCGCGCAACGCCTCCCTTTTCACACTTTTCGCCTCCATCACCTCCCCCTCCTGCTTGTCTATTCTCCCCATTTTTCATCCTCTTCGCAATTATCGTCGCTCTCACTCGATAATGCGCCTCGAGTCGCATTCCTTCCTTCGCATCTCCACGCAGTGGATTCTCCTTCAATTCACGCGTTCGCAAATCCTCCTCGCGTTAATTATCTTCGTTCTACCTAAACCGAGAGCGAAGACTCAATTGGCGAAAGGTATGCTCGTTCGATGGACAATGTACTCGGGAATAAGGAAAGAGAAAGTAAAGGAACGCGTGGAAGCCGAGAAGAGAAAAAGGCTCGAAGAAGGAGAGTTCCTTGGTATCGATTCTGTAACTTTTTAGTGAAAATGCGAATCACCTCACATCGCCTGATTCCGTAACTTTTATCGCAGTGAAAATGCGAGCCATCTCACGGGAGTTCGTTCGACAAGAAACTCCTTGTCGAATGATGAAATCTGAGAGGAAAAGAATGAGGGAGCCAGGGGAAGCGAAAGAGAAACCATTACAGCGCTTTCATCAAATTTATAATTGTAAGGTTATAAAAGCTGTCATTGTTTCACACAAATTCCCGGCATCTAAGAAAAAGTTGTAAAGAGAAATGGCAATATACATGGCTGCTTTATTATTTGCTGACGATCATTATTTTGATTAGATATTTTGGTGTTTTAATGTATTGTTTTGACGATATATTGATTTTCCTTTTATTTTCGCGGTTATATCGTAACCTGCCTCTTCCAAAATCAGGATAAGACCGCATAAAATTTAGAAGTATTTGTTTCTGTTTTTCTGTCACATTCTCCTCGTGTTTCCTTCCTTCTTCTCTGCGATTTGATACTTTTATTTCAAACATTTATGGTTATGATCAGGGTACAGGTTTTCCTCCGCATTGGTAAATCTAGTAATTTCGTATTTTCACTTCGATGTTACAGAATCAAGCGAAAACATTCACGTGAGATGAAAGTGCGACAAGTGAGTGATCTCGCTTAAATTACAGAATCGATACCCTTGATACGGATGAATCGTGAGGAGAGAATTTCGTACTTCCGCATGATTTCTCATGCGCTTCCTTTCGCGAGATTCTTCTCTCGTGACTGGATCGAATGCCGCTCGATTACTTTTGTCTATACCCGCTATACCCCGGAGTACGACGTTTCTAATCATTTTTCAAATCGTTCGTAGACTCGACGATCTAAAGAAGCACGAATGACAAGAATCGAGGGCGCAGGATGTCCTTGTCCCGTGGCGCGCTCGGTAGGGTCCTTCCAGGGTGCGAAGGACGCGGAAGAAAAGAGCCACGGAGGAACGAAGGCGATTATTCATCGCGAAGGTCTCGGTTTGCCCTTATTCCATGGATTAGTACCGTGCAAACGCTGCGACCAATCGATATCCCCTTTCCTCCTCTCGAGGAGAGCGGCGCGCGTCCTTGAAAAGCAGGAAACTCGAGCTGTTAAACTAACGGTGGCCTCCGTCGATAGAAAGAGAACACGCGGAAGGAGGTAGAAGGACGAATTTCTATTTGAGGATGAGGTATCATTTTCTAATGGACGATTCCATTGTCGCGAACCGTTCGAATCGTTTTTCTAAGGAGCGGAATAGAATGGAGAGGGACGGTCGCGTGCTAGGAAATAAACGAGAATGGAGCGGAGTTTAAGGACACGCGGAGGAAGGAAATACCGAGCGACTACGCGCCCTCAGGTATTTTTGGAACGGCTCGCGAGGATGAAATTGAAACCTCGTAGCTATTTTAATTCTATCGATCGCGGGCGCGGAAACGTAGAAAAGTCCTTTCCGGAATAAGCGGATGAATTCTGCGGGCTGGAACGTGCTCGCTGAACAACGAATCCGAAATGGTATACTGAATTTGGAGAACTCAATTCGCCAAAATTTCTGGACGATAATTATATTATCTCTACCGTGAAATTCCTTGATTCGCGCGAAGGTCTTCCGCTCGATAAGTATGAATAATTCTGTGCGCCGTACCTGAGTGTACTTCTTATCATTCCAGATAATCTCAACATCTGAAATGATCGATGATACGAATATCATTAAGGTCTTACAATTAGACATTTGTTGCAAGTATGAAACAAATTAAACAAAGTCTGGTAAATACTTTCTTTTTCTTCGTTGTTATTCCAATATTAAGATAATGACGAAAGCATTTACCCACTGGATTAGATCTCCAATGTTATTTTTCTTTTTCAAATGATCCACGTATTACCGCGCTAGGTCCTTGTCCCTACTGCTGCCATCTGTGTTTGTCCAGCGGAAGGTTTACGATTCATTGAACAGAGGCGAGATACACGAGAGACAGACGAGATGTACGATAGATTTGTTATAAACTAGCATAGGAAACTAGCTTGTCGCATGAATCTCGAATTATAGCCTTAGGGAGAAATTGGAAAAATGTATTAATATCCGTGCGTTGTGTCCTTAGAAAAACATGCCTATCTGTCAATAGTTGGTGGCGTTGGTGACGCTGTCCCATGTTTTCTACACACACACAGATTTTAATACATTTTTCTAATCTTTTCTTAAGGCTATAGTTGTTCGAAATTCATGTGACGAGCTAGTTCCTAACAAATCTATCGTATATCTCATCTGGATTATCGAATATTGACTCATTTCCGTAAATCTGGTGTTAATATCATAGGAGTCGCAATCTGAAACTGAATTACCGATGCAACGAAAATGTTCATGGTATCCTAACCAGTCCTAACGACCTCTATCCGTACAGAGATGAAGAACTAATTGTGCGTCATAACCTCAGTTTTTACTGTTAAACACTGTTAAACTTGCGGAGAACCGGGCTATATTAAATTCTTCTTGTCTTTTAATGCTTACGGTAGGGTGCTCGTATTATTGGCTTTAAAGCAACGAAAGTCAACGAAAATAAGTGTAATAACAATTATTACGACGCTATAGGATAATAATATTAGTTACTTAATTCTTATTGAAGATTAACCGTGTATCGTGTGCGCGTATTCTAGTTGGTTCACTCCGTTTTTCCTTTCAATATAAGACTTTTTTTTATATAGTTTGTAACGATTAGAAATAGTTACAATGCGGACGGTTCGAAGCATTCTCTCAATGTTTTCGCCAGGTGAGTAATAAGAGTTGTGTTTTCTTTCACTGATATTTTAAGAATTCTCACCTGATGTGCGCTTTAGGGTGTAATGGAATGTACATGCAAGCAAGGGGCTTAAAAGTTTATCCAATACCTCCGGATTTCAGGAAGAAAGGTATGTATGGAATTCTTTTGCCAACAATATGGTAAAACATATATCTAAGATGTTAACACATATTTTTGCCAGAGATACTAATGCCACCTCGGACTAGACTGCCTATAATGCAAAGGAATCCAAATTATCCACCAACGTTACGTCTTTTCAAAATGCAGAAAAAATTAAAGCTGATGCGTGGTTTTGAACAATATCACACAGAGCTTGTGCATCAGCAATTTGGTATTATAGTGAGTTCCCAACAATTTTTTTAAAGGATTAATCATTAAATCGTATTTGAATATGTATAAAAGTAAGTATCGATTTTTCATATATAATATGCCTTCATTACATGTCATTTAGGCCACGCAAGGAGGTAGATTGCGATATGAAAACTTTGAAACGACTCGTTTATTTCTCCTGAGACAACTGAATCGTGATACAATGTTCGCAGTATGGAGGGTTGAACCCCCTTGGCAACCGATTACAAAAAAGGTTATTATTCTTAGTTAATTCGTTGCAAAAAAAAAAAAGATTCTCATGTATATTTGCTGATGCAGACCCGAGGACAAAGTTTGGGAGGAGGTAAAGGATCGATTGATCATTATGTCACTCCAGTAAAAGCAGGACGTGTCATTTTAGAAGTTGGTGGTGAATGCGAATACGAGGATGTAAGAACAGGCTTATTCCAAATCTTCGATAGTACTTGATAACAATTCTAATCTACTAATTATTAAATTGGTTATCAGGTACAGAGGTGTTTAGAGAACGTGGCATCGAGATTGCCATTCGAGGCTAAAGCAGTATCGCATGAAATGTTACAAGAAACGAAGAGTGAGGAGGCGCGACTTGAGAAAGAAAATTTAAATCCATACACGTGGAAATACATAATACAAAACAATATGGGAGGTTGCCATAATTGGGTTAAGTCATACATCCATAAGAAGTATTTCAATAAATATGTTTAAACAGATTGTACATATTAGCACAATTTATTTTTCAGTCTGAAAGACAAAAATGTTAAAATAGTTTGTAACTGACCGTAATAAATATTATGAATTTCTAACAACGATTTCCGTGCAAAATCTCACCTTTTAGATGAAAAGAAACTGCATTCTTCAGGAATTTCGAGCTGATTCTAATATTCCAAGTAAATGGCATCCTTTACAATACACTGTAGAAGAGGGGAGCATCCGCTTGCTGACATGTCCGTCTTTATGCTAGAAAAAAATCCTGCTTGTCGATACTTACATTTATGGATTACCATTATTATCTGCATCGGAAATGGAAATCTTCGGGAGACAAGCATTACCGGATTTCATTTGGAAAACATAATTGACAAATAACTTACCGGGTCAACCAACGAGTCCGGATTTACCGTTCAATTACACGGTAAAGAGAAACTTGGGAATTGTCGGCAAGCAGAATTACGTTGTAAGTGAAACTGAATAATCTCGTTATGTTACAATTACAATATTTTATATATCTTTGATGACGGTTTGGTGGTAACAACAGGTAAATACTACATATTGTACATTGAGTAGGCGATAGTTCGTATCTTAAAAATTAATTAGCATATCGGCGACGCCGACGCCGACGCGAGTGACGACAGGGACAAAGGACGACGAGGACGACGTCGCACTGAGCGAGTTTCTATCCATTAACGACACCAGTTTAACAGCAACAGCAACAACCTCAACAACAATAACAGTAACAGCAACGACGAATCAATGGTTACACACGCCATTAATGTGAATGCTAATAGCGATTAGCGCGATGGGTAATAATCTAGTGGCGGCTCGTACGAATTTATACCGATGGGGTTCTAACGAAGAAATTAGAAAAGAAAACACGAAAACTAATGCGGACCGAAGGAATCGTATCGTCAAGAAAATTAAAATGTATACCACGTATATAAGTTACTTACTAACTAAATCGAGTCACGGACCCTGGTACACTTTGATCAAAAAGAAGAAAAAAGAAAAGGAAAGTCTCGTTATTCTTCATTCCCTGTTTTACCTTCGAGCATAAAACAGAATCTCTAATCTCGTCGATCGGTCTTACGGACGAGCCGCTACTGCAACACTCATCATAATTAATGATAGTGAGAATACGATCGCAATGACAATGACAATATCTATCGGAATATTTCAGCTTACGTGACAAGGATGGCATCTGAATACGGCGACGATTAAATTACAATGAGAGACAGGATCTTCGGGGTTATTGCCGTCGTCGGTCCGATTCCATTACTTTTCATTTTTCCTAGCCGCCGTCGCCACCGCCGTTGTTGTCGCTAAGTCATTGTCGCCGCCCTTCGCGAAAGAGCGCGGTCTCATCATCGTCGTCGTTAAAATGCAACGGAGCGCGTCCTTAACTCGGATTAAGTTTAAATTCGCATTACTTATTACGCTTAAACGTTAGGGCAGACAATCGTGCCAGAGGAATGTGTACGGATACGGAGACAGCGTTTCAACGAGTCTAAATATATCGAGTCTATAAATCGTGATCGTCCGAGAACACGAGAGGGGGGCCTCGGGATAAGAAAGGTGCAATTTCGTCGCTGTCTCATCGAAATCTCAGGATCCCAATGGTCGGCCTTCCAGGGCAACCGGAAGGGGGACCTTGCACCGAAAATTCATTCGCTGCTACATAGACTCTCCTCTTCTTCGCTCTCCTCCTTCTCTTCTTCCTCCTCCTCCTCCTCCGCCTCCTCCTCTCTTATCATTCCGTTACAATGCGCGTGATTAGATGCTAACAAAGCGGTCGCCACTACTTCAACCGGACACTTTACCGAGAGCCAGGATTCTCAAGTATATTTATATACACGGGAGAGCTTCGCGATGCTTCTCTACTACGGATACATAGTGACATACATAGGCGGCCACACACACTCTCCGCAATCCACAATCTTCCATCGTCCTGGAGTACGAGAAGGGCCCACCCACTCTTCCTTTTATTCGCGAAACATTTTCTAAAGCTAAGAACAAGCCAAAGTGGAGATCGAGATGGTAACGGCGATATTGGCGAGCAAAGCGTTTTCGTCCTTCGTCCTTTCTCCGATCTTGGGTACGTTCCTACAAATTAGCCTAAAGGAACGAGTGGACCCTTCTACCGTTCACTTTATATCGAATCCTCTTTACGACAATATTATAATTAGCGCGCGTGTCTCGCCGTGCGCTCGATATGATTGATTCCGCGAAATTTTGCCGCGCGAGGAAAGCAAAAACGCACGCGCGATTTTTCTTCTCACCCTCTTGCTCTCTCTCTCTCTCTCTCTCTCTCTCTCTCTCTCTCTCTCTCTCCCTCTCTCTCTCTCTCTCTCTCTCTCTCCCTCCCTCTCTTTCTCTTTCTTATCCACGACGATCAGTTCTTATCGTATAATCGATACAGTTTATTACGCTATAAGACTAGATTCTCGGCGGGCTGCGCTCCACGCTTCGCGTCCTCCTCGGGAGGACAAGAGTTTCGCATTATCGTTTATCGTTATCATCGTCGTCGCCATCGTCGTCATCATCGCTATGTCCCAGACGACGTGCTAACACACAACTTACAGATACATACATGCTTAGAAGATTAGTCCTTATACGCCTATATAGAGAATAGATTCATTCCTGGCTGATCCTTGGGAGTAGGTCGCTCACTTCTCGCGAGTTGAGACGTGAGATACGATCGTTTTCGCGGCTCGATCGGATTCAAGAGATCAAATTACGCGGGGAAGAGGAAGAACAGGCGTGGCCTTGCCCCCGGGTACCCGCTCGTGCCCCAGTGGACTGATCAGGAGGCTGTGCTCGCGTTCTTCAGATTCTTCTTTCAATCGCGGCACTATCGTTGTTAAACTTTGGTGATCTCACGGGAACCAGTATTTTCAACGTGCCAGGTAGATCGAATAACGGAGAGAAATTTTAATCGTTTTTGTAGTGAAAGCACGCGGATTCGTTTCAGCCTTTTGATCATCCCACTTTGGCGCCGCGTCTGGTCGCACGCTTAAAAGGATAAAAGATAAGCGGGCAACCCTCGCGATCGGCGCTTAAGAATCGAAGCGGACACCCACTCTGGTAGGCGCGCATAGAAAAATTGTACATAGAAAATGGTTAAATCCAATCGAAGGGTGAATCGCAATTGAAAGGTACAGTCGCGGGCCACTGCGCGCTACGCGTAGCCCTTCGCCGGAAAACATTACAGAAATTGTTACACCCTCCAGATCCTCTTGCTCTTCTCGATTGCGATAGAAATCGTTAATTTTAAATCTGTAAGTTTCACAATTCAACTTGCCGCTATATCTCGCGTATATAATATATATGTACACAGTCTTACGAAGCAAAATTTACAAACATTGTTACGACGTACGATCGATCGAATGAATATCGTTAACTCTCGCCGACGCGATCGTTCGTACCGCCCACGATCGGCATCGATCGTCGACGCGCCTTCTCTCGTTACACGTCGATTAGGAAGACCCAAGGGGTCACGCGCTTATATCGGCCAATTTAAATTCGCACGAACAAGAAGCGCGTGCCGATCGGTTCGGGTTCATCGATACTTCTCTCACACATTCTCTTTCTCCCCCCCCCCCTTTCTCTTTCTTTCTCTCATTCCATTACCATAATTTTGCATTGACACCTTGCATCGATGATCGCGACAAAGGATCAAAAAGATGGTACGAAGTTTGTGTTTCATCGTTCGCTCTGATCGTGGAAAGTTGCATAAATCGGCAGATCGGATCTGGTGAGATTGGGCGCGGTCCACTGACGCGTTCCGCGACTCGAAGGGGAAAAGGATTGGAGCGAGAGATAGAGAGAGTGGGTAACGTAGACGAGAGCTGGATCGACGATCGATCGATCGATCATCGCGGAACAGAGGGAAGCTCGCTGGGAGCGCCGAAACATCGAAGCGCAGGATTGTTGCGCGACGCTCGTCGTCGGGCGAGCGATCGTCTACCTACCCCACTGGCCACCGGCAGTCAGTTTTTGTCATTTAAAGCCTCTGCGTGTGTCTTATCGAATGATCGCACGATAATGTATGTGTGTGTGTGTGTGTGTGTGTGTGTGTGTGTGTGTGTGTGTGTGTGTGTGTGTGTTTTCACGAGTGAGACGAATGTGTTGCATAACGTGTCTAACATTACGTACTTGTATGTATGTGTGTGCCTGTGTATGTGTGTGTTGCGCGTTAATTATTATGTGCTGCTAGGAAGCTGACTAGATTATAGCCTAGAATACGAAACGCCCGGGTAATCCCCGTTCTTACGATCGCTCCTCGCGCGAGCTTTGCGCCGCGAGGTGAGAAGCCGACCGAGGGCTATCCACCTCGCTTGGAACTGATTATTCTCCTGGGCCATGGCGGAGGGCCCAAGACGATCGTTCGCGGGGACACCGAAAGCCGCTTCGTACTGGTAGTTGACTAAGCGACCTTTTGCGGAAGGTCGAACGGTTTTACCTAGGCGTTCGACTCCTTCAAATTGTCGAAGTATTGCATTATCTGGTTGTAGTCCATGCCCAGGTTCAGGTCGTCCAGGGCTACCGACTCTTCTTGCTCCTGCGAGGTTGAGGAGGAGGACGAAGAGGAGGAGGACGACGATGAGGATGAGGATGACGACGAAGACGGTGGCGACGAAGACGACGACGACGATACGACTGTGGGAGTGGAAGCGTTGACGGAGGACGCTACGGCGGAGGTTGAGAATGACGAGAACATTGGATTACCAACTATGGTAGCTCTCTTCACTTCTCTCGATCGGCCGTCCTTAGATTGCTGCTGCCTGTCATCATGATTAACCAACTCTACAAATTCCTCTTCTTCCCCGTTCTCTTTCGGATTGCTCACCCTGTTTTTACCATGTGGTTTGATATGATGGGACAGCAGTTTGCTGTGCCTCTGATTCCCGTGATGGCTGCCGCTGTTCGCGCTGGACGCCCGGTGCCGGTGCTTACGCGGCGTTTCCGGCAGCCGGACGATCACCCCCGTGTTCCTGTGGGGTGGCACCGGAGGCTTGTAATCCTCGTTGCCGTTGATGGCTACGGCATTGCTCGCCGGAGCTGGTGCTACCACCGGAGGTGGAGAGCTCGCCGAAGACCCCGGAGGAATTCCATGAGGTGGTAGGGGTGGAGGAACATCGTCGTTGCTGTTTACGAGAACACACGTGCACATTATCACCCGCGAATCTTACTGTACCCAAGAGAAAAGTTACTGAAGAGAAAAGTTAAAGGCTAGAGTGAAAGAAGATAGTTACTCGTTGCGAGCGGTTGGTCCTACTGGTGATCCCGTGTTAGGTGTGGACGAAGTATTCGTCGTTGCTGGTACCGTTGCCGTAGGTTTGGTCGTCGGCTTCGACCCGAAGGTGTTTCGTGGCAGTTTGTCCCTCTTGCAGTACGTCGTGGAGTCAACGGTTACCGATCCGTTCGATCCGTTCGATCGTTGGACCGTGGAGGGTAACTCGATATGATTTGGATTATCGAAGCAAGTGCCCAAGTCGGTGGCCTCTGCTTCGGTCTCGCCGGCAAGAGGGTTGCTGGTTACTCGGACCTGAAAGATTCATCGTAGAATTCGATTGCGCTTCTCCTTTCTTCGTTCTCCAATGACATCTACCTGTTGTGGACCACAGGCAGCACGCTCGAGAGTGGCTCGGCCTAGCCAAACCCAATCGTGAGCGTTGGTAGTGGATTCTCTGGGTGGTCGGCGTCCCGACGCCAACTGATTCGCCGCTGCTCGAGCCCTAGCCGCTCCGGACAGAACTGGAAGTGCCGCCCTGGTCATCGGAGAGTCCGGTGGCTGTGGCTTGAACTTGCTCGCGTAGACCACGCAGGACACGACGAAGACTACGATGGCGAAGCAGAATGCCGCGAGGAGGACGTACATGCCGATCTCCAGGGGACTCATTCTCGGACCACCGTGATGTCGAATACCCACGCCACCCATTCCTCCTGAAGACATGCCATTAGCTATAGCGGTGCGATGCTGCGGTGCCTGCACCAAAGGCTCGTGCCCGTGCTCGTCTTTCGGCGGAGGTAATCCTTTGCACAGAAAACAAAGAGACAGAAAGAGAGAGTGGAAGAGTGTGAGAAGAGAAGCCAATCGCTGCGTGCCCAGGAGTTCCGTCTGCTCGTGACCCTATCCTATGAAGGGCCGAATGAAAGGATAGAGGAGAAGCGACATGCCGAAGCAACGGAAGGCAAATAACGATGCAGAGAAAAGTGCGAGAGGCGCGCAACAAGCGTAATGTGAAGTGCAGAAAGAAAGAAATTAAGAAATTACAGGTGCACGGTTCAGTGAGTACTCCAAAGAGGAGAACAGGATCTACTTACCGATGAGAATATCATGGAGATCGGGCGCCATTTCTCCCCTGCTGGTCTTCCGCTCTCGATGATGGTGGGAGCCTACTGTTCCGCCTCCGTCGTTCTGCACGAACTCAGGCCGATTGGGAAGATCACTGGAGGCGAAGTCTACCTCCACGTTTGCCGAAGCCGTGGCCAGTGCTACAGCCGTTGCACGCTGGGCAACCTTTCCCGATCTTCTGGTGGCCAGCCGACAGGTGTCCGCCAACTGAAGCGTCACGCGCAGCAAGTCCCCGTGTCCTTCTCCTACCGCGATCACGCGTGGATGATGAGACGCTACCATCGGCGCGAAAGCTACCACCTCAGGATCGAGACTCTCCACCAACAGATGATAGTCGCTCACCGCGATTTCCCTCAGGGGCGTTCGGGTACCGTCCGAGAACTCCACGTCGATATCCAGCAGACCCTCCTGGGTGTAATTGACACGGTGATTAATGGAGAAAGTTGGAGAGAGCCGGAAGGATCAAAGGGCAATTATCGGAGGGATAAGAATATCAGTAACCTAGGAAATGGATTCGATTCTCTTTGAAGTTTATCGTACGTATCAAATTGTCCTATCGATTAGGGAGAGATCAGTGCCTAACCTGATACTGCGCAGTCAGTCTTCTCGTAACAGAGGTCTCAGCGACGTAACCGTTCTCGATCGCAGAATCTGGACTGATGGTGAGTTGAAGGCCCGAGACTACTCTGACCGAAAGTCTCGCCACGGACACTCGATCGTTTCCCACGCGAACTTCCTTCGCACCGCTGACTCGTCCAGTAATCGGCGAGAGAACTTGAACCTCCGTTCGTCCTACGCCACGACCTTGGACCAGTCTACCCTGAAGAAGCGTGGCTATTCGAGGATCCGATACCCTAAGCATGCTGACGACCAAATCAGTGACGCGCAACCAAGTTCGACGATTGACGAAATACGAGATCCTCCCGGAATCGTGATCATTGGCGAGGAATCTCGCGTGGACCTCGACCGGGCTCTGCTGGAAACGCAATCGGCAATTGGTCGGCGAGCCTCGGTCTATCGAATTAATGGTGTCCCAGCTGTGATCGTTCCCTCGAAATCTTTCCTCCTGCTCGTCCTCCTCCAGCACAACGTCAGGATCCTCCACGTCCATGGAAGTGTCCTCTATGGAGTCCTCGAATTCAGTTCCACCACCCGCGCTTCTCTTCTTTGCCTTGACACTGGCTCCACCACGTGCCCCACCCTCATTCCTCTCAGCCCTGGTGCCGTTCAGGCTGCGTTTACTCTTGGCACCCATCGCGTGCTCCTCGGGGACCTTCCAACCTTTTATCTGGCTCAGCCTGGTGTCACCCACCGTTACTTCCAGAGGAAACTCAGGCATCCACACGGTGAACCTTGCCAGGCCGGTGTAGGTTCCATATTTGACGAGAACCGACGCGTTACTGGAGCCCCGAATTTCCGACCCGTCCACGTATACGCTGCTGCAGGAAGAGGAAACCTGTGAAGCGTAGGGTATTAAAAGAATCGTAAGTGGAAAGATCAACGGAATTTGAAGGTAGACTGAGAAATCTTTATAAAAATATCCCGGAGCACGGTCTCGCGCGTACCTTCAGCACGCTCTCGTCCTCGGAATGGCAAGAGGATTGCAAGGTGACGTCGGCGACGGTTCCCGCTTGACTGACTATGAACACCTTCATCCCTTGCGACACTTGCCGCCCCGTCAGCACCGCAGTGTTCATCACCTCCCAGTTCTGTAAGCGGAAAGAGGCTCGTAAAGAAAGAGCGTAATAAGGGAATGAAAAAAGTTTTACGAGCGAGCGCAAAAATTTCCCGCACCCTGGTGGTACCAGGTGCGAGCGAAAGGGTTCGTCCACGCGTGCTCCAATGCACCTGCTCGTCCTCCTCCGGCTCTTGCATCTTCTTCCATTCGAGCGCGCGAAAACAATGCACGTTCGAGCCAGCTTCGGACTCTCTACTCTCGTCTCTTCTCTCATCTCGCGTCGGTACACGAAGGTACTCTCACGTCCCTGGCGTTCGCCCACCCCCCGTCCACCATTTTCCCTCCAACCCTCTTATTCCGCAGCTTACGTATACCTGGGCACTCTCTGGCTCGCGCCTATGTACTTTCCAGTTCGCCAGCGGTGGAGTGCGGCCCCGATAGCTTCTCGGGATGGGAGGGACGCGAGAGGGATGGTAAAAGGGACGGATGACGGAGGGTGAACGAGCCAGCGCCGCGAGGCGGTCCGGTGTGCGCGGATCCAGCCATTTCCAACTTGGCTTCTGTACAGTCTGGGGCCTTTGGAAAGAACATCAAACGGCCGGGGATATTGCAACGAGGGAATTTAAATCTCTGACCCCGCAGTAGTGCCCTACCACCCATCCACCACTACCACCGCTAACTGTGCTGCTCTGCCATGCCACCCTTCGAGGCTTTCTTCTCTTCCTTCTTCACCATCTCGTTCTCATTCTCCCCGATTCTCCACCTCTCCTCGTTCTTCGTTCCATCGCGACCTACCCAGGAACCTCCACCACGTTCCACCAACCGAAACCGAATTTTCTCTGCATACTCATACAGGGTGAGCCACGAAATGCGATCACCTTGGAATACGAAAAATACGAAGGTGTCCTTGAAGAACCTTCGAGAAGGAAGCATTGGTAAGAAGGTTACTGTAATCGTCTTGAAGTTCGCTTCGAAGCAGAGAAGCTACGACCGTAGCAGAGAAAATATTTCCTTTTCTCTTGGTCGCGAAGTATTTTTCGCCAGACGAAATTTTAAGCCGATAAGATTTCACGGATCACTCCCTGCATTGCTGCTACTAGGGTATAGCAGACGCGAACAAATTTCCATACACGCGTGAGACATAATATGCCCCACCGTGCACCCTAAAATTCTTCCTTCTTCCTCTCCACGCAAATTTTCCTCTCTCGTGCTCTCGAGTCGCTGGCAGGCTTCCTCTTGGAAGGCAGGACGTGCCCGATAATAAATCCCTTCGCGGGGCACGAGCTTCCGCGTTTGGAGGGTCGCATTAAAACTTTTTCCGGCTCCTTCCGATGTATGTTGATCAATGTACGACGCCAGGCGGCAGGCACAATGGGATCGATCCGCCCCGTGCTCTCGGCACTCCTTCAGGATCCTTCCTTCCAGTTACTCTCTCCGTGCTCTTGAAAGCATCGGCCACTTTTTCTCCCTTCCTTCTTCCTTTCCCTCGGTTCTTGTCCCCGCCCTCTCGGCTCTTCTCCGGCTCGCGCTCTTTTCTCTACAGGTCCGATTACGAAGGGGCGTGAGAAAAAAGGAGAAGTGAAAGAACTAGAGACGATTAATCTCATTTATCCTGTGCCACGTACCTTCACCGAATTCCTCTTCCACCGTCCGCCCATTCGTCCATTCTTATTTACTCGCGGAATTTTTATTTCACGTCTTTAACGATGAAATGCACGTCAGCGTAATCGTATTAACATCACCGTTCCATCGCGAAGCTTTCAAACGGAGACGAGGGCGCGGCCGTGTCAATACCTGTCGTTCTAAACGAGATGGATGAATGAACGAGTGGTGGGGCGAGCGGAGGGCCTCGGCCGAGGCGGAAGTGAAAAAGAAACCGGAAGAAGAGTGACTTGCCGAGTGCGAGGAGGTCGCTAGACGGGACGGAAGAAAGTGGCGAGGAAGGGTCTCCTTTAATTAAAAACTTTACTCGTCGCCGCCGTCGCGTCGTCTTCGCTCTCCTCCGCCACCTCGCGCCGCTTCCATCCCCACCCTCCACTTGGTCCTCGCCTCGCGGCGCAGGGTGCCGTGAGACGCACGGCAATTACAGTGCCGGATAATAATCAAAAAGTGCCAGTTTCCGCTCCACCTTTTCCTTCTTCCGTTTCTCTTCTTCACATCCTCGTTTCCTTTCACACTTTCCTGTTCTTGCACGAAGCATGACTCGCGAGCAAATTAATTATCCGACCGATAGATCAATTCCGAGCATGCAGGTCCATAACGAAATCGAAGCAAACAAAACGCGTGGATTCTCCTAGAAATTTGATTTGATTCCGCAGGACGCCACGCGTTCGACTCGTTATCAATTCGAATTGATAACGCGCGTCAGATTTAACGAGACGATCGAGGATCGATCGGTGTCCACGAATGGAACAGCTAATTGATCGACCGAATCGAATTTCGCGGTGCGCGTTGTATTCGATTTTTTTTATAGTCAACCAAGGTAACAGACGACACGTCCGAATAATTATTCCCAATTCTCGGAATATTCAATTGTTCTTCCCTACGCACAAGTTCGCATCGATGACAATGTAAATCCGTTGTTACTCGTCACGGCACTCTATGTATTTGTTACGAGGACGTTGGAAATTATTGAAAAAAAAGAAAAAACCTACAAAAAGAACCGGAAGCTCAGCGTCGTGTCGTCGACAAAGCGTTTTTAAAACCACGCTTTTTCCTTGTCATTCTTATCGTCGCGAGGGAAACGAGGTAAAGCGCGGAGATAATCCGTCACCGGTACCCAGCAGGGATTTTCCTCGACCGAGAGGAGAAATCGAAGGAGGGTCGGAGTCTTGCGAATCCAAAAGGGACGAGGGAGGCCTGTAACCATTCGTTCACGTCCGCTCGCTGGTCTACGCTTCCGTCGAATTAGCACCGGAAGCGGGATGGGGCGGGCCATTAAGTAATTTTCAATTTGCTTCCGGCACGCGTGGAGCTTGAGCTTTGAAATCGCTCGCTCGAACGGCACCGCTTCATCACTTTGCTCTCTCCAGTTTGCTCTCGCTCTCCTGCTCACGTGCGAATCCAAGAGTGGTCTCCTCGAGTGGAGGACACTGAACGTTAATTGCGAACGTCGGACGCTTCGTCCGAAAGCGGTAAGGCTCAGCCCTCGTGTATTCTCGGAGCCGATTGGAATCCCTCTTGAACTCTGCCTGGCCAGCGCGGCCCTCGTGCCGAAGATCCAAGGTCTCGACGGGCTGGGATCAAAGTGTGCGAGGCCACGGGAAGAGAGAGGGAGAGAGAAAGCGTTATGACGCCCACGGTGAACTTACGAGGGCTGCACGGAAGATTGCTCCCCTAAGGGAGGAGAGTTTCCTAAATGTCGCGATATTTGGGAGCCACGTACAAGCCTCCGACTTTGAGGGAGAGCTGGGCGAGGATCGAACAAAGATTGTTGAAAAATTGGAGAACGCGGTAGCAAAAAAGAAGAAACAAATAGAACGATCTCCGTGAACGGCAAAATCGTTGACCTTCCTATCCTAAAGCTAGCGAAGGAAGAAGTTAGTTTCGCGGTGGGCTAAAATTAATTACATCCATCCACCGGCGGAATCCATGTAAACGTGGAAATTGTCAGGATCTAGCAAGCAGGTCCGCGCTATGCAGCAGAGACAGTTGGCTCATTGTCTGCCAGAGTGATTTGATAGACTGGCCGTCGAACAAAGCAACCCAGACGTCCCTGACCGCGTGAAACGGTGGTGGCCCAATTGCGTCATTCCCTCCGCCTCCTCTTCCTCCTCCTCTCTGGTCAACTGAGCGCGCCTGGGCTGGAAGGATATTGGAGGATCGGCGCGATGAAGGAGAAGTTATAACCCCCGCGGACGGGACGAAACAAATGACCGGGGCGCGCTCGCGGGAGGAAAGATTCATCACGACGCTGATTGCACGACCTACCTCTTCGCCGCATACCCTGCAATTCCAAATACCATCCCCCACCTGCGGCCGCGATACAAAAATTCCGCCCCCACCCGACCATTTTTCAATTACTCCGCGTACCTCGTACCACCGATTGTTCTCGTACGCTTCACCGACGAGGAAAGGCCGATAGGTACGCATCGAACTATCGATAGTCAAATATTATTCCGTTGTTTAAATTGTCAGGAAGCGACTAACCTGCGATCGCAAGCGTTACTCGTACTGTAATAGTCACGATCGGCCCAACGGGATTCTTCATTCGACAATCGCTGATGATCGTCGGCGTATCGAAAGGAACTGTCACAGAAACGAAACTTCGATAAACACAACCGAAGTGAATGGATATCAAGACAAGACTGATTATGTCGAGCGGCTCACATCCAACTCCGCACTCGGGTCGAGCACTCCCAGAAGCCGCTCACGTGCCTGGAAAGGGCAGGTGGATCTCTTTGATGGAGAAAAGATGGAAACAATTTCCCAAACAAGAACATTCCACGCAATCATTAATAAGTCGGTAAAATCAATGGATCGATAAATGAGACGAGAGAAGAATGAAGGACGAAAGAGAAGCATGCTTATTCTACAAAATTCTCGGCGGCACGTTTCGAGGCATCGGTATTGCAAAATTGCATCAGTTTCCAAGTAGTACGAGTCAGGCATATTGCCGGCGTTTCGCAGGGAATTCCCTCGTGAGGAGAGAAGGCCTTGGCTGCTTCTCTCGCTTGTTCGCTCGTTCCAAACTACCTCCTGCTATCCGTCCCTCCACGCGTCGATATACCAGCCGTCAAATGGGACGCGTCGTGACGCCTACGAACGCCAGACGAAGGGTACGACGCCGCGTTCTAAGCGTCGCTCGAATTTCCTCGTGAAATTAGCGCCCTGGAACCCCTGTGCTTTCTTAAAGGGCACGTATTATCCTTGCGATCTTTCTCTCTTCTCCTTTCACCCCCAATTTTCAACCTCACTAACGCTCGCAAGGCCACCGAGGATTGGTCCGCGCGCGCGAGTAAAAGCAGATTCTCACGAGTATGGCACATACGTTCGGTATCGATCGTAGTTGCCGGAGTGGTTATCGTTCGAGTTAGCAGATTCTTTTTCGAGGGATTTCCAGCGGGTGGAGAGAGCGAGAGCGCCCGTGTTAAGTAAAGGGGTGGATGGGCGCCGATGCTGACTAGGGGTGGAAGTGAGAGAGAAGGGGGGTGGAAAAGCCGTGAGTGGTGGGAGTGGGTGAGAATCGTGTGCGAGGCTCGGGGAATGGCGCGTGATATTGGCTGGGCCATCTTACCCTTCCAGCTTTCCTTCCTTCCTTCGCGCCTTACCCGATTCTGCAACTCTCAGAGGCTCTCTCTTACTTTCTTCCTTCTCTCTCTCTCTTTGCACTCTCGCCGCCATTCGTCGCCATTTGCGAGAGCCCGCCGCGAAATTCTCGGCGCACGTAAGCACGCGATCTCTCCTCCAAGTCTGCTCTGCTTCCACCCACTGGCTGGTCCACACGAGCCCAGGGAACGAAAACTCGTGTACACGTACGTCCGAGATCGCCTCGGGAGAGATTTCGGTACGCTTAGCGACTTTTTACCATCACCTTAGCCTCCTTCCTCGTGCGGAGAGGGCAATGGCAGGACGAAGAGGAGAAACGAAGCAGGATCGGAGGATGGCGCGCACGCTTAACGGTTTTCAATTTCGCGGAAGCGGGGAGGAGAGTGACTCTGGGCCGCGCAGCTTGCGAGGACGTGATCTCCCTTCGAGGTTGCCTAGGAGGATTCTCACCTTCGAGATCGGCAGCACCGCCTGTATGTCGTCCTTCTGTATTTCGAGGCGCGCCTGAAGCTTCCTCCTCTCGACGTGGTGGTGGTGGTGGTGCTGCAGCTGACGCTGTTGCAGCCGCTGTTGCAGTTGATTCATGCCGGACAACTGCGCCACTCCGTCCTCCTCGCCCTCCAGGGCGTAACGGACGCTCCACACTATTCGTCCGCCGTCCCAGTTGCCCTCGATGCCCTCCTCGCTCGCCTCCAGCAGCATCGTCAAGATCTCCTCGGCGGATCTGAAAAGGGGCCAGATTTTCTTAGTTGTTTTTTTCTTTTTTTCTAAGCTTCTTTCGAATTCGCCACTGGAAACGTCCAGCGGTCGCTTCGATGGCCCTGCTGCAAGTGAGATTTCTTTAGAAGGGGGGGGGGGGTACGATTTTTCGAGAGAACCTCTTTTGTCCTTTCTGTATTTTGTAAACAAGGGTAATTTAGGCTAGTCGTCGACCAAAATGTATAACGAACAGGTTGCAAAACTCACTCTGGATGGATCTTAGAATTACTAATCGTTAATCACTCTTAGGAAATGTTTGCCTTAAAGGCGGCAGGAACATTTCCACAGTCCGCCCCCCTGCTCGTCCGTCGAACGCGTTTCGCGCGAGCAACCTGTACTTTGGCATGAACGTCCGTCATTAACTAAATCGATCTCTATTAATTCACCGTTCCGCTCGTCACGCGACCGTCCGCTCGGCAAGCTCACGTACGCTCCGGCACGGAATTTATTCCCCGCTTTGTCAAACACACCTGAGCGCATCGCGAGTGCAATTGCGTCCTGGTCCTTTCGTCATTAGCGATGATCCGATGCAATTTCGATTCCGAATCTGCTCGCGAGAAGAGAGCGAAAGAAGGGCTAGAAAAGAAAAACTTCTCAGAAAGCGCGGGTCGCGTGTGTTGCTTGTTATCGCGGTACAAGAGATGTTCAGCGTTATCGGAAGAAATTAGCTCGCAATATACACTATCCGCGTTATGCGGGATGATGCGTCGCGACGCGACCAGAATCACCCGATTTACCAGGTCGTGCGGGAGTTAAACGACTCTCTCGAGTCCTCGTTATCACCTTCGTGCGATCCGTGTTGCGTGTCCAATCTATTTCGCGATTCCGGATCTTGGGTGGAAAAGTTGCACGGGTTAACCGTTCGCATTCTAAGCGGAAGCTCTTCGTTCTAGGCGGCCTCGATCGAGAAAGATCAAATCGGAGCATCGCAGGGTTAGCTGCGATAACGAGGGTGCATCGTTGCCGCCTGCTCCTCCTCCTCCTTCTCCTCAATGCATGGCCCACGCTCTGAATGCGTTCGTCATTGCACTAGCTAATCGCTTCCTTATCAGCCCCGCTCCTCCTTCTCGGTATTTACCCAGGGCCGGTCCTGCCGAAGGCCAAAAGCGTGTCACACATCCAGAGGTCACGAACTTCGTAGGAGTAGTAGTAACGTTTTACCAAGATTCACGAGCGATACCTTACTTCGAAGAACGATAGTGGGGTGCAAAAGTAATTGGGAATCATTGAATTCTGCTGACAAAAATTGGCGGTGCACGCGGGTGGTTCGGTGGTAGCCAAGACCGGCACTGTGTTTATTTCGCTACTAGTTTTCCTCTTCCCATTAATCCGCTTGGAATTTTCTCTCTCTCCTAATCATCAGCTTCCACCTCTCCCCATCCTCCTCTCTCGTGCACGAACGGATCATCAGTCGGGATCGCGTGCCCATATAAAAGCCGCGTGGACGAGGGCAACGAGCAAAACTCGATTCGCTAAGCTCACGCGATAATCTCCGTACCGCGCGACAACAAAAGTAGTCCTCTTGGCGCAGAGATGCTTTGGCACGGTCCACTGGCGACCCTCCTGGTCGCGCTCTGCGTCCTAGTCGCAACCAACCAGCAGACAGCTGCGTACCCTGCCAGCGAGCTGGGCGCACCTGGCAAAGAAGAATTCTCCACGCCCGAACCCGAAGTCCACACCGACAGTCCCAAGAAGCAGGATTCTGCCTCCAGCCAGGATTCGTCCTCGAGCGAGGAGAAGAAAACCGTACACAAACCAGTCAAGAGGGACGTCGAGTCCTTATCGGATGGAGTTTATCAGGAGGAACCTGTAGAGGACGAAGGACACTTGCGTCAAGTGCGAGCTACTAAGAAGAAGGACGACGACGATGACGATGATGATGATGACGATGACGACAACGACGATAGCAGCAGCAGCAGCAGTAGTAGCAGCAGCAGCAGCAGTAGTAGTAGCAGCAGCAGCAGCAGCTCGTCAACCCAGGAGGACGATGACGACGACGATGACGATAATGATAAGAAGGAAAAAAGGTCAAAGCATAAGAAAAAGAAGGCTCATGATGATGACGATGACGATGACGATGACGACGATGATGATGACGACGACGACGACGACGACGACGACGACGATCGTAAGACAAAGAAGAAATCCAAGAAGAGAAATCGTCGCCAAGTTGGCCAAGGTAATGCATCGTTCTTGGAGGAAGCCAATGCCAGTCGCCGGAAGCGTCAGACTGGACCAAATTCCTCTGATCAGTCCAAGTCCTCGGAGGAGAAGGGCAAAGGAACTGCAAGATTGGCACGCTCGTTGAAGAATCCTGAGAGTGCTATGGGTGGCAAAGGAAAAGGTGGAGGTGGTGGTGGCCACAGGAGGTGCATTCACGAACAAGCTCATCTAGCAGAAATCCTGGACAACGCTGAGGTACAATCCTACTGACGAAGGGTGCTCGAGGAGGTGCTCCTGGATCGTGGGAAAATTGCTCGACGATTTGAAAATTAGTTTTGTCGACGAAGATTGGGAGAAAGGTGTTCTAGTGGCATTAGCTGTTTACCTAGAGACGCTCCTCTGTTCAGGAAGGAGGGTTCGAATAAATCTGGTTTGTGAATATATTCTCTAATACCCACGTGTTTGGCATCCTGGACGAGGGATCCTTTCGTCTGGCTGTGAAGGTCGCCGCCGTGTTCTTCGCGTTAATTTCCTTACTGACGATCCAGTCGGGACTGCTCGACGATCCGTCGAGGATTTTCACCCCCGACTTCACCCTGGCCCTGAAAAGGAAATCGTCAAATGTTATTCGAGCTCTAGAAGCGCGGAGGCGAGAATCGCGACGCGATGGAGAAGGTAGGACCACCCGTAGTTCGATTAATTTCTTTATCTCGAAACGGAGATAAAACAAGGGGTGACTGGGTTTTGCAATTTTTTGCACCTCCATTCGTTGCGATACCTTTCTTTTCGCGTTCCATCCTCATCCTATTTCCACGTCGTTTACTACTACATCGATATACTCCCAGCTAACGATTTTCTTAAGAAATCTATTTTGCAGTGGTTTTTCTTCTTTTTCGCGACGTTCCTAATCGCACCGATTCTTCGAGCACTTGCAAACATTTTTTCCAGCCACAATTTTTTTCATCATTTACCTCAGATTTTCCGTGGCTACCGCGGACGATCGATGAATGCGCGTGGCCGAACGCACACATAACCCCTCGGAATAATGCGATGCGATTCTCATCAGGCGGGGGCGCTCGTTTTGGAGTACCCCCTTCAATTATCCCGTCTCGCTTCTCGACCGAGCCATTCGGTAGCGGCGTGGTGTCGAATTTTAGCCCCGTTCGCAGTGGAAACGCGAGAACGGGGGCTGGCCGATACGGCGCGGAGCCTGAACAGTTGGAAAACGATAATCTTGATTTTATCACGAAGGCCAGCCGAGTCGTGTCGTCTCTCATCTCACGTTACAAAAGGATCTCCTGTCGATAGGAAAAATTCAGGAAATGGAAACTCACGGCATTGCAGAGAAATTGAAATCAAGCGGATGGAAAATTTCCGCTTCGCGAATGCTTGTGTCGCGCGCACGTACGACGTCCGCTGCGAAAACTCAACGGAGCGTTGCAGTTTCTCGGTAAACAAAGTGTGTAATGTCCGGTAGACTATCTCTGTGAATCGTGTCACGATCCTCCCCACAGATCGCTAATTTCCTCGAAAACTTCCTGGCTAGGCGCGAAGGGGAGTCCCACGTTTGGATGCCCGTCTACCCGAGTGACGACGCCTGGCGTACCGACGCCGTAAAAATTCTACCTCGACGCTTCCACGTTTCACGCTACCTCTCCCCTTCTCTCGCGCGTCCAGCAGGTCCTTTTGTTCCGCTCGTCGCGGGACACCTCTCGTGATTATCCCACGGAAATTCGGAACGAGTATTTTCCGCGCGACGAGCCACGAAAGATTCGTACGGGCTGCCGTTCGGTTTTCCATCCCTACTCCGGATTTCTCTTTTACTCGGCTTCCTTTTGCTCCCTTTATCATTCGGTAGACGACCACGATGCCCAGTTGGATCGCTCGGAATTTCATTCTATTCCGTATCCTGGCTCGTTCTCGTTTTTTCACTTCCTATTCTTCGCACTTTTTTCCACCATTTCTCCTCCATTTCTCTTACTGTCTCCCTCTCTCTGCTTTAACGACAGGCCGAACGGTCGCACCAGGCCACCGGAAATACGCGTCCCGCGTGGCGACGTTGAAAATCCCGCATTATACGTCACTGTGGAAAAGATCGTAGAAAAAAAAGGATTTCTCACCAGCCAGAAAATTCCGAAGAATCGATGGAGAGCGAGACAGAGAGAAAGAGAGGGGGAGAAGAGCTGACAAATTTTTCGAATAGCTGGGCGGACGTTCGCGGAGATAAAAATAAAATTGCCTGTCCGAGAGGGGAGAAGGGTGCGCGTCGATTGGAACGGTACCTAGCAGGGTCGTGGCGCCCGGCGTCTCGACGTCGCGTCGCGCGAAAGGGGAATTAAATTCCAGGAAATCGACGCGTTCGAGAGGACCGATAAGAGCTAGTGGAATGCGAGAGAAAAGAAATTCGAGGTGAGTTCCTGAGCGCACGAGTTTTCCATGTCAGTCGTGTCGACGAGGAAAAATCGAAGGACGGCGGGAAAAAACTTTCTTTCGCTTCCGCCGGCATCCGCAAGGTAAAAAGTAAGTGAGAGAAGAAGAGGAGGAGGAGGAAGAGGCTTCTGGCGGACTCGCTCGCGATCGGCCGTGGGCGAGTGCCCGAGCGAATCGGCGCGAGCGTTCACGCTCCAGTTGCGTGACCGGGTCACGGGGTCGCGACGGCTTAGAAGGCGCCTCCGCGACGCCAACGCGACGCCAGTGTCTTCCAGTTGAAGATACGCCGTGGCCAGAGGGTCTGTACCCACGAGAGAGAAGCGGCCCAGTAGCAGCGAATTCTTTCCCACTCCACCCCGTCTCTTCTAATTACTTTTCCATTTTCACCATTTTAGAATGGAGAAGCGATCGAGGAGCCACCGTGAGACTTCTCGAACGAAGCCGAACGATCGAAAGGAAATCATTGGTATCCGGGACGCGCGACAAGTCGGAAGTAGGCGTCGCGACGCCGGTAATGGAGTAAATAACTTAGGAAATAACGAAGCGAGTAAGATAACAGCCACTCTTCTCGGCCTCGTGTCTTGGCGAACTACGTGCGACTCGGTATCCGGGACAAATCGTACGTCGGCGTCGCGACGTCGGCTCGATGCATCACGATCGACTCGAGCGAGGAGGTGCGCGATTCTCGCGCGTCAGGAAATCGATTTCTCGATGTAGTCGGCTCTCCTCCGCGAGGAGGTTACCGGATGAATCGTCGAAGGGAAGCTGGGCGACGGTAGGTCATTTCCGGGATATTAGCCGGGGCATGAGAGATGGCTGGTTATCGCGAGAGATGAAGGATAAATGGGCCGCGTACGTGTGCGACTCGTGCGCGTGAAGCATTCACTTCGAGAACCTAATGAAACGAGAGATTGGAAATTATTCTGAGAAGCGCGTGAGTTTCGATGTTAACTGGTTCGAAGAAAAATCCTACCTTCTAGAAAATAATACAAACGTTTTCTTCGCGTCTCTGTTTCGAGTGGAATATTCGAAAAATATACCGAATACCCCGGAGCGACTTACGAAAACTGGCGTCCCGGCAAAAAATGCCGAACCCGTCGAAAACGCCGAATACGAAGTAGCTGCCGCCTTGTTCTGTCCGCTATGCAAATCTATATTTAAATAGACAAGCTGCACCGGACTTTAACTCGCGCGAGCGACTCCTCGGCATTTTACATCCCGCTCACCCGATATTGCCTCTCGCGATATACGTGACAAACGGAATATTGTTCTCAGTGACGCGTTCTCACCTCCCCCTTTCTCTCAGTCCACCGTGTGACCCACCCTCTCCACCCGTGGACGAATATAGAGGAGTATCGGCGTCGATCTCTCGACTAGCTACCCGTGTGCCACGAGGAATCGATATCTCGAAATGCCGTCTTGGAACGAGAAGCCGCACAGGACTGCTGGCATCGAGAAGGTGGACCCGCTCGTTTCCGCTTGCTTCACGAGGACACGTCAGACGGGCTCGATTGTTCCTCGACTCTTCAGGAGGAAACGACAAATTGATAAGTCGAAGACACGCTCGTCAGATCGGACTCGATGACGTGGAGAAATTGCGATTTTCTCCCTGCTGACACGAAGATTCTGTGCCGAATGTTCGCCCTCTTGAGGTATCTATTTTGAAATCCCCTGCTGGATTTCGGCGATCCCCTTGCAAGGTATTTTTAAGCCGTCTTAACGCGATTCGTCGAATGAAGTTCAAATAAGAGAAACGGGGGAGCGAAGAAAGGAGAGAAATCTTTTTGCCATCGGCAAGAACCGAAATTAATCGATCGTCTCTTGAACAGTGCAAATGCCAATTTCCTCTTCCCACCTCTCTTCTTATCCCAATTATCGCGTGAGAGCTTCGGGCGCTCTTTGCGCGCCACTAATGGATCGGAAAAAGAATTTATCCGCGGGGAGAGGATTAAACGACAGGTGAGTAGGCGATTCTGACGTCGTCATTTGTCGCAGACAGAAGCGGCGCGACGATAGTCGCACGAGAACTAAATGCTCCACTTGTCCCCGATGATCGTTCATTGAAGCGAATAATTGCGAGAGCGTCGACGTGAAGAAGAATTAAGATTTCAAGCACGCGAGCTCCACTCTTCGTTTCGAATGAAGCGGTTGAAACTCGCGGCAATTAACGTGGAAAATTGTCAAGTGGGCATCGTTGACGTGTAAAAATTACGAGTGAGGCGCATATTCGACGAGGCGGGTATTAAAACTGCATAAAAATGTGCGGAGAACGATCGCGCGTATGAATTGCGAAATAATCGTTCTTATTTGCAAAAATAACAGCGCGCACCGTCGCGTTTACGATGGCCCATAATTCAGGAGCTATTACGCGGGCGACAAATCGGCCGTCGTCGTTGGCGTCGCGACGCTCGCGGAGCGCTCGTCGATGGACGTATCGGCGCTGTCGATCGTCGTAGTCGGCGCATCTCGACGACTTCGATAAGCACCGCGCGTCCTTAAATATTCTCGTTTCACCGCTCGAGCCACTGCAGGGGACTGAAAAGAAAAAGGAGAAGGAAAGGAACGGTCGATGAATTATTAGAATGCTTATTGTGGAATTATTTGTGGATGATCCCGTTCTCTCTCTTTTCGGAAATCACTTCAGCTTTCGAGGATAAGACGAGCGTCTAAATTAACGACGTTTCAATCTTTCACTCGATCGAGTGACCCAACAAGACGGACCAGTGCTTCCTGCGAATTGGAAACGGTCACCATTACGTTAAGGTGGAGTAAGTCGATCTTCCATATTCTGGATTCGCTCGAACGAGGCGCGACGACGTCACGAGCTGCTTAAATAATTAATCGCAGAGAATTAATAATTCGCGTACTTTAACCACATTCGTCGCGCGTTTGCAGTTTTATAGATACTTTGTCTTTTCGTCGATTCGAGCGTTATTACTATCGCGTCTAATAATTTCAATTTATCCCCCTCGGATGTAGCTATGAGAATTATAAAATAAATGTATGTAAAATAAAAAAGAAACCTAAAAAAAATCCCACGTAGGACTCTCCTCCCGCGGATTTTCCGCAAAGCACGACACTTTTCGATTTTACTCAAAGCCTCGAAATCGCTCGCACGAGGATGCGCCGACGTATCGAGGTCGGCGTCATTCGAAGATTGATTTTAAAAAAAGTCTGCCCAGGATGCCTCTTTGAAAAAAGGAGACAAAAACGTTGAACCTCCTGCAAAACGGGACAACCGCTCGAACATCTGGGTTGCTCTCGATCGCGCGATATGGAGATTGACGAGTAACGAAAAATCGGGAGGGTGAGTGGGTGGAAGAGAAGCGGATTTTATCCTTTTCTCCATTTTTTTTCGCGGCAGGCTGGGCGAAAAAAAATCGGATATCAGGGGTGCATGGCGAGCGACGAATCCAGGTGGGACTCTTACTTGCTCGTCAACCGTTGTTGGTTGCGGGCCGAACAAACGAGCGAGCGAGCGATTCTCCGATTCCCTTTTCCATTTTTTCCCCACGATTTTTATTTCTCTGTCCCCGTCTCGCTTGGCCCTTCCGCATCGCGCAGCGGGTTGGAAGCGGGTGGAACAAAAAAAAAAAGAGAGAAAACAGAAGGAAGAGAAAGTGCGAGGCAAATTGACGAATAACGAAAAATGAATGATGCGCGCGCTCTCTCTCTCTCTCTCTCTCTTCTTTCTCCATCCATCCGTCTGTCCTTCTGTCCGACGCTCGCAAAGGGCACGGGGAATTTAACGAGTATCGAAAAATGGCCACCCTGAATTCGAGGGGCTTGTCCGCTCTGCGGCCCCTCGACGGAAATTCAAAATGGCAACGCGCCCCGCGTCCAAATTTTGCCAAAACGTCGAGACGTCCTCGAGAGCACTCTCCCCGAAGAAGGGCTTTCAAAACCACCGCGCTTTTTCATTTCAATCTCGCGGATGGATATTCGTTTGTGAGTTGGAAGCAACAGCACCGACGCGTTAATACGTTCCCTAAAGAGACGGAGAAAAGGGAAGAGTGTACAAAGTATGAAGGGGGGGGACGGATGACCTGAAAGGGCCGGCGCGAGGACCACGACAAAGATGAAACCGGGGCCTGGCACGAAATTCGCCAGGAGAATGTCCCTAAGAGAGTAAGATGAAAGGAGGAAGGAGAACGAAGCGCAAAGAGCGAGAGGGTGGGAGAGAGCGCACGAGCGCATTTGGCGAGGCAATTACAACTTCGGATCAAGTTATTTCCTGGGGAGCCTATTGCCGGCCCATTTACATACAAATCGGCGATGCGCGAAGGGACGCCTGGCGTCGGCGCCTCTGCTCGACTATCGGCTCGCGCGATCTACGCGCGTGGACGCTTCAACGTTGACGAACGACCGTACGCTTCGTGGACCGCTGCCGGCTGCTCCCCGTTTCTCTCCCTCTCCTCTTCTATTTTCTCTCACTCGCCATTCGACGGCCACCGCGCGTTTCGCCTCCAGAATCGATTGATCTCTCTCCCTCACGTCTGTCCGTTGGCCAGAGGAATCTGCGAGCTTGGATTTCTATCCTCTCTCTCCATCTTTCCTCGTTCTTCTCGTTCTCCGACGGAGAAGCTTAGTTTTTCATCGATCAATTTTCCATTTACAATTTAACAACTAGAAAGCAATTTTTCAAATCTTTCGACGAAGTTTCTCCATTCGTATGTCCATGCTCCGTTCCATCTCTCTCGCGCGAACGGTGGCGGTGACGGGCAAATCGAAACGATTATCGCCCGAGTGCCTGGAACGTCCAAAGTTGACGCGAACCATCTCCCATGACGTTATCCGTTTGTTCATTCGGGGTCCACTCGCGCATTCGGTGATCCCCGTGCTCATGCTCTTTCCCATTCTCTCTCTATCGCGCGACATCCAACGAGCCGTACCTCTCGATCGACCGTATTTGTCCACCGTAATACAAATTAATGCGACTATTCCAGTCGGTGATGCGGCGCGTCGCGTCCGATTCCGTGCTACGTCCAGGGAACTATCATCCCCGATGATCGATTCATCGAGCCCTCCCCACCTCCCACGGGACGCGTTCCACGATGTAAACCGCGAACACGAACTCCAGCAGAGCTCGATACGATTTACACGTCGAGGGCAGAGAACGTGGCGAGTTCTCTCGTTGTTTCGCTCTCTATAAGCCGATATCGCGAGGACGCTCTCGCAGGAAATGGTAGCAAAACAGAAAATGCGCGCGCTGAAGGTTGACAAACGATCCTTTTTCAAAGCCTCGTTTCTCTCGCGCGAGAGAATCACCGCTGGATGGGCGGAGAAATCGAGCGTTTTGTCGGCACATGCCTCAGAGGTTGGAATATGCAAACTAAATTTTTCCTTCGCCTTTTCTCCTCTCTTCTATCCCGTCTTCGAATTCGTCTCGCATAACGATACACGAGATCCCAGCTCCGTATCATCGTTCACGGTGGACGCGTTCTTTCACCCACCTGTCACACTTACAACAGCTTCGAATCAATTTGGTCCTACGAATTTGTCCGCGCGAATTCAATAATCGCGGAGGAAAACTGCACGATCCCCGGAAGGTTTCTGACAAGCGTCCGGACTACGTCAAACGCGTCAAATGTTCTAGTAATAACGTCGCGCGCAGTTCATGGTAGCTCGTCGTGACGCAAAGCTCTTTCTACAACGTACCTATGCCTCGTTGGTACGTCAATCTCGTTGGCCATAGTTTCGGTGAAACAAACGCGAGCCGGAGGGCGTGATCGACGTTGGTGCGACACGTGCTTGACGAGCGCCCCATTCGAAATTCGCCACCTCGCCTCGGGCGAGCCCAACGCGAATCGGCTCACGACGAGCGCGTGAATCCTGCGAATCCTGCGAATCCTGCGAATCCTGCGAATCGCACGAATTCAGGCCGCGATTTGCTCGGCACGCCAGCCAAGTTGACGGACGCTCTCGTTGTTGTGACGGTAGCAGTTTGTTTGACGAGCCACCGCAGGAGCCTGGAGGATCGATCGCGTCGACGAGTTTCGCGTTCGATGGACGATCGTTTGGCACTTCGTGGGCAAATGCTAGGGCAGCTGATAATGACCGAGTTGGAAAGATTGAAAGCGAAGGAAGATGCTGTTGGTACTTATTCGACAGAGGTGTGATTCCTTTTTTTAATCTCGCGCATCGGAGATGTTCAACTTTTTCGATAAATTAAAATCGCCCCTTCGCACTCTTTGCGAATATAAAAAAACTGTTGTGCGAGGACAGGAGGAATATTTAACCTTTTCACTCCGGTGCATTTTCGGAGCAAATCATCAATACAGAAGACGTGATATTCACATGTCAGTCACTGTGACTGATTTTCCACTGACTACTGACCAAAATAATACACGAAGAATCGATACACTATTCTTAAGGTTTAAAAAAAGAATAATTGCAAAGAAATTTAATCAATTGGTAAAACAGGAATGGTTATAGTAAACAACTGCAGAGGGCGTATATTTACGCCTTTCGTATGTATCGATGAATTTGTGAAGGTGTATACATATATGTATACGCCTTCAGTAGTGAAAGGATTAAATGGTTCCTTCACACCCGAGCCGGCAGCGTGAAGAAAATTTACAAATATCTTTACGCTCGCATAACCCGTCACAATAGACGACAAAATCCTGCGAATCGCACGAATTCGGACCGCGATTCACTCGGCACGCCATCCCACTTGACGGACGCTCTCGTTGTTGTGACGGTAGCCGTTTGTTTGACGAGCCACCGTAGGAACCTGCAGGATCGATCGCGTCGACGAGTTTCGCGTTCAATGGACGATCGTCTGGCACTTCGTGGGCAAATGCTAGGGCTGCTGATGATGGCAGAGGTGGAAAGATTGAGAGCGAAGGAGGATGTTGCTGGTAAGGTCCCTATTTCTACTCATTTAAAACTACAACGACTGCTCGCATTATGAAATTTATTTTTAACAAGGTGCTGTTACCTAGCGAGCGGCGAACCTATGCAACTCATGCTGAAGTATCTAAATAATTAATAATTAATCTTCCTGTAACTTTTTTTATCAACCGAATATTAATGTTAAGAAGTTAATGTTAATGTTCATAGTGAGCAGAAATCAGGACTTGAGTAGAAACTGGGACATTGATCTTATTTGGCAGAGGTGCGATTCATTTTTTTGAACCTCGCAGCACATCGGAGACATTCAACTTCTCCGATAAATTAAAATCCTCCCTTCGCACGCTGTGCGAATATAAAAAAACTGTTGTGCGAGGGCAGGAGGAATATTTAAATTGTTCGTTCGCACCCGGGCCGGCAGGGTGAAGAAAATCTACAAATATTTTTACGCTCGCGTCGCCCGTCACAATGGACGACAAGAGGTAGGTGGGATGCTTTTTGGGTCGCTTTTACGTCCCGGCTTGGCCATAAATATATTTGAGAGTAAACGCGTCGCTCGTCCGTAGATAAAGTGCGTTATGCGAGTGCGATGCACGAATGCATTGGACCGAGGGCGGATGCATTTTTGAAAGAAATGCAGTGGCGCGTTAGAGGTGTGAAACGAATGACACGAAAATGCGGGACGACGTAACGAAGCATTTATGGCTCGCTAGTTCGGCGCGGTACATTACGTTCGCGTAAGAAAAATTTTCGGTCGGTGCTGCAGCCCTCCAAAACAATTTTTTTCCTTCGATTAATTCAATTATGCCGGTCTACCTGCACGGAACGTTCCCCAGATTTTTCATCGAGTTCGACGAGCGCCATTCAGGACACGATATAGGACACTTTCGTCCCATTGACCCTTCTTCGTGTTCTCATTGTGCCTTTTTCGGTCACTCTTCCACTTGCGTCAGAATTTTCTTAGTAACTCCCGCATCAACGACGAGGATCGGCTTCGGCAAAGAAATTCGCGCGGTCGATCGTTCGATACTATCCCGGGCAACGAGTTCTAAAATTGACGAGCCAATGAAGATCGACGGGCCAGGCGCCGGGCTCGGACCTTTGCTACGGTGACGGATGGTTCGACGATGACAGGCGTTGCCGTTTCAGGGGCCAGGAAATTGTCGCGATCGACAGGGATAAGTGGCAGAGAGGGTGGATTGGCGAGAGAATTACGAGGGTGGAATGACCAACGCTCGTCGATCGTAATGGCCAACTGCCCTTTGATAAAATCCCGAATCTTAAGAAAAATGGAGATAAAAAGTGTCAACCTTTTTTTTTTTCATTTCCCCTCGTCAAGAGGAAGCGGCACGTTCGTTCGTCGAGTTGAGAGGCTCCTCCGTGCCGAAACTTTTCTCCCTATATCTCTGTCCATTATGCGAATAATGTGGAAGTGGCGGTGCCTCGTTCCCCTTTTTTCTCACTTTTAAACTCACTCACTCCCCGAGCCCAAGAATAATACTCGAAGTAAAGAGCTTCTTAGCCTCTTCAGCTCCTGCTGAAGGCTACCCCTCGGCGAAGTCCCCAAAATCAATATTATCTCGATCCCCAAAAATCCCCGAAGGACCTCCATCGACCCCGAGAACCCAGTGTCGTCCGAAAGCCTGCGGCCCAGCGTGGAAATTGTCCGTTTTCCAAAGCCGAGCTCGTAAGCGAGGATCACGATCGAAATTACGATTGGAAATAGTTCGGACCCCGGACGAACGACCCCTTGCTATTCGATCGCGTAGGAATGTCCTCGTAACCGAAACCATCTCCCTCCCCCTCTTCCTTTCATTTTACTCTGTCGATCTTCCTCTCCCGAGAGAAACCACGAGGATGCGACGCAATGACCGCACGCGTCCCTCGGTGTCTTCGGATCGCGGCCGATATCGATACCTCGCCGCGATAACAGAATTGGCATGCTACCGCAAAGCGGATCGTCTCGATGGCGGGATCCCCTGTTTCCTGCGAGCCATCGATTATATTATCGATACCGCCGACGCGAACGTGCGTTTCGCGCTTGAATACGCGGCGAAACTGGTCAGATTGGAAACTGTGACATCGAGAGTAGAGAAAATATTTTTTTTGGGATCAGAGTCAACGAGTTAATTAGAGTCGAATTCAAAAAATTCCCTCGGAAAAAATTCGTGCCTTATATTTGGGATTCCACTCGAGAGTTCCTAATTGGGAGGGAAATTAAACAAAAAGAAAAAGAAATGTTTTTTTCGTGGCTCTCCTTCACTCGCGCAACGAATGTCCACCCATTCGTATAATTCGTCGTACACGTGGCGTGGGTTTGAGGGGGAGGAAACTGGAGGAATGGGAAATAAAACGGGATACGAGGAAGGCCCCAATTTGATTCTCGTAATTTGCATTCGGATGTCTTATGCGGAGTACTCCGCGAGGGAGAAGAAAAGCGGAGACATCCTCCTGAACAGGAGGGAACGAAAGAAGGGGAGGGAGTAGCAGGAGCGGAAAGATAAGCCGCGAAGCGGGGCGAGAGTGGAAGAGGAGGAAGCAAAGACGTCGGGAAGTTACGAGAGCTTATTAACTACGAAGGGGGATATAACTTTGGCCGCTCGTTCGACAATTTTTCCAATTAGGAAATTTCTACCCCCTTTACTCAAAAGGGACGTTGCCGTCTCCGGATGCCGTTACCGGCGGCTCCCGCGCTAAGTATAATAATCCCTCGACTGGAAGCCGGGAAGAAGGGACACGAGGTTTCGCGAAATTTCACCACGAATTTGTTAACGCGGGTACTCAGTGCGCTGTCGTCGGACCGGAACCAAGCGTCCAAGTACTCCTGCGAACGATAGCCTAGTAGACGCTTAAATTTTCCGAATCCCGTCTTTCTCCGGGTGTAAAATAAAATTCAATCCTCGAGACCGCGCGAAAGGAAAGGGTAAAAAGACATCTCAAAAATGCGCGCTGTCGCCCGCCCGTGAATAAAAGTCACTCCCTCTTTCGATTTGAATATTATCTCCGTGATATTCTCCGGAGGCGGTGCACACGGCTTTGAAAAGACGATCTTCCCCGTGGTGCTCTCGCCATTCTACGTGTAATCTCGACGAACCAACGAACGAACGAACGAACCTCTCATTCCGCGGCGCTGCCTGGAACGATTTGCATACTGCGCGAGGGGTCACGTACCGTCCGGTACTGCGGCGGCAGTTTCATTTGATCTCGTTTTATGCCGTCCCGCCCTCCGCCGCCCCCGGGGGCCGGAAGGCAGCCCGCGAAAGCAAAACCCGTTTCTCAGACTCTCCCCGGTAAGTAGAGAGGAGGCTCCTTCTTCTCCGCGTCGCTTTTCCATTTCTTGGGGGGTGGGAGTGAACCGCCCCCGGTCGAGCACTGCCGGCTCCGACCTCAAAGTATCCGAAGTGTGCGCTTCGATAAGGAAGACGCGCGATTTTCGTTCGACGCGGTGAGAAAAGGTGCCGAGGGGCGTGGGTAATTAGGGAAGAGGCCGTGGGGCGCCGTGAGAGAAAATAATAAAAATCGACCTTATCAGGCAAATTCTCTCGTTTGATTTCGCTCTTCCGTAAGATCCTCGGTGAAGGCCCCTCGATAAACGCATTGGCTCGACGGCGCGAAGGGGTTTCCTCCGTTCTTTAATCTCTCTTTTCTCTCTCTCTCTCTCTCTCTCTCTCTCTCTCTCTCCCTCTCTAGTGGCAATTGATTCGGATCCCTTTTTCCAAGAAGGTAGAGTCGAAAGTGTCGGCGGAGATCAAAGGAAGAATACTAGAAGCCTGCCAAGTAGGGGATGATGAAATACGACGAGTGATGAATAGAAAGACGGAAAGAGAGAAGTCACGCTTGATAACTCGTATTTATTAATTCTACCTGTGCTCGGTCGCGATTGCTAAGCTTCATCTGGTCGACGGCGATCGAGAAGAGGAACAAAAAAATTCGTGGGCGACGCGTGTTCTATGATCGACGGCGCGCGTGTCCCTCGATTCTCCTCCGTTGTATAAAAGTTGCAATTGTAGAAAACAAGTCGCGATATCGCGTCGATCCGGAAACAGAAATTTTACGGGAGGGGCCGAAAGATCGTCTGAAAATTTCAATTCGAGCGAATACCATGCAAATTGCATTACAGTATCTTTATGCGCCGATGCACTTTCCTCCCCCACCTTTCCCAGACCGAATCGAAGATATATTTTAACCCGTCTCTGTTTCTCATTCCAATAGAACGTCACTCGATATTCCTCCTCCTCCTCCTGGGGCCGATTTATCACCCGTCAGCTTTACATCACGTTCTGAACTGAATTCGCGAAACATCTCCCTTTAAATAACGTTTGACTTTTAATTCAATAAAGTGCATCAGAGCTCCGGACCCAACCTATTCTCGCTTGAAGTTTATATTTCATTTTTTCAACACCTAGAATTACCTGCTGCTCAGGTGTCCTCGCGGTCACGTACGACCTGACTCGACCAATTACCATAGCGCGGAAATAATTCCGTATCGCGGGTCGTAAAGATTGCAAGTGGCATCGAATATCTGAAACATTTCTATTCTCGCGCGACTTCGGGTCACGTACGCGCGCTAGCGGCGAATAAATAAAAATCAGGACACGCTCAGCGTGCGCGCGCGCGCGCACGAGCAAGTACCAACTTCCGCGCGCGAGCCAACTTTTCCAGGAACGCGCGGTGGGTGCGCGCGAGTGGGCGCGTTACCGAATCTGCGTATCTTTAACCGTCTCCCCGGCATAACAATTTACCTTCCACCATCTCCTCCTCTTCTACCCCTCTCATCCACCCTATCTCTCCTCTTTATCTATTGCACTCGCGAGTCACGTACGGCCCCGCGAATAAACAGAAGCGCGCGGAACACTCTAAATCAACCTTCCTGGACAAGCCAACCGAGTGCGCTGCTACGTCCCACCGTGCGCCCCCTCCTGGGCAGGAGAGAGAGAATTTTGCATATCTTTGAAGGGAGCCCGGTCATCGCGAGATGATAAATAAACAGCAGTAGTCCCCGGGCGATGCGGCACCTGGGTCCAATCAACATTCCGAATTTCCACCTCCCCCGCTGGGACCCTACGTGGAATTCTCAAGAGTATCGAACTTTATCCCGCGCAATTTTCAACCGTACACATCCTTCGGACTTATCGAACGAACTCGATTCTTTATTACCTTAGATAAACCACGACGACGTACGGCGCCCTCTCCTGATGCGGATCCGCAGGCTTCAAAGGATGAAGGAAGGCTGGCACGTGAAGCCTGGAGCGCGGATAGAGGGGTCCGTGTGGGACCAGTAGCGTGAGCGAGCCGTCCGCTCTCAGCTCCTTGTATGCGGCCCGGTTCGGTGCGAGGGGCACCTGTCCTAGGGGCGTGACCGGTTGTATCTGAACGCGGGGCCTGCAGTAGCCGGCGCCACCGCCACCGCCACCACCCGAAGCGCCACCGGATCCGCCGGCGGGCTCCGCGCCGCTGGAGTCTTCGGTGCGCGGCTCAAGGACGGAGTAGGCGACTTGCACGAGCCTCGGCAGAGTCTTGGCGACCTTGACGCGCCCGGAGGCGTCGGGTGGCGGGAGAGGAGCCCACCAATCGGCCGGAATGGTGATCTGGGCTAGACAAACCCCGTTCTCGCCGTCCGGGCTGCAAGCTGCGGTGAGAGCACCGGACGACGAGGAGGAAGACGAAGAACCGGAGGAATGTCCCCGACTGTTTCCTCTTCCGCTCGAGGAGCTTCTCAAAGGTGTGGAGAGGGTCGCGTGGAGGACCACGCAGACTCTTTGATGTCTCGCCATCAACGATTGTCTCCTACCCCCGGCTTCGCTGCCCGCGTGGAAGAGGACTCGGAGAACTGGCGAGTCCCTGGGCACGCTGGTGCCCACCAGGTGGGCCGACATGTCCAGGTGACGAGCACCTAATTCCTGCGCGTCCAGGATCGTAGCCGCGGTTATGTTTCGCCGCGTTTCCGGACCCGGAAGAGTGTCCAGGGGATCCGGCACGATGTAGCGCGCCGGGACAGTTTGCTTGGTGCTGAAGGGCCCGTAGGTCGCTCTCACGGACACTGGCTCGCTCGTTTGGAATACCGTGAATTTGTCGAGGGAGAGGACCGAGCCTGGTGGCGGAGACGGAACCACCCCCGCACTGGCGGCCGCAGCCGCGGCCGCCGCGGCGTTTGACGTCGTGGCCGTCGAGGCTGATGATATCGAGGGCACGGTGTCCGAGCGCGCCGGATAATACTGCCGAGGAGTATGTTTCAGAAAGAAACCGCCGTCCTTGTTCTCGAAGTGAACCTCCACCGAGGCCGCCACATCTGGAACAGAATTTCAGACTTGGTTAGAACGTTGCTCCGAGTAGAGGAGAGGGCTCGTGAAATATCACTCGGTGGCACATTGATTACACAAGTATACACGGTTTTGGACCTGAGCAACCAAAAGCTGTTTATAAGGTAAATTTGGGGGCTGAATCCAAATCAGCAGCCCGTTTTTTTAAAATTGGTTCTAGTTTTCGAAATATTCAATAAATTCTACTATTTCATTATTTTACTATTTTTGACCATTAACGGCCATTTATTGAATTAAAAAGTATAAATCAGAAATGAACAGAGGTTGACTGACAATGAGTCTTTTATACTGCTTGGGATCTGTTTCACGCATTAGGGTAGGCCGAATACCGAATAGAAACCGAATATTCGTGGCATCTCTAGCTGATAGCCGTTATAAGAGCGCAGTACTGCCACCATGCGCGAACTCGAAAACTAGAACCAATCTTGACACACGGGTTGAAGATCTGAGTTCAGGGCATCAAATAACGTTAAGAATCGCTCTCATCTGCTCGGGTCCAAAAGTTGACCCGAATTTGTAAACTTGTGTCATTATTAGTGCGCGTTAATAAACGTAAACGCGACCGCTAATCTCGTTGATCTTCGTTGCGGATTTCAAGCGTACAGCGTGTTGGAACAACAATAATTTCGCGGTATTTAATTTTGCCCCGCGCCGTCGTCCATTGGTCCACATTTACGTGGCAGGCGATATCGATAAGTTATAATTAATTATACAGTCGAGAGTGCCCAGGATGACAACCCGCGGCGAGTCTTCTGGGCGACCATTAACGAGAAATAAATTCCCCGTTGATTAAGGCTAATTAAATGAGTGGGGGAAGAAGCGGGTCGGACGGTCCGCTTGAGATAGAATTATATGATCAAACGAACTCCAGAGTGAAGTTCGATCATAATTATGCGATGTTATCGTCCGAGTAGATATGTAGTCATGCTGCATGACATTCCCTTACAACAAGCTAATTTAAAGCTTCCCTTGAAAGAAAAAAGGTGGCGCTCGTGGCGAGTCTCCACCGTCGCGCGCTCGTGGCGACCCAACCTCATAGTTTAAAGATGGGACCCAAATCTGTAGTAAAAGAGGGTAAGAAGGAAGAAATCCTTTGGGAATTGGGAGGGTCGCCTACTCGGACGATAACATCGCATAATTATGATCGAACTTCACTCTGGAGTTCGTTTGATCATATAATTATGCTCAGTTTATCGTCCGAGTAGATATGTAGTTATTTAAAGCTAATGATTTGGGGCTGAAGTGTATTTCGTGTTATTTCGTGCATAGAAACAAAAAGAGTAGTAAGATACATATGTTTCAACGATTTAAAATAATGGCTTTGGCCACATTCGCCGATGGTATCAACGGTCTGTTATAAAAATTCGCGAAAGTTTCCGAATTTCGTGACCAACCCGCTGAGTTTCGAATCTCGTCGATACTGACACCTCCGCGGGCTGCTGCTGAAGAGCTGGCGTGACGAGTTGAATGGGTGGTAAAAATTGATGTATCAATTCCCCCTTCGGATAGTGTTAGCTTAATCCATCGACTAATTGACTGAGTCGAAGCTGTATGTATCGGCTTCTTGAATGTCAGAAACAGATTCGCTGGCGGCTCCGGCAAAGAAGTTTGAGTTATATTTATATAAAATTCTAACAGTGAAACTATACATAAGGCGGGTTGGTCCTCGAAGCGCTGGAACGTCATAACAGGCTGATTCCGATTTACACTTGAAGTTTTTATACGATCTGGAATCTTAATAATTACTGTATTTCCAAAAAAACTTATATTTACTCGCTTTATTAAAGATAGCGATTGCACGCGTTGCATCGACGCTAATATCAAAAGAGTGGCTACCTTACGCGTAAGCAACTCTAAACTGAGGCTTTCGTGGGGCCATAAGGAAGCCAAATATGAGATAAGTGGAGCTGGGTCCCAAGTTAGCGCATATTTCGGTCTCGAAGGTTTTAGGACTGCCACTCCCTTGAAAAAACGTTTTATCCTTTCATCCGATCCGAGGTTTACATTCGTTATTAAGGATAACGCCGAGCGGTAGGCATTAAGAGTTCCGTAAGTCGCAATATTCTGAAACTGCGTTGTTAAAAAAAGGAGTACCGAAGATATAGTAGGTTGAAACCAGTGTACTGCGTGTTCGTTGCAGAAGAACCACCATAATCTAATGGGCTTTGAATACTGCCTCAGAGTTGATTCCGCGAGAGATGCTAATGCTATCTCTATGGAATTTTCTGGGAATCCTTTACGCCGAAATGCTTGGCCGACAATCTCCCTGCAACCAGGGAAATGCTGCTCCACGACGGGTGCTGTTTTCTAAAGGGAGAAGTTAAGAGATTAACGTCTGGCTCAAAATATAGTAAATCCGAAAGACATAATTTGTTAAATAGTGGGAACCACGGTTGAGCAGGCCATCGAGGGACTATTAAAATCCCTTCTGCCTTATCGTTAATTATCTTCCTTAACACTCTACTGATTAGTACAAAAGGAGGAAACGCATAAAAATAAAAACTCCCCCAGTCTAAAGTAAAGGCATCAATAGCTGTTGCGAATGGATCCGGAAACCATGAAACATAAGTTCTGCATTTAGCGTTAGTGTACGTTGCAAATAGATCGATATCAAAAGGCCCAAATTTGTCTGCGATTTTTGCAAAAAAGGGGGGTGTGATTTCCCATTCGGTTTCGGCTGAGATAGTCCTGGACTCTGCGTCCGCTACAGTATTGTCTGTGGACTTAATATATGAAGCGAACAGATGTAGATCGCGGCGTTCGCACCATTGCCAAATAGATTTAGTGAGAGCCGATAGTTTCGGAAAACGTGAGGAACCTTTTTTGTTAATATATGAGATGGCTGTTGTATTGTCTATTCGCAGTAATATATCCTGAGAATGGAAATTATCTGCGAAACATCTAAGTGCATAGTCCACTGCTTTTAACTCCAAGAAGTTAATATGCTCACAGCTAAGTGAATGCGACCACCAACCGTGTGTCCTCTTATTTTCCATATATGCACCCCAACCAGTGAGTGAAGCGTCGGAGAAAATTTCGTGAGAAAATTTCCGTGCTCGTAAGGATCTCGACACTGGTGGCGAACGTAGCCTCTGTAACCACCAGGTAAAGTCTGGTTGAAGTGAGGAATGAAGTTCCATATGTGCATCATAGTCATCGTTAGAACGCATGCAAGCTAGAAATTTTTGTCTTTCCAAGTCTCGAATGTATACTGTGCCATATGGAACAGCTTGACAAATTGAATTCAACGATCCAATAAGACTTGCCAAATCGCGAATTTTACATGAGCGTTTATTAGAAAATTTTTCGAGACGCTCTATCATAATTAATCTTTTATCTTCTGGTAAGGACAGACACATGCTCCTAGAGTTTAAAAGAAATCCCAGAAATTTCCTTTCTTGGCTTGGTATGAGTTTAGATTTTTTGGTATTAATAATAAAACCCAAGCTGTTCAAGCAACTGAGTGTTTCCTTCACGTTGCCCAGGCAATCCTGATAAGAATCTCCGAATAGAAGAAAATCATCAAGATAAATTACCGACAAGAAACCTCTCTCGCGTAATCTGGCTACCAGAGGTTTCATTATCTTCGTGAAAATATACGGCGCTGAAGAAAGTCCAAACGGAAGAGCCGTAAATTCAAAAAACTCGCCCTGGAAGGAGAATCGTAAAAATTTCCGGTGGGAAGGATGAATCGGTACCAACAAGTACGAATCCTCTAAGTCGATAGACGCCATGAAGCAATCCGGAGACATTAAACGCAAAGCTGTCTTTAAGTCCTCCATTTTAAAATGAGGGGCTTGAACAAATTCATTAAGCGACTTAAGGTTCAAGATGAATCTCTTCCCCCCCGAAGATTTATCTATCAGAAAGTAAGAGGACAAGAATTGATCCGAAACGGCGTGAACGCGTTGTATAGCGCCTTTCCTAAAAAGACGTTCTAATTCTGTCCTACAGGACACAAGTTCAGGTCTGCTTAACTGTGGTTCACGCTGAAGATAGTGGTGACACGGCGGAACACTGAGAAAAGGGATCTCATAGCCTGAAATAGCTCCTAATATAACGGGGTCGCTAGTAATGTTTAACCAGCTTTCTTTGAATGCAGCCAGTCTGCCCGCTGTTCTGTTCACCTCTAGTCGTGACGATGGCTCCTGGATCGAGAACTGGATCGGCGTCTCGTCATTTGAGTCGCGGCCTTTATCCCCTGACGAGGCTTCGTGACAATCTTTCTGACAAAGGCCCTGGCGTTTCCCTGTACGAATTTGGAGCGGAGCTGGGGTTTAGCCGATGTTGAAGGATTCGACTTCGTGGTGAGCGTTGGTGGACGAGTCAGACTCTTTACTAATTTGTCCGTGGCCGCTGCGTCCTTCATTTTACTCAGATATTGTTCCCCAAATAACTGATTGTCGATGGGAGATGCATCTAGGGCATTCCTGGCTGCAGGCGTTAACATAGGAGTAATTAAGGCACGTCTGGCTCGCGACAAATGGTATTGGGTATGCGAAGTTAGACGGCCTGTATCACTCGCCAGCTCAAAAATGCGCTTTGAGTCCCACTGATTTTCAGGTTTTAGTAGCTCCGACATCAGAGAAGCTTGTATGGTTATCGAAGCCTCGATTAACCGTTGAGAGCTGGATTGATAGTCGTCCCTCTTTGAACATGAAGCAGGTATGGCTTGACGTACCTCTGAGTTGAGGATAGGAGTCCTAGCTAACTGTAAATTTTGAGGAACCGAATATTTTCTGAGCAAATCCTCTTTAGTTTGCTTTGAAAGGCCTGTCGTAAAAATCGGGGTCCACGTTTTTGCTACCAATTCGTGGACGGGTGGGCCCGTGGCCGATTCGTTAGAGTTAGCTCCCATCATGTCTAACTTAAACTCTGCGATGTCCTGTACTACATCGGCAGCGTCGGCTTCTGTAAGGTCAGCTACAGTCGCAAATGCGACTGAGCGTCCACCTGAGATATCCGTTGAAGGAGGAATGTTACCAGACTGTTCTGCGTGTATAGTCTCTAGAAAAACAAATTATAATAAAAGTTATTATAAACGTAGCTACGTATCGAATAGCATTGCGAGGGTAGAAAGTAATAGGACAAGACCATAGCACTTGGCATGGTTCGTAGTCCGATCTGTCTCCGGATCTGCCTCAATGGACAGTCTCAGAACAGTTGGGAGGGGGACAAGACCAAAGCTCGTGGCGTGGTTCGTAGTCCGATCTGTCTCCGGATCTGCCTCAATGGACAGTCTCAGAGCAATTGGGAGGGGGACAAGACCAAAGCTCGTGGCGTGGTTCGTAGTCCGATCTGTCTCCGGATCTGCCTCAATGGACAGTCTCAGAGCAATTGGGAGGGGGACAAGACCAAAAACTCGTGGCATGGTTCATAGTCCGATGGCGTAATAAGCCGTACTTTCATAATTTACCGTTAGTATCGGCAGAGTCGATTGTTTCCAAAGGATTCTCATCGTTGCGAATTTCGGCAGCTATTTCGCTGATAAATTCCGAAGCCCTCTGCTCATTCGTGTCGACGGCAACCTGGGTGTTAGAGGTATCCCGCAGAATGGATCGTGGCAATAAATCCAATAAACGGTCAAGTTTTTCCTCTAGTCGACTTGTCGTACGCTGCGTGCGCCGAGAAGTGAGGTTATGTGAATCCTCACCGGGCCGATCGCTTGAATATCTGGCCTCCAATCTATTTCTACGATTCTCCTTATAAGAATCGTACTCTTGATCGTACGAAGATTTCCGGGAATGTTTCCGAGAATGTTTTCCCATCTTGACATAGAAATACACACACGATAAACAAGGTACCTTGTTGTTCGGGAGAACAAGCAACACAATGAGGTTGGGTCGCCACGAGCGCGCGACGGTGGAGACTCGCCACGAGCGCCACCTTTTTTCTTTCAAGGGAAGCTTTAAATTAGCTTGTTGTAAGGGAATGTCATGCAGCATGACTACATATCTACTCGGACGATAAACTGAGCATAATTAACGAGAGGATAGAGAGCCTAGTTATTCGAGATCAAAAATACGAGCGCCCTTAAGTGACGATGAAATTAAAAAAATTCTGAAATACATGGTCACTTCCGGAAGGTGAGAGCCAGAGGCTGCGGGTAAAATGCGAGTGGCCGGAATCGAATGGCTCGTAAGTAGCCGAGCTCCCGTCACCACTGGCCAAGTTCGCTCGTTAATTAAACGTGATTATTTACGAGGAAATCGCGTTCGGGCTAGCGCCCCCATTCGCAGGTTTCCATTCACCAAACTCTCGGTTCGGGATCTGTCGTCTAATCGTCTCGACGGTAAGTTCGGAAATTTTATGGAGAGAGAAGCACGAAGAGAGTGCGGAAGTGAAAGAGGAGCGGAGAGGGAGGAAGTTTCCACGAGGCGAGTGTTCGAAGTTGGCACAGGTGAGAGCGGGTTAGAGTAGGGTGGGAGGAAAGTGGTGGTGGGTGCTGTAAATCGGTTGGAGGGAGGAGGCGGCCACATCCACCACCCTCCGGGGGACGACGCGGCTGCGCTCGATCTGGACATAAATTTTCGTGCAAATCCCCGTGTAAGCGCCAGCTGCCCACCCGCCCCCTCGGCCTTCTAGCCACTCTTTCTCGGCCCCCTCCTCCTCTCCTCTTTCTCTCAAGCACTGGGCAAAACTGCGCTCACCTAACGTCGCGAGGAAAGGTGAGACCAATCCGACCCTCGTCGCATCCCTTATCTTCCCCACTACTTATTCTATCTCTGTCCCCTTCTTCTTCCGTTTCCTCCTCCTTCTCTTCCTCACCTTCGTTCCATTGCACGCGAATGAGAAGAATTCCTCCTTCTCCTCCTCCTCCTCCTTCATTCCTCTTTATCTTCGCCGCTCCTCTTTTCACCTTCTTCTTCTTCCTTTTTTCAACGGCTTCCCCCCACCCACGCGCTCATCGTCCTCCAACACCCTCCTTTTATTTCCTTTTTTGCCTCATCCTCGCTTTCTCTTTCTCGCTCCTCATTTTTCTTTTTCTCTCGACCGCCAGTGCAGCAGCAACGGCAGGCAGCCTCGAGGAGAGCTCCCTTTTTTTACGGCACCCTCCACGCGGCGTGTCTATTTACGTAATACCGCTTAACACTGTAATAGCGAGGTCATTTACATATTGAATGTCCAATGAAAGAGCCACTTTCCAGATTAGTACGTAGCCACGTACCATCCCCCTTCTCCTACCCCATCGAACTTGCTATCCACTGCGCCCCCACGCGAGAGATCGTTCAGCATTTTCCACAATCTTCTCACTTCTCGCTCCTCCTCTCCTTCCATCTTCGAGGGAAATTAATTCGAGTTCAGTTATGGGATATTATCGGTGGATCGTTAATGGGCGAGCAAGTGAGTAGCGCTGCGGGGGTGCGCGCGCGAACGAGGAGGGGACGGCTCGAGGAACATAATTTCAAGTGGTTGATGACTTTGAGAAGTTCTCGCGTAGATCGAGGTTTTCTCGAAGTGTAATATTCGCAGGATTTTATAGTGGCACGGCGGTAAGGTCCAAGTGAAATTCTTTTATTTCAATATTAATTGCGTAGGATGGTTCAGCAGAGGATTGGATAACGAAGAATTCGCGGAGGTGTATTTTAATTTCGAGCCGTTCCATCGGGGCTCAGCTTGAGCGCGACGCAGTTTTTCCTGATTTTTCGCTATTTCGTTAAATATCGGAACCGTTTCGAGGGCGCAATTTATTCTAATATAATGGCTAACGATCTAAATTAACGCGTTCGCCGATTCAGGGATTTTCCAGTGCTCCCTGATTTTACGCCGGGGAATCATTACCAAACGCTCGTGATCCAGCTGTGACGATCGCAAAAAATCAAAAGGACTCGGAAGCGTAAAAGGGCCACTAGAATGTAATCGAAAAAGCGAAATGGGAGTTGCTCGATGGTAACACGAGTGGCGTGCTACGTCCGGCGAGCGTGGAATTATAATTTCTCATATATGTAGTATCGAGAAATCCGTTAATTGGCCCGCAGCGAGATCAAAGCGTTCGCAGCCGATTCGCTCGAGCGGAAATTGAAAACTACGCCGTGACAAGTAGAAAAAATCGACGCTCATCCGTTTCTCGCTCTCGTTTCGCTCTTCTAGTGTAATATCAATTAATTTAAGATTCCTCTTATTCCAATCCGCATGATTTCATTCACGGAAGAATTTCCACGCAGTCTCCTTAAGCTTCCATCCCAACAAATTTCCACGTTCCAATCTCTTACTCGCATCCTATCTTGAGGAGTAACTTGCCACAATTTCCCGCGATAAAATCAATCGCCGGAGAAACGAGCATGCACCAGGTAGCGAGACTCGGGACTAGATATAACTTTATTTCCAACCGATTTCCCATTACAATAACGTTCATCGATATCACCCCGACGCATCTCCTACTCCTCCTCCACATCCTGCTACTGCGCTTGCGACCATTTGTTGCTTCTCTCATGGACCTCCCGTTTGTCCTCCTCCTTCCCTTCCTCCAATCCTTCCAGCTTATTTGACTCTGGGAGTCTACGCGATCGCACGGGCGTCATGCGAAACGTCGTTGCTGACGTCCAGCATGGAATTCCTCGTATAAAGTGGAAGGTCGAACCATTGGTATCTTTTCGGTTGGCTCTCGTCCAGCTGATACTCCAAGCACCGCCTAGGATAACTGCCAAAGGTCGTTAGCACACGTCCACCATCGAATTTTCTTTCTCCTCTTTCCATTTTTCACAAGCTACCTCCTCGCCAATTGTTGCTCGCCAATGGGAGTACTTAGGTTTGCACTTACATGGTATGACGCTTGCAGCCTACGATCGGATGATCCTCGCGGAAGCACTTGGTGTCGAGAACACTGAAGTAGAGGAACCCGATCTTCCCTCCGATCCTGTCGCCCGAGTGATGAAGGCAGTCGTAGAACTTCTCGTCGCAGCTACAGTGTAGTCTGGTGATCGTTCGTCAGCGGACGCACGTTTTCGGGGATAAATATTTCGGTAAATAATGACGCGATAGGGATAAATGAGCAGGTGGCCGTGCCTCGTCGGGGAATGGAGCACTGCGGTGCGCTCGGGTGTCGCGAACCGAGCGCGCTCGGTCATTTCGTACACGAGAGTTGAATTTAAACCCCCGCAGAACATCCGAATTAAACGTTTCACTCGTGCCCCCCTCTCCCATGGATTCAAGTAGCGACACGGAATATTCGAATGCGACCCAATTCGCGAGGGCATTTGTCCAAAAAAAAGTCCCAACGGTCGGGCTAGCGATGACTCTTTTATAGGAGGAGGATTGAAAAATTAAAGGCGGCCGGAATGTTAGTTTCGCTAGTGTTACTATTCGCCAGTTTCATTTCACGACGGCGCGCGTATCGGCAGGTTGAAGTTTGTTGTTAAAAAATAATTACTCCGGTGACGCGAGAACGAAAGTGCCGCAGTGCTCGCGGGTGATTAACCTCACGGCCACGTTCAACCCCCTCGCGACGTGGAAATCGCGTTTCTCATCTTTCGCCAATTTCAGCTGGTCACGCAATTGCCCCCTCTCCCCCCCCCCTTTCCACCTTCCTCCGATATTCACCGTGGAAGGTGGGCTCGGCTGCATTCAGGAACGGAGTGCGCTATTTTCGCGTTTCGCTACTTTGTAGGAGAAATTAACGGGGCGTGGTTTCGCGTGGCGTCGCCTCCCCAGCACCACCACCGAGCAGATTTACGACGTTGTAAAATTCCCTAAGAATAAACAACCCTATCGAGGACGATCATCGAGTGCCGAACAATTCTCCGCCCTGCTCGTTATTACTCGTCATAAATTTGCAAAGAGACCTTTCCGGAAATCTTCCACGCGAAGCGTGCTCTTATTGCTCTCGGACTTTTCCTCGAGGAAGAGAAAACTTCCGGCTACAAATCGTTCTTGTAATTCTACGCGGAGAGACAGTGGGTGAGGTACCTGTCGCTTTCGAAGCTTGAAAATTGTCGAGGTAACATCGCGTTCGAAACGAGTAGCTGACCGATCGGAGGATTCAAACGAGAATATCGGATGGACGGAAGGCCGCGCAGGGAATTCGAAAATATGGAGAAGCGGAGAAACCCGGGACCGCACATGCTACTACCTCCGGAGTGATAGATATCGCCACATTCACGTCAGGTAAATATCAGATATCGGAGCGTCGGGCAAACTCCCAGGGTACCCTGCGCGAGGCAACGTAATATTTCAGGTTATCCCAAATGAAAAGCTCCGATTCTCATGGCGTCGACCGCACCACCCGTACCATCTTCAAAGACTCGGATTTCGACCTACGAAGTTTCGGGAATCTAAATTAAACTCGAGAATCGAGATTTCGTGTAACCATCGAATTCTCATCTCCTCCGCAAAACCTCACCCCGCACGAATCCGCGTTTCGCTGCGAGAGAAAATGAATTCTCCGAACTTGCGGGACGAAAAGCAAGCAGCCTGCTTTAGGAGAATAATCACGAGGGTGTCTCGATTCACTCGGTGACAAGTAGACTCTCCATTCATTCTGGATACCCGTCGCAGCCGCAGGAGGCCCTCGAATCGATCCTAATTAATCGACCAGATCATTTTCATTTGTCCAAGGGCCAACGACCGGTCGCTCTTTATCTCCCGAGTGGCGCGGAGGCAGGCGTGCTCGCCTTTTGGCCGCTTCCACCGTCTAGACGCGCTGCTCTCGCCTTTATTTTTCCTTTGCCAACGCAACCCCACCTCCTCCCTTCTACTTCCTCTTGATTTATCGCCACCATCGCGGAGAGTCACTGCGCCCCAGTTGGCTGCGAATTGTCTCACTCTCTACTCTTTTAGTATGCGAAGAAAATCGTAGCGACCTTCCGGAGTAGCGGTTCTTAACCCTTTTTAGCAATTGACACCGTAATTAATGTCGTTAAATCGTTCGTCGCGATTTTGATCGGAAGACAACGACGAAAATAAAGAAAGATTCACCTTGCTTGCCTCATTCTCAGCTATCTTGCCAAGGTTTTAGAATTTCGGTAAGTAACCGTGAAGTCGTTAGCACGAATTTCACCAGCTTGATTAAGGTGGACGATCGAACACGAGCAAGGAGAAGGCATTCCAAAGAGTGGCATCGTTAAACCCGTAAAATATTCAAACCTCGTGTAAAATCCTGGATTGGTCAGATTGTGCTTGGTCGTCATCGCCTCGATAATGTCGTCGCAGTTGTCGTGTTCACGGCAGCACGCGTCCGTTTCCGCGAACTCCCCTAGGTCGTTGTAATCGGTAGCCACGTTTCCGCTTCCGCACCACTTGGTCCCTTTGCAAATGACACGGTCGTGAAGAAAGGGGAGACAGGAGCTCGTGATAGAAGCGGAAAGCATCGTGAGTCCAAGAAAGAATAAAATAAAGTAAAAAGGAGTCGACAAGCCGTGGCACGGAACTCCCGCGCGACAAGGAGGAAAAGAAATGAAAAATAAAATAGAATAAGATGAAAGAGAGAGAACGAAGTGGGCGAGTCAAGGGAAATATTTTAGTCACGTCTGGGCGGATCGAAATGCGTTCGGCGCATTGAATGGACCACGAGCGAGAGGCGAAAGAAAGTGGAGGAGGAAAGAGGAGAGGGCACCGACCTCGCCACCGCGAAAGGATCCTTCCCGACTCGTCCCGACGATTCACTTCCTCCCCCCATTTTGTCCCTTGAACGACAGCGAGTCACGTAACGATGGAAAAGAAACGGGCAAGGCCAAAGGGAAACGAAGAGAGCCAGATATTTTTCCACCGCAAATGTCTCGCGTACCGAACGATCCGATTCGTTCCTCGCGACGATTCGTTGCCCCGTTACTTCGTTTCCTCGTAACGTGGGCCAGGCAGAGAAAACACGAGACCCGAGGAGAGAAAGACCGAAAGAGAAGGAAGCGAAATGCCACGGGAGCAAGAAAAGGAAGAAGAGCGAGAATGAAAACGAAGAGAGATGAAACGAACGAACGCGGAGCCTTTTGACTACCCCGTGAGCCCTGCGGAGAAATAATGAAAATAATTAATTTCCACGAGGCCTTTGAGGACGCTCCTCTCCTCGGGAGAGAAAGCTAAAATCAAGAGGAAGGGGGAAAACGAGAAAGGAGAGGTCAAGATAAAATCGCTAATCGGAAAGAAGAAGAGTACTCCGTGGAGAGATAAATTTCCAAGCGCCCAAAAATTCGAGAATCCACCGCCAAATGAAAATTCCACGCTAACTCGCAATCCGTGAAACGCGTTCGATGTCTCTCACCTGGAAAAATCAGATTCATTCCCTGAGAATCACCGTCCTTCAGCTCGTTGCTCCTTGCGCCGACGAGATCGGGCGGGTCCGTTTGAATTACCCAGGCACTCGCGAACGATGGCAGAAGGAGGCAGGAGAGGAGCGTCACGACGACGACGACGGGAAAGGCGTCGCGGATCATCCTTCCCGAAGACGAAGAGCACAACGACGACAAAGGGAACGGGGTAGACGTGAGCGCGCGAAGCAAAATCGAGGAAACGTGACGTCTAGGAAGCGCTGAGTGCGGAACGTAGTGCGCGGGAATCGCGTTAAGTTATTGCCGTCCTCCGGCTTATATATGCAGAGGCTCTCTTTCGCCACGTAGCCAGCAAACGGAAAGCCGAAGAGAGGAGAGGAAAGGAGAGAGGAGAGGAGAGAGGAGAGGAGAGAAGAGGGATTGGCCATTTCTCGTACATCTAATCCGAAAGGCGTGCGTCTAGCGTACGAATGTAGCCAACGTGTCGGTCCCCGTGAAGGAGAAGATTAGAGAGACCCCTGTAGAGGCTGCTTCCGCTACAAAACAGGGAGGGACAATATCGTAATGTGCTTGTACCGTTGTCTCCTCGTGTATTTAAATGTCGCGGAGGATATGCGATTTGATTAGAGGTAAGTGGAGCTGCGCGATAAAGGCCCGGTAATAAGAGCGGGTCGTGATGAGGCGAAGGACTTTTAATACTTAGGGGAAAAGCAGAACGCGCGAAGGATCTCAGCTACTGTTTAGAGAACGTTAACAATGTCCTTTTTGCGAGGAGGGAAAATGTTTGCGCTCGTGGGTGAATAGATTTTTTTCCGATCATCTTCCGAGAAAATTTGATCCGAGCCCGAGAGTACGGTAGAGTGTTAGCGAAGCGCGAAGTCTGACGGGAAGAAAGTGCGCGCTGATAGTCTTCCTCGTACCCAAGATAAGAAGAAAGGAGTACACGGGTGTAATGCGGACGATGGCACGCGTAAGTAAACCCGCCCCGTGGAGCTACCTTTCCTGATACGAGCTTCGCGCCAAGAATACTTCGCTCCCTCTGGGTACTTCGCAACATCGCCAATGCTAGAGACAACACTCAAACTTATAATTAATTTCTCAGTTTCTAACACGAGGCACGATTTAAATGCGCGCGAGTCGTCGCTGTGGGTATTTGAGCCGAGGTCCTAATAAATAGCCAACTCCTCCGCGAAACTCTTTCTTGGATATGAAATTCACGCTCGGTTCCATTCCTCCGTATTTTTCTTTTCTCTCCCGCGTTCTACTTCCTTTTTTTCTTCCAAAGTGAATCCAAGTCCCCGGGAGATTCGTTAATTAAACCGCGCCCGGGCACGGCAACATTCCGTGAAAGCTTAATTAAAAATTAAATGCATCTGAAAAGGTTTCCCGCGATCTTTTCGCCCTTCTTCCCGCGGCGCCGAAGAACCGGCGCGTTCGACTACCCGCGGTCCAGATGGAAGACGGGAAACAAGAAGGGGCCAGCGGTGGGCTACGAAGATCAAGAGAAACTAGAAGTAAGTCAGCTTCTTCTGGGCCAGCCCGACCGGTTTGATCGGTTCACTCGATCTCAACTTCCTTCCCACCACTCGACCCTCTAATTACGTCAAACCACTTTAGCCTCCTCTCTCCCTCCCGTCCAATTGCAAAGACTCAACTTTTCACGCGGATCTCCCACCGATCCTTCCCATAATCCTTCGCGAGGAGCCTTTAGCCTATTCTCCTCTCCCTGCTCAAGCTACGCCCAAGACTCGAGGCCGCTTTCATACATTTCATCTTCCACGAGAAGCTACTCGTGATCCTGGAGCCTGAGCGAGGAACGAAGGGAGGAAGAAGAGCCTGGAATTGGAGAAGGACAATTTGGTGCACGCTGACCCGCCTGCCTTGTCGTCGTCTCGCGAGATCGCTTGATACAAGCCAACAAATGCGGAGGACACGTGTATCCGAATCACCCCTCGCTGCTCTTCCACGGCCAACTTACCAACGGGACCAAAGCGGGGTTAGTTCTTTGCTTCCAGAAAGGAAAATGGGGTCAGAAAGTAACCAGGAGGATTTTCCATTCGCGGGGGGAGATATGCGCCTTCTCGAGGCGGCAGAGGTGGAGGTTCTGAATTTATACGAGAAAAGCTGCTGCTCTCTTTCTCCGTCTGCTCGCTTGTCTCCCCTCATCCCTTCCTGGCTCACCCTCCTCCACTCGGTCCTCATCTCTTTCACCAGCCTTCAACTTCTTCTCTTCCAACCCGCTACCACCACCCCGTGGCATCCATTTGAATTACATTCCACCCGGATGTTTCGAGTAAGTTTGCCCAACCGAGTGGTTAATATAGTCGGCGGTAGCAACGATCGATGGGTCAGAAGGAACATGGACTAAGCAACTTCGATCGCAAAGGTTCTCCCTACAGTTTGGATAAGTTGGAAGAATCGATCGCGAGTTGAGCCGGCAACGACTTAATCAACGTGGTTATTCGTTGATCGCGCTGTAACAAAGTTCGCGATGATTTTTAATAATACATTTAAGGCTGGCACGTGAAAGGAGTTACTTCCGGCTCTTCGTCGTCGTGACGGTTGCAGCAGGTCGCTGCGGCAGATTGGGGTTCCACGCAGCTGCAACTGCTGGAGCTGGTGCTGATCCGACAAGTAGGCTGCTTAGAACGGCAGACGAAACCTACGAGGCTGTCGTCGTCCGCTACCTCTTCGTCCATGTATTCGTCCAAATTGGGACAGAGAAAGTGTTGAATGTTCCTCGGACCCACCAGGGCTTCTTGCCTACGCGCGCACTCTGCCAGCCACAGGCTCACCGCGGTTATCCTATTCCTGGACACTCTGGGCCCTATTCCACTGATCTTCCAAATATCCTGGAAACGATCGTCGCACACGTCGTGATTCATTTTTTCAAGAAACACATCGACGGGGTCCCTGGGCGGAGACGTATCGTGGGTGCAGGTGGGATCTGCGCACTTGCAAATCTCCTCCACGACCATTTCGATCGGCACTGCAGTGTAGAATCCTACTTCTTTCTCCGACATCTGCTGTTGTCCCTCTTCTTCTCCTTCGTCCTCCCCGAGGATCTCTTCTCCGTAGAGGGACGACAGATGCGTCGTCATCGATGGTTTGGATTCCTTCGTGATCGTCTTGTCAGTCTGGAGATTCAGATTATCCGATAGTTATTATCGCAAGCCATCGAAAACGTTAAAAAATCTCACTACGCACATCTTCCAATTTCTCTGGATCACGCTCCGTAACCGATTCGAGTTTTTCTTCAGTAGGCTTCTCAACAGCCGGGGTAATCATGGCAGCCTTCGCAGCTTCGACCACGCTCGCAAAATCCCGAGTATCTTTCTCCTTCTGTACCAGGGAAGGCTTGTCGTAACCGTAGATGTTCATAGTGTGTACTTCATCCGTACTCGGCTCGCGCCAGCCCTCTCCCTCCAACCACTCTTCTCTTTCTTCCTCTTCACCCCGCTGGTCGGTTAAGAAAGTAAACAACCCTGTGATCTAGAGACTCTGGTTTAAAAATTCCTTTATGCCTACGGTACGATATCGAATCAGGATACGAATCCGAGCAACTGGGCAGGAACAGGGTCGAAGCTTGTTCCCCAATTGGAGGAAGATCGGACACCTAGCGTCGATCGATACGCGAGAAGGGGATCGAGAGTCGACCGGGTGAACCCATAATTGTCAACGTGCCAATAGCAACGAGCCAGCAGACACTCGGGTCGTCCGGCAGCACATCAAAGCATCGGGAGGCGTCGTCGTCCCCTGTTATTATCGACCGTCGTCGTGGCACACGAATGTTACCAACAGCGACAACCACGCGACAACGACGGCGACGTCTCTGTTCATCCACCTTGGTAAGATTACAGCGCGCGCGCGCGGTGGCGTTATCAAAGCAGAAACTAATCCGTCCCCGGGACGGCGATTATCGCGGAGTAATGTGGTTTTAGGACGCGGGCTTGCTCCACCACCATCCCGGATGGGACTAAGAGTTCCGATTTCCCTGCTGTTCACTTAACAGTCGGGAAATCTCGTTGAAAATAATCTCGAGTAATTTGTAAGCCGTGCTGACACTTTTTAAAGGAGATAGGACGCGCTCTTTCCGCACTTCACGCTCCCTCCTGGGTTTTCACCCTTCTCCAAGTTCCACTCCACTTTTCACACCTCGCTTTCGCCGTTCGTCTTTTTTGATACCTCCGACGTGCTGTCTCCTGCCAACTTAACGCTCGCCGTCTCGATTGCTTCCTTAGGTGGTGACCCTCCGCGACAAGGTGGAGACACTTTGGGTACTCCGCAAATCGTTTCCTCGCTGGTCTCCTCGCTCTTTTCTTCGATTATCTTACACGGAGACGATTCGCCGCTGCAGTCGAGCCTCGCCAGGTACTCGTAAAGACTGAGGAAGGTCCGCAGAGGAATCATCGCCGAGCCGCCCTCGGGCTCCTCCGTGAGGAGCTCGCAAACGAATATCATCGTCTCCAACAGATTCTACGAACGGTGAGAACATTCGTGGGGTGCAGGCGTTTCGAATGTCGCGAAGGTCCGCGTTCCGTGAATGAACTCGATAGACTGACGCGATGTTTTCGTCTCGAGTAAGTAAGTGACAGGTCAGGGTTGGGGCAAATTTGCTTCGTTTACGTCACGGTGAAGCCGGTGAATTAAGATCAACATTGATAGAACAGTAAAAACAAAAACTGACTTGTCGTTCAAAGGGACGTACATAAAATTTGAAAACATCGCGAGAACGACCTTCCTACCGGCTAATCCGGGCAGGATTTACGAGCGACTGTGTTAGCCGGCGAACGTTCGCGCGAGTAAATTTATGCGGAAAATATTTGCAATCCCGTGTCAAGCCCGATTCGTGTCCAAGCGGGAGGTGAGATTGTCTAACCGCGGTAGATTGGCACGGTGTCTCACAATTATACAAATCTCTTCTCTCTACCCTGCCATCGTTCTCGCTCGGTAGAACTAAGCGAATAATTCGGTGTGAGGCAAATATGCGGACGAGTTAGAATTAGTTGAAGGATTTCGCGAGAGTACGTAGTTTAGAGCACCGAGCAGTCCATGAGAAATTTTAAGGCGCAAAGGTGCAGGAGAGGTGTTAGATTAAAAATCGAAATAAAAAAAAAATTCGCGAAACCTCCGAAAATCCTTGAGACCCAACCGTAGCCCCGGAAATTCTCCTTTTTGGACTATTTGTATTTTTCATTGGCGTTCGACGCCTCTTACGTTCCCGAGGAATCCACAGGCGATTGCGAGGAATCTGTAGAAGTGGCACTCCCTCGTTTCGAAAAATCCTGCGATCGAGCAAATTCTGTAGAGGCTGTACTCGGTCAAGGCTATTCCCTGCCAGTATGCCAAGATCGCGGAAAGGCTCACGGTGTCCACGTGACCGAATCTGTTGAGCAGGGTCTTCAGATAAGCCGGGGTTATCCCAGAAGGATGCACGAACGGAGGATACTCCAGCCTCTCCTGGGATGATCGCGTAGAAATTAATCTCCGGAAGATCGTGCACCTTTCAGCTGTGTATTCGTCCAAGTACTTTAATCGGCGGCACCTCGCCACTGGCCATCGCGCGAAAATACGCGACTGTCCATCTCAGCAAGTCGTAAGGCTGAGTGCGAATCGCGGCCTTGGCGTAGACCTTGAGAATATCGGGAAAGCTGACAGGGATGTTTATTTGCTCAGCGCAATAAATAGAGTCCATTTTCACTGTGGCTTTAACGAACTCGCTTCGGAATGTCACAAGATAAGGTTACGACAAAAGTCGATCGAGCTTCGAGAATTGCTCCGTCGATTATCGAGCGAGTCGCGAACGATTCTATAAGTCAACTTCGCCTTGATCCTCCTTATAAAAAAGAGAAGCGATACATCGCTCTGAATAGTGAATTCCATTCGACTCTAGGACCATTCTCGGGACTATTCCCACTCGCAGTTTCATTTTTATATTCTCACCTCTGTCCATCTCGATGGCATCTAAAATGGATAGCGAATCTCAAGGGGGGATTTTCCCGTAAAATTTCATCGCCACTTGGACGCTTTCCGCGCGTTGTCCGCGTCGCCTGCCTGTTGAGCCTCGCGTGTTCCTTTCCGATATCGATTTGAATTTCACGAGGCCGAACGATATGGCGATGCTCGGAGTAAACGCCGTGCGTGGAGCTGGAAAATTTAACGCGAAGGGGGTGGCTAAGTTTATTAGTCCCCTGACACGAATTCGACATTTGGGAAATCGTCGTGCCGAGGCAGGTCGATCGGGGGGCTCATCGATTTTTCCAATTTAATTTTCCGTCATCCCGAATCCTCGACGCTCTAATTATCCCAGGAATTTCGAGAACCTCGAGCGGATGAAAATTTAATTGACACTGAGAATGTCGCGTATGACTCGAGGACTCATCCAGTTTGCATAATCTCAACGAGTCCTGTCGAATTCTATCGAATTTTATCGAACCTTATGAATACTTCCGCTGCTACAAGTACCCATGGCAAATTAATCGATTCATCTTTTCGTTAATCCAGGGGACAAAGGGGCGGGACAGTCACCTCGTCGACCAACTTAGCGGTGAAAATGTGGATTCTTGGCAATTGGCAAATTGTAAATTCAGAGATAACCATTCGGAATCGTCTGACGTCATCGATGGAAGTCCAGAGAAGGAGATGAGGTTCGTGAGAAGAAAGTATGAATAAAAGGGGAGTAGAATGCGAATTCGCGAAGTTAATGAATCCTCGGCTTGACTCCGGCAAACGCGAGCGCTAATTATCATTTGATTAACGAACAACGACATTCGATTTCCTTTGAGCGCCCTATCCTTCTTCTGTCGCATCTCTCGCTCGTCTTGTCCCAGCGGAGAGGTAATGAAATGTGAGGAAAATGAAATTCCACAATGGACACGGATGTTTCGCGAGAAGGGCCCTTTATGCCTCGCCGATGTAACAATACAATTATACATATATTATACAATATACAATTATACAATTATACGATAATGCAATTAAACAATGCCAACGTAATCGAGGCTATATTTACAGAAGAGGCGGCGAGGTGCGAACAAGGGAAAATTCCTTGGGATAATTAAAGAGGAACAAACGTGCGTGTACTTCCACACGAGCTGCCAAAGGAACAACCTTGTCCCAGATAATGCCGAAGAAGCGAATCTCGCGATTCCTCTACCAATGTTGCATCTCCACCACGAGTTCAAGAAGACTCTCGGTCCCCTCTTATTTTTAACGATCCGCGAAAACACTCTTCGAGCTTATTTCCGTCGATGCTAACGCGAGCAAAGGGTCAGCGCCGCTTAAAGCACAAAGAGAGAGAGAGAGGGAGAGAGCCGATCGTTACTTCCTGTGGTAAAAGAATAAGGCGAAGCTTCGCAAATAGGAAAAAGGAAAATAAAAAAACGCGCATCCGCGCGCAGGACTTCTCGGAACCACCGAGCGAAGGGCCAACGACAATAAATTACGTGGAAATTAATTCCACCCCTCTCTCTTTCTCTTCTATCAACCACTTCAAACGCTCCCTTTGCGCTCGACCAAGCTCCTTCGCAACGCAACCCTTCCATGCTTTCGCGCTTTTACGCTAGCACCGAGGTCGCCTCTTCTCTCTCCCTCTCTCTCTCTCTCTCCCTTTCTCTCTCTCTCTCTCTCTCTCTCTCTCTCTTTGGCACGGAGCCTCTGACGCGGAATCGACAAGCGATGAACGAGCGAATAGGGGCGAGCACCGACATTGAGCGATTCGATTGCATCGCACGCGTGAGCGGGTTCTCGGCCCAGAGAAGCTCACCGCTGTCATATTTCACTCCTCGTACCCCCGCAGCCGCCAACCCTCGCGTTCAACCCCTTCTACCACGAGTATTTACGAAGAGCGACGTAAGTCGGGCACAGGTGGGGAAAACACGCGAATATTCCGTCCGCGCCTGTCGTTCGAAGCTACACGACGCCAATGTGCTTCCCCTCTACGCTTATTCTTTCTCCCTCGCCCCCCCCCCCCGCTTCAAAACCTCCGCGCGACTCGTCCCACGCTTTATTGTCATCTCGTTTTACGGCTTCCATTATTTATTCCCGCCATACTCTCGAATACGCACTTCGGGCGAGCCGCGTCCGCTTATCGTCGCGGCGTAATCGAGTGGTGATTGTTCTCCCACCAAGTGGACGTTATAATTCGTTATCGTGCTTGTTATTCCGTCGTCATTATCGTAACGAGCATCGCGCGCGATCCTTTCGATCGTTACCGGCGCACATCGTCCTTGTCCCGAATTTATCGGCGAGCGAGGTTTCCACGATTTTATTTCCCCATTCGCAATCCGCTTCCGGTCACTCGCGGAGGAAAGCAATCTCGAGATACTCGAAGCTCGAGGACCGGAGGACTCTTCGAGAAAGTTCCGCTAACGCCGCGCGGTCAACGAACTAATCTCGCCAAGATTTAATCGATCGGCAGTAAACTTCGTCATTTCCCGTTGCGAAGCATCATCGACCGAGGAAGAACTACTTCCTCCCTCGTCGCGGTTATCGAATTTTGCCCTATCCGGTGAATCCTCGGAATCTAGTGGCTGGAAATCGAAAGGAAAGTAGGCCAGTGGCTGATCGGACCGATCGATTCTTTTTTTTTTCCTCGCCATAATGGGAAAGCTTCGCTTCTCTTCTCCGCTTCCTCGTCTCGTCGTGGGTGACCTGCCCAATTCTGTCGAGCTCGGAGTACCGACGCCGACAGCGTTACGAGGCCAACCCTCCCGCGTCGATGCATAATGAATCTGTCGTATTCATCCCCCGTCGGAGAAGGGTCCTGGAAAGGGATGAAGCAACTAGACGGCCGCTCCGCTCGTAAAACCTCCTCTTCCGTTCCACGCTCGTTCGTTTCCCTCGACTTTTTTCCCATCCTTCTTCCACCCCTGCTCAGTCGCCTCGCGATAAACCGAAAGCTTTATGGATCCGGGATGCGCCGCCTCGCGGAATAATTGATACCATCCTGGAAATGCATTTGCCGATACGATATGTCCCCTTTGCAAAATTTCCGCTCGCCCACCCTTTCTACCTATCTCGCGCACGCTTTGAATTATACTTTCTAACTGGAGGAGCAAACGCGCGAAACCCTACCCTCTACGTTACGTGCGCAGGGTAACGCGATACCAGTGAGAACGTGAAACGCGGCACAGTTACATCATTGTGCAATAACGCGAGACAGGGATCGTTTAATGAGATTTGAATTTAGGCTACTCCGTAGGGAGAATAACGGAACGAAACAGAAATAGTGCCACGGCTCTTCTTAATATCTTCCATCTTTCTTCTCCCTCCTCTTAAGAATCCGATTGGGTCGTGGATCGAAATAGCAATACATCGGAATTCTCTTCCAGCCAACCCCTTCCTTCTTCCTTGTCTCTCGATCCCTCATCCTTTCCAACGATTCTCTCTGTTCCATATACCGCACCAGGCCATTCTCTCTCGCTCCTCTTTTGCCATTCGTATACGTGCGGATCCGCCTGCACTCGGGCCACTCCGGCGTAATCGCCGGAATAGTTTCCAATCGATCGATCGCGCGACGAGTGCACTTCAGTCGCCGGTGTCGAGTGCGCTTCGGAAAAAGGGCACGTACACCGCCGCGCGTCCGGGTACGTGTCTTTCTCTAACGCGAGATTCTCTCCTACACAAGCGCGCCTGCATTCGAGCACGTACCTTCTCGCGAATTTATGTACGTGCACCGAGAGAGACGGAGGATACCGCAAGGGCGTGTACAGTAGTAAGAGTCAGAGGTGAGGATACATCTTGAAAGCATGGAATTTTATCGGAAGAACCTTTCGCCGAATAAATTGAGAATTTGTCGAAAGGCGGGGCAGGAATATAAACGCGACAAATGATATTTTTGGCACTCGTCGTTAATAAGAGGGGGAAAGATGTGGAGAACAGTCGTCGGCGAGCACCCCTTTTCCTTATCTTTCACATTTCAACTTTGCCCCTCTCTCTGCCTCTCTCTCTCTCTCTCTCTCTCTCTCTCTCTCTCTCTCTCTCTCTCTCTCTCTCTCTCTCTTTCACCATCGAGAACGACGACACGACACTTCGCAGGCGGATTCGTTGACTTTGCACTTCGTAATTTTGGATACAGAATACGTCGCAATTAAGACAAGCTTCATTTCTTATTCATCGAGAAACCGCGAATAGAACGACGATGGATACTCCTCTTCCTCGGAGAAAATATTCAAATGCCACCATATTTGATTCATGATCCAAGAACGGCATCGCTCGTGCATACTTCGTTGAAGAGTCGCGCGTAATCGGAGCGAGAAGGGCGCGAGGAGAGGAAGGAGATTGCCATCTCGAGATGGAATATCGATTGTTCGATTTCGAAACTTCAAATGCGAGCGGAAGCAATTCCGCGCGGGCGTCCGCCAGCTCGAGAATGACCTTGTCGTTCTCGCCGGAAGGGACGCGCCGGACGTTCCTTCTGCAAGGACGAGGGGCCAAAAGGCGAAGAACGAGGGAGAACATTTTTCCGATGCTCCCTCCACGCTCAATTTTCACGGGCCACTTGGCCCTTCGAAGGTCTCGTCCGGCTGGCAACCCCAGGATCTGACGCGCGAGGGTAAAGTCTGAGAAAACTGAAGGTAACGAGGGACGACGAGTAATTAAGGTTTCATAAATCGCGGGTAGATGGAAGGCAAAGAGAGGGAAGTGGGAGGAACGTGTTTCCGAGGGAAGAGAGCGAAGGAAAAATAGAACGACGAGAAGAACGAAGAAAGGGGTTGGACTAAAGAAAAAACTATTTATCGAGGGAAATTTGCGAGATAAAGCTGCATCTCGTGGGCATGCGGATAGAGTCGAGAAAGCAAGCTTACGCTTTACTTACTTGCGGCGATGAGTAAAGTAAATTGGTCCCAGGACGGAAACATTCGTAGGATCTTACGGACGATGTAAAGTAGCGAAAATTGCACAATCGTCCGTATTAGCGCGTGGAAAAACGCGCGCCCGGCTACTCTCGAAGCAGGTGGAAACGGGAAGCGGAAACGCGATACTGGGGCATCGCACGCGAGGGCGCGGACAAAAAGGTTTCGCGTAAGGATGCAATTAAGTTCGCGGGGTGTATCAAATGAATTGAAATACGACGCTTTAAAGGGGAAGGCGAGCGGAAGGAAAGAACAATTTGCACGTGATCCGGAAAAGAGGGCGACTACGAGAAGATTGGGAAAGAGAGGTGGCAAAAAAGAAAGGAGAAAGGAATATTAAGCCGTGCGAAATGTATGCGAATGAGCTTTCGAGAGTCCGAGGATTATTAAGTGTGCGTCGTGTTGGAAAAAGCGGAGGACAAATTCAGGGAATGGTGAACACGTCGCGGAGGAAGTGGAAATGGGGGATAAGGTAGCTCGAGGAAGGAAGAAGAGGGAAACTGAAAAGGGGGTAAAGAGGTAAAAACGGGGCCGATGCGGGGCAAAAGTTTCTGCATCCTCGGAACAATTAAGCCGAGCAAAGGTCGCGTTCCGCGTTAGACAATTTCCACGAGAGCTCGCGCAAGATACGAGAAGGCTTGCGTGGAGGGGGACTGGACTTGCGGAGAAGCTAAAGAGAGAGAGAAGGAGAAGTGGGGAGAAGTGAGAAGATGAAAAAGCTGCAAGATATACTGTGCGAGCTGCATAACCGGGGGTACCGCACGAACAAACACCACGAGCGCGCGAACTTACAGGAAGCAGGAGAGAAGCCGGTACACGCCGGGCCGTGATAAATTCTTTTTCCTATTAGGGGCGCGCGCAATTTTGCGCCGCGGCGCCGGCATAAGCAGCAGTGGAAGGGGGACGGGAGGAGGGCGGAGATACGTAGGAGTGGGGATGGAGAACAACGGGACCAGCAGCAGCGGGCGAGTATTAATCGCCGTAGCTGGCATTAGACGGCGGCTTTTCAGATGAGGCTCTCCTCTCTCTCTCTCTTTCGCCTCTCTTCCGCACCCTCGTTCTCCTACCTCTCCCTGACCGACTAATTACAGAGCAGGGACGCGTGACACTCGGCCGTTTCCGCGTGTAAAGAGACCTATGCGCTCCCCTCTCTCGCATCAATTTTCGTTATGGCCCCGTATTGTCCATCACGAGGTAAACGAGAAGAGAAATAAAGAATAAATTATTGCATTCGCGACCTCGTTTCTCCGTTCGGGCGCGGGATAAGCCGGGAGGTAGCTGTTAAAACAAAAAGTTCAAAAAAGAGGAAAGGAGCAAAAAGTAGCGGCGATAAAGATTAATTTGGAGAACGGCGAGGGGGTTGGTTAAACGCGAAGGCGTGAGATTCTTTATCGCGGGGGTTGTGTAAACGAAGAAGGAGATAAAAGGAGGAAGAAAAGAAATGGAGAGAATGTCGGAGAAGGTGCAGGAACACGTATGCGGGCGAATGGCTCGAGAACGTCGGGATGCTTTTTTCGCGGAAATCTCGTTTCTAATTACGAAGGTTTAAGGATAGGAGCCGCTGGGGCGCCATCCAAGCGCTTTTTGCGCGCTTTTTGCCCTTCACGTGACGCGCCACCTCTTCTCCGCCTCTCTTAAAGCGCCCGTACCCTCTCGCGTAAGCTCGCGTGCCAAATTCTCCGCAGTACGAATTATTTTCAAGTTTCGCCTCATCCCGGATAATCTAGAATTAAATCTCCGTTTCCCGCTCGCTCGCTCTCTCTCTCTCTCTCTCTCTCTCTCTCTCTCTCTCTCTCTCTCTCTCTCTCTTTCTCTCTCTCTCTCTCTCTCCCCTAGTGAACTGAAAAAAATGATATTCTTTTAAAAGCCTGCCCCGCAACTCTTTTGCAGACCTCAATATTTACAACGATACAATTATACCCCCGCCTCTCCTCTGCTCGCTTCCATGCACAGAATTTAGCGAGAGTTTCCGAGGACCATGATTATCTCGCGAGTACGATGCTTAAATTCAAAGTAGCTGCAGGGTACCGGTGCCGCCTCTAATTACTTCCCTCGATTGTCGAAAAACAATGGGAAAATTATAATTCTCCGTGCATCGGGGAACGGTGGAAAAATTCTACAGGATTAATCCCTTCGTTACTCGAGTTCTACCCTTTCGAAACATCGAAAGGTTTCCTTTAAATCTTGCGAGGACGTTAAAGGGTTAAAGCGTTAATATTCGGACGGTTTAGGTTTAGCCGACGCGAGAGGACGGCTTTTATGAAAACTTCGTTTCCGCCTGTGCTCTCTCGCTCGCGCGACTAATTGCAGGGGACTCCACGCGAGCGGTACATAGGAGTCACTCGAGCGCTATCTCAACCCGGCTGCTCTCACTCGCCCGTGCTCTTTCTTCTCTCCGCTACGTGACGTGCCGCGGTACGTTAAGGACGCATTAAGAATTCCGCGTTCGCGTGGGAATGCGTTCCCTCGCGTGCACGCGCGCACAGCCTGCCCCGTAAAATATGCTCGGTTGATTACGTTATTTATGCAATCCGAGAGTTAATCGGGTACAGATCGTTTGGAATTAAACGAGCGCTTAATCGATGCGTAACGAGGAAAAGGTTAAATGGCCAGCTACGATGATTATCCCTCTTTACTCTTCCGCTTATTAGCGTAGAATACGAGACGAAAAAGAAAAGGAAGGAGGGAGAGAGAGAGAGAGAGAGAGAGAGAGAGAGAGAGAGAGAGGGAGAGTAGCGAGAAACTCGGAGTCCCGAAAGAAGCGAATTTATTAAGTCAATTATTGTTCCGTGGCATTTTTTTCCGCGACAATGCGAAAATCTCCAACGGCCTCTGCGTTGCGGAGGATCGATACCGGAGGTGGGTAAGTCCGCTAACGGGACGTCAAAGTGTAGGGGATTTTTTATTAAGACGAGGAGAAAAGGAAGCCCGAATGGTCCTCGAGGATTAATCATCATCGCTCGAGTTCATCGTAGCTGTTCGCTTCATCGACTGCTCTTCTCTCCTCGACTAATTACGACGCTCTAATTTTCCACCCCGGTCCTTCTCTCTAATTACTCTCTCCTTCTCCCTCCACCTCGCTCTCTCTTTTCTACGTTGCCGCTCAAGGAAGCACTTTTCTCGTTAGCCGAGAAACAAAACAAAAAACAGATCCCAAACGTGTTTTTTTTTCCAAGAGATTCTTTTGGTTCTACGGGCTCGAACGTTTGTTGATTTGTAAAATAGATGGGAAAACACGGATGCTGCTTGTTCGACGAGCCCCCGTGTCTCTAGCCGTGGGTAACGCATAATATATTCCCGCGTAGCGGTTACGTGACCGGAGCACGAAAATAGACGCGCGGGCCTATTTTCCCTCGCGTCAGCTCGCGCACCCGCGTGCCATTGCATTTTCAGGGACTACTCGATGCATTTCCCAAATTCTTGAGCATTTTCCGTGGAAGGAGGCACGAGCGAGGGGACGTCGCCAAGTACGAAGAAACGAAGTAGCGAGAGCGAGAAAGGGCAGGAAGTTTTCCGAAATGGCGGGTGGTCAAAAAGGAGAAATGAATACGAAAAGTTGAACACGACTCGCTTGACAATTTGCAAGGAGCTACTTGGCAAAAAGATTCGTTCTCGCGGCTGATTTCGTTCGCTTACCTCGCAAACGGCCCCTTGTCACGAAACGCATTCCTCGTTTTGCTAAAGAGGTCGAAGGGGGACGGAAGGGAGAACAGGGGCGGTAGAAATGGAAGGAAAGAGGAGGAGAAGGAAGGGCGAGGAGGATCGCAAAATCGGGGTGGGAGTTCTAATTATGGGGAGTCCTTTCAGCAAAAATCGTTTTCGTGTACACTCGACGTTTCCCGACAAAGAAGAAGGGGGATGATATCGAAAATTGAGATCTCCAGGCGCTTCGATCCTTCCGCGAGAGTTTCTACTTACTCTAGCTCTGACAAGGAGAGGATTCAAACATAAATTCCTCGCTACGAGGTTGCCGACTGGCGGGCAAGACTAAAAGAGAAAATGTAAGATCAGGAAAGTTTACGAATAATATTGCAATTTCTCGTTTTAACTTTTCATCGTGAGGAAACAGTTGGAGAGGGGGGAGGGGGCGAGAGAGAGAGAGAGAAGGGCGGAAACTCGCGTCCGACTGAAATACGAATCTCGGAAAAAGCTCGCTCTCTGGAAAAGCAGATCGACATCTCCAGAACGATATTTCGAAACCGGGTGGTTCCCATTTCTTATGCGTTTGTTAACTTCATTCCAAAGGACGAGAGAAATGGTACGGGAGCCTTTTACGATTTCTTGGGGCGCGCGTGCCGGAGGCTATTGAAATTTCCCCGCTCGCGCGTTCTCCAAGCAAGAACAATATTTCCCTTCGATATCATTTCTCTTCTAAACTTTCCGACTCCGCTCATCTCGACGAGCACTATCGACAAAATGATTATTAACTTTTGTCCGCCACTTGGGCTTCCACTTTCACTCCCCCTGAAACTAAAACTCTATCTATCTACCGGATTAACGCACCCAGCAAAAAGCTTCGCATCCAGGTTGAACAGCGCTTGCGGTCAATATGTCGCGCGTTCGAGGGAAAACGTCGAAACGAATAATCGATCGTTCGTTCGTAAATAAAAGCCAGGCGATATAAATATATCCCTCGCCCTGCTATCTCTCGCGCCAGGACGAATTTTGCGCTTGTGCGTGTCGAGTGGAATGGCTGGAAAATAAAAAAATATAATTCGCCTGGGAGAATCGAAGAGAGATCTGCGATGTTGAACCCATTAAATGAACTCTCGCGGATATGATAGAAAATGAAGGGGTAGCAGGACGATGAGAAGTAGGAGAATGCATTCGTCCCGAGCATCTCGTTAGACTGCGCCCCTTCTCTTCGCTGGTCTTCTTCTCCGCTTCATCACCATCCTCATCCCCTACGCGTAATTCAATGGCGACCCCGGGGGCTGGTTCCTCCACGCGCGCGTCGCGGGACCGCGAATGCACCCCGCATTCGGTAATCGCTATTTGCATAACGCGATAGAATCGGCACAGCATCCCTCTCCTCTATTTCTCCCTCTCGCCCTCCAATTAAGGCTAAATATCGATTGCTCGGTCGAGGGGGGCCAGGATTAATTGCGCGCTGCATCACGAGAGTTTCTCTCGCTCGCGCTATGCCGCGTACTTGACTTTGAACGGAAAGTGGAAGGGGAAGAAGATGATGTGGAGAAAGAGGAGAGAGGGTCAAGGGTGAATTCGAAGACAGGCACACACTTCGTTTCTCTAGTAGTGGACCGCGATAAGAGGGACTACGCTTCGTTTTCTCTTTTACGCTCTGCGCGCCGGCCGACGACGATTACCCAATGACGCATGCCCATTGTGACCGCGCGTAGTCAAAGGAGGACGTGAATGGACGTGGTGGCGAGGGTAGAGAAACAAAAGAAACAATTTATCGCTTTCGTAGCGACGAGTGCCGACACTCGTGACCAATTGTGTCGGTGGTGTAGGTACGCGCTCGGTCCCGAAGGCACCACACCAATCACAGGCCCTTCTTACACACAGTTTCTTCTCCTCCCGTCTCGAGCAGTTTTCGTAGAACGAGTGGCTGGCTCTTTCTTTCGTTGTCCGCTCGCACGAGAGAGAGAGAGAAAGAGAGAGAGAGAAGAGGATCCTGCTATCTTCTCAGTCGAGAGAGAGAGAGAGAGAGAGAGAGAGAGAGAGAGAGAGCAGGAGGGGGAACGATTAGATACCACAATGAAAGACAAAACCCGTCGAATCTCACAAGAGATTCTTCTCACTCTTTCTCCATTCCGCCAACTGTTTCCGAACGAATTGAAGTAGACGCGTGGATGGATTTATTTCTTTCGGGGATCTTATCTGATTATCCGACTTGTCCGCTCCTCTTTGTTCCGCCTCGTTGCGAGAGGGAAAGAACATGGAAAGAACGAATGTTTGCGATGGGAGTTTGTTAAAAGTTTTCCTTCTGATTTCGTGCTTTGTCTTTCGCGGTCCTTTGTTCTTTTTGTATCGGCGGGGAGAAGAGACGCGGGAGGAGGAGAAGAATTGGTTCGAGAGGTACTTTTCGGTTCGTTAAGAGGCAGGGATTGAAGGGGATTCTCTTCTTGTCGATATAGCGTGATATAACTTCTTCTATTTTTTTTTCTTTTTTTTCCGAGCGAAAGCACAGCCAGTCGCAGGAGCAGAAGAGATTCTTTCATTTGCGCCGGACCATTTGTTTTATTTGGAGGCGACCTCGTGAACTTCTCTTGCGAATGGAAAACGGAAAAGGAGAATTTCTACTTTCGTGTAATCAAATTCTATTCAACGTCATTATACGCTGGAATCTTCTTCGTGGATCCCGTCCCGCATACATTTCAGTTTCGAACTCGGCAAGAAAAGTTACGTCCGGAGAATTTCACGTAACAGCACCCCCCGTAAGTATCGACGGTGAAAAGAAAAAATTAAATTCCTTCTTCGTCCGACCTTAAATGCACCCTCAATCCCGAGCAACCGACGTCCCTAGTGACGCAAACTCTTCATCCTGTTTCGAGAAATTTGTAAATTCGTCTTCTCTTCGCGCGAGAGAGAGAGAGAGAGAGAGAGAGAGAGAGAGAGAGAGCGATCGTGGAAATCGGGAGGATCCTACGAACGAAACGAGAAGAAATTAATTAAAATTCTCAACTCCACTCCCGTCAAGGATCAGGCCGATTAAACTTAAACTCCCGGGGAAACAAAAATCTCGAAGCCCGAAGGAAACTCCGCTCGGGACCTTTTCTGGACGTTCCGTGCCACTTGCCGCGGGAAACCGCGCCTTAGAAAATCGTTCCTCACCTCCCTCACCTTCTTCGGGATGCTTATTGTTAGCTCTCCTCCTGGCCTTCTCCTCCCAGCACTCCCTAAACAACGAAATAATAATCCCACTTCTCACCCGGAGCTCAGATCCGGTCTTATCTTCGCTAAGTCCTATAATTGCATTCTGCCACGAAGAAACGGAGAGGACCGGGAGGATGAGGATCAGAAGGAGAAGGCCGTTGAGGTAGAAGGAGGAAGGTCAATGGGAGGAAATCAAGCGGAATCCCCATGCTCTCGTGCGAGACCGAGGCGATTAGATATCATGCCGAGAGACAAAAGCGATAGAAGAAAGACTTCGAGGAGACCTGAGAAGGGGTTGAAGGAGAAGGAGGAGGAGGGGGACATAGGTAGAGAGTAAAAGGGGATGAGACAGCGAAAGACGGAAGGAAGAAGAGACAGAGAGACAGAGAGACAGAGAGAGAGAGAGAGAGAAGGGAGAGAAAAGAGAGAAGAGACAGAGAGCATGCAGTCAGACGGACAGACGGTCAGACAGGAGGAAAGAGAGGACAGGCAAACAGACTGAGTGAGAGGAATTGAGACGAGGCGGGTCGAGTATCGATTAGGGTTGATATAGGTAGAGTCGAGGCCGAAGTCACCGAGATATAGCAAGAGGAAGCGCCGATGGAGGAGGATGAGAACGAGGATGAGGATGAGGATGAGGAGGTGAAGCAGGAGAAGCAAGAGAAGGAGTAGCATGGGGTGGAGGCGGCGTCGCAGCCACCGACGCTCAGGATCGATCGTCATTCCTACTTCCACCTACTCTTACCACCCTCCTCTACCATCTACCTCCTCCATCCCCTGTCTGTCGCACACGGACGCCCTCGTAGTATTCGGCATCGGCGCGCACCTTCGTCCCTCGCGCCCTTTACCTTCTCCACCGCCATCGACGCTCACCTCCCAAGGCCGAAGCAAATATAAAAAGAAAAAGCAAAAGGGCCTCGTGGACCAGCCGCTTCTTCCTCCTTTCGCCGGTCTTTACTTTCGAATTTTTTTCGCCAGTCTAGCGACAGAACGAAGAGGAAAAAGGGGCACTTGAGAATAATTAGCAAACAAACTACCCGGTCGAATTACTTCCTGGTTGGCGCGCTTTAATTTGCTACGGAGATAGCGTGGCTGCTTTGGAAGCAACAGGGGGCTCGCATTTGCGCGTGGAACTTGGGCTGACCCGTGGTACGAAACGAAAAATATTGAAACAAAATTGAAGCATCGATCCTTCGTGACGCAGTGGGTCGTTCGACAATATAGTAACTGTTAGGGTTCTTCGCTCCTCTCGATTCTCCCCCCCGTGGCGTTGTAACGCTGCAAGTTACATCGATAATGTAACTCGAGGATATCCATCGAGTTTTCCAGGGGCGGGCAAGCACCACCCGTTGAGCTTTTGAGCATCGAACGGGCGCAACGGTAGCGGCTGCCCTAATGCGCGTTTTACGCCGAAGTTGGCGCGCGCGGACGCTTCCTAGCGTGGCGATTCGCTTCAGTGGCGATCGATGCGATTTAACCGTACGAGTTGTCTATTCCCTCCCGCCCCCCGGCGTGCGGCACGGCACCGCGGTGCGAGCCATTTCGATTATTTCGTCCAGTTCCGCCTGGCCGCGAGAGATTTTGCGAAAGAGAGAAACAGATAGATAGATAGATAGATAGATAGATAGATAGATAGATAGATAAGTTTATTAGGATTCAGGGACAATGTCCCATGTGAACCTAACAGACAGCGAATACAAGAAAAAGAACATAACATAATAAAATAACTAACAAAGCTAAACTTAACTTAAACTAATAACGACAGTACACAGAGTAAATCAAAAATTTTAAAAATTCAAAAAGTACGCACATTATATTAAAGTAACTAAAATCAAACCAAACAAACAAAAGAAAAGTGAGCCCAACTCGAACATAAACTTTCTTAAACACTAGCAGTAGCATCCGCCGAGTGAAGAAGGTGTGCTTGCAATTTATTCCTAAAGGAAGCCAAATATACATATAGCAGCGCGTATATTTTCTGGCAAATCATTCCAGAGCCTGCACGATAAAGAAAAAAAGGGACTTCTGATACATTGCCGTACGGCAAGCTGGAGTAGCAAGATCATGCGTTAAAGTACGCGTGATCCTGCCACTAACATCACCTCTGCGCACATAATTCTTCGCAAGTTGACTGGGCTCACCAGTACTTAAAATGCAATAGGTAAGTGACGCAACAAAATAATTTCTCCGATCACTAACCGATAACCACTTCAACTTATCAAAGTAAGATGAGATATGCTCATCCTTTCACAAATTTAAAATAAATCTCACAGCAGTATTAAGAGCACGCTGCAATTTAAGATTTTGCTCAGCAGTTATATTACAGAAACAGAGAGAGAGAGAGAGAGAGAGAGAGAGAGAGAGAGAGAGAGAGAGAGAAGATCCTACGGGACGACATTCTAAGGATAATCGTCCGTTCGATTAAACGATTAATTTCACGTCGCGGCGTATCCCCACACGTCTTACCAAATAAATCCCAGGGCGTTGATATTGTCGAAATTCTGTGGAATCAACGAGGAAACAGGGAGCCTCGATATTGGTATGGAGATATCGAATTTAGCGGTCGAATAACGGACCCGTGTTTGCTGATAAATATTCGACGAGTGAAATGCATCTCATGGAGAATTTGGTAGCCGATGATTTCGAAGGTTCAAGGATCGAAAGCTGTTTACATATTAAATAAAATTAAATAAATGCGATATGCGGAAAGGAAGTTAATGCTTGAAAAGTTGATTCTCGATTTTCGACCGTTAAAATCGTACTCAGACCGAGAAAGTAGAGATGCAAAAATATAATATACTGAAAAGTTAGATGTTTCTTGGGTCCGGGGTGTTCGATGATTCTTTTCCCTAAACTATCACCGACCGACGTAAAATTCTGGGGTTAAATGGAGGTTAGCCGAGCATGGAAGAAGCTACTGCGACGCACTCGCGAAATAAAAAGGACGAGGGGTGCAAAAAGATTCCGCTTCACCCGCAGGGTAGAATCCGAGGGCGCGACCTTTCGTCCCTCGTGTCGGGTCAGGGAGCGTCGCGACGCCACGGTGAACTTCCTCGGGCAGAAGGTCCTTCCGCTCGAAACTTCTTTCGGCGCGCTCCTTCGCACGATCGTTCCTGCTTGTTTACATTTGTGCGGCCCGCTGGTTCACGCGCGAGATGCTTCGTAGGAGTTTTCGCCTTTTCCCCAGTTTTGCGCCAGGAGAACTCCGCGAAAGAAGAAATTTTCGTTCCAGATTGAGTTTGGAAATTTGCCGATTCTCGTTCTCTATAATTATGGATCTTCCTCGGGGAGGTTGCATCTTGGGTCTCGGCCCTTGTTTTCTCGTGCCCTTGGAGAATGAAGAGCCGAAGTAAATAAGAGAGAAGAAAATAGCAATGGAACGCGTCGAAAATGCCAACTTCGTTCTTCGTTCGAGCTCTTCTGGCAGGCCCACACTTGTTACATTTTCCCAGCCGAGGGGTTGTTCTCGTCGAGTAAAATAAACACGGGGCAAACGGTATGCCCTCTACTCTCGTGCGCCCTACGCGAGAGAGCGTCGTTTAAAGTCGCGAAAATGACGCGAAATTTATTTCACGTTTTTGTTACCGCTCTCGCACGGGCTTTCGACGCAGACGTTAAATGATTTTCAATTATTCTCCCGGCGAATCCATAACGCTCGGAGTGGGGTCCGAGCGGGCGCAATTAAAAATCAACGAAACAGAATTCTCGCCGTTCGACGGGAATAAAAACAGGGATCATTTCAAATTCCATTTTTTGTCGGGAAAACGCGATTCCCTTGTTTTTCGCATTACAGGCGCACGTTAAAAACCGCGCTCAAAACGTCGAGCAATCGCGCATTGTTTATTTCCTCCCTCTCCCTACTTCTCTTCAACAATTCGCAATAAACCGTGTAAATAAACGGCGAGTGGATGCATTCGGCTAAACGCCCCCGTGGCGTGCCAGTCGTAGCTGGAGGTGAGATTACGACGACCGGCAAATATGAGAATTCAATTAAAAATTTAGCCGGGGGCTTGCTTTAAAAGTTACAACGCCAGTGAGAGCGAGCCTAAGAGAGCCGTTGGTCGCGTGAGGCACGCAAAATTCGTCCCTCGTTGGGAGCGCACAGTTGCGCGAATAATTTCGTGCCAATGAGAATGTCATTAACCGCCTCCCCACCTCCGCAGTCCCCTCTTCTCAATGTCTCCGCCCCCGTGGCAAGCACGAGCCGCGTTTAAACAATTCCGCTGGCCGATTCGCTCGCCTAATTGTCGAGGCGCAATCATTTTTTTACATCCTTCAATTACCAGCCTCGTTCGCGCACGAGCCGAATTAACTTCCACGAGCCCATTCGACAATTTCATTCTCCGTAGACTGCCAATAGGAAAAATTTGAATTCCAAAAACGTTACCGCATGGTAATAGATAAAACGGTTAATGGGCGAATCGCGTGCTTCGCGCGCAAGACGAGCTTCGCCTTCTCGCGGGAGCACGAAATGGAAGAAGGGAAGCGGACGTGCGACGCCTCATTGGCTTTTTCTCGTTAACGAGGGAATGAGCCTGCGAACTTCAAAGAGAAGGGACATTTATCTTCCGCCGCGGCCGGATGGAAGGATGGAAAGTACGACCGGTGTAGGTGACTCTGAAATTTTTCCTCCATACTTTCGGCACCCCGTTCCGCGAACTGGTCACGGCGAATTTCAATTTCGCGAAAGTACATTATACCGAGAAATCGGATGGAATTAATCGACCATTCGATTTTGCTCATCGAATCTACGGCTCGCGAGCCTCCGAGCCGAGAGATTTTCGTTCCACGAAGCCGCCGGGACAAATTCTAAATTATATACACGGTAGGAGACCGGAAATGGAGGAGGAGGGTGCCTTCCTCTCTCCTCTTTCTTCGTATCCTCCCTCCTCCTCTTATTCTCTCTCGCTCGTGACACGCGGAGGCTCGCCCACGAATGCATAAAAATTCACGAAGCGGCTGGGCGCATACGTGAAATTTAATGCACACACGTATACCTACTCGGCTTTCTCACGAATCTGCGCCCTAGCGCGCTCGCATTTTGCCTTCTGGAATATGAAGGAGACGTCGCGTGGTGGAAGGCACGGCGAGTAAGTTCGCCTACGAAGTACAAACGAAACGGAGAAAGAGAAACGAGGGGATAAGAAATGAGAGAGGAAGATGAGAGAGGGAACGCATGAGAAATCATGAGGGGAGAAGTATGAGAAATTGCGAGTGTGTGTGTGTGAGAGAGAGAGAGAAAGAGAGAGAGAAAGGGAGAACGAGAGGAAACACGAGGAGGAAGCTAAGGAGGAATGGGGAGAACGTGGCGGAGAAGCGAAGAGGTCGCGTGTACCGCAATTTTTCGTTGTTTCGCTTTACGGCTCGCAAACCTACCTGGACGGAGAGGAGGAGGAGGAGAACCGAAAGGATGAGGAATACGACGGAGGAGCGCGTGCTCCGTACAACCGCGCGCGACAAAGAGAAATGCACACGGACGGATACGCGAGGGAGGCGAGAGAAGGGGAGAAGCGAAAGAATATGAAAATTTACGACGCACCTATGAAGAAACAAATGTGCAATAGAAATAAACGAAAAGGTGTGATCATTCTAAAATTCGTAGGCAGCGCGCTCGCAGTAAAAATCGAGCGTCTATTCCTCGAAGAACACCACGTTTCCTCCTCCATCACCTCCTTCGCCTCCTCAACCTCCTCCCGGCACAACGTTGGCGTGCTGCACGCATTTATTCGCACTGCCACGAGCAGAGTGCTCGGTTTTACGAGCCGATATGCATCGGCCCGCGAGCTGGCTATCGGGGTTAACTGCGGTTTGAACACAATTTATACTCATCGCGATGTACCCCGCGTAACTCTTTCCATTTCTCTCGCTCTTTCTCTCCCTCTAACACTTCTCTCTCTCTTGTTCTCGTTCACCATTGCACTCGTGTCACCGCTCCCAAATGCACGGCACCTCCTCCTCAACCCCCGCCGATCTCTCGCCCAAAAACGTTTCGACGAATCGCGTTACGTCGCACACCGCCCGATGGGATCATCCGACGCGAACGTCCGGCGTATTCATCGGGGACCAGAGGATATTCATCGAATATCCAGCGGCACGATATTCTGCCGGCGACAAAAATCGTCAGGTTCTTCCACCCCTCTCTGCCTTTTGTGATTCCAACCCTCTCTCCCGACCGTTCCATCCTCCATTGCCAATTCTCCCCGCCTTCTTCCACAGTTCGCTCCAAGGGATTCGATTAGATTTTTTCGCGAGGCAGAGAGAGCTCCACTAGTATTCGCTGGGATCACGAATACGTAAGGAAATTGAAAAATCGAGGGGCAATCGATTGTTGCCTGCTGGATGTGACGTCACGATTCTACGAGCCCGAATATTATATATGTATACACTGAAAAAATTCTATTCTTAAAATACAAACTTAATGATTCATCTTAATAGATATTCTTAATAGATAAGAATATTTTCTTATCGATATGACGGTTTTTGGAATATATTCTTAATAATCCATCTCAACGCCGCGACAAAATGCGTGTCAGTATTCGATTAAGTTAGGTTGCAAAAAATATGGATAAGGAAATGACGAAGTGGCTAGAAGAAGAGGATTTGGGCGATTTAATGGAGATATTTACAAGTGATAGAAATACATGTATATGTATATGAATTGTAACCTTCTCTCGTAACTACATTTCTCAACCAATTCTGATTTCAAGATATGGATAATGTAATTTTCGACAATATAAAGAGTGAAGCATTTCAGTAAGAGTTTTGTTTCCAATAATTATGTACGAAATATATCCATACAAATTTTTTACCAGGTTATGTTAAGAATATCTGATAAAAATGTCTGTTAAGAATATTTGATTAGAGGAATCTGTTTAGAACATACTACTCTTAAATTACTCTTGTTGCTTATTTTAGTGGGAAATATTCTAAACTTAAGTGGTAAATTCTTAAGATAAGAATACAATTTTTGCAGTGTAGCAATTATCGGATTAGATCGGAATATATCGGATTGTGCTTGATAAATGCAGAGAAACGAGTGGAGGATGGATTTTAACGTGACTATAATTGCCGCTTTTAACGTATTCCTCGCTCGCGCGAGGCCCTTCGAGATTAACGAGCCGCTCCCGCCGAATAACGGAGGAAAAGCGAAGGGGACAAAAAATTGGCCCGACACGGGGAGGAAGGAGAAGCGATCGGAGAATTTAAAAAATGGCGCTTTATTGTGCCGCGCTCGGCCGTTATCAATTACGTGTCGGCCCGCGAGTCGCCCTATCTCGCGTTCCAGCGCTACCAAGCGATTTACTCGGGCGACTCTCCTTCGCCGATACTCGAGAAAGCACTTAAGCCCCCGAGGGAAGGTCCTGCACCGAGCATGCCATGCACCTCGTCATCCACGAACTTATAAATTTAACGAGGCACTATCGTACTCGCAATTCGTCACGATTCTATCGCTACTCGCCCGTCTGGCGAAAAAATTCACGGGTACGGGGCAACTCACCGATGAGAAGCGACCCCGTCGAGCCGACCGGGTCGGCGAAGTAAAATAAAATAAGTCACTCTCTTTACGGTCGTGCCTAAAAAGGCTGAAAGGCCTTTAAGGAAGCGAGGATAAACTTAGCAAAGATCCCTGTAATTCGAAAACGGAACGATAAAGGCGATCGGAGAATAATGGCGGGAATTTTAAAATCAGGAGGCGAGCGAAATCGGAGCGTGAAGAATCGTGGAGCGAGGAGGAACACGAGCGGAAAGGGCAGACTGGACGAGAGAAGCCGAGTCGACGACACTAATTGCGGGCCGAATGGCGCCTAATTGACGGCCAGACGCTTCATCAGCATTGTTGGACACGGCGAAGCAGGTGGTCGTATCAACCCTCCCGCGCGAGTGTGCGAGTGTGCGAGAGACCTGCACAGCTCGATGGGAGGATCGCGTGGAAGAGAAGGTGGAGGATAACGAGGAGTGAACGAGCGAACACGAAGTGTGTACCGTGGCCGAAGATGAGGAAAATGATGACGATTGTGGAATTGAATGGGAGATAGATGCGAGAGGGGTGAGAGAATTCGGGAAAGGGTCGCGAGGGATCGCTGTGGCGGATGCGAGGATGATGATGATGCAAAAGAAGAGAACCAAGGTGAAAAAGAAAGATCCAAGTAACGAGGACAAGACGGCTGTCGACGATAAGAAATTTCATCGCCAAGAAGAAGAAGAGGAGGAGGAGGAGGAAGTAGCCGTCACGCGAGATTTACCGAGCAGGTAAGAAGACCGGAATGACTTCCGCCGGACGTAGGAGAGACTCGAGTCACGTGACCAAAGGACTTCATCTCGTCGGGGCGATTCTCCACGGGGCGAGAAACGCGAGAGGAAAAAAGAGAAGAATGAGGAAAGAAAAGGGGGAGTGGAGATCGTGAGACAAGACGATGACGCGAAGTTAGAACTGAAAACGAGGACGACGGGGACGATTACAGGCCCGACACGAGAATTTTCTCTTTTTTCTCTCCTCGAGAATGGTCGAAGAAGAAGAATCGGCACGAGCCCCACCGACATCGTCCACGTCGGTCACGCGGCCCGACAAGATTTCACCCTGCTGCGTCAGCGATTCCGCTTCTTCTCAGCCCATCCTCTGCCGCACCCCTCTTTCTCCCTTTACAAATGTCTCCTTCGCTCCTACGCAGCACCGCCCTCCGATTCCCCGTCGTGGCCCCAAGAAGAGAACCTTGAGCGGAATTGTAAGTAAAGCCTGCTAAATCTGAGATATTTTTAGGATCGTATGGGGTCGCCAATCAGGACGACAAGGACGAGGAGGAGGAGATCCCTTTTCGCCGACCCGACGACGTAAGATAACGGGAGCGGATAGCATCGACCTTTTAATCCTAGAGAGTATATAACAAGGGAGCTCACCGTCCACGATGTTCCAGCTTATTTTAGCACGAGTCTCGGTGTATAATTGTTACTAAAATAAAAAAAGGTCGACTTTTTTCTGGCCCACCTCTAGGGTCCCTTCAACTTTCCTCGAACTTCGAGGGTGCTGAAGACAATGGCGGAGGAGAAAGGAAACGATGCTCAGAAGCTTCTTCTCCCTCTTCTTCTTGGACCCGCGTTCTCCTCCACGGCTTTGCTTCCGTTGCATTCAAAGCAAGACTCTCTCCGCCTCCGAGCCCCTTTTCTCCTCCTTTAGCAGGCGGCAGCAGAAGCGTCGACGGCTCAGCTGTGTTTGGAGGGTGCTTCGCGAGTGGAGGAGGAACGACATCCAGCGGATATTGAACTTCGGGGCTGGAAGCTTCCGGTGGAGTACGCGAGGATCGCAGAGCGCTAATTGTACGGTTAATATTGAAAGGGACGACGACGTAATCCAAAGGAACGTTTCATTTCTCGTAACTTTCTCCTTACAGGATAAATTTGCTCAAAGGTCTGAACCCTCGAGGCGATCGCTTGCGCGCGAAAAAGAATTCTCATCGATCCAAGATCCCACGCAGGACCTTAGTAACACGTCCCCGGGCACGAATTTAACATCTCGCTTGAGAAAAAAAGCTTACCTCCTTATTTATACCCCCGCGAGGGAGAGGTCCTCCTCGTCGGCCGAGACTACGACGACGAATAATTTTCTCCCTCCGTAATTTCCCAAGCGCGGACGAGTTCCTCACGGCTCATAAATTTCCTCGTGACTGAACTAATCGCCGGGATAACGCGCAACGGCCTGCCGGCGTTATTGCCTCCTTTACTGCCTTTAATCTACGGAGCCTACTCGCTGTCCAGACACGCGCGATTTCTTTCGTTCTCTCGTTCGTCATCCTCCTCTTCAATTTTTTTTACGAGGGATCGATATAAAATGCGTGCGATATAGGGGAGAGAAGGGGCAAACGAAGGGGTCGAAGCTTACGTCATCGAAAGGACACACGACGCTTTCGAACGGGGGTGAACAACCCCCGAAAAGGGGTTACGCTCTAACGGAAACGCTTCCTTCTCGCGCTTCCCTCGATGGGTGATACGCGAAGAAACAGTGCACGCTGCGCTTCCAAAAAGATTGCATTTCGCGGCTGGAAGCGCGACGCGCGCAAGTGAATGGTCCTGGCGGAGAGAGAATTCGCTAACGAGCTCTAGTTGAGAAGCTCGATTCAATTCTCCAGGCGCCAAGCTTCTTTACTCTCAGAAGCCGAGAGTACAAAAGAGAAAAGAAACGAAGGAATTCGTGGACCCGACCTTGTCGCCGAACAAGCGCGACGATATTTTGGGGGGAACCTCATCCTCTCCGTAATAATCTTAATGGACCGCCAGAGAGAATTCCTACGAAATAGTTCGACGATAATTCAATCGAGGGACAAGGTGCCTCGCCAATTCTCAAGAGCCACTCACGAGAGAGGCTTGCGGCGCGTTTGATTCTCGAAATTTCGACGCTCTTTGACGAAGCATCCGTCCTTCTAAGTGGGAAATATTCCTGTATCGCGACTGCGCACGCGATCTGTCTGCCGCGCGGCGAGGCAAAGGGCAAGGAACGAAACGATGAAGGATGAGAAGTTGCGGCGACGGGGGTGGGTGGGCCCTGTGAAATTTGATATGCTCGGCGACACGACGACGCCGTAACAGCTAGGCAACGTATAAACGTCTATTTCTGAGGGGCCACTCGCGAAACGATTTTATCGCCACAGACACGCGGCCCGCGCATGTGTAATAAACGGAGCCCGCGCAAATTTCCATTAATTCGTAGCAGCGGCGGGTCCTAGTTCGCGCGAGGCCCGAAGCTTGCGGTTCCCGTAATTCACGAAATTTCGTTGTCTTCGCTCGGGAGCCATCGGTCTTCTCGATCTCCACCCACCCAACACCGGGTCTTTGCACCTAGACGCGAGATATATGAACGTCGCGCTCACGAGGTACACAGATATAATGGAAAGGAGGTATTCAAACAGGGTCTTAACCTCGGGGGCAAAAGCTGCAAGCTCGTGATAGCGTCGTCGCGGAGAAGGAGAGTACGCGCTGAGAGTAATAACTTCTCAGGTCGAAGGAGATCTGAAATTTTAGACGTTTTTTTCCGGTTAATATACAGTAATCTTACCGTGGGTTTCCTTTTTTATCGCAGACCCGCATTATCGCCGACGAAATATTAATTTTTGAGAAGCGACGAGAAAACTCGGTGGCGGAATTTCTAAACGGATTAATAGCTTCCCTGGTGTACTGTCTGAACAGTAGGACTAGCAACGACGTGCTCATTTGACGCACGCTTTGACCCAGCATACGCCACGGACTTCAGTCTGGTAGCTAGGGTTTCGCTGGGCGCCGTGAAATATTTCGCTGTAACGCAGATGAAGCATCCCACTCTCCTCCCTCCGAAAATCCTCGACTTCTCTGAGAGAGAGAGAGAGAGAGAGAGAGAGAAAGAGAGGGAGAGAGAGAGAGAGAGTGAGAAGACTATTGTGCATTGTTGTCACGAAGGTCTGCGCAAAGTGGAGATTCTCGACGTTTCAGACGTCCAACATTTCACGCGCGCAATCCCACCGCCAAAGTACTTTTCGACGTCCGCATTTTCCACGAACAATTCCGATGGAATCAGATGTCCCAACTCCTGTAATTAAAACTAACGCGACAAATAGTCGGGAGTCTCGTTTGCTCGACGGTGCCAGGCATTGTTCCGAATTTTATTTTTAATAAATCTCGATCGGTTATATGCACGCGCACCAAGCGCAAGAAAACTGAGAGAAATCTAAGCCCAGCGATTTACAAGTGAGGCACGTTCAAACGATCGTGACGCACCGAGAGTAGAAACGAACATTCCTGGGAAAGCTCCGTGCTTCTCTGCTTTCGTGTAACACGCAAAAGCATGTCACGTCCCTTGCGCGCGCGCACAGGTGCGCCGCCGCACGCTCGTCCGCAAAAACAAACGGGACGAGCGGACTGCTCCTCGGAGACGCGCGAGCGAAAGGGGTGGCCCGCGTGCTTCTAACGAGGATCTCGTTTGAAGCTTGATTTAATCCTGGAGATTTCCCGGGACTCTTCGAGGAAAATGGGACGGCGCGGGTGGGCGGATAATGCCCGCGGCGCGCATTCACTAGTGAAGTATTCCGACATAACGGGAACCAAGCGCATTGTGGTGACCAGAGATCTTCGCGAGAACTAGAAAAAGAGAGAAAGAAATTCGCTTTCACGAGCGTAGAAAGGAGTTCGGATTTCACGCAGGGGCAATTTTTGCGATTCTAGGATCGCACGTCACGAACGCGTGTCGTCTCGCTGCCACTAAAGGATAATGAATAGGAGAGTATCGGCTATTAATAGACAACGAAGATAATGGAGAAGGAAGGAAGTGAGTCTATTAATAGCGAAACACGAGCGGCACGCGCTCAACGTCTCAGGCTGATGGCCACGCCTGCTGATCTACCCAGATTTTGGGCTTTAGCCCACCTCTTGCTGGCTTGGGATGAGAGATTAAATCGATGCTCGATTTAATTCTCGGAGCGCGATGAAGTGCAGCCTGCGCTTCAGCTTTAAGTGTTTTCGTACTTCGTAGGCGCAAGGCATTTCGGTAGGAATACAGGAACGAAAACGAAACAAAAATCGAAACGGAAGTCCTCGTGTATTGTTCCACTGACCGAGCAACCCGAAAAATCGTAAGCGAAAAACAGTTCGAAATTCGTGGACTAACCAAGGCACGTCGAACGCATTTGCCCGCAGTTTCCAACATTCTGGCGCAGCCTCACCCAGTTCTGCAAAATATTCTGGAACGATATGCAACTGTTGCACATGCGAGGCATAGCGCATTTCGTGGAATATTTCGCGAAACTGGAACTGCTAGCGAAATTAACGAATAATTCGAGAGAAACGCGAGTTACTGAGAGAGACAGGGGGAGAGGCAGAGAGAGAGAGAGAGAGAGAGAGAAACGGAGCGCACGAAAACCGAAGGAAAGCCGGCAAATCCACTTCTCGAAAGGAAAATCCTTCTACCAACCAATCACAATTATTCGACCGACCACCACGAGCGGACACGACGATTATGAATTAAGCGCCTTTTAAATCGCACGTGTTAAACGAGCCAACGGTAACTGACAACGACGAGAATAATCGAAGGACGGCGAGAGCGAGAGAGAAAAATGAAAATGTCAAACCGCAATATCCATTGCGGGCACGAGAAAATGCACCAAAGCGGTTTTGCGATGCGACGCGCGCGACGTTACTGCGAATATGATCGTTACAGGGAACGAACGGAAGGAATAAAAAAGCGACACCTCCTCCTCGCATTACCAGCATCAACGCAACACCCGCTTCAACATCCACTTCTCCCGCCCACCCACTCGAACGTCACTTCCAAGCGTTCCACATAATATTCGCCAATTACGCGTGCCACTCCGCGCGCATTTACGCGCGTGCGAAATGCGAACGGCGGGCGTTCATAAAACCTTCCTGACACGACGCGGCACTCGCCACCGAAATCAAGCGCACTCTCCTCTCTTTCACACCCCCGCGCGCGCACGAATAGCGCGAGATATTCGCGCGGGACGTAAACGACAAACGATGCCTCCTCGTCCTCCTCTCCCTCCTCCAGGCGGACTACTCGCCGCGGACTACTCGCCGCGGACTGGCAAGCGGGATCGACCCCGCGGGTGGTCGCTATTTATGACATAACGTTCTAACGAAAGCGCTTCGTTTACACCGACCAACGAGAGCGTCCCGCTTGTTTACGCTCCCGACCCCAGCAGCGGACAACCCACGACCACCGCGAGAACAAGAGAACCGGGGGTCGTTACAGACAGGATTCTCGGAGCTACTTTAACTTTTTACTACGGGGGTCGAAGTAAGAGAATACAACGTGGCGCGCGCGAGACAGCCAATCGAAAAAGCCAATTCGAAAAATTCGTCTTCGCGGCTTCGTAGGGTTTATTAAAAATTGCGCGCAGGTGCACCTAAAATGTCAAGGATCTTTTTGTTCCTTTTTTAAGAGACACCAACTTACCCCGTTTCCAAGGGTGTCTCTCCCTTCCGACCTCGTCTTCGACTCCTAGGTTTCCAAGTAGTAGGCTGCCACATTGCGATGCACCGCTCGGTTCCTCCTAACGAGGCCTCGTTTGAAGTTCGATTTAAGCCCCGAGGTCACTCGCTCTTGGCCGCACGACGAAGGGCCACCGCTGGTGGCGATTACGCGCGGCAGCACCACCGAACACCGGACGGAGGACGAATTTAGTCCACTGGGAATATCCGGGCACGGACTACGAGGAATCCCGAAACGTGTGCGTATATATACGTCTGTGTACACGAAGAGAGGATGGTGAGAGTAGGACGACACGTCACGCGCCAAACTCGAATTCTCCGAAAACGGGGGAAAGATGTCAGAATTCGCAACGGGTGGGGTGAGAAAGTGGACGAGAGGCGATTTAATCCCGAGAGCAAATGACGGAGGGATCCGACACGATTTCTACCCTGACTTCGATTAATTCTGGATACGTCCACGAAGGGACTTTTCGTTCGCAGAGACGAAAGTAAGGAGAAAAATCTCCAGAGTGCGAGCACCTCGCAACAATAGGTGCTTTCCTTTTGCAAGTGATCTGTTATCATCTGACATCTTGTGATCTGAAATACTCACATCACTTCGATAAATGAATGGAACAAGCATGTATCAGATCGATCAGATCTCGCATTTATATTTCTCTTCTCCTCGTAATTGTTTCGTGGATTTAGGTTCACCCCAGTTCGTACCAAAATATAAGTAACCTCAAAATTTGTATGTACGCACACATTAGTTTGTACGATTGATAAGTCACTTCTTTGTTACAATCTGTGTTTATTAATTGCGCTGAGATTGCGCTAATGCAACGCGAAAATAACCATCTCATAGTTTTCAAAATAATTTCCTAGTATGAACCAATAGGAAGCGAGTAACCGCAAGTGATACGAAAATATCACCTACTGATCTCAGTCCGTTGGTAGATCACCAGCGGTAAAGGGGGAAGTGATCTGATCAGTTCGGTTTAGCTAAAGGAACATGCTAGTTTCTGAACTGACGTGATCCGATCTGATCTGATCTAAGCGATAAAAGGAAAGCACCTAATGTCGCGTAAATCGACGAAATTCTTCATTTGTCAAGTTTCTCATTTTCCCCTCCACACTTTTCGAATATCTCGAGCATCTCGTCTCCAACCGCGAGAGCGTAACGCGAATTTTGCAACGTTAGAACGGCCCTCGACCGTGATTCGCGCATCCGCCGATCCTAACGAGGCCTCGTTTGAAGGCGCGCTTAATTCTGGGAAGCGACGAGAGGATCTTCGGCGCAAAGCAATCTGGTGCCAGGCCGCGTTGTTTACGCTTAAAGTGGCCTAATATGGACAGCGGGAGGAGGACGGGGGAAGCCGAGTATATAACTGATTATATCTGCCTGTGGAAGACGCGCGGGCGTACGAGCGTAATATCATATGCGCGGAATATATTTTGTATATGGACACTAGGCTACAACTCCCTTGCATACAAAGTTCAACGTAACTACCTCGAATAATGCGTAAAGCAAGCTGGACGACGAGGACGAGGAGGCCGAGAAATGCAACGAAACGGACGTTGGGCGGGTCGCGGTGTAATTTAAGAGCCGAAGGGCAAACCCGTGCGCAAACTTAATCCACGAGGTGGACAGCATGCGCAATGATGCAAGAATCTTCTTTCCTTCTCCTCCCAATCTTCTTATTTATTCTGCCTTCTACCCCTTTACCGTCGCGCGCGCGCGCGTATCGTATGCCTACCGCCGGCGGCTCCAAATCCGCGTAGGAGGAGGAAACGGTAAGATGAAGGTAAAGGAAGAGAGGGACCAAAACACGAACGGATTCCTTCTGTGCTTGCCGCTGAGTCGCGAGATGCTGCGAATGCCGAAACTCAAGCGGAGTAAACGCCGAGGTAAACGTTCGTTTTCGATGGTAGCCACGCGCGTGTAGGGAGAGGCCGCGTTGACTCTCGAGCAAACTTAATTTCTGGCTTTCGCGTTAGTCAACTTTGGAACCAACATGATATCGATTCGATTACCCCGGACGAGCCGTGGGATGCTTTGTAATTTGCCAGCTACAAATTTACTCGGTAATTCGTATCGGCGAGGTTAGTTTCGGGTTCGATGGCGCACAAATCTGCGGGCAAGGATCGTTTAAAAAATTTCAGGATTTGTAATTCGAGCGTTTTAAATGACTCTTCGAAGCACCCGTGTGGGGACGGTGAGTATAATTTCTGCGTTCTTCCCCGTAATCCTTTCTCAGCGTCTGTCTCCGAGAAGCATGAATTTTGCACGAAATTCTCTCGAATATATCTCGCTCGGAGGAACTCGAACGTCGAGCTTATGGCAGACATTTTATCCGAAAGTCGCGAGGAGCGGAGACGCGAGGAGAGAAGAAGAACCGATTCCTTCGACCGCCTTCTCGCCTCCCCCTCGCTCACCACGCCTTTCTTCCTCCCCGAGGCCACGAAACTGTGTCGAAACTCCGAGGCAAAGCGGAGGTAAACGTTCATTTTCCACGGTACTTGCGCGTCCCTCTTAGAGAGAACCGCTGACTCCGTGGCAAACTTAATTCCTCGCTCGGACTACCAATGACGTTATCGTTTGTTCGCGCGCGCGTGCGCTTTGTAAACTTTCACTCGATGACGCGCCACAGAAACGGAAGGGCTTCGATGCTATTAATTCGCTTAACGAACCGGTCGACTTCGCTCGGTGTGTTCAGAACCCCTGGAAAATTCGCCAAATTTCACGGTCGAAAATTAATCTCTCCTCTAATAGTCGCTTGATCACGAGCAACTCCTCTCGAGTCGAAGGAAGCGAATATTCCGAAAGTGGTCCTAGCCAGAAATAGCCCCACGATGCGTCTCTCAAACCGGACAGAGAGAAGCTGCGGAAACCGAAAAGCAAGAGAGAGAGAGAGAGAGAGAGAAAGAGAGAGACTAGAGTGGGCAGGTAGCAGGCTTCCGGTCTCTTCTCGAAAATCGATCGTGCCCATTCGTTACCGAGTCTCCTCGCGGCCCGACGATAAGTCAAGACGAATGTTCTTGACTGATGCAACGGAACGAGCGCGAGCCAAGCAACCCCCTGGTGGTAGTAGGTGGTTACCGTGGTGCTTTACTCGCCTACCGATACTCCCCCGTGGTACTCACCCATCGTATTACTCTCCTCGTATTACATCGCGAGAATTTCCCTTCCCGTACGCTCGCAGACCTTTTCGCTCCGGATTGTAAATCACACGTGTGACAGGAGCGGAGCGGCGGCTGCGAGCACGCAGAAAACATGGAAAGGAGATCTTTCCTCCTCTCTCCGTTCCGTGGAAGAGGCGGGAAGAGTGGAGAGACGGAAGATCGTCGGGCGGATATTGGACAGATGTCGGCAGACGAGTTGCGCAAATGTGGGAAATGTGTGGCGTGTTGCCTGATGAAGAGGAGAAGAAGAGAAATGTAGGGTGAGGACGATAAAAAGGAGAGAAGTTTACTTGGGCGTAGAATGCGAGCTTGGCGAGAGGCACGGGAGAAATTATTAAGGCATTAAACGACGCGAATGATCGCGACGCCAGCGCGTCGAGACGCTCGTTACGCCGCACGGCGCTCGATGCCACTCGACGCTTCCTCCAGCTCGAACGAGAGGAAATAGAGGAGTGGAAAGTGGAGAACATAGAGAGCCAGAGAGAGGCTGGTCTCGGTGAACCGAAAGAGAGAAGGAAAGAACTGCGATGGAGTGCAGAAAAAAAAACCTTCAATGAGAAACGAGAAGGTGGTTGACTGGAAAAGCTGGAAAAAATCTTGAAATCGGAAAACCGCTTCAGTTGGCTACTTTCGCGAGAATTGCTCTTCGTTCTAAATTAAACGGCCGATTGTGTTTCGCGAAGGAAAGAATCAAGCGCTGTCACTCGGAAAATCTTGCCGATTATTTTCTACTCGAGCTTTTAAGCCAACTCCACTGGCATCCGCAGAAGCGACAAACCTCCTTTACGTCTTGGCAGTCGATCCGCGCCATGTGCTCGCTTCCAGCGTGATGTAATCGGCGCCTTGGCGAATCTGTCGCGGACTATTCGCGTCCATCCAACTCGAGATTGCACCGTGGAATAAAACGCATGAGAGTCGCGCTCACAATGTCCCGCACTGTTCTCCGCAAGAGTAGCGATGATGTAAACGCGAGGGGAGCGTGTGTAGGTAGAGAATTCATTCACACCTAAGCAACCACGCAGGGTGAAACGACCCAATTCGCGCTCGCGAGTCCAGGAAGGTGAGTTGGATAATATGCAAAAAAGACCAATGAAACTTCGATACAGAAATAAACGAGACTTACTCGAGTTTGCGTTGCCAGCTCTAATCCTAAGTAAAAGCTAATTCCAATCCCGTCTCTTACTAGAGTTTCCCTTATGAATTCCTCCGGGCCGACGTAATTTCCTCGCTCCAATTGTCGTCTAATTGACGTCTACCCTCCGAGCCGTCCGCGTCGGCGCCGACGTCGAACCGAAAATAAAGCGTTCACCGCGCTTCGGAGATTCTCTCGGGCCACTCTTCCTCCCCCCTTCTCTCTCTCTCTCTCTCTCTCGAGATGGAGAGAATTGCATGAGAGTGGCGATGTACCGTTGCGCCGTAAACGCGCAGGAGCAGAGTTGTCTTTGTTGTTCCTCTCGTGGCACACCTCGGTACTTCCCTTTTCGAATTTCATCTACACGGTGACGCAAATTAGGCGCGTTTTCTATCGAAACTAGAACGACGAACTCGTCGATCCCTCGCAAGAGGTCTTCGAGAGATCTCCGATATTAATTCTTCTTAAAGCAAGACCACGATGATCCATAGTCGCGTCGGACACGCGGAAAATGAATCTTAATTTGTCGAAGCAGAGAGTAATAATGGCAATTCCTGCGCCGCCACCCTGTATAGGAGGCCAAGCGCGCACACCCGCCCCACGCTGCACGCGTATGGAATGCGTGCCCTATACGAGAAGATCGTGCGCCAGATTCGTGCTTCCGCGTTTTCAGGATTATGCTGCTAATCTCCTCCTCCTACGTCGCGCCACCTCTCGGAGCTAATAAAAATAGGTTTGGCCTCGCATTAGCCTCCGTTCTCGACGTTAAAATCCCAAAGGGAGAAGAGAATGAAAGGGAGGATGACGTCATTCAATTATCGCCGTATAAATTCGATTGTCTCGCGCACGGGAAAAAGGTCGCTCGGGTCGAACGCCATTCTCGCTAATTGCCGGTAGTAACAATCGGCCTCGGACGCTCTAATGACCAATAAGCGGACGAGCTCGCAAGTGGCTCTCTCAACCTACCCTCGTTTGCGGAATTTCCCCGATTACGGGCTCCGATTGTTTCTTTCCTCGGCTTTTCCTCCGCCTTACACACACCCTTCCTCGTTCTCGTGCTCTTCAACGAGCTCTTCCTGCTCGAGCAGACGCCAAGCGGCAGATGAAAAGGTAAAACCCGCGAAAGGCGCGAACGGTGGCGCGATCCGGGATCTCACGATTAAGTCTTAATAAGGAGGAACGGTGGAACGATCTTTTCGCTGTAATACTTGTCGCCGTGAATCTTGCCGGTCTAACCGGCACCTGCCCGAGCTATGAGAACAAGAGGAAATGAGGAGGACACGAGAGGAAGCGAGTAGCCATTCGGGGGTGCAAAGAGGGACGCGCTAAAAGAGGAACTTATAAAATAGAGAAAAAGTGGGGAGAAAAAAGGCGCGAGGAAACGAGAGCCGAGAAGAAGCTGCGAAAAGGAGGAAAAATAAGGAAAAATAGGGAGAGGACCCGGAACGGCGAAGAAGAGAGAAAAAAAAGAAGGAGAGAGGGTCAAAGAGCAGCGGAAAGAGAGAAGGACCCGTTATAAGGTGAAAGGAATGAAAAGGGGGTGCGAAGGGGCGCGAGAGAAGCAGGGGCCAGGGGTGTGGCACATAAGAGAGAAGGTCTGAGTGGGCCGCCGCCGGCACTCGGTATAGTGCCACTCGTTTCCACCCCCGCGAGTGGGGGCAGGAAGGACGGCCACGGTCTCGTCTCAAGTATTCCGCTCAGGGCCGCCGCGAGCGAGCGAGCGTGCACCGCTTGCCACCTTCCGCGAACACGCGTGTATGAGATTAAAATTTTGTTCACTCTTGCACATTTGAAATTTCAACGGCATTCGGTTCTTTTCCCTGCGCCCTTCCGGCATTTCCTCAAAGCCAGCGATTTATCTTATCGACGAAAGGCGCCAAATTCAAATATATTCGCGGCGGCCCTGATTCCTCTTCTTCGTGTTTTCGCGACGAAGCTTAAGGACGCGGCGACTAGACTCACTCGTCGCGAGTCACGCGATCAGCCTCTTCTTCGATTGCGCTCTTCGTCACGCGGTGCTCCTCCCTTCCTCTTTTCCATCGTGGCCCCATCCCTTCGGCCGTTCTCTCGCCAGAAAGAGGAAGTAATAAAGGCCTGACAAAAGGAAACTCGCTACGCGTCTAGCACCAGCTTTGCAGTAAAACCATAAAGCCACGTAAATGGCTCGCACCGATTCTCTCGCCTCTCTCTTCCTTTTTCCGCTTCGTTTCTTTTCTTCCACCTCGTTTCTCCTTCACCTCCCTCTTGCTTTCGTCGCATGCCGTTTCGATCGGCACGTTAATGGTCTCTGTGGTTGAAAATGGACCGAGGGTTCGTCACGCGGGGCAAGATTCCCGTCGTAGCGAACTCGAAACGTTTCCAACGCCTTCACCGCGAGATAGATGGCACGAAAAGGGGGGCGCGCGAGAAAAAGGAAGTGTCCGTGAACGCGGGTAGAACGCGTATGGAAAACGAGGATACAAGAAAGAGACGTTAAAGTATTAGAGTGACTGATAAAAATCGATTCGACGATTTTTCAAGCTTACCCCCCTGCGACATCCCTCGCCCTTCCTTTCCTTAGATACGGAGAAATGGACGAGAAGATTACCACAGCGTGGAACGTCACGGGTGGCACCATATTGGACGAAACATATCCTTCGGATAAACCGCGAATCATCCGCTTTTCGAGCGCTCGGAGAATGAAGATTCTACGGTGGACGCGAAGGCCAAGCGGATAAGATATTACCGCGTACTTCGCCAGGATTAAAACCCATAAGATCCTCGCCGCCAAGCTTAATCGGATGAAAGTTCTGCCGCGGCGCGGGTACAAAGGGCATGCACCCCTCGAAGAGTCTCTCGATTTTTCGTTGCAATGGAAAACTTCTACCATGCGTAAAATTTATACGCGCAACGAGCTCCAGCGGTTATTTTCCACAGAATTTCGCCTTCGTGACATCACCAGATTCTAATGCCGCGAGCGGCACACCTTCGAATAATTCATCAGGTAATAATGATCATTCTACTCCAAACAAGATTTACATTCCGCGCAACTTGGAGAAGTGATTTCACGCTTGAGAATGAGGACAGCCAATCCTGTTTCGCTTTCGAGTGACCGAGACGCATATTCCCATTTCGAGAATCCATTCTTCCCACAGTGCGTTTCACCGCGGCGAGAAACTTTCCGACAGATTCTAAACATTTCGATTTATCGACATCCTCATTTTTCCTCTCTCGTTCTTTTCTATTTCCCTCTCGGACCTTCCGGTGAAGGCTAATTTTGTCCCGCGTGAGCGCTCACGAACGCTCGCCCACCGCTACGTAAACTTCCGTTCGAATTCTTAAGACGTAGTAGCGCACGCTCTTAGGAGCACCCGCGGCATTCCAAAGCGTCTATTAATTTGCAATCTACGATGGTCAGGGAGCGTCCGGTCGTTCTTTGCATTCGGCGAGGAGGAATGCGCGTCGTGAGACGAATGCGGGCCCGTCAATTGTCATTGCGTCGTCGAAATCGAGAAAGAAAATTCGCTCGACCGCTGATTACATTAGACTAGAGGAGAGGAAAAAAAAAGAAGCGGGTGATGAATGTGCCGTGGAATATTTGCATTCCTCCTTTATCGGGGTATCGATGCCGATGTAATAATCGACGAGAGGGCCAATACACGGACCAATAAATAGAGAATCGATATACCACGAGGCAGTGGGGGATCTAAAAATACCGCAGCAAGATGAGAATGCCTTTGTGCGAGTAAATGTATCGGATATCGAATTAGAAAATATCCCCCGATCGAAGACGAGCGAAAAGAATTTTCATCGAGGCTCTCCTTTTCGCGATGCTCTTTTTTCTAGCTCCCTTTTCTTTCTGTTGTTCGCGACTTTGCGAGCGCCTGCTTGCTGAAATGCGCTTTCGATCGGCGCGAATGGCGAAGAGAAAAGAGTATCGAAGACGCAAATTGTTTCGCGCGGGAGAAGAGAGAGAACTATTGGTCCGATCGCTTTCGACCTCCGCGGACGAGCACGGGTGGGCGGAAGAAGGGAGAGGCCACGAACTCTCGCGTGGAATTTCCTATAATAGGTAAATCGTTCCATTCGCTCGATCAACGCGCGAGAGAATACCCTCGGATGCTCTTGCCTCTTCCTGTTCCGTTGCAATTCGTCTTTTTGCTTGCCGAGAAGCTTTTTACCCTCGGGGACGCGAGCCAAGGGTAATAAGGTAAAAAGGAATTCGGACGATGCCCCGTGTAATAAAGCGAGAATGCGAGGGGAAGAGGAGTTGAAAGAAATCGAAAAGTTCCTTCGAGGTTTATTAAATCGGAAGGTACCCAGGGAAAAATTTAATTGCACCGCGAGAAGAAAGGCGGAGCTTGACGGTGGATATTTTTTTTTAAAATAAGAATTTCCGTAAATGGGAGATACTCGGTTGCGCGAAATCGTAAAAAAAGGTACGAGGAATAAAAAAAAATCTCTCCTTAAACGCGACGAACAAGCGCGTTCTTACGTTTTACACTCTCCCCGCTATGTACTCGCTATCGCGACTCCGCTTTCCTTCCTTTCTTTTTCTTCCTTTCTCCGATTCCCTTTCGCCGTATCTCGCGCGCCACGAAAATCTCTTCGAGGCCATTTTTCATTTAACCGTTCGAGGATACTTGGCGAGGGAGCTAAGGCCGCCATTACTCCGCGATTTCCATCGGGCTCTCCGCGCGTTGTAATGCCGTGTAATAAAGGCAGTCGGCAGAGAACGGAGGAGAAGGAGGAAGAGAAAGGAGAAAGGAGAAAGAAGAAAGAAGAAAAAGAAAGTGCGAGAGTCACGTCTCCTACGCAGTAGTACTTTACTCGTAGAGGAGGGTCCTGTTATCGTTCTTGAGATTTTCCTACTTCCTTCTCCTCCTTCTTTCCTTCTTCCTTCCTTCCCTCCACCGTCCAGGATAAAGCAGTTCCCCCTGAAGCTTCTGTTCTTCTACGAGCCGTAACCAGCAACGATCCCGTTGCTGGCTATCTCTCTCCCTCTTTCTCTCACTTTTCTTCCTCACTCGTGTCACATGTACACTGTACAGCTACCTCTCCTCCCTTCCACACCTTTCACCACCCTCGTCGCAAGGTCTAGCGAGCTTAACGAGACAACGAAGGGGACCTTCTTTTTCGCGCCGCGACAGTTCCTCTCGCCCTCTTAAGGACGCGATCGTCGAGCGTGTCGGCGAGTCGACCGTGACTGTGTCGACAAGCGGCCTTGATGAGCCGACGATTAGTCTTGAAAAAGAAGGAGAGAAAGAAGCTTCGTCGTCCTACGGACGCCCTTCGCACGCGCGAATTTTTATAAACTCGTCGCAAAGTTCAAACGCAATCCCCCCTTCGTCTGCAGTTCTAAACGTTCCAGGCAGATGAGATTCATTCCAGCTTGCAGATTAGAGTTCCGAGAACTCTCCCGATGATCGTGTGTCTCGTGTAACGCAATACCTTTTCTCTCGTCTTATTTTTCCCAGACCCGAGAGCACGGGATGCAGGACGGGGCTGGACACTGCGAGGTACTTTATAGCCGGGAGCACAAATAAATGAATTTATCTTTGTGCACGTCTCCTCTTTCCTACTCTCTCTCTCTCTCTTCCTCTCTGTGTCTCTCCGTTTCACTCCGGCAGCTCCTCTCGAATCGGACAATTTAATCGACAGAACACGGAGAAAGAATTCGAGCACGATGTCGAATCGTTCATTGGCGTGTTAAATGCCGCACGCAACTGGGATACCTATTTTTTCGCATGAAAATTTCGCACTTCCTCTTACCCCGCTCTTCCATCGCGATCCGTTACCCAATTGGCGCCCGATATTCGCTCCCGCGTTGATTCTCGTTGACCCGGATTACTCGTTATTGGCCCGCACCACTACTATTTTTACGGTCCATTAAAAACATTAGTCGTGGATTAAAATCGCGCGCTTTCACATTCTCGCGAGTGACTCTTGCGAATTCGAAGCGAATAATCACAACGCCGCGGCGGTATGATGTAACGCGATGAACGCTTGAATAACAAGAGGCGATCATTTACCAAGAGCATTTTTCCCCATTTACAATTCACAAACGAACAATTTGTCGATCCCTTTTGCCACGCGCCGTGTCTGCCGGATTTTCTCTCTTTTTCCTTGCCAACCCCCGAAGAATCTTCTTTCTCCCTGGTTCGCGAGAAATCCTCGACTCGTCGGTGGCTTCCTACCTACTCTCGGGTTCAATGCGCGCCCGACTCCCGCCGGTAATGAACGGGTTGAGCATACGAGAGGTAACCCGACCTCATCCAGATTTAACCTACATTTAACCCACGTCTAACCCAGACTTAATTCAGGCTGTGCGGCGCACAGTGCTGAAGGGAGAAAAAAATCTCGGAACGAATCGAAACCTATCCCACGCGGCGCCGAGCCCTAGGCCTTCTCAGGAGATTAACCTAGACCGATCGTTCGCTAATTACCAATCGCATCAGCAGCGAGAAGATCGATCTTGCTCGATAATTGGAAGCCAGGGGGCTATTACCCATCGTGGAAATTATTCCAAAGGATTTTCAATAACACGGATGACTCCTCTGCGATCGTTGTTGTCTTATCGTGCGCCAGGGTATCGGGATGAGAACGAAGAACCGTATAATCACGTATCGCGCGCACATGCCGCCTCGAGAATAAATTCCACCCCGGGACCATCAACAATTCCACACGTTGCCTCCGACGAAATTACTCGCGATCCGCCTCCGAATTCTCGGAGCGTCCCGCGTCGATACCACAAGCCCCGGTCCGCGGTAAGAAGAGCGAGTACCACGGCGCGCAAAAAGGACGGAAGCTTCGCTCGCTCGGATTCTGTCGTTAAGTCGATAAATAGGGCAAGCCTGCTCTACCGCTAACTCCAAAGACCCTTTTTGTTCGCGCGATCCTACTGTGTGCCGGTGGTTGTTCGAGACTTACGGCGTTACATTAAGCGCGGAGGAGGAGCTGGTAGAGGCGATCAATGTGCCAAAGCTTCTCATCCACTCCTTTTTCATCTTCCTGGCGCTTCATGCGCCTCCTCCTATTCGTTATTATTATTACAATATTAGCATTGCTTTTGTCGTTAATAATAGGATTGTTTACGTCCTTTGACTCCTCCTCCTCCTCATTCTCCTTTCCCATTCTCCACCACGACACATTTCTTACACCGTCCCACGCTGCGCTTCTTGCCTTTCCCTCCTCTACCTCCCTGCCGTTCGAAGAGCAGGAAACTATCGGCCCTCCATATTCTACGGAGCTTACTTAAGTTAATTAACGGCACGACACGGACGGGGTGGAGAAGTGGCTCGCTTGGATTCTAGCCGCGCGAAACTCCTAGTTTTACCTTTCAAACTTCCTCGTCGATGGACGCCCGATGCTCCACCGATCGGAGAAGAGTAGGAGAAGGAGAGGTGAAACACCGATGACGAGGAAAGGAAAAGAAGAGGAGAGGAAGGAACACCTTTTAATAAAGTTCCTAATGCAACTGCTACCCGGTTCGCTTTGATTTCTTCTTTCTCTCTTTCTTTCTTTCTTTGTAACCGATTACACCATACGATCCACTCGCTTATCGAACACCAGACACCAACTTCTATCAAGCTGGCTTGCATACGCCCCGCTCAACAACACCGGTTATCCTCGTAAAGTCTTTGGGTTCGGGGTGTGGCCAAGTTAAGCGTGTTATTGGGAGTCGAGAGCTTCTTGCCCCCGGACCGAATCATCAGTGCGAAGTTCTCGAGAGTTTAGCTTTGCTCGTAAATTCGCGACATTTAAAATGATTTCACACACAATGAGACGGCGCACAATGGTCGGAATGCCCGATCTAGCTGTGCAAAAGTCCAACTTGAAATAGTAAGATCTCGGACAAATTTGAATTTTTTCTAATACAGATATAGTCACTGATTACAGCGACGCCATAATCATCAGATGCAGTAAAAGCATCTCGTGAGCCTTACAAGGGGAACACACAACCTCGCCGCCTCAAATTTCGATGAATTTGAAATATATAGTTCAGCACCCTTAGTGACTCGTGGTAAAGGAATAGAACACAATGTGCTCTAGTTTTCGGGAAAAATGCAGTCAACAATCGCGATTTTTCGTCCTAATTTCACAATACGACAAGGTTGGCGGGTGCAAGGCTAAATTTATAACAACTGTATGTATACTAGAAAGTTCCGTGCTTCTATTAAAAAAAGAATCAGATTGAATACTCGTGAATTTATGTAATTTTAGTCCAGTACAACGCGAAATTATGAAAGTTGATCGATAGAGAAGCCCTATTAAAAACTGTATTGCAAATTTTTGTAAGAAGTAGCAGCAAAACACAAATAGTAGTAGAAACATTTGAGAAAAGCAGACTCGTTTTCATAGATTATAATAAGACGAACGCACTTCGGAAATATTGCCGGTATACAATATCGTCTTTGCTGGAGTGTCCACCCTTATCTAAGGATCACGGGGGATGCTTTTATCGCTGTTGCTGTGATCAGTGACTATATCTATATTAGAAAAAATTAAAAATTGACCATGATTTTACTACTTCTAGTTCGACTTTGCACAGCCGGATCAGGCATTTCGACCACTGTGCGAGATCGTTTTTTTAACGAAAATGAATCGCAATAAATGTCGAGTACTCATCGCTCGCCCGTAAAAAAAAAAGATTTATCGCAATGAAACATTTATCGAGTGCATTTCTCTCCACGAGCATGTGAACCTCGAGGGCTCTCTCAAAGCACTCCGTCCCTTTTTCGCCCATCATTAACAGCGTTGGCGAATTTTGCTGCAAAAAGTGTCGATTATCGATCGTCCGTTAATCTCGCGCGCCGATCCATTACACTTTTATCCAGTGCGAACACGTTCGGCAGGCCGTCAGCGTCGTCATTAATCGCTTAAACGGATGAAATGGCGGACCCATTCCCGGACTGTGTACAAACCATTCGGACTACACCGCATCCAACTGCAGCATCGCGTTTCGTCCGGCACCTGCACGAGAGTCCGACTCGATCGTCGAACTTTATAGGGTCATCGATCATTCGTTATCACTCGTTTGGTCAACACGAGTATCGTATACCACCACCTGACGTAGCTGTCGGAAGTGTAACAAACGGCTGTGACGAAACGACCGAGTTAATTTGTTGATCGAGTGACGCGATGAAAATTAAATGTAACGGGGGTGGCTCGCGAAGAATTTGTCAAGACGGAGAAAATATTTCCAAGCGTGGGATGGTGGAGCTCGGCCAGGTGGCAGCACGGCGTGCGTGCCACGGGAGTAAGACACCCACCCGATGATGCACCGATCCGCAAGTTCGGGTAACGAGGTAATATACACGCGGCGCGCGTCTATAGGCGCTCGCGCGAGGGTGTAATTCGCATGACGGGGTGAGCGAGCGCGGGGCTAACTGAGTTACGGCTCTTGTGTATACAAGTGTAGCTATCTCTAGGTACAACGATGAGAGAGGGAGAGAGAAGGAAGAGTAGGATGGCCTGAAACGCTTGCGGTGCCACGGTGTTACCCTTGCACCACGCGTCTACTTAGTCGAGCACACACAAACACACACACACTTGATGGTTTGTGGATGAGATCGCCACACACGAGGAAGATGGAGAACATCGCAGAGGAAGTGGTCTACGAGAAGAGGGAATGAGAGGGAGGGTGCAAGGGGTGGAATCGCAACCACCGTCCGAAGTTGCAGTTGCAGTTGCAGTTGCTTCGCACCGCCGGCCATGAGTTTAACGGCCAGGCGGTGCCGCTGGTATCGTGGCGTTGAGATTTCGAACCCTCGTTCGCTCACCCCGACGAGACGAGAGTGCGAGAGAAAGATCGAAGAGGGGGGAAAATGGGGATAAAGAGATAGACGGGGTGAGTGAGAGAAATTGACGTCGTCCCAAAAGATATTCCCTGCTGTGCCCAGAAGCGGACATTAGGGAACTATAAAACAAAGAGAATTATTAATGCCTTCTGTATTCCAATAAATGTGTTTTTAAGTAATTTCCCAAATACCGAATAGTTACGAGGAAACCTCCTCCCTGCTCGTTTCGCACTTTACGACAAATAAAATGTATCCAACTTTCGGGTCCAAGGCAAGCCACCCCTATCCTGTCTTCCTCCTTTCTACGACTACCGTGGAGTTGGTTGACCACGATGACGATTCCTCTTACGTCCCTCTTGCGGTGCAAGCAACCCCTCCTTCCTTACTCAACCAACTTCCCCAACAGTAGCAGGCCAATACTTATCCTCGAACGATGGTGAGCCAGATTCGTTTCGAGCCAGATGGTTGGACACGCGGTTGCGGCCGTGCGTGCAGAACCCTCTCGCTTCGAAAGGACACCATCGATTTTCCCTCGAAGGAAGGGAAATGCCACCCTTTTTCCTCGTCCAACCGAAGGACGTGCGAATTGCGCTCGGTGAGAATGGACCGCGACGAAGCGAAAACGCTCGACAGGAGGGGGTGGTAGTTACGCCGCTGACCGAATCACCAAGCCAGTCGAGGGTTGACGAAGTTGCGGCCCACCGACGAATCGGAGAGATTGCTCGTGAAACGACGCGTATGGATCACCAGGGGTGGCAAAAAGAGAGAGAGAGAGAGAGAGAGAGAGAGAGAGAGAGAGAGAGGGAGAGAGACATTGTGGAAATAAGACGAGAATTTACGCCACTAGAAATCTTCTCGTCTAGCGGAGGGAGGATAGAGTCGTAAGGTGATAAAAGAAATTTCCCTTTCAGATCCCCCTCTAGGACATTCTTCACGGTGAGGAGTTCTCTCTCCGACTAGATTCTCTTACCGACTAAAATTAAAGAGGCGCTTAAGATTCGAGAATATGATTCTTGTCCAAGAAAAAAAAATAAATCCAAGTATACCGTGTCATTTCTAAAGATTAATCTTCCTCTATTCACTTCTTCTTTAACTTCGTCGTTATTACTTTTACATTTTATCCACCGATGTCCTACGACCGTCTCGTCCGGGACGAGCAAATAAAGAAACTCCGTTCGTTCCCCTAAGTTACTTCGTAATGTCAAAGTAAATTGTCCGGGGACGACAGCGTGCACTGGCTTCTATCATTTTCCAATCGTCCTGCGCCAGATGTTCGAACGTCACAACAGTGCGTGCGTATTCTACAGGGGTGGCCGATCGATTCTCGAGGTAAAAAAACCTCTTCTTCGCTTTTATAGACTCCGGACGGGACGGGAGAGGAGCGTGCTGCTGGTGGACGTCAAGCGTCACTTGGCGCGACACGTGAAAAAGCAAGAAATGCTCGCGCACTCGCTTGCCCGACTACAATTCCATCTATTCACGTTCGTTCGGGAGATAGAACGCGCCGAGGGAACGTTCGATATGGTGGCAGACACGACGACAGTTGCCAGCCGCGTTGACGCGTGAAAAGCAACGTAATCTTTTCGCGGAAACTACGCTGTGACTTGGTTACCATCTGGCAAAAGATGTAACCAGTCTGTGCGCTTCGAGTTGTTCCGGGAAGGTTACATCAGGCGTGTGAGAACGAGAAAATCCGCTGGGTTGTGGGAGATTCGAGGAAAAAGTAGAAAATCGAAGGGGCGGGGGAACGACGACGTACAATAATGCAAGAGATAGAAAATACGTAATTTTCCTCGCGATGCGCCTACCCGGAGAGGGCGTCCCGACGCCAGACGTCGGAATTTCCACAGGCAGTTTTCTCGAGAGCGTAAAGGCAGGCAGCCCTCGACCAGGAGAAACTTTCGAGACTACTTGTCTTTCGAGGGCGCGGAAGTGACAAGTTTTCACCGATGGAAAATTTCCCATTCTTTTATCCCGCGTACACCCTCTCTCGTCCCTCTCGAAGCTGCTTTACCCACGGAACAATGAAACTCTACGGTGAAGCTTCGGTCTCGCTTTAAAAGCAGACAATTTAATATAAATCGGAGCCGCTCGATAGAATCCTTTTTGCTGTCATTGGTCCGGTACGTTCAACCGGCCGTAGGAAAAATATAACAGAATGTGAGAGGCGTCACGACGCCCCCGTCTCGATTACCGGCCGGCTGCCTCGTGGCCGCTCGCCCGACGTGTGCCCGCGCCCGATCGTCCGTCAGCGCTCGCTCCTTTTCCACTCGGATATCGATCCGAGAGTGGAATACACCCTACTACGAGGAAAACGGGGAAAACGCTCGCGGAAGATGGGAAGATCGCGAGGCCAAAAATTACAGGGGCTGGCATCAAAGGGAAACCTGACACTCTTTAAAAAAATAAATCGGCATTCCGGACGACAAGTAAACTTTCTCTAGCTTCTTTCAATCGATGACCTTTGCTTGGAGAAAAAATAAATCGTGAAAAGAATCGATGAGGATTTATTTGTAAAAATCTACCCCTCCTGACCATGGAAAGTGGCGCGACGAAAATTCGCCGAGACAAAAGGGAGTTAAGTGAATGGACCCGAGAGTAAATATCTTGCGCATCTATCACGAGATGCGCCCGATAAAAACATGTCATTCAACCAACTGTCTCTCTCCCCAGCTCGTAGAACGAGAGAGGGTCGTGTGCTCGAGGCACGCGATCGATTTCCCCTCCTTCACGGTGAACCCATCGCGACCCCTACGATCGTCGTAGTGACGCGCGCGTTCTCTCACCACCACGGAAAAACAGCCAGACGCGTAAAAGCACACGAAAGCGAAGCATACACGGTATTCATAGGGGAGCTCACCATTACCGTGGATACTAGCGCTCTACATCATTCTAATGCACGCGAACCTTCCGCCAAGCACTACTCGCCTATATTCCTTCACCTTTCTCTCCCTCCTTCCTCTTTTACTCCCTCACCTCCTCCTCAATCTCCACTACCCCACGATGGACGGCGGACGAACGAGGGTTCGCGTTACTACAGCTCCGGTAAATAACGCATAAGTTCCTCGAATGAGCGTAAAACTGAACGAGCATTAGAGATAAAGGAAGAGACGGGAGAAAACGAGGTCGGAGAAAAAATAGAGATGATTCCTCGTTCCTTCGTTATTCGTGGAGAAGATCGTGGAGTCGTTCTTCCCAGGATCACGATCGCTCGACCGTCACGTTGGAAAATCGATCGACTATATGCTACGCGGTGGTAATTTTTAATTTTTTTTTCTTCTCACCTTCCGCCCCATCGGGCCTCGGGTGCTCAAGCGGAACGGAGGATTCCGGCGGAATAATCCACGATGAATTTTCCACGAAATGGGATGTAAAATTAAATGGGCCGATGCGCGACGAGCGCGAATGCTTTTTAATTAAAAGACAAAGCGGCAGGATCTCCGCGAACGGCGATAAATTCGCGGAACAGGGAACTCGGGGATTTTTCTAAATGGCGTGCGTTAAATTGAATTCGACGAAGACCACCGCCGCGAGCGGGAGGCTTTCGGAGAACGAGGGAACAAAAAAGAAAGGAGAATGATACGCGGACGTGGATCCGCTGTGGAGGAACTTGAGTCGACAATTAAAATCGTTAATGAGAACGCTCGTCACGAGACGCGTGGGGTGTTCCGAATAATTCTCACTTCCCCGACGCGCAAAAGAGGGAAACGCAGGAACACGCGCGCCTATTCGCCCTTGACCCGTGTACCCGACGACGAAGCGTTTCTGTCGCGTGTATCGCGAGGAGGAACCGAAAGCCCCACGCGCCCAAGCGGAAGAATTCTTAATGCCCGCGTGACAAACGGCAGCGTGAGAATTTTAAACGCGAAATGGTGGCGGTAGAAAAAGATACCACTTCGAAGGGAAGAAGCGGAGGGGTAAAATTGATCGAGAATCATCTGTCCTGCTCTCGGTTGCGCAGAACCAAAGAGAAGAGCGATCGAATATTCACGAAGTGCGTCACACCGCGTGAAGCGAGCGGAATGTTTCGCAATAAACTTTGAAATTCGCGCCCGCTCGCCGGGGACCAATGACGAATGGAAGAGCGCGGCCAGGTTCCAGCGTGAGGCTCTCTTTCATCGGCTGGATACCAGCCGATCCATACGATGAAATTAAACTGATTGCATCGGCGGGAGGGTCGAAGGGGGTTGAAAGCTGGAAAGGGGTGCAGCGTGAGAGGGAGGTTAATGGGGAACCGGCCGCTGCGTTTCATTCCACAGCACCGTGCAAATTTATCGTCCCACTCGCTGGTGCGAGCGAGCGCTCCAAGCGTAACGCCACTCGCTGGTACGAGCGAATTTCGCCGATTATTTCGCGCGTTTCTTATCGTCCGCGATCGAAACCGAAATCGAAATTTCCGCAGGAGGAAAGCGCGTGCACGAGTAATTCCTCGCGAGCGCGCACACGCGTGCTCCTGTTGTTCCGAGGTGGTGACTAATGGTCGGGACTATAACTGCACAATGGGTACCGCTAATAATAGCGAGCTGCTATGCGAAGGAACTGGGATAAAGCCTTGTACGCTACGGTGGAGAGCGCCATCGTGGTCGCTTCGCGCAAAAGGAAAAAGAAAAGATGATTAGCGGGTGCGCTTTAAAGAACCCCATCGTCAACGGTACACCACCCCGGCTAGCTCGGTGAAAGAAAAAGAAGGAAAAAAGAAGGGAAGTGGAGATGGGGAGGAGATCGAAAGCAGAAGGCTTCGAGGGCAGGGAGCACACTTCGCACGAGAAAAAAGAACGGAAACAAAAAGAGCGTATCGATTGCCGTGGCGCGCGGTCGCGCGCGCGCGCATGAATGCTTTACACAGTGGCTTAGATACGGGCGAAACTTTTATTCTCTCGAAAGTATCCCAAGTATCCGCCCGGAGACACATCGCTCAGTCGAGTCAACATTATTCCGTAATGGCATTCGATTTTTAGCCGCGCCAAGGATACACAAAGTTTCCAAGCGCGAAGCGCATTTATACGGGGAAGGCTCTGAAAAATTAATGCACCGCTGAGAGGCGGTAGTTCCGGGGCCTCCTGAATTTCCCCCGAAACTCCTGTAATCAGCCTCCTTTACCTTCTCGGGGGGGTGCCATCCTCCCACGATTCGTAAGAAGAAGGCAAAGAAAAAAGGAATACCGAGGAAACTTTTATCCTCCGTGGAACGAGGGACGGCACACACTTCGCGAGCATCTTCTCTCCCCGAGGCGTGTCCTCGGTCCTCAGATCGATCGGACGACGCGCCTCGCCCGGTTGTCCTCCCGCGACGATAAAATCAAATTGATTTCGTTATTGCGCCGACCGTGCCGAACCACGCGACCGGTTCTTCTTCTTCTTCCCTACCTCGTGCAAGCGCGAGAATCGTTCTGCTCGCAATCTACCGGTGGGCTAAATTCGACAGCAAGATTTCTCAAAATTCTTATCGTTGTTCCACGAGTGGAAGAAGGGGAAAATGAGGGTGACGAGACGAGGAGTGAAGTGGAACGAAGTTGGGGTTCGATGTTGCGAGTGAAGGTGGAGGCCCTCTGGGGTAACATCGAGGGCGAGAGAATTACATCGGCGCTTTACACGAGAAATTTGCCACGCCGAGGCGCTCGCACCCTCGTAATCGCGATCTTGCGGCATTAAACGCCACCGACGGGGTCGAGACACGGTAATGCGAACCTCATCGAGACACGACAAAGAGGTGCAGAAGTCTGGGCGACATTAGCTTGCATCAGCTCCGAGCGATTAGATCCGAATGTCCTGACAAGACTATAAAATTCGATCCTAGGCAGGAATTTTCCAACGGTATTTTCCGAGGGAAAATGAAGATCTTCCTTTCATGGATAGATATCCGACACGAGGGGAAAGTCGATTTCGAATTCCTTGCAAGATGGAACGTTAACTTTTGCCATTTACACACGTCGAGTAACGCATCGAAGAAAACTCTTCGTTGCGACGGAGCCAACACGGGCACGGGTTGTTGTTAAATGTTTGCCAGATGGAAATACTTCGGGAGTGAATATTTTACGGTAATATCGCGTGCATCGCGGTAGATAGCTCCCGCAGACAAACGAGAATACAGTTTGCTGAAAATGCATTCCGAATGCAAAATTACCATTGGGTGAATTCGACGTTGCGTCAGAGGGGCATGCTGCTGCTCACTTCAATGCCTACGGCGGTGGTGTGAGTGGTTTGTGGAAAATATTTCCTTCGCTCCTCTTCGAGCGATAAATCGCGTTAAAGCTCGCTCTAATATTATGCGAGTACGAGCTGCGACAACGACGCGACGCGGCATAGTTGGAAGGATAGTTGGATACGGATGCGTTGATACACGAGCGAATCGGATTATGTCACAGTAAACTCCGAAACGACGAAATTAAACCAATTTCCATGGAGCGAGCGAGATGATGGAGCGCCGGATGGAGTGGCGGTGTACCAAACTGAACCAACTGCTTCTCCCTTCTGCTTCCGTTTTGGCCCAATGAAAATTTCTGTAAGATCGACGACCGGTGCCGGCTCGTGCCGTCTAAATGTGCCGCGTACGGGAAATGGAAATTCGCGTTAAACTACGATCAGCTCCGCGATGTCCATTAAAATGTACGTGACGGATAATTTTTCTTTTCTTCCTCGTCCGAAGAGAAAGGTTGTCAAAAGAAATAACCTGCCACGAGAGCCCCATCTTCGTTCGTAAAATCGTATCGAGGGTTAATCTAATATTAATGTAACACGGAGAACCAAACCGGTTACGCAAAGTTGGAAGGAACTCGTTATGAGATTTCGAGTCGCGCGATTAACAACAAGCTTTGGAGATTCTCTTTTTCGCCAAGAGGGTGGTTAAAGCGTTTCGAGGAAAATCTTCAGGGGGGACCATCTTGAGAGATTTTCGTCGGCAGAGGCAAACTAAAATCGAACCGAAGAAGGTGCTTTCCTTCTTACGGGAATGGCTGAGAAACCTGAGTCGCTAAGGGCCACCAAAAAAGGAAGCGATTTTCAGTACGAAGGTTACACGCTTTATTTTTCAGGTTCTCCGTTTGGCTGCGAGGGCAGAATTCGACGATTGGATTTTCCCTCTTACCCATTCTCCTTTCTCTATTTCTATTTTCTCGTTGCTTCTACTAGCAGGAGGGAGGAAAAATTCGTAGAATATCCCTCCACCCAATGGGCACTAATAATGCCCGAAAAGCCAGTCGTCCTGTTCTTTTTTTTCTTTTCCTTCTGCAACGCTGCGGGAATTAACGGAAAGGTATCGTTGCTATTGAAAGAGAATTGAGACAGAAGGTAATACCCCCCGAGGGAATTTTGGCCCTGTTTAATCGAATTCTCGCCGAGCGATCCCATGAGATCACGCGCGCATTACGCGTGACTCGACGGAGCATAAAAATGGAAATGACGTCGCATTATCGAAAATACGTAACGCGCAATGAAAGGGTAATTACGTTCGAGGAATAAAAAAAAGAAGAAAGGAGGGAGACAAAAGGATAAAGTGAAGCAAAAAATTCACCACGTCGATGGAAACTTTTGCGCGCCAACATGCAAAATCATAAATTATCAAAAAATCGGAGGCGCGACAGAATCGTAATTGAATTCGAAACGGACGCGAGCGTGGAAATTTCACTGGTGGCCGGTAACTCGGTGAATCGTAAATTATCAAAGATCGGGGGCGTGACGAACTTGGAATTGAATTCGCGATGGATGACTCGAGAAGATTTCAGCGATTGCGTCGTAATAATGGCGTGAAATATACGTCTTATAAGATAGCGGAACAGAATCAGCGAAATCAATTCTAATTAATATTTTTATGCGTTGCTCGTTTGTTGCTCTCGCAATATGCAAGTCTCGAAATCTATTCACACGATTACAAACAATAACCGAGAACTTTCCCCCGTGCAGGAAATACAGGAATAAACTGTAAGAATAAATTTTGTCGCGTTAGCTTCATTTTAGTGTTAAAATATTTCCTGAGTTTGTTGTTCTTAAAATATCTAAGCCTCGAATTTGCTGCTAGCTAAATATGTTTAAATAATAGTCGGAAATTTATCGGTATGTGCTACATTTAAGAGAAAGAAAAATTAGTTGCTCGGGTGTACTATGTTAGTATCAAAATATTCGTAATGACACATAGCTTCAGAAAATATCGGTCATCGATATTGTTGCTAGTCACAAAGTGTTGGAAAAGAGTTGCAAAGTCGTCATACTTACAAGGGGAGGCCCACAATGGGTTGTTTCCAATTTCGCTGAATTTGAAATATGTCATAGTTCAGCACCCCTAGATGCTCATGGTACCCGGTTTTATATGAAGATGGCCCGTAGTTTTCGAGAAAATTGCAGTTAAATATTGCGATTTTTCGGGCTAAATTGAGGATGTGGCAGCGCAGCGCCCGAGAACGAGAGACAGGAAAAAACAACAAAGAATCAAATGTCTTTGTCTCGTCGATACGCGTGTCTCGCTGCGCTGCCACATCCTCAATTTAGCCCGAAAAATCGCAATATTTAACTGCAATTTTCTCAAAAACTACGGGCCATCTTCATATAAAACCGGGTACCATGAGCATCTAGGGGTGCTGAACTATGACATATTTCAAATTCAGCGAAATTGGAAACAACCCATTGTGGGCCTCCCCTTGTTAGACGCCCAAATGTATATGACTGATCGCGCCACTGTCGGTAAATAAAAGGGATCATTTTACTGAAACCCGAAAAGCAGTTTTCTTTCTTTCATTTTACTTCATTCAATTCGCGTAAGGAATGTTTACGTTTTAAGATGTATCGATATCCACACCTGTGCTTCGGACGTTATTTTTGAATGAAGAAAGTCGAAGAAAGAATTTATCTGCAGGATCGAATTTCACAACTTTGTTACCAAACCTGTATACCTCTTCCCCTAATTTCTTGGAATTTCACGCTCGCGGTAGAGCTCGCGAACGCGTCGTTGATCAATGAAAGAGATCATATTACTGAAATCCGAGAAGAAGTTTTATTTCTCTTGTTTCACATCATTCTCTGCGCGAACGGAATGTTTACGTTTTAAAGTGTGTATGGATATCCACACCTGTACAGTAAAGCCTCTCACTTGCGCTGTCGATGGGTTACTCACTATGTCACCAGAGCTGTTCCTACGCTACGCCACGGCATACGTGTTTCTACGCCTATATTATCTCCAGCGGAGTCGGTCAAGCGTACAATGTATATAATTTAAATGCTTAGAACATATATAACTGGAAGGGGAACAGAGGGTCGAGTCTGTGACCAAGTTGCGTGCGAGAGAGAAACGTTTTAAAGAGAGAGAGGACTGAGATTAACATTTGTCCGCAATGCGCAACCGCGAGCGATGACAGCATGCTGACAGCTGACAGTGAGTTTCAAAATATTGAAAGGTTAAGCCCGTCCATAAGCTATCAGTTATAACATTGATAGCTTAGTTAAGAAACTAGGGGGCAGAGCCCCCTGCGCTTTCGCTTCGCTTAAGCGCCAACCCCCTCAAGATCGCCTTTGCTCGCGCTTCGCGCTCGCCCACGAATTTCAAAAGGTTTCGAAATTGTAGAAAATTCAAATATTGAGATATTAAACTATGCTACAGAGTCCTCTGCGCTTTCGCTTCGCTCAAGCGCCATACCCCCCCCCCCCCCCCCAGGTCGTCGGGTGCTCGCGCTTTGCGCTCGCCTACGAAATGCAGCATTTCTGCAATAGGCCCAAGTGATCAAAACCAGACAATTAAATGCATCCGAACCAAAATTTGACATGTACATAGAGTATATACACCTTTGCTGCGGTGAAACTTTATGCATGGTTATCTTCAACCATTCAGAAATTGCGACAAATTCAAATCTTTAATCCAGTATTCCGGCGAAACGCTTGCGGGGATTCAAAAAAATTTTGCAATGTAGTTTAAAAATATACCCATTTGGTGCCACGAAACTTTATGGTCATCTTCAACCGTTTCGAAATTTAAAAAAATGCAAGCATATGCAGGTCTTGAATTTTTTTTGCTTTGTAACATGCTATTCTAAGTTTAATATACCTAAGACAAGAATTAAGCGGCCACAAGTGCCCTTGTCAATTTTATGTATCTTTTTTAGTGCCCTTATCGTCAATCACCCGCTTGGAGCTATTCAAGGAGTGTTAAAATCAAAGAAATTTACGAGAGCCGATTGTTGCTATGGGTTGCAAAAGTTCGTCGTGCGTACTAAGAATGTGCAGAAACACGATACGGAGAGAAGAGTATTGACATTTATTAATGAGAATTGGTTGGACTCAAAAACAGAGTTTCGTACGAGACGGACCGAAAAGTTATATGTTTTCCAATACAAGTCATTCCGATCACAATTATCTCGCAAAATAAGAGCAAATTACATAATAAAATATCGTTTACTTATTTTATTCCTACTAAAATATACCATAAAAAAGAATTCTAGTCGATTATAAAAGTGTCGCAGGCGCTTATAATCAATTCACGCTGCTATCGCGTTCTAAACCACTGTACGCCAGGGCGTTCGTTTCCACCGATCACAACTCTTCAGCGATAAAAATACAAATCCCTGGCACGCATTACAAGAAATTGCCGAACGATCTAACAGACGAACGGTCTCGTAGAGAATCGCAAGCTGCGCGAATCCGTGAAAAATAAAGGAAATCATATGTTATTGAAAATCCGGAGGCGTGACGAAACCGTAATTGAATTTGTAACGCGACAACCTTGGGAGCGGAGGCGCATGGGGGTTGGGAGGAGGAAAAGCGCACATTTGCAGCACGTGCCTCTCTTTATTGGAGCATCGAAATATCGGGGAACAAATCTCCGAACGATGAAATTAAACTGAATCCGGCGAAACGAGAAACCGTGGACCGGTGCTGCGGCATCGTGTGGAGGAGCAAAGAGGGAGAGGAAGAAGGGAGGGGAGAGTTTGTTGTAGAGCCGCGCGAACGGCCCCATTCGGCTTCATCGCAGGATACGGAAATGGCGAAGAAATTTGCCGTGGGATCGGGCCTGAGCGAAAAGTACGAGCGTGGAAAGAACGTGGTAGGAAGCTCGAGAGAAAGAGGAAGAGGAGAAGGGATTGGCGCGAAATCGAGGTAAGCAAAATACGCGTAAAAATCTCTTCCGACCGCGGCGGATTTCCGACGCTTTCCCGCGATTCCCCTCGTCCCCGTGTTTGCGGCGCGTGGGTGGGCGTCCGTGGATCCTTTTTTTACAACGGCGCCAACAGCCACGATTTCGCCGAGAAAATCCCCGACGATGAGAAGTAAACGCGCGAATCCACGAGGAAGAAAGGGATCGTCCGATGTGGAAAGCGGAATGGAAAGTGTCGAGGGTGAAGTATCGAATGCGAGATATCCTCCTATAAGAACAGACCGGGCACGTAAAGATGCATTATGTACCGAAGATTCGATAAACCATGGTTTTATCGCATTTTCACGTGGTAGAGTAACCTTATCTTGGGACGGCACGCGTGTAAAACTCGCGTGAAAAATGTTCTTTCCACTCGCTCGAATGTTTTGCAGACTCTGCATCTCTCGGTGAATTATCCTAATCTAAGGACAATCTCGAGGGTGTAATTTTTATGCGGAACAAATACCAGTGCTGGGACAAAGGCGTCACATCTGTCGAGGAAAAATTGGGAAACGCGTGTTCCGAAAATACCACCCGCTTCCTCTTGCCATTCGCGTTCTACTAGCCGACGAAATTGCCATTCGCCCGATAAGCTTCGGGCTCTTTCACCGATACGCGCTTCTCCTCCATCGTCGCGTGCCGCTACTTCTTCCTCCTCCTCCTCTTTCTCGTTCTGCTGCTCGCGCGATCGATGCTATCGTCGAAACGATGAAATTAAACTGATTCCAGCCCCATCCCGGGAAACGAATCGACGAGCGATGCTTCGTTATATCAGCTTCCCACGCAAAAGCTCCCACCGGGGCCGTCGCGAGGATTTACGCGCGTACCACCGAAAACGCGCGCCGAGGAATTTCCGCGACACCGGGCGCCGACGAAAATTCCCCGCGAGGGGTGAGCTCGAGAGATCGACGGATATCGAACGATTCTACGGATCGATAGCCACGAGTTGCCGCATCCTCGTTAAATGTTCCCAACTAAATTTCCGAGCTGAGCTGCGCTGGGAGGAGGATCCTCTTGAATAATTAAAAAAACGAAACTTAACTTAGTTCATAATAAATCCCAGGGATCCTCGACGGTAAATTATCGTTAGAAGGAGCATGCCCCTAAGCACCGATAGCGGAGGAACAATTAGCCGAGAGGTAGGTCGGAGCACGACGAGGACGGGAAGGATGAAAATAAATAATTCCACCGGCACGGAGATCGAAGTCGCGCGGTGCGCGAGCGGCACCTGCGTGCCTCTCGCAAATATTTATACCATTCGCGAATAATCCTAGACGCGGTGGATCGCCGGAATCCCCAGGGGTGGATTTTAACGAAAAGCCACGAGGCTCGGAGTTCAGCGAAAGAACGAAGAGAAAAGAGAAAGATAGACGGAGAAAGGCGGATAGACGGGAAGGAAAATTCCACCGTACGGCACGCCATTTTCCGAGCTTGTCCTCCGAGATGAAAATAGGGGTCCCGCGAGATGAAAACAAAATTGGATTCGAAATCCCTTCGTAATAACGGAGAAAGACATTCGCTCGCTCGTCGGCACTCACGCGCGAGCACGCCGCAAGAGCCTAATTGAAGGGTCTCGAGCGAAATCTCGAGCGACTCTTGCGCGAGCACGCGACTCGGGAAAATTTCCGCGACGTTTCGCGTTGATTAATCTCGAGTGAAGCGAAAGGGGAGAGGCGAAGGAATGGAAAGACGCAAACGCGCGCGCGTCCCTCGAATGCTTCGATTCTTCCCCGCTTACCCGACGGCCATCCCTGCGGGCGCATTTTCACGGAGAAATTGAGTTCTCGTATTACAGAACGACAAAGCGGGGTGAAGGAGAACGCGAAGCTTCGACGAGTGAGCGAGCGAGCGAACGACAGCCGTTAGCCGGCAGGGAAATGAGAGTTGAGATTTTCCGCGCCGCTTTCCCTCTCGCCTCTTCGAGGATATTGAGAGAGAATCTCGAAAGGAGAGGACGAAGGAAGGAGAACATTCTCTTGGAAGTGAGAGCTACTCCCTTCTCTCTTGCTTCTTCGTGAATTTCGAGAGAGTATCTCGGGAGGCAAGGACAAAGGGAGAAGATTTTCCTCGCGCGAGCAGAAGGAAGTGCGCTACCCAACTGAAAGCGGGATCAGTTTCGTTTACTGACTATCACCTTACCGGTTATTATTATTCCTCCCTCGTTTCCGCTCTTTGCTCTCGCGCCGCGGCAAGAAAAAAAAGTGATCCTCCTGTGTTTATAGTCCCCCGTCGAATTTAGCCGGTGACGGCGGAGAAACTCGCGCCGTGCAGTCTTGGAAAATCGTGGCGCAATCTTCTCGACTCGGGGTGAAAATTTCGTACCTGAGAGGCCACAAAGTATCTTTATTCGCGGGGTCTCGATTGTCGCGGTCGATCCGTGATATTGTTCTACGCGCGACGCACGAAGGAGAAAGAAAGCTGAAAGAAGGGAAAAGAATATCGCTACGGCGAAATTAAATTGATTCTCAGGCGTCGTAGCGAGAGAAACGCGGTCGAAGATGTCTCGAGACGAGAGATAACAAAGAGAGAAGAGCTCGTGAAAGAGAAGCGGAGTGGAGAACGAAAAGAATAACGGAATAATGAGGGATTAATCGCTTTGAGGAAGAAGGAGAGGCGTATGTAAATGCGACCTCTTCTCTCTTCGCCCTCCTCGAAAGCAAGCAATCGAAGAAGCCAAAGTCTCCCTCTTAACCCACATCGAATTCAATCCCTTCGCAGCAGGAGGGAAGGAGGCAACACGCCGGGCAAGGAAAAATGTTTCACAAAGAACCGCGGGGTGGACGTGGGACGGGAGTGGAAGGAAAGGAGGGAAAGGGTTGAAAGAGTAGAATAATCGCCCCTAGGAACGGCAACGCTAACCCGCTCTCTGGCCGCCGGCACTGTGGGGGGCGGTGGCGGCGGTGGTTTGTTATACGGCCGTGCGAACAACCCCATTCTGCTTCGCCCGCTATGCGGGAACGACGGCGGCGGCGGTGGCGGCAGTGGCGGCCGTGGGGGTTGGTTGCCGTAAAGGTCGTGGGAGGCGGCGGAAACTGCATCGTTGCACTGCACAATCGGCCCCACCTCCAACTCCGGAGAATTTGCGAGCGGGGAGGGACGACGGTAGGTAAGCGGGCGAAGGTGGGAGAGACGGAAACGGGGGATGGGAAGGGGGGTGGATGGAAGGGTACGTGCTCTTATGCGCGCGAACACAAGTAGCGCCGTAGTGCAATTTCACAGCCGTCGCGTCGCAGGCACGAGGAAATGCATTCTTTCGGTCCCAAGCGCCGCGACGACTCCTACTACAGCTGGGAGGAGAAGGGAGGGAAAGACCGAGGAGGGACTTTTCATTCGGCTGGACGAGCGCGCGCGAGCAGAGCTGAAACACGCGAAACGCCAAAATTGGAAACCGAAACGGATTTGCCGTTCAATTCATCCTCCCTTCTTCTCTCCTCGTTCTCTCGTTCTCTCATTTTCTCCTTCTCTCCTTCTCTGCTCCCCCCTCGCTGCTCTTTCGCTCTTTGTCTCCTCCCCTTGATCGTTCCTCTTTTTCCGGATTCCGCCCGATCGATCGTCCTCGCAATCAAAAGTCCATCAGAGTCCCTCCGTGTCCTTCTCTTTTCCACCGCCTCCTCCTTCTCTCCTTCTCCGCGCGAACTCGAGGCTAGCAGGGGGAATCGGCTCTTGAATTCGCACTTACCGATGAAACTCGCGCGAATGTTATTAAATTCCATCGCGTCCGGCAATCGCGATTTCACCACGCGGCAAAGTGCGTTCCCCGGAGGCCAAATGTGCTCCCCACACGTGTGTACGCATGTACTCGCTGCCGAGGAGACTATTTGCCCACTCTCTTCTCGCGTCGGCGAGGAGGGCTGCAAATATGCGCGCGAACCGTAGGGAGTGTTCGTGCTAATCAAACAGTATCTCGATCGTATCACCGAGTACCTCCGTTCGAATTCGATTTCGGCCGAACAAAAATTACGCGACCATTCCACTTCGGCCTACGCGTCCAATTTGATTTTACTTAAATCTGTACTTTGAGAAATTGTAACGAACCGACCAAGAGAGTGGGGATGGAATAAGATATTCGAATCGGACACGAGTGTACATGTATCGTAGGTAGAGGGAAGATCGATTTCAAATAAAGTGCAAAAGTGTGCGCGGAGAGGGAGAGCGCTGAGAAAGAAAAAGGAAGAGACTCGGACGAAGAAGAAGAGGACTACTCCACTCCAGCTATTATATTTGACTTTTGGCTTTCCTTCCACGTAGCAGGCTCCGTCGTATCGACGGTTTCACGGTGGATCGCGGTGATCCTTCCGGATTCAAAGGATTCGACGAGGCGAATTCAGTCGAGATATCGCCGAGACGTCCAACTCGGGCTCGCACCGCGCTTGGAAAAACGGTGGAGGAGAGAGAGAGAGAGAGAGAGAGGAAGGAAGGAAGGAAGGAAGGAAGGAAGAAAGGGAGCGAGGGAGCGAGAGAGAGAGAGAGAGAGAGAGAGAGAGAAGGACGAGGAGGAAAAATCACGAGCCCGTGACGTCGGTGGGTAATAAAAACGCGAAGCGCCCTCGGCTTCTACGACGCGGCGGAACAGCTGCGGGAATGCTTGTAATGGCCCAGGGTCGTCTGGTACAAGTGGGTGGATTTCGCGTGAGAAGAGTCGGAGGGCCAGGTAACGCGTGTCCGGAAAACGGTAAAGTGGGATGAAAATGTGTGATGTGAGGATGCGTGGGAAAAAAAGGATGAAAAAAAATAGCAGAGGAGAATGGTCAAGAGCAGGATACGTTATTTTTTTCATTGTCGAAAGACAGAAAGCAAATTAACGTTGATCCGCGTTGATCTATCAAAGTGAAAAGTCAACTCGAAATGCAAGGATAAATCATTGGCTTTCCTCGTAAAGTGGAAGCACGAGGAGATGTCGAGTACCAGGACGATTTCTCGGTAAGAAGGAACAATAAGAAGACATGGTGACGACACGGAGTGGCCTCCCTTCGTGATTGCGGGACAACAACAACAGGATACCATCCCGTAATTTCCATTTATCCACTTGCTCTCTCGATGCGGTCGCGTGGAATTTTTTTTCGGATAGAAAAAAATTGAAAGCCTGAAATTGGCGCATCGATGACACAAACGGTGGAGGGTAGGAGGAGGAGGTGAGATTCGAAACACATAAGAGCACAAGGAAGTTGGGCCACAAAGCACCTATCGTAAGGAACACCTGCTCCACGAGCGTTCCGTGCTTCTGCGGTTCCTCTTTCTCTCCCTCCCTCTCTTTCCTTTCATCCGCCAGTCCTCTTCTCTCGCCCCATCCTCCCTCTTGGTCCACCGGCTTCGTTAGGACGGTCGATGTAGTCCCGTGCGGTGGAGAGGGACAAGGAAATGAGAAGAGAGGGAAAGAGAAGAAGCAGCCGTGAAACCATTGGACTCTCGACGTTGCCAGGACGACCTACTACGTACCCACCACGAAATCTTAAGAGTTGCCGACCCTGACCACGAACCGAGGAGCCGACGAACGGTCGATCGAGCCTTCCCCCGATACCTGTTTCTGCTTCTATATATATCCTTCCCGTGGTGCGTGTCCCCCTCCTGCCGTCCCTTCTGCCCCCAGCCCCTGGACTAATTTTCGCATCCAACTTCCACGCTACGTGCGCAACCACTCCAGAGAAGAACGTGAGAGATCAACCGGTGGCTCTACTATCCAAGTTTCTACTGACCATTTTTATCCCTTCGATATATTTGATATTTATCATAAATATCGTCCGAGTCACGAAGGACGCGGTCCCTTCTTCGGTTGAGACCAGGGAATGGATTTAATAGGATAATTGGCTGAAATTTGACCGTCCACAGATTGTACATCGCTCGTATCCGGATAGAATTTTTTCCATCGACGAAATTCCCTCGAGTGGGCCCTCTTCGTTGTATCCCTCTTAATACCGTTCGTTAGGACGTCGTCGCGATGCATTCTTGCGGATGCTTTTCTCGAGAGTCTCTTAAGAGCGTCGCGGCGCACACAAGCGCAGGGCCGATTCACGGACGAATTGTCCGCGAAGGACGTGGTCGATTGGAAAGAATGCCTCCTCTCGCTCCGTGGGGGTCGTTAAACGCAGTGTTTGTCGGACCGAGCCGGACGGAGACCGGGCCTCCTTCTTCGACGGTGGAGAGAGAAGGAGAAACGAAAAAGTAAAGAAAGAAAAAAAAACTAGAGGAGAACGAATGGACGCGCGTGCCGGGATTTTTCAGGAGACTCTGGAGAATTTGTACACTGGAGAATTTAGAGGAAACCTAAGAAAATTCGTCGTGCATTGAAACACGGGCGTGAGAATTTCGACATTGGTTCGTCAAAGCTTCTATTCGCGCGGACGAAGACGTAGGATGATGCATCGCAAAGGACCACGCGGAGAAAGGCATCGTCGCGGTTTCGTCCTTTCAACGAAGCCTCGACCGCGTGCCACGTGAAAGTCGGGAGGTGCACCGTAAACCTCCTATATGGAATATCCGCTAAAGGCGATATCCGAAGTTCTCGTCCTGCATCGGCAAAGGCGGCGTATGATTCATCGCAGAAATACACGAAAGGAGGTTCTCGTGTTCACCGCGAGTCGGGTCTTTTTCGATATTGGAAGAGCCCGAAAACATCGTGAATTTGCAGAGACACGGAGAACTTTGACGAAGAACAAAGCGTGGCGAAGTATGGAAGAGTTAATTGAAAATTGGCGAGAAGCTAAACAAACGCAATTAACTTCTACTCGCCGAGCTAACAATTCCTCGCGCGTCCCTGGCCTAAATCAACTATTCCAAAGATCACGTTTCTGCGTCACGCAACAGTGTCACTCGTATGCTAAACAATGAACAGTCCAGCTTCTTCGTTGCTCGCTCATCGCTTTCGAGGTGAAAGTCAACGAGTGTGGCGCACACGGGTGGGCGAGGAATAATAAAGCGCGCGCGCGCGAAGGTAACAAGAATGAATGGAACGCAAGGAACACGAGGCGCGACCGCCCGTTATCGTCCTGAAATTTCGAACGAGCACGAACATTCGCGAGAAACGTTTCTTTTTTTCCCTTGGCTAGGATGCGCAGCTTGTACCGTAGAGAAGGGAGGGTGGAAAAACAGGACGCGTGCGCGCGAGAATCGCGAATGCCACACGTTTCCTCTCGCACGTTCGTAACACGCTCCTCGTAAACTCACCGTGTGCACCCCAGTTTTCGTTTCGCGGTTGCGCGCTCGCCTAGGCGATGCGATTCACCCCTTGTGATCTCCGCCGCGCGAAAGCCACCTCTTCGAGAATACATCTTTGTTAAAGCTTAAGTGACGAGCGAGGTGACGAGCCATCCCCGCGAATTTTATTTGACACCTGATGAATGCGCGTGCCCTCCGCCCGCGAAGTCTGTAATGAGAATTCCGACATCGCCCTCGCGTCCCTCAGAAGTCAAGTATGAAATATGTTACTCGAGAACGGCGATGGAAAAAATTGCGGCTCCCCATGTCCAATTTACGAGGAGCGTCACTCGATTTCATTGGGACAAACGAATTCGGTGGAGAGTAATCGTTCGGCGACTTCTAAAGGAATTTACGGGGAACTTTTGTTTAGGATTTATTAGGGCAACCATCCGTCGAAGCTCGGTGGAATCTAACGAGAATTTTCACTCGCGAATTAAAAGAAACGAAGAGAAATTTTAATTCCATCCCTCGAAGCGTAATATCAGCAGAGCGGAGAGCGCGAATGTTCGATTAAACCTGCCACCCTTATTTCAACCCTGCTCGTTGATTTACTCGCTACTATTCCATCACGTTTCCTCCTCCCGTTCCTCCCTCCCGGGAGGATTTCCGACACAATGGATGGACAGTGAGGGCCGCAATACGCGCGCGCCTCGTCTCGCGTCGGGGCGCGGAAAGGTCGGCGAGACATGCCAAGTATAACGAGTACAATGGAAACGTTTTCCCGTTGAATAATGTATAATATAGCCTTGAAATAATAGAGACGCAACGAGGGTTGGAACGACGAGGGTTGGGGACGCGAGGTCGCGGCATAATGAAATAATAACTGTGACTCGTTAAATCCGAAAATCAAGGGGAAGAGAGAGAGAAGTAGGGAAAGAAGGCCGTGGTAGGTGGGAAGGAGGTAAATCGTGACGAGAAACGCGAACAAGGCAGATGAGAAGCATGGAGGAATTTGGTTCGCGGGTGCAGAGGAGGAGTGGCGATTAAAAGCGAAAGAGGATGGAAGGGGATGAAAGAGAGGGAAAAGGGGAAACGCGAAAAAGACTGCGGCATTGCGTTTACACGAACTGTGCATATTTACGTCGGCAAACGGAATTGTGTTAGTAGATGAGGTCACGCGTTCCTTTACGCGCACCACCAAGAGAATTCCTACGGTACAGAAAAATTCAAATTTCGCCCTGCCACGTCTATTTCCTTCCTACCAAAGAGCGCATTTACCGCTGTAGAAAATAATTCAATCTTTGCGCTCCTCCTTCGTTCTTTTCAAATACATACGTATTTTCGGATAGACATCGGTCGGTTTCGTCGCTTCCAAAACCGTCGACCCACTTCCAGTTCCTTCTCCGACGACGTTGAATGACGTCGAAGTAGTGTTCTCGAATCCAAGGCTACCCACCAACGTTTACGTTCTATTTTCAAACCAAGTGTTTCCCGCGCAAAATCCTCGTAGGCCCCAAGGGCGACACTTTTTCTCGTCGTCTCGTAAATAATTGTATCTATCGTTAAAGTCTAGATTCTAGGAGAAGGGAGAGAGAAATAAGGTTGGAACGACGAGGATTGGAGTCGCGGAGGTCGCGGTATAATGAAATAACAACTGTGACAGGTTAAATTCGAAAATCAAGGAGAAGGGAGAGAGAAATTGAGAAAGAAGGCCGTGGTAGGGGGGAAGGAGGTAAATCGTGACGAGAAACGCGATCGATTCGGTGTAATAAACGAGAAAGATCGACGAGTCATTGGATTCGAGTCCCGGTCAGCAGAGCGGGCCGAGTCTATCGAATTTCTCGAATCGCTCGTGGCGCGAGAGATCGAGCGATTAATTCCAAACGGGAGGAGGGATCGATCGTCCTGGAAACTCGCGCGATATATCGAAGTGATTTGCGTGCGCCGGCCGGTGGCGGGCAAACGGCGAAAGGCATCGGCCGCCAATCAAGACTAGGCGCGCGTGATCGCACGCCGGGGCACACTCTGAATATTTTATCGTCGGGAGAGCCACGCCGACGTCGATTCCCCAGGAGTTTATCGGCTCTAGATATCCGCGACGATAATCGTGGAAGGAGCGCGCGCACGAGCGACAGACTAAGGAGTAGACGAGAATTTGCCGAGCGACTCGAATTTTACTTTTTCAAACAAGTTGAACGAACGAATAAAAAGAACCAAGTAGGAGGAAAGATAAATTAAAAAGGGCGAGAGAGAGAGAGAGAGAGAGAGAGAGAGATTGCGGGACGAGGAAGCGTGCCTCGAAAGAAGACAGGAAGTGGGTTGCGTTTGAGAAAATTTCCCTCGTGGCGGCTTGCTTCGGCTCCTCCTGTTTTGTTTGCTCTCACGTGCTCTTCGTCCTTTTCTCCTTCCACCCAGGTGCGAAAACAAATTTTGACTCGGAACTTTCGCCACGCTTTTCTACACTTTCCTCTTTTTCTCCCCTCCTCCCACCCGTGCCATCTTCCCGTTATCGGACTCGACCGCCAACGAGGGAAGGGATCTCTCAACTTTGTTTGACCTTATGGTGAAACAGTTTGAAATGTGCAGCGCGGGGACGGCTTAACCCCGGATGGCTTACGCTCGTGAGCCGTTGACCCTACGCGACGTGGTGTTGCACACGTGTGCGTTCGTCTAGAAGACTTCGACGGCGATCGGAACGAGAAAGATCGAGGAGAGAAAAAGAAAAGCGTCGTTTACAGCCATCCACAGCTTTCCACCGACGGCGCAGGAGGCAAACGACGATGCTTTCATACGAATTTTTTGGCAAATTCTTCGTTGCTTATCGCGACCGATTGAAATTTGCATTTTAATAGTAAATCTTCGCACGTGAGAAAGCGATATAGGGACAGCTGACACGAATCGGTAATTTATTACGCAAGACACGTCGTCGCGTGGCTTCTCGTCGGCCCTTCCGGTGGCCCCCGATCGCAAGACGTCGATGACTAACGTCGGGATGCATGCGGCGCCGGCTTCTAGCTCGTCTCTTTACTTCCGTCCGACTCCTCCCTTCACCGTGCACGAGATCCAACGGCGTGCCGCGAGAGAAGTCACGCAAGATGTATCTCAAGAGAGAAGGAAGAGAGAAGGGGAGAATCATTGAGAAGTAGAAGGAATATAAAAAAGCAAAATGCATGCAATTTCCGAGATAAAAAACGCAAAGCCCGATAAATAAATATAACCCCTGGTATAAAGAAATATTTGCAGAAATTGCGAATATATCGATATCGAAGGAGAAAAATGGAGAGATAAAGACAATTGAGGATCTGAATCCGGGCGAATGTCGTACCGGAGGCTACACGGACTGTCGGCGACCGATGAAGCGAGGAGAACGACGGAGGGAGAGTGGTCGGGATCGTTGTAGAGAGATAAAGATGGATGGAAGGGGTTGAGAGAGGACGGAGAAAATGCGCCGAACGATAGACGAGAAGAGGAGAGGAGAGGAGAGGAGACGAGAGGAAGAAGCAGAGGTGGACACGACGAGCGAAAAGAAGAGAAGCAGAGGAGCAGGAGAAGCGCGCGAGCTTGGAAAGACGAAAAGGGACAAAGAGATGTTCCCTGGCTCTACCCCCCTCTCGTCCTCCGTCAAGGAGAATGCCAGCCATCTGGCATCATGCCGTGATTCCCTTTGATAGGGTGCGCTCCGGCCTTACGTGCACTCGCCGGCGCCTACTAGCCTACGAGGGTTCCTCCTCCACTCGTGCCTGCTAAGAGACGAAGGTGGAAAAAAGATAGTCGCCCTACGAGGCCGACCGAAGGGTCCAACGCGGCCGATAGACACGCACCCAAGGGCCAAAATAAAGTTGGAAAGCAACGCGTCCCCACCTTACGTGTTCTCAGAGCTCGTCCACCCTCCTGATACTTTTTCTCTTTCCAAAATTGAGGACATATGAATTTTTCTAAAAATTAGAACAATTATCGAAACCTTCTCCATTCTCTCTCTCTCTCTCTCTCTCTCTCTCTCTCTCTGTGTGCCACGATGCTTCTCAATGATAAGTGCAAGGGCCTTTGCGTATTCACCGGAGAGACGTTAGTCACCCGAGAATTTCTTTCCACGCGGACACGAGGGCGAACGGTGGAAGGCGAGTGGGTTCAGAGGTTAGGAACGAAAGTGGCATCGTCTCGTAGAGTCTTCCCTCCGTTTCTCTCCTCCGCAATCCCGACGTCTCTATCATCAACTCCGCCTTTCCTCGCCACACTCGCGTCCCACACTCTTGAATGAAATGAATTCCAACAACGGCACTGATACAACGCACTTTACTCGGCGTGCCGCACGTGCCTGCCGTGCATACGTAATGCGCCATACGAGGCGACACGGCTGCTTTGAATGACGGAGCGCTAGAACACGCTGGACACGAGCACTGGATGGGACAGCCGCTCGATTTTTCATCCAACATTACGCGATATGCACGCGCTTAAACGTTCGTGAATTCGAGAAAGCGTAAGAGATCGTTCTCGTGAGCGATACCCGACGCTTTGTAGGTTAAGAAACGTCAGGAGAATAGGTGTTTCTTCTCTTTTCAACAAAAATACCGCGTAGTAGTCGATCCGATTTAAAGTGTCCAATCACGAGGACGCTTACTTCGCCCGAGCCAATGGGATTAACGGTCAGCTCACAGTCCAAGTGATCGCACGTGATCGCTATTCGAAAAAGAAACGCTACCTGCTGACACAACAAGTCCGTGCTTTACTCACCGGCAATGGCGACGAACAGGAAAAATATCCACGTATCCATTAGTCTGCCGGCTGCGAGGCGTAGCTGGAAGCTGCTTGGTGAGAAGGTCGTCTTCTCCATCACGCTCCAGGACGCATAGCTGAGAAGATGTTCTACGTCGCGCTCCTGGGCTCCATAAGCGCTCACCTCGGCGTTTCCTCTTGGCCCCTCTCGGCGGACACCTTGACGACCCCGGAATGCACCCACCGCCTCGCTCACCGTAGCACCACTCTACAGTGGGCCTGCACCACTCGCGCAGAAAATCTTCCACGACCTTGTCCGCGATTATTCCTCCACTACTTACGAGCCCGCACCACCACCGACCGTCCCACCGATTGGCCAAAAACGAACTCGTGTCACTCCTCTACTCACAATGTTCAATTTACTCGATTCTCGCACAAGATCCCTCACATCGTACTCAAGGGCCACCGAGTGAAGCCTCCTCTCGACCGTCGTCGCGTTACGTTCGAGAGAACTCGCTCGTGCGCGCCGATAAAGAAAGCACGACGCTCCCTCCCCTTTCCCCCCTCTCCCTCTCTCCTCTCTTTCCTTAATCCTCGCGCGCGCTCCGAGATGATGTGCAACGTACCGACCGAAGGATACTGGACGCACACGATGCGCGCGCTCTGTCTCTCGCGCGTGTATCCCCACCTCCTATTCTCCTTCGGCGAGTGTGTGTTGCCGTCTCGCGCGTTCGGAGTAACGCGAAATCGAAGTGCGGGTACGCAACGCGACGGTTCGACCGCGTACGCACACGAGCTCGCGGTACGAGACGATTATGTGCACCCGACGCCGTTCGTCCAGTTGTCTCCTCCTCCCACCAACCACCTACTCCTTCTACTCGTGCACGCGTACCAACCGACTCCCTCCCCTCCACCCCCCCTGCACCGCGAATTCTTCCGACAACTGCGTGCGGGTGCTACACGAGAGACGAAAGAATCTGGAGAGTTTGCCGCTTCCGAGTGACGGCGCCGTCTTTACCGGAGACGGTCGTCCTCTCACCGCCGCGTTGCCCGGAGTATTGACCGACTCGGATCGGCTCGGCTCGGCTCGTCCGCGCGGTGCGCTGCGGTGCTGTGCGGGCGCCTACCGTTCGGTGGAGAGTCGTGGTGGGGAGGTGAGCGGACCAATGGTGAGATTCAACGAGACGAGGGATGAGGAGAGAAGCGGGGAGCCCATTCCTTCGGTAGCTCGCGGCCTCGTAGGATGCGCGCGCATCCCCCCTCGTAGTATCCTATACGCCACTCTCTCACCAACGCTCCGCTCTTTCTCTTCTTCCGTCTAATACTCTGGAAAAATTGGGATCGCGATCCACGATAATTTCAATCCCTTGGATTATTAATTCCGAACAAGCGTTTTTCGCCGTGCTCGATAAAAGTAATCTATTTGCGGAAATTTACTTCTTTATCCCTTTCGTACGAGCCAGGTTCATATTGCCCAAGAGTTTTTCTAGTGGTTACGAGGATTTACGAGGGTAAGAAAATGTATAAGGGTGAAAGGATGAATTGGGGACCGAAGGGATTAATCGACGGGTACCTTCGTAATTACTGGCACGAGTAGGATCCTTTAATGTCCGGAGGATGAGTGGATTCTTCTTCGGGGCTCCTTATACGGCCTTTCCTCGTACACTCGTGGAAGATTCGCGACGCAGAAGGGAGCTGGTTGCAGGATGCGTGCCACACGGGGTTGGGCGCTGAAAGAGGAGAACGAACGAGAGGGAAACGTTTCATTGTGGGAGATGAAAGGTGAAACGAGAGGAGAACGATCTCCGGGGCACCGTTAAGGGTCCGGCGATGGGACGATAACGTGCTTTCATGCTCGCGGGAGGGCGAGCAATGGTCGCCTGATTAAAATTTAATTGGCTTCGAAGAGAGGGAGACTCCGGTCCAGCGTTTGCCCGGAGTTTTCGGGCTCGAATCAAGGGCCCGGACACACTCTCGCGCGCACTCAATGGAACTTGCGAACCGATTCTCCAAGTTTCCGCGAATGTAATTCACGCGACGTTTACATTTGAAAATGAGCTATTAACCTGGCTGCTTATTCGGCACTAGTATATGCGCGTAATGACGAGACTGGTGAAACATTCGCCGTTGAATATTGTCCGCACGCCTGAGATTTCTTTGCGCTTCCGAGCATACGCAAAATTCTAATTTGTCATTGTTTAAGTAACAGTCGCCATCTACTCGCCGATGCTGTAAAGCTTCTCTTGTAAACAACGGTGAATGTAAAAAATGATCGATGCAGCTCCGTGGGAAAATGATTACGGAGTGGACATAGCTGTTAGGAAAAATTGAGGAAAGGGGGCACCACGGATCTGTAACCGTAAGGAAATAACGCAAATATTTCCCAGCATATCGATACGGACTAAAAAAAAGTGTTTTGAGTAGCCTACGGATATCTGGTATAGCCCCGAGCCTTCCTTCTCAAACGAGAACAAATCATCGCGACTCCAAGCCTCATTCTCCCTTTGCAAACTCCAGGCCACGTCTTCGTCGCATCCGTTACTCGCGATCAGCACCCCGACAGATCTTTGAGAAGAAAATTCGATTTGCTGGCGCGTTCGGGTGGCTTCCGCGCTTAAGGAGAAGCCACGTGCAAAAGGAAAGGAAAATGTACATCGGCGGGTGGTTCGTAGACGGATAGTTGACATATGGAAATTTGGCGATATAGTCGTCCCGCGCTCTTCCCTCGACACAGCTCGACGGTCGATACAAGATGCCGTGGGTTCGATCCGTCCTCGTTGGAGGACGTTGGGGCCTTAGAAAAACAAGCATCGTTGCGCTCGCCGGAGAAAGATGGTGGAAGTGGTGAGTATGAAGCATCGCGAGAGATTCAGCAGGTTGTTTCACGCGGAATGGGAAATTCGAGGCGTTCAACCCGATAAATGCCGTCCGCCGCATTCTGGATAGTATCCAGAGGAAAATGGAGATGAAATGCATATCTTCCTCTCCCATTCTTCCTTTTTCCTCCATCCAACCTCCTTGTATTTGTCCCCGCGGTCTGCTACCCGCGTTTCTCGTTTCAACGTAAAGCTGCGTTCACGACGAAAAACAAACCAATGTGACTACGACGAATTCGACGAAAGGAAAAATCGTCGAAATTCATCGGTAGCTTCCTAGATAATTTAACATCTGCTCTTTCCATTTCAACAAATCTTCCAACCTGATCCTACACAAATTTTGCGCTACCCTTGAAAAACAGTCTGGATGCACCTTAACAGCAGTATTTCCTTTTTCTTCGTCCATCTCCATTCTCTCCCACTCTCCTGTTCCACGCGATCCCATTCTCGCATATTTCTCGCCACCGCCCCCGCTCCTCTTTATCCCTGCCTCGCACTATTCCCATTCTCTTCGCCTCTCTCAGATTTTATCAACGTCGGCTTACGTCGTCGTTGTCCCTCGGCTCCCGTGCCAAATCGCGGCAATACGCACGGGACCAACCAACACCACCTCTACAATGAAGCCTAACAATTAATACAATAATTGAGAAATATCCTTCTTTCCTCGATAGTGATACACACTTATTGAATTTGAAAACTTCTTCGAGGTCGTAAAATTGATTTTGACGCGTTTTAATCTCACCCACAGTAATATGTAGGATTTACCTTACCATCGCGGGCAATAGTGGAATAATTAGCAAAGAAAAGTACCAAAAAAATCCGCACTTTCTTCTAATCTCTTTAAATCTAACCTGACGTCCTCGGCAAGGCATTGTAATCTACGAATTATAATCTGTAATGGGTTATATTCTTTTCGTCCGCGACAACTGTTTTTTTATTTTTTTATATCGTTGCAACCTAAATCAAGTTATTGCCTATAAAAATGTTTATGACGCCTCTTGTGGATGATGTCGCGATCCAGTTGTTAGGCTTTATTACACAGATGGTGGAGGCACGACCCACCGCACGGACGCCTTGGCTGTCGGTGCCGGTTTACGCCCGCCACGGGGTGCCGCCTTTGTTTTTAAAGGGCGTCGTTTATTAGCACGCTCGTTGCACGATTCGACCGAATCACGCGCCAAAAGCAGCCCTTTTTTCGAAGCATGCGCTTGCCCGATCGCAGTCAACTCCAGAACAGGCACGCGTCCACTCGTGTGCATCTCCGTTGGGACTGCGAAAGGTGCATCGGGGTAAGCGAAAGTTCTTTTTTTCTTTATTATTCTATTAGGATCGCGGGAACGAGAGGAAGGGCGACGATGACGAGACGTCGTCACGACGTCCGTGGCGATATAAATGTCAGCGCGGTGGTGGCGGTGGAATATCGACGAAACAATTTACATTAATTGCCGGATTTGCGCGTGACGCAATAATCGGAGTTTTGTGCCGCTGGCCCACCACCGAATGATCCCCAGGGACAGATTATTTATAGCAATGTTATTGGAAATTGGTGAATTATTTATAGGATCGTGGGAAATCTAATGGCGCGTTTCAAACTTCGAATTCTCGCACCTGCCTTGCATCGAGCAAATGCGAGCGGAATTTGTTTTCTTTGTTTTTTTTATATTAACTCAAAGAGAAAAGTAAAAGCGTGATCATTACCCGCACTTCTTTCCAGCTTCTAATAAAGGAAGGCATTTTCCAGGCGAACCTCTCCGCAGCGAGTGCATTACGACGGACTAATTAGCGGTTCTTCGTAAAATGCGTTCGCTCCCCTTTCGCGGTTCGGGTTCCACAAAACGGCCGAATAATGCTGAAGTAATTATGGAGGGCGCGGGGCTGCCCGTCTGTTCGCGTAATTAAATTTTCTCCCGCGGTGCTCTCTTTCGATTTCGCGTCTCTTTTTCTCTCTCTCTCTCTCTCTTTCTCTCGGTAACCACCACCACGTCGCGTATCATCTGCTCGCGTTTCCCCGCACGGTACGAAATTCCACGCGAGGCTCGTTAAAAGAATCTGTAATCCTGGAAACAATAATTAGAGTGCGATGGTTCCTTAATTATTATCGGTGAATTTCGTCGTGACGAGGTGTGCAAAAGCCTGAGATGAAAAATCCAGGACGAAAATAACGAACAAGGGGCACATTGTAAACACATGTTATAATTTATTATCTGTTGCGTATCTCGTACAGTGACCGGCACAATCAGTGACGCGCTCTCACTCGTTTTCACAGGCACACGCAGCACATTATATCATTCAACAGAAAAATATATACTTACGCATACATATATGCGGTATGTGTGTATATACGCGCGTGTATATCTGTATATATATATATCTTTCTCGTGTATATATATATATATATATATACATACACATTTATCTTATTCATATATGTAACATATTTACGCTCCTCATCCCCTTAGCATGTAAGCATATATATTTATATAACTATCGTTGGGGTGGAATTTTCGTTTTGAAAATATATAATATGTATATATGTTATATACCTCTCGTGGCTATATACCTACATAGGACAAGAACGGTGGCAACGATCGTACATACTCCTGCTGCTCTCTCCGTTTTCTATTTCCTTTTTCTTCTCTAGCTTAACCTTATTAACGTACTTAATTCATTGTTTCGTGTGCGTCGTAACGTAACTCCTTTTTGCTCGTTCTATCTCTAGCCCCCTTTTCTGCAACTTTTTTTTGTTTTTTAATTTTCTCAACGTACTCGTCTGTGGTTTGTCCGCGCTGATACGAATAGCATGTGTCCGGAGGCGACTGTTATATCCATTTGTTTTATTTTAAGAGACTCGATTCGTTTTCCTGTGCTCACACGCAATTTCACTCGTCCCTCCTAGCTTCTTCCGTTTACCCCCCTCTCTCCCTCTCTCTCTTCGAATGCCACCGGCAAACGGTTATCGATTTTATTATGTGCGTCCCTTGACATTCTGTCACAACCACTTTTTTCCTTAAGCCATAGTCTTGCTCTTACTCGGTATCACAAAATGGTTCGATATATTATATTGACTATTTCATTAGATAAATTTTTCTCTCTCTGTCGATTATACTCTCCGTTACACGTATCAAAGGCGTTTCTTTTCTATTTAGCTTCTAGAAAAAGCTCGCACGAGCTACCGCAGGTTAAGAAGTGATTCGCAGATCCCCCTACCCATTAACGACCCCCTCCCATCATTTTCGCGTTCTCACTCCATATCTCTGTCCTTTCTTTCCCAATTTCACATGGACGGCGATTATAAAACATAGAGCTTCTTGTTACAGATTATAAGACATGCGTGGAACGGGTAACGTTCCTGTTATCTTAAAGTAGACGCGAGGATCGCGTCCTTTCTATGACTGGTGAGCTATTTTTTTTTTTATTTCGTCGTTTCTCCTAGCCTTTTTTTTATACCCCCCACCACGAAACGCAATTTTTCTAAAACATGCTCTGCGCGTTCTCTCTATTGTCCGATCTCACTTATCAATGAATTTAACTACCGGATACAGCGGACGTTGGGTCCTGGCATGAGAGGAAAAAATAAGAATTTCTATTGGAAGGACGTCGAATGTTCAAATTAAATTTACGAGCTCTAAAATGGTCCTCGAGAATCGTATTGAATGTTATGCTCGCGGGATGCGAGCGTTTGCGAACAGCTCTATCGTCTATGTGTAATACACGAGGAACAGTCTCCTAACTCCTATTTCTATCGTGCCGCGGCGTAAACTTTGAAAAACTCCGTGGAAAGGAAGTTTTGCGCGCGACGAGGCGGGATTCAAACGCCTGCCGCTTTTACAAAATTTCTCTCCGACATCTTTCGTGAGCGTGGTGAACACTGTTGATAAAAAAAGAGAAAAAAAAAAAAGAAGAAGGAAGAGCGGCGATCGACACGATTCGCGCGGACTTTTAAAATAATGAACACTCGAGATCTGGCACTTTGAAGTGTTTTTGTTTTTTCTTTTTTCTTTTTCGTTTTCGTTGAGCGGTTTGAAACGGGAAAATCCCATTTTCTCGGATGGGAGGTACGAAATGGTGCGCGCGCACGTGTACAAGGCAGACGATGAAAATTGAAAAGAAATTCTCTCCTCTCTCTGTTTCCAAGGAAAGGGAAGTCGTAAAAATAGAATGTTCGAGAGTCGAAAGCGAGATACCTAATCTCTCAAAGGAAGGTCTCGAGGGAGTATGTACCGTTAGGTCGTGGAGCCGCTGACAAATGAAGAAGCGATCAATTAACGCGCGCGCAAACGGAAGACGCTCCTGTGGATACGAATTCAAGCGGTGAATACAAATTGCATTAATATTCCGGAAAGGCAGGGCGCGTGTGCGAGTCCTTAATCGAGTCCTACGGTCTCGCGTGGCTCAGTAGCAATTTCGTGGAGCGAAGCTCGCCAGATAAAACCCGCGAGGATCTTCACGCGGCAATTACGTCCTCGAAGGACGGGCAAAAAGCTTTTCGGAGCAGTTTCTCGCGGTCGATGCCGGCAAAACGCGCCGAGGAGAAATTATCGTCCGTTTGCGTCTGGCGTCACGCCTGGAGGGCACACGGCGCCGATACGAAAGAAAACCCGCTTGAGAGAGAAGTTTCTACGTTGCACATTTCGCTCCTCCCTCCTCCGTTTTTCTTTTCTCGTGCGACGAAGGCGCGCGTGGTAAAGTGGTTCGCACGTGACTTCGTTGAACATTCGTGTATGGATAATCGTGCTGTTAATCGTGCGTTGGATAATTAATCGAACGTTCGACTTTCCAACCGTCGATACTCCATTGATGAATTTCGTTGGGCATAATAAATGAAATGTATCTTTTTGCTGTCGCGACCTACGGCGGGGAGTTGGACTGTAAAAAGCACGTTAACGTCGATGCTATTCTTCCTACAAGAGAATTTCTAACGTGTGCTCAACGTTGCGCGGTAACTCGCGCACGCGCGATGCCAGCGTTCGCTACTTCTCTCCCACCCACCACGGCTCATTTCATAGCACCCCTTCGCTCTCACGAAGCCGGTCTACGAGCGAGTGGCGCGCAAATTAAAAATACGACGCGCTTAATCGAGCGACGACGCGAAGCACCGCGACGCCGTCGCCACGTCGGAGTTATGGCACACCATTACCCTACTCGCGTGTCACCGACACAGAAGAATTCATCAATTCTAATCCGCCTACGAGAGTGTCGCAAATATACGTAAGAGGACATTTATGTCGCGTGCGATATAAGAACAGAAGCCAACGAGAGAAAATGCCTAGGCGAGCGTACGCACGCACACACACACGCACACGCACCACACACACAGACACATATTTATATAAAATTATTAATCGTGCGATTAGTTGATCAATTACACAGAGATCCCGTTACATTACTCTTCCCGTTGTGCGACAGATAATGATACGTAGTTAACGACGTACGACGTGCAGGTACACTATTACGAAAGTATTCACACTTTTCATTAAATTCTCACTAATTCCTCTCGCTCCCTTTCCCCCACTTTCCTTTCGCTGAGAAAACTGAAATTCCTCGGATCCTTAAAATTTATCCTCTGACGAAAACTCTTGGCACGAAACCACGAAAGGTACTAATTATCTTTGTTGTAAATCATCTGGGAGAACGAAAGAAAAGCAAGATTTCTCGTAATCGTCGATATCTCGCAAAATTTCGCACGCACCTCCCGATTTCCGCTCACAAATTTCCAATATTCGCCCTCGAGACCCTCTCGATTCGCTCGAACGCTTTTAGAGGACTGCTGAAACGGTGGAGCACGTTTGAACTTGGACTTTGAAATTCCCTGGACGCCAGGGAAACTGCAAACTGCGAGAGAGCAGAGAGGCTCGTGCGAGAAGGAGATTGAATGACGGAGTGAATGCCTTTCGCGTGGTATCGCGCGCGTAGTTTTCAGAGGAGGCTTTGACGATAGTCAAAGGGTATAAATAAATTCGCAGGAGTAGACGAAGATGTGAGCCGATGCAAAATTCCTTGACGCAGTCGACAGTGCACTCGAACTGCGAGGGAAAAAAAAATCTCCAGCGTTAAATTTCGCGACACTGACCCACCCTGTCCTCTGCTAAAAATAGTCCGCTATAATACTGGCAGCGTCCCCGATCGGGGACGGCCAGAGGATCGAACTTCCGATTTTTTTTCCTCTTTCTTTTTATCCACGCTTCGCACAAACGAGGGTTCAAAACCACATTATAAATATTCGTCTTGGATGCCGCATGCCGTTTTCTAGGAAAAAAATGTCTTCCTACGTGAGAATCTCGCGAAACATTTTAGGGCCCGCAAAGCTCTCCCATTGCCAAACTCGCCTTCTTCCTTCGTCCCAATCAATTTTCCACGTGTCGTTTAAGCAGGAGGTACGCGTGAGTCTGCGAGATATCGATGGGGTACGACTCTCGACCTGCACCGCGATTTCAATCACGAGCGAAACGAAATAAAAAAGGTCAGACCGTCCGGCGACCGGACGACGATCAAGAGGAGACGGAGGTGAAAGGAGGATGAGGTGAGCGCGGAGAGTAATTAACGCGATCATGCACGCCGCAGGACGGGCTGCGATAATCATCTATTCGCGTAACGAGGGGTTGATCCACCCTCCTTCCCCTCTTTTCCTCCTTGCACCCGATCCTCGTGAAATTTTCCATCTACCTTTCGCGTATCCGCATAATAAAGCTGCGCTCTCACAAGCCCGACATCAAGGAACTTTTAATCGCGTTCCGTGTGTGATCAGCTTCGTAAATAGAAATTGCACAGTGGTAGTAATTATTAATTGCGGTGGTGTAATAGTGATCAGCTGGCGGCACTCACTCTCACCCTCGCACCCTCATTCTCTCCTTACACTTACGCGATAAGGACTACTCGTCGGATTTACCCTTCTCCGCTTCACGATTTTCTTTTAAATACTAATGTAGGCCATGGCGTCTCTTCCCCGAGCGAGCGTACGAGAAGATCCGACGCTTTCGATTCTCACTTCTCTTTGGTTCTTATCCGAGGCGCTAGAGCATATTTCAATTGATCGAATCGTCGCGTCTTGCTAATGAATGGAGCGTGTTTACCGCGCGTTTATATCGTAAATTGCGACACGCGTACGCTCAGATTAGATTAGTCGTTTGGAATATTTCAGAATCGCGGAAAATCCGTTTAAATAATTCGACGAATGCTCGTCGGATTTGCCCGTACCTCGGGGGAAGCCAATATTCAATATAGCAAAGGCAACATTGCCTTACGTTAAATACTTTATTCCTGATTCAGAATAATAAACTTTGCCGCTCTATTAGGCGGCTCCGTAATCGGGGCGCGCCTAATGGGCTGGGCATCTTCGTTAACGAATTGTTGAAACGTCGTTGCTAAATTCGAATAGTTAGAAATGTTATTTTATTTACACTTTGAAACGCGTGAGAAGTCGTTGGACGTGTCCGTGTATGCACGCGTGGTTGTTTGCTTGTTCGTTTGTGTGTGTTTATGTGTCGATCTGTGTTTGTATACGCAGTGATAATAAGTTACGTGAAATTTGTATGGAATACTCGGGTACGGTGGGAAAGGAGGTTTATCCTCCCTTACTTTCTCTCTCTCTCTCTTTTATTTTTTGTTTTCTTCTTCGACAGGATTGAGGCACCATGCGCGGGAATTTAATCCACTCGCTTTTCGGATATCCTCTGGAAGCCTTCGGAAACGCGATCGCGGTAAGTTTCTTTTTAAATTTGGCATTTCTGTTGATTTGTTCGCGGACCGGATCGGACGTGATTTGCGAAAGGAAGCGAATGGATTAAAAACTTAGTGGCCTTGTAGAGTGTTCGGCACGTTATTTACAGTTTGAGATGGTTACGAACTCAGTGTGCACAGGGTGGAGGATTTGCTGGCGAAACGGCTTCTAACGCGATCGCACAATTAATTGAACTAGTAGCGCGGACTTCCGCGAAAGAAAATGCAAATTAAGGTAAACGAAGGGAGGCGCGTGACACGTGAGACCGTCGCGTAACGAGAGCACATTGGCTTCAATTAAAGCAATGGCTCTACACGCGAGACCGGTCAAGAGAACGCGTGGGTGGGAAACGAGTGAAGCACCGACCGATTTCTTTGCAATAGATGCAGCCTAATAATCGCGACTGTTTCACCGTTTAAATTAAATTCACCGAACATAAAAATGAACGAGACAATTGAGATCTTTCAATCGCGTTAGAAGACGTTTTGCATACGAAGGGAAGAACACCTGGCTGCCTGCTCTCTAACGTTAACGAAATAATAAATACACGCTTACAGCTATGACTTTCGACGGTGAGTTCAAAAGTGAGCTGAGTCGAATATTAAATACGAAAACCATTATAGTCATTTTATGACGAGAACCTTACACCGAGAAGTAAAAAGACTCCTCTATTACGTACGCGTTATCGTGCAATAAAAAACGCTTCAATTCCATATATTGTTTCGTCGATGGTAGAAAATTGATGTGTGCTGGTACGCGCGGGCATAAAGAGACGCGACGCGGGTCTCTCCACGACCCTTCTTCTTTTTTTTATACATATATGTAATATATATATCGTGCAGAGGATGAACAGTCGATACGTATATGTGGCGCGTACATGGGAAGGATCCCATTTGGACACCGTGTCCCGCGACGCGAATTCCAATTGGATTTAGAAAATCTACTTGCATTTTTGGTGCTGTCGTCACTGATTCGTTTTTAACTCCTCCCTTTGTTTCTCTCTCACGCACATGCACGCGCGAACAGGCACACACACGCGCGCGCGCGCGCGCAACATTCACACAATCCCATTTGCTCGCGAGTCTCATTCTCTATGGTCGCACAAATACACATCTGTACAGTTGATACATATTTGGGAAGGGTCACCGATTAGTAGCATTTAACACTGAATTAACACTACCGTAGAATCGTGAGGAACGAAAGACAAAAAAACTCTATGCACGAGTAATAGATACTTATGGGTGTATCCGGAGGACAGAAGATCCGTGTTCCTTTTTGGCGGACGATGTGGATTCTCGCTTTACATTTTCTCTCTTTCGTTTTTGCGTGGTCGACGGTGGCCCAGCCGTCGCGTGGGTCGGCCTCGTGACGCGACGCTTTCCGACGATCCCCAAGCCCAATCGAACACGACGAGAGATCATCGGGGCTTTAGAGTAGCACGCACTTTCCCGATCGTCTTCGTTTCCTTCGATTCTTTTCCAACTCGGCGGGCGGTTGATTTCGGATAATGCGAACGACCTGAAGGAAAATTGTATGCGTAACGAGAACGTCTCCCCACAACGATCGAATTCTACAGATGCGGTGGGAGGAGCGAATAATGATCTTTTTCTTTGCGAATGCATTACTTCTACGTACTAATCTCCAGACCTATCTTACAAGCTAGGGTCCTTTACCTCGTGAAATGCTGCATCTACGTTTAGCGGTGGATCTTTGGCAGAGGTTTCGATATAAGGGATACCCAAGCGATGGGCCAGCTCCCTTCCCTGCTCCTCGCTCACTTTTCTCAAGTGCACCAAATCGACTTTATTGGCTACCAGGAGCATAGGGTAGATATCTCTGTCCTTGACGCGAAGGATTTGAGTATAAAAGTTCACTATGTTCTCGTACGACTGCTTGTCGGTCACGGAGTATACCAAAAGAAATCCATCGCCCTTACGCATATACTGTTCGCGCATAGCGCTAAATTCTTCTTGGCCAGCTGTATCCAGCACTACCGGGATATAATTAGACATGTGTACGTGAAGAGAAAAAAAATGTCGAGCGCACTCAGCTAATGCTATCTTAGGTATCTTTTAATCTACAGATGCAGGACTCTTAATACACCGAAGAATGATGATTCAGCATGAGGTAAAGTTTTTGATCTCAATAATTCGTCCGATAAGATACCAATGTTGAGTTGGTATCGTAAATAAATATATTGCACGTAGTAAATAAGCGTAAACTGCTTGGACTTGGATAATCGTATGAGATGCATCTCCATCATTGAACGTTATAAAGACTCTAAAGTGTATAAGCACAGTAGATACTGTTTAAATACTCTACGCCATTGGATACAGTATAGGAGCTTATTTTGTAAGGCAGTCTAGCAAATGTATATGTAAAACAGTGGACGACTCTCTACAGCCTCCGGCGTAATCAAAGCTACTATTGTTTCAGAAATATACGATCGAAGCCAAATCGTCGTAAGACATATTGGTAATCCGTGTGTAATAGGTTCGCCGTTACTCACCATCTAAGATACACCACTGTTTATCGACCTCTGTATGCTGGATATAACTGTCTTCGATTGTCGGATCATAATCTGTGACGAACAGTTTCTGAAAGAACTGTATCGTAAGAGCGCTCTTTCCAACACCTCCATCTCCAACTACGACCAACTTGAAGGTCATAAGGTTGTCATTATTAGGAGGTCGTGTCATGCCGCCTCTGGATCTCCCTCCCCCTCCCCCACTGCTCTGCCTGCGTCTGCCTATCCTGCCAACTCTTCTAATATGTTCTTGGCAGTGCGTCTGCTCGTGTATTGGCAAGTACTTTTATCCAGTTGAAATATCCTGCAAGTGTCATGATAATTAGATACGCACTGTCATTCCTATATACAGAATCTAAGATTTCTACTCCTCTTCTACATTTACAGTTCTTAAACTGGCTGTTACACACTTTAACAATTGTTTACAGAAAGCGATCAGACGAAATATAATACTGTAGCGTCTTCGTCGATATAGCGGGTGTGTCGATCGCACGCAAAACACTCGAGAAATTCGATGAATACGCGCTAATGTCGCGATATATCGCGAGTTTAGAGAAATACAGATTTGCCTGAATGATTCGGAAGGCTGATTGATCTAAATGAGACGATGAAAATTCACACACCTTACATGATCAGCCACTCCTGCTTCTCGTACTGCCAGCTGTCAGTCTGGGTTGCTGTGCGCAGTATACGCATGTGTGTACGTACTACGTTTGTATACGTTTCGTGCGACAGTTTTTTCTTGGATGCACCTTATACGCCTTTCACGCATGCGTATTATTTTGCGACCTAGCATTAGAACTCGCAAATGTTACGATCCCTTCATCAGAGTTGCCAACATCTTCCAAGTTATTTCACATAATTATTCGATACAACGATAGATTAACGTTGATTGAAAGTGAATTGATGAAAACTGCATTACATCTTCAGAAATAATTAGAAGTGTGACATGTATTTAACCGAGTATAAGAAGTAAGGTGTGGGAATTTATTTCATAATGTTTGCTTTACTTTCGAAGCAACTATCTTCAGGTTGGTCGTCAGTATGATTTGTTTGCATCCGAAGCATTATTTGTGGTAAAATACCGCGCAAATGTTAATATATTTTTTCCAGTAAATCAAGAAGCAGAGATTAATAGAAATATGCATTTTTATTTTAAGTTGTCGGCTACGTGATCAGTGCAGTGGTATCATTGCTATATAGAAGTGACTTGATAATTTGTGTAGGATAGTATCGGCACATTTGATTTCAGTGAAGTTATACAAGTAATAATGCTTTACTGTGCTTTATAAATTCGGCTAAATGACAAATATTGAGAAAACTGAATTATTCGAATGATTGTCTTCTTATTTATCACATTCTATAAGAAATTAGATACCGAATTTTAAGGTTAGAATCATATCCACGGTCATACAACGTGTCTTCTGATCATTCCATGTCGCAATTATTAAAATGTTAAATAAGTTGATAAGTAATCAACATAAAATTTATACCGTATCAAAAATATTCTGGCTTTAAAACATGATCTGTAAATTTATATGTACAACGTATCATTTCTTTTCAGAGTTTTTAATCAAGAATTGGGACATAATTTTATACAAAAATGGATGCAGATCTTTATGACGAATTTGGCAATTATATTGGACCAGATCTAGCATCCGAAAGTGAAGATGAAAATGAATATGGAAATGTTGGGGACGACGCAGAAGACAGAGAACGCTCCGACGAGGAGATGGAAGAGGACAAGGATGAAGGTAGAGAACACATGGAACAGGGATCATCTATGGCAGTTGTATTGCACGAAGATAAACGATATTATCCTAGTGCATTAGAAGTATACGGTCCAGAGGTAATTTTCCTAATTTCAACAATAATTTATCATTTATCGTATTCTACTAATAAATAATATTATTTCTAATTTTATTTTATTTTATTACTTATACGTTCTAATTTTGTTATAGGTTGAAACACTAGTTCAAGAAGAAGATGCTCAACCATTGGATAAACCTCTAATAGCACCTACACGAAAACCTAAGTTTCAAATTAAGCAGCAACAACTTCCAGAAACAATATATAGCATAGAATTTTTGGCAGATATGATGGATGCACCTCATTTGATAAGAAATGTCGTTTTGCTCGGTCATTTACATCACGGAAAGACTACTTTGGTGGATTGTTTAGTCCGCCAAACGCATCCTTATATACATAGTGTAACCGATGAAAAACCATTAAGGTACAGTAGTATGAACTCGTGAAAAAAAATTTCTGATGAAGTGCTAATTTTAAAGTAATAATTTTTTTACTAGGTACACCGATACATTGTTCACCGAACAACAGAGAGGTGTGTCGACAAAAGCAACACCTGTCACTCTCTTACTCCAAGATGTCAAGTCTAAGTCATATTTATTAAATATTTTTGATACTCCTGGCCATGTCAACTTTTCCGACGAAGCTACAGCAGCTATACGTCTGTCGGATGGCGCAGTCTTGATGGTAGATGCAGCGGAGGGTGTAATGCTCAACACTGAGCGTTTACTCAAACATGCTCTTCAAGAAAAGCTCGCATTAACAGTCTGTATAAACAAAATCGATCGTCTGGTTTTGGAGCTGAAGTTGCCACCCTTAGATGCATATTATAAATTGCGACATATAATTGAAGAAATCAATGGATTAATTGCATTGTATTCAGACTCGGACAGTTCATCTTTCGTGTCTCCTGCAATCGGAAATGTGTGTTTCGCAAGTTCCGAGTACAATGTTTGTTTCACTCTGAAATCTTTTGCAGCACTGTATGCTAAAAGTCACCCTACGCTTAATGCCAACGAATTTGCAAAAAGATTGTGGGGTGATATTTATTTCAACTCCAAAACGCGAAAATTCACGAAGAAGCCGCCGCACAATACAGCCCAGCGTAGTTTCATCGAATTTATTCTTGAGCCTTTGTATAAAATATTCGCGCAAGTAGTCGGCGACGTTGACACAACTTTACCGGACGGTAAGTTATTTTCTAACTATTTTCTAAAAATGCAGTTATCTTCATGGGAACACAATTACAGTACTAGACGAACTTGGCATCAGACTGACCTCTGAAGAAATGAAAATGAATATCAGACCACTTTTGAGATTAGTGTGCACACGTTTCCTGGGAGATATGTGTGGATTAGTTGATATGTGCGTTGCACATGTCCCAAGTCCACAAGCTCATGCACCTATCAAAGTACAACACGTTTACACTGGTCCAATGGATTCACCGCTTGCTCAAGACATGGTGAATTGTGATCCTGACGTTAGTATTATGTTTTTGATTGACTATTATTTCTAAAAAGATATTCCCACGATTCACATACAACGAATTTCTTTCTACAGGGAAGATTGATGATTCATAGTACAAAAATGTATCCAACAGAGGATTGTACCCTATTCGTCGTACTCGGTAGGGTAATGTCAGGCACATTAGAGGCTGGACAACGCGTGCGTGTTTTAGGAGAAGCGTACTCACGCACGGATGAAGAAGATTCTCGCATTCTCACAGTTGGTAGGCTGTGGATCAGCGAAGCAAGGTACTCAATCGAATTGAGTAGAGTACCCGCAGGAAATTGGGTCCTAATAGAAGGCATTGACCGGCCGATTGTGAAAACTAGTACAATTACCGACCTCACCAATTCCGACGACTTACACATTTTCCGACCGTTGAAATTCAATACACAGAGCGTTATTAAAATTGCGGTGGAACCAGTTAATCCTTCGGAATTACCAAAAATGTTGGACGGCTTAAGAAAGGTGAATAAGAGTTATCCGTTGCTGGGAACACGAGTGGAGGAGAGTGGAGAACACGTTGTCTTGGGAACCGGTGAATTATACTTGGACTGTGCCATGCACGATTTACGTAGAATGTATTCAGAGATCGATATCAAGGTAGCAGACCCTGTAGTAGCATTTGCTGAAACAGTAGTGGAAACCAGTTCCCTCAAATGTTTTGCGGAAACCCCCAACAAACGAAACAAACTGACGATGATCGCCGAACCTCTGGAAAGGGGTCTCGCGGAGGACATAGAAGCAGAACACGTGCGAATAACCTGGAACAAGTGAGACCATACGATTTTCTTACAAATTCAAGGTCGTCTATGTTAATTCTACGAATACTTTTTCAGGAAGAGGCTAGGTGAATTCTTTCAAACGAAATACGACTGGGATTTACTCGCTGCTCGCAGTATATGGGCCTTCGGCCCGGATGCAACGGGTCCGAACATTTTAGTGGACGACACTTTACCTTCCGAAGTGGACAAAACACTGTTGAATAGCGCACGCGACGCTATCATTCAGGGATTCCAATGGGGCACCCGCGAAGGACCGCTTTGCGAGGAACCGATACGAAATGTAAAATTCAAAATTCTGGATGCGGTGATAGCGCAAGAACCTCTTCATAGAGGCGGTAAGACCATTCGATAAATATCACGGATCAGTATCGTTGCTCTCTTAGGTCCTTGTCTTTCTTCTTTACCATCACCGGTAATACTGCTCTACCTACTTATCGGTGTATCACGTTCACCAGGTGGTCAAATCATTCCAACTGCAAGGAGAGTCGCCTACTCGGCCTTTCTGATGGCTACACCTCGCCTAATGGAGCCCTATTTGTTCGTGGAGGTTCAAGCACCCGCTGACTGCGTATCAGCTGTTTACACGGTCCTGGCCAAACGGCGTGGTCACGTAACACAGGACGCGCCTGTTCCGGGGAGTCCCCTCTACACGATCAAAGCCTTCATACCAGCGATCGATAGTTTCGGCTTCGAGACGGATCTGAGAACGCACACGCAAGGCCAAGCATTCTGCCTGTCGGTCTTTCATCATTGGCAAATCGTGCCTGGTGACCCACTAGACAAGAGTATAACTATCAGGCCTCTAGAACCTCAACCCGCGACTCACTTGGCCAGAGAATTCATGTTGAAGACAAGAAGGCGCAAAGGACTCTCGGAAGATGTCTCCATCAATAAATTCTTCGACGATCCTATGTTGTTGGAGCTTGCGCGGCAAGATGTACTATTGAATTATCCATTGTAATTAAATTCCGAATCGTATCAACTGTGAATAATGCTTTAGAGTCCAAGGTGGTTTATTAAAAGTACAATTTTGATAAGGCATACGAATTTACTCCCTCAACGAAACTGCACATCCCATCGTAGATCGTTAAATGTCTTCTAGAAATTCTACAATTGTCCAATGATTGTAGTTTTTACGTTTTTAAAGTATTCACCGCAGGCTAAATTCTCTTTATCTGCAAATTCTACATTTTTCAGCGTTCACTTTAACACTCGTCTCGTATAATTGAGAAAATGATCAAAAGGAAAAGTTCAGTTTTTTTTCTATATTCAGCCAGAGCATGCCTGTCCTTTATTCTCGCATTGAGACCATTGTAACGACCGGAAGCAATTATCCAACGAAAAGCATGCATGCGTCCATATTCAGCGCATCCGCGACGTTGCAGGGTCACAAAGCAGCGACGGCTTGCGCACGCGCTCTGATTTTCTCATGCGACCAAAGAGGACCTTTTACACGAGACATTATAATCAACGAGCAGACAAACTTAGCTCTTCTTAAATTCATCCGACTATAGTTAATTCAGAGTACATCGCATAGGATATAATACTCCAAAAAACAGAAAAACCTCGTTACACCCCACCTATAAAGATCCTTGTAACGTTCACGAAAAAGATTTCTAACTTACGATGTAATAACCAAACGTTATTCGCAAAAAAGATCGACCCACCCAAGCGCTAGAAAAATTCATTCTTCCAGACGTACGTAAGAATCTATCACAATTTTACGGATGAATTTCTACAATACTCCCAAAGAAAGAACTATTCCCTCAAACTGGGTCTCAATGCGACCCTACAAATCTACAATTCCAAGTGCGTCTTCAAACGATGCCTCCTACGAATTGCATCGCGTGCCCTTACTCATTCCACAAACAAAGCGCAGTCAACGACCGATGCACGCAGTTCGATATTCAGCCGCCATGTCGAACGGTCGCGAGCGCAGTTTGAAGCTTCATAGATCGATCCTCTCTAATCTCGAGAACCGTTCGATATACTCGTCGACAAAAAAAAACCTTAGACGACGAAAGTGACCACTCTGGTAACCTGCAGGTCACTTGCGTCGGAGATTCGAGACGTAGGATATAAGATGCAACGTCGGCTAGAACATTCAAGGAAAATGTTGCGCGCGCAGCTTGTAGGTGTGCTTGCGAATGCGCTCATGTCGATGGGTGGATCAAAGGGGCCGGACAAGACGCCATTTTAATAGCGTCGGCGACGCCCTCGGGTTACGCCTGCTTGGGACGCTCCAACACGCTCACGATCTCGATGGGCGACGAAGCGACGGCGGCCTCACGAAGCATTCTATTTCGACGCAATGTCGGGGACCGAGCTGCCCGTGGACAACGCGATCGATCAGTTCGACTCCTCGTTCTCCCCCTCGCTACCAACTTCTATCTCACTCTCATCCCCACCATTGCTCATCTCCACACACCCGAGCTCGAGCGACGCTTGCGCGCACGCGCACCTCTCGTCTTACTCTGCCTAGCATCTTTTTCTTCCTAGAAAATTTCTTTTCTCCACCTCTCTCTCTCTCTATCTCTCTCTCTCTCTCTCTCTTTTTCGCACACGCGCCGATCGCGACTCCTATCAGTCCGACGAATGCGAAATGACCCTATTTAAGGTAGGGAAAGTTAAGCTCTGCATGCGTATTGCTAGTTGTGATGGCCGACGAGTGGCCTCAAGCTATAAGTAGATTATCGGCCGCGAGTTTAATGGGTTTATTGTAAAAATCCACGCGGCATTGTCGCTCGTGATGCTTGGTATGCTAATGTTGGTAGTGCAATATGGATGTTTCTCCTCTGGAAGTATTTTTAGAATACGATCGGCACGAAGCCACGCCCCTTTAGCTAGCAGCGTCTAGCTGCTTCGACGATACCCACACCACTGTACCGTAGTAAGAATGCCGTAGAGATGAGAAAGATGCAAATGTGCGTACTTCGTGGGGTATTGAAGATTAGAAAAAGAGCGTGGACTCGTTCGTAAGTCCGTGTGTTCGTAAGTATATCGAAAAATCGTAAGGTGAATTGAAATTTCGGCGATTGAATGCTCGATTAATGGATCGAGACGAGTGTCGTTCTTCGAATGGAATGTATTCATTCTTTTCTAACGTATCGTGTTTCGCGTGCTTTCAGGTTTGTCGCGCCAACTGTACCCGAGCACAATGCGATCGGTGGACAAATAACAGGTACGAGGACGCGAAGAGGACAATCGTGCATTATACGCTGTTACACGTAAGTCATTAGAAAACGCAAAGCGACACATGCAGGCTGCGTTGTGCCCGGCAAAAGCATTGCAAGTCATACCGCACGCACCACGGAACAACACGATTGTCCGGCGCCGATTGCGCGTACGTTACGACTCAGGTAGTACCGTACAACGCGTAGTGCATGTCAGTCGCGAAACTTTTGTCACCTGCGTGGAAATACGCGCAAGACGGACATTGTAACTAACAAGAAGGCACGATAACTGTGCATCCGGAGACGGTAGATTCTCACGTACCTCTTATCGACGTTGCAGAACATAACCAAAGATTCGTCCCGCTTCTTCGATGTAATCCGATCCCCCGGAGTCGGAGTACCGCGAGTCAGACGAATGCGTATACGCGACGATGGCAAAAAGAGCGTAATCCGATCCAATGGGGGTCACAGCACACCTGATGCGAAAAATATCGAAGGTAGGAAAAGCTCGTGGCGGCATCGACGTCGTTTTAATTTCGCGGAGAAACGACCATTGTGCCGCAACCGTTTAGACTAATGGCGAACATCGGAAGATGCGCAGATGACATTTGCGCAGGTGTTCGCGAAATATTTCGACCGACCTAACCCTACCGGAAAAATTAGTTCGATTTGTGAGATTAACCGAAGAGGTTATTATGGCCGTGACAGGTGCAATGCGATAAATTTGAAAGGTAGAGAAAAGTTGTAGCAGGTTTTATTACCGACTGGCAAAACAGAGCTCGTTACGCTAGCGGTACATTTCGGAAGATGTGCAGATGACATTTACACAGTGTCCGCAAAGTATTTCGACCGACCGAACCCTACCGGAAAAATTAGTTCGATTTGTGAGATTAATCGGAGAGGTTATTATGGCCGTGACAGGTGCAATGCGACAAATTTGAAAGGTAGAGAAAACTTGTAGCAGGTTTTATTATCCACTGGCAAAACACAGCTCGTTACGCTAGCGGTACATTTCGGAAGATGCGCAGATGACATTTACGCAGTGTCCGCAAAGTATTTCGGCCGACCTAACCCTACCGGAAAAATTACTTCGATTTGTGAGATTAATCGGAGAGGTTATTATGGCCGTGACAGGTGCAATGCGACAAATTTGACAGGTAGAGAAAACTTGCAGCAGGTTTTATTTCGTGAAGAACCGACTGGCAAAACAGCTCGTTACGCTAGCGGTACATTTCGGAAGATGCGCAGATGACATTTGCGCAGTGTCCGCAAAGTATTTCGACCGACCTAACCCCGGTAGAAAAATTAGTTCAATTTGTGAGATTAATCGGAAAGGTTATTATGGCCGTGACAAGTGCAATGCGACAAATTTGAAAGGTATAGAAAACTTGTAGCAGGTTTTATTTCGCGAAGAACCGACTGGCAAGACGCGGCTCGTTACGCTAGCGGTACATTTCGGAAGATGCGCAGGTGTCCGCGAAGTATTTCGTCGTACCTAACCCCCCTCTGGAAACATTAGTTCGATTTGTGAGATTAATCGGAGAGGTTGTTACGGTCGCGACAGGTACAATGCGACAAATTTGAAAGGTAGAGAAAACTTGTAGCAGGTTTTATTTCGCAAAGAACCGATCGGCAAGACGCGACTCTTACGCTAGCGGTACATTTCGGAAGATGCGCAGGTGACATTTGCACAGGCGTTCGCGAAGTATTACGACCCACCTAATCCCGCCAGAAAAATGAATTCGATTAGTGAGATTAACACGTTGACTGCCACGTCACCTTGAATTTTGGCACCTGCTTAGTTAACTATCTAAAGCGTTAGTATACTTCCAAATACCTATTTAGATCATTTATAATCAGCCATTGAAACCGTCGCTCGAATTCGGGTGATATGGCAGTCAAAGTGTTAATCGGTGAGTTTGTTATGGTCGCGGCAAGTACAGGGCGACAAATTTGAAAGGTAGAAAAACTTGTAGCGGGCTTTACTTCGCGGAGAACCGACCGGCAAGACGAGGCTCGTTACGCTAGCGGTAAATTTCGGAAGATGCGCAGGTGACATTTGCGCAGATATTCGTGGCGTCTTTCTATGCACGTGACCCCCCCCCCCCCCCCCGGAAAACTCTGCTTCGGTTTACAGGGATTAATCAACGACGTTACAGCGAATGCGACAGTAGAGCGTGGAAGGCTTCCGTAGTTGACGAGTAGGTATAGTCGCTCGATTGCGCGCTTTATTCCTTCGTTGCACACATTAGCGCGGTGCAAAGTCGCGAAAGTAAAGGTCGACGTATAGAAACGTTTCGAGCGTATTTAATAAATAGCTTCGCCGGTGCCCCACATTCGTCGACACGCACTTCCACCGGGGACGGCACGGACAACGTCGCAACTTATTTGTTATGCGTCGTGCATCGATATAAGGTAATTTACTCGCAGATTAATATATCTCGCGAATCGACCGCCGCGATGCATCGCGCTTTTGGATTATTCCATTACGGAGTCCTGGCCGATCGATTAGTCGAAGCATACATCCCGCGGACAATTACGAAATATTGATGTTCGATACTTCGCGGCGGGTAAATTGTTTCGACAGGTTTGCCGCACGAAATTAGACGAGAATATCGACCTAGACGGTGCTTTTTACGTAATGCAGGGGCAAAGGCTAAGCGTTCCTGGAGCCCGCATCTACTCATTCCCGGGCGCAATAATAGATATCTCTCGAGAAAAACGAAACAATCGGGATTCGTTCAAACCTACCGCTCGGACCATTCACCAATTGTCTCGAGAAGCCTCTTTATCACGGAGAAACCTCTACCTCTCGTGCCTCACGTATCTCCACGTAGATCATCCTGCTCTGTCAAATGCTAGACTCCTCGCATAAAAAAAATACTTAGCATCGTCTCGACGTGGAGGACAGCATCCAGCGTTACCGTCGCGCGACCGACCCACGAACGAGCCGTGACGATTATCGGAGCAATGATCGATATCATCGAGACCAATGGGTTCAAGCACCCCAATTAGCGGATGGGAGCTGGATGCAGGGAGAGGGAGAGTAGGTCGGGCATGGGGCGAGATCGGAAGAGAGGAGGAAAGGTGGCGGAGAGAAGGTCGGAATTACGGAAAGAGAAGGTCGGGAAAGTAACGGAACGCGGACGGGCGACGCCTCGTCGACGCTCGGCGTCGCTCGTGCGGTTCCGGCGTAGCGAGGCGGGGTTTAGGCGGGGTCGATACGAACGAGCCGGGGTCTTCCCGTCGTTTCCGTGCAGCGTCGTTCTAATCGCGCCGTATCGAAAACTGGCCGGAATAGTGCCGTCGCTTGGCGCCACCGTTGCTCTCGCCGCGCGCGCTCCTTCGCATCGGCGCTATCGTCATCGTGGATCGGGCTACGTTCTCGACGCGCGGCCACGAGTTCTCGAGTCCGCCAGTACGCCGAAGTAGAATCGTACGTCGAGAGAGGAGAGAGAGTCGAAAGGCACAGGCGGTTACGTTGCTTAACGGGGGTGCCGCAGAGGAGGTGAGACGCGGTGGCGGGGAAGAGGGGCCGGAGCGAGGGGGAAAAGTGATCGAGAGAGGAAAGGAGATAGCGCGGACGAGGACGGGGAGAGGATCGGGGTAAGAACGGTGTGCGCGCGCGCGCCCTTTGGCCCATCGGTCGATCGACAACGACGAGGACGACGACAACAACGACGACGAGGAGGAGGACGAGAATCGTCGGGGTGTGCTGACTCTGCTAACTTCCGCGGGCGCGAGGGGGGTTGGTGGAGATGGTCGGGATTACGGAATGGCGAGGCGAAATAAAGGAAGATAGATAGACGGATAGGGCTTAGGGGGGAACGGAAGTGGAGAGAAGGAAAAGAGGAGAGGAGAGAGCGAGTAGGATTAGCAGCGCGGAGTAGGAGAGTATCCTAGGTAGGAATAATCGGCCATGTCGCGGGCGCGCGTCAGGGCCGGGCAGGGACGTCGTGATGGTTAGCTCGGTGACGGAGAGCGAGAGATATCAGGATTGCGCGCGGCGGCGGTGGTGGTGGCGGACACGGCTTGGTGCGCCGGCGGCTGCGGTGGTGAGGAGTGCGCGACGACGAGGAGCGACGACGAGAGGCTATCGCGAGTGCCTCGGGGCGCCGCACGGCGACGGACGGAGCGACGTTGCCACCTCTCCTTGTCCGGCGCTGTACCGCGAGAGCGAGCGATACGGCAACCAAGAAGCACACCGTCGTTGCCACGTCGTTCCTCCGTTCCGCTGTGCCAGCCAGGACGGCAGCGGCGCGGTGCGCTGCCCACCACGACGATCTCCACGCTGGTAAGTCCATAACGCCTCTATACAGCGCCGAGTCCCCCTGCGAGAGCGAGAGAGAGAAAGGAAGAGAGAGAGGAGAGCTTCGAAGTGGTGGTGTGTGCGAATTCGTGACACGCCGCTGTGGTCGATCCTGTTGGTACGCGCGATGTACGGTGGTAGTGGTGGTGGCGCGCTGGTGGTAGAGAGCCTTCTGCTAATGGTGCTGATGGTGGACGTGGTGGTGGAGGACAGAGCGAGAGGAGAAGGAGGAGGAGGAGGAGGAGGTAGGACGGTGATTATGATTGGTGGTGCGGTAGTAGTGAGAACTTAAATGTAGCAACGGTAGCGATGCCTAATGGTGCTACTCGGAGTGTAGCGCGGTAGCGTGAATGGCAGTCCGCGCGGTCTTCATATTGGATAATCCCGGTAATAGCGATAGTAGGAGCGTCCTGTGCTCGGAGGAGGAGAAACCGAGGACGCGCGGTAGCGGGAACGGTAGCCTAAGTAGCGGCACTAATGGCAGAACGGTAGCGAGAGCATTGCTAGACCGTTCCGGCGCGCTATCGTCTCCCGCTGGAGGCGCGCGCTTCGATAACTGGCGCGGGCACGTCTCTCTATCGCGCGCACCGAAATCCTCGTGTTATCATCGTCGCGTTCTCTCCTCTCGCTCCTCTTCCTCCTCTTCCTCCACTCGTGCGCGTGTGCGTGCTCTTGTCGCACACGCTCGACGAACGTTCCAATCGAGGACCGTCGAAGCGCGCCCCCCTCCACCCCCACCCCTCCCTCTACCCCCACCCCCAGCTTCTTCCCTGCTTACTCCGTTCGTTCCGCTGAAAATCGACACCCGAGACAGGCTCGAATCCGTGCCAGTGATGACATCGCGATACGCACCCGAGGATCAGCCGCGCTGAAAGAAGTGGAAAGAGCCTGACGCTCGCGAGCCAGCCAGCGCGAAGCTTTTGGTTTCGCCGCACGCGCGCTTGGCGCCAGTTCTTCTTTCTCGAGCCCATGGCTAAAATTCCCTTCCTCCCTGCTTTTTCTTCTCCCTTTCCTGTCCCTTCGCCAGCCCCCGTCCTCCTCGTCCCCTCCTCCTATCTCCGCGTTTTCTCTCTCCCCCTATCCCCGCCGGCCCCGACCACGGCCCCTCTGCCTCCCGCCCCCGTATCGTTCGTGGCGACCCCACCTCGATTCACGTTCCTTCTCTCCGTCGCGTCCTACTACTCGGCCTTGGCGAATCATTCACCGACTGGAATCGCTTTTGCCCAGATTCGACTGTCTCGCGGTACAGGTGGTCGAGTCTCGTTCGGGGTTCATTGGTCTGACGCCTGGCGCGGCCAATCCACTTGATTTGGGAAATCCCCCGTGCCTCTCCTCCGCGTTTCACTTTTCACCGAGATATACCGGGCCGAGTAGAAGAAAGGCTCGATCCGTTTTTCATTTATTTGGATGGATTCTTCTCGATCAATTTTCCATGATTTTGTTTTATCGGTGGCCGATCGGAGAAATTAAATTAGCCACGAGGTGAAAAAATAGCGCGAACATTCCCGTTGAACGACGTGCATGGAAGCTTTGGAATGCAAGGAGACTCATTGCGCGCACCGCATCGAGACGTAAACATTCTGGAGGCGCGCGTGGGGAAGAAGGGAAATTCGCCGCGAGGCCGCGCGAATCGCGCGAGCGAGCCGAGCCAGAGCCGAAGGCTCTCGCGCGAGCGTTCGCTCGCGAAACCGACCCTGCCATACGAGCAGTCGATGAGCATCCTCCCCTCCTCTTCTCTCTCTCTCTCTCTCTCTCTCTCTCTCTCTCTCTCTCGCTTCCTCTCTCTCTTTCTCTGTCTAGTTCTCGCGATATCGAGCGGCACTCTCGCGTTTCGTCGTGCAAAGCTCGCCCGCGAAAATATCCGCTAAATCCCCGAGGGCGATCGGCGGAAGAGGAAGCATCCCCTTTAAGAGATAGACCTTAAAGGTTCCCGATACGCGCCCATCCTTTCCCTTTGGATTCCATGAGATATCTCCTCTATTCTTAGCGCGACGACCGACGGTGACGGTATTGTGAGCGCGATAGCCCGTGGCACATGGAAAATCGGCGCGTGGTCCGACGTAGGAGAGAGGTGTGGTGAATCCGAGAGAGCGCATGTGTGCGTTTTGTCACCAACGAGGGTTGCTGTTGCTGAACGGTGGTGGAGAGAGAATGGTAGGCAAGGACAATAATGGAGCAAATTTCGAATTCTTAGTTTCGGAGGAACCGTAGAGTCTTTGAAATCTAAACAATTGGTGTTCGGCTTTGTTCTAGGATCGTCGGTACTCGCGAACCTGCGGCACATCGTGCTGTCTTAATATTCCTGCAATTAGCGCCTCCCGTGCTGGACCTGCCCCGGTAGTCTCTAGGTGCCTGCGTGTTTAAACGTGGCCGTGTGCGCAGAAATATGTAGGTACACGGGGAACAGGTTGTGAGCGGTGCAGGCAGTGGCAAAACAGATACACGTGACTGACTGGAGGCCAGAGTATTCCGAGGACCGAGAAGATCAGATCGAATCGAATAGAATTGAATTGTCCTCCGTAGGAATCTTCCTCTCTCTCTGTCTCTCTCTCTCTCTCTCTCTCTCTCTCTCTTTCTCCCTTACGGATTCTTTACCGCTCCGGGTTGGTCGCGTAGCATCGGGAACCTCCGATCATAGAAGTCGTGGAAGACTGTCTACAAATACTGGCTCCGAGGATTGTTCCTTGTCCCGAAAAGAATGCTTAGCCCCGTTCAATTTCGTATTCGACAAAATTTGTAAACAACCCGACGAATCTCGTTTCGTCAATTCTACTTGATCGAACGATTCTCGATTCTGCAATTGCTCGATTCAACGTGGGCGCATAAACATCGTTGGGAGCGCGACCAGAGATTACTAGCCAGGAGCAAATGTATCCAGAAACGTAGGTGCATGCGCACACGCGCCGAGTCGCATGGCGGAGTAGGAAGGCACCGTACGCTCGCGTTTACGTGGGAAGCGGAGCGAAGAGGCGCACGCGGCCTGTCTCGAGTTCGAAGCTGCGCAGGAGGCTTTCGTTGGCGAATCGCACGTCTGGTTCTGTTGTTCGTGCGTCGAGAAGACAGCGGGGCGAGCGTATTGTCCGAAGGTCTAATGGAAACTCGACGCGTGCCAGTAGATAGCTGCTTTACGTTCACCTATTAGCGGAGGACACGTACGCATTTGCGTGGGTTAGATAGGTGGTTCGTGTGAATCGTGTGTTTCTCGGTGGATCGCGATCCTCTCGCTCGATCGATTCTCGTAGTTGCTAAAAATTCATCGTCTAGTCCTATCGATTTCGCGAGACCCTAAAACCCACGGTGAGTTCCCAACGGCGACAAAATCCCGGTTGCGCAACGCCCGGTTGGCCAACCTGCGACCGTCGAGTGTCGCACTCGAGACTTGGATTCGCGCGCGAGTGAGACGCCGCGTCGGACGGCGGAACGCAAAAACGATAAGACGACAGGGTATGCGGGACGACTCGCTGGGACGCGTGGGAGCCGATTTGAAATTGAAATTGTCCCCGCGCGCGCGCGCGCGCCCTCGAGCGTCTATTTCCGTTCTAGGGATTACGAAGGATTAATGAGCCACGACCTGTGACACAGCTGTTTCAGAAGTGACTCGCGAAGATGGGGGCTAACGAGAGGGAGAAGCCGCTGGTTAAAGACTTGAACGAACATATCGTCTGTCCCCTGTGCAGGGGGTACCTCGTAGACGCCACAACCCTCGTGGAATGCCTGCACTCTTGTTAGTATCACTTCAGCTAAAATTATTAATACTGGAAAAGCCGAGCTAACCGAACGTGGGCGCGCAACTCAGTTTGCAGAGGTTGCATAGTGAGACGGCTGAGCAGCGGCGCCCGTGCGTGTCCTGCTTGCAACGTCGCGACGTCTCCGCCCCTCCTGCCGGATCCGCGTCTCCAACGACTGGTCTACCTCGTGGTACCGGGCCTCTTCCGCTCGGAGCTCGAGCGTAGGCGCCACTTCCGCTTGGTCAATCCTCAGTGTCCACTCCTGGCGCCTCCCCTGGGTGCCCTGGATCTCACTTTGGACGATTTGGTGAGCCTAAGCCTACGCGAGTTGACCGACAACGCGCGTTCCTCGCCCATTTCCGAGGACTGTGATGGAGTTGCGCAGGCGATGCGTGACCTTGAGACTTCCACGGAGGATGGAAGAGAGACGAGGAGTGAGAAAGCCCTGGAGAGTAGGCTCACGAGGTACTTGAAGTGTCCTGCGGGGGTGACCGTGCGACATCTCGTTCGTCTGCTGATGTTGAAGAGGGGCTGGGAGGAGGCCAACGCTGGGGTGAACGTGGTCAATAGGATAGAAATGTTGTACGAGGAGAATGGGGGGATTGCTTTGGGAATGGTGATGCGCGTCCTCGATCTCTCTTGGACCCTCCTCGATCTCGCCTGCATATTCGGCTGGAAGAGGGTGAGTATCGGTATTCTTTGCAGGGGGAGCTGTGATATTGGGTGCAGGGTGATCGGTGCATGCGGTTCGCTCGATACGTTTCCCCTTTTAATTTCGTTAGCTTCGGCTTTTCGGTGGACAAAGAGAAATTGCAGGGATTAAGTTTGCTTTGCTTTAGATTTGGTCGAATAAATATATTTATCGCGATTCTTTGTATTGATTTAACATTTATCCGGGGAATTGTGGAAATCTTTAGAAATTTCCGAGCGAGAGCGTACTTACGTCGACGTTACTAATAAATCTTTATAAAGAAAGCACGATCGACCCTCCATAGGTACCACAGGAGAAGCGATTCTCTCTCTGTTTCAGGAAGAACCCATGAAGCTCTTCTACCGTATTCTCCACAAGAACGAAGTAGCATCGAGCCCGGAGATAAAATCTCACGCCGAGAAGGTGAGCAAGGATGTACCGATCATCGAAAACATTCAGAGGCCACCTACTCCTCCGCCCAGCCCGAGTCCCGTTCAAGAGGACAACAGCATGGATGCGGCTCGAAGCTTGGAACCTGGAATGGACTCCACTCGTCCCACGGAGAGCGAAATGGAGCTGAAGGAGGCTAAAACGAAGAAGCCACGATGCGAGGTGCCCCCCGTGATGAGGGCACCCGATCTCATAGGTATGGCGACCTTGCAACCCAGTCACCCGCCGGAAAGTTCAAAGAGCAAGGAATTCGCCAGACTGGAGCATAGAAAACGCCGAAAGCGGCGCAACAAGCGAGTAATTGCCGAAATCACCACCACTCCCCGCGAGGACCTGCTTAAACTAAAGGTCAGATTAACCCCTTGCCCACCCAGGATCACATCCAGCACTGGAACTGGCCAGACCAAGGAGAAGCTTCTTCAGATGAGAGCCGTGAGACGAGAAAAGATCACTCCTGGCGCGATCGGTCAGCAGCAGAGAACAACGTTGGCCAGAGAGGACGGCACGGCGATAGTGAAGGAGGCCACCGCGGAATCCGAGGAAACCATAGAGGAGATAATCGACGGTATACCCGACGAAGTAGTACGAATCGCACAAAACATAACTACTCAGGTAGAGGAGAACACCTGCACAACGGAGAATCAGCGACCCGCCGTACCCCCTTCCACCCCGAGACTACATCCCAAGATCCCCGAGGAAGCTGAACCCGAGAAGACCAAGATCCCGGAACCCATCGAGCAGGAGAGACCCAAGAAAGACGAGGAGATTCTTCGCCGACTGGGTCTTGTTGCGATCAACGAAGCGAACGAGAGCATCCGCGATAAGAGCAGGCAACGCGCGCCGAGCAACATCGAGAAGATCAATAGTCTGGAGCGCGAGAAGCTTGAGAAGCAATTGCGCGAGAGCAAGGCCAATCGCGTGAGGAGTCTCCTAGCGGAAAAGCAAATGCGCGACGCCCTCAAGAGCATAATGTCGAAGACGAAGGAGGAGAATGCCTCTTCTTCCTCCTCGTCTTCTTCGTCTTCGATACAGCCTGGGCAAGTAACACCTTGTCCGAAAAAGAAAGGACCACCGCCCTTGGCGCCCCTGCGCGTCGCCAAGCCCACGGGTGGATTCTCGAGCGCTTCCAGCGCCATCTTGCGCCCGAGCGGAAACGTAAAATACGAGATTCCCTTGGATCTGAGCAGCGCGGGCACGGTGAACGATAACGTGCTCGATTTATCGGCAACTTTGTCCTCCACTGGTGTCATCTCGACGTCCCCCTCGTTGTCCTCGTCCTCGTCCTCCTCAGCTTCCGTTCCTTCTCTATCTCCGTTTTCCACCTCCTCGTCACCCTCGCCATCCTCCTCCTCATCCTCCTCCTCCTCTCCATCGTCCTGCTCGGTCCCGGCCTTGTCGTTCTCGAGGCCCCCCAGGGCCGCCGTCCCACCCGGCAGCTTTCTTCGGAAAACGAAGGAGCTCGAGCAACGCCGGGGACAGGACACGAACCTGAGGACCCTCTCCGACGCGGCGGTATCCCTGTTAAGCGGTTGCGCCGAGAAGGCGCCAGTGGAACCACCGCTGCTTCTCAACACGTCGAGCTTAGGCGCGAGCAAGGTCGCTCTGCGGATACCGCAACCCCATCAGAGAATATCGGGCTTCGGGATGAAAATCAAACCGAATTTGAGTATCAGACACATACCGAATCCTCAGGCCGTGGTGGCCTCGCAGTACAGAAATCAGAGGGCCAGTTACTTCAACGCGGTGTCCCAGCAACCACCCTAAGCCAGTCGCCCACCTGGGGTTGCTTTTCTTTTCTTTCTTGTTTTATTTTTCGCCAGAGCGACTGTAATTCTCCAAGTTCCTCCCCATTTGCATTCCTCTCCGGCAAGTCCCTTGTGCTCTCCGCAATTTCGGTCGTTTCTTTCAAGCGGACCCGAGTCATCGTCACGAGTTGCTCGTCTACGAGGGATATGCGATTCCCGTACGACCAAATCCAAAGGCTGTATGTTACCATGCTAGTTCCTCCGAGTTTCTAAGTGGTCACGTAGAACGTTTCTCGTGTGGAAACGGAGGACCAAGTGTTCGCTCGGTGGCGTGATTTAGGTAGATTTAGTTCGGTGACGAGTTTGTCGTAGTTGAGCGTGTCGGTGTAGTATTATCGGGAAAATTGAGCGGACAAATTTAGCGCGCGTGGCGGATCGAGTTTTTCGATCGAGACGTGTAACGAGAAAAACGTGTAATTTGATAAAAACGACGCGGTTCTCGCGCGAGGTACGCGAGAGTACGAGGAGCCGACTTCTCGGGATTATGAAAGATCGATTCGGCGCCGAGTCCGCGCAAGAGAAGGGCTCTCAAAATACAGATCTTTCCAATTTTAATACAGGAAATGCACCCGTGTGGTAGCCCAGTTTCGGCTCGAGTTACGACTACGTTAAATTGCAGCGATGTGAAACGACGTTATGCGTTTGTTACAACGACCGTGAGAAGGCAGGCACGCTCGACATTTCCCTTTCTACTACCCTGATACGTTCCACGGTGTTTCGCTTACTCATCGCAGGAGACTGTTATACGTTTTTTCCACGTCATTTAAAGAGAACAAAGAGAAAGAAAGAAATCAAAACTCACCATCCTTATGACTTTTTGGAAACGTCTCGAAAGGAAAGCATGATCCAAAAGACGTTCCAGTATCTGACAGTCGCGCCACCGACCCCGAACTGATCGCGCGAACACGCGCGCGCACGAGGAGAGTCGAGATATTGCGCGCTCGACTTTCAGTCCATCTCCGACGAGAGAAAGCGAAGAGGAAGAAAAAAAAAATGATCGAGCTGCCCACCGGAAGCTCCCCCTCTGATTCTCTCGCGGCGAGCAGGACGACCAATGCGATATCCCCTATCCCAGTAGTAATCTTGATATATCAAACTATGTATGTTTATAATACGTGTATGAGTGTCTATTGCGATTAATCGTGATAATTAGGCCCCATTAACTGGGCGCCTAGAACGCGACCACGCAACGTAAGAGATTTTGTAACGTGGTGGCGCGTATTTTTCAGGAGGGCGCGCTTAACCTGTGAATCATATTAACGTCCACGTGCCGTGGGACTAATTAGGTACGACATATACACGTACAGGTAGAAAGTTAGAGGTGATTTTAAGGAAAACGAACGAAAGAGAAACGCGAGGTAGGAACCTTAATTTTATTTCGCACTTATCTTTAGTTCTCTCTCACCTACTAATTTTCGATTTCAACACTCTTGTCGTTCGTTTAATTTCATCTATATCCTCTTTATTCCTCCTCAGTGGCGGATCAAACACACGGAGGGCCTTCTTGTCTCGAGGTCCTCTTATTCGAAATGCATACATTTTCTTTTCGAGCTGCTAATTTTCGGAGACCCCGAGAGCGCGCTTCGTGCGCCTGTGCGACGATCCACCACTGTTCTCTCTTCACTTCCTCTTTGCGAATGTGTTCTCAACTTTCTTTACCTTCTATTCGTTGGTTCCTCGGATACTCGATTCCTAGATAAAGTACCATTGGGTTCGCGAAGATAAGGATGGTAATGGTAACGTGGATGATAAAGCTGTACCATTTTACGTAGAGATGCCAAAGAAGTACTCCATGAGGATGTGTGCAATGTACTAGTGCAATTTAGTTATCGTCTTATAATAATATATAACCGGCCGGCGCCATGGGAGCGTATATTGTAACGGATCTGCGGGTCCGCATTGAGGACGATTTAGGTAGACGGTGTAGTAGTGAATGTAAGAAACTTTTTCGATATGGTACCGGCGCGCAAAATCTTCCGAATTATCATACGGCCGCCGATTATCATGAACGATGATTCGAGCTTGCTTATCTACTTGATCGGAAGCAAACGCACGATTCAGTATTCCTATTTGATAGAGTCGTTAGATCGTCCTCGGACTGGAAACGATCGGTTATCACGACGCACGAGACCAACTTCTTGAAGACTTGAACTTTTACAAGGCGCCCACGTAGCAGCGCGACGGGCCGTATCGAAGATCGAAAAATGTTTGTTTTTTTGTTATTGTTATATACGCAACGATTATCGAATGTCGATCGTATTTTGAGTATCGACAGGGCTGTACGAGTATTTGGAGATGTTTTTTTCGTTGATGCCAAGGAGAAGTAATAAAGATTTGATTGACCCAAGGTACTCTCATTTCTACGCTGCTCCCACTTCGTCTTGCGATCTTCCTCGTTCTCTTTGGCAAGAATTTCTCTTCGGGCCTTTAACGAGTAATTTTCTGTATTGTTTAATCTACGGCCACTATTCGAAATGTGTGCTGTAGTCAATTTCCATTGTTGGGGGATTCATGCGCGCACGCTCACGGATCGGCATGGTTAAACTTTGTACATTAATAATCGGCGACTTTCCGTTCACTTCTGCAGATGAATGATTTATCAATCACGGTGCTAACCTACTGCAATAATCGATTTATAGAGACAGTCAAGGAAAGAGACAGTCATTTGCAAGTTAAAGAGCTATGATTTGAAAGTGCCGCGCTGCTTCTTCCGCTCGCGTCGTGTGGCGCCACGCGCCGTTTTATCGCCCGAAAAATTCAACCAGCAGGTTAAAGCAATTGCAGTGCTACCCGATCAGCGAATTGTTTATCCTTTTTAATAAAATGTAGATAACACGGTAAAACTTGTAAATTCTAAAACGTACGTCAGCGTGAAAATGCTAAGTTGGGTTTTGCGCATTGATTACGCGCTGTAATCCTTGTATCTTTTTTATTCGTGGAATATATCGAACGGTATCTTATAGCTTCCCTATAAATGTAAAAATAGAATATTCGGTTATTCGAAGCCAAGAAATTTGAATATGGAACTACGCGCTCTTGACTGACGTCAGCGAACAAAAATGCGAGCGCGGGCAGTCGTCATTCGGAATATCAAAGACGAAGCTTAAACTACAGACATAGGGGCATCCAATTACTAGACAATTGTGGCCTAGGAACCCGTCCAGTCTGTTTCCACGATCTTGTCCTTTGAACCGGTCGCCAGCAGTTAGGCTCAGATAACTCATTCGATATTTTACTTATCCTGCTATTTTCCACGACCGTGTCATTTATTTTAACATTTTTTTTACGATCCCCGCAGGAATGTTACATTTTTCGATTTTTCTACGCATTCCTCTTATAAAACACAGGATAATTTCATCGTCGTCGTTTACCGCCTAAAATCGTTCGACCCTCCAAACGCCATTAACCAGCAGGGTACGAATTTTCATTAAAAATGCGTTATTTCTCAATATTCTCTACACACTTGGATCTATCGAAATCGGTACGCGTCCCCCAAATTCTCTAAATCCTCGGTATTAAAATCGACTGCATCTCTCGTGCCTGCGCAACATCATTTTGCGTAATACCGCTTGAAACTGGACAGCACGAGTATCCGCGATTCTTCATTTTGGTAGCAGCTTCGTTCGGAGAAGCCATTCGTCAATTATCCCCCTAAAATTCAATTATCCGTCATGCATCACCCCCACGAAGCGCACGATATTTAAAATCGCCTTTGTGGGTCCTCGTCGGTCTTCCGCTCCCTTTCCTCTCTCTTCTCTCATCTCTCCTTCATCAGCTTGAAGCCTTCGGAGAGATGGTCGCGAGCGAGTCTCTCACGAATGAGAGGGGGGCTAGCGCGCGTCGGGTGATGGCGACAGGCAGGTACGGAGTATTCGGGGGTGACCTTCGTTAGCTAGGGCGCCGATAGGTAGACGGAGAGACAGGGTAGAAAGGCCGAGGGTACGAGGATACGTACCTTCAACCTACATTAGGCGTAGGGAGAGCCGTGGAGTCACGGGTTGCGGCCGCGGGCCATGGAGGCTCGAGCGCTGATTGGCTGCAACCTCCCCCGGGGAAGTACGCGAAGCCGCTCGGAAGTGTAGAGGGGTGAACTCGTTGGTAGAAGGTCCCGATTACACGATGCCGAACCTTTACAACGGCGGGCTGCACGAAACCCTCGGGGCCCTTGGCCAGGAACGACGGTCGGCTCGCATCGGGTGCAAGGTACCCCAGCACCGAACCTTCCCCTCTCCATCGCACGATTTCTCCATCCTCCTCGCTTCAATCGTCCCCTCTCCCTCTTCTCGTCGCGCTCTCCCTCCACATCTCCCCTCGAATACTAGCACGCGCACCCTCCCATTTCTCTCTCCGGATCTCCTCTCCTCTCCTCTCCTCTCTCATCGGCGCGCACCCCCGCACACCGCCGCGCACCCCCGTCCCATCCTTACCACCCTTCCTGGCCCCTCTAACACCCTCTCGCGCTTCTCTTCCCGTTGGTGCTCCTCCAATTTCGTCGCTTCGCCTCGCTTCGACCACCCCTCCGTCCCCCGGAGGGCCTCGTGGCTCGGAGCAGCACTAATGCCGCCACCCCCTTCGATCCCTCCACGACGTCCCAGCCCGTCCGCGTCGTCCTGTCCCGCTTCGTGCTCTCCCTTCGTGCCTCCACGGCTTCTCCTGTTTACACGTCGGGACGGGAGCTCGCGCTCGCGCGCACACACGCGCACCTCCACGCCCGCAAACACATGCCAGCTTCGAGCCGCACACTTGCTCGCCACCCTCGCTCTTCTCCCCCGACGAATGTAGTGGAGAATGAATAATGTACCCGCGTACAGTCACCTCCAGGATGAGCTCCAGGCAAAGTACCCGGCCCCGCTCTTCCCCCTTTTCGCAACCTACACTCTCCTTCCTCGTTTCTCTCCTCCTCCTCCTCCTCCTCCTCCTCTTCTCTCGTCACTCTCGCCCCCACCGAGGTTTATCGCAACGGCGCGGATATCTGCGAGCGAATCCCTCGCGGAAGAGACTCCTTCCTGGGGAGGACGCCCTTTATATCGAGAAACGTATGATAAGGATGCCTCGCGAGGGCGTCGATCGATAAGAAAATTTGCAAAGTACTTCGAGGTAATGTCCTGCCGAGGGAAGATACATTTCTGCGACTCGCCCTCTAGTCTCTATCGAGACGACGACTTTCGAAAATAAGTTTCTAGGAGCCTTTTCGGATGGTTGCTCGGAGAGAAGAGTTTTTACCGGAAACCGCAATGAGAAAGCGAGCAGCAGGCCTCTCGTGCCAACGTCGAGAAGGCATCGCTCGTGCACGTTGCGTTTACACGGGGCGAGAGGCACGTGGAAGGTTTCCCAAAAGCGTCATATCGACCGATCTTGCCACGCAGGCTCAGTACGCGCGAGCCCCCGGCCCCTCCGCGGTGTACGTGTAGGTAGCGAGCGGCACCGCCGATCGGGGGCCGCCCACGCATCGCCTACAGGTTTCCAGGGGGCGCGAGGAAGAAGGGAACGAGCTGCGAGGACGAGCAGGACGAAGGGGTGGGTGGGCGAGGAGAGTCGGTCGCACAAAGGAGCTAGGATGAGAGGGGCTGGGTAGGCGAGATGGAAACGGCCGAAGGAAGAACGAAGGTGAGAGGTGGAGGTGGAGGAAGAGGAGGAGGAGGAGGTGAAAGAAGGGAAGGAAAAAAGAGAAGGAACGGCGTCCTCGACCGGGCGTCTCATTCGCCCGTGATTCCCCGAGCAAGCGTTCGTTTCGAGACGACGTTGGATTCTTCGTGTGGTGGGGAGAGCCCTCGACAGGGTACCCTTTGGAGAATGGGAAGAAGAAGAAGAAGAGAGGAGAGGAGAGAAGGCTTGGGAGGACGAGAGTTTCATCGGCGGTTCTAGTTCGAAGGGAGAAGGGTCGAGGGGCTTGGAGGGACTTGTTCTGGGCTGGAAGAAAGGAGGGAGGATGGAGGGGAAGACACTCACACGCACCGTCTGACGCCCCATGCGAATATTTTCATGGGCATTCTGAATGTCGTGGGGGAGAGAGAATCGGAGAGAGCGAGAGAAAGCGAGAGAGAGAGAGAGAGAATTGAGAGGATGGTGGGGAGAGAAGGGCTGGGTAGGGTGCCAGGACAAGAGAGGGAAAGAGATGAAGAATGAAGGGAGAGAAGGAAGGAAGGAGAGTGGAAAAGGGAAAGGGTAGGTCTCTTGAAATACACCCAGGGAGCTTCAGGATTGGAAGGTCGATGGACCGTGGTGGGGGCAAGCTCTCCTTGTTAGCTCACGTTCGCCGATCCTCGGGTAATTAAAAGTCCTGCTAAGGCTTCTCGGTAAACCCCCCTATCCTCCGGATTTTCGTGCGAAACCATTGTCGGGTGGGATCTTACGCGAAGGAATGTAGGAATCTGGATGCGACGAGGGGTGATCGGTGGTCGATGCGAATGTAGAAATCGCAAAGTCGTTGCTCGTTCCTTTCTTCGGTTAAAGAGGTAAAGAGAAATGGGAAACGCGCAGCGGCAAACAGGATGAAAGATAATTGTTCCTGCATCGAGAAAAAAGTCCTGGGTGCTGGTTGCTCGTGGGAACGCGGCTTAAAAGGGACGCGGGGAAGGTGTTGAGCCTGGCCGAGCTACGCCCGCCATTTTGGCGCACTCCGACTTTGCCCACGATCACCAATATAATCAAGACTATCGGGACTGGATCGTGACGTCATATGCAAGGGACGTCGTAAACATAGTTACAAGCATTAACTTGATTCAGTTTGTAACGTTGTAAGAGAATAAACTAGACAGTTGTTGCGGACAAAATAACATAACCCATTCTAAATTAGAATTCTATCTGTGCCCTGTACGGCGACGCTTTTAACGCGGTCAAGGAGGATGCCTTTTTAGGTGGAACGAATAGGTGATTCTATCTAATAGTTTGTATTGTTTTTGTTCTTAAAAACTGCTTATTTTATTCGTTTGTATTCATTATGCACCCCCCGGCAATAAAGTGCCGTAGCTACCGGCGGGTAGATGTTTCCAGTAAACGATGATTCGGGTGCCAGGTACCCCGGGAGGGCTGAAATTTCTAATTTTTGTAATTCGGCCATTCGGACGCGGGCGGGAGCGTCATGCTCGAGGTACAAGTAGCGCGTTATATGCAAACGATAAATTGTACGAACGAATGTAAATTCTCGCGCGCATGCGTATGCAGATTTGCGCATACGTGAAAACTTCATTATATATTTATGATATAGGAGCGTCCAACTGGTTTCCCCGATGCTATCCCATTTCAAGGCAACGCGCTTGTATAGAGAGATAATCGATTTCGAGCTCGACCTAATACTATATCTAATAATAACTGGAAAATTTCTTCCATCGACGAACTTGCCTAGAGAATACCCTAACCCCCGTAATAAATCGCGAAGCATCGAGGAGCGCGTTATAATCGTCCTGCGAAAAATCGAAAGGATCTTGGGAGCGATCGAAAACTTCTCCGGAAGGTCTCGAAGATGCTGAAGAATGAGTCGCGGAAGGGTACTGGGGTAGGTGAAAAGGGGGGCAGTCGTGGATGAAAAAGGTAAGGAACCCAATGGCGCAGGCGCAGTGCATGCGAGCATACCGTGCGGTTGCACGTGACGGAGAGCTCTACGGTGGTGCACTTGCACACGACGAACACTCGTATTTTCCTGCTTTCGGTGCCCGCTGCATTCGCATCCCAGATTATCGCCTTCTTATCTTCAAATTAATTTCGTTTCTTGAAACAATCCGTGTCTACGGTAATAGCTGATAGTCTCCCTCGATCTTCATCGGTGAACTTTCTCTGGGAGCCGAGCGAACAAGCGCGGATCATTATTACAATATGCACGAGCTCGGAGACAACCTCATCCTTCAGTGGCCTGTATTTCTTCCAGATCCATCTGGGCTTACTTCGACAAATGTTTGATTAGGTTCTTGGAGAACCGCGTAGGACCCGTCTCGCTAAGACGCGGAACAATTTATCGAACAAGCAGATCCAACGTAGCAGCGCGCGTGCATCGAGGAAAAGTAGAATTTCACAACTACCGAGCCACTTATAACTATGGCGCACAAAGTATGAACTTCGATGAAAGTTTACCCTCCGGCACCGCGCGCGCTTCGCGGAATCATTGGGTCACGGCGTTTATAAGTTAACTCGGGACAAGCAAGTGCTATGCGCTAAATTTGTAAGTTTTCTATGTGTCGACCGACATAAGGAACGACGTAAGAACACTTTGGAAGAAGTGACTATCACTTTATCGGCGAACCTTCAAGTTTTGAGTCTTCGAGTAGCCTCCATTATTCGACCAAGTGTACTTCGAAAGCTCCCTTCTCCTCGACGCTTACCAGCTTTCCTTTCCGCGCGAGACATTGTGCATCTCTCGAATGAACAATAACACGCTGGATCAACGTCCCCATTGTGATGCTATCTGCGGATTCGAATGACCCTTGAGACACGTTTGCGAATTGCATCCGGAGACGCGACCGGTTCTGCAACGGTATGAGCAATAGGAAAGAAGTATTTTTTCCAACGAAGCTTCCTCCATTGTTCCCTCGAGTCTTGACTGCTCGAGCTTTCTCCTTTTCGCGCGAAGTCGCCGCGCGCAAAGAGGCCAGGAACCAGCTCGAGAATACAAACGGGCGTGGCACGTGCCCCCATCAATTTTTCTTTCTCGTCGACGTAGGGAGAAAATTAGGAAAGCCAATGGAGACTTTTCACACGCGCGTTCTTTCGCGTGAGTTTTCATATGCGGTCGCGGAAGAGATCTCCAGTGGCTTCCCATCGACAATCTCGGTCTCGAGGCTAACCTTCCGACTAGTGGCGTCGCGACGCCATCCGCGCGCACTTTCGTACCGAGGAAATCGAAGTCACCCGCTATATTCCCACGCCATCCGCGCGTCACTTCTCGGTCCCTATGCGATAAGATGCAACGAGGACACGATAGATCGAGGGATAGGGGTGAGCTACTATTTGTACACTGACTGTACGTAGGACTTACGTACCTACGGCATATTCGCGGGCAGATCCAGCGCTTCCAAGGTAAAGATCTCCCCGGATTTCAAAATGGCTCGGACTAGCGAGCCCAGAGGATCGATTGGTAACGCTCGTGTTCCTCGCAACGACGTCGCATTATCCTTGGCAAACGTGGGGAAGAGCGTGACGCTTCACAGGGTGTCGAAAACCTGGGACAGTCGATAAGCGACGATGATTTTTCCTCTTTGACGAAAGCCACGGTCCCTGCTCCTCAAAATTAACTCCGCGCTTGCTTCTCGGCGGCTTTCGCCGGAAGAACACCAATTTTTCCGGAGGATCTGCCACGAGAGGGCAGGAGAGAGACGAAAAAGCAAAGAGAGGGACAAACACGTCGGATTCCGAAGAGGAGGGTTACGAGCGAGGAGAAGGACGATCGGAAGGAGGTAAAAGATCAGGACGAGGCGACAAGGTGCGTCCCGTTGGGGGGGGGGGAGAAAAAAGGGGGAGAGAGGACAGAGAAAGAGAGAGAGAGAGAGAAATAAACTAGAGAGAGGAGAAGGAGGGGGCCAGGCAGGCTCGAAAGGAAGGATGCGGAAAGAGAGTTGGACGGGAGGAGGGGAGAGGTCCAGAGAGGCTCGAGAGGGGAGAGAGAGAAGGTTGAAAAAGGGCAAAGGGCGCGCGAGGACGGGGAGGGGATAAAGAGAAAAATAGAGAAAGAGAGAGAGAGAGAAGGAGAGAGAGAGAGAGAGAAGGAGAGAAGGGTGAGACGCGGATGAATAGGGGAAGCTCGGACTCGTACCCGGGCTGGTAACGCCAGGGTCTCCACGGTGGGCTGAGGGGAAAAATATCGGGGTGGCCGCGCGACACACGCGCATAGAAGCACACATAGTAGGGAGCCAACGCGCATTCACGCGGCGGAGGTACCGCGCCACGTATCAGCCGGCAGGGAGAGGAGGGGTGGTCAAGAGCGCAAGAGGAGTGGAGAGAAAAACGATGCGGACGGGCAGGCGGACGGGCAGGCAAGCAGGCAGGCAAACAGGCAGGCAAGCAGGCAGGCAAGCAGGCAGGCAAGCAGGCAGGCCAAGCAGGCATGCACGGTCGTAGAGGGGCAGGAGAGGGAGAGAGAGAAAGAGAAATAGAGAGACGGAGAGGGAGAAAGAGGGAGAGAGAGAGAGTGAGAAGGGGAGGGAGAGGGCGGAGGGCGACGAGGGAAGCGAGGAAGGTGATAAAGAAGGAGAGTGGAGCCGAAGGACGAGAGGCACGGGGATAGAGGCATAGGAGCTCGCAGCACCCGACAATAGAAAAAGACGGGCTGACAGGGGGTGGCCGGAGATGGGGGGGAAAATAGTGACGAGGGAAGGAGAAGGGAGGAAGCGGTGAGAGAAGGAAAGAAGGGCGGAGGGGAAAGGGCATATCCCAGTCGGGCTCTCTCTCGGGTTAGTTTGGCGTGAGACGCCGCGCAAGTTGGTCGGGTGTTATGTTACTCCGTGGCTTAATGCGAGTTCGTGCGCGCTCGGACACCCTCGGCAGGCCTCGCGAACTTTCGTGGTGCGCTCGGCGGCTCGCGCGCTAGTACCCGAGTCCGCCGTTCACAGTCTACGTGGCGCTGCCTAACGGCACGCATCGTTCGTGACCGCCCGTGGTGCGCCGCTTCTCCTATCGGCTGTCGCTCCTCGCCCCTTTCCTCCCCTGGTCCCTCATCCTCGTATCTTTTTTTTTTCTCTTCACCGAACGGTGCACAAAGACGGAGAGGAAGGAGAAGGAGGAGAGAGGTCGCGCGAACGGCGTACATACGAGGCGCCGTAGCCATGCTCGATACGCATTCCCGACACAATAGTAATACCGACGAACCTCGTGGCTAAGGCTCGTCGATGAGACGAGACGACGAGGAGTTTGGCTCGCGAGAACGCGGGTACTTCGGGCACGCGACTTCGTCCTAGCTCGAGCGATCCCCCGTAACAAAGAAGAGAGAGGGAGAGAGAGAAAGAGACGGACGGATCTCGCGCACAAGTGTGGGTGCCTGGTTCTCGACGGCTGGGGACTATAGCGCACTCCTCTACAGTATCGTAAGGCGAAAACGGCACGGCGCCGCTTCGGATAAAATACTCCACCGCTGGTGTGCATGCGACTCGACTATCCAGGATGGCTCGAGACCGGGGATAGCATTAAGTGGAGACTTTCCTCTCGGCGCTGCGCTACTTGCACGTAAGTAATACGTATTCTTGTTTTGGCCCGAGTCTCTTCCTTCCACGTCCGTGGATAATAATACGGACTTGGAAGCGTAGAGTGGTGCGCATAGAAGAGCGTAGTACTCGTCGCCGGTTGAATGTCGAGAAACGACAACTCGGTAGAGGGAGCGAGACGAAGCTTGAGGAGGGAGCGTAGGGGAGGCCAATTCCCTCTCTCCCCTCTCCTCGTCCCTTCGCTTCGTCCCCCTTCCGCCACTTCCCTCCCCGGTCCTCCTCGCCCCTGCCTCTTTCCACGCCTATACCTCCCTTTCTCCGCGCGTGTGTGCACCCGGGTGTACGCACCCGCGCGCCGCTCTCTCTCTCTCCTTTTCTCTCTTCTCCTGCTTCTTCTTCGCCTCGTTCCCTCTTCGCCGACCGAGGGGGTGCGCGCGCGCGCGCGCGCTCAATTTATGCGTTTTCTCATTCTGAACCGTCTCGTCTTTCGCCCCTCTGCGTGGCATCGCGCATGGTGGGGAGGATTCGCCGCTGGTGTACACACAAGGACGGAATCAACGTTCCGCTCCCGTTGGGGACTTCTTTCGTTTTTCTTTCTCCAGCTCGATCTTTCGCGTTCTCGTATTGAAAAGTTTGAAAAAAGGAGACGTTCTCTCTTTCTATCCGATCTAACGATCGCCAGGAACGAAAGTCCTCCGGTCCTCTCGGTTGCAAACCCAACGATTCGCCGGAGCATCGAGTATTTTTCTTCTCTTCCTCTCGTCCACCCGCGCGAATGAATATTTACAAACAAAGCTCCGCCTCTCGATCGTTGGAAACGGGTTTCGCGCGTACTCGCGAGGATTATGTAACGCGGGCGAAATGAGGAGAGGGGGAAGAGAACAGTTTGGCGCGTACCGGTGACTTAGATAAGTGACCGCTTATTGCACGTCCCCCCTCTCCCCCTCTCACTCGCTTTATAATGCGTATTTTCGTGTTTACGATCGGCCCTGCTGCCCGGAGAAAGTCATCGTGGCGGCCTACGTTTCTGCGACTTCATTCAACGATCTCGTGGCCGTTGCGCGCTCAACCGGAAGAGGAAACTCTCTCGTGGCGCGTCGACGTGGGAAAAGAAAAATTGCGAGTATCGTGATTCTCGAGGACCGGAGAACTTGGCTTGAAAAAATAACGCGCTTCCATTGGAAGTATACTCGCGACCGGTCTCGACTCGGTTCTTCGATCGTTTCTCGTGGAAGTGGAAAAAGTAAAGGATTCTCTTTTTGCTGGAAGCACGAGCTACCAATCGGGAGGACCACGGCTCACGCGCGCCAGTCATCGGGCTCGGGCTCTCCCTTCGTTCTTTGAAATCCCGAAAGGCCCGGTCGGAAATCAGCCGTTTCGTTTCAACCTCCGTCGGTCCCTCCGTCCGCTCGTGGTCTCTCCACCCGGTCGCTAGGTTACTGCGAACCGCCTTCGCCGTGTGTCGCCGAGTAGGGTCGTCACTCGTTCCCCGTCCCTCTTCTCCTTCCTCGTTTTCTTTCTCTCTCTTTCTCCTCTTCCTTGGGAGACGATTATACGAGGAAGGAGAGAGGAAGGAGAGAGGAGGGAGGGGTCAGTGAACAGCTGGGGGGTCTAATCTGTACCTGGTGGTATAATACGCGATAAGACAACAAGACACAGGGATAGAGAGCGAGAGAGAAAATTTGACGGAAGAGAAAGGAACGAAGGAAAGAAGCAGAATTGTGCCGAATCGTTAACGGATGAGATATTAACATCCGCGTCGCTCGTTCCACCCCACCCTCCTACCTCAGCTTGATCATAAATGATAAAGGAAGAAAAAACAAGAGAAAAACTAGGAAAAGAATGGAAGCCTCGCCGTCGTCCTTGCCGATCGATCGCAGGCGATAAGAAAGAGACCGACCGACGTCGTGCTCGTTACGTGAGCTTGCGGCAAGATCGGACCAGCACGAAATTCCCCGCGTAGAATCACTCGGGGGAGACTCTAGATGCAGCCGAGGCGAGAGTAAAACCTTCCTCTCTCCTTCACAATGGTGCTGGCTCGCTTATCGCGAGCGAGCTCTTGCGTTTAACAGTATGCGATCCTCGTAGGAGATACGAATCGTCGAGGACGATTCGCCCAGGAGGTTGGAGGAGCGAAATAGAATTATCGAGAGAAGAACGGAGAAGGAGGAGAGGAAGTAGCGCACGGATAAATATTTCCATCCTCGCGCTTCTTCGTGGTCTCCTTCGTCTTCAGGCAGAAGCAGGCAGCTCCCTGGGACGCACTTTGCTTACTCATTTTTTTCCTTTTCTTTTTTCTCTCTAATCTTGCCACATTTGCACCGAAGGAACGAAGCGAGGAAGAAGCAGGCACTTTTTTCTTTACTTTTCTTTTTTCTCTCTAATGTCGCCACATTTGCACCGAGGAAACGGGGCGAAGACTCGTGCCAAAGCGCATCCTACGCTTACTCGAGAGTCTTCGGAGCACGCTTGCTATGTAAACACCGTTCGAATATGCCTCCATAGCTCCTCCCGTGCGCTGGAGTCGCTTCTAAACTTGGCGACATTCCAGCGCGCGACGTGGCCGAGCGCGCGCACCACCAGCGCCCGCTTGATATCCTTCAAATTCGACGAATCCCACGAGCACCGGCCAATTATCCGAGCACGTTGGACGCGTGCGCGCGAGCGCCTAAGGAGGATACGGATGGACTGATTCTCCGCACTCGAAGGAGATAGGAGGACCGTCTGTCCTCTTTCTCTTCGTCTCTCGCCCTTCCATCCGTCGTCGTCCTCCTCCCAAGGAGGAGAGCCGATCGCCTCTCGGGAATTTCGCTACTTCGTTACCGGCACGGACCAGCTCGATATAAATAGACGAAGTACCTAGGGATCGCGGAAGCACCCTACCTAGAGGTTTGTGGGGAAGCGGAGAGCCGTTGAAAGGAAGCTGTTCCTGATTGGTTATCAACTGGTGGAACAAAATCGGAGACTGTGGAAGAGAATTTTGCGCAATGAATTGTCGAAATTCTTGCGGTAATTAAATTCGAGAGAACTCGCGAATGTTGGAAGGAAAGGTGTGGATGGGGTGGGAGGTTCTGAACCTTGCGGTGATTCGACCAGCACCTTGGAACCCTAACCCTAACCGTAGAGGTTTCTGGGGAAGCGGAGAGTCGCTGAAAAGAAGCTGTTTCTGATTGGTTATCAACTGGTAGAACAAAATTGGAGACTGTAGAAGAGAATTTTGCGGAATGAATTGTCGGAATTCTCGAGTTATTAAATTCGAGAGAATTCGCGAATGTTGGAAGGAAAGGTGTGGATGAGGTGGGAGGTTCTGTACCTCGCGGTGATTCGACCGGCACCTTGGAACCCTAACCCTAACCCTAGAGGTTTCTGGGGAAGCGGAGAGTCACTGAAAGGAAGCTGTTCCTGATTGGTTATCGACTGGTGGAACAAAATCGGAGACTGTAGCAGAGAATTTTGTGGAATGAATTGTCGGGATTCTCGAGGTATTTAAATCCGAGAGAACTCGCAAATGTTGGAAGCAAAGGTGTGGATGGGGTGGGAGGTTCTGGACCTCGCGGTGACTCGACCGGCACCTTAGGACTCGCAAGAGCCGGTGGACCAGGGTGGACGTCACCGGACACGTGGTACACGTGCGGATGTGCAACTAGTAGTTCAACGATCGTAGAGCAAACACATTTCGATGTGAAATTATAATGCTGCGAGATTAATATCATTTGTCCCCGTGACCCCGATTATTAGCCATAGAATTTGTTGAGCTTGCGAGGCACTCCTCGTATGGTTAGCTTTCGATCGTGCGCTTATCAATTTCGCGAACCATTTGGAAACGAACGGACGAAGCTCGTTGAAATTCGCTGGTGGATAACGCGAACGATCGCCAGGGCAAATTGTTTGCTTCGAGGCGGAAGACGGAAGGAGAAACGAGAGGCAAGAGAAAATGTGAAAGAGGAGAATCTCGCGCGGCCAGACGATAACTAAGGGGAGGGTTGACTTATCGCGATACCTACGGCAAAATAGCGCGATATTCGATCAATACGCACGTTCTACCAGGTATATGCACACACACACACACACTTACGCACACACATATAAACGTGAGAGAGAGAGAGAGAGAATGCGCGTACGAGAGCGTGTCGCAGCGGGTACCCGCGCGGGCGATTCGCCCGTTTTCAAAGCCCCCTCGGTACCACCCATCCTACCCCTAACTTCCCTCCCTCCTCCTACTTGGAAGGTGCAGGGCGAAACGCAAACGCGCAGAGAGAGGGAGGGAGGGAGAGAGAGAGAGAGAGAGAGAGAGAGAGAGAGAGAGAGAGAGAGAGAGAGAGAGAGAGAGAGAGAGAGAGAGAGAGAGAGAGAGAGAGAGAGAGAGAGAGAGAGAGAGAGAGCGAATTTCGCCGAGGCAGCACCAGCAGCGACGAAGGGATAGAAATGGGTCTCCTCCTGTCGTTACCCAAGCTTGTTGTTGCCCGCTTCCTCGGGATAGGCTCTCCCGATGGGAAAGGGAGGAAGAATGGGAAAGGGCAGGGCATGAAGCGCGCGGACAACGGGATTCCTTCTACCTACCTGAGAAACCCTCGGGAAAGTAGACCCGTAGCGACAAATGGGCCCCCAGGATTATCATTTCTTTGCATCGCGAGATTGGGCCCGTCGCGAATTACCAGCCGATATTGGGATTCGCTTCGATATTCGTTTTAGGTGCTAGGAACCTTGTTACTTATACGCAGGCGAAAGATACCTTTGCAAGTATACGATCGCCGATCGGTTTCCAGGTGTGGGTAGAAAGTAATAAGGTCATCGTCGATTTTGATGCTCGAATGCGTTAGATCCTGCTGAATTCCGTCCAGGACGAAACAAGAAATTTCGCTCGGATTCGGTTGCCTCTGCTCAAGTATGAAATTCTGTAGAAGATTGTTTCAGCCTTTGGGCCTAATCGACGACTCGCTTCTCCTTCCAGATTCGATCCATCTGGTGGGGCATCTGTCGCGAATAAAGGATGGCGGGAGTAGGTAAAAGAACCTACTTGAGGGAGGTGAATCCCTACCTTATTTGTCCGCTGTGCAGGGGGTATCTCATTGATGCTACCACCGTGGTGGAATGTTTGCACTCGTGTAAGTAGAGCGACGAATAGAATTACGATGGCCTGACCATCTTGATGATAATTTCGGCGATATGATTTAATCGGAGAGCTTACGTCACCATATCCTTTAGTTTGCAGAAGTTGTATTTTGAAACACCTCAGCACGGAAGCCCACTGTCCCTGCTGCAAGCATGTGCTCAACAAGGCGAAACCGAATATCAAGTAGGATCGCCATAGACGAATTTTCTAATTCGTTTTTTTTCGTCCCACGTACGATCCCGTGCTTTGTTTGTAATAACTTTGTTTTTTTCCAGGGCCGACAAGGCGCTGCAGGATATCGTTTACAAATTAGTTCCTGGCCTTTATCACAAGGAGATGCGGAGGAGGCGGGAGTTTTATAAGAAGCATCCGGAGCAAGGTACAATATTTAACGGCACGATCGATCTGTGCGTCGCGACAATGTGGTCGATATAAAATTGCTTACTGTTAATTTTCAAAAGCGGACTCCGCCACTCCAGAGCAACGAGGAGAAGACGTTAGTGGAAGACTGATTTTTGCCCCGGAGGATGCCGTCAGTTTAAGCTTGGAATATCTACCTCCCGGAACGGATCCATTGACAATTTTATTGAGTACCAACGACGCCGATCCCAGCCACTCAAATTCCAACAATCACGCGAACAATAACAATAGTAATCCCAATGCCTCCGGAAATAGACGGTACCTCCAGTGTCCAGCTTTAGTGACAATAGCACATCTCAAGAAGTTCCTAGCCTTGAAGTACAGCGTGGATATGACCCGCTACACCATCGAGATATGTCATCGGCGTGCTCCTTTACCGGAGCACTGGACCCTCATGGACGTTGCCTACATTTACGCTTGGAAAAGGGTAAATTATTTTTCCGTAACTAGTATAGGTCTCACTGTGCACTTTTTCACGGCACCAATCTTTTGCAGAACGCCCCGATCCGATTCTTTTATCGTGTCGCGCAAGAGGAACAAAGACTGGAAGCTCCACCTCACGAGAGACCATCTACCCCTGGTCTTGGTGCCAGTCTTCCACCAATTGATACTTCCACTCGTCTTAGCAGTAACGACGTTATCGATTGCGCGAGTGCGATCGACAAATCGGATGCTCAGCTTTGCAATAGTAACGGTGAATTCTCTCCGTTGAAGCTCGAGAACGATACTCTGAAGGAAGCCGTCCGTCCGTCTGTAGATTACAAGCAAATAATAACGGAGGAGAAAATCTCACCAAAGGGTCGGCCTCTAGTTTCTTTGCCATCTTCCACAACCGTGGCGGCAGTGACAGCATCCACGATAGCGACAACAGGCATACACTCTGCTTTGTCGTCGAACGTAGGAGTCACCAGTACTATGACTGCGACCACTATGACGAGCAATGATACAACGAAGCAAATTAAAACGCCGATCAAAATTTTGAAGAATCCCGATGGAAGATACGAAGTTCTGAAAAGTCCACCGACAACGTGGCCATCCAAAGATCAAAGCCCTATGACCGTTGATACAAAATCGTCATCCAGTCCGGAGTTCAGTGTTGTCAGCATAGGGGATGGACAAAATTCTAACGGTGTGAAGATAACCTTGAAGCAATGTTCTCCAGGCAGTACGAACTCGAAGAAGCCGAAGATTATTAGCAACGTCCTGCTGCGATGTGGACAAGTCGAGAAGGACACGTCCAGTGCATTGCTGATCCAACAATTGCAAAGGGACAGGGAGAGAGCTCAGGCAACGGATAAACAAGAGAAGCAGAAGCGGAGAGTTACTTTTGTAGAAAGACCAGTGGCTGCGAAGATCGTCAGTAACATACAAAAAAGCATGATGAAGAAACCAGGTGAGCAGCAGCACGATAAGAGACAGTTTCTTCAAGGATTTCAATTGGCTGCTAGGGAATCGGGTACGGACTACACGATACCGGACTCCAGCAGTAAACCGGTCACAGCTCACGTTAACGTTAGCGAGAACCTGCATCTTGTGCAAAGTAAAAATTGTGTGCCCATAAAAAAAGAATGTGACGGTGCAAAGAAGAACTCCCCGCATAAAGCCGACGAAGCGACCAAGTTCTTAAGTGCGAGCGGTCCCGGTGCTAGTAACACGAGTAACAAAGTCGAAATAACGAATATCGTTAATTCCCATGGCAACGGCGCAAGACAATTCGGTAGTAATACCGAGGGACGAATGATCGACGCGAGTAGTAATACGAATATTAAGTGCGCTCCTAACACAAGTAACAATCTTTGCACGACACCGGATGTATATACTTTTGCGAACGATCCACCCGTAGTACCCGCGGGTGCTGTGAAAAGAAAATGCCCACCGGGTTTACGCATATTCGAGGTGAAGCGCAAGAGACAGCAAAATACGAGCCAAGCGGGAAAGAAGCAAGTGCCATCGACTCCGAACACCCCGAAATCACAGGTGCGAAAGTGCGTACCTGAGCCTATAATGTCCGGTAAAAGGGCTATGAACGTTACCGGGGAATCTGGATCCCGTGCAACTCTTGTGAACAATATCAAGCCAGCGCCCAGTCCAATATTGTCCAATGATACGAGAAATCTATTGGACGGTTGCGGATTGAATATTCCGGCAAGCTTGAGCATAACGCTAACGGCACCAAAGTCTCCAGGTAGCAATTCGACCATCGTGGAGTCAAACGATTCGAAGGACAATCGTAAAGGTGCGTTAGGAAAAGTAAGTCCAAGTATCACGTTGAACGATAGGTCCGTGGATCCGCGCGTTTTGAAGGCGTTAAAAGCTGGTCAGATAAGAATGCCGGCGCCACCCAAGCCGAAGCAAACGAAACAAGTAAATCGCGAGATCCAGAACAGCCCGAGACAAGCGCCAGTTGGTAAACGGAAAAGGGAACAGGACGCGAGAGATATTTTGGATTTGAGTGGCGGGAAGAAATTGGAGATACATCCTTTGAGAATTCCGCAGCCCGTGGCTAAGCACAAAGGAAAAACTCCTAGCAGAGAAAGTGTAGCTGGCATGGCTGATCAAGGACAGGTAGTTACATTAATGAGTGGCCACAGGTATTACAGAGCACCGCCTGGCTCCCTAACTCCAGCAGCGCATCGTGTAACTGATTGTCCACTTCCCACACCCTCCCGCACGCCGGTCTACGCACCCTCGGGACTTTCCAGTTCCTTGAACAGTAATCGTGGCAACAACTTATCATCGGTATTCCCGAGCCTGCAGAGCCTTTACGCTCTCAGCCAATCTCCGAATCTCCAACAATTTCAGATGGACGCAAGATTGAGACTGCCGCGACCCGACAGTATCCCTTCGTCTATTGCGAGCAACGAGAGCAATAACGTGACAAGTAACATGCCAGGAAAGAGTCATTTGGCAGCGCAATGTGCACCGGTAAAGCCAGCTAGATCGTCGGTTGCCTCCTTGGCCGTGCCCATATCTAAGCAATCTGTTGATCGACCACCTGTGAACAGATCACTTCCCGTAGAGACAAATAAAGCTACCGCTTTTCGTTCTAACGACGTTCATGATTCCAGTGATGCCAATCAACGTCTATCCGTCCAAACGAAATACTCTCCAATTGCTGATTACAACAGCAGATTTTCTCCGCGAAGTAGCAGTGGAAGCAACGCTAATAATATTGTTAGCAAAAGGGAGGAGAAAATACCTGGCGAGGCACTCCGGAATTCCAATACAGAAATAAATGATAATACAGCTAATCAGTCAACTGAATCTTTGCAAAAAGAACAACGCCAGGAGCAACAGGAAGAACAGCAGCAGCAACAGCCGCAGCAACAACGACAACACGATCATCGCGAAGCAGCCAGCCCAAGAGTATCCTCTACTGCGTCTCCATCTCCACCCCCTGGTCACTTGTCGAACATTCACAATGAAGAAAATCCGGACAGTCGTGTAGACGCGAGTGTGAAAAACTGTTCGAAAGGAACGACTAATGCGGTATCTGCAAACGTCAATGTATCCAAATGTGATACAAATTCTGAAGTAACGAGTAGTAAATCACCTGCTAGCCCTGACTCGAGTTCTATAACAATCGAAAGTCCAACTGGCAAAAATTCTGCTGTTACTGATTCGCACGCAACACATGCTTCTGACCGGGAAAAACAGTCCGATGGCTTGAGCAAATCCAACAGTGACTTCAGCGATAATATACTTCATGGATGTAAAACAAAAATTGTCTTACCGAAATTAGCAGACACAAAACAACTTACTTCTGAAATGCTCCAAAAGCAACTGTTAGCTGCATTCCCAACCAACGAATGGGCGAACAATCCAATTGCTGCAGAACATTTGGGAAACTTTCTGAAAAGTTTAAATGCATCGATGAAAGTGACGGGTGATGCAGAAGATGTAAAATCAACAAAAACAGAAGAACCTGTTTGCAGTGATATTTCTCGGGATGATAATAATGTTTTGTCCAAGTCACAAAAAGAAGCAATCGAATGATCAACATTTGCAATGACTTCTGTTTACCAAATTTAAGGAGTAAATATGCTTAAGCGGATATAGTTAAATAACAAGATGTAAAGGAAGAACACTGCCACATTTCAAAAATTAATGAGTGCTTTTAACCATTGATAAATTGGTTGCGTGACTGAATAATATATAGGGGGTATTATGTGTAAAAATATTTTAAAATGTGTATTGGAAATGATACACCTTATATTTTCAAATATTGTGAATTTTCTCTTTATATAATTCCAAAAGAAAGTGGAACATAAGGTACTATTCTTTGCAGCAGAAATTTTATAATCTCTGATATTGTAACCTTCATACATACAAAGTTATACTAATAATGCTCATGCAATAATACTCTGTGTTCAAGAAATTCAAGCACGAATGCAGATAAGAAACTACATATTAAGAACTGTACGATGACAAAGATGCATTTCATAATTTTAACACAATTAGACTAGCAAGTTTTCATTGTACATATGTATTCGTACGAAGTGTTTATGACAAAAATCTGCTTACACAACGATTGGAATAGCTTGTTTAGAATTCCTGAAATGACAGCTTATTCGATATCTGTTATATATATTTATAAGATATTCATACAGGAACTGTATTATAAAGATATACTTATTTGGCGATATATACATGTCATTGTTAGTTCTTTACTTTTGTGTTATGTTAGCTTATGAATTACTACATAATTTGTAGACAGTGTATAGTAATTGTTATGTTATGCAAGTGTATTATATTATCTATATTATTTCTGAGATTGTATATATTTATTATAATAGCATATCAACCATGCGCATCAATCATCTTGCTTTCAATTAATTATTTTATACAATCATTTACAAATTAATAAGTTTTTACAGGAAATACTTATTTGTAATTGGCAGAATGTGCAGGTCTCAAGATTTTTGACATTAGAATTTGTGGATGTACCAAAAAGTTTTTAGAATAATACCTACAATATTTTCACAATACTTTTTGTTAAATTAAGATCGTATAACTTGTAATTATAAATTCATACATTTTATAAACAAACGATTTAACATATATTGTTGAATTAATTGTATTCCTATAAATCAGATAGGACATTTATGAAAACATTTGCTGTCCTCCGTGTTAACGAAATGAGATAATAAATTAGTGCCATTTAGGACTTTCAAATATAGCATCTGAAATTTTAATAATGCATCTTATAATTAGTATTATTCATGCTGGCCTTCTAATTGTAATTATACATTACATTAATTAGACTGGTTTAGTGAAATCTGGTTCTTGGGTAAAATAAATTTGAATATGTACAATGAAGTGCAAAGTTGGTGTCCCTTGCCGAGAGCTGATAACAGACCAAGTACTCACCAATGATCACACCTTTGTTTATCTGCTCGATGAAATCTTATGCTTTTCTATACGATTCCTTTTATTCGGAATGAAATACGTATTTTTTCATGAGAATATAATTTTTTAGCCGACTGAGGAAAAATAAAAAAACAGATTATGTGGTTGGAGGTCCAGGTACGACTATATCCTTACTAACAAAGGAATGCTCGACTGTTCGCGTAAATCATTACATCATTTCCCAGCCATATTATTTCATAAAGAATTGCTACATCCCTACCTTATTTTTTCCTTATTTTCTCATTCTTTATTCTTTTACCTGAATTATTTTTTTATCAGCAGCACGGTGTTCTTTCCTTTCCGTTTCTGCATTGGACATAATTTTAATTCTTCTTTGTGATCATTCGCATTCTTCACCTTTTCCTTTTAATTCTTCTTTTATTCTTTTAATGTCAATCCCCAAGTCTTCTTTAAGTCCTTCTATAAGGGCTAAATTACCTATTAATTATTTTTCTTCATTAATTACGTCCAACTGTTTCTGGTATTGGTTCTTTTTTCTCTATACCTTCTTTAAAATATCCTAGAGTTCAATGTCTTCTATCTTCTTCTTCAAATGTTTAATTGAAGTATTTGGTCTAAATCCAATGTAGGGGAAGCTCTAGGATAATTTGATGTAGGTCGTGTAGGCCAACGAGCAGCATCTATTTGTTCTCTAATCGATACATCCTCACTTTGTTGATTGAAGCTTAAATTTAATCCATACATATGCATGGATTCTAAATCTTTGAGTCTTCTATTTAAGAAATTGTGCTTGTCACGAAGTTTCATGTTTATCTGCACGATTGTTGGAAGAATGTGTATGAAAATGCTCTAAACTGAGTTTTTGTTGATCTGGTTCTCCCTAAAAGCAATTTTAAAAGTAATTCGTAATCTTTTGTAGTTCGTATACATTATGTACTAATAATTGTGGACTTTTTTGGACAGTTTGAAATTGTGGAACTTTCAAGTACTATATGAAGTAGAATTTTAATTACCTGTAACTCATTGATATGTACTGTCAATGTGTTATCCTCGTCTCCCATCTTAATGGTATATTCCTATTTAAAAGAAAAGTACGAACTATATTAAAAACAAATCATCTGAATGATAGTTAAATTGTGCAGCTTTAAATAAAACTGATATTGGTGCTAAATAGATGTTTACATACGTATTTTTAGTTCCATCAGCACGAGCCTTGTAGGTGGCGCTAAGAACACATGTCACATTTCCTTCAAGAGGGGAGTTTCCACCCCTTTATGCACGTAAACGCACCTTTATGTACTCATGTAACGTAAGATTCATTCAGCCTTATTCTCACCTGTACTTTAGCGATGCTCGGACATATGTATAGCGCTCTATACATATGTATAGGTATGCATGCATGTCCATGTTTATTGAGCGTATCTAAACTTCAAGCGGTACTAAAGTGCAGATGAGAGTAAGGTTATATTTATAAAATTAAAGATTCAATGAGACATTATAACATGAAACCCAGTGCAAAAGAAGATCATATATTACTTTTGTTGTCCTGTACCATTCAGGAAATATGATTGTTTTGTCTTCACTTTTTTTTTCTACGATAGAGATTATGAATATACTTATATATTTATTTATCTCACGATCCAGAAATGGGACTTGGTTTACACTTCTTCCGTATATCTATATGCACACCGTATTACATGTACAATATCACTGCTCTACTATTGCTGCCTTTTGCTCCTGTTTTTTCATTCGTTTGCATTATCGCAATGCATTTTTTAATTTGGTCTTACATCTCTTTAACATATGTCTCTTTTCCCATTCGCATTCTTCCACATTCCCACACGTAGTCTTTCCTAATATTACCACTAAATGTAGAATAGCATTCTAATGACTTTTATATATCTACAACTGTACAGTAACGTCTTTCTATTTTTTTTATACTTTCTCTTATGTATGTTTTTAGGCACGACTGTAAAGGGAGTGACTTATTTATTAACTGTTCTGTTTACTTTGCAATCTGTTGTTCTGTTTCACCTGATAAAGATTAAAGTTTGTTATTTTCCAGAACTGAAAGAAGATGCTTTGCAGAATTTTACACCAAGATATAAAGGAGCAATGTAATTGTATGTATCACCTAATTTGAATGTTCCACATGCCGGATACCATGCAAAAACTTTATTGGTATATTAATGCCTGTTTTTTAATTGTTGCAGATTCTAATCTGCATGTAAATAATTTGGAATGTGTAAGAATCGTTGTACAAATAAATTTTGAGCGTTGAAGTAGATACATTGAGATATATAATAAGGTAAGAACTAAAATTATATATACCTTCCAAGGCGATAAATATTTGAAAAGTAACATACCGCACATAACATAGGTACTTATGCTTATTAATGCTTGATTTCGCATTTTTTCAGCTCCCAATATACACTGTATATACTAATTCAAAACATACAGAATATCATATCTGCAGCCACTGAAAATTCCAGGTAAAGTGTAAAGTATGAAACCTATTTTGTAGATTTGAAAAGTGTTAGATAAGTGTAAGTGATAATCATTATAATATTAAACTTGATATTTGTATATTTCAGAGTAAAATGGTACGAGGTTGAGATGGTTTATTGTTGAACCAGCTGTAATAATTCAAAATGCAGATCAGAAAAATTACAAAAGTACCGCAAGTCAAACGTCTGAGAAGGTAGTTTATCCCAATTATTTCATTAACTTTTAAATTTTAGGGTTTTTGACTCTGTGACTGCATTTGGAAACATTAAAAAGGATGTTTAAAATTATTAGTATTATTATAACGTGCGATATATAAATTTTCCCATTTCCAGGTGAATAAGATCTGCTGTGCTGGAAGTTGCATTATTCTTGGACAGTTTGTCAAAAAGAAAGAAGATCGGTATGTAATCATTTTAAACAACGTATTGCAAATTTGAAAATGCATTTTTTTAAGTAGAAGACTATTAAAATAAAAGTATGTATAGATATCACTATAATATAAGTGAAGAAAATAAAAAAAATGAAGTATTAAGTATACATAATACGAAGAAAATGGTTAGCGATAAAAAGGTATTTTCGGCGACGCATACCATCCTGAGCAAGAGGTTGTTTCGGCGACGTTCCGCAATACCACATTGTACTTACAAGAAAGGCAGTCTTGACGATCGGCGTTAAAACTGTCAGAAATTGCAGAAACAGCCACGTTGTGCCAAAAAATTCGTAGAAACTATCCCTGGATATGTATATACATATAAGGTGTTTTCAGAGCGCCTCAGGAGCAGCTCCCAGCCGTGAAAGGAAATACATACATATACGCGCATACGAGATTTTCCGATTTTTTCGCATTTTGTAATCTAACCGTTGATTTCATCGTTTTCCCGCGTTTTGATTTGGGTTCTGGACAATTTCCTCACAAACCGCATACCAGGATAAAACCAACGGTTCAGTGTTTTTTCGACTGTTGAAATTTCATAAAAAATCCTGCACCGTAGATAAGCTCTCATAAATTTCGACGCGGCGCGCGTTTCAATATAATTCTTTGGTAATTAATAGACAAGGATCGAGGTTCGACCCTCTAATCTGGGCTCGGCTGCTCGCCACGACTCGGAGAACAAGCGTTCACTTAGTTTCTGTAATAGCTGTTGTTGTTTCTCCGCCATTCCGCAGACACGGTAACAATGGGCTGCGGGTAATCTGATATTTATTTTTATTGTCAATTAGCGAGTGCCGCCGACGTGCGTGTAGAAATATGCCAAGCAATTGAAAGCTTATCCTTTTAATTCCAATTATAATTACATGTATTGTAGATATATCTATAAGATTATTGCACCTACGTGCACAAATCCTAATCCTTCACTCTGTGGTACAGCTATATGTTCCGAAAGTCAGGAAACAAAGGAAAAGTTATTATTCCCGTTGGTTACTCGGCGCGCGTGGCAATATTTTACGAGTAGAAGCGCGAAACGGATCATTTTCTCAGGAGGGAGAAAGCGATATTCGGCCATATATCACGCTACGAAACGACCGGGTTACCTTCAAATTATCGAAAACAAGGGTTAAACTAGTGGCCGAAACGGCGGCCATCTGGCTCCTGCAGACTGACCGATTCACGCCAATTCCATTATCGTTATCCTAGAGGGATCGGGGAAAGGTTACTCTCGTTTATTGCTATTATTGTTGCACCACCCTGTCGTACCATCTGATTCCAGGGTACGCAGATTGTACAATCGACAAGTATCGCTAAAGCACATTTTTATCTGCTTTCGCGAGTATACTCGGCATTCCTTCCTGTTCCTTTTATACAATTCACAGAGTTAATAAAAATAATGTGTTTATATTATAACTTTCACATGCCTTAAACGCATCCTATGTTACAAATTAGAAATTTACTTGGAGATACGAGAATTAATCAACTGTTTCGTTACGGTCATGCCTAAAAATCAACCTACGTGCCTACGGTAGCCTTAATTGCTCTTGAATAAATTCAAACGTTAAGTGATTAGCGGATATCTACTCTTTTCTCAGTATCAAGTACAGACTAAAGGTTAGGCGACGTTCAATTGTCAGGTGATGGAACGGTACAGTGGTATCACCGATTCCACCAGATGCGATTATTCGCCGTGAATCTCCACGCTTGGCTGTCACATACCGTGCCGGAGATTGCCTCCTCTACGGGTATCGTCAGTATCCTGAAGTTTACGTCGGTGTAATTCAAAGTGGAGATGAGGAAGATCGGCATTCGATCAGATATAATCCATAGGAGGCCTCGTTTCACCTACAAGATGTCAAGGTCATCGCCGATCAGTCAACTTATCGCAGCTGGCCAAAAACAGAGCTCTCTAAACTCGTTTCTCTATTTCATAGATTCTCCCTTATGTCCTCGCCCCAATAACATATCTACCTCTCGAATATACGCGGCTACGAGGTACTACTATTCTCTACATAGCTATCAGGACGCAAAGTGGCGCCAAGTAGGAAGGAAAAAAGACAAATCGACAAGTCTATCGTGACAAGCTTTCGTCCTACTAAACGACGCGATGAAATCGCGCCTTGCAACGAAATCGCGTTCACTGGCCATCGAAAGCTCCCGTAGCAGTATACGGACTCGCGATCACAAACTAAATCTCACCTTGACGTCCGCTGGAAACACGAGGGCTTCGTCGTGTCTAGCAACCACCGCATGATTAACTGCTGCATAAGGTAGCAACGAGTTCCAGCAACCTACCGCATTCTGGTCGATCAAATTGAAAAACTGTAGACCATTTTCATCCATGACGGAAGCCGTGCAGTGAGAGAGCGGTCCTCTCTCATTCAGTGCCTGCTTACACAATGTTGGAGGAGATTTAAAAATTTGAGATAAAACGACGTGACACTCTTAGTCGTCAAATCATTAACCATATGTCGGCATGCGCATTCCCCACTGTTAAAATTCTGATCGTTGCAATTGATAAGATACGACTGATCGCTAGTACATTCCCCATTTCTCTTGCGAATATCATAGGGCTCTTATTTATACGAAAAATCTCTCTGTTTTTCTCACCTCTTCGACTTGAACTGACAATACTACAAATCCCGTATAGCAATAATGGATAGTACATGTATAGAAACGTCGAGGAATCGAATTTTACACGGGAAAATCTCACATTAGGACCTTTCACTGTCCGTCTTGTAAAGTGTAAGCAACCGATATGAAAAACACAGGAAAGCCATCTCAAAATTACCTGAAATTCGTGGTAACTATCTTGGGACAACTGTTCGCTTCTAAGGATTTTTGTAGAGACAGCGAATTCTCTATTACTGCTAAGTGGGTGGAAGAAAAGCGTTCTGTAGCCATCGGCGGCAATCGGCGACAAACTCATTCCGAAGATTCCTTCTTCGCCCCATTGGAAGTTTAAGCCGCCGATGTTGTAATCACCAGCGAGTGGGTCGGGCATGAAATAGCTGTGAGTAATCCTCCATGATTTGTTTTGTTCCCACGAGTACACGATTAGACCATATCCCAACTCGTCCGACATGTATGCAAAGGCATCGTCGCAACCTCCTTTTCCAAGATCGACCGCGATGTTGGCAATGAATGTGTTCTACGCATTTCGCGGTGGAACCAATTAGCCCTAAAATGGCACTGCTCCCACCTGTCGTATTTTACACAAACGCGTAGCCACTGACAGGTAATTACTTTCACTTACAATCTTCAACAGTCACGACAGTCGGCGTTGCTAACCATAGCAACTGCCCGACATCACAATCTGTTCAAGCTACTTTCACTTGTACCTATGCCTTCACGCGTATTTTGCTAATCTACCGTTCTTTCGATCGACGCAATTTTTGATGTCAAATTCATTCTTTTTCCCATTATTTAACAAAATTGGATTAAACTCAAGGAATAGTGGGCACACTTCGTTCTAAATCAGGTATCGAAGCAATTAGAATGCCGCAATTGCGCTAGTTGGAGAAAAGGCGACGTGAAAGTACAGAAACTTATCTTACAAATTCCCCCATGCTATAGAGTTAACTCGTTCTGCCGACATTTCCGCCCAATCCCATACGTACTTGATTGATATCCTCAGGTCTCAATCTGTATTGCCTAATAATCTTATCCGTCGTTAGGTCGAATACGTTCAAAGTGTAAGGGCAGGCCTGCATCGTTGTATTTCCAATGCCAATTGTGCCCGTGTCGAGGACCCACAGTCTATCGCAAGCATCCGCGTGGATCCTAGATATCGAGGTACACGTCACGTTTACACTTGATCTCAGTTCACGTCATCTCTATACCTCCCCATTCCTTCCCCGTGCAGGTAGCTTTTTTTTATTTCATCAAACGTTAACAACATTTTCATACCTGTACACAGTCGTAAGACCGGTTCCGCATGCACCAGCCTGGTTTTGCGCCCAATTCGGATATGGAGTCAGTTTTGGAGAACCGCCTCGATTCGTATCGAGAGATATGTAATTTAGCGTCGCTGGTATACCTGGAAGTCCACGCATTACTAACATATGTTCTGATCTATAATGCTCTACCGCTATGTAAGAACTGATCGTTTACTAGGCTTTTATTTCTACCAGTTAATTTCCAATTATACCGTGTCGTTAACAATAAGTATTGCGAAGTGTAGGCAGGGGCGAAAGTGGTGACATATTGGGGATAATTGGAGTTCGGATTCGAATTACTCAAATTCAACATAGCGACGACGAGACGACCCATGAATTTGATTTATTTTCGTTCTTTCTCGTTCCAAGTACTCGCGATTCGCCACCAACGCGTCTGGGGTAAAAACGAGATAAGCAAAATGATATCGCGTAGCCGAGAAACGACGAGACGAGGACGAACGCTCGAAGAGCGATGGATGGCGGAACAGTTTAGGGAGGGCGAGGAGAAGCATTGGAAAACGGAAGGGTTACAGATCAAGACCAAAAAGGAAAAGAAAGATGGGAAAGAACAGTAGTAGGTATTGCGGTGAGGAAAGAAAAATAAAGGTGAAAGGCCGCAAAATAAGGACTGTACACGGCACACCGTCGCGCCGCGCCGTTATTGTCCAGGCATGGTTAGCACAACGGCCTGGCGCGCGCCACTGCGTACAATAAACATAAAAACAGGCAAAAGGGTAGGATACGAGAGTGAATAAACTCATTCATCTCTCTTCTCCGGAGGTACGTCATGGCTTGAGAGGAGGGTTCAGTTTCTCTACAAGTGGAGATGACGTACGAGAAAGCGAGTTGTGAGATGAGATGAGGAAAGAAATCCAAACGAGAGAAACGAAGATGTAAAACAGCTACGACCATTCAATTCGTTCTTGCGGTTTTCGGCACTTTTGTTGCTAACCGGAAATTCTCCAGACGCGATTCGAACAAGACGCTTACCTCCTGCGACGATACTACACAAACAATACATATGCGCTCTTCCGGTTTATGGCTACCTGCCATGTGCGTGCGCGGGCGTGCGCGGGCGTGCTACGTGCGTCCGCGAATTCCAAGATTTTTCTACTCCCACGTGCAAATTTGTGCGAATATTATAAATCTTATAATTTAAGTCACGCTCAACCGAGTTAAGTGAGTCGCTTAGATTTAACTCATTCGCCGCCAAGGACGAGTGTACTCGTGTTATGCATTGCCAAGACGAGTATACTTGTCCTTCTTTCAATATGTTATAACATACAGGCTTTTACCAACAAATAACATAACTTCGGCAAACAATACCACTTAAAATATAAATGGCAATGGGAACAACTTCACATAATTTTGGCTTGGCACCGAATGGGTTAAAAACAACAAACAAATTCCATTTTCACTTACAGTGCCCAAGGTAGGTCATTGAGATTTCGTTTCTGCAATTTTTTAGTGCGTTCCGAGTGAAATAGTAAATAACTTACCGTTCCGCCATCTCGGTATCGTCACGAATAATTTATTTCTCCAAATTTCTATACCAACGGGCAACGAATTCTCTGGGACATAATCTCCGGCCATGATGGCGAGCTCTCTACTACTCTCGTCCGGATATGCAAAATCCATAACTTTCCAGCCGAATTGTTCCAAAAGTGGGGCACGTCCAAAGTGCATACCCCAGCCTTGTATCCCATTCACACATTGCGCCGGGAAAATAAATAAAATTGCGAAGAGTAGGCCGCAAAGAGAGACAATCAATTCACATCGTAGCCACATTTTACCCTTTCTTCCAATTGTCTAATTATACAAATATCTAAAAGAAAACAAGAGTAAATTTTTAGTAATACATTTCAGTGCTGTGCTTTCAATGATTTTCCCCCCTTAATTTCAAAACCACGAGTACACAGCCCTTGCTCGACCGTTGCGCGTTAGACAACAACAAAAATAATCTATTAAAAACACTCTCCTCGCGGAGTAACAAAATCTTTACAAAAAATTTTCTGCTGGAAGATAACGAATAGATTGATATTTTTTTATTTTTAATCGTTACTATTTGGTGTACATTACGTGTACTGTGTGCTCGATATTAAAAATAAACGACCGTACGGTAGAAATTGTCCTTCGCGTAATTTCGACACATTGCGGACGGCGAAGAAATTCGTATTATTAGAAAGCGCAAAAAACCTAATCCCGCTCCCGAGGTCCGGCTCCTTCGGGCCGAGGTATTGCACACGAACGTACACGGTAACAGTAATAAAGTTACGATAGTCAAAATCAAACTGACAAAATGAACAGAGGTACGCACAGGACTGGATAGCGCGAACGCGATTCCTGGAGAGTTACTGGCCGACATGAAGCGCAAACTGCGGGCTTTCCGTAAATAAGGGCTCATATATATGTGATTCCGGGCGGTCCCATGAGGCCCCGTGGCACCGTCCCACGCCCGAGTCTCTAGAGAGAAATGGATTCGAACACGTGTACGTAGATTGCACTCACAGCTTCGAGGATTGGAGAGAGATGGGGGCGCACGTGCCGTGCCAAGTTGGGACGTGCACATACGTAGAACGAACGCATACGCTCAGTCAAATGCACTTTGTCCAACAACTACTTAGCGCACGCGCCAAAGAGGTTCGGCAAGCGTTGCCAAGTGGTTTCGAGTATTTCGACGTATATACATTAGCTCTGGTGAGCTTGTGATCGTTTCACTTGCCTCTTTGTATGCGCCCTTTTTACCTGTTTCCTGTTTTTACATGCATTTTCACTGTGCAAGTTTCAGTTTCGAAACGGTAGCGCGCACAGCGTTTCGATGACCTTTACGTTGCTTGCTTATAGAGACCCCCGATGCATGTCTGGAAGTGGACCGATGCCGGGGTGGAAGACCGGTAGAAGTGCCTGCGCTGATATCGCGGTATTTTCAGTTATTCGAGAAACGCTAAATATATGATTATGTTATAACAGTTAGCAGTTAATATTTTTCTAAGTAATCTCTAGTTTTGTTATTGCATTCTTCGGATAATTTGTGTGCACGGATTAAACGAAATAATTACATCGTTTTCAAAGAGTAAGTCCTTTAAGATTTGAAAAAGCTTTGCAAGCATACGGAGAGCCACGTGTACGTGGTATCATTGCGCTTGAAACTTTGCAACTGCCAGCTTAATTCCTTCCCGAGAGAGAGAGAGTTTCTCGTCTAACGTGTTTTGGCTACTATTTTAGTTCAATCGTCAGATGCAAAAACGCACCGCATACTCAACCAAAAGAGAAGAAAATGATAACACACAAACACGCACCTCGCGCCAATTTACTTTTACCGCTTTCTACTCATCGCTACCCTCCGCGTGTAGGACTTGACTTTTTGTCAAATAACGCCGAGAACGGACGTCGAATGCGGAAACGTATCGCAGATATACGAATGCATTCAGGGACAGGAACGCGATTCATTAGCCGTAACGAGAGCAGCCAATAAAAAGTCACGTTATGTCTTACCGCCGATCGCTCTCCCCGGTAACGAAATTCCCAGTACGTCGTGTTCTCGACCTGTGGAAAATCACGTTTGCAGTAGCATTTCGCTAGCTCTTTCCAACTCTGCGCTTCGACAACCTCTACCTTCGTGCACGATGTGTGTCCGTTTCCGTTTATCCAACAGTTGCACTTCCTTAAGGCAAATAATCGGAACATTTCAAGTTAGCGCGATTAGAGTAAGCTTTACGTAAAAAATATATATCGTTTGCACGCTCATACCTGAAAAGCAAAGCTTCGTGAAATAACAGAGCCTAACGTTGCCGATTACAAATGATAAAAATCAATTGGCCTTGCTACAGATTCGTTTTCCGCTACGGCAAGGACCAGTGATTAGTTTAAAATTTAATATCGAGAGATATTCCAGTAACTGGTTTAAGCAATTCCATTCGCCGCGATAGTAGGTTGAAAAAAAGCCCTGCGATTTTATCACAACGTTCCGGTAGGTGTGCGCCACGCTACGTGACTATTTCGTTCGTGTGCGATTTCTCACAGCTCTTCCACTTAGTTCGCGTGAGCATACATAAATTCAGTTTACGAGAAAAGTCGAATTCAATTCGTACATGATCGGGTTTAGCATTATTATGAATCTTCGATTCACCTATATCACGACCGTCGTACAATTTCTCTATCAACGGTGTCGACATTGATCTACTATTGCAATTTTACTCGGAATAGGAATCTGTGTATTATTACCTTATTACGTTCGGGTAAGCGGCTTAGTTGGCACTATTTCCACCTGCGTAATTGAATTACTTTTTTACGCCGAATAGCAAAATAAAACGCGGACTTACTTTGAGCGATTATTTATCAGTTATTATAATATCTGTCGGCGAAGCATAATTAAGTTTGCTCGAAAAAATCTTGGAAACAGCGTGAAAACTTATCGATAAAAAGTATAATATTTTGGAAGTTAACGGGCTTGCTTAATCTGGGTATATGTATGCATACCATGTACTATTATAAGTTACTGATCTGGAGCACGAGTACGTTCCCGGAGGCCTAGTGAATTTTCATTTTTACACAAAGCTGTTAAGAACCAAAAAGGTGTACACACACTCTCATCATAAAATATCCTTTCTCGTGCTTGCTTCCTTGCACGTAGTGTCCATGAATTCTGCTCTCCTCCTGCTACGGCGCTTTATAAATTCTTATTATATAAAGTATTATGTAGCATTAACGCCATTGGACTTTTATGCGCCACTTAAAGTTCGATATACGCCGCTATGTTCTGTGCCGTTCGATTACATTTACGTATTTTCACTGGAATACGTCACAGTACCCCTTTCGTTATCTCTACTTGTTATTTTCATACGGAACATTCGTAAAAGTCGAACAATTCCTGTCGCCGTATAATGAGCAATTCGATTTCTTGTTCCTATCAGCTTCCGCTCGGCAAACCTATTCGCGACCGGCATTTAGGCTGCCTCAGATATATCGCACCGTACAAAAAGAGAAAGAGAAAGTATTTAAAGCAGGAATCGAGTTTGATAACTGCATGTCACGAGCTTCATGCCCCGCCAGATATAATATATTGTCGTTTCGCGTCAATGAATATGTATCCGTACAGTCGATCTACTATTTCTAAACGCGAAATTTTTTTCTGCAGAAACTGGTTTGGCTTAGATCGCCATTTGTTATTGATAGTCACGCAACAGTTTGAAGGAACGACGTATGAAGTGCCTTACCGAGTGACACACATACATCCGTAACTATTCTCTCCAAACAAGTGGCAAATCCCGATAAAGGCCGATAAAGGTCGATCCTTCGATACATTCATTCCGCCGTGCGATGAACTACCTCTTATTTGCATAAATAATTAATTCTTCGTCCACCGACGTGACAACGTGATAACACGATTTCTGTGATTGTTCCGCGTTAAGGAGAATGCGCCTTATTCTTACACTTTGAATAAAACTATTAGTGTACATTATATATAATATATAATTAGATATAATACCAATTAGAATTTGCCAATTTTTACAATATTTGTACGGAAGACGTTTCACAAATATTGTAGAAATTGGCAAATTCTAATTGGTAATTCATCGTGAAAGTCAGGCATCGTTTAGAATAAAAAATAAATCAGTCTGCATACGAATAATGTGGAAGATATTTCGAGTAGGAAAAAAGGAACTCGTAAGGGAAACCGTGGAAATCGGGGTACAAATATTCCTAAGGCGGTGTACTGTTAAAATAGAACTGTAAAATATGTCAGTACTTTACACGCGCGTGTACGCGCAAAATCCCCTTATGCTCGCTAATTGGCCAGTATTCACGTCGGGGATAATTATCAACGAAACGTCGAAATTCGTGCAATAGAGGCCGCGGCTTTGCCGTGTAGCAACCTATGTGCTCGGTCTTGCATCGTGCGCGCGTAATTACGACTTTCAGTTGCGCTGACCACGAAGGTATTTGTTCTTCTCTGCGTCCGTTGAGTAACCGCGATTCGTCGACTCGAGGAAAAGGTGGGGCGGGCATAGTTGGAGTGTCAATCGGGCCGTTGACACGCTTGTTATTCGACGATGTGCTTCACACGGACGCTTTACCCTGATATGGCAACAGAGTGAGAATTTATGAGAAACTTCAACGGACAGCTCGTTCCTGTATCGCGTAAGAGTACCGCGCAAAAAGACGAAAGGTGGAGAAAGAGAAATAAGAAAATAGAAAAGAAAAGAAAAATAAGGTTAGGGAAGGGAAGCAAAAACTATTTTTATTTGCAGTATGCGCTAGTGCGCTTAAGAACACGTTCTGGTGCAAGTATCCTAAATTAAGATATTCTTAACAATATTTATTTCCATCTAAGAAATAACCCAGCACCTTCGCGTTTTTGAATATTCTTTAGTATATCTCTAATGTGTTTATAAGTTGTATCGAGTAAATTATAAGGTTATAAACTGTACATTCTGCAAAACCGCACGCACGGCGATTGAGATAAACAGTTTGCCAAAATTCGCTACCAAAAATGCTGTATCACGAGAACATTTAAATTTTGTTTAGTTTCTATAAACTTGAGATTCGTAAAATATCATGCAGTTAAACCATTTCCCTCTGTAGCAAGTTACAAGCAACAAGTTTTATGTAAACGTACCGAGAACATGGAATCGAATGTTTCAGCGATTTATTTCTGCACGCTACCATTTTATTGAGTGAGTAAGATTCCACTAACCGATAGTGATGAATTCGTGCAGGTTGGTAATTTCTCATGCATTACAGCGCAATTGCACATTACACTTGTTTAATTGCACAAACGCTGCATTCAGTTGCGTGCAATGAGCAAAATTTATGCAGAGTCTACATCATCATCATTGTAAATCAAGGGTTTTTTTCCAACCAAGGAAATGCGACGATAGAAACTGCGGGAGGAGAAAACAGAAAAGCTATCCCTAAATCTACTGTTACATTTATGCACTTACACACAATCGATCGTCCCACCAACAATGCGTTTGGACGAGGCAACTACAAGACGTAACAGGATTCCGAGAAGGATACGCAGTGAGAACTTTCCGTCACTGTACTCAAAACGTACCTTTCTTTTTCCTTTGCATCATATACGATGAATAATATGTTATGAATAATAGCTGGGTAAAGTGTGTATCCGAAGAAAAATATTTTCGGAATGGTTTGTCCGATAAATATATATAATTTCGTTGTTGATGGAACCCAGGAGAAAGTGCCCACGGGCGAAGGCAAGCAAAGGCCATAACTAACCGGAAAGGTAAAATCTCGCCGCACAAAGCCGTAGAACGTCTTTCGGAGCATAAGGATTCCACGGATTCACAAAACTAAATTAATTCCCGAATTATATTGCCTCCAATCCTGCTATTCCAACTGAAACAGGGTGGCGAAGTGCTGTGTCATTTGAGCAAAACCCTTTTGCAGGAATAATAGGCTCTCCATTCGTATTCGAGTCTGTTCTTTTCCACAGTTGTGTAATTCTTGGGGGATGAATTTAACCGTTTCCCTGCGTCGGCCGCTTTGATATACATATACATACACATCTCACGGGTAGTGTTGGGTAGTATCTAGATATATGTATCTAGATACATTTTGTGTATCTAAATAAGCCTGTATCTGAGGTACATCCGAATTTGAGTATTTGTATCTGTATCTAGTTACAAAACATAGTATCTTAACTGGTTTTCAGGTACATTTTCAGATACGTTTTCAGATATTTTTTGTCTGTAGGTTAAACAAAATATGTTATCCTTTTATAAAATATGAATAAATAAATAATCTTATTATTAGCATAAACTAACATGTTTGTTAATTTGGGTAATTATTTGGGAAAAGTACCAATAGTGAATAATTACCTTAATTTGTTCTAAATTCTTATTTTTTGAGTTTTAAGTTGCAAACGGTCCCTACTGAGGCATTTACCTTATTACGACAAAATATAATTTAAAAGCATCTGATATGTATCTGAGATACTTTTGAAGTATCCGAGTATCTGTATCTACATACATTTTTTCATGCGTATCACTATCTGTATCGAGATAAATTTTAAATGTATCTTAGCCAACACTGCTCACGGGGAAGATACATCGGCCGGTGGCGCTAAAAGAGTTGAATTAATTTAAAGAGCGTATTAACATTAAACTTGGGAAACGAAACGGTGAGTTACAGTAAGTCGAGAGAGAGAAGGTAGAAAGAAGAGAAGAGCGTGATGAATTTGATTCCGCCTACTGCACCTTAGAAATAAATAAACGAGTTACCAATGATCAATAAAACCTTCAAGCAGTGAAAGAAAGGCAGTCCGTGATTCACGAAAGCATAGAGCCAATGACAAGAGGAGTGGGATTGAGTGGGAGGGGGGTGAGGGAGGGAGGGACATCCGTCGTCGTTTCGATCAGGGGGGCCTGCGCATTGAATTACTAATTAAAACACCGCGCCGTAAGCTCACGATTGTTTCAGAAACCGAATAGCTCTTTCTTCTTTCCTCGTGCTTTTTTTCCTACCTTTGGAATTCAACCTTTCTCCTTTTAACCGTTTGAATGCCCGCATCCTTGTCCCTTTGGCGTTCTTCAAGTGTCCGCGATTAAATCAGTGCATCTGATCAAGCGAATTAAGACCTCCGCGTGGGTGGACCGACTTGTAAGTAGGGTGAAGAAGAAAAGAAAGAGGTGGGAAAGGAGGATGGAGAGAAGCAATCCGTGGAACTTGCCCAAACTGCCTCATACACGCATAAACAGCGGATGGAGAGACATTCGGCATCTTTGACTGCTTTGTGCGATTTTTACGAATCCTGATCGCCATCAACAGGTGAAATTCACTTACATTCAAAATAAACGATTGATATATAAAAAAATATATTTCTGGTACATTTCACGGCCCTGCGCGAAATTTTTACAATTACATGTATTTTTAAATTCGGAAAGCCGCGTACACCGTTGCGCTGACAAACCTAATAATAGTAAAAGCAATTACTGCAGATAATCAACAGAATGCTTCGAAATTAATTTTCTGCATCGGTCTGTTTTAGGAATAGGATTTTAAGATTGAAATAAAATATTCCGATTTTTGGTGAACTGTTTAGTTAACTATCTAAAGCGTTAATTATATTTCCAAATATCTATTTTGATCATTTATAATCAGGCACTGAAACCGTCATCCGAATTCGAGTGACGTGATAGTCAAAGTGTTAATGTGTGAACTTAGCGGAGCACCGAACCAAGTAGAAATACTTTATACCCGCTACAGACACAACCACGAATGTGGCGGCTCGGGGCGTAGTGAAAAAATTGCGGAGTCATCGTCGGCGTGATGTCTTTGAAGTAGTCAGAACTGAAAGTAGGTACACCGTCCATCAGCGAGGTCAGTAAAGTCGGTCACTCAAGAGCAAAGGGTTTCGTCAATAATCCAGTAGAGACAGCAACTCGAGACTTTCAATGGAAAAATCGAGCGGAAGAACTAAGTAAACGAAACGATTCCTGCTTTCTACGCAGCCCCCTACTGCCGAAAGAGGGAACAGATACGACCGTTGGTCCCGTGCTTTTGTAGGGATAAATGCGAGTAACGTATTTTTTCTATAACACGACTTCTAAATTTCTTCATTTATACGTTATTGTGACCTGGATGAAGATAAAATTATAAATTGCAATGTTTAAGATAGCGGTGTACAATGATTCGTGTTACGAGATTGTTATATACTTGATCATTATGCAAAGCTTGATTCCTGCCTGGTTATCTGTTTTCCACAATTTAGGATACGCGCTGATGCATAGCACACACGCGCGTGAACGTTTTTACCGATGTTCGATTTACGAGTCACTACTACCTTTACAGTCGTGTCGAAAAAATACAGATCGGGGGGAAAGCGTCCGGGGCCCTTGACAGGCACGAAAAATTCCCTCACTTCGTGGTTTCCTTAGTCACAGCAATATCTATACATTTTGCTGTGATGTCTAAGGATGCGTTTGCCTTCCAGGACATTCCCAAGGATGTTCTCGGATGGACGCCACAGCATGGAGCTCCCGTAGGACGGTACATTAATTGATGCGACAATATTTGCGCCTACTAAAAGTCGGCTGATTTACTTAGGACCAAAGAGAGTGGCTTTGTGTGTACATACAAACTTACTTTGTTCTGACGAAGTAGCTGTAGGACAGGATCACAAAAAGTTAGTTGGGAAAGAAGTAACACGAAATAGGATAAATGGAGAAGGTGATGGACGTCATTCATGAGAACGCGTAGTGGTTGGTTTTACATAGGAGCCAGTTTTCGGGTTGCAGTCTGCTTGCAGATCAGGAATATTCCCTATATGTAGTTCTTATACGTCGTGTTAGTTTGTTATTCAACAACTCTCCTACCCTGGGATGATTGGATCGTTTTCAAATTATCCGGGAGATTTGCTTGGAGTACTTTCGCGTGTTACTTCACGCAACGCGAAGGCACACGCGCGTGTTGTATGAAATGGGTGTACGTCCATCATGAGATTAGAACGAGTACGATGCCATGCGGTCGCACATGGCATATAGACGATAAATGCAGGTATCTGGTGGACAGCACAGACGTTGAAGAAGGCGGTGATTCGGAAAGTGATTCGTTCCCGCATCAGGGCATACGTGCGCATGTATGTGGAACAGAGAGGGAGGGGGGGGGGAGGAGAAAGAGAGGGAGAGAGAGAGAGGGAGAGAGAGAGAGAAAATAAGAGTGGCAGGGAGCTGACAATACGATAAGAGTAGAGAGAACCGTGGAGTACGAGACAGAGATTCGAATAGTCCTTTGACGACACGGATTGAGAGGGTCTTTCTTATGCTTAGCGCATCTATCGAGAAGGCTATGTGTCAATGGCGTGTGTCAGGGACAAAGATCCACCCCAGCTGGCTGCGTGGTGAGATTTACTAATTCGTAAAAACATGCGCGATGGCTGTTTCGATGTCTGAAGCTGTTCCGTGACTCGATGACCAGATATCCTGAAAAGCGCAAAAAAATAATGTCTACATTTGTGCTGTATAAATAAGCATGTGTTATTTTCCACACACTTGCCTTACGCTAATCATAGTCACGCCGTCGTCGTCGGCTACTTTGCAAGCAACTACTTGTCTTTGCAACTGTCCAGACAATCGTGCTCAGTTTGGCAATTTCCACATCTAGATCGGCAATTGGCCCAACGTCCACAAAATAAAACTTCATATTTCGACGAAATCTGCTCCATTGGCCTTCTGATCTTGATAAGTCTTACTCCGCCTCGTTGTCTGCTCCAGCCTGTCGTAGGAGTAAAGATTCTTCAGCTTGCTTGCAATTCCCACGTGCATCGTGTTACCCGCTTGCCAAGCACTTGCCGCATATCGATGCACATGTACATACACGTCGATGACATATATACCATAGCATAGTAGAGTAATCGACAAGGTGGCTCACAACGCTTGTGTGTGAACAGCACATACAGACGTCTGCAGTGACGATGCCGCGTCTTTCCTCTCGTCTGCCTTTTCATTATTTTGCTTGCTCTTCCCTTTAATCAGAAGCTTTTTCATTTGCTGCTTCATTGTCTCTTCTTCTTGTCGTTCTTCTGTCATTTCTCCCCCTGGCATATCGTACATTACCACGTTCACCTTGTTATGGAAGTTGTAAAGAAGCAGACTGCCAACCTGACTGTATATCTATAGAGAAATGTATAACGTAATTCACATGCAGCAAGTGTCTCCGTAATAGTACTCTACGCCTTCGGTGCGTACATATAATTTTCCGTACATTCCACGGGCATGTCGCGGACCAGGTGTGATACTGAAAAATTTGCAAACCTGTAAACAATAAAATCGAGAATCATTTTTAATGAGGTTCCGCATTAATTCGTTCGATACCGTTTTAGAAGGAATTTCTATTAATATTATAGGTTAGAGAATAAGAGCATGCGAGAGAAGCGATGGAGTGAGAGAGTGAGAAGAAGCGGATAGTCAGAGAAAGTGAGAGAGGCGAGCTGCAAGACAGAGGACAGACAGGAGCAGGCTCAGTTCTGTTACACTGTCCGTAACCTCAGTCTGTAACCTCGAATATAATCATTTTGCATATTAAATGGTCGCAATAAGTTGTAAAAATTCTCTACGTAGCATTCTTTTACCTGTAATGGAATTGCTGCACTTGAATTTAAAAGCGACGTTCACACAATAGCCTCGCTTCTCTGATAACGGGAAACGGACCGGAACGAGAAACGGAAGACGGAGAACGAAAAGTAGGAATAGAGGGGGAAGACAACAAGGACTCGATTCAAGAATCGCTGGGCTCCATCTTCCTGTACAGTCCCGCCGCCTTTTCCCTCAGACAATCTCGTCTTTTACGATCTTCTCCTTGTCGTTTTTTTTTTCTCTCATGTACCTTTACCTACCGACTCATTCACGCACTTCTTAGACGATGACAGTACCGCTGGTTATCTACACCCGCACGATCCATGCAGCAAGTTGCGGGAGAAGGAGACGATTGCACGTGCCCTGGCCGTAGATATGGTTAGCACGTCCTCGTGCGCCGTCATACCGGTGCACCAATGCAGCCGCGACGTGTCAACTATCGAAGCGGCCATACCGCAGTAGCAAACAAAGCAGCACGACGGTAATACCGAGCCTCCGACCATCTGCAGAGACGTAAACTCTCTCGTTTTCGTAACTGTTTGTGAAGGTTGAACGACGTATAATAACAGAAGATTAAATTTACATTCGTAAAAAGTGGATATAAAATCTAACGCAACATTATACGGAATTGAGCTTTAAGAATTACTTATATCTTGAAGCCACAATACTATATCAAAGTCGAGAACTCAATGCGGTGACTCTTTCGGAGATAGTGATTTTTATTGCTGTTCGTTTCCTCGTGACTGGTGGGAAGCCTCATATTGTCACGAAGGAGACCCTCCCATCGCTTTTCACCGTAACTGAATCAAATGTTCTCGACATATTTATTTCTCCGCAGAATTGTAAATCAAGGTAGCTCCTTGAAAGGGAGACCGACACGCAACTAGAAGCACTGAGTGCAGAATACAAGGAACATCAATTTATATTACAAACAACGGTAAATAGTAGTCGACAGTGGACTATGTATTCGTCATTCGCTAACAAGGGGCTCTTCCGGTTGATCATTATTATTACAATCACTATTATTCAAGGTAGCACGCGCCGCTTTACGCTTCCTGGGCGTGAGCGAGTCAGCGGGATGCTGATTCGTGTAAACGTGTAAATAGTAATTGTGCCGCAGGATCACCTGCCTTCACGCTGGAGTGACTTATAAATCACTCCACCGAAACTGGGTTCCGTCTTTGTCTCGTGGCTCGAACAACCCTCGCTATCGTTTACCGTAGACAGAGATTAACGATGAAACAACGTTCGACAGAGTTCGGCAGGTTAACTTGAAAATTAACGCAAAAGCACTTACTAAACAATCTTACGATAGCAACATTCTTTTTTACCGGACAGTGAAATATGCAGCACTGTTTCGGAATAATTCTACTGTTTTATCCCCACTTCCTTTTTCTGTTCTTAGCTTGAAATACGACAGATCGAGAACGTGGGCGATGATGTCTTAACATAAAGGATTACCGATTGATGGATAGAGGTGATGGTGAGGATTTTCTTCATGGTTTGTACGAACACTCTGATTGCTTTTCTGGAGATCTTTTTGACCGCTTCTTGTTCCATTGAGATTCGTTTGTCGGTGCGCGCCGTCAAAGCATGCGTGCTGCACGTGCCTGCTTGTGGACGTGACTCCATCAATATTATGCCTTATATTGCCTTAACCTTAAATTTTATTTTACTTGGTGCAGTAGGACGTAAAACAAAGAGCAAATTCGCGACTACCTCGCAAAGCTGAAGACTGCACGTACCGTACGTCCCGTTATGACCCAAATAGTTAGTTTATACCTCGACGTGACTGTAACGAATATGCAATGGAACCGTCGACTTCATGAGCGTCTCCCCTATTCTTTTTCTATAGTGGCACCCTCACTCACTCATGCGCCAAGTAATTTGGTAATCCATACGTTTTATTATCTCCATAAAGGATATCTCCATAAGAATTTTCACAAAAATCAATAAGATTCTTCTCCATAAGAATTTTTCTTAATAGGAAAAATTTTTAAAAATCATCTTGTTCACAATTCGTAAAGGGGTAGTGTTCAATAGACTGACCGATGCGGGTGGAAGATGTAGGGAGAAGGGGTACAAAGACTCGTGACGTCTAATGCAAGATAAATAGAGAAGACGACAGGGAGAAAAGAGTAGCGCGGCAGTGAGACCGCGTGCTCGTGTCACCTGCGCCATCTCAAAATCCGTGGAAAAACTGCGAAAAACTTCGAACTGCAGCTGTCCTCACGCCCACTGCTGCTTATCATCTTCAATCTCTTCCTCGATGCCTTATTTGAATAAGAAAAAATACTGCACCGATATGTGAAATCCTCTGTAATGGAATTAACCCAAAAAGGTCCGCTTAGTTTCCTGCTTTTCACGATTCTGTGTCGAGAAACTCATTGAAAACTTTCACCGGGGTCTCCATGATTAGTCTTCCGAGAACTCTAACTGGACTAGACACCTGCGCTGAGAGCAAAAGATCTTGTTGTTGAACCACGAAGTGTGGTATTTAAGAGGAATGAAAGCTGTTTCAGTATGAAGGAAGGAAGAAAGCGTGCGACACAAGGAGAGTTACAATATTAATTGCGATTGAAATTAATTTATCTCCATAATATTCAGCATGTTATCATTGTTTACAAGGTGTCACTCATTTTTATTCGTCGTCACTTTTAAACGACAATAAGTATACGTGCTTCCTAACTGTTTCGTAGAAAAGAATCAGTAACGGAAACTATCGTGTTATCACAGATTACAAATATAAAATGTTATGTACCGTAGATCATTGAATACGTTGCGCAAAATTGAAACAAACATACGCAACAACGGGATGGAATAATTAATTTAAACAATTACACATAGTAACGGGATAAAACAACGAAGTTTAAATTATTATTCATAAGTAGCTATAATACGATGATTTGTCACTATTCAAGAACAGTGGTGTTCTCGAGCGCGTGCACACAGGCGCAAGTAGCATTATCTTCCGTAGGGTGACCCGGACAGTTGGTCGCGTCCACTATCGACCGTGCAGGAGGATAAATTCCCTCGTATCGTGGGACAAGCAACCACCTGCAGGGGGCAGGTGATGCTAAGTGTAATCAGGACAGGGCGCCAATCTGCACCACCCTTCTTCCCCACCCTCATTGCACATGACTGTTGAGACACTTCTTGCGTTACAATATTCCTAGTTCAAATCTCGTTTTGTACTAATCGAAGTCTTTGCACTTCGTCTTTCCATGACGGAGTTACAAGCTATTCTTATTCAGTACAAATCTGTTCTTGTCCATTTCTACTGTCGAATTTACATGAAGTGTAAATGCGATCGATGCTACGAGATAGCTTGCGCGGAAAGAAAGGATCCTGTATTCGAAAACATGCTTGAAACCGGCATCTCACATTTTCACTAACTCCCATCTTATCGTCAGCTTAACACGATACTCATTTTCCGGCCACACTCGTTATGTAGGAAATATAATATTAAGTGCAGCCGATACCGATACAGTTTCTCTCGCAAAAAATGTTGTTATATATTCGTGGTAAGGTAGGTTGACGCTGAACATCGCGATGGCATGTACTTACTGCATTATGGAAACAACAAGAGCAATACGGAGAGCACGCAATACCTGGCACAATTATACTCGAATGAGCAGCTGAATGAAAGGGTGGTTAGACGTCGGATTCCCCTACCTCTCTTCCCAACCCCGAGTTCCTTCACCTCCTTTCTCCTCGGCCTCCAAGCTCCTCTTCGTAGCAGGCAGACTAGAGCTAGACGCCAGTAGACCGGTTTCCAATTAAAAAAAACATACCTTCAACAACTCACCTCATGCCTCGGCTCGCAATATTCTACGTTTCTCGGTGGCTCAGTGGGTTAGTACTGCCGATCGATACGAGTCAAGCTACTACCGTCGCCGTTTTCTCCTTCTTTCTTTTACGTTCACGTTCAGCGTGTACTTCTAAGCCGCGCGCTAATACTCGATACAAGTGCTCGCACGTGTGTAGACGTTGTTCCATGGTAGGTTCTTGCCGATTAAGGACGCATAGCCGCTTGAGTTAAGAGAATGGTGTAGAGATCTGTTTCCTTCGAGTTTTCCTCGACTACGTGCCTCGACGCGCGATTTCCTATCACTGGATACGCTCATTCTCAGTCTTTTGGAAAGTGGTGTGTACCGAATTTCATAGAAATAACTCGCAATTGGTTGGAGGAGAGTAGCGACGCGCCGCGGTATGGGCGATCGCAACTGTGCAGCCGTGCGGCCAAGTTAGCCCGACACCGTGCACCAACGGCAGGTGCTTGCCTCTTACGGCTTTTCTCGTTGGTGTCGGCTCCTCTCGTGCCTTTAATGCCCTCTTACTAAGAGGCAGGGCCTAAAGAAGTACCCGCATCTGCCTTCTCTCAGCCTTTCGCTCGCATCCCCCCTCCCCACCCTCTCCCTCTCCATCACCCTCTTCCTCCCCCTCTCTTTCCGGGTTTGTACCGTCTCCTGCTCGCACGCACGCAAGAGTATCATAAGAGAGAATACGAGAGAAGGAAAGAGGATCGGGCCACGCGCCAACCATCCCCTCTACTTCCTTTCTTCGGCCTTTTCTCTCTTGCTTTAGCGTTCCCTTCCCACCATTGTGCACCGAACGATCTGTATTGCGCACTCTCACACGATGCTTATGGCACTCGGTATACGTCTCACAAATTTATTTCGCGCAATAAGAAATTCGTAATGTGCAGCAATTTGTACTGTGACTGCAAATATTTTGCAATATTTCCATCGCTCTCGAATTGTCGCAGAGACCTTAGGAAATTGCGATTATGGGCATGCTCGAAACTGACAACACGGTTAATGCATGGAATTGTTCGGCGCAATGTACGTAATATACGTGAGGCATTAGATCGTTAAATTTTGTTATTCTTAACAGTGAAGCTGCCAAAAGTAGGTCAAACGACTGATTAACAAGGGAAATCCATATGGAAAAAATCTTCGCTGCTCTTCGAGTGGTTATGAACACGAAAAATAGAAAAAGAGGGGGGGGGGGGGAGGATGAAGGGAAAAACTAAAGGAAAACAAAGAAAGTATCCTAGGTATAGATTCATAGCCATGGCAAAATTGTTTGTAAAACCGTTAAAACGCCTGTGAGAAAATCACATTACTTGCCCCCTTGCTTATTATTATGAAGTTCAGACCTTCAGGCGTTACACACTTGAAATGGGGCGTGCAAATCAAATTTGCAGAAATGAAAATGTTTGCCTCTCCAGTCGATTTTTCTTCACGTCCTTCTTTTTATTCGTTAAAAATCGGTTTATAGCAAAAAATAAATCACCCACGTATTGGTACACGCGAACCAAAATATTTTTATTGGGGCAAAGTATATACGAGCAAATAGACGAGAAAGGGAATTAATAGAACTACGACGCCGTGTCATTGATCATTAAACGGCGCCCAGAAACGCAGAAAAATTAAATGTGATCACGATGAGTAGGATGACTTCCAGAACGACGACGACCAAAGAGAGAGGCGCGCGCCATCGGCTGCACATACAAAGACGGCCACGCAGCTCCGTGTTAATGAGTTGTGGCGCGCGCCACAATATCGCCGAGCAAAGCTTACGAGTGGGCACGCGCGTTCGAGGAAGATGGAAAGCTCGGCAAACGGAGTTGGAAAGTGAGAAGAACTCCGGTGTGGAGTGGATGTAGAGGGGGCCAGAAAAGATGAGAGAGAGGAAAGTAGAGGAAGGGTGGAACGGAGAGAGCGAGATCGAGAGAAAGGGTGAGAGAGAAGGGAAGAGATAGCGTAGGTAAGAGTGAACGAGGTGGGTATATTAAAAAGAAAGAGAAAAGGAAAAGAGCCTCACCGCCGCACCGCCCAACACACGTGCGCATGGGACGTGTCCAAACGGCAGCTGCAACTACGGACGGCACGCCGCCACGCGCCCTGCGCGGTCCGGTTCTCCGTTCGAATACCATTTTACAGGTCCGCTTTGCGCTGCGTATCCCTACCTCCTTCGCTCTCTATCCACCGACATCTCCGCTACTCTTTTCGTTCAGCATTCTATCATTCCCACTTTTTCTTTTTCTCGCACTTCTCTTCCTCGCTTTCTAGCTTCATTTTTTCTCCGAGTGTTTGCCGCCGTCCCTCACTTCTTTCTCCTTCTCCTCCTACTTCTCTGTCCTTTTCTTACCTTCTCTTCCTCTTCCTTTTCTTACTCTACTCTCTGCCAGCCTCGTCTACCCGTTTCTTCATGTACCTTGCCATTTTATTCTTAACCTTCCTCCTCTATTCCACCCTCTGTTCATTTTTACGTCTATCTCTATAGCTCTTTCGACACTAGATTTACGGAATATTTTTTATAAACACGATTTCCCATTTGAACGAGTCAATTCGGCTCGTTTCCGTAAATCAAGTGTTAATGTGTCGTTTCCTTGTTGTTCGCAGACACCGATATTCGTGTAAGATTATGTTATGTGTTATGTTATAATCCATCGAAAAAATTATTACTCGTTGTGATCTAGTAGAATGAATGGAAGCGTATCCCGTAAAAAATAGTTTGCTTAATCTCGAAAAATGTTCGGGCGGCCTTTCCAGAAAGAGATACAGTACCCTCCCGTAGAGAGCGGTTAATGTACATAGATAAATCGCAAAGGGCGGGCGTATCGCCTATCACACGCGAATTGAATTTTTTCTATGTAGTATAAGGAACGTGAAGAGGATTTTAAAAATGATCAAACATGATGGTGACAGCGACGACATGCGGTGTGTGTATGTGCGTAAAATGTCTATGTATGTCTTGCGAAGTCCACACACCTTTAACGGTGAATGATAAACTTGAGACAGAAAGTCGTATCTAGTTTCCGCGCGTAGGTGAAAGTGTAAATAATTGAAAATAAATCCACCATGGGATATGCATCTGGGTATACGTATAATTGGCGAGTATACAGGCGAGGTCCTACTTTCTCCCTGAAGCAATATACGAATGCGACCGCACCACGGCGGATGCATATTAATGTCTGATAAGCCGAGTGAAGTGTGCTAGAAATATCGGTTCGAAAGGTGTAAAATTTAGGAGCGGAGTTGCAACATTTTGCCGATAAGAATTTTCAGGTGCATACGAAACGCATAGATCAACGATGACACCCTGTGCACATAGAATGGGGAGTGCTTGCGTACCCACCCATTGCTCGAGACGCATTTGTAAGCCTGCTCTCACGCCACGCGTAAGGACGCACGCGCGAAAGAAACTTCGGACCATCAGGATTCATCTTTCGCCCAATGCACCTGCACCTGCCCGTGGGTCAGCAGCTCGTTTAATGTCGCACGTTACGTCAGAGCCTCGCAGCACTTGGGTGCCTCCCTTCTTTCTCTTCCTCGTCGGCGTTATCCACGACTACTCCCTCCCCCTTCCACGCGTCCACTCCGTACCGTCCACGTCTCCGAGAACAAACACGCTGGTCAACACGTGTAAGTCGTATACCGACGAACCGAATCACCCACGCACTGTTATTGGATTTTGCGATGTAAATTACGGAACAAGCAGATACCAATTCGATCGATTGTTACTGGCGAGATTTTTTATATAATGTACCAAGAGGGTGATATGCTCTCGCGATTTTAGATAGGATGAAGATATCTTAGATATCCACTTAGGTACAACTTCGTGTAAATGATCATTTTATTTAAGTAGAAGGAACATTTGAAAATATTATTTATCCTCCTGCTATACGTAGGAGGAGAGTTAATTTAGTTTGTCCCAATATAATCTAATTAAGGCATTATATATTTTCATCTGAATTCTGAACAGATAGTGAAATTCGTTTACTTAATATTCTATGTTTGATGCACTGCGAATCGAGGAGTATCCACAAAGGAACTGATCCGCAAAGGCAGCTGGTGCCCTAATTGGCCGCCTTGGATACCCGCATCTTCTAACTGTCGTCCTGCGATAGATACAATCGATACGCGGAGTCAATCAAGAATGGACAAGATATTCCATCTACGTCGATATGCGTCTAATGTTGAGTTGAATTATGCAATAAGAAGTCACTGTCCTCGTGATTGTGCCTAATGGTCATCCAAATCCTCTTGATGGTTGAGCGGGCAATAGTTTTAGCGGGGTTCATTTTTCTCGAGATCATATTTTTCTGGCGCTTTACATCATATATTCACAGCGTTACGTTTACAGGTTGCAGAAGATATTCTGCCATTGCTTGTTTACGGCGAAACATGTCTCCACATACGCGATTGCTATGAAAGCATACTTCTTAAGTGTCAAAGGATTGTTCTCTTTCCAATTGGTCGATCTTGCGCGGCAATCGATTTTAGTGGCGTTCCTTTCGCAGCACACTTTTTTCCGCCGAACGAAAGCGTTCCGAGCGTGCGATTCACGAAACTCATCGTGGCAATTGCGAGTAAATTTCAAGGCAGTTCCACCTGCCGCTTCGTTTCCAGGGTTGCTTCTTGTTCTCGTATACCTTTCCAATCTTTCCCCTCCCCTTCGTTATGCATGTTTCGCTCATACTCAGCGCAATATACAAGCACCCTTGTCATCCGTTTTCCACACCCTGGGTCTAATTTAAGGACTGACACGGTAAAAAGTAAGAAACGATTGTATTAGCGCGAATCCGCTCTTTTTGGTTGAATCATGTTCCTTCCGCATCGATGTACCATTGGCGATAATCGAGCAATGAGCGGAACGATTTTTGATGCTTTTCTTCTAATGTCGCTTCGATCACCGTTGTCACACCTATTTCAATCGCTTTAACATCGTCATTCCGCTAAAGCAATTCGTCCGGGCATGCGCACACGTCCACAAAGTATGATCCGCCGATGTACTTCCTACGTTTTTCTCTGTCAGATTCCTATATGCACTTGTAAGCATCGTGCGATACTCGTACCAGGTGTTGCTGCATCCACAGGAAGGTCAAGCGGGACATTGGTGCATCGCGTGTTTTATTCTCCTCATTGTCAGTCGAACGCTCTTACGACACTAGGTACAGGAGAGGCAAAGCTATGTATAGAACGAAGTATCGAGAGGCGTGAGAGAGACATTGTACAGGAGACCGTATGAACCGGGGAGGAACAGAGAAGTAACCTGCTGTATGCGAAAGACACGCAGGCGGAGAACGCAAGAGAGGTAAAGAGATAAAGTGAGCGAGAGAGAAAAAGTGAGAGGCAGAGAGGAGAGGGAAAGTCAAAGAAGAAAGACCTTCGAGTGTTTTATTATCCTTGATCGCTGCATCCTTACCGACGCTGCGTCGGGACTGGAGGAGCTGGGGTCGCGGGTCACCAGAAAAACAGCGAGCACACGCGCGTGTCCTTGACCGTTAAGGGACCTTGACATCCCCGATCATTCTACCTCCTCAGGGTAGACCGCATCATTTTGTAAAAAGAGTTATGCTACATACACCTCGTCTGATTGTATTTTATCGGTAACTTGTCTCGTGTCCCGGAATAGTCCCTCGTATAATCCACCATGGTCTTTACTGGCTGTGACTCTGTGAGGCCAATATCGATAACAGACAAGCAGGACGATTAAAGGTTTTTTGGCCTGGGTTAGGAATGTTAGAATATGTTATGCGTGGTATGTCCCACGGTCGTAGTTAATTACGAGCAAACGTAGGTACTTTGATTCTCTTGCATTTCGCATAACGTTCAGTTCAGACACACTTCCTGCTTAATTGTCTTATACGCAAAGGGAGCGATTACTACCTTGACTGTTTGTCAACTTGTATCAGCTTAACCAATTTATTAGTTTAACTATTTTTTTTACATTTCTGCGATTCATGAGACTATTCGAAATTTATAATATGGAAATCGTACCGTTGTTATTAATGAATTATTTTTAGTAGTTAGACATATTGATCAAGCCAATCTCTTATTTTTCAAAAGTTTCAAGCATTTCGATTTCCTAATGCTTGCGTCTTTCCAAAGTTCACACTTTGAACGTATTTTCTCAAAGAACGCCGGACGAATGGCAAGAGTTTTAACGCATCAACGGTATAGCCGGCAATCTTACAATCTTTGGGACTGTAGTTAGAAATTATCTAAAACATTCGAGATTTTTTGGTGTCGGCACGTCAAACGTCTCCGCGTAGATTAATAGTGACGATTTAGATAACGTTGTTAGAAAAACAAAGGATCTTCGCAACGTACCTTTTTGTATTTACCAGTGGCCACGTTCACCTTCGTGCATTCTGTTTATCGATCTTGCACCTTCAACGACCAGCGATGGATCTCAAAAATTTGGGAAGTCGTAAAGCGACCTTCTCAGTTCCATTGTGTGTCCCCGTCTGTGTGTCATCCGAATAGCAAGTTGACAGTGTGACCATAATAAAATATTGAATGCCTCCAACGAATCTGTCGAATCTTAGTCTTTTCAATTCATGGAAAAGATGGTCTTCACTACGATAAGCTCTAATAGGGTGAAGAAAGCTCGCCGTCGCTCTGCACTGGTATAAAGTTTACGGGTAATGTTGCAGATCCGCTGTTGAACCGCCACGCCGGCCGGTGCACGTGTCGAGCATCATTAATCAGTCGGAGGACGAGTGCGCGTGCGTGAAGACACGCGTTTTCGCGCACGCGCAAGAATGTTCTACGCGTCGCTCGATGGAGCCGTAAAGCCACCTTTATTGTTTTACGGGCGAACGAAGGATTATATGCCGCCCCGTCGAGGCAATCCCATTCGATCTGGCCCTTTCGAGTGTGTATGCGAACGAGCGATGAGTAAAGCTTGCTCGCTAACCCCGAGGGGCCCGAGGTTGCCCACGCGTGTAGTTTGGACATCGCAATGCGCAGGTAATTGCGCCGTTACACGCACCCCGTGCGAGCAACTGCGCCTCTAGTCGATTTGAAAATCGACGAAGGCGAAGAGTCGAGACATCTGCGAATGTGAACCAAATTTCAAGATTTGTGTCATTAGAAAAATTGATTTCTTTAGATCGTGGAACACCATGCGTGTAAAGTGCGTTAAGCTGAAATACGGTTGCAGATTGCGAATCATTGTGATGCAGAACTGTTAAGTTTATGTTGTTGATTGAAATAATCCACGAAATCCATGACATATGATTTATTGCGATACGTATGACGTTTTCTAATCTAGGTGGCAGTGTTTTTTAGGATTCGGCTCGAAGTGTCGTGCACTTGTGTTGCAAGAGTCTCATATCGAGGATGGAAAAATTTGCTTAATAATGTTTATAAAGAAAATATAGGATACTTATTTTGAGCCGAATCTTTCATTTTACGCCAGCGAAAACACTATGCGCCGTCATCCGCAGTGGTACTATCTGCGTATCACCTTGAGCATATAATAAGAGTGCACCTGCTGATAGGAGCCCGTTCTTTCGACTTACATGCTTGTGCATCTTGTACGTCGTCATCGTTGTCGACGAGTGAGGATGTCGAACGTTATTATTCTAGTCACATCCATTAACCAACACAGTATTAAGTAATTCTAAAATAACTTAATTCTACTTTTTTCAAGGGTACTATGTATTTTGTGCCAACACAGTTAATTATTAAAATTTTGTTGCACGGTCAACTTATTCACTTATTCTTTCCCGTGTTTCCTAATTAAAATTTCATCGACCATAGCTTTTGAAAGATAGAGGAACAAATTTCCTGCGTACATTTTCTTTAGCACCAAGTAACTTTTTACACAAATATTCCGGATTATAGTTTCAACGGTAATGGACTAGTGAGCTGATCCGCAGAAAGTGTGGCAAGTATTACAAGGGATTAAAGAATTCATAAGGTATGAACATTATCTGTAGCTATAGAGGCACGAGCGACGTTTTAAGTGAAGGTTGGCATGGTCTAGCCAGCGTTTACGTCGTAGATTTCCTCTATAAAGTTACTCCTTCGTAAATGGAATACTGATCAATAATTTCGTGCGCTGGCTGGTATTATTCCTGATAGCAAGTGAGGGGTGACGAGAATGGAAACTACACGACAGACCTTCCACCGCGGGGGTTCAATATTATTTTTAATATGTATCTGAGAAAAGAGTCGTGAAGAATCTCCAAGAATGTGCGACAAAAGTTGTTGCTCAATCGAGAACTTGCAGGCAGTCAAAGCTTGATCGTCGAAGAGAAATGGACTTCTTCGGCAACCGATATTATTGCCTCAACAAAAAGTTACTAGCTATAATAGGCCAGTGGCCTTATCAGGATCCTATGGATCAACTGATACGAAGATGCGTGGTCACATTTGTTCTCACGTCTAGCTGTGCATTTTTGGTAGTTGCTGCATTTATTTACATTAACGACTAAATTTATTTCGCGGTAGAAGTTGGGAACTGAAGCGATTATACATAACTGTTACGTGCAATCTGACATATTTAAGTATGTAGGGTTAGAATGAACGAGAACTTTTTCTTACCAGATATCAAAACATTATACATCAGCGCATGATCTAAGGTCGAGGGCACAACTTTTTCCACACTCCCTGATAGCGTTGGTCTCTCTAGAAAAGTACTTGACTTATTGGTTTAATGAGAGAGACGTAAGTTCAAGTTTAACAACTTACGTTAAAACAGGCTAGTAAAATTAAATATTTTATAAAGGAATTTGCTTAATTACTTTTATAAAGAGATAGACCCGGACATCATTGAATATATTGCAGTTTTCACATTAAGAAGTGATTCGAATAGTAACCCGTTAATTTGGTCAATATCAGGTGAAGAACCTCTTGGAACACATGAAATGTAACTGGTTTTCAATAACTACCAACGAAGAGCGCACAATTGTTCGCACAGCCGCCGAAAGAGCAAGAGTATATATACATTATGCAGTATGTAAGTACATTTACGACTTTTTGTCTCTTATTTAGTGTAGTGATGTAGTTAAATTTAGGAGAAGAAATCTGTCATTTGGATATTTTCCCAGTGTGGTTGGTTGCATGTGTATTTTAAAGCAACTTCTTATCAATCTGTATCTGTAATTGACACTTCGCTAACCTAATTTAAAGATGGGGGGTTAGGGTTGCTATGAGGAGCTGTGTGCCATTCCAAGAAATTGTGACTCTTGTGAATTATTAACCCTTTAACTGTTTAATTTTGTTTCGAAAAACTTTTTCTGCCTGCTTAATTATTTTTTACCGAAGACGAGTATACTAGTCGAAAACACAGTAAAATTTTTATGCTGTAAAATTAACTAATTATGACAAAAAATCAAGCGTTGTCTGTTGGCTCTTTAAATATTTATCACACAGAATTTGTTTATTTTACACTAGATAATCAATTGAGGAATGCATACAAAATGCTTGTTCATTTGAAAGAACCTTTGAAGAAGCAGCTTTGAAGAAGAAGCTTTGAAACGGTACTTCCCGCAGAGTTTGTTATTTCAGTTGAATGTAAGCTATTGTAAATAATTTAAATAAAGTTGTCCGACTAACGAATATTCTAAAACGCATATTTTTTAAAAGATCTTTATTTGCAAATTTTCAGGCAAAAAAAATATATTTGATTCCTTGAATGATAATACGAATGTAATTGTTTTTACCTTTATACTCGACATTATGCGAAAAATTGTTGTTTCGTCATAACGAGTATACTCGACATAAACAGTTAAAGGGTTAAAATCCCTCCTGCAGTATTCATATAAAAAGCAACATTCATGTAAAGCTGATCGCCCAGATCGGTCGCGCAGTCGCGCCGCGTTTCCGAACATACATGTAAATAAATATACGTATACCGGTGGTCAGCTCAACATTCGTATTCTATTTTTAAACATTTTAATTGTTTCAGTGCTCTATTATATATGTCTGATTTTCTACATATTTCTGTCCGCATGGCCAGTAGTGTGGGATCTAGTAATCCAGACTACAAATCAATCTTATGCTCAGAAATATCCGTATCCAGCAGAATATATCGGTCGACACAATAGATATTTCTATTTGACCCTGTTCTTAGTATACGTAGCATTCGTACTTTCAGTTACGGCTCTCATCGCAACAGACGCCATGATTCTCACGTGTATGGCACACGCAACGTCTATTTTTAAAGTTGCAGGGTAAGAGATATGGAGTAAAATCAGAAATTAATCAAGTGAAGCTCTAAATGCACGCGAATGAAGATTGACGTACCTAAACGAATACTAAAAAGAAATCTTTTCTTAACCAAATTCATTTTTCACGATCAAAATTTTATATAGCATTATGCGTGAAATATAAAATTTATTATTAAACTAGGGGGGAGAGGCTCTTAGGCTGTCGCTTCGCTCAAGCACCGACCCCCTTCAGGTCACCAGGTGCTCTCGGTTCGCGTCCGCCCGCCAAGTGAGGCATTTCTGCGATAAGTGCAAGTAGAGTTCGGGGTTCGTGCTCGGGCAAGGAGCATGCGATAGCATAAGTGACTCCCTTCTTGGTCGTGCTTAAATACTTGTGAAAGTAAAGAGTATAAGCAAGAGACAAGAGGCATGCACATTGATAAGCTTCGAATGAATTACTTTGATGAGCAAGTACGAGAAAGGGTCAAAAAGTTCGCAGATGGAGGGGAAAAGAGGACATGTAAAAACGTACTATTATTATTATTCTTTCTGCGAATTTCTTGACGTCCCCAGGCCATCCTCTTTGTGTACTACGATTTTTTTTTGTATTCATAGGAATCAGTTTACGCATGCATTTGACGATACAGATGCCAAACATTATGCGAAGATTTTACAGGGCATTAAATGGCATAGGAGGGCCATAAGGTCGGTACACTCATTGTCAGTTAAGCACGAACACAGATTTTTATGCTACTTCATAATTTTATAAATACGAAAAGTGAGATTTCGTATTTTATACATTCTTTCATTACACAATACACCCCAAATTCTTCAATCCAAGGTTCACCACCTGTCTCAACTCTTGCTATGGGCTTTCGCTTTTAATCGCAGGTGTGCTGGTAGTAGCATCTCTAACTTTGTCTTTATTTTCCGTAAGTATTAAAGTACACATATTTGTAAGTGCGCAGCGTGCTACATATATGTACTTGTCTTAACTGCAGAATAACGAAACTTCTCATAAGAACATGATTTCTTTCAATATTTATAGAAAAAACATCTGCGTCCTGATATTTGCATCGATATATTATTGTTACAGTTACTCTAGTATTCTGTACCGTAATATTGGATCATCATTTATATTGTATACATAATACGCGCGCATATATGTATACATACTTAACAGCTTTCTTTCTCTCTTTACAGGTAGCAGTATGCTTAGATAGTAAACAAGAGTCAACATTGTTATTTATGTCCGTCGGCGTTCAAGTAACATATATTTTCACATTCAGTGTACCCGGTCAAACCATCATCGATGAGAGTACGGCGGTACTTCGGAGAGTGTGAGCACTCATAAATATTGGGTTGATTCATCAATATAAGTTCCACTGCAAGTATTCTGATTCGTTACGTAAAATGAAACTTATTTATGAATCAATGCAATACATTCTATGTTAAACGTGCATGTTTGTTAAATCGTTTAAACTTTCAGCGTGTGATATAACAGATCCATGTAGCAACGAAATCGGTTGTACCGATAATAATCCTTTTATCAATTGTAATCTCTTGATTCGCAGATATTACGCGGCTTGGTACACGGTACCCTTAAAAAAACAGAAGTTATTATTAGTGATAATGCAGCGGAGCATGAATCCATCTGCGTTTATAGTGGGTAAAGTGATTCCTATATCAAAAGCAAGTTGTGCGATGGTAAGGGATGGGATTATTTCGAGAATGAAAATGTTATCTCGTGGACGAAAGTTTAATTATACAGCACCGTCTTATTCAAGGTGCTGCAGAAAACGTTTTCCTACTTCACAACACTTTGGTCGTTAAGATAATTGCTAGTACTTTGTGGCCAGAGAATTTCAGGCACAAATGTCGGGGCATCGCAACCAAAACGAGGGAGGGAATTGACTTACGTGAATAGCACAATATTCACAAATGGAATTATGGATGCATTTAATGTACTGCCGCGTCAGTAAAAAGTATATTTTACCGTCAAGCGTAAAAAGTATATTTTACCGCCACCCTTCTAGCCTTCCATAATGCACGTGTTCGTTCCCTTGCGATATATCAGTTGAGCATGGAATACCTTGCACGAATGGAACCGTATAACCTTCTTTAGGTATACATATATTCCAGTAATACCTTCAATACTACTGTGTTTGAACAAATCCATCATTTTTATTATTCTCGTACCTACCCTCCACATATACATAAAAAACAAAAACTTTCACTGCTAACTATACTATGCACCGTAATTATCTTATGAACGAAGAAACTGATGATCACTAATGAAAGCAATTGCATATATTATGAAGCTAATACGTATGTAACTAGAAAAAAAATGAATAAAGGCACCTTATTTTTTAACATTGGCACGCAAACTTTTCTGCTAGAATAAGGATTCTATATGACAATAAAATTACGCTTTTATATCCCACGCTACCTCTCTAAGACCTATTACCGAGACATCACCGTCACTTTAGACATTATTATAGAATGCGCAATGAATTCCACTCCTCGCGCAAGTTCAGATCCTCGCGATACGCTCATACTTACAGTTGGTCTTGAACGCTCCAGAGAGATGGACTTCTTCGAAAATCGATATTACAGTCTAAATCGAAAGCTTCTATTGCTGATTGGTCAGTGGCCTTATCAGAATTCCAAGGAGCAGTTGATACAACGATGCGTCATCATGGGTCTCATGACACCATTCTCTTTGTTATTGGTACAACCGTTCCTCTTAGTTCTCTTCCCTTCTTCGAATATTATTTGCTATTTGTAAATGGAAAATTATTAGCACTCGGTGATTACATATCGCGCGAAACATACGAATAGGATGGACTACATCGGGAATATCGTTATTTCTCCGCTTTCATGGTAAAAATGACAAAACTTGCACTGTGACCAGATTTCGAAGCATTTTACTTCGACAAGAACTTTACATTCACTCGCCGAAGTGACTCCCTGTTGCATACTGATGGTAATCGTAACTGAGAAATATTGCAACTTCAGTTTTAACGCGAACAAGGTGAGTTTAGTGTCACGCACCTAAGTATGGTAAGTGAAAAGAAAATGGAATCTCTTGTACGCGCACATGCACACTGAGAGAAAAAAATGGTTGGGTTTACTATAATCTCACTATATTTTATAATTAGATTTGGCGTCAAACATATTTTTATAGTTCACTTAACCATACAAAACATAGTAGAATGAACGATTTGTACAAATGGTTATATTATTAACTGTTACCTTTGTTCTTGTTACCATATGCATAGTAAAATCTACTATGTGAATATAGTTAGTTCTATGACTATGTATGAAATATTCTGGTAATATTAACTATATAAAATAGTTACTTTTCTTACCATTATATATTTATTTTCAACCATACTATATTTTTAATTGAAATAACCATATTTTTGGGTAAAAACCATAATACAGTTGGTTATACTATGCCTCTATCGTAATTATTACCGACATCATGGTAACATTTACCATAAATATGATATTTCCAACTATAATTTTGTTACTATGCTATTATACTTAGATATATCATATACTTTTCTCTCAGTGCACAATCTTACTTCTGTCCAGGTAAAAGAAATCCTGGAGGATATCAAATGCAGTTGGTCTTTAGCCAAAACAGACAAGGAAATAGTGATTATGCAAAAATATGCTGAACGCGGAAGGTTATTTGTTCTTTGTGGCACACGTACGTTCCCGATCAGCATAAATAAATATCACACTAATAGGAAGCATACGAATGTGTAACTCTGTAACTCTGCATCTGTACCTCTCTCTTTTTCAGTGGTCTTTTATTGCATGTTATTTTCTGTCCTGCTACTGTCCCTTTCGCCAATCTTTTTAAATCTCATTGTGCCACTTAACGAATCACGTTCCCTTCGCCATCCATTCCCTGATGACTTTTTCATAGATCCACGCAAATATCTCTACGTTCTCCTATTGCATATGTATGCGGCAGCTGGTTTAGGAGTATCTACCCTCATTGCTACTGACTGTTTAATCCTTATGAACATACAACATGCTTGCGGGATGTTTACACTGGCTGGGTAATATATAAAGATCGATATAAATTACAATATAAATAGTCACCTGTATTGAATAAAGCATCTTTGTAAAAAAAAAGAAAAAGATTTAACTTTTACAGCAGTCAATTACAGCACGCTTTCGATAAACAGGAGACAACGAAGATGCATACATTACAAAACGATCGTGAATTTCTCGTAACATTATCCGACGCTGTAGAATGTCACCGGAGAGCGATAAAGTTTGTATTCGACGTAATTGGAATCTCTATATACATGGCGCAACATTGTCATCGTCTTACATTTTGCAACTATTTAATGAATAATCATTTATTAATTCATTGAATATTTCGACCGTATAGCTTCAGCGCCTGTATTAGTGGCTGTTATGGATGGTCGGGCTTTTTTACCCTTATACTGGGTGTGGTTTCCATGAGTATTTCTTTGTTTTCCGTAAGTAGAGGTGCTTATATGTATAATTTCATTCAATTGCTTGTACAATTTCTCACGCAGTTGATTTTAGGCGACCCTACTAGTGGGTCATTGGGGAGAGACATTAGGTTTTTTCGTATGCTTCATGTCTCAGTTGATATATACGTTCATATGCGCATACTTTGGACAACAGCTGATCGATACTAGTACGGCAATCTTTAAGAAGGTGTAGGTAATTTCTACTTACTTGGCACGAACAACTTAATTAATGTCCAGGATACGAGCTTAATAATTCGTCTCCAAGAATACCTTGTACGATTCTATCGGTTTGTTGAACCTGGAACCTGCTATGATAAAAGTGACATTTTAGTTATCCCAATAATTATTTACCGGTGTATCGAATTATCGGTCGATACTGATTACCGATGGTCTTTCCTAGACGATTGCGATTTTCAGATATTTCGCACCGTGGTACTCAGCTCCTTCGCAAACACAGAAGTTGCTACTGCTCATTATGCAAAGAAGCATGACACCTTCTACATTCCTTCTAGGGAAAACGGTGCCCGCTTCTTTCAAAAGCTGCGCCTCCGTGAGTAGGAAAAATCAGATTAATAAGAGTTGAGAATCTCTAATTTTCCCATATCATTTCTATTTTAAGATCGTACAGACAACTATGTCGTACTTCACGACATTGTACTCGTTGGGATAATGGTGTAGACTCACACCAAACGAGAGCAAGACATTAAGTACAAAGAAATTAGCCGGGCTGACATTACTCGCCTGTGATCAGGATGTCTGTTAACTGCCTACAGTATACATATACGCGATCATTGAATATTTTTGCAAAAAATTGTCACATTACTTATCTGGATGAAATATTAAGTAACCATTAACTTTCTAAATGCAGCTAACAAATAAAGTATCTTGAGTATTAATTAATTAATCGTTAATTTGTATTTACAGTTATTTAGTCCTTTCTTTATGGGTATAAAAAGTAATACACGGATGTGCTGCATGCCTATACATTATACGTATAGCGTTCTCCCTTTTCGTTGCCCTCTTTTCTCTTGTCACTGTTGATTTACAATTTCATCTGCACCATTCCTCGGCAATAGTCGAAAATACGAATTCTCGGTGCACAACATAATCCGAACTGCAGAAGGTGCAAGCATTGCTGTTACTTGGAAAGAAGAGTTCGAGGAAAACAATTCAATGGATTCGAAGAAATCCTTTGAGTACCGTTTAATCCTTCTCGGAGCGAGTAACCCAATTATCAATGGTTATCGTAATCATTTGTCAAGTAGCGCTAAACAGCTTCGTTTTGCACAGAATGCAATATCTGGTATACGTACGTACAACAAACGGAGAAATGTAGTACAAGATGCAGCCTCTTCGAAATAGCTTCCAAATATTCCCTACTTTTTATTATCGATTATAATTCCTAACAGCCTTTCGTCGTGCATAAGCATCTTTATTACGTACATAGTTTCGAGCGAGCGCTCTATTCTTGAAATGGTGTCATAGGGAGCAGGACGGCAAATTTTTCATCGAGGTCTACGATACTTTGGCAGGACATCGTAAGCATGGAAACAAATGTTTCCGGACCTACGTACTACCAAAGGCGAGTGAAGAGGATATTTATCGTGAGTGGAAAAAGGCAGACTCGACACTCTAAAAAGTTCGTCGAGCAGTACTACACCCGTACCCTCCAACGAACCACGGTTTCGACGGTGAAAAGAAGACGGGCGCATATATACCTGTTCCACGCGCTCAGCATACACGCGGTGGACCGAGATAATGTGTGCGCTCACACATTCTCCCTGAAGCGTATGCTAACGTGAGAGCACGCAAGCGCGTCGGGCGGCGTGCTCCTTCGCATACACATACGCACGCATGAGCACGCTTCCCGTCCTCAAAGAACGAGGATGCGGCCGGCAGCGCGCTAGGGGGAGGTGGAGGGTTAGGGGGAAAGACGACGGATGGGGCTCGGCGCGCGCCACAAAGAGGAGAGGGGAGGATGGCTCGCGTCTCAAGACCCCCACCTATCCATTCGGCGGGACTCAGCGCCCCCCTCCCTTTCCCCGCTCCCTGGCCCACCTGCTGGCCCCGCGTGCGCGGGCGCTGGCGTGCGCGCGCGCGCGCGCGCCCGCACGACGATGCCCACCGGCACAGGCCTGCCCCTACCATCATCTGTCCTTCCTTGGCAGTATGCCTTTACGGAGATCGGCACGACTTCCCTCGCACGTTTCATCTCACTCCCGCTTCCCTTCACGCTCGCACTCTTGTCCCCCTTCCTCCACTCTTTTTGCCTCGCGCGCACACGGATGCTCTCGCGTTCCTCACTGCCTCCTCCTGCTTGCCTTATCTCCTTGCTCGTTCTTCTCCGTCCCTCGCCATCTCACTCGTGTACCTCCAGGCTCCGTTTCTCTTTCCTTTGCTCGCTCTTTCAGTCACTGCCGCGAACCCCTCTCTGTTCCCGCGGTCCATGGACCAGCTTTTCTTTCTCCCGGTAACTGTTCAAATTTCGATCCCTGAGACACGAACCCACCGGTGGGGATATGGACCCTTCGTATATGCACACCAGTGTTTCTCACGCGGATCGACGATGATTCGTAATGGAATATACGACGCGAAGGACCGCGCGCTCCTGCAATTGTCTAAGTGTATAATTTCAGTTTGGTAATTTCTAACATCTTAAATATCGTACGTTAAGTTCGGTCAGCTTATGCGTGTTTGTGTGCCGTAGAGGAAGTAACTAACGACCCTACGGATATGCCCAGTGACAGGGTAAATTACAGATTTGGTGGGAACGACGCGACGGGTGTATAGACGTGGAAAGGGGAGGTAGATGTATCTTTTAAAGGCAAATGCACGGACGTCGATGAAATAAGGCACCGATTATCTGTAAGTGTAAACCGACATAATACCGACCTTACTAACAATAAATATCAGTAATTGTGCCGTCATTTCAGGAATTTCCCTCAACATCTAACCATTAGGAGCCACGACGTATACGCAGAGCACGCTAAGAAGAATATCGCGTATTAAGATCATCGCATATTTAAATGTTTCTTCGGTGCGGTATACATGTGCGCTTTTCGCCTTGATCGATTAATCTGTTGCACGGTGGAATCTATATCTAAATTGCGCAATGTCCCAAGATAGTCCGCTTATTTAGCGAGAAAATTTCACTCGCCACGGTTTACCACCCTCGTGTACTTTACAAATAACGAATGGAGTAAGTAATGATGGGACTCGCGCCAAAATGATACAAAAGCCGTTATCGCTTTTTAGAAGTTCTTGAAAGTGCTATCGTATCGACAGTTGACTTAGACATGGTAGGCACGGGAGATAGTCGATTCGAGTAAACATTATTTCATGGTAAAAGGATACTCCCCACGAGGGGAAGGATCGAAGGAGATGAGAATCTCGGGCGTCGCTTCTTAGGGCCTTTGGGGCTGACGTGATGGTGGTGGTGGTGGTGGCGGAGAGTATGGGGCGCTGCAGACCGGTAGGGTGGGAAGGGGTCGAGGGGAGCAGCAGGGGGTTTAGGGCCCGAGTTGAGTATGGGACCTGGTGGAGGGGATGCGGCGCGTGCCCGCCCCAGCTATATAAGGCCCCGAACCCTCCTTGGCAAGGCATTTCGGGAGCCAGGGCTGTGCCGCGTTTGTCGAGGGTGTGCTTTAACATTTGCCACTTTCTCACGCTAGCGTACGACGCGGCAATACGTTTCCTTTTCACGATTTGTTCGACCATATTCATTTTTAAGCAATTGTTTGTGTTATCGCGTACGCGATATTGGACGTACACGGCTGAAGGACAGACGCGTACAACGGGGTGATAAACATCGAGAAGGTACACATATCGAAGGGGAAAAAAAGAAAACAAAAACTAGAGAAGACGAGGAGAGGGCCTTGCGAAGAGCAAACCTCGCGCGGTCTACATCGGGAGTATCGTCGGCCTGCACAACGGGGCGTATCTCTTATACGTGGTGTGCCGCTACTCCCGATCCTCCGCCCGTAGGAGAGCCGATACCTATCAGATCGGTGATATGACCTTAGTGGGTGTCAAAGAGGGAAACGGGAACATCCTGTCAATTATGTTGAGCGTACAACAGCAACACCATCACCATCCCCTTCATGGATCGTCCACGACCACCGGACAAACGCATCGGGGCAACGTGATTGTCTCTACAAGCGGAATGCCTGCGAACGACATCAAGAATCTGCAACAACACGGCTGCAAGCGATCGTCGAAGCTCTACGGTCAAGCAACCGGCCCTTACGGCACTGTATCTCATCAGCCAGCTTCCGTGGCGAGGAGAAACGCGCGCGAAAGAAATCGTGTTAAACAAGTGAACAACGGGTTCGCGACCTTGAGACAACACATACCACAGAGCGTGGCGCAAGCGCTCGGAGGTAGCACCGCAGGCACCCATGGGGGTTCTAGAGTGGGTAGTAAGAAACTATCGAAAGTGGAAACGCTGCGGATGGCAGTGGAATATATTAGAAGTTTGCAGCGCCTGCTCGAAGAGCACGATGGTTGCTCGGATGTCGTGACCAGTGGTGCGTCCTCGTTATCATCCTCCTCGTCGGCTTCCTCCTGTTCATCTTCCTCGTCCTCGTCCTCCTCGTCCTCTTCCTCTTCCTCCACCTCCTCTACAACCTCGCCCGCTGCGCGAAGTCCTGGAAAGAGATTGGGATCGGACTCGAGTCATCATCCCGCGGAATTGCGACTTCATGGCAGCGTGAATAACGACATCCGACATCACGGTGTCTCTCGTTCCAACGACATACATCGACATCAGCACATGAGACAGAATCCTAGCCCCACGTTTGTGCCTACCCCATGCTCGGAGGCATCGAGCTCGCCGACTCCGAGTTTCGTATCGGAAGCTTCGTCTGCCGGTAGCCAAGGTTACGGAACTTCCACGGGTACGTTGTATGCAGCACACTCGGACGGTTATGATAATTACGAACCTATGAGCCCCGAGGACGAGGAACTGCTAGACGTTATCTCCTGGTGGCAACAGAGTCAGTGAGAAGATACATCTTCTTCGAATAGATGTTAGTCGAACCCGCGCATCATGTTCACAAGGTTTGTAACAAGATCGAATTACTCTCTGATTGTCCCAAATTCGATTATTTCATGTTATCCCTTTTTGTCGAAAAGAGAGTTTACCAAATATTCTAATTTTTTTTTTTTTATCATCGATTATCAACCGATTTGTCAATTACTATCTGCGCACTAAAAGATATCAGAAATGGAAAGACTGCCGCTATAAAGTATCCGTATATTTCCAGTTTTTCCCCTCACTTACTTGCGTACCTTAGCCAAGTGCGCTTCCTCCATCACCTTTCGTGCAGCCGTAAATTTTCTCTTAAGGGACAAGCGGCATCGCCGCACGGCTCAAGGAAGTTCAAAGAAATTTCCGACTAGATTTGTGACCTTGTCCCCTCACAATAGCGCGCGCGACCCCTCGCTGAAACTGCGGCCATTCAAATAGCGCAGACTCCATTCAGGGGAGCATCGAGTATACATGCCGAATGGCGATGCTTTTATGTGCGATTTCTTTCATCGGTGTGCTTAACCGTGTGCCTGTGTGCGTGACGTGTGCTTGTATGTGTGCTTGTATGTGTGCGTCGTGCTCGGCTACCAGCATGTGAGCCCCTCTGTACCCGAGTATTATTTTCGTTCTTTCCCACTAGTTGCTTGCTTCAATGGTTACCCACGCCGTTTCTTAAAAATGTTATTGCAGCAATGCTCGTATAAATATTTAAAACATTCTTCATTTTAAATACTCAAATAATTAAATTTTCAAATATTTAAAATTAAGAAGAAAAATAAAGCAACTTGCCATCCGTGATTCAAACTCAGTAAATCAGGGCATCTTTGTACATTTCTTTATATTTGTTTCGTCGACATATTAGAAGTAATCGACTTTTATCGACCGAAAACTGTGTATTAGTCCATAGTATCGATTCTACCGCACTATCCTACATTCGCTGCCTTGAATTTTCTAATATTCACCGACAAGTATCTTTTTCCGATCTTCTACCAAGCTACGACCTCCGTGCAGTGCATATTTTCTCCCACTCTTCTTCCCTTTTCCGACGTGTTTTGTCTCCTCCAGTCTACCCGCTTAGTTAGCTGCGTAGCTTTTCTCTCTTTAACGGGGACGATTTCGTTTTGCGCACCACGCTGAACTTGAATGCATCTTTCAATGCATTCTGGTACTCCCGGCTTTGTCACTTTCTTTCCCCTTACCTTCTTCGTTCCCGCCTTTGTAGGTATTTAAACCGGTACCCTATTCGTCTCTCTCCTTCTGTCTCTTACCGACGCCACCGGCTCGAGGTTCATACGTTGTCTCCATCACACTCTCATTCTGTGCCTGATGTCGCGCTTCACGACCTACCCACGAAGTACGGGTCCCTTTTGGTAAAACTGCCCTTACCTGAAAATATCCCCTGCTTCATTCTTCGGTATACCTGGGAGCTCCCATGCCTGGATTTCCACGTAGGCACGAAATCGATATTTTAACAGAATGTACCTTACCGGAAGGTATGCAATTATAGATCGACTGGGGTAATGAAAATCGTACAATCCATAAGAAATCCTTTAACTTTATAATCGTATTAATAATCGTTTGCGCTCGCAATGTATGTGGTTTAATAAAAACTCGCCATTTTCATTACAGAAAGGCCCGGTGCAGAAAATTGATCATGTCAGAAATGCGAGCGGTGGACAAGATAACCAAAGGAGGATGAGAAAAAACCAGCGGCTGTTCCACTAACTGTGATCTAGTCATATTCCTCTTGAACATATGTATGTAACCGATGGAAAAAATACCCGTTTCGTCGTGACACTTTCGTGGTAATGCCCCTTACAATTATCAACCGGCTTGCCTTAAAGCGTTTAAAATTGATTTATAGTCGCTCACGGCGTTTCGTAGCAACGACATTTCCTCGATACAAAAAGTCTGCGTAGTATTTTATTGATTCTATAATAAATATCATAAAAACGTTATAAGGTGTACGACAAAGAAAATAGAACAAATAGATTTCTCATTTCGCAAAAAATGCGAGCTTCGCTGGAAGCGCGTAAACTTCTGCGTTGCTCGAATTCTATTACCTATTGTAAATAAATACTTATACATCGATAGCTTGTTGAATATATTGAGAACACGTTATGCATAACTAACTGCACATGTGTTTTTTTTTTATTGGGAAAACCCTCCACATTCCCGTATACGACTTTTAAATTGAGGCGTCGAAGACAAATTTTTCATATTTTCTGGATTGTGAGAAATGGCAACTGTAGAAACAATTAAGCAAAATTAATTTATAATGAATTTGAAGTACAAAGTTGACATATGCAAATTCAGAATTAATAATTACTATTACCAAATTAAGCATTGAACACACGATTAAAACCAAGACGCTTGGATCAAAGTGTCATCGATCTTTGCTTTCACAGTGTCGAAACTACACCTACATTTCTACGTAATACTGTCACATTTCATGAGTCGGCTATACGCTACATTAAATTCGCCGGGCACATACCTGGAGTTGATTGTAGAATAATATGACAATTGCAGGTACCCGCGTACGTTGAGACAAGTGACGACTGGTCAGGTCTTCGGGGTAATGTGTTCTTATTGTTTAACGAAAGATACTGTCTTAACGGTATCTCCATTCATGGGATTAGTCGGTAACGTGCAACGATTGACAGATCGATGCGGCCGCTAGCCCCCAATAAACAAATTGCAGTCACTGGTATTACTACGGCGGGTAGGCTTCAGGTAGGATTCCTCTTGGTAAAATCGTCGAGCACCCCGTAACGACGGTTAAGAGTAGTTTTGACAGTACCTACCGCAGGTAGTAGCTACACTCCAGTTGCGGTGAGATTGGTTGAGCACATTCCTTTCAAGACATGAATATAAAATGTAATTTCGATTGGTGGATAGAGTACGGTGTTAAATTCGATACGATTTGGTCTACTGAAGTACCAGTGAAGAGAGTTTATTAACGAAGATGTATCTTCATTTTTTAGGCACGACCGTAAAGGGAGTGACTTATGCTATCGCCATCGCAAAAACCGTTCGTATGTGTGTGTGTGTGTGTGTGTGTGTGTGTGTGTGTTGTGTGTGTGTCCGCGTATATCCTCGATTTCGGAAAAACGGCTGAACCGATCGGGACGAAATTTGGCACAAAAATCAAGTACACTACTGTGAGTTGACAATAAGGTCTGTGAGCCGCCATCTTGACCCAACACAAAATGGCGGGAGATTCAAAATTTGAAAAAAATGTAATTTAAATTTAATATTGCCGCCATTTCTAAACGGCTGAAGATAGCGATACATAAAGTTTGCTGGCACCAAATGGATATATAGTGAATGTACATGCCAAATTTCATTGCGATCCGTTCAGCCGTTTGGCCGAAATACTGGACTAATGGAAATAGTGAAAAATTAATTAATCCATTAGTGCAGTATTCCGGCCAAACGGCCGAACGGATCCGAACAAAATTTGGCATGTACTTTCAGTGCCATGAAACTTTATGTATGGCCATCTTCAACCGTTTCGAAATGGCAGCAAATTCAAATTTTTTATCCACTATTCCAGGAAAACGATTGATTAGTCCACTATTCCGGCAAAACGGCCGAACGGATTCGGACAAAATTTGGCATGCACATCAAGTATAAACCCATTTGGTGCCAGGAAACTTTATGTATAGCCATCTTCAACCGTTTCGAAATAGCGACAAATTCAAATTTTTAATCCACTATTCCAGCAAAACGATCGATTAGTCCACTATTCCGACGAAACGGCTGAACGGATTCGGACAAAATTTGACATGTACATCAAGTATATACCCATTTGATGCCAGGAAACTTTATGTATAGCCATCTTCAGCCGTTTCGAAATAGCGGCAAAATGCATGGTCATCTTGAAACGGCTGAACGGATTCGGACAAAATTTGGCATGTACATCAAGTATATACCCATTTCGTGTCACGAAACATTGTGTATGGGCATCTTCAACCATTTCGAAATGGTGCCAGTTTCAAATCTTTAATTCACTATTTTATAATTATAGTTTGAAAATCCCGTAATTTCGAAACGGTTGAAGATGACCATAAAGTTTCGTGGCACCAAATGGGTATATTTTTAAACTACATTGCAAATTTTATTTTAATCCGCGCAAGCGTTTCGCCGGAATACTGTATTAAAGATTTGAATTTGTCGCAATTTCTGAATGGTTGAAGATAACCATGCATAAAGTTTCACCGCAGCAAAGGTGTATATACTCTATGTACATGTCAAATTTTGGTTCGGATGCATTTAATTGTCCGGTTTTTATTACTTGGGCTTATTGCAGAAATGCTGCATTTCGTCGGCGAGCGCGAAGCGCGAGCACCCGACGACCTTGGGGGGGGGGGGGGGTATGGCGCTTGAGCGAAGCGAAAGCGCAGAGGACTCTGTAGCATAGTTTAATATCTAAATACTTGAATTTTGCACAATTTCGAAACCTTTTGAAATTCGTGGGCGAGCGCGAAGCGCGAGCAAAGGCGATCTTGAGGGGGTTGACGCTTGAGCGAAGCGAAAGCGCAGGGGGCTCTGCCCCCCAGTTCTTTACAACTTTCGAGTCACTTGATATTAGCCGCTCATTATAAATAGCATTATTAATAGCATTGTCATTTAACTATACCGCGCTGTGTTTTCCTTACTGTTAAATTTTATCGCTTTATTCCGTGCATTTACACGTAAGGAATATTGCCAATTTGGACGACATGTCAAACAATGGAACCTACAACCGACAGGAAAGAGCGAACGAATTAAATATTACCAAATCCCCTTACACAGACTGAGGCACACCTAACCGAACCCAAACCTGAACCCCTAATCAACCAAAAATAAATCAAACGGTATGTAACAAGGAACGTATAATCTGACGGGAATCGGCAAAGGTATTTCATCATTTTACGAATCGTCGAGATCTAAATCGCGGCAGATTACGTACAATTGTGTAAAATATCAAACGCCTAATACGAAGCGCCTAGGCTCCCATAGAACGTGTAGCAACCAGCAAATTCACGACGTGCCGCCTGCTCACGAAATGCCTAGGATTTTCATGTATTGATGGTTTTCGCCAAGTGATTACTATACATATACATATAGAGCAGGGCCATCGCCATTTATGTGCATGCTCGTCTACGTATTTGTCCGTCCGCGCACACATACGGTGAGATACTTTGTCCACAAAGAGATAATTTGGACAGGGTCTTTCCATCGATATCTACAATACAAGTACTTACGAAAATCTTACAGATGACTTGTAACTAGCAAAACGGATTTCAATATTATATAAAATAAAAGAACGTATAAAAAGACCAGTATAGTAAGTATGTTAATTGAGCAAATTGATCGGTAATTAATGAGACTGCCTACAAACGAACAACCTTTCCTGTGCTGAAATGCCGAAACAGAATGCACCATTACACATATAATTTGCTTTCACACGAGCATGCCTTCAGTCGCACTTCTGTGTTTGCTCCACGAATGTCCGCGTAGGACACTGAATAAAGCCTTGTGATGTGTCGTTATTCCTGTACAGCAGGTACCGCCACCTTGCTACTTATCGTTAGTTAATTGAAAGATGTGCGATAGTACAAATGCAAGTGTAAGATTTATTGATTGAACGATCTACCATTACGAGAAAGCAGCCAAGGAAAGATTAACAGGTGAAAGACAAGGTCGCCACGAAAAATGTATGGCACCTGGGTGCACTCAAGGGGGTTAGAATACCACGTATGTGTGGATTACGCTGACGTTACGGGGCAACGCCCCCAACGGAGTCATTGTCTGTCGCCCCAGTCGTTTACTCAATAAGGAGAGGTCCAGCTTCATTGTAACGATCCCGTAATCCATGAATGGTTCGCTGTCCCGTTTAACTTCTATTACCGTCCCTTCTTCTTCATCTCGTTTCCAATATTCATGAAAACTGAATAATTCCAATATAGTTCTTCACTCTCTCTTCTTCCTTCTAGTCTTGTCTCACCTCACTCTATTTCTATCGTTGCAGCTCGTACGCCTCCTCCCAATCACAGCTCTGCCGCCCGCTTTGTCATCTGCCTCCTCTGAGTATTTTGAATAACGAGGCTCATGTCGCAAAGATATGAGTATATAAACAGAACAACTATCTGTTTCGCAACTTTGATTATCGGACATTGTTCAATGTTACTTTAGCTCCTACATCCTTTTCCCCGTCATTGCAGATTCAGGAAGCTCAAAAGTGTTAAAAGTAAATCGCATAAGGGAATAGAGGTGAAGGATCACAATGAGTAAGCGTGCAACTCAGTTCGTGCCTCTTTTTTTTACTATTGAAAGAAAGCAAAGTACGTGTCCGTTCACTACGACCAGGTTGATTAGTGGAAGTGGGATAATTGTGGGAACGGCAGGGGTGACGGGGGCGGATGTTTAAATTAAATGAATTTAAGATAACCGATACCATTACCTCATTTTTTCATTAACCGTAGCGCAATATTCTGCAAGTCATCTATTGCTTAAGACCTTGAGTGTAGGTAAAAAATCGAACTCCCATAATAGGATCATATGCTCGTTTACTAATGTCGAGGGAAGATGAGTAATAGATGTGGGAAGCCAGCCTCTTCAGGTTACCAAGGGTTCCACGCACATCTCATAAATTACTTTCTAATCGTCCATCGATCTCCAAAAAATGCGGACGAAAAAGACAAAGGTGAGAGACGGATCAGAAGGAACGCCGAGGAGGAGCTGCAGCCAGAGGAAAGTTGGAGAAAGATTAGGTGATGTGATTTTGCCAGAAGGGACAGCTCAACCAGAACCCTAAACTGCTGTGTTCGTAATCGGAGCATCATACCTTAGCATTAGATTACGATCGCGATCAATCAACTGGAGTGAAAGAAACAATATTGTTAAAAGAAGTAAGTAAGTGAATCCGTGACATTATCTTTCCAGGATAACTTACGACCTAAAAAATCCAAAAAAATACAGATAGGAAAAGAGGAAGAAAGAAAGGGAGTAGAGGTAAAAAAGTAAAAGGGCGAGAAAAGTAAAGAGAATTATTTTCATTCGAGGGTAATAATTGAAGAAGGAAACACGTGCGGAGGAGAATGAAGCAAAAGGGTAGCAGAAAGAAAAGAGAGGAGAAACGATAGCTGAAAATGGCAGCAGAAGAAACGCAAAATAAGAGGAAGAAATTGAAAGACGAAACTGATAGACCCAGAATTTACCTGGCAATATACATTATGCTCCCTCTTCCTCTCATAAGCTCACTTTGACCACCTGCCCTCTGTCCGCGTGTAGATTCACAGACATGTATCTTTTCTCACGTGAACCCTTCCAGCCACGATCCTCACTCTACCTCACGTGGGCCCTTCTTCCCAGATGTATTTCGATCCCACGCCTCGAACAGCAAAGTACGAACGTACCACCGCACCGGTATTATACCGGCAGGAAGTGACTACAAATATTTGCTTAACTCGACAGCCTTCGCGATTGCGGCTGGATCCCGTTCGGCGTCTAGCACAATTCTACCGACATTACGCAACACACGTCTCGAGTCGCTGGGTGATGAGGCGAACGAGTTCCTCTTTAATAAGATCACATTCAGAATGGTAATGAATTGCCGTAACGTAGCAATGCCCGCCGCTGAGATCGTCGGAGTGGGAGGTACGAACGTCACTGTCAAATAATGTGATCTTTGTACAGTTCCATCTAAGATCCCTAATCATAAGTACACCAGTGGAAAACAGCAGATCGTTTCCATCAAAAATTCATGACGATCCAAAGTTTATGTCTGCAATCAAATTTTGCATTGAAGCTGTTCATGATTTCATTAATCAATTGATCGTTTAACATTTGAGATTTTTATTATACGAGAAGTTCGCACAACGCAATGAAATCTTACTGATTATTGTGGAATATGTTCTATAGTTTGAGACATGGATTCATACCTTCTTGCATGAGTGAGAGAGGCGAGAATCAAAAATGAAAAAGAAGAAGGACATCTAAACGGTTATATCGAGTTTTTTTAGGTTCGCAGGAAAATATTATCAGACCGCACGCGAACAAGAAGGGCTCGAGAAAGATGGCCTGCCTCGTCGTACTCTCTAGGGATTACTTGTATTGTTCCAATGTGAGGTCTTCTCGATCTTCTTCTTCTCCCTCTACTCTTCTTCTTCTACTGCTTTTCTTCTTCCCTTCTACGTCCATCTTTCCTTTCCTACGTTTGAATCCCTCTTGCCCTCTCCCTTCTCCATTGGACCCATCAACGGGACTCGCTGTAAACTGACGTTACCTCGTTTGGGTTCCATTCTTCTCCATTCAGTATCCGCGTTTTCACTCGAGGACAATTCACGGAGCCCCGTGGTCTCACGCCTCTACCATTGACCACTACCATTCACCGTGGTATTCTTATCCTTCAATAACGATTCTTTGTCACCCCCTAAGAGATATAGAACGGTAGAGGAAAGAAGGAGAGGGAGAGAGAGAGGATCCAAGAGACGAAAGAATATGGACGAGCCACGAGCAACAGCAGTAAATTGCAGCGCATGTAGAAAATGTGAAAATCGCGATTATTCATTCGTAATTCGTAACACACACTGCTAGAGTACCATACTCGTAAGCCCACCGTCCATTAGGTCAGTTTCGGAGCAGTACCGTGTTTGAAAAAATACATGTAAACGAATATACATATACGGATGAAATATCACTGTTTGGCGCCGCATTCGTATGTTTCAGGTCCTTCTACGACAATTCCACGTTGCGCTACACTGTATTGGACGGTCGGCTTTATGGAATGGCACATTATTCATTCCGAATTAGACGATTTCCCTATTAATCATTGTAACCTGCGCGGTCTGACGAATCCATCTAAAGTACTGCACTCGAAGTCATAATCAGTGAGCTCGCCACAGAAATTTTTCTCCGCATCGCTACTAGACACGCGTCAGGACGGACATAGGAAATACAAATTCGAAAGAAAGTACATCAAGTGTGACGTGACATACATATAAAGTAATCGGTCACGTCGCAGTGATCAAGCGCTCGCAAAATTTTTGATCCACATTAGAAATATAAAAAGTCAACGTGTACGATACTACAAAATCGTTTCGTAGTTCTGATATTTCGAAAAATCTTTACGCGCTGTGTCAAGAGCTGCCAAACGTCCGAGGCCGATACTAGGGCATCGAATACCCCGTATTCTCGTAGAAAGCACGTGCTCAATTTTTGCTTCATACAACGTGCGTAAATAAACGATTGAAAGAAGAGGGGAAAGGTCTTCGCGATGATAGGGAGAAGGAAGAGACCGATGATGTGGAAGTAGGATGATTGGGCGGTGGGAGGGGGGAGATCCGAATATCCAGATCGACTCGAGTGGCCGGATCAAAGGAGAAGGAAAGACGCAAGCGACGCGAACACCTCCGGGAGGAGGAGGAGGGGAGAGAGCCCAGACAATTACGAGTGGACCCGGCGAGAGCGGCTACAGGATACGAAGGAAAGAACCAGCAGGTTCGTACGCACCATGCTGCTCTTTAGGTATCCTCAGCGCCGTCGTCGGATCCAACGACTCTCCTTCCAACGCTCGGCGCGAATATAAACCGGACAGGTTTCGGCGGCGCAATTATTAATATGAGAGAGAGAAGATGCTCAAGGTGGTCCCGCTGCTGAAACAGCACAGGGCAGTTTTTTTCCCTCGATCCGCGCACGTATGTGAGGTCTTGCTGATACGAATATCTCGCGTGTGCGTGTACGAACGCTACGCGGCGATTCGAAGCTTCGCTCCCAACACGAGACGTGCGTCAGACTCGTGTGCAACATACACGCTAGAACTAATCATTTCTGCATCCCGACTACGTCATTCTTCACTTGCGCTACCTCGTTTCCTTACAATTAGATTCCTCGGCCTCCCCTCTCCTCCTCCCTCCTCCTACCCGGTTCTCGTTCTCCCTTTCTCTCTCTGACTGGTGTCTTTAAGTACTTGCGCAGCTCCTTCGTGATCCGTCAGCATTTTTCCACCGGACAGGAAAGAGAAGATCGTGTGAATACTGGTCGTCCTTCGTAGCTTTTAGTGCTGGGAATTTCTGGAATTGTCCAAGGGGTTCCATGCCACGTGAGATGAAGTTTCCAGCGACGTTCGAAGTACGACTTTGCGGATAACTGTAGTACATAACCTGCATGATCGACATTGCGAATTAATTCGTATTGTCCTACCGAAGCTATAAAAATAGTCACGTCTAATGTTAATTCTGTTGGAAGTACAGTTTTAGGTTTAAACGAAATATGGTACAGCTGTATAATATACGTAAGTACAGCCGATTTTAAAATTGCGAAAAGGTCATGCCTCCTGTTTGTAAAAATTCATTTGCCGATAGAACCCACTTTATGGAAAAGTGTGTACCCAAAGTGTGCCACAAAAAGTAAGCTTCGACGAACGAGGGTACTCGTAAAATACAAAGTATGTTGGGCTGTTATAGTATACAATTAAGTTGTGATGCAACCTGTTTTATTTTTTAATTTTATTACTAACATATATTTATGTACTTAAACGTATACATATACAATAGCAAATTGTAACTACTTTTTGCGCGTAACGGGTATGCTCGCCAAGAACAGCTAATTGGTTAAGATCCCCGATATTGTCGTATTAGCAACAAGTTGGTTGTAACAACGTAGAATACATTTATCGCGTTGAGTCAGTATTCCAAAGTGTAGAGTCAATGGGTCGCAACCTTTTACCTTGCTGACCGGCTTGCCATATTTTCCTTATAACATCGTACAAATTTGTATGCAATAGCTTACTCTTGCATCGTGCAGTAAACGGACGACGAACATGGTATGCACCAGTTCTTCTTCGGTTTCACCAGCATCCCACACCGGCGATGTGCACGCGCATGCCGACGCGCTCCGTAGTACTCTCAATACCGTTGTAATCGTTGCAAGCGTGAACGAGTAATTCGATTCGGAGCCCACACCATTTCGAGTATGCTAGCGGAACGTTCTTTGTTTTCCTCATTATCATTATTGTCCGTCTTTCCTCATATACGGATGTTCGATTTTCATACGATTCTTTGTTAAATTAATCTCGTCAGTTAAAAAATGGATCTTTCGAACCGGTCCTTTTGTGCACAACGATTATTTATCTGAACTAGGAGCTAAGGCCCCGTGTTTGTGTTGAGTGCAGGATCGTTGGGAATGATCCGTTTGACGATGATGCAGGCATGAGAAAGACAGTCGGATAAGAGAGGGAAGGCGAATAAGCAACAAGAAGCTCGAGCAGCTTTGGATTGTGGAATATTTTCCAAGATGCGACGTAGATACTGCGATAATCTGAAATACTTATGTAAGTGATGTAGATGAGCAATGTACTGTTTAAAGGAGTAACTAATTTGAAACTGATTACAAAATTTCAATATTCACGCGAAGTGCATAATCTAATCACTTATACCGATTAGAAGGTAAAACATTGCAGGAGTAAGGATTTCATTATTATCGCGTACATTCTTCTTGGAACTACCTTACTTTATGATACATGTAGCATCGAAAATAATTTCCGGAGGTTCAAGTGACATTAACCGCAGAGTTGCCTATATGTTACGTTTCTATAACGCGAGAGGGGCTAAAAAAACTGTCGAGCTACGCGATTGCGATGTGTTGGGCCATACCGAAAGCAGCTCACCGCGAGCACGCCCTCATATGGATGCAGAAAGTTTCGGCGAAAGGATAAAACAGGTCCTGCCGACGGGCGATTTCCCCGACATTTTTCGAGAGAGGAGAAGCTTTCGCGTCGAGAAGATCGATGTGGATCCCGTAACCGTCCGATGTAACCGATAAGGCTGTAGGGCTGGAATAATAGCACTCATTCAATTCGTCTGTAATTTCGAGTGTACATGAGTTAACTTAAAAATACCCTGGTGCGTCTGTAATCGCATGGGATGCAAAGAGCACTGTCTAATAAAGTATCACCAAATCCGTTCCGGGTGGAGGATTTCAGGTATTTCGCCGTCTGCTAAGTAAACGAAGAAACGCATAGAGGAGATATTGTCCAAAGATGTCAGGTCGACTAGAAAAGTGTATACTATTAATTTGGTAGATACGTGAATATGGATATGGAGGGGTACATGGAGATATGTGGAAGAGTAAATGGCCATCAAATAGGCCCAACATGACACTGACGTGGTATTTTGCTAACTTCATTTTTCAGATGCATATCTCACGGAAAAGGCAACTTATCCTCAAATTCAACTGCTTCTCCTTGCACGACTCACAATGTACGTGACTACACGTGAAACCGCTGTAAACGCTGTGAATGCCGTGTAAATAACACGACGTCCTTTGTAACTTTTACTAATCCATTATAATATTGTAAATGGCCGACACAGTTAATGCAGCGTACATGCGTAGTAGGCTGTCCGCCATTATACGACCTTTATCTCGAAGATAAGGATGTGACGGTTGGCGCCGCGTAGCACTCGTTACATACCCGGTTGCATTACATTCCATTGGAATTTTCTGTCGACAAGAATGTACGGTCTGTGACAAACGCGAATATTTAACAGCATGCCTGTAATGGTAGACAATGCATTTTCCGAAATCCCTTGGAGCTTGTGACAAATGAAATTCGGATGACGAAAATTCTGTTGGTTCGTTTGTTTGATTTTATGCTTTCCTAAAGATGCTCGCCTGCATGGAGGGAAAAAAAGAGAAGCGTCGAAGCATACGAAGCGATGGGTGATACGGTGAGGTGCTGGAAAGAGAGCGGTAGGCAAAACACAAGGGGAAGGGGGAAGCATAAAAACGCGAGAACCATCCACGTAACTGCAGAAAGCTGATTTTATCAGTAGCCGCGAATAATAGGGTGGAGGATCCACTCCGTCAGAGGCGGTCATGAAGGATGAGTGGTAAAACGCGGGGGATCCCGATGGAAGGAGACGACCGAAGAGAAAAGGGAATGCTATAGGTGAGAGTGTTCTAAGCGAGACCCAAACCTCCGAAGATCCGCGTGGATAAAAAATAATGGGAGCCCCGCTTCGTTCCTTTGTGTATCCTATTTGTTGAATTCACCGGCCCCGTTTATCCCAATTCGCCCTTGCTACGGATTTTACGACTATAGCCCCCGATCTTTTCACTATACTCCGAATAGATCTGCCGATAAGTCCTCTGTTATCCCGATGAGAAACGGGGTCAATCTTGCTCCTAGCTCGAATTCAGTTTTGCACCGATTCCGAATAACTCGATAATTCAATAAGTAACAATGAAATAAGTAGCTGCATTTAGTTCTCTGATCTGCTATTTATTAGATATTAAGCACGCTTTGTCTCAAGTAATTGGGAACCGCGAATTATTTATGATCGTTTGCATGTCATTTGAAAGAACGTACGGTTCGGGCATTAAATGGAATTTCTAGACTTGCTCTGGTGTTATTTGGGGACGTTACACAATTCTACTTACAGTCTGTTGTTATGGAAGATTTCCGCCATATCTTCGATAAGTTGTGCCTATCTCGATTCTTGCTTACTCTTTTGAGAGTAATACTCGTTGATTTTATTCAACGGACAAGACATACTTCTTCAACCAGCGTTTTAAAGTTTTCCTGCTTGGAAACGGCATTACCAGGGCATAAACTAGGGTTTCCTGTAACCCCTGTTAACAAAACGGAAATGGCCCTAGGACTGGGGTAAGATGCGGAGCGAGATGAACGAGATCGTTTCGTTCGATAGAGCCAAACGCATTTTCTGTGCACATACGTACCGTCCATGCTGAGAAAAGATGAGAGTGTTGGCCATTCCAGCAACATCATCTTGATAGCAATGTCCCGCTGTTAGACAATTTGACCAAGAATTCGTCTTCCAGCAGATTGTGCCGCCCTAAATGTTTTCGTTGTCCGTAGTTGTGTGCCGCGAGTTACAGGACACTTCATCCCACGTATAAGATCAACGTACTGTGATTACAAGAAACGATGAGGATTATGCGTAATCAAAATCTAAAATTAAATCGTTACCTAGTCATGATTGATCCTTAATGAACTGCGTATGCATACGAACAAAATAATTGACGTTCGTGGTACCTCCTATCATGCAACCCCGATTGCGAATCGATTCCTTTTCGCACAATCGTTGAAAATTTGAGATTATTGCATTGTAATGTAAATCATCTACACAGACGGCAATGTGTGAGATTCACATTATTAGATTACCATGCGTTTTATTTTGGCGGCTTGCCTCGATAGGGTTACACGTACCGCCTGTACGTAGAAAATCTATTCTCCATTGATGCAGTGCGGTGCAATCTGCTTTCAGGCGCTGCCATGTTCAAATAGAATTTACTGGCAGTTTTAGTACCAAAGTAAACGCTCTTTCAAGGACCATTGATCCGGCAAAATATGCGTTACTTCGTATAAAACTAATTGTTACATCGCAAATGATTTGCAATGTGCGGTTTATTGATTTAGTTCAAGACTAGGTTTAATCGTGCCACTTTCTTACCACAATCATTCAAATTAATCGGATAATAACAAATTATTTATACATTCGACACGATAGCAATCTACACGCGTATACGACGCGTACTTGTAACCCACATCTTCTAGTCACAAATTTTCCTTTATCTGCTTTTGAATATAGCAAACATTGTACGAATCGTGAAGAGAATTGATAACGCACGGCGATTAACATTTCCAGGCTCTGCATCATCGCTATTGTCCACTACGCGCTTCCACGAAATCTCCTTGCACATCGTGTAGCTGGCAGAAGTAATTCGAACAATTATTTCGGAGCCACGTGCCTCGGTCGCTTCCCTTGTCGCTCTCCTCTCTCTCCTTTTCCTGTTCCCGCCTTACATCCCTCCACTCCCACCCCTCGCATCACCTTTTCCAGGCGCCCGCGTCCCGTAACCCCTCGCCGTCCCGGACTGCCCCGTGTTCTCGTTATCGGACGAGTCGAGAGAGACGGAAGTAACGTTAACGCAAACCGTCGAAGAAGGACAACGCCACGAGATGCACCTGTCTGTCGCAAAGGCAAGGTGCCGGCCCGAAGGCAGCGCTCGTTCGCGCCAAACGCGATAGCAAGCTAATGAGCCACGGTGAAACCACTATGGATACTCCAAGCGGTCTGCTCTATTCAGGAGGCTTCGAATGCCGCATCAAGTCGCGAGGGAAAGCCTCGCCGCTCGTGCCATGTATACATCATCGGTAACCAATCGAACGCAGAAATGAGCGGCAGAATTAGTATCACAATTAGTCTCTGTTACTCCCATTCGCCTTCTTTTTATGTCGAGAGAGGATTTTACGCTCTAAGTTGACAGGAGAGTAGAAGAACTGAAGTTTTGCAGGATAAAAAAAAGGCTGTGGAAATACACATCCGCTTACATTATAATTTCTAAATGCTGCGTACCGACATACACTCTAAAGAATGCACGATTTACACATTAAAGTGCACGTTTGTAGAAATTATCAGCATTTTATAGCCTGATAATTGGACGCGACTCTTGGTTTACGCGCTATCCCTGTCGTGAATTCGACGCATGTCTCACGTAATTCCTAGAAGTCTTTAGCCTCTTAAATGCTAAACTAAAATGTCTTATGGAAGTGACCCTTCAAGGATTGTCTTTCCGGATACATATAATTTTACGTCGATAACCGTGTAACGTTTTATAATGTATTAGACGAAAAATCTTGTGATACCGAAAGTTTTAAAGCCCCAAATGGAAAAATAAGGATTGCGGTAATGGTCAATATGAAAGGCATGCCGCGATTCCGGCACAACAATGGATTAGCAATAAATACACGACATACATATAATGTCACTGGCGCGCAGGAAACTGGCGAACAGTAGCTAGCTTACCAAAGCAGATCGTTCTCTGTAAACAACCTTTAATTACGACAAAATTTGGAAGAAATCAGAAGGATGAGAGGGCAGGGTGAGAGGAATAGGGGAGTAGGAGGAGGAGGAGGAGGAGCGGGAGGGGGATGAGGAGGAGGGTGAAGAAGTGGTAAAAGAGAAGCGACAGTGAAAAAAAAGTGGAAGAAAAGAAGGGAGAGTTTTCGAAGGAGCGGCTTCGCTCATGAAGAGGTCGTGCACCTGCTGTTCGCACGCCACTAACCCTGTCCTTCTTCACCTTCCCTTTTCTCTTTCCATCAAAAGACCCTTTCATTCTTTTTTCTCTGTTTATATCTCTCTTCTTTCTCTCTCTCTCTCTCTCACTTTCGCGCGCTCTCTCTCTCTCTCTCTCTCTCTCTCTCTCTCTCTCTCTGTCCTGCATCCCCTGTTTCGGTCTCCTTTACCCGAGCGTGCGCCTGCTACTGGTGCGGCGCAGCGAACTGTTCGCTCGCTCCCACTCTACAACCTGACCACTCTTCGATGTCACTCAGTTGAGTGAGTAAATGAAAGTAGAAGGAAAGAGACAGGGGTACGCCCATTGGCGCAGACATTGTACCACATGGTCCCCGTGATAATACGAAAATTGGTGAAAAACGCTCACCAACGTAACTTATACTTTCTTCGAAGTCCCGTTTACCGATTGCAGCGCGTAATACGATTTATAACAACAATCTGTTTAGTAGCAATATCCACGGATACAGAAAGAACGAGATATTGTAATTTTATTCATACACACGAGTGAGACTTTTCTTTTCGTTTTTAAAGATCAACGATGGAGTGGTGGCTTGTTGGCAACGCGTGATTTCTTCGCCATGAGCGGGGCACGCCACGAAAAATGTACTCTTTCAAAAAATCTTACGATGCACCTGTTCTGCCGAACGCGCTGGCGCCGCGCCGATGCGTACGGCCAAACAGTAGAAGAAGGGGGAGGAGGAGGTGGGGGGAGGCGGGCATAAGAGCGAAAAGGAGGAATGAGACGAGAAGGACGGTGAGGCGAGGAGTCCAGTCCAGCATCCTCACGAGCGACAACGAGGATCGCGGCGGCCGGTAGAGGTGGGTGAGGAGGATGGCTCGAACGTTGGACGATCGTGAGAAAAGAAACGAGGAGAAAGAGAGGAGGCAGGGCGCGTGCCGTGCTTATTAACTTTTTTTTCTCTCGTGTCCGCTCTCCCTCTTTCTTACTCTCTCACTCGCTCACTCTCTCTCCGTTTCTCATCCCTTCTACCAACGACCTGTACCATGGACCTTCATTTTGCTCAGCGCGCGTCTCCCTTTATCAGCATTTTCGCATTAAATCGATGGTAAGAAAGAAAACGATCCAACCAATAGCGGCTTCTTTTTGCAGTTGACGACAAAAGAGGACGAATAGAGGGACGGAGGAAGAGGAGGAACGTGAAGAAGAGCCGTTTCTCGAGAATTTTTGTGATTACACGAGCGCTGCGTGCGCGCCTTCTCCTTGTTGAGATGGGAATCGCAAGAACGTCTTCACTCTTGTAACAAAGTTATTCTACCCTAGAGAGAGGTATATCGACGCCATTACAACGAAAGAAAGCGTAACATATGTTTTGCGTGAATTATTGCATCTTTATTGGCACGTCATTATAACTAATGTAATTTATCCGTGCAGTGATACGTCCCCTACATTAGACGCCACAATATAATTTACGCCACTTTCTTTTACGTATATTAGCTTGTCATCGAAGTTCAATAAGTAACGTACAAACGTATACGACGGAGAAAGCAAGTCTATAGCATGCATAAACCGTCTGTAACTAGGTTATTGCACCCCTGCACGATCATGGAACAATTTATCGTCTGCAAATACGTGACTTTACGCACTTTGGTTCGAGAAGTTTGTTGCTATTTAACAGAAGGTCTACAGTTATATATAACTACCTTTCTGCCGAAAGGCAGGCATGCCGGAGACTAATGCTGGGTGACGGAGAGTTGCCGTGCATGCGCAATGATCATCGTACCGTTTCTGCAGATTGGTGAAATCGGTCGAATAATTTGATATTGCGTAATACAAACTCCTGTCTTCGACTCGTCACTTCAAATCCGTATTTTAAACAAAATCGCAGATGTAGGATGTCAGATAAGTAACCTATATTTGAATGGACGCTCGCCTTACTATATCGATGCTCCTGACGCAGAGAGTTTGCGCGTTCTCTGTATCGTAATGAGGACACTTCGCGTGCACGTGGTGAGCAACAATGTGCCAAGTAAGAGACGTGAGTTTACACCTGCTCGCAATGTGATATTTCTGACGCAGAACCAGTAGCGCTCGTCTTGCGGTCGTCACCATCATCATTATCCGCGATACCGTGTAAAGTATTATATCTACAGGTGTCAATAAGTATCTACGTGGCATAGTATGCTATTCCGATCAATGTGCTTGTTATAAAAATAATATTGAATAATATTAAAGTAATGTTTTAATTTAGTGAAATTTACGACAGTTATATTTAGTTTGTTTGAAAATCCATTCGATAATGAAATTAGGCAGGTATGCAGTAGGTTTGCATAGTTCACGTGACATCTAAATCACTAATGCTTCATCAACTATCGGATCTATTCTGATTTCTATCCCGAGATACTTGCTTGTATACAATTTATTCGTTCACACCGCGTCTTTCGAATCTCATTATTATTTCCGCCCAGCTTCCATATTTTCTAACATCTTCTTTTCTGATTTTCTTTCTCAACATTTCGCCTATCCCACTTCAAGGATCTTACATCTACTCTCTCCCCTCTCTCCACCGTCTCTTCCTAGCACCTCCTTTGCCTCTCTCCACTCGTCTCTCTCTCTCTCTCTCTCTCTCTCTCTCTCTCTCTCTCTCTCGGCACATCTCTCCTCTTTCTTTCTTGAATACGAGTGCGCGCGCCTTCATACTTTTTCCTGTTTTTACACACCACTCGTTTTTTCTCTTCCGAAATATAATTGGCGGCACGATGCACCTGTCTCTCCTCATCCCTCCTCCCTTCTCCTCCCCCCTCCCAAGTCCCTATGTCCTCCTGAGCCCAACTCGTTCTCTTCTTCTTATAGGGACCAGCATGCAACCTCTCCTTCATTCCACAATTCGGTAGGTACCACCGCATAGCTGGCGCGTGTCCGCATTCGGTGGACGTTTGGACATTCTTGCATCGCTCATTTGGCGGTACGTTACCTGTATACGTGTATAAAAAACTCCATGGACAACAATAAAGCAATCGATCGAAGACGTGCATGGGTAATGAAGACCTTGACCGAAGGGTTTTTAAAATTTTCGGTATGTTTTCAAATTACATTTGTCATCGGTTCGTATTGTTCCGAATACTTTCGAGAAATGAAAACATTACATGTTGCAACAGGCGTACGTGTAGAATCTTCCTTCGACGGGTGTAAAGCAAAGAAGCACGGTTGACGCTGTGGCTTCCGCAGTTAGTAAATTCCAGAGACAAGCTTCTCTCTCACTTATGTACTTATTCGAGGTCCTCACTTCTCGCTCCTTCTTTGCTTGTTCCGTCTTCATCGTGCCTTATTTTGCCTTTCGAGATATTTTCTTGACCATACGACGAATTCGGAACGGTCCCCGTGCTAGTGAAGATAGGAGGGACCGTTCTTCTACTCCCGTCTTTTTTCTCCTCCCCACCCCTCTCTGCATGCTTCACCCTCTCTACCGTATCTCTATCCGTCTCGCTGTCTCCCTCGATTTTGCTTCTCCTCCCCTTCGTTCTTTCATTTACAGGTCACGCGGCAAAGGCTCGTTTCATCCACCGACGTAGAAATCCTCGTCTCGTTCTATCTTTCTCATTCCTGTTTCTTTATCCACCGTGGGTATATGCACATGAACGGTGGGGTCCCGTTTCCTTGCATCTGGCATCCTCCACTACTGGTTGATATTCGTGCTTCATTCGACCCAGAGACCCGACCCGAGTACCTTACGTAGAAAGGCATCAAACTATTCTGCCTCGTTTCTGTCCCTGCACCTCTTCCTTCCTCTCTTTGCGGGCAGCTGAAAAAATGTGCGCGTGTGTGTGTGTGTGCGTGTGTGACATAGAGAGAGAGAGAGAAAGAAAGAAAGAGAGATACTCTGACGAAGCGCGGTGTCCGTTTTTGTACGGAAACGATCGTGTCATGCTGATGCCCATTTCTTAAAAGGAACGCTGATTCTTTTTTCCTCGACGGTTGACGGGCTTGTGGAAATTCTTATTCTTCTCTCTCACCCTCTCTCTACTTATTGCTTCTTGTTCTTGTTGTATTTTTTTTGCATACTACTTGTTACTGTTTTTACATAGTTTGCGTAAAAATACAATACAAATACAAATACAATACTGCGCATTAAAGGAATCTAAGAAGGGCTGCGTCGCGCATTTTTATTTTATGTTAGAGCGTAGAAATGTATTTATGTGTATGTGTGAGTGAATGTATCTGCGAGATGGCCTGTGTGAGTGGTGGTGTAGATGAAGGAATGAGTACGGCGCGCAGCCGAAAGATTGCGGTGCGTTTGATGAGAGAGACAGAGTGTGCGAGAGACTGCGTACCAGAGAGAAAGAGGGTGCAAAAGAGTACGTGCGAGAGAGAAAGACTGGGGGTAACAGAGAGAGAGGGAGTACGAAAGGACAAAGGACGATTGGACGAGAACGAGCAGAGTCACTGGGAATACGAGATTGAACGGACGTAAAGCGAGAGCGCGAGTGAATCGAAATAGAGCATAGATATTCAGTTTTCTACGTTTGATCTTATTTGTCATTGCCTTATTCCTACATTTATGCCACGTTATTCAATTACCCTCCTTATACAATGATAGAGACTATTCAGTTCTTGAGTGAGACAAACGTTTCTTAATGTACAACATTTTGTTGCGCCTAATGATAAATTATGTATGCATACATGATTATACAGACGAATGGCCTGCATCACGTCTAGAGCGAAATAGGTATACTTCCGTTGGCCAAAGCTAATCCCAATTTGCATCGTTGAAAGTTGGTCTCGATCTAGAAACCTGACGGCACCCCTGATTTTCGATATTCAGGTGGCATATGTGGACCCTGCTAAAACTTATGACCGGAACGTACGAGCGGAGAGCGAGCCGTGATCTGGCATAATACGGCACTGGTCTCACATAGTTGCACAGTGGTTCTCAAATTTTTTATAAATCGAAGATTTATTTAGGCAAAATATAGCTACGGATAAAGAAATATAGAGAACTTCTATAATTTAAACAAATACTGATGCGTGACAGGGGGACTGTTGAATTATTGCATTTCACAGTACACGAAAGAAATCTGGATGCACTACGGATAGAATTGTAATGGGTTGAATTAATGAAACTTTTCAACTAACTTATTATTTTTAAGCCCCACCGTAAAAAGAGTGATATTATTTCAGAACTAACTTGTAAAAGATAACTTTACTGTCCGTGAAATTTTCGAAGGTTTCTTTATTTAATTTATGAAGTTAAATGACAATCATATTCTCATTCAAACAAAGTATCGCACAATTACCTCGTAGAATAACATAATATATCATTCGTATGATCCTTTTTCAAATACATTGCATGAGTAATACTGAAAGCTGAATCACAAACCAACAATATAATATCTTAATCTGAAATACTTTTCGCCGCCTAGTACCTTTTCATGATTTTGTGTTATCGGCGTGCGAAACAATATTCAGTAATCCTGTGAACACGCGTAATTACGTGCAGCATATATTTATTATCGAAATTATATAACAACTGTTTGTCGGTATCTCAAAAATATGTATAATAACGACACAAGCGCGGTTATCGAAGGCACAAATCGCGCCCGATGCTAAAATATTTGAGAGCCGTTGGAATGGTGCGACCACGCATATGCAGGCCCTCGCCTCGTAAAGCGGGAGGGTTGCGCGACACCCCTGGCGAACGGAACGGTGACGCCAGGTGAAGGGACAGGGAGGAAGACGATAGAAGCAGTGAAAGTATGGGACATAAGGGGAAGGGAGAGCGGAGGGGTGAAGGGAGGAAGGGAGGAAGGGGGAGGGCTGATGCAGGGGGATCGGTAGGGAGTGAAAAGGAGAAAAGGGCGCGAAGAGCGATGGAGAGTGGGCACTGGTACGACTGAGGGGTCGAAAGCACAAAAGAATAACGTCGCTTGTCGCGGATACCCCTACGTTCTACCTCGAAAATTCGTCCGTACACTTTCCTCGTTGTTTTCCTTTCTACTGTCTTTCTCCTTGTGTAACTAATTGTTTCCTCATCGCCACTTTACTCCGCCATACTCACGTGCAAAACTCTGCTGTATTCTGAAGCGATGCGAGAAAATTGAAGGAGAAATAGAAAAGACGCGCAACATTATAATATTACAGAATTCCTGCTTATTCGTTTACGACGGATCACGAGTTCCGATAAGAAATAAAACGCTCGAAGTAACGTCCGAGAATATTTTTCGTGAATAACATTCGGTATGTGTTAGTATTAAACGGCATAACCACATAAATGCAACCCTCTTACCATAAGGGCATTCTGCGTAGTCCTACTTGTAATTTTCTTCTTTCGACCGTCTATAAATTTTTAATAATTATCGGCGTGTATCGTAATTTCGACAACTGTTGAGGAATTGGTCTCGAAATAAAATGGTTATGCCTACGCCCCTCCGCCGTAGACGCTCTTTATCCGTAAATAGCGGAGGCTCCACAAGTGGTCGGATATCTACGAGAGAACCACTGTGCACGTGGCCGATGGGTGCACTGGAAAGACTGGGTGGTTGGATGAGTTCGGGGATATTTCGGGGTAGGCAACAGGCGAGAGGCATCCGCGTGGAGGGTGCCTCGGGCTTTTTTTCCATCGGGCCGCTGCGCTGTTCCGACGGGATGAAGGAAGACAGAACGTCGAGTCTTTGCGAGAATGCTGACAAGGAAGGGAGAAGAAGAGAGACCGGAGAAGAGCAAGGAGAAGGGAAGAAACGGCGAAGGAAGGGAAGGAATCGTGCGTGAACTGCTGCTGTTTTGGAGAGGAGGGTACGAGAGAGGCGAGGAGAGGTAAAACAAGGGAGGGAGGCAGAAGAGGGCAGAAACCATCTGCCCGCATATGTTATGGCTCCACGAATGTGCGTCAGAAGTGTGCCGCGCATGAAAGAGAGAGAGAGGGGGGGGAGACAGAGTCAGAGAGAGAGAGTGAGTGGTGGGTCTGGAGGAGGGAGGGGGGCGCACAGAGGCAGGGGGTGCAGACCGTGATCCTGGCCCGAACCAAAATCAAGCGAGTTGTTCGTGTCCGGCTCTACGTCGGGGAAATGGGGCCAGCCCCCCAACGAATCGTGGCAACGGACGCTTTTCTAGCACTAGTAGAACCTCGTGCAAGGAGTAATAAAATGCAAAAAGAAAGAGGCGTGGTGAGGGAGGAGGGAGATTTCCCTAAGCAGTAATCTCCGAGACGTGATATCATCGAGGTCTGAGCATTATTACGTAAATTCGAAAAACCGAGACACTCACCGATGCCATTCACATCTGCGTCGTTGTCTGTAAGGAATCCGTGGGTGAACCTTCACGTTCATTTTTCACGATTGTGCATGATAATATTTCTATGCGATTCAATCGTGTATTATATTCACCTCGAGAATGAATTTTGCGAGTGATTTGAGGAGATTCGTTGGTTTTAAAACGTTCAAAGGGTTTGGATGAGACCGCGAAAATCATCGCATTATCGATGTCGTGTAGAGAAGGAGATTCCGTTTGCTCGAAACAGCACTCGTAAAGCCAGCTGTTCTCGTTCCCATCACTTGCTCCGGGCACGCTTCTCTCGTGTGCTCTCGTACTGTCTCGTACTCTCATCTTGTCGTCGGGCAGTCTCTCCTTTGCGTGCGACTCGTGCCTTTTCCTTGAGGCCCTGCCTCGCGTCTACCCCCTCTCCTCTCTCTCTTTCGTTCTCTCTCTCTTTCTCTCTCTCTCTCTCTCTCTCTCTCTCTCTCTATTGCCTTTCCTCTGTCTCTTGCCTGTTCGACCATCGGAAACGTTCCTCACTGAGGGTGATGACGTTGAACAAGGACAGAAGCAGCGAACCAGTCAGGCACACTTCGGCCACGCGACTCTCTGCCACATACATATATGTATATGCGCATACATAGTACCGTGGTAAGTCTCGTAGGTGTGCAAAGCCCCTACAGCACCCAGAGCCGTAAGATAAGGGTTTAGTCTCTCCGTAAAGCCTAGTTTACACTAGCCAAGTAAATCTAACCAAGTAAACGATAGAGTAGAGGTGAGGGTGAAAGGGCATGACTAATTCAACAAGTATAAACAGTTTGTCGAGTAAAAAGTCCAATAAACAGCCGAGTATTACCCTAGTGTTAGCCTAATCGAGTGGTAGAACGAACAGCATAGTAATAAGTTACAGTAACTGGACAGAGCATTGGATTCAGTTCACTAGCTCGACGTACTCAACTGGCGTAAACTAGGCTTAAAAGTGGATGATGCACACCCTGGACAGAACTCGCACACTCAATTCTTTGTGATAATAGAGTGGTGCCACAAGATAAGCGTATTTGTCTACGTTTGATATACCCGAAGGCGCTTCTTTGATATCAAGTAATCAGAATTTAGCTCCTTGGCCCCTGAAATGCTTAGAAGTTATCATTGTTCGAACGACGGATATGGACGAAACGTCGCCTTTTAAATAATAAATCTATTCGTGTTAAATTTTTTGAAGATCACTTTCTCAGAAAATGTGACGTAACACCTTTGTCCACTTAGGTCTTCAATTGTTGGGCGTTTTACCTACGCGGAATTAAACGTCAGTTTCTAATTCTTATTTTTGTTTCGATCGCGTGGCAATATAAAAGGATAATATAAAATTATAGGACGTAATCTGCGTATGTAGTGCAGCGTGGCGCGTAACAGAAGTGCGTAGGCATCGGTCCTGCACACGTGCAGTGGCACGCGTCCTGACAAAGAGCCCGCACGAACCTCCTCACCCCCACTCTTTGCCCTATTCCTCTTCCCGTTCTACTACTTCTTTTCTCCCTTTTTCACTAGCCGACTCTGCCTCGGTCTCCGTCTCTGTCTCGCCGTTGGAATCTGAACGTCTTTTTTAAACATAAAGCGTTCAGTCTTTGACCTCGTAGCATAATCAGACCTATTGTCTTTCTAGTCGCGCGTACACGTTTAATTGTAGCTCACGTTGAAAAATTTGATCACTACGATGTAAGGGAATATTTTGCGATATCTAATGTTTTGTGGGTTTAGCTCGCGCATCTACACATTTTCCACGCATTCCTGCGTTTCTTGACTTTGCCGTTCAGCGTGGCCCGGCCACTTCTTCCAAACGCTTCTGCTTTCCTTTCTCACGTCAAGTCCCGCGATAATCCTCCGAACACCATATTACCCATAAAAATACACAATGCTCCTCATGGACAACCGTGTCGATTCGCGGCAGTATCGGCGGCGGAAGCAAGGACGATCCGAAGGAATTAAGTGGTAGTCAACTTGGACTAATTTTTCTGTCGTGTGGGCGATCGGAGGTGGTCGCAATACAAAGGACTACGGGATTGCTCCGCCACGGTAAGAACGAAGGAAAAACGCAGAAAGGAAGTTGGAGGTGGTGGTTATCCCGATTTACGTTTCCCAGCAAAACGTGGCAGACTTTACCCATTGATCGGCTGTCCAGTGGCACCTCCATAGCTTCGTTTGCACTACGTATGCATATATTACGGAATTTGGTATTAACACCACCGGTATCAATGCGACTGTTTAACCGGTTTTGCGCCTTCGATAATTTACCGGTTTACTGTTGCCGCATTTCACTATTCTAAAAGATCGGCAGGGCACATCTCTTTGGATTCTTTCGGGTGAAGGAGAAGGGATGGGCAGACCGAAAGAGGAAGGGAAAGTACTGTGAAAGAGTCACGCCGTGTCACACCATTTCTCATATTGCTTTTTCTGTCATTCTCCTTCTTTTCGTTTATATTCTCTCTCTCTCTCTCTCTCCCTTTCTCTCCCTCTCTCCCTCTGTCCCTATCTCCCTATCTCCCTGTCGTTCGCTGGCTTTCTTCCCTTCACAATTCTTTCCATCCAGAAGCTTTCGGTTAGAAACGGCAGCTTAAAAAAAGGACAGGGTACTCTCCTTCGTGGCAAGGGATCCGCTACGGTAGGGTTGTGCAAGCCGCTCCATATATTTTCTATTATAACTTTGTGTGTCTCTTTGCCCCCCAGGTACGTTACTTCTTGCATCATCGGCGAGGCTGATGTTTCCGTTCGTCTCATGAACAAAATTCACATTACTTCCTGCGGGATATTTACGTTTATCTCGATATAAAATGATCGAAATCAAGCCATCGATATTAATCGTCCCAGTCATACGTATATCCTCGAGTGAATCGCATACAAGCCCATGTCCAAATTTTCAAGACCTCCTTCATAGGTTACGTTGTCTGGATCCTCTCTTAGGAGTCTGCGCTTGGAAATACTACGCCTCGAAATACGAAACTTCCGTGTCTAGCTGCAGGGTTCGCTATGTCTCTTCCTTTTCGTTCCGACGGAACCAAAGGTACCGACAAGAAAGAGGACAGGAAGAACGAGGGAGAGAACGGAAAGCATTAGAATAACCGTGAAGGTTAGTAAAAAAAAAACGAAAGAGATGATAAATAGGAGTACGAGCATTCCACGACGGCATCTTCACTTTGCGCGCGAGACTTTATGTACTATTATTCAAATCCACTTCTTGCTTCCACATTCTTGTTACGGTTGTGCTCTCCACCCTTAGAATAAATGTTTCTACTATGCGAAATAAGTTTTCGCTATTCTCCATTCGCAATCCACCGATCGAGCATACCGACGATTATCTCTGTCGCGTTGCACCATGCACGGGCGGTACCCGCACGACACATATGCACCCGGTACTACAAATAGGGGATTGAAAGCGCGAAGCGGTGGAACTACCACCATTTCAATATACGTAGGTGTGCTCGCACGTGGCCGCGCACTTATTGCGTGGTTAGAACACATACACAAAGAGTCGAACACCGGCACACCATGAGCGCGCACAACTGGCACACGCTTCGCCGTTCTCCCCTAGCATATGGTGTGCAGGGTCCCCTTTTTCAGTTCCGGGGGAGTAGAAATGAAGGGGGCTGCGGCGCGTGCTCAAAATCCCCTCCATTGCTGCCTCTCTTCTCTTGCAACGCCTCACATTTCCTGTCCCTCTCGGTGCGTTTCGTTGCCTCTTTCTTGTTCCATCGAGTGATCTCTGTTAGCCTCCCTCCACCCCCCACCCCCCGGCCGTCTCCTCTTATGTCTACACATCTTGTCTCTCCCTTCTCTCTCTCTCTCTCTCTCTCTCTCTCCCCTTGCCCCCTACCTACCTCCCTCCTCCTATCTCCCTCCCTCTCCATTTTTCTCCATCTTTCTCTATGGTACGGCAAAATATTGAAACCTAACCCATCCATCGGATGTCCGCGTTCATTCTCAACGCGGACGCCATGCAGCGCGTACCACGGAGGTTTGATCCCAAAAAAGACGACGAAGACCGGTAGCGAGTGCCGAAATCCGACGGCATTCGAGCGAGACTCCCCGTTGTTAGTGATACCGAGAACCTATCGTTTGTGTGGTGCCTCTCCGCTCGGTAGTGTTGATCGACAGTTTCTCCGAAATAGTGTCTTTACGGCGTTAATTACGATATAACGGACTGACAAGAGGCTCGTATCGTAATAGGTGGAGCCTGGACCTAAAAAGGATTTGTAACGTGTGGGATCGAGGTTGAGATTTGTAACGCCGTGATCGTCGACGGGCAGAGAAATATTTGGTAAGAAATCCGCGTTAATGCCCGCAAGGAGTCGTCGACCGTTAGCGTTGTGAAGAAGAATAGATGGTGACCTCATGCTTTACTTAAGACGTGGCAACCAGCAGCGAGACAATTGGACCTCGGTTCAGGTCATCTGCTTCACCGAGCTTCAAAGGATACCTAGTGCGAACTAGCGTAACTCCCAGGTGAGGATTTTATTTTGTCGATAGTTTTCATGCGTGCTGCATACGTTGTACGGAAAAGGGGGAGAGAAAAGCTGAAAATATTGGATGGAAACGACAGTGATTTGTGGAAAATACAACGGAGGAGAGAGAAAGAAGTATATTGGACACAAGAAAGTCCAACGCAGTTAACGACACCCCAAATGTCTGTTGCGAAAGATTCAGTCCAATTTGCAATGCATAAGGAATTTATAAAAGAACCTCGTGTTGGCTCTATGCGGTGCTTATGACCGAGAAGCTTAAGCTTAAAGAATTCCCACGAGCAAAAGGAAATCCACTATAACTAAGATCCATGTTGTAATCTTAGCGCAGATGGAAGCGCCGTCCATACATCTCTGCCGATAATCGCCTTTGTCTTCGCGACGGAGAGAACGCCGTTTTATATTTGTAAGCCCATCAATTAAGAGTCGTCCTCGAGTGGCATTAAAGTCGATAAGTTCTTCGTCATCTATTCTACGTCCACGTAACATCGGTACGCTAGGCGTTCATCGGCATGCCCAGTTAACCAGCCATTCGATCGAGCAAATCATTGTCTATTTGCTGCGAATTCAACGTTTTGCATCTTCTTTGTTCTTCTATTCGTCGAATTATTTGCCATCGAGAGTCCATAGGCTGCGAAAGCTGATTACTTGGTGCACATTGTGCTAACAAAGAGAGCAAGGCGTTCAAAATCAGTTGGGTTCATAGTCGAATGACGCGGAATCGTGTACACGTAGAATCTCAACCATCAGAGTATTTCGAATTCGATCGGCAACATGACCACTATGGGTGTAACGGTATTTTGCAATCGAGTGCAGATAAATGGAGGTAGCGATCCGGAGCAATTGATGTTACTCAGGACCCTACAAGACAATGAGAGCAATATAATCGGCAATCAGCCAGCTCACGTAATAGGGTCAAAGGGCAACGGAACCAATAACTCAAATTCGGCAACGGGTCTACCGTCCTATGATCCTTCGCGGCTGAAGAAACACGGAAAAAATGGGCAGCCACCGCCGGTTGCCGTAGCCAGGCGAAACGCGCGAGAAAGAAATCGCGTTAAGCAAGTGAACAACGGGTTCGCCACTCTTAGGCAGCATATACCTAGTCACATAGCTGCTGGTTATGGTGATAGAGGGAAGAAACTTTCGAAAGTGGAAACGTTGAGAATGGCGGTGGAGTACATCAAGGGTCTACAGAGATTACTAGCAGACGCCGATGGTATTGAGTATGACTCTAACGTGGGTATGCCTTCGCCTACTAGTAGCGTCGTGTCGTCCAGCCATAATGGATCGGGAGAGAGATTGACTCTTGAGGACGAGGTCCTGGCGATGGACGATGAGGATGGGGAACGGATTGACGAAGACGAGGATACCATCATAAACGCTAAACCAAGGGCCATATTTTCAAGGTAAACGGGACGTCGTTATTTTTTGCTTAATTACTCTGAAAGAAATTTATGAAAAAAGGAACGGAGATATGAAGTGCCTTTTAAATCGGATTCGTGTAACGCGAAGTGCCAATTGTAGGCTTGGTTTGAATTTGATTTTGCATGTGTCGGCATCCCCATCTCGAGGTTTTGCCTTACGCGTCTACCAACCGTATACTTGGCAAATTCTAACCGACTATCTTGGAAACAATTTCGTGCATGCGGCATTAACAATGGCAGGGAATTCTTCTGATTTCAGGCTGTCACCCCACGGGACAGCGATACCATCACCGCGCGACTATTACGCCTCCTCCGTAGGAGACGAAGAAAATATTGAGCCAGGTACTGTATCATCGGGTGCTCGATGTTTCTCTCGCCTGTCCCCGTATTCCGTGGGATCCCCGCCCTCAGAGTATTACAGTCAGAACGAAGAGAATCTCGAGCCGCGGACGCTCTCCCCTTACAGTGGCGCCGGTGACAACGAAGAGGGTGCTAGGACGGCCTACCCCACGAGTCCAGAGGCATTCTCCAGTTCTCTATACTACAAGCAGGAGATAGCGGAGAACGGGGAATTCGTGGATGTGGTCAGCTGGTGGGAGCAGGAGCAGGGCCGATTGATGCATCACTCGCAGCAGCACGTACAACGACTCACCCACGCGTGATAAGAAGGTCAGTCAAATCTGCTTTTTGTGTACTTCGGCAACTCGCGCGAACTGGAAAAGTAGAAAAGTCTCGCGGGGAAGATTCTACGGATTTTGTACCGGGACGACGATTGATCGAATATAGAATTATCTGCTTGTAATGTGACGCGCGTTACCATCGGCATTTAGAAATATGACAATTCACTGTGAAATTATAGTAGTTTACAGTTTATAAATTATCGTCAAGTCATTATTTGTCATTATTTGTAAATGTTCCAAGCAAATCATTCGGTCGGATTAAAAAGAGACAGCGACAATGAAGCAATGGACACGCAGAATAAAATTTTGACCATCGCGCAAAATATGCATATTGTTTATTTATAATACACATCCACCGCACATCCAAAAGATCACCATGGCTTCTGCTTGCTGTAACCGTGCTTTACCTACCTGCACTTGCGTGCAGTTGTATCAGGGATGTATCAAACTCGCTGCATCCCTGTGTCGCAGATAGTATAGACTGGTTCCCTTGGAGGCATAAGTACCATCGTACTGCATCGAGCTTACAGGAAGCTTATGGAAACCCGTATGTCATACATAATAGTGGCGGATGTGTATCAGTGTGTTGTTGGCTACAAGGTAAAAAAACGGCGGGAGTAGGAACAGCTTCGAGATCTGTGCCATGTGGGTAGCATTTACGATCGAGTAAAGTTACCATATGTTCAGCAGAAAGTAAATTTTGGGAAATGAGGGAGAATGTGGACTTCGAATGCGGCACAATTCACAACAAATATTCCCGGTAGACCGCTGGAGTGCGGACGAGAATTAATTTAATCTCAATAATTAGTTACATTATAGTCATTGTGTTCCAATGTGTCGAAGTCGACTTCATGTACATTCGCAAATAGACCCAGCTTGCTGTTACATTAGTCTATCTCTAGAGCTTACAATTAATCATTACGAGGATTATCTTGACTGGGTTTCTGGTCCTCGGGGATACATTTACCACTGTTCTGCGGTTCATAGCTGCTTCCCCCCTTTCCCAAAGAGAATCGCTTTATTCCCAGAAGCCCCTTGTGGAATGCTATATAGAACACGATTGTGAAGCCAAGAGGGCAGACGCGAGAAGGGTCAAAGCAGCAAGTAATTCTGAACAATTATAAAGTGAGGTCATCTACGAAGTTTACGAGATGCGCCGCCGTGGCAAATTAATTTAATAAATTCCTCGGCTACTCCTTGTACGATCTCGATGCGTTGCCCGAGAAACCAGCAACTTCTCTCGTTTCCCTCGTTTTTTCTCCGTACAAGTTCGATCAACCTCTTCCCGTCTTAGAGACACGTTTTCTATAATTTACGGCGAATGCTGTGGTAAAAAAAAAACGTGGATCACGTGCACGAAATACGATACTTGATTTCTGGATTTTATTGCTCTGCAGTACGTTGTGGAGATATTTATACGCGTACAATTTATATGTAAGAATAATTGGCAATTGTCGGTCCATTCGCCAAAACTCTGCGAAAAATATGCGCATGGTCCCGAGATGAAAGCGTCAAAGGAACCACCTTTGGTTCTCGTTTATCAGGGTGGACTCACTACGCGTAATACATTGCGAACAAAGGAATTCGGCGTGCAATTATGCCGGTAGAACCCGCATGTCGACTATCTTATCAATAAACATTACCAGCATGACTATGGCGGCGCGATGCGCTCGTGTCGCACGAGCGTCTCGTTCGGCGAAATTTTTTTTGTAAATTACACAACTCTCTTTAGCAGTTACCGACACTTACAAATGGAATCTTCTTAACGCAACTTTCGTATTACAGATACGAGCAGCGGGCGAGAATTCATAGAAGTCACTGTCCCAGCATCGCTACCTCGGAGAAATGATCTCAAATGGCTCTCTCTCTACATTTCTAAAAATCCAACACACGCCCTATACGATACATTAACTCGTGTATAAGAAGGAAAGACATCTCGTACTTACATACGGCTGAATGTTCGATAAAGAATTCTCACGAGAATAAGAAAGCGAACGGTACATGTCTTTGATTTTTGTTTGTCAGAATCGGTCGAGGAAAATAGAAGGGGATAGAAGTCCGGCAACTTCAACGAAAGAAAGAGCGTATGTGGATCAGTTATGTTTTCTTCGTAACTAGGTGTTCGAGTACACCTTATGAAATTATAGCACCCTGCATAAAACATTATTGCCACTTACACGATGGATAAAAGATTCGAAATTTATGCGAAACGACGCCAACATCTCGTTACGAAGTTACACGGGCGAAGAAAGGTCTGGTGTTATTTATTGAAACCCGATCAGTTTAGAAAAAGGATTTAAGGGAAATCTCGACTATCTTCCAAAAATCATGCAAATACAAACGCTCATCGCTGTTGATGTGTTCATGATAAACGTCTAATCGGAAACGACAATTTACGTAAACCCATGAAATCGTATGTATTGATACCTGTATGTATGTACATATCGCAGCCGTGAGAACACTAGAACAGATGCTATGCGAACCCAGCGCGGACTGGCGGGTGGATCGGCGAATGCCGCGCCGTGCCGTAAGGTCGCTCCATAAAGGACCATTCGCCGATCCACGCCAGGTTCGTGTAGCATCTGTTCTGGTGTTCTCACGGCTGCGATATGTACTTACATATCAATACATACAATTTCAATCACGATCTTCGTGCTGGGCTCGGCGGAAGCCGCGCCGTAAGATCGTCCCTTTAGTATTGATGTTCGCGTTTGCCTCAGTTGAACGTCGGGCTTAAGCATGGTTGGAAAATCAATTGTCAAGCGATTTATATTCCCTAACGGTAATTGTGAGAAAACGAAACATCTAAAATTGTTGTCACAACCTCAAGGAGAGTGACTTATTTAGATTTCCTTATTGATATTTGTAATGACCCCTCCCCACAGGACTGTGCGGCTGTGCGCACGCCGTAAGCTCCAAGAAAAACTCAAATACTTTGTAAATACAAGTGCCTTATGATTGTAGCGTGTATTATTTACTCCGTTGTGATCAACCTGTTTTCGATACTACATATTTTTGTACGATCTCTACTTTAAATATAACTCCACATTTATATAGTATTCGCGACTTTTCATAGACGGTGAAAATGATATCTACTTTATTTATATGAGGATGTCAAGCTAATATGTGTGCAGGCGCAATGAGAGCAAAGAAATTTTACGAAACTCGATCTCCATGGTCACTAACAGGATTACTAATGCATCGCGAAGCGAATGGCATGCTGAGAGATTAAATTAACTTACAAATGAAACAGATATGGAAACACATCGATGAAATTCGTATAAATGCACAGTAAACATGGAGGAAGCGATAGAGATCAAGATTCGTCGGTGATATTTGTAAATATAAGTGCCTTAAAACCTGTAATTATAAGCAGATATTTTTCTCACTTATTTTATATTCGACAAGACTGTCTCCTGTACATGATAATGTTGATGGAATATTTAAAATACATTCTTAGTATTCACGCAATTCCACCTTGCTGTCATTCCAAGAACCGAACTAACCAACTTCGCGATTGACAACATCGTTGACAACGGGGGGTCTAAAAACTGAACGGCAACGTAATGAAGGATACCGACCAGTTTATTCACGAAGAGAAAGAGAGAGAGGAAGATGCACGGTATACGCAGAGTAATGTCGTGTGAGATAATCGTCCCATTGGAGAATCCACAAGTATCCTCTGTTGGTACAGAATAAAAGTCTGGCGTGTAATTCGTACGAGTGCGTATGTATCACAATGGCAGATTACCACAACGATAATAGCAGAAGGGGGAAAATTTCGTTATTTTCGGAGAAAGTAGCAAACTGATTACAATTAGTCATATGTAGCTACGCGTTCGGGACGGACGTCCAGTTAAATTTGTACATTAGCATTTCTTTATACACTATTGCGCCGATTGATCAATAAAATTGACTGGTAAGTGCTGCAAATCACAGCACATGATGGATACTGAACCGACGTCCCACGGAAAGTACACTTATGGTAAGTATCAGACTATCCTCCATATGCCAGTGTAAATACTTAAGTATCTAGTTGCATTGGTGACAAAACGTGTGGCGTCGACGGGTCGGTCGGTTCTCTTCCCATAATGGCCGGGCCAAACATTGGGAAGTGGGGATTTCGTACGACCTGGATGACAGCCGCAATGAAATGTTCGCAGTTTTGTTAAATTGGTTTCGTTCGTTTTGAATTCACGAGTGAGGAGTGGCGAGAAGGGAGGCAGAGGAACGGCGCCACGAAACCCCTTCTTCTGCCCCGTCCCGCGAAGGTCGCTCACTCCCTCGCTTACCATGTGCGATGTTTTTTCACTACGTCGCGTCGCCGGGCGGAGAGTCGACTTCCGGGCACGTTCCACGACGAGGGTTGCGTGCGTCATGCACTACGTCATTTTCGGAAGTGCCTACTTCCGGTTAGTCGATCTAAAATCGATCGTTAACGGTTGCTCGTTGATTGCTTCCCCGTGGCTGTATGTCCCCTGTACGACCGAAATTATAATCGAGCAAATGCAACGGCAGGTGAGAACTTTTAACTATCCTTTGTGCCACATGGATTGCCAATGCCGGAAAGTGAAAAAACGTTAATTGAAAATTGAAGATTTATTGCTTGTAATTATCATCAAATCGTTTGAATGTTCGGACTACGGCGAGTGACCTTGCGACCCTGAGTAGGACATGAAAACTACGACCATGAGATACGAAATGAGCTGTCGTCGATGTCTCAATTCCACGACGATGTATAAACTTTTCCGGCACAGTCTTACTCTTCGAATCTTTCCAACGTTAGGTGAGTAAACCCCATACAGAGACACCATACAATGTGAGCCGTTTGTGCGCCACACAGTGGTTGAGAGCGGAAAAAATACGTTTTGCAAAAGTGTTGAATTTCCAAGTTTTTTGAGTTTTAATTCATTCTATATAAACCAATTGATGATATTTTGTTCATAATAATAATGGCTGCAAAGCCAAAGTATTAATTTCTACCACGGAATGCGCTACAAACATGCAGCAACTGCTACATTGCACCGAAAGGAAACTAACAATTTTATCATTTTCACTAAAGGCTACCATAAAGCTAACTATTTAAGGTTCATATGTTCGCAAAAAGAAACGATTTTGATAGCTTGGTTTGCTTGTAATGTATAACAAGGTGGAACACCGTTTTTTTCGGATATCCGTAACCTCATATTGATTTTTGAAAGGCAGCTCTTTTTGGCTCCGCTCTGAAACTGATTTGTAGACTGTCTTTGACATGTAGTATAAATTCCAGCTGCCGATTTGTGCCCCTGCATGATGAAAATATTAGTTTTTACTCGCGCCGTCATAGCCGTGGAGCTAATTGTAAGATAGCCGCGTATGTGAATAGTTAAACGAACCTTATTATGTTTGAAGTCTGTTATTACCGTACATTATAAATAGTACTATCAACTAATAATTATGAAAATTATTAAGATTTCAATCAAATATTTCAAAGTGAAAATGTTTGTACATCGCTATCTGTGGCAACTGTTGTTATTTTTGGTAAGCACGTAACGCACACACGCACGCACGCACGCACACACACACACCCACACACACAAGCGCACGCTTTTTGTAATGACAGTCGCAGAATCATTCCTAAAGTTTAATATCTTACCTTCGCAAGTACCAGTAGACTTAAAGTGAATGAACTAATTTATGTGCAACTAATTAAAACACAGAACATTTCGAAATTTCACAACTTTTCGAAGCTTACTTTTTCTACTTTTAAATCACATCTAAAGATTAGATGATTAGAAATGATGATTTTAATGATTTAGAAAGTTATTTGTCCTAATTTTTACGTGATAAAGGCAAAATAAACTGATCAATGTATAGATATACTTGCTAGTTTCCGCGACAATTATTAATTATTAATGTGTTATTTGTAATTTTTATAGGCAGCAAACATTCCAGTACAAATAAAAAAAAAAAAAAATGATGTCAAAATTCGTTTCCAATCAAAAGATATTGGATTTTTTCCGTAAATAGGCGTACACAGATCACTGTGCGTCGTGTTAAAAAAAAAAGAACATAAAAAGAGATGTTGAATTTAATCTCTTTTTGCTCCACTTGTTCCATCGTAAAGCATAGCAAAATTGCGATCGCTCGTAATAAATGTCGACGGTGAAGACGAGACGGAATAAAAGAAGACGGGACAGGTTGTGTCGCGGCAGCGGCGCACGGCGCGCGGCGTCGCGTTTCGTCGTCGGAAGGATGAGCGCGTGCGCAGGCCCGCCCCTTGTTTTCGCAATAATAAACATAAATGTGTATATACAATGTGTAATACAAAGTTTTTGAATGTCTGCTGCTGTTAGGATTCAATATTTCTGTCGGTCGGATGTGGCATTACGACGGTAATTTACAATGCAAAAAGGGGCCTGCGGTGAATAAGGTTCATCGTATAATTTAATGGAACCACGGAGGGAGCTTTTCTCGGTGTACACGAGCGCGCCTGCCCCGTCACGCGCTTATAAGTCATCTGGCGGGCCCACAAAACGGATCATTGCCGCGCAGGCATTCGTCCGTGTTGATTTCCCTGACCCGCAATTTGGAGGAAACGAGTCGGCAAGGGATAGTTCATACAATCGATTACCCCCTCGGATCGATCAATTCCTTAAATAATACCTTGTTATTATTATCACCCCTCATCCTCGTACCCCCCTCCCTCGTTATTTTCCTCATTATTCTTCTTTATCCATTTTTCCTCGACCGCGCTATTAAACCGGTCGAACGACGAACTGTGAATTTGTCTTCCGCAAGAATCTGGAATTGGGCTACGTTCTGCGAGAGTAGATGGAATATTACTCTCGGCGGATGCGAAAGGACAAGTGAGTTGTTGTTTTCCTAATTAGTAACCGCAGGACTGGTGTTGATCGAATTCGTGCTTTACCGTCACGGTGGCCGCTCTTTGTTTCCACTGAATGCGTGGGCAAAATTGCAACGTAGGATTACAGAGGTCGGCGCCAATTAACACGTTGGAATGTTCGCTAATTTATGTAGACCCGTGAACTGTTAATGCGGAGTCACTACCGTCGTGGATAATAAAAGCGCGCAAAATACAAACGTCTGCTGCGACTTACCATATCTGGCCGCATAATTTAGACACATAGTTTCTCATGGAAATATATCATTTCGATATCATATCGTTGCTTCGTGCGCTCCGAACGAATGCAGATGCATTTTGTCCCACATATATATTGATAGTATCGATACAGCGCATATCTCAGACAAGGTGATGAACTAAAATGCCACAAATAATTGTCACTCTTTTCTTCGTAATAATTTAGACTTTCCCCCAGTCGCGAAGAAGGCTAATGCAGAGGATTATAAAATATTCGCATTTCAGCCAGTGAATCCCGTCGTATCGCATCGTCGTGGACGCAAATTGTTTATCGTCAACGGAAAGATGGAGGCTGTACCAATCACTTCGCCTTATTTGTCCACTCCGATGTATTATCCATTGCTAATAGTGATCGTCTTTCTCATGGCGATTTATTTATACATGGAGACCTCACATGTCATTCGACTTGGAAATAAGCTTCCGGGTACGTAAAGAAAACAATTTACTATGAACAAAGAAGTATAATGTGTAGGAAATATATTATGCGTTGCGTTGGATATTATAATTGTAGCTGAAAAGTACGAGCAATATAATGCTTTGAGATCATCTTTCGAGATAATATAGCGAATTAGCTAATCTGCTACCTACTCTTCCTTGTTTGAGATTTTACAAAAAAAAGTACCGTCCCTTGTCTCGTGGATACACTTTGTCACGTACATTACATTCAATGTGTAACGACACGAATGCCCTAATAACGAACATTTATTTCGTTTCTCCGATTGATCCGAATATCGTATTAAAAATTTACGCGTCCTGGTTCGTTCAACGCGCTTCAACACGTCCTGTTGATGCGCTTGGCATCGACTTATAAATATTTAACTGTACTTCGAAGCGTCGAGTATATACATAATTTATAGACAACGCGCATAGAGAGCAGCCTCGCATTGCAAACAGTCCTTATCTCTACTTTATCGTTTCTGTTTATTCTTCGTCAAATACTATTTGGTCGGCGAACAATATCGTACTCTTGCAGGTCCACCCACCTTGCCTTTCCTGGGCAATGCACTGCTCACCCTCGGCGTGGATCCAAAGGACGTGTTGAAAAAGCTGTTGGAGTATGACGTCTACGGGAATGTGGTTCGAGCTTTTATCGGGACGAAGTTGATCGTATTCCTTTTTGATCCAAACGATGTCGAGATTATTCTCAGCAGTCCAGTACACATTAACAAGGCGCCGGAATATAGGTGATATTAAGATATCACCATTTTATCTACTTTTAAGGTTGCCCACGGCATAGAATTAGGAGAGTAAGATATAGATGTGCTCGAATAATGACTTATAAAGGCGAATCGATAGGCCAATGTGATTAAGGGCCGTTGCGCACTGTGGCCAGTCCCCGGAGACTGGGTCTATTGTTTGTTCACTTGTTCATTTCAATTTAATGGTTTACACTCTTCCCGAAAGTCCGAGTAGACGACAAAGATCTGTGATAAGAGAAATGTGCATTTGTTTACGTCTCACGTGTTCTTGTGCTTCGCTTCACGAATGTTGCTGATACAAAATTTGCTCACATTCTCCGATTTTCATTTGACTTGCGAATTAACATTGGGAATTGCGCATATCGAAGCTACCTCTGCCGGAGACAATGAATCCAAATTTAGTGACTACATGCAGTAGGTTCCAGTGCGATTTAAGGGGGTATCATACTCTGGAAATTTTAAAAAATCGATTTCTTCTTTATTACATATTTTGAAAATACTATCCTTTCTGCGTATTTTAAGCCCTAGCTGATCGCAAAATTCCAAAAATTGACAAAGTTATAGCCGTTGAAGCGAAAAAATTACAAGATCGGACGATCGATGTCGAAGTTGACGCGAAATTCGGTTATAAAATTATAAACTTTGCAGCAGTCTTCTCTGCAATTAGTAGCCATGTGAAGTGTTCAACTTGTGGAGGCGAAGTAAAGTTTTTGGCTGCAATATGGTGCAGGAATAGCAGAATAATAAGATAATAGTAAGATGAAATAATGATCACTGTATCTCGTAGAAAACAGTCACCGGAATTTTAAACGCGTTTATCTCGAAACGACTTTTTCGGAAACGGTGTGCACGATTCCGAACGTACTTTTATTCCGGCTGTCTTACCTTCTTGTTTACATCAATATAACAGCACAATGCTCAAGTTAACGCAGAGTTTTTTCGTCCTCGGTGAATCATGTGTTAATAACAATAAAAAAAACGTGGTTTTTTTCGGTGAAAAATGAAACTTTTTTTCGAAGTGCTATAACTTTTGCAATTTTTAACTTTTTACAATTTTCCTTCGTCAACTTGTGGAAAATACATTCTAGTTTAATATTCTTTCTGCATATTTGCTTTCAAGCACGCTGTACAAGGGGCAGTGTGTACACCGTAATTGAGCGCGCTCGCGCGAACAGCTTCCGCAAGATTACATATAACTTCTATATTTCTCAATATTTCCTTATGTAAAAAATACAGTAAATGCACCTAAACGTGTACTTAAATATCGCATATGTCATGGACCTGATTGGCCTACCACATCGTCACAAAAAAATCTTGAAAAAGACCCCCATTTTCGGGCCTCTAGAGTATGATACCCCCTTAAGTATGCGTTGGCGCTAATAATAAGTAATATTAAGAAGAACAATCTCAACTATAGAGCGGACCGACAAATAAGCTGGATTTATAAACTTTTGCGCAACAGTGGCGAAAGCTTATAAATCCAGCTATACAATTATCAATTGTGAAACAATTTCCAACTTCACCTCAACGTAACAAAACAGTTCGTAATATTTTCGATGCAGTCTATCCATATGAGGATCAAATTATTACACAATCAGTTGAAAAATTCTTAAAAGCACGTGTAGTGCTTGCCTAACGGAGAAATTACAAGGGACTGTACAAATAGTCGCTGTTCGCTTTGTCGGTGAGATATTCTGCTTAACACAGGAGGTAAATTTAGTTGCTTTAATTGATTGCCGTTGAAAGCACCGAAACTTTTCCTCGTATAGCGACTGGCGCTTAATAAAAAAACACGACACTGACGTATTTGTAACAGGAAATGAATCAGCACATCTCGCCACAATTAAAATATGGTAGGAAACGGAGCGACCGTGTTAGGGTGGCCAAGGTAGGGTGAGGGGGAGGCGATTGCTAATATTCCTCACCTACTGATATTTACAAAGTCATGTAACAAACTCGTTTAACTGTACTTCTTCGGGTGTTTGCACGATTTTACCTACCATGCTTAGATATAATTAATTCTCGTAAGAACAGGAAGTTTGCTTTTCCTCACTCTGATAAAATATTTACCAATCGCACGCAATCAATAATATATTAGCTTGGGGAAAAAGAAATCCATTATTTTTACGTGAACTTCAAGACTTTATTTAACATGTTTCGGAATGTCCGATTTGGGTTAAGTATGCACCGTTTTGTTCTAAAATTTGTTGCCATTTTAAAGGTAGCTTCATAATGCCTCTCTCATAGAAGTGTTGGTCCCTATTGGCGAAAAACTTTAGTAACCGATTTTCACAATCTTCTCTTGATGTCAATTTCTTATTACTAAGGAAGTTTTGCAATGCAAGAAAAAGATGGTAATCGCTTTGTGCCAGGTCCGGACTATATGGTGGATGTATTAAAACAGGTGGATTGGCTAACAGGAGAGGCGTTGTGTTCCATCAGGACAACGCCAGGTCACACACGTCTATAGTGACTCGCCAGAAACTCCGAGAGCTTGGTTGGCAAGTTTTAATACATCCACCATATAGTCAGCATCTGGCACCAAGCGATTACCATCTTTTTCTTGCATTGCAAAACTTCCTTAGTGATAAGAAATTGGCATCAAGAGAAGATTGTGAAAATCGGTTACTAGAGTTTTTCGCCAATAGGGACCAACACTTCTATGAGAGAGGCATTATGAAGCTACCTTTAAAATGGCAACAAATTATAGAACAAAACGGTGCATACTTGACCCAAATCGGACAATCCGAAACATGTTAAATAAAGTCTTGAAGTTCACGTAAAAATAATGGATTTCTTTTTCCCCAACCCAATATTTATGGCAAATAAAAAGCTCGCGACGGTAACGCGTCTCGGAAGTTAAAGGTCCGAAAACTTATTTCGTGAAATCACTCGAACGACGGTACAAACAGGAGGCGATCCTTCTTAAGACTATATAGATGAGAGATTCTTCAATTATAACCACTGTATTGATATTATATAACCAGTTGATTTATTTGCAAAAATGCTGCCAACGTCCGCTTCGTATTTTACTCTGACAATAACTACTTATTGTTCGAATGGTCATTACATATTCACGAAACTTATACCAATATACTTCTCATGTGTCTAGACACTTCAAGCCATGGCTAGGTGATGGTCTTCTCATTAGTACGGGCGAAAAATGGAGGTCGCATAGAAAGATCATTGCTCCAACATTCCATATGAACGTTTTAAAGTCATTCGTCCCCCTGTTCTATCAGAACAGTAGGGATCTATCGATTCGACTTCGAAGCCTCGTGGGAAAGGAATTCGATTGTCACGATTACATGTCTGGAGTAACAGTCGACATTTTATTGGAGACCGCGATGGGACTGAGAGAAACGGATAAAAAGAAGACCGGTTTCGAGTATGCAAAAGCCGTAATGAAGTACGTTACTTTGGTAATCATAAATAGTTTACTAAGTTTTATACATTGCAGAATGTGAAATGACTTATAGTACATAGGTTTGCTATTTACTTGAATTGATTGGAAAAGGTATTTAGACGAATTTTGTTAACGACTCTTGTTATACTCTTTACAGTATGTGCGAAATCATTCATCGCAGGCACTATGACATGTTTCTGCGGTTCGATACCTTGTTCAATTGGACGCGATTTGCGAAAAAGCAAGAGGGACTACTCAACATCATCCACGGTCTTACTAATCACGTGATAAAAACGAGGAAGGAGGAATATAGGAACGATCAATTAGAGGAATTGAAGGGTTCCAAGGAGAGCTCTGCGGTAGCGGATACGACGACGACGTCAACGAAGGTTAAGAAACAGGATAAAAAACAGGATCCGGAGGACGATGTAGAGAATAAAATTCGTTACGTCAGAGACGATTTAGACGACATCGACGACAATGACGTAGGTGAAAAGAGGAGACTTGCTTTTCTCGACTTGCTTCTTGAGTTTACCAGGAACGGGGCCTTACTTACGGACGAGGAGATCAAGGAGGAAGTGGACACGATTATGTTCGAGGTGACATAAATGAAAAAAAGTTTTCTTTTTCCGTGTGGGAGTAGAAGAAGACAGGACACATTCGCTAACATATACTTGATTTAGGGCCACGACACGACAGCTGCAGGCTCAAGCTTCGTCCTGTGCATTCTCGGAATTCATCAGGATATCCAAGTAAGTAAACGGGCCTTCCAATTAATATCAGAACGTTACGCTAATGACGATCGCAATATGCGCACAATCTTTACCGTGGGAATGAAATTCAGCTTCCGTATTTTCCGATCGACCGTTTCGTCCTCGTTCTTACAAGATTAGACAATTTGTCCAGTAAGCAAATGAGAATACTTAAAAGAAATAGGCACGTACAATATAACGCCAGTAGAATTAACTGCATGTATTTACACATGAGGTTCGAACATTATATGTATATTATGCGAATCTGCTCTCGCATACGTACCTTTATGTAAGAACAGCTTCCACGGACGAACCGCGAGTACTCAATCAAATGTACAAAATTAAAAATTGAATTCTGCATCGTTCTCGGACAATTACTGTGTAGTCATTACGCATATAGACCTTTAGATGCGTTCACTTCAACGTCAACAAATACGCGATCAAATCTTTTCGATCCTCCGGTTTCTTCAGACCGACGAACACCATTTTCGTACCTGGTATGAATTTGTTTGGAGCTTCCAAGTATTTGTCCAGAGTTTTTTCGTTCCAAACGACGTCTTTCTTCTTCATGCCCTCGGTGTATTGGAACCCTTGAGCAGCTGAGTAAATCGATCGTTTGCTTAGTAACTTAAGTGTCGCACCCCACAATGATGAACCGAAATGAAGCCTCCCGCCGTCGCTAAACCGGGGTCCGTAGGAATAATTATAAAAGTGGAAATGTGAAATGTTTGCCCGCGTGACCAAAATGACATTCTAAATAAATCGTTGATGAGTCGTATACAGTGTAGAGTGAGCCTTTCTTAAAGGCAAACAATCGCGAATATTATAATTGATATCAAATTCAATGAACTACATAGAAGGGGCAGAAAGAAATACTCACTGCCACATGTTTTCCCTATGATGTCGTGCAGATTGGGGCCTATTTTGTGTTTCCCATTTTCTTCTACGGTATGACACATACCGCATATTCTGCGGAACAATATCTTTCCCTTCTCCGCGTCCCCCATGGTAATATTAAAATATTATTGGGGAGATTTTCTTACTCGTGATCGTAAAGTAGTGAGAAATGTGCGAGGAACCGGGTGGACAGGTTAAGGCCACACCGCGAACTATTGACTATTCGTGAAATATATCAACGAGAGTTAATTCATACCCGTCCAACTTCAGGACGATTTGTGCTCGTTTGTCTTTCTTAAAAATTCGTCGCAGAACACCGTGCATTGCATGCCATGAACCAAAGAGAGGAAAAGACGAAACACAAAGCCTGATTTTAGGCGGGAGAGTCAACCCAATCCATTGGACGACTGAAGATGATTGAGAAACTTGTATGCATGCTTCGTGCTTTATTCTAAATGTAAGGGACGCCAATCACAAGTTACTCATCGTGATCCCGATAGATTAACTTCACCTCCTCGCCTAAGTTGCTTCGACTCTGTCCTTTCCTTTCTAAGGCTACGTTCCAAAACGTCTTTTCCGAGGAAAATTTTCCTCAATGGCTGTTCCAAAACTTTACGAGTGTTTCCGATTGGTCGCTCGAAGGCGTTCCAAAACTGCGGAGGAAACCTTCGTGTTTCCTCTTTCGAGTAAAATTCTCATCTATATTTTTATCAAGGTGAACTGCGGGGAATTAATTGGCGGGAAGATGGGAACGAAATTATTCGTTACAGGTACATTCCTTGGTTTACGAAGTTTACGTAACCCAGTTTTATACCGTCAAAACCCTACGATTCCTTTCCCGAAAAATTATTACAGTACGTTCGTGAGCAGTACCGAGAGATTTTGGTTTGAAATAGTAATTCTAGGTATAACTTGAGTCAGAAAGCCCGTTAACCTAGGTGGAACATTTGAACACTCGCGTATACGATGTTTTCTTTTAGTTAATAGTAGAAGCATTATTTATTCCTCATCATCTGCATCTTCTTCTACAAGAAAAGGGGTATTATGAATAAGAGAGAGTACTAGACCGAGTGAAATATTTCGTGCCATTTATCTTATCAATTTTTGTTTGTTAACTGAGAGCACTGTAGTATTGAATTCAACGGAATTGAACGGAATGCATGAATGCATTACTGCGCCATTACGTATTATCGCGTTCTTTCATTTTCCTCTGGTATGTGTTCCAAAACATAGATCACTTTCGTTTCCCCATGCACTTCGGGTCTTTCCTCTTACATTACCTCCTTACTGGCTTCGACGCTTTTCGGAATGTAACGATTTAGATTATCGAGAGTTCTCGTTGACTACTAGTTAACGAATAACCTTTTGCGATAATCATCGATATCGATGGATAACGATAGCGATATTTGTCGTTACGGAGTTACAGAATCCCGGCACTGGGCGTACGTGTGTCTATATATATTTTTTTTTGTAGGAGAGTTAACACCTTATTAACATTATTTAAGTTTATTCATTGTGATTTTACTAGGCGCGTGTTTACCAGGAGTTAAACGAAATCTTCAAAGGAACTAACAGACCATGCACCTTCCAAGACACCGTGGAGATGAAGTACCTCGAAAGAGTCATACTCGAAACATTAAGACTGTACCCACCAGTTCCAGCCATTGCCAGGGAACTCACCGAGGACGTGAAATTACGTAATAAGACGCATCGATCCCCCACCGCTCCCACCTTTCTTCCTTTCTCCGTCAGTAGCTTAAAATTTTACAATCGATTTCATATTTATTCTAGTTCTCCCTCATTGCAGACACAGGTGATTACATTGTACCGAAGGGATGCACAATTATCATCCCCCCCTACAAAGTTCATCGCCTGGAGAAATATTATCCAAACGCGGAACTGTTCGATCCAGACAATTTTTTGCCCGACAAAATGCAAAGCAGGCACTATTATGCTTTCATACCATTCAGCGCAGGACCGAGGTAAGATAAACGAAGGCGGTTCATTTGTATAATAATACCTGAACACAGAACCTTTCGCGTAAGAAAGCCACTGTTGCTCAGGTGTATTAAGGATTTAAAACCTTTCGATTCTTCGGTAATGACTACGTAAGTATCCACAGAAATGAGAAAAACGTGCCGGCACGAAAGAAAAGTTTTAACAAATGTCGTTTTATTTAAAGGCGTTCCCCGTTATGAGTGCAAATATTTTATTTTTTTACCTGGTAATGCGAAGGAGATTTTAAAATCAACTTCATTTGTTTATATTGAATACTATATACTATTGAGCTAACTATTCACAGGAATGCTTAGAATGGGCCTTGTTACCTCCAATAAATAGTTTATGCGGTTTCTCCAGTTTAGAATATTAGTGAGTATAGAATTTTAAAAAAATTTGTTTTCAGATCATGCGTGGGAAGGAAGTATGCGATGCTGAAGCTGAAGGTTCTGCTGTCGACAATTCTGAGGAATTATAAAATTCTCTCCGATCTTACCGAAAAAGACTTCAAATTACAAGTGGATATTATCCTGAAGAGAGTCGATGGTTTCAGAATAAAGATCGAACCCCGAGATAAGAACAACGTGCAATTGATGTGAGACCGTGTGATCAGAATTTCGCTTATTCCTTGCTACAGTCGTGTGACACAGTAGCGTGGCATAGTATGTAACGCAGAATATAATAATATATACTTGTGTAAATAAACGATTCGAGGAGCGGACGAGATACCGATTATCATGAATCTTTCGGGACCGGCAGCCAGCGCGTCGTGTCGTTTATGAATCGATATAATAGTACCGAGTACATATAACGTTTAAAGTTTCCATTGAAACGCTGGATCTGTAACGGATCAATGAGGAAAGCTCATTGGTTACCAAAATTCAATTACTATGATATACTCACCTCATATGACACAGAGATTGAGCCGTTGCGTCTTACAAATTGAAATCAAACACTTTTCTCGCCGTTAAGCATTCAGTTAATGCCAATACGTTCTTACCTTCGATTTTATAGGCTAGGTTCTCACCAAGAGGAATATCTTCGTATACATATCTATAAATAGGATCTTTTATTTTGGGATATTTGCTTGCCCTGCTTTTTCAATCATGAGGAGAGGGAGGAGTTTATTTGTGGGATTTTTATTGGCACAGTAAGAAAAAACTTAGCATTAGCTTAACTTATATCGATACGGAAAGTTAATTCGCACTGCACCTATATTAAAGTACCTTTAAGTATTACGTCGTGCGTGTATGTAGAAAAGAAGCCATTTTGATGCGCCGAAATATGCCAATATACACTCACGTAGTAGTTCCACCAGAGATTTTCACGAAATGATATCAAACTTACTCTTACTTGTCGAAATAACAGTACACGATGCGTTCTCAGTATCGTTTGTTGTCGCTGCCCGTTGACGCACGATCGAGAGAGCTTCACTTTACATGAATATTTTCTGGAAAATGTATCGTTCCGTCGCCATACATACATTTAACCAGTGACGCTCCATCAACTATCACATCTCTTCAATAGCGACAATATTCGATAGCTTCTCCCTACGTCGCTTGTCGCTCCCTGTCCTCCTTAATTTCCTTCCTTTCCAAGTTAATCTTTTCCAAAAGAATCGAATGACCGGGCAGCGCGCTTGTCCATCCGTTTCTTTCTTACCCTCGGGAGATCCACCAAAATATATTGCAAGGTCCATGGAACGATGAATAAAACGTTCATTCCTAGTAAGAACAACTGGCAAGCGGTAAAACTGCCTGTCCAGTCCTTCACGAAACCTATCGAGATTATATAAAAATGAAGAAATTTGCGAAATGTCACGTGGTAGGAACAAATGTATGGCTTATTACTATTAATTCCAACGTACCGCTAATGGGACCTATGAGAATTGAAACGAGACCGTTTATCACGGCGTAGATACCATACGCCGCTGCAAATTTATCGATGCTGACCTCCTCGATCACGACTAAAGGTTGAGGTACGAGTAACCAGGAACGTATCATGCCGATTACAGCATTCATCACTAATATGCCCATTAAGGAATCCTCGTAGAACATGAATGCTAAACATAACGGGGACCGACGGAGTTAGACGTACGAAAAGGATGTAAGATCGATTAATAGCATCCTTAAATATTATTCATTCTTTCCCCTTGGTTCTCTATTAAAATCAAATAGTTATTCCGTTTCGTTACTTACCGACTTTTGCGAAAGCCATGCAGATCATACCGATTAAAAACAAATATCTCGCTTTAACGTTTACGAACATGGTGAATAAGGCAAGCAGAATTTTCGATACAAGCTCGGCGGTTGCTCCAATTGTAACTTCTAGTGCTGCATCGCTCTTGGTGTAGCCGTAACTGATCATCATTAACGGAAGCAGCGAGAGAAATATGAAGTCGCTGGTGAAGATGAAGCTGATACCGAAGCATACGTTGAGGAATCTCCAGTTCTTAAGGAGCGAAAATTCCAACAGATCGTTCAGTCCCGTTCTACACGTTGTTAAATGGATTTTGTTAAAATATTCATTTAGCTTATCTCTCTAACGTTAATGCTGCTACTTGCAAGCACACCAGAAACCTTCGTACTCGATCTGATAACCTAATCGACTTCAAAGAAATAATAGCGTGTAAGCATCTTTAAATTAGTCACTTACACCATGTCCTGTTGTCCTCCATTCGCTTCTTTCTCCTCCGACTGTTGTCCCGCTTTTCGTTCTAACCGAAGTTGATGAATATCTCCAAAAGCGCTTACGCTGCTCACCAAACTAGACAAGCTTGATGCGGAGAGGGCGGAAATTCTTTTAGTCAATGGGTCCCGCATGGTCCCGGACCTTGTCCTTGGTCGCATCTCACCGATCACCTCGGAGACCGATCCCCCCCTGTTTCGTGGCGTCTGTAAGTGATCAATTACATTAATTCGATTTCAACCGACTCTCGGAAAGGTTTTCAAAGAATAGTAAACAATCGTAAAGCGGAAAATGATAAAGAAAATTTAACACGTTCGCGGACGTGAATGCTATAGCATTCGTTTTCATTGTGATGCAGAATGACACGAATGCTGTAGCATTCAAATTTTAAAGCCGATTATTTTGAATTTAATTTTGTATAACCTTAAGTTTTTGTAATTATTATACCTGCCAAGGTAATGATTAACTGATTCTTTAGGTATTTTCGTATTATCTTATCTTTTCTCTGTGTATTTACAAATTTGTCAAATTTCGGATATCACAACCATTTTAAAAATAAAATCACTGTCAATTTTTGCATCTCGCTGAAACTTTTACTGTTCGCGAACGTGTTCAGTAAAAACTAATGTACGTAGAAGCGACAAAGCACCCGATAATACCTTCAAAGTTTCAACCAACAGGGGTATCTCCTTAGAGTTTTCCTCTTTCAGGCTTGTTAAGCTGCTCCATCTAGCCTCGGACGCTGCATGGGTAACATCAATCGTCGAACGTTGATTAGATATCGCCAAATTTCGCAATTTTCGTTCCTGCTTGAAGCGTGTTCGCTCACAATCATTGCGAACCTCTGTCGGTTTTTTCGCGTGCCACTCGACTGGATGCATCATCGTCATGCCGGCGATGCAATTTAGACTTAAGGCACCCGTCATAGCCGCGGTTCCTACGGACGGCCAATCATTGAACCAATCAGTCGTGTGAAATTCAACGTTCCGTCGGGAATGACACGGGCGATTAATTCATTCATATCTCCGGCTGACAATTGCAGCACGCGTAAACAAACTGAAGATATTGTTAAGGTAGTAAAATAGTATCTATTAAATATGAATCATCTGGCTTAACACTAGATTTACGGCACTTTTTTTGTAAGCGTGACATTCTACTTGACGCGTCAAACTGACGAGTAGTAAACATAGTGTAACATAGTAGAACTACAATATTTTGAATATACATGGAATAGACGATAATATAACACAGAATATACTAACAAATTATTACACCCTATTACAATACTTATTACGCATGGATCTTATCCGTGAAAGCTATGAAAACGATGTTAATTGTACTTGATTCTGCACGAGATATTTTGATTTTTGTCAATATTTCTACGTGCAGTTATCTATTAAATTGCCGGTAAAAGTTTACTGCCGGCTTACTCACGCTACAATGTCTAGATATGACACTGTTAACCTTGGAGCATAGTAAAGGGATTTAGTAACGTTACTGGTAAAGTACCCACCACGGAAACCATACACCTTCATCATCTTGTCTATGCAAATAGGATAAATAATGCCGCCCATGCCGATAATCACTTGTACCACGCTCATCACCTAGTACAAAATAATGGTTTAAATGCATTTTTCTTACATAAACATTTGGCTATAAATTAATGAATCGTCGCCTCGTGTCTCTTCACTATCTTTGTCCTAATATTGACGTTTCAGGTATGTACGTACACACTTACTTGAACTCGCCGTTTTACGAAGTACGCATTAAGGTTTGTGTTACAGATCGTTACTATGAGTCCAAGACCAGCACCTTGTAGGAGAAATATAAATGCCATTTGATAAACGTTCGTCACAAAAGCGAGTGCAACGTTTGGCAATGCGTAGAAAAGTGCACCGATAACACCTACCGGTCTCATCGAGTACCTCTTCATCAGTGCATTAGTCAGCAAGCCTGTGAAAATGTGAAAGTGTCTATCGGTCTATATGCTTATAAATGAAAATATACCCTTTTACGGTCTACTATAAAGTGGGGCAAAACCAAGCACACCGTGTGTAATTGGCCGCAAGTATTTTCAGCATTTTAACTCCAGAGCTTCGAAACACAGTCGATTGCAGCACGACATGTGATGGCTAGTCATTACGCACAATCGAATTGATCGATCCAGGTCAATTATCCTAGTGACGTATCGTTCATATTATCACGAGTCGCAACACAAGCGATGTTACGTCGTGTGGGATTAAAAGCTAACATTGTGAAACCATGGGAACGCACACGAACGGTAGAAGACACGTAACACTATTATATGTGCATTGAGATTTTATAAGCTGTAAAAGGATGTCAAACTGATGAGTTGAGTGGAGAACCGTATACGGATAAGGATCGATGAAAAAAGTTAGCGCGTGCCGCACCACACTGCCAAACTGCATTTCACCAGCGCGGTCGAGATCACCTACATGCCTGTTGCGAATGAAGGAGCACGCGATGCTCTTATCAGGCGCCTACAGAGATTAACAGAATTACCGAAGATTCCACAGATGATCGACACGTGGCCTCTCCACAGCGTCTCGTCTATCTCTCTGCATTTCAATGAAATTTTACACAAATTGTAGTTTTCCCAGTAAACGGATGTAAAGAGAAAGGAGTATACGTATAAACAGAAGCGCACTAAGAAGGTACGGTTATAATCAATATCAATGTCTTTACGTTAATGCATGGTACGACGTGACAGAGAATACTTACTATAGACCAAAAGTTACAAATGAAACACATAGTTTACAAATTCCGCGAATCATAAAGACACTCACTTATGAAACCAGTAATAAGAAAAGCTGATGGCAACCAAATACTTATATCACGGTACAATATTAACGGAGTGTGGAAACTGGGGTGCGGATTTCGTAATAAATTGAATTTTTTTTAACGCCATCGAAGGCATTGTATCGTATAACTTGGTGTTATCTTTAAACTCTGTAAATAGAGATCCCTCCAGTATCGGTAAATAGAACCGCAAAACGTCGTGCTTTAAATCACGCGGATCAATTAACGCATTGTCTAATTTCGTCTGGGGCCATGCTAAAGTCGTGACAGTCGACGTGTAAAGAAGCATCGCTATCCCATGCCTTTACACTTTTCCCTTCCCTTTGCCCTCTCCATCTGTATAACATTGCGAGTGCACGTTCACCTTGGCGATAAATAAAAACGTGTTGCTTGGTCTGTGCGATAAGGGGCACGCGTGTGTGCGGAATCTTCGAGAACGTTCCAAGCATGGCAATGCAGTTCCTTCTTTTTGGGACATAGGCGTTAACAAAGTGTTACAATTGATTTTAAGAATGCAAAACATCGAATATACTACGAGATAGCATGCCGTAAAGAGAGAGAGAGAGAGAGAGAGAGAGAGAGAGAGAGAGAGAGAGAAAGCGGACTTACCCGCGATAGAGAATGTGATCATGAAGACGGAATTGAAGAGAGTAGTCGCTGCACCGGCATTTCCCGTACTTTCGAGTAAGTCGCCGAAAATAATGGTGAAGGATGCGGTTGGCCCGATGGTGGTAGTCTGCAAAGAAGCGTCATATACTGCTGCACTTTATTTCAGTACAATATCGTCATGATTTTCGCAAGAAGGAATTTGGTATGGAATAAATCGGAGTGTGTGACGATTGCCGGATGCCCGGATGAGAGAGGCTTAATAAAAATCGAATTCTCTAACGTTGACACTTCCTTGACATTCGTAACTATTCCTCGTGCCTCGCCGATCTTAGTCGAAGTGTACATAACTTGAACTTCGAAAATTCGAGAGAACTTGTGAAATTTTTGTTACGTTTTCGCGGTGACTGCGTAATCGAGTCTCCTAACACTGCGTAAACACTCGGATGTAACTGCGCGTGAAATTAAATCTGCCGCGAGAATCGTTCCTATACCTCATTGCGGTTATTTCCGGAGTCTCCGCTTTCTCGTCCTCCCGTCTTCGTTCGTTTGCATATCAATCACTTCCTGATAAACTTACAAAGACTAAGATCATCGCTAAGGCTACCATCCATCCCCATCCACCGTCAGGTGCGAGATCTTCGGCCTTGATCTCTTCCTTCTCAGCTTCGTACAGTAGATCTACCTTCGAATCGTGCACCTTCTCCTTCGAAGAGGAGACAGTAATGACAGATGGTGCTGTAGTTCCATTCGTCTTCGCTACCGTCATAATTCGCCCCCTTAGATAGATCGCCACATTGACGAGACAAAAAACATTAGGTAAAGCCACTGGTTTATTTGCACGATCTTCGTGGTTTTTCTTTTCGTTTACTTTTTCCCCCTTTCCAATCGCATTCGATCTCGCGATATTGTACATATAATAGATACGCATGTATGTAACGCACACATCGATTGCTCAGAAAACGTACGTATACAGAGAGATACATCCGCTTTACTGACCGTATTTGCCATATTTAAAGTACAGATTGGTTTGGTAACATGCATATTTTTGGTTTAGTTGCATTTACAAGTTATGGTCGATAAATTTTGAATTAATACTTTCTACTAATTATACCATTTGTTAAGTAAGTATAAGGAAAAAGACGATTAATGTTGCATCCACTGTATTTGCACGGCCCTACTCACCCCCGCCCGGTATACGAATATTAGGAGGACATTATCGCGAGTATCTTAGCTTTTAAGTGAAACAAAAGTTTTTTCAAAGGCTCGAAATAATAACAAGTGACAAATTGAGGAAAACTACTATGTGACATCTTACCGAGCTGAACTTCTTCAGGTCTAGACGAAATTAATAGACGATGCACAGCCTTCCTACTCGTGTACAGATTGAAGACGATCAGGTAGTCGGTATTCAACTGAGAAGGCGACATCAGACACAAAAGCGATTTCAAAGAATCTCTCTTATCTATGTACACGATGTCATCGTACTAAATACCCTTTCTTAGGAAGAATGAAATACTACCATCGATGACATCCGGAATGAAAAGTCCGTGTACGAGGGCGCTCAGTCAACTTGCCTAGGCCCAATGCCATATGGTAAACAGAATTTCACTACTTAACTTAAGCGTGCAGTGTCTGCTCTCTTCGATGATCACAGACGAAAAGACGAGATCAGTCGTGTACCTCCATTTAGGCCATCTCAATTGGCGTCGATTGGTTAATGAATACAAAGGTACAAATATGTACGTAACAACAAAGACGTAGAACTATCGAACTCTCGGTGATCTATAGGGGACCCTTCATAGTCATCGATGTTGGTGACGATTCACCTGCTTCCAAATTCAATGTGTATTTTATCTGATAAGAGTGATACCCGAATGAATGATAAAGTAATGCACTAACGCACAATTTCCGGTAGAACGTATCGCTGGCTGTTTTGCTGCTCCTGGGTACGGCTGACCGTTGCTCGTAGAGAGTATTTAGCGCGTTAAGGTTGCAGAGTTCTAGGCGTCTTTGAATTACGTTTAGTTAACCCACGTGGACATATAGATCTACGGGTCTTTGCTGTTTACAGTTGCGTAGAAGGGTGAGACGGTTGCGGTCGTATAGGCATACTTAGACCTTCATCTGCCACTTCCGGAATCTTATTTGATAAAGTTAACAAGCAACATAAGAGTTTCTATCCTCAGACCACGCTTCTCCAATTATTATGATTGCAATCATTTCGTAGACGGTGTAAGAACACAAATAAGGAAGCGCTAAGATGTTTATAAATAAAGACTCGCGAGTAAAAAGCACTGTAACAACCAAATCGTCATTGTGAAGCAGCTGCATCCACGTTCGTGAAAATCGTGGCTGTAAACTAGAAAATACACATTCCGCTTTCCTAGCGTCTGTTGTTCCATCGCGACACATGCTCCCGAGTTGCACGAGAACCTTGGCAAGAGAACCTTCCAGCAACCGCCTGGAAGGTTCGATTCTTCTGTCCCACGGTCACTCGGTTGGTAAAGGATTGTTATTTGTACAGCGGTAATTCCACCGCAGACATGCGTCTCGATCGACGCAGGCGGTGACTCTGTACAGGAACAGACTCTTTGTGCAGGAACATTATTCTTACGATCTCGTAAAGTTAAATTCATTCCGACGTACCAGCAAGTACGAAGTACCATACTCTCTCTAACTCAACAATGACGGATACGTGGGTTAATTCCAAGCTAGTAGTAGTTATTGCCATCTTTACAGCCTCTTCTTTCTTGTTTTTTTTTTTCACTTACGTAGTGCGCAATCTTTTACTCCACCCCACTCTTTAGATGCCATTGAAGAACGATAAAATGTTACAGCTGTGAACAGGGAAATGTCCGTCAGTTTACATTGGACAGCAGTGCGGTGATTGTCGCGCGTGACGCGCTCGACTCCCACAGAGAGTACTTATACGGCACCTCATTGTGCGCGCAGTTCGGCTAAAATTGTTAAAATGAAAAGTGTGAAAGCTCAAAGCCACCAATGATTGTGCATGTCAGACCGAATGAGTTTCCATCGCCAATTGACTTTAGAGCTCCTCTCTCGAAAGCTTCACTATTATTTAAAATATACGAAGATAACTTTGCGATTTAACGTATGACGTGTGCGGAAAAAGAATTGGGGGAACGAACGGAAAAATGTATAGTATCTTAGGAAATGACTATTTGTATTGTTCATACATCGTATTATTTATGACATAATGTTTATGAGATGTTGTGGGCTGGTGTTGACATTCTCTCGATCGTTTTGGCTCACGAAAGCACGAAAAATCTCATTCGCGCGAAACATGGACAGAACGCGACTGTGCTCAGTCTCCAATCTAAAAACAAATTAGGATGACCTTTAGAAGTTATCGACCGAAGAATTACTGAACGCTGTCTATATGTATAATTGACCAGATTGAATTGATCGCCGGCAACGCCTCCGATCAACTGTGGACTGGTTGCGCGTCGGTTTCGCTTAAACGATCGCGGAAGGTCCCACAATAGGAGGGGGAAATGGTGACTATTGTGTAATGAATTACATATCTGGACGTTCGATCGATGGCAGAAAACGCGATCTTGCGTTGAAGCGGTACGATTTCTCGATTCGCTAATCACATGATTGGAAACTGGTAGCAAACAATATAAAATGAGGATACGCAACCGCGTGTATACTGTGTTTTGGTATTCGTGAATGAGGCCGCCGCGCGTTTAGACGAATTTTTGGCCGTGTAATCTTTTTCCATCGTCTATTTATTATTTTTCAAATAATAAGACTAATAAAAGTCGATTAAATTATCATTGGACCCTGACAATGAAGAAATTGTGCGAAGACAATAAGCAGAGGTTGGCGCCTGATGGTGGCTGGGCCTGGCTGGTGTGCTGCGGCAGCAGTTTGATTTCGGTGAGGCAGATAATTGTTGCATGCGAGAAAGGTCTTGAAGTAACTTTCTGTTACATCTTAAGCCGGGTCCACAGTAGCAAATAATTACGTTGTGCGTTGAATTTAGAATCCGACGCAAATGTTTTTTTGCAAGCTCGTAATTTTTACTATGTGAATATTTACGACGTTCGTGGTGCGAATCATTAAGATAAGTAATAATGATCTATCGGGAGCTACATTCACTAAATGGCAAATCTTTGAATACTCCCTACGGCATAACTTATATTTTAAATGCACGTCTAACTATCCCCTTAACTTACAGCCTATACTTAGCATTATCTCCCGTAATTAAAACAAGCATGAAAAGCAATGGTGAATGCTTACACTTCGATACTTGGCCTATGTTATTTGCTCCTATCGGAAAAGGAATGCAAATAATAACCGGGGAAACGTAAAGGGGATTATTCAATATTTTACATTTTTGCACGCTATTTGCGAGTAACGCGTGTTTGCCTTTCTCAAAAATCATGACGAAAGAACTGATTTCCCCGAGACACGCGGAATGCGTAGCCAATAACTCTAAAAGGTTCTATCGATCGATGTATGACGTCAGATGGGCGACCGTGTTTAGATACGTCGAACTAATAATCGCATTGGATTATATCACGGTCGCTTGGAAGCGAAATCGTGATAACGTATCTAATTGATTTTTCCATTACCATCAGATTATGACCGGTGACTTCACATCGCGTAAGATCGCCTGCGTTTATTCCACCTGTCCTTTTTTTCAAGATGTGACAAAAGATTATTTCTGGCACGTGGATCACGCACCGGTCACTGACGCTTGACGTGCGCGATAAAAAATTTCCCAATGGATCGTGCAAGCAATACCCATCGCTCGCGCAATGAAGCTCATCGTCAAAGTTTATAATATCTATGTACACGTTCTATGATTTGTTTTGCTCTAGACTGTACTCTTAAGATGAGATTCGTTAAACTGCACATTATACATACATTCCGTATATATAATTATATAATGAAGTTCGAGTTCAACTGGAAAGCTTGACGGTGATTAAGAAAATACTAACAATGATTATTATCGATTCAGCTCTCGTTGAGATCTTTGGATCCGTCGTTCGGGCTGCTGTTCGGGGACCTATTAGATGATCTTCAAGTAAGATCAACGGGGACATCGCTCATAATGAGTGTGCTGGAGGCCATCGTTAACTTCTCAGGTATTCTGCGATTTAGAAAGATGCACAGAGCTGGCACTGTAAAGCACTCTTAAATTAAACTTTTCTAAAAGAGAAACTTTTTTATTATAGGTTTAATTGTTGGACCTTTACTGAAAAAATACTCTTACAGGACCGTGGCTCTAGTTGGTTCCTTAATCAGTTGCCTTGGCTTAATTCTTACGTCTAGAGCAAGCAGCATGATTCACATTATCTGTACTTACAGTATTCTCGGAGGTATGTGTGCAAGAATCCCAGTTTGCGTTTCCGTGTTAAAGAATGCTTAAAAGACATTCTCCGTCTTCCGTGTTCTGTAAAAATTCCTCGTACATTCATATTGTATCGTTTCGTACACGTATCTATACAACGTTTCTTCTTCCTACATCAACATACATATATTTTTTGGCTATGACTATTAGTCGAGCCACGCGAGCTTGTTCTTGACGGGTGGGCGTTAGATAAGATAACGGAAACTTCCTAACAGAACTGTTCCCTTCGTCCAACCTGTGAGAACAATGTGTCTAATTAATATGTCTAATAAGAAGAATTTGACCGATCTCTTCGCGGATCAGAAACAACTGGTTAACGGTTGAGAATAAGCGAAGAAATACGATGTACTTGCTCGCACCGATCGGTCGGGTACTAGGGATACAAATTTCTATTTCATCAACGATAATGCTAAAATATGTTAATGCATGTCACGACGACAGGTCTCGGCACTGGATTGGCCATCGCGTCGTCCTTTGTCGCTCTCAACACTGTCTTTGACAAGAAGCGTGGACAGGCTGTTGGATTTTCAATGGCCGGCACATCCGTAGCCATGATGTTGGTGCCGCAGGTACGCAAATGAACTTACGATTGTATGGAGATATGCCGTTGACACTTGATATGCATGATCTCACGAGGAAAGCGTAAATCCTCGCCGCCTTAGATTTCCATGAATTTGAAATATATCATAGTTCAGCACCCCCAGTGGATCTTTGTAAAGGGATAGGACGAATTATGCTCTAGTTTCCGAGAAAATAGCTGGATTTATAAACTTTTGCTACCGTTTCGCCACCGTTACCGTTCGCAGCTAACGTAGTTATCGTTGTCGATTTTCATAGTAACTGTATACATATACAGGCATTAAAACTCACCCTGCATTTATGAGGGTCAACAACGGTAACTACCTACGTTACCTGCAAACGGCGACGGTGGCGGAACCGTGACGAAAGTTTATAATTTCAGCTAATTGCAGTAAAAAATTGCGGTCTTTCGGCCTAAATTCACAATATGAGAACGTCGGAATAGTGGGCACGAGGTTCATCAGCACTCGGCTTCAGCAGGAAGAAAAAGCGAGAAAGAATCGATTGTCTCTTTCTCGTCAATACGTGCGTCTCTTTTACCGTCTACTATACGAAACTGCCTTCTCGGCAATATGTTTTCCTCTTTCTCCTCCAGCGCACGAAGATCTTTGCCGGCTTTCAAATTTGTCTCCCTCTCGTCCTTTGATAATCGATTCTGTTTCGCTTTTTCTTCCTGCAAAGTCGACCGCTGATCAGCGTCGCGCCCGCCGTCGTTGTCATATTACACGTTTTGCTTTCAATGGCTTGAAACCTCAGAGGTTTGAAACCTAGAGCAGCCAGAGCAGTTCCGATTGGAACGGTGAATCAGAGAGGGTGAGATAACACGGGCACTAGGGTGAAGTGTGTATATATGTAGAAATAGTTAACTATACCTCACAAACGTAGTCGCAATTTGTGAATGTTTCATTCGGTTCACGTTCTATCCTTCTTCGTTTGAAGTGGATAAAGCTACCAGGACCTGGTCACATAGCGCAACCTGAATTTGTAACTACGGGTACTTGGCACCTCATCCGAAACTTTGGGGCTTCAGCGGCTAGGGAAACTAGATTTTGGCGAGCTCGTGGAGCGAAGCCTCATTTGAAAGGAACGTGGGCAATTACGCCCTTGGACAGCTCCGGGATGGTGAAAGGAAAACACCTATTGTGAAGTTAGGCCGAAAAAACCCGATTTTTGACTGCAATTTTCTTGAAAACTAGATCATAATTCGTTCTATCCCTTTACCACGAGCCACTAGGGGTGCTGAACTGTGATATATTTCAAACTCATCGAAATAATCTATGGATTTGCGCTCTCCTCGTCAGTGCTGAAGAGGTGTTTCAGTTTTCTCTTACGGGGGCACATACGTTTGGAGCTCCCAAAAAAGGCATTCTTCGTGAATTTTTTTCGGAGCCAAGAGACACACTATAACAATGGGGCTTTTTGCATAATAAAGCAGCTTTTATACTTATTCAAATTTAGATCAACCCCTTACGATATGGGTGATTTCGCGGTAACAATGATTTCTCCTTGCTCGTTCATCTGAAGCGCAAACATCAGACATCATGTTAAAGAAAAGTGTCTTTTATTGTCGTTGTCGAATCCGATTTTTTAAATTCGAATTTTAAACAAAATGGCGGATCTTCAAAGTTGAGGGTCGATTTTCGCTGAAAATTTCATTTTTCTTTGTTAAAAAAAAAAAAAAAAAAAAAAAATAGAAAGAATTGAAAATTTGAAAACCAGATCCGTCAACGATAATAAAAAATACTCTTCTTTAAGATGATGTTTGATGTTTGCGCTTCAGATGAACGAGCAAGGAGAAATCATTGTTACCGCGGAATCACGCATATCATACGTGGTTGACTTCACGACGGTAAAGAGGAGGCATTTTGCAACTATATCTTTCCAATAAAATTTGAATAAGCAGTATAAAATGTGTATTTTATTATGCAAAAAGCTTTATTGTTATAGTTTGTCTCTTGGCTCCGAAAAAACTCATGAAAAATGCCTTTTTTGGGAGCTCCAAACGCATGTGCCTCCTTAAATGCTGAACATTGATCGTGCACGATACGATTTTGAAAAGGCACTATCGTGATGTTGCAAGTGAATTGGAAATAATAGCGAGTATTTTTATTTTGTCCCAATACAGCTCGTTCACATTCTCCTAGAAATGTACGGGTTTCGTGGAACCATGCTGATTATTGGCGGTTGCGCGCTACATTCCATAGTTGGGGCATTCATGTTGAGGCCTCTTGAGACGGACAAGAGCAAATCCTCAAAGAAGGTGAAATTTTAACTAGGAATACATCTGTGTCGGATGAAAAACGTTTTGGACATGTAAGAATATACGGTTGTACGCAAATTATTAGATGCGAATCTCTTTGGAATGCAGGTAACGAAGGAACCGAGAGAAGACGAAGCCTTGCTGAATGGCAGAAGCAATGGCGTGAAAGTGAAGTTAACTAATGAGATGACAGCACCGCCAAGGACCGAGAAACAGTGTCCGAAGGAAAACGTCGGAGACAGTCTGGAAAAAAAAGAGAACGTACGCTGGACATCAAAGTTGCATAAAATCTTAGACCTGGATCTTCTGAAGAATGCTGTCTACGTGAACGTCATCGTAGGAACGAGCCTCTACTGCGTGGCCGAATTGAACTTTAAGTTGATGACGCCCTTCTTCTTATCGGATATCGGTATTTATTTAACGCATCGTTCGTACGCTTGACGAACCTCGCGATCAGTACCGTAGCAAGGAATGTTGAGTTGCCCCTTATAAGAATGAACAGTAATAACACTACGACATTGACTATCGGAAAGGGACATTTCGTAGCCGAAGTCCCTTCTTAAAAAAAATTCTGCTATAAAGTATTTACAATCCCCCGGTTGTAATTACGCGATTAAAGTATTGAGAATTATGGAGGGTGGGGTATAAGAACCATGGAGATATATACATATAGTTGGAACGTTCGTAGGATTGCACAGAAATAAGTATCACACGTCCCTCGTTGGCCCTACCCGTCGTCGCATTCCCACGTTCCGTTCTACTTACCGCACGCACCCTCTGGCTCTTAATTGCCCATCGCTATATCCCATTTTCTTTCTCATTATTTTTTCCCTTTTCCCGCTCCCGTAAAGGTGAGGCTTAGCTGCTGGCAGTACACCCTAGACGGTAAATTCGCGTCTGTAGGTTTTTTGCAAATTTTTCCTACACCCTCTTACGTCGATTCGAAAATTCCTAATTACGTTATGTCGGTAACACCAATTCTGCTGACTGGACCGCGGTCGATTGGAACTCTCTCTATTACCTTCTTGCCAATACTTAAAAGAAAAGAAAAGAGAATCGCACGTCCCTCGCTACGGCACTGCTTAGGATTTACGTAGACTCCTCGAAGAGCTTGACGATCGATAGGAATGACGAATGCTGAGATCGCCTTTTGCCTATCGATCACTGCATTCACCGACATTCTCGCTCGGCTCACTCTGCCAACTCTATTCGATAAGCTTGGGTACACGAAGAGGATGGCGTTTTGGATTACTTCCCTCTTCCTCGGATTTGGTCGATCAGGTAAACTTACAGCGTTATTCTGCACAGAAAAATTGCGAAATCGGTTTCATTCAACGCTGTTGACAGATGCATTAATCGGATGCATTAGACGAATTAATCCGAGTAATAGAATACTGACACACTGTTGCGTGACTTGCTGTCTAAACACTTAACATTCTATTTTCTATTTATCAGTACTGGCGGAAACAGAGAAGGGTACGGCGTTGATAGTTGTATTCGTCGTAATAGGATTTCTACGAGGGGCCACTCTGGTAAACATGAACTTGACTGTTTCTGAATGTGTCCCCTTGAAAAAGCTCCCAAACGCTTTTGGTATCTTCATGGTGTTTAAGGGCATATGCGTCGTGATCGCCAGTACCTTGCTTGGTAAGTTCAAGGGCGCTAATGCCTATTGCTATTTAATTTCGATACCAAAACCACCCTCTGATTTTGCGTTCGTAATGGAAACTGTATTTTATCGTTGTGCCTACTTAAGTGGGAAAGGTCATAAATGCGGCAAACGTAAAGAGTCAATAGTATCGCCGTTAATATCATTGTATAGAGAGTCACGTTGATTCGCGTTGACCTTCAATTTTTCACGTTGCAGTGACGCGAACGGAAAATCAAATCTAGATATTCGTTCGAAACTCATCGCTTACTTATAACTTGTTATTATCGTTGCAAGGTTACATCAGAGACTACAGTAAGAGTTACAGGATCTGTATTCACGTAATGACGGGGATGATTGTCATTACATTTGTCATCTGGAGCATAGAGTACTTGTGCGAAGCGTTTAACAACAGAAAGCATGCCCGTGCCAAGGAAACCCATCGAGAAAGTGTCGCATAAAGCTAATTTTCACATTGTAGTTTGACATTCTTCATCCATGCACTATCGAGGAAGGGCAAAGAGAACAGAGGTGAGGAGCAAGGAGAATTTATCATAACTATCAGTCACTATTCGACATAAGAATTCTACAAACATTTTAAGTTATATTAATTAACACGCACGCATTAAATCCACTAGATAATTAACAAAACCTGTAAATAAATTGTTGGCCAAGTAGACAATGTCTTATAAATTTCTTCCTCGGTGCGTGTACTTACATATACTTGTGAGGATTGGGTGCGAATGCGCATTATGCACAATACTTTAATGGAACGAAATGTAATCTATGCGATGAATACTATAAGTTCGTGTGCAATGTAGGTACGTGACCGCCACGGCGCTCGTACCAAAAGTGTGGGCAGAGGAAACATCGCTATACGACACACATACTATACTCCACATTGTTTCATCAAATGGAGTCGCGCATCCAATCAACAAGCCGGTTTTCAACGTGCCCGCTGTTGCGAGTCAGTCTCGTATCGTCGCTACATGGCGCAAGAAGAAGTCGCTGTATTTGGAGTCAAACAAAATCAGTGGAAATGAGAAGAAGAAAAGGAATACCGTTTAAGCTGAGACAGTGCTTTTCGATGGTGCCAATCTAATCATTTTGTGCAATACATACTGCCAATTACTGTTCATTTATTTACGACGTTCTCTAACGCAACACTAAAGTGATTCCAACGAATCGTAAAGGTCGTCCACGTTCTTACATGCCCTTTATATTTAAGAAGAATGAAAAAGAGGAAAATGGAGAGGCCAGAAAGAGAGGGGAGGGGGGAGGCAGAGAAAGACCTAACAATACTAGTTTCCATACCTAGTCCATACCTACTTCATTAAATGTGCGTCTAAAGTCGTAACGCAATATCCATACCGTTTTATAGGAAAATAATATGAAACAGATAAGAGTGGTAACAGTACGAATGTCCGTATGTACGATGCTCATACTATTAAATAGCGGCTTAGATCCGCGATAGAATGTAAGACCTCCAGTAGCAGTCGTTACGAACTTTATACCACTCCGATGCGACATCTCGCGCATTTGTCTTACGATTTGCCTACCGATCTTACCAGTGTAATTATGTGACTGCATTAGTGCCTATATATCTATAAACAATAAAAGCGATCAGAATACTTTTAGATTTACTGATTATCATAGCTTGTATTTTGGCAAGGTACCGTACAACGTAAACCATCACTGACGCGTACAGATTCGTTAATCTACATACTTTATATACTCGCACGCATCTATTAATGACACTTTGTTAGCTATCTTATCGGAAGCCGAAAACGGCGATCTGTATTTGTAGATTCTTTGTAAGGTTTACAGTATGCCGACGAGTCGTTGACGGTGCGAGATAGTAGAAGCAGAGCAATTCCATGTGTGGTGAGCTTCCTTCGTCGTGCTCAACGCTAGCTGATAAGGCAGATAAGAGAAGATGGAACGTGGCCGTCCCGACACTGGCTGGGCGTGGATGATCGTCGTCGGCGTGACTATCATTAATGTAAGGGAACCACGTACATTCGTTTGACACACGTCTCATCTTTAACCCGGTTCCGCGGTTTTCACTTATCCCGGACGAATTATGAATAATCATCGACGATTTTCCATGAACGACAAATGTGGTATAAATAGAATTGTTATTGATCATGATGATGTAGAAAATCAGAATCTGGGACAATTGTAAAGGTCGTAGCTTGTAGCTTCCAGATAAGTTTAAGATTTTATATACCTAGACCAACACAGACGTTACAACTGGCTATATGAAATCATTTACGTGTATGGAGTTGTTCAAACGGTGATTATCTTGTGGGTAATAGGAACCATTATTGATTATCATTACAGGTGTCAGTACTGCCGGTTCAACAATGCTTCGGGCTAATTTTTGGAGAACGCTTCAGGAATCTCAACATAACAGCGACACAAACCTCCTTGATACTTCACTTAAATGGAACAATAATGTGCAGTTTGGGTTTGATAAGCGGGCCAATGATGAAGAGATTCTCCTTTCGGAAGGTCGCTCTTTTCGGTGGCTTAACAGTGGCAATTGGTATCTGGATCACGGCATTTGCGGTCTCCCTTCCGACTATCGTACTGTCTTATTGCATTGTCATTGGTACGTAAAATATTCAATGTTTATTGCGCTGCCTTGTCACTTACCAAATGTCTATATATCACGCAACTAATAATGATAATTATGATGATGGTGATGATGATGATAATGAAGACAATGATAACAGTAATAATAATAAGAGGAAGAAGGAAAATCGAAAAATAGCTATGACACATTTCTTAAATTTTTTTCTTAAATGTTCTTGACTCGATATTTCCATCGTAAATGTTAACATAAATAAGCGAACTAATAATTATTGGATATGCAATAGGAATTGGACAAGGAATTATCTTCCCAGCGACCAATTTGGCCTTGAATACTTACTTCCGAAAGAAGCGTAAAATAGCAATGGGATTTTCCGTGACTTTAACAGGTCTTGGTCCTATAGTGATGCCATTATTGCTAGCAAAGCTTCTGGATGTATATTCTACTACGGGAACACTTATTATACTTGCTGGTTTGGCAACGAACTCTTTAGTGGGAGCCTCCTTACTGCGACCCTATAGAAAAGGTAAAAAGGTATGTATGTATACCATTTTGTGGTCGCACGCACAGATCGCCTGTTTTTTAATATAAATTCTGAACTTCGGTGCAGCATCTATTCGTATTCCTTACATATCGATTAGCTTTCACGCTGTAGCACGTTAGTGTTTGCTTTCACGCGATTATCTCGACTGCATCGCACTGGAATTGTTCATCTTTCTGTATATGCGAAAAATTCCTTACAGATCGATATAGAACATCTTGCAGAGCCTACTAGCTCCAATGATGGAGCCAACAGCGGCGCCGTTCAGCAATTTCAATTCGAAGCCAAAGATGCCATTGACCCTGATCGCGATTCTGAGAATGGGATTACAGAATGCCAGTTATTAACTAAGGAGGCATTTCCACCGCAGCAAACTGACAATAAGCCAGAAAATGCACCGAAGGCGGTTACCCAGGATGTATGTAATGGGAGTCATAAAGATACCTTAGTTGGCAAAATATGCAAAGATCTGGACTTGGATTTATTGCGTGACACTCGTTACGTCGCGTTGGTAATAGGTAAACAGGTAGACCAGCCGAAAATATAATTAGACTATATTTAAATTGTCTACCACATACGCATTACAGATGTGTTATCACATTGCTTTATTGCGAACTGTTAAGATAAAACGGAATGAAACGTTAGCGCCCTTTTGATCTCAGCTCGTAGGGTTATACATGGCGTACAAAGTAAATCGTAATAATATACTAAAGTAGTTGTTACGCAAAATTATATTATTGGAAATCTCTCTATTAACTGTGGACGAAGTATATTATGCATATGTGTATGTAGAATTCGTTGCGATTATGGCTTCTTTTAAATTTCTAATTCAAAGTTTCACTTCAGGCATGGGCGTCTCTTTGGTGGCGGAGACAAACTTTAACGCGATGATACCTTTCGTTCTCACCGAACTTGCAAAAATGGAGCGAGCGACAATAGCAAACATACTGTCCATTCAAGCTGCTTCGGACATCACAGGAAGGCTTTGTGTGCCGCTGCTCGCGCAAAAAGTGGGATGGACCACGAGAAATTTGTACATACTCTCTCTATTGGGATCCATCATCGGAAGGACCAGTACGTAGAGCAACTGGGGAGCTTTTACAGCTTGCCTTAATTGGTCGATCAATTCGATTCACAATTACTTTGCAGAACGGCGGCTAGATACAATAGAAAATAGTTTATATATTAGCAGACAAACCATCTTAAAATATGAATCCGATTTATTCTCAATCTATTCGACTTTTGTGCATAGCCTATTACAATCTGACAATATTATTATAGTCAGGCAATAGATAGAGTATCGCAGTTGTACATTATCCTTACGGTAGTTGTTCCTAGAGAGATATTTATTACCAAAACGACATTAATATACTTGTGAAGAATATCTTACAATCACAAATGAGGTTCTTAATTTCTTAAACTTAACTTGCATTCTGTTAAGTTCTGTCAAGATGGAGCGACTACTACGCCGTTGTCATCGTATCGATCATTGTTGGATTGGCGAAAGGGATAAAGGCTGTGTTTCAAGCGTTGTTAATTCCTGACTACGTACCCTTAGAAAGGCTACCAGCGGCGTATGGCATCCAAATGGTGTGCAATGGTATACTGTCTATCACGATGGGTCCACTTATCGGTAAATGTACCGCTAAAATTTCTTTCCAATTCGTCGACCGAATACGTCAGATGAATCAAAATTCTGACTTGTTTCGTTGATTACACATCGCAACTCTTTTAACTTCACCTAAACTTCACCTTTGAAACGTCATAAAAAGTTAATCTTCCACCTAAAGTTAATGAGAACAATAAAATTCCATGTCCAAGAATGATTGTGGCTAATTTAATATCAAGTTTCACTCTTTGCATTCTCTCTAGTCATACTGACGACGGTTTTCGGATGTAGGTGTGGGTGTAAAAATTGAGTCGTTCAAAATTGTCAGCTACATGTAAGTAAAACTTCTCTTTAATTCTCTTAGGCATGGTGCACGATTTCACGGACAGCTACGTGGGCGCACTTCACTTTACTTCCACATTGAGCGCTACTTGCGTCTTTTTATGGATCGTGGGTGGACTTTGGACACCCCTCGCGTATTGTAACAAATTTTGTTACCGTACGCAACAACCAGCTAGCCAAGAACGGCACTATTAACTGTACAAAACTTAACAGATACCAATGGATCTTCATTGCATATATGTATATACAAAAAGAAGACTTTTAATTTAAAGCATTTGTAACTGGGAAGGAGTCTGGTTGCTCCCAGTACGTATGTCGTGCTTAATGGAGTGATTAATCCTGTATTACTGTGGTGGGTTAGGTTATCACAGAGCATGAAAATTCGACCAATTTGGCACTATTAAATGAATCATTTATTTTGAAAGCGGTGTAAGTCCATTTTTTAAAGACGTAAGATGTCGTATAATTTGTGATTAATTTAGTGTAAACTTTTTATTTATAACTGGCCATTTTTATAAAAAGAAAATGGAGTAACACCACTTTCAAAGTAAACGGTCCAGATGTTACAGTGTAGCAACTAAAGCGGAACTCGGCGCGTGAGTTTACAGGGCCCGATTAGCCTTTGATATATTTGGAAAAGCTCAGTCACCGTTTCACAACAATCCGTATTGTTCGGGTCGTGTCATCATTTCGCAACGGTTCGACCCGTCTATCGATACCTATTACCTATCGGGATTAATATGCATATACGCACACTCCCACTCGTACGTTCGATCGTACACGCCGAAACGAAAGGTGTATAGCAGTATATTTAAATATTTTTGTATTTCACTGTATCAAATAGAATTTTAAAGAATCAGTTTCCTATGTCAGATCCTAATAAATGTACCCGAAGCGTATGAAATTGAAAAGATTTTCAAAATCACAATTAAATGCTATTCGGATATTGGAACGTTTCAGGTGTATCAAATATTTCACTATCCCACTGCCGTCACTTTTGTCCGCCAAACTAATGAAAGGTTAAAGATGTGAAATCATTAATTTGACACCCGAAATATCGGTGCGCTCTTTAAATATGACTCTAATTTCTAAAAATCCCATTGGAAGAAACGTAACAAAGACTAGTACAGTTAGAATTCCAAGCGGATTTAATCATTTTTAAGGAAGCTGCACTTCTACGTTCGACATTTGCGGTGGTATATTGCGCGTTTCATTAAAAGTGCGCACGTAATACACGCGTATACACGTAGCAGGCACGATAAGCATGCGCAATGACAGGCAGTTGGATCGCGACAAGCGTTGTTCCACGTTTTCTCGCGTCACGGCGTATCCACGTGATTAGACAGCCATCGTGTTTACTGTTCGTTACTGTGGCGCAATACGCTGTAAGAGATTTGACTAACACAGAGTGGCAGAATTCATTGACCACTTTGCTTGTCGATACTCCGCGCCGCACAGTGGGGCAAACTCCTAATTTTTGGTATCAAAACCAAAAATCCCTTGATAGAAATAAGATAGAGACATGAATGTTCTTCGAGGTTACAGCTAAGGTATTGCAGAATAAGGGAAAAATAAAGAGAAAGCATCAGAAACAAGATTTAACCCGGAAAATTCATCTCAAAAATGACATTTTCGGAAAACATCGCAGTTTTTTCATTACAATATGGAATTGAATCCCTTTTTTAACTTTCCACAAAAGAGATTTTATAGATTTTGTCCCGCTGAATTGAAATCTCGCAGCAAAGATTGTCTAGCCCTTCAGGATTTGGCGAAAAAGATGGTTTAAAAACAAACTTTATAAAAATCATATTTTTTATGTTTACATGTATTAATAACCTTGTTTTAAATGTATATATTGTATTTTTATTTGAATAAAAACTATTTAAATACGAATGTGTATATATGTATAAATAATCATACAAGGTGTCTTACCTGATATTCACATGTTGATTTATATCACTATTATTATGTCATAGCGAAAATCGTTTTAGATTGAATTTGAATGGTTTTGGCGGGCGCATATTTCCGCGGTATGACTCTTTTCGAAAGTGGGCGCGTGAAGGTGACATGAAGGACGACTTTATCTTTTTAAATGGAATCATGTGATTTTTAACAGATTACGTAGTCCACACCGAGATTCTCTATAAAGATACCCGAGTATGTCGAAAAATTATTAGTTTAGAAGATATTACATTACATCCCTAATGTACGTAGTCTTTCTTGTTACTTTAGAGTACTTCATACTCTATTGAATATTATAATTCCAATATCTCTTGAACTAGCCAGTTTCCGACATACTTGGCTCAATACTTTTTTATAGAGAGTGCTAGTATGGACTACGTAACGTATCCAAAAATATATGGTTCCATTTAAAAGGACAAAGTTGACATTAATATCACCTTCGCGCGTCCACTTTTGAAAAGAATAATACCATGAGAATATACGTCCCTCGAAACAATTCAAATTTTATCTGAAACGTGTTTCGCTACTAATGATAATAGTGATGTAAATCAACATGTCAATATTGAGAGAGACACCCTTTATTAACCAACTTTTGCTGCAATTTGAATTCAGCGGGTCAAAATATATAAAATCTCTTTTGCAGAAAGTTAAAAAAGGGATCAATTTCATATTATAATGAAAAAACCGCGATATTTTATGAAAATGTCTTTTTTGAGATCAATCTTCGAGGTTAAATCTTGTTTTTGATGTTTTTTCTTTATTTTCCCCTTATTCTACAACGCCTTAGCTGTAACTTCGAAAAAGATTCGTGCCCCTATCTTATTTCTATCAAGAGATTTTTTATTTTGACACAAACGTGAACAGTTTGTCCCACTGTGCGCCGTGAAAGGGTGGATTTTAAAAATAAAGATCCCTGCAACGGGCCAATCACGGTACTGTAGGATTAGCCAATGTACGTTGTAACGATCACACTTTTCTTTGAGCACGATAAAACTTCTGATTAACTCAGGTCACTGTTTTTGCGATCGTATCTAAAAATGTATAAAGTAATGATTATTCGTCGATATAAATTACATCACTTGCGTATGCATAATATCATGCATTCATTTTAGTTTAGTACGTGTAGACACAAGAATGTAAAGCTGATGTATAAAGTGCGACGTATAAGTCCTTGTCGAAGGATTAGTCTTCTTTTTTCACAAATTCATTTCGGTACGGGACAGCTGCCATTATTGGAGGTTCGCGAAGTCCTTACAGACCCACGCGGCTTGATGGAAGATATTTCATCTTAGATTTCAAATTCCAATGTAACACTTCGAATAGAACGGCAATAATGCCTTTGGGATTTGACTCCTCGCATGCTTACTGCAACTTTCTGGATTCGGAAGATTGAAATATGCACGCTTCTGTATGCTTTCCGCGTCACATTTTCGCTTTAAAAACATTAAAACTAATTGTACTCGTAGCTGCTGCTCATAATAAGCGTCGAAAGGGAGTTACACATTCTTTAGACATCCTTCGTTTTCAAATTCTCACTCCTGTAACTCCGTTAAGTTGTGTCGCAGCCACCATCCTCGATTGCACGCATGTCTCCATCCATGAGGTGCGGATGCCACTGACATGTTAATTGACTTAAACCTGTTCCTTGTGCTTCGCACATAACTTACGAAATAGAGGTGAATAGGAGATCTTCGTGTAGAAACGGTAGGAATCGAATGAATAACCGTAAGACAAAGTGATTATCGTAGAACAATCGACACACTGAAATATTTCTATGAGGAACAGCACAACGACACGGACGTTGCACACACACCACACCGTAGCGAGCCAGCGCTCAGCTTTAAAAGAGTTTTTTTGCTAATTGCGAGTAGACGGTACGAGAACGCGTGGTGAGAGAACCCGGCAGCCGATCCGAATGAAAACTAAAGCCCTTTAACGAATACGACATTGTCGACCGTACGCGACATTAATGACGTGTCGTTTTCACTGACACGCATACTTCTGGACTTCACATGCTCCGCTAAGACGGTTGACCGTAAGTACAGGGATATGCATATAGAGTAGAATTTATCAGGGCCGACAGAGTGTTTGCACACTAGCAAAAAGCCGATGCGGAGACAAGCATCTTTCTTGTAATTCTTTCGGTTGAAGTGAAGTTCTCAAGGATCATTACTTACGATGAATTCAGAATAAATTAATCGGCAAGCTTCGGATCATCGAAGCTCCCAGAAATAATTACAATGAAGAGACGATTACTATAAAAATGCTAGTTCCTCGTAATACATACACACGCGCTGCCACGAGGAATCTCTTTTACAGCAATCTAATCGCACGCCAGAGGGGGCGGGGATTGACGGGTGTGAGGAGGTAGGACGGACATTATCGGCCAACTACTATCAGTCGTTCATTCCAATGAGCATACCAATAAACCCCGAAAAAGTGCGAATCGAACCGAGTGAGCGGCGGCGTCAAAATACTAATCTCCCTCTGCCGGCAGCGTGTCTAATTCTAAGCGGAACGCTTACCGAAGAAAATTCTAAGCCGAACAAAAAGTCGCCGGTACCCTGCTCTAGAGACCTGCTGGACTGGAAAGAGTCGGCGAATCACGCGTTACGATCACCCGCAGCCGGACAACGAGGTCCTTTCGCTGCCAAGGCATTCCATGTGGCGAAGGTGTAACCCACTAGTAATTTTCCTGCTACGGCTCGTTCGAGACCGTTCTCACCTTTGGCATTGCTCCTCGGATATATCAATTGATCTTGTTCACCCGCGAGCTCTCCCACCGTTACGTTTGTATCATATGAGACGATACACGAAAATTTCGGTCGCCCGAAATTAGGACGAGAAAATGAGAATCGGAAAAGTTTATCCGGAGAGGTGGGGGAGTACGACGTGTATTGCGCCGCGCGAGAAGGGAGTCGGACGACTGATCGAGTGATTCGGCGTCATTTGACCATGCTTAAATTAATTGGCATGAGCATCGTGGGAGTTTGTGGGAGACCGAGTCCGGTTCAATTAGGACCGAAACGTAAGCGGAACGCATCCCGACACGTAGTCCGTTGTGGAATTGCAACGATCGCATCAATCCAGTGGACTCGTCACGATTAAGACGCTCCTTGCAACTATGAAAATAGAGCCCTGAAACTTTGACCCCGTCGCATCGGGTCGAAAATCGTCCGAGTCCCTTGGGAGTCACTCGGAGTGAGACGAGTGGAAACCCATTTCGAGGCTCGAGGTACTACGCTAATCTCGAAAGGTATATAAGCAGGGGCAACGTTTCCTCTTCCTTATCTGTTGGACCGTACCACGCGAGTGACCCATGCGCCTGATTCAAATATTAGTAGTGGATGCCGGAGATATTTGTCGGTGGTGCTGCGAGTGAAATCGAAACGGGCAAGAATAAACAAATTTACGGCTCACCGACTACTTCGATATAAACGCGAGTGCATAATTTCCCGAGAACTCCGTTGCTCCGGATACCGTTTCGTGGTGGACCAACTCGAGAGTTAAGTAGTGTAACACGCGAAGTGATAAAACAACGGTCCGGTGTTAAAATTGTATTGCCCTTTTTATAAGAGTGAAATGCATCATTGACTTCTTCCATGTGTGTTTCTAATATTTACCCGACTGCCATTTAATTAAACTTACATTATAGCAAGGAGAACTGGAACGAAAGTATATTTTTCGTCTTACCGTGGTTGTAACCGAGTTACCAAATTTATTCATCGAAACAGCTAAAAGTGCGTTGTGTTTCACGAACAAGGCAAAAGTGTGCGTCTGTCAGACCGGATAATAGCAGAAAAGAAGTTTAGTCAAGCGATTTGAGAACAAAGCCCTGCTATGGCATACGGGACCCGTGGATGCTGCCGAAGTAAAGAGAACGAGCCGAAGGAAAGAATAGTACAGAATAAGATAGAAGATGACTTTATTCCACCTGACGGTGGCTGGGGATGGATGATAGTTTTAGCAGCCGGATTCTCAAACGTAAAGAAATTGATTGAGTTACTAATCGTGCCACGATTTGGCTGTAATTATGAAATAATTCAGGATACGAACACATTGTGGGCGCCAAGTTAAATTTAATTAACTGCACAATTGTACATGCGCGACTGCATTCATTTATATTAATAACAAGGCAATACGTTGTATTGTCTCTGTATCCTTGTGGCGGTACATAATCTAAAAGATTTGCATTATGCATAATTGCATCTATGATACGCGACACGTTTACGTTTCTTGCCGAGAAAACTCCAACGGATTATTCGTGACGAAAATTCTTATCACTTACCATCCGCACGTTACTTATCGATGAGTCACATATCTCTCCCATTCATTTTTGCTACAGTTCTGCATATTTCCGGTACTCCAATCCTTCGGACTCATCTTCAAAGATAGGTTTCAGGAGTTGGGCATCAGTTCCTCGGAGACAACGACATTGATAAACGTTAATTGTGCCATAACATCTTGCATAGGTAAGCAAATCGATCTTTTGGCCTATCTATCGGTCAAGAGCCCTCTTATTGTTAGAAGCGCGTGCCGTAAAGCTAGACAAGTGGAGTTTTCAATAAAGTCACATTTCGCGATAAAAATTTCTATTATGACGCACGAGCTCCGATAAACATTGAGCATTTATGCGCTCGTTTGAATTCAATGGTGTTCACTCAATGGTGTGCCATATAAACTCGCGGACAAAGTTATTCGTGACAGTTGGCATTTTCAAAAAGAGTATAAATAATGTGCCACGAACGTTCTTCAATCATAAAGATTCTTAAATTCATCTTCTCTCGCACGGACAACCTTACAAGCTGCACATGCAATGATGCAAGACTTGCATGGTTAATCTGCAATTCAGATTAGGCGTAGTGTGCAGTCGTGGAGATTGAAATATATACCTGATGTTGCACTCAAGGCGTAACACGCACATGTATCTTGCAATAAAATGGAATAGTAATCGTTTCCGCGACACAAATTTCCTTTCAAAATCAAGGCCATGGAAAACGTATATGAACTCGTGTGTCTCATTCGATGTTAACGACTCGACGATTTGTTAACGAAATTAATTTGGTGCGGATAGATGCATGTTAAGAATGTAATCATTTAGCAACAATCGAAGATGGCATACAATTTTACTTTAATTTCCCTGTTACTGTAACAACAGGTTCTCGTATTCGTCGAATCGTAGAATAAGAATCGCGTAAGCGCGTTTGATCGTCTGTCCGGATGACGGTAAATTTCCATGCCGTCATGAGTAATTACGCGATGTCAACGATGCGTCTCGCGTATTTCCTTAGAATTCAATTAAATCTCCCCATTGCGAATTAAAAGAGTGGAGCAACTCGGGGAGAACTATGGATTTCGCAAGGAGAAGGAGGAGATAACAAGAGACGTATTCAATGTACACTCGTAGTAATTACTCGAGACCCGCCGAAAATATACGTATTGCCAGAATGGGCGACGAAATAATCACTATGTTCGTTTATTTTGCCCGTCATTAAAATTTTCATGGATATCATTTGTCGTAGGTCTCGCGAATGGACCACTCTTTCGCAGGTACAGTTACAGACAAGTCTCCTTCGTCGGATCTCTTCTTTCAGCTGCGTCTATCGCGATACTGGCCACCATGAGTACTTTCACGGGTGCCGTTATATTTTTCTCCATTTTGTACGGTAATTATACTAATCGATGATTTTATACTCCTATTCTCTTTTTTTTACTTAAGCCATGAGCAACGAGCAAGTTCAAGCTCCTTAGGGACGAATTTATTTAAGCCGACATATACTAATTTAACAAGAAACTAAAGGTACCTAGGTGTGCCCGATTCCTTGACGAAACTAATCATAATATTATCTTAAGAGAGAAAATATCGAAAGCTGCAATTGGCAAAGTGGTGTGTTATTATTTCGTCAGCAAATTTTTCATCGGTTAATTTCTTTATACTTACCCACCTCATATCTCTACTTACAAAGCCCTTCACCTTTTATTTTCTTTTCTACACCTGCAATGTTCGTAGTACCTAAATCAATTGTATTTATGCGCATTTTCCATGAGATGAATCAAATCATAAAAATTTCGTAAAAAGGTGCTGGAATCGGCATCACGATGTCTGCGACCGCGTTAGCGTTGAACACGTATTTCAAAGAGAAGAGAAGAATAGCTACGGGATTCAGCTGGACTTGCACAGGCATGGGCCCCATCATCATGCCACAAGTAATTACACAATAATGACACCCAATATTAATCATTTAACCTAAGAATATGTTCAACAGCTCTAATAATGAATGCAGTTAAAATTACTTTACACGAAGTAACAGTATGTATCGATTTGTTATAAGCACGTTCTTAAACACGGATAATGTTTTCCTCGATGATCTTCAGATAATCACCCTACTGATGCCAATCTTCGGAATGGAAGGCACAGTGCTGATCTTTGGCGGTTTCGCTTTCAACTCTGTAGCATGTGCTTTGCTGTTGCAACCAGTCACGTGGCATACCAAGAATAAGAGGGAAATCAAGGAAGTAGAGGGAGAACAAGTTTACAACGGATTGATCACGGAAAAGAGTGTAAGTAATCAAGAAGTTACATCGCCCATAAAAACGGTCTTCATCCTTTTGGGAAACTTTAGCGGTCCTACGAATGTGTTACGTGATAATTATTGTGGCGGTAATATTATTACTAGAGCTCCCGGTCAGAACCGTGTTTTAAAATACACGGGTACACGTGACACGTGTTGTCGTGCTACACGTTATATCTAACACGGATATTCGTAGATACACGTGTACACGGGTAACTATAAGAAAATTTTATCACAGCATCTTACATCTTGTGCCAAATTATATGTATTTGCATATATAGATATTTCTTGTATCTCTACGACACTTTTTTATATTTCTTAGAAAAACAATTTTCTCATAATTTTTGAAGTGTTCGTGAAATAAATGCACGTGTAGTACGTGTATTCGCGTACACGTGTAATAGACGGCACTAATTATTACACAGTGATTCGACTTATTTTATCGCGCAGATCTTAGGAAATGGCGCCTCTTCGATCGGAAATTCACAGAGCCGATCATTGGAAAATATCGCGAATAACAGAAGAGGCTCTCATGGAGGGCTGGGCCGTTCGAAGCACAAGTTCGGCAGTCAGTACCTTTACTATGATGACGATGAAGATGGGGCGGCTGGAATCGACGTAATACCGCTTGGAACACCAATGATGTCACGGGCGAATGACGGCTGGTGAGCGGAATTCAAATCATTCGAAAGTGCACTGTTAAATTGACATATGTATCAGTTGGAATCGTGTTTCGATCGACATTCAAAACGTCCAGGCATATCATTGTTCGATCAATGTCCCTTAGTATTCTAGTTGCGGCGTGAAACGCGAAGACGCGTTAGAGATGCAAATTGCTTAATTCTCTAGTCTCAATTTGATGTTAGTAGAAACACGAACATTCGGTATAATTTGGAATCGCGCATGCAATAAATATGCCAGAACTATCACAGGTTTTCCAAGAAAAACACTTCGAACGCGTCTCTAACTTCGAGATGTTCGAGAAAGGATAGCACCCAGAGGAGCAGGAGACCTTCATCGATGAGTTTGAGCAGGCCAGCGAGCATAATGGCGTTGAGTAGAGGGTCATCCGTAAAGACATTGAACAGGTGAACACTAAATGCAATATGAATAAATATAGAAATAAGGCCAATGCAATGGCCTACGCCGGCACCGGTGCGTCACTCCAGTGGCTGTCATACAATAAGAGTCTTTGTCTCGTCCAGTATTAATGCGTTGTAGATCCCTAATTATCCTTGATCATATTTCGCGGCTGAAAAACTACTGAAGGATATCATGATGTTCTTAGTCACGGCCACAAAGGCAGTTACTTATCACCCTACATTTACTTTCTAGGCTGAATAGCGAAACAGATAACTGCCGTAGAAAAATCTCCGGCCTACCAGCTGCCGTGACGCCGCTAATAATTCTGAACGAGTCCTGTGAACATGCCGAGACCGAGGAGTGTAGGGCGAACAAATGCGAACACAAAGCGCCACAGAAAGAAATCACGAGTCATGGAGAGAAGAACGGCAAGCTGAACGAGTTCATCGACGAGGTGAGTTTGATTGCTGACGTGGGTGCGGAAGATACCTTCCACGATGATCTCATAAGGAAGGTGGTAGTAGACGAAAAGATGTAAGAGCAGGGTCGATCGCGTAAGAAGGAAGCTTTCTTATTTTCAGCAGCTTCGGGAGAGAGACGAGGAGGAGAACGAAGGAGTTTTCAGGCGCTTTTTCAAGGCTGTTGTCATCTTTTTCGATTTAGATCTTCTTCGCGATTTCGTTTACGTGAATCTTATGCTCGGAATAAATTTCGCTAATTTTGCTGAAATCAATTTCTCCCTTTTAACACCGTTCATCCTCGGTGAATATGGATTCACGACGAGACAAGTGGCAACGGTAATGTCGGTTTTAGCTGGAGTTGACGTTGTTACGAGAATAACAATACCCTTTCTGGCCGCGCTTATAGACTGGGACAACAGAACTTTCTTCCTAGTTGGTGTGGGAGGAATGGCAGTTGGTCGTATCGGTGAGTATTAGATTGCATTTCTAATACGGTCCACTATTTACAGGAAGTCAAAGCAAGTGTATATTATTGTAGTCGGTAATGTACATATTTAAAGATCTTTTCTTTAATTTATTTATGGCTTTGCTGTTTTTACTTACTATACAGAACATGGTAATATTTTATTAAGAGAAAATCACGAGACAATAAAATAGAGTCGACGAAGGTGATTATATCTAGAGTGATTTTACGACGCCAACGTGTCTCGCTTTTTTCCAACACTGCGACATATTCGCCTTTGTTCTGCATATTCGCCTATTCTGACCACGATTTCTACCGATATGTGCGTAGAATACGGCTGTAGTTAGATTAAACAAAAGAAAGCCCTCCGTGCGATTTCACCCTATCTTTACAACGCATCCTATTTCTCTTCCCACGATCGTATCTTAGAATTTACCGAAATTATACTGCCGTGGGAAACTTTTTGCAAAATTCAATCGCTACCAAAGACATTAAACTCCGTTTGATTGAAGGCAATTAATCATTTATAGTATTGGCGCACGTCAACAATTTCGGAGTCGCCATTGTCGTGTCGGTGTTGATTGGAGCTGGCAAGGCCCTTCGCACTATCTTCATAGCCTTGGTGATCCCAACACACGTACCACTTTCGAGATTACCAGCTGCCACGGGACTCCAATTGCTCGTAAGCGGTTTGATCTCTCTGATATTAGGTCCAGCAGTTGGCTGGATTAGAGATATTACTGGCGACTACACATTGCTCTTGCACGTTCTCAACGTCTTTACATATTTAACGATAATATCTTGGATGTTGGAGTCTTGGTACAGAAGACGAAAGATGAAGAAACAGAAACTCGCAAATCAGGATGGAATGCAACGATTGAATGCATAAAGAAGGGTCGCATCGTGCCCTGTGCAACGTTTCGCTTATTATGCATTACCTCTACAATGAAATTTTCATACAGAAAGGAAAGGCAAGAACGCGATAAATGACGAGCGTATTCAATCCATATTAATGATTGACAGCTAGCTTCTACCATTTCATGTAAACTACAACGACTTTACGAAGGAAGAAGTTACGTTGTTATCTTTGCAGTCACAGACTTGTCGGTCATTGCGACTTCGTGCGATTATAAGACAAGGGAGATACGAGAGATCGCTGTTTCATAGTTTCTGACCATAGCCGCTAAATTAATATATCTATGGAAAATCGTTCTCTGTGAAAATTCCTTAAAGAAAGGGACTTGTATTTAAAGTATTTATAACAACGAAGCGATCAAATACCCCGTATCTTTACTAGCTCACGATGACACCATGCAGGGAAGGAAGGTTTCAACTAATTTATTTTTATTTATTAAGGTATTCTCTTTACTAGCGAACAACGTCATCGAGCACAATGAAGAAAAGGTCACCAAATACTTATTCAATCGATACAATGTGTGATATGTAAAAAATGATTGTTACAATTGTGAACTCTATTGTAAAAATCTAGAGCAATCTAACATAAAGATGCAAAAGACGTAAAATTAAATAATAATCTACCACCCTGTGAAATAACCAATTTATGAACAATTTTCCCAATCGTCATGCCAGCCATCGTGCAATACATACGTGCGGTCGCTTACGCGAACACGAGTCATCATTCTGTGAAGCAAATATATAAGTGAATAGGTTAACGGACTCGAACTTAGCCGACACTATTGGCGTACTTTTATAGAGATCATCGAGATTAAAGAGGGCCACTGATACGTATCAGCATATAACTTGTGCTACACGGATAACTAAGAATATGGGTAGTAATAATTATAACAACTGCCCGTTTCAAGCTTCAATGTAATACCTAGAAACAAAATGAATGCAGAAAAGACGTTTATGAAATTTTCTTAAAAAAATTCAATCCATTATTCCCCTTACTTTTACGATCCTAAATAATCTGACCTATTTACAAGCACTTAGGAGTACAATGATTACAATGATGTAACACGATTAGATTCCACAAAAAAATTGATTGATATCATAGCTGAGCTTTGTGTTATCTACGCTTATCGCCCTTCCGCAAAACGGTCACCGTGCATTTACGAGTAGTGCTGTATTTGACGGTGCGCGATATACGACATGTGGAGGAGTGTAACAACGTATCCTGTACTCGAGAGAGTTTGAAGCATTTCCATTGGGCGCGAGGGTCGTTTGCTACATATCAAGCCTTATTATAGGTATACTATGAGAAAATATTTTAGAAGCATCACCGTAGATTAATAAGAATGCCATTTCAACAAATTACATGAAAGTAGACGTCGATGAGACGCAAAAATCGACTTCTCCTCTTGAAACATCATGACTATCTCGATACTATTCCATAAATAAGTAGCTATTATAGAACCCAATCCGCTGCAAGGGACGAGCCACTAATCCCGTCCTCGTCGGAATACAGAACATTTCTCGTCAACTGCGATACTCCTCTTTCTTAGAAGCTAACACGCTAGCTTAAGAATCACACACGAGAATTCATAGAGCACAAGTCTATAAAGCTGTGAGAGTAGAGTGAAAGTACCATTGTTATCGAATTTCTCAAGGAGAGCGAAGTTTACATATTAATGCGGGATAGTAAGGCAGCCTGCCAAATGAGCACAAGAGTTCCACCGGACGGAGGATGGGGTTGGATGATTGTTTTGGCGTATGCGCTAAACAACGTAAGTAACTGGCCAAATTTAAGTAAACGTTTACACACCTTTGAGTGACAGAAGTTAAATTCCAACCACAGCTTTCTACCATACCAATCATCCAAGGCTTCGGGCTTGTTTTTAAAGACACCTTTGCAATTCTCGGCTTGTCGGCTACGGACGGTAGCATCATAATTAACACAAACATGGCATTGGGTATGCTGGCGGGCCTTATCAATGGACCTCTCCTGCGGAGTTATGGTTATAGAAAAATCGCTATTGTGGGTACTATAACTTATACAACTGGCGTAGCACTGACAGGCTTCGCCAACAGCATGACTCTGATTCTGATTTCGTATGGTACATTGGCCTGTAAGTTATAATTAATAATATTCAGATGGGTGAGAGAAGGAGTTGCTGTAACGGAAGCATGATGTGTGAAACGAGAGAGAGAGAGAGAGAGAGAGAGAGAGAGAAGAGAGTGTTCCATACTAGTACTTCTTTAATTAGTATTACACGTACCGTACCCGTACGCTCTTTATTCTTTTTTTAAGCTCTTGGCATGGGTATGGGAATGTCCGCTTATTCTCTGGCCCTCAACTCCTATTTCACGACAAAGAGGAATCGTGCGATGGGATTGGCAATGACGATCATAGGATTAGGACCTATCTTTATGCCACAATTAATGTCATTTCTATTATCCTTCTATGGTATCCAGGTATTTTATCGTATTTGTTAATTTACCGTACTTTGTTTCCACAAGATCTTTGCTAAAACAAATAGCACTTCCATTCAGCAAAAATTCGAGTCAAACTGAAATTAAGTCTGAAAATGATATGCGAATTACTGTTACTGGATTAGTTATGCTGAAACGTTATTTCTTATCTTCTTTATAATTATATCTACGCTCTTCTGCTTAATGATTTCACCAATGCCATCGGTAGTTGTTTGCGGGTTACAATAATTAATATTAACGATATCATATCAATGTAAATATAATAGCAAGTCACGGACAGCAGAAGCCAATTTCATAGATAATAACCAAACCATTCGTTAAATAACAAATCGCTATCAACTGCATGTCATGGCGTTTCACGCCCCATACTTACACTTGATCTCTCGCGCATGTGCCCGTAAAGTGCATCATGTGCCCTTATCAATATAGGCCAGCGTAATCGACTGTGCGATTTTTCTTTGTTGTCCATAATCGTCATCGATAGCAGACAGTGCTTGTACAATGTCTGTCTATACGACGTGACAAGCAAAACTTACAACGCTAGCTACACTGATTTTACATCATACATGTATGTACATAAACATATCCGTATATGTATACGTATACTCATGCACCTGTGAACAAGCAAATCTTTTTGTACATTTATGTTACACATTTGATTGTACAACCTGTGCATACATTTTATATGTCTTTCGATAAGTACATGGATGCCGCGATTCACATAACAAGTAAACGTCTGATATACTCCCAATATTTACAGTATGAATATTTGCCTCGCAATAGGGAACAATGTTGCTTCTCGGAGCCCTCAGTCTTCATTCGCTGATAGGAGCCGTGCTGCTTCAACCCTTGAAATGGCATGTAAGAACGATACAGGGTGAGACGAGTAACACAGATGACCCCAATACAGACCAGGCCGCGAAAAATCACGATATCGGTAGGCACTACACACATACATCCTCTTCAATAGATCTTTTTTATGATCTCTTTCTGTTGCAGTATGCAAAACTGATCTTCCAGAATGCGAGGACACCGCGTCAGGCTCGTCGGTTGAGTTAAATCGTCACCAACAAAGGCGGAAGACGACAATATCAAGTATTGATCATGACGTCGACATAGGAAGTATTTATGGATACGATACTACGTTACCTCCACGGCTATCGGGGCCAATCAAAGGTACACACTCATTCATTAAGAGTGTGATAATGATTGATGATAAATATTCATGCTAATTTAAATCAAGTAGCGATAATCGACTTAAGCGTACATTAGCTGATTGCTGTAAACATTTCATTGTTTTTGCGACCCCTTAGGAAACGCACAGAATAGTTTCCATATTCGATCTGTTATCGCATATATTATTAGTCGAAAGTGTAATCGTGTCTTTCAAGTTGATTGTTAGCGTAACAACGTAATCACCAGAAAGGTGTACATACTCCGTTTTATTATCAATTGCGAAAGGATTCTAAATATCATACAAATTACAATCAAATAAATGGGCAGGAATGAATGAAAGACGCATAAAGAGGAGTTTAATGTGATTAATGATTTTCAGGATCATCTTACGATAGGAACGTCGATCAGATAGGTTATAACGATTCCTCGACCACATATTTACCTGAGCTGAACCTCAAAGCACGTTTGGGGCGTGTTCCGTGGGCCACAGGTATGATCATGCTTGTCTTCGATTAAAACTAACGCCACACTTCCACTAGTTATTATTACGAAATCTGTCTACGGATATTTATGGGGACGATCGTACAGCTAAAAGCTCGGAGACGGTGCACCTAGGCAGTTGTTTGGAAATCTTCGACGAGATATCCGGTCTATACCAACCGTTGGTGATGAATACAGCTCCAAGTGTCACCGACACCGAAGAAGAAAAGCACGAGAGTACATCATCCACCGATTCTAGCATCCATGGGCGTCGCGAATGCAATGCGTCGACTGACATTGCCGATTCCGATAGGTACGAGTATAACCATAGTGAGTTTCTTAATCGAGCATTCGCGAATTGTGGCAACTGGCGCATTAGACGGCAAATGTATTTCCTTGATATTGGACAAATTATCGACTTGAATTCGCATTAAAATTCGTGCCGCGGTTCCAAATTGCATGTACTAACTACGCGCACATGTATATTCACGTGAAAAGTCTAACAAAAGAATACCCAATTGTATGTTAAAGAAAGATTCTCCGATACTTGTCCACAGGCGTAAAAGATCGACCATTCTACGAATACTCAAACGAATTTCCGACTTCTACGATCTCGCTCTGCTGAAAGATCCGATCTACGTAAACATCATGGTAGGCATGTCGATAGCTATCTTTGCGGAGATCAATTTCTCCATGCTGACGCCGTTTATATTAGCTGACATGGGCCTAACAACGATACAGATTGCGAATGTGATGAGCGTCATAGCGATAATAGATCTCACCTCAAGAGGCGCAGCTCCTTATGTCGGCGAATGGATTCGCCAACCACCTAGAACTATGTATCTCTACAGCTTGGTCCTCTTGATCATCAGTCGTTCGTGTAAAGTACATTGATTTATCGTTACCTCGTCGATCTATTCGTAAGCACTTGCAGAACCTAAAGAGGCACGGCAAACGCTTTTCTACATTCATTATTTCAAAGTCGTTGCCTCTGAAAATGAGATCACGAGAGTGTACAGTCCGAAAAGTTAACGCAACTTCTGTAGATTCTTCATACATTACTGACTTCCTCGATTCAATGCAGCTCTACTCATTACCGACGGCATCACTTCTATAATGTTCGTGGCGGTAGGTCTGGGAGTAGCAAAAGGAATTCGCACAGTATACATGGGCTTGGTGGTGTCCAGTCATGTGCCTATTTGGAGATTACCATATGCAAACGGAATACAAATGGCCGTAAATGGCGTGATCCTTCTGATTGCCGGACCATTATTAGGTATTTTCAGGTCTTCACAATATTAGATACGTTTGACACTTTGACCGTCTCTGTAATTTTTTCGTGTATTTCGCAGGGATTATCCGGGACAGGACCGGTAGTTACACACCCTGTGTCATCATAATGAATTGCGTTACTGCTTTTACTGTCACATTGTGGTTGGCTGAAATGTGCATATTACGGCAACTGGATCGAAAGAAACGTGAAAAATCGAAGGGAAAAGCTGGTGAACAAATCATATAATTGATACTCTGAACGGGTACAAGACTCTATCTATGTTCTTATTGATTATAACCGTAAGTGCCTGTATATCTTTCTCGTTCTTTTGAGAATGGTTAAGACGGCGTTCGTCTCGTTCGCTGGAATACTATGATTGATTTTTGAGGTGTACAAGAATTCATTTCGATGGGAAATTTTGGGAAACTATTGTCAGAATTGTTTTATAATCTCCGGAACGTATTTCCCAGCAAACCATATTTACCACAAATTTTTCTTTTATATCAGTGCCATGAAATAACTTAGTCGCACATCAGTGTAAACAAATATTGGTGCATTGTGAAATCGGAACAAAAGTATCATTATAATTTGACTAGTGAAATAGACCAAACTGTAGCGCCGCGAAATAGAAGCATCGTGGTATTCATGGAAAGAAAAGAAGTGGTACCTATGATTCTAAGAGACATTGGCGTGTTTTCTATGAGGAAGAAGGCGTGGAATAATAAATATCGATCAAACGACAGAAGGGTATTTAAAATATCTCGCAATTTCTACGATAGTGATAGTTTACAGAAGTATGACGCAGTGTTAGAGGATAATGATGAAACGATCTAATGTAATCAAGCAATGTAAATAAAATATGCGGATTGCTATATGGAGGCAACGAAAGGTACTTGTATTTGCAGTCCTGGTGCTCTTTACAACAGGAGGATGAAAGTACAGCGATTAAAAATACATTTGGTCGCTGTGATTACCCTCGTCTCTTTCGCTTAGTCGCACTCGCACAAAATCGAGCTTCGGCAAATAAACAAAAATACAGGCCGGCTGCATATGCGTTCTCTCTCTCTTCGCACAGCGTCGATTCAGTTACGTGTTCGTAAACGTTCTCCCTCGAGCACATCTTGTCAATAAAATTCGAGGATCGGCTTGTATGTCATCGTCTCGCCTTCGAAACCTAAGGATTATCAGAATGATTACTGACAAAGATTTTAAAGTAACATGCACTTAAGGCAGTGCGCCCACTGTACATATGTATACCTAACTGTTAAATGAATAAACATAATTGAGTGGAAATACCTTTGAATGACCCGAATAGAGCAGCGGAACATCAATTGACGAGCTGTGACTTTCGTTATTTACATGCTCGTCTTCGGGATCGTTATCCAACGAGGCAAACTCCTCGTGCTCCATTATTCCCCATAACGGCGTATTTTCAGGACCCGTGGATGCAACAGCTAAATTATTCACTGCCTGTGGCAACACCTGATATGCTCTTTCAATCGACTCAAAATCTGCAGACTTGTTTCTTGTTTTCTTCCAGATAATATCCAGCACTTTTGTAGAAGTCATGGAATTCTTCGATGGCTTTCCATCCCGTTGGGCGTTCTGTTTCATGGTTGACGACTGCAGATTGACCGGCTGAGGAGTAACTATGTAGACGCGTTCCTCGTTGTGCGGAGAAATGGAAACCGGGATTTCGTGCCAGATAATCTCCTTTTTCTTAGACGACATTACTCTCGTACTTGCCTGAACCGTGATCGGCGATGGCGTTGCATTTTCTCTAGTATCCTGAGCGCGGACAATCTTGAAGTTTAATTAATAATTACAATACCAAATAAATTATTAGCCCCATACAACATGCCACGCATTATTTTTTAAGTCTCCAATATATCGATCGTCCCTTCGATACGACGATAAGACATAGTTCTGCGTTTCTCTTAAATTTACTACATTATTTACTATATTATTCGATGTACCTGCAGTCGAGGTCTTTCAATCCGATCGCTTGCCGATGCATCGTGCTCGACTTCATTGAAACTGAAACCGGCTAGTGCGTAAGTCTTCACAGTTTCTTCGGGGCCAGTGTAATCGGGCTCGGTTGTCGTCAAGTACTCGTCTGGAATTTTCTTTGATGGAAGAAGGTACGGCCGGGAGAAATCAGGTAGAATTGTACTGGGCGTTGTACCCATAGAATACTCCTAATCAAATCACACAGTTTGCTTTAACTGACAATCAACAACCACGTAAAAATCTTCGAGTCATGTTTTATAAATGACAAAAATACGGAGTTGAATTCAAGGGAATGGCAGTCGTGTTTAGAAAGTGATATTGCATGAGTTTAAAAGAGATAGCACGTATACATACATGCCTTACAGAATTAAAGTCCACGTTACCTGGATTATCCAATTGTCTATATTTTTCTGTAACCGGTGTACGTCTATTGTGTTGTTCGTCTTCTTAACCTCATTATTGTTGGAAATTCTATTGGCCGTAGTTGATGCCAAGGTGGTCGCAGGCGTAAGGGCAGTGGTCTTCACCGTGTCTAGAGTTTTCATGAACTTCGAAGGATTCGCCGTTGTAATCTCATTCCAAGACCCCTGGGTGATATAATTGTGTTGCGACGGTTGGAGCATCTTCCGTGGCTGCGTTCTTTCACGAACAGCCATACTAGTCCATTCGAAATTAGATGGATGAAAAGGAATAGGGTTGTATTGTGACGTATACGGAATGATTACCTGGACCTACGATGAACCAATGAAAACGCACTTAAGTTACTTATTAGAACACGCAGCCGCTATTTTCTACAATTTGATGTTGAATTTACGGACGGTAACTAGTGAGATTTGAGACGGCCTAGAAGGATTTGAGTAGTGATCGACCAGTGCATTTCCTATACCCGTGGAAAAATTGAAATTATGCCAAATCGTGATTTGTGGTTTTCAATTCTTTTTCTCACATTAACGACAAAACATTATGTGCTTTACTTTTACGGCTTTGATCAAATCAGATCAGATCAGATCACATCAGTTCAGAAAATAGCATATTCCTTTAGCTAAACTGAAGAGATCAAATCACTTCCCCCCTTACCGTTGCTAATCTACCGACGGACTAATTGTCAGATCAGTAGGTGATATTTTCGTATCACTTGCGGTACTCGCTTCCTATTGGCCCATACTAGGGAATTATTTTAAAAACTATGAGATGGTTATTTTCGCGTTGCATTTGTGCAATCTCAGCGCAATTAACAAACACAGATTGTAACGAAGAAGTGACTTATCAATCATATACAAACTAATGTGAGCGTACATACAAATTTTAAGGTTACTTATATTTTGGTACGAACTGATGTGAACCTAAATCCACGACACAATTACGAGGAGAAGAGAAATATGAATGCCAGATCTGATCGATCTGATACATGCTTGTTCCATTCACTCGCTGAAGTGATGTGAATATTTCAGATCACAAAATATCAGATCATATCAGATCACTTGTACAAGGAAAGCACCTATATTATAGGCAATTGTATTATCGATCACCTGTTTATTCCTCTTCGCTCCCTGCACTCTCAGTGATGCGCCGTCAGCTTCAACAGAACCAATTGGACGGAATTCATCACTACCGCCTACATCTGACTGTGGATCATCCTTGCCAATGACTTTTTCGCGTACGGTTTCGTACGACTTCAAAAGTTCGTCAAACAAGATTTCCCTACTACCTGGCCTGGTACTGGTTGCTGTCACGCTGGACCACAAATAGTTGGATTGCCCCAATGACGTTGCACGCGCTATATCATTGGTATTATCACTCGTCGACACTTCCATGCTATTATTCAAAGTATTTCGATTATCGGGAGAGAACTGGAGCACATCGTGATGCTCATTCCGTTCGTTGTGTCCAAGAGGTAGCGGCGAAAGTGTAGTATCGCTAATTGGAATGGCAGTTTCTAAATTACTATCGTACGAATGAAACTGTGTGGCTGTCGTATAGGTAGTTTCTGCAGCTTGAGCGCCCGATCGATTGTCATAGCCACCACTAGGAGGATGACTTGGCGCCAAAGTAGATGTAGAATTCGTCGTGTTATAAGGCAGGTGGCCGCTATCAATGAATATATCACTGAGCACTGACACCCCAGCTAACTCTGTTTCGTTCTCACTTTTCTTCGTCAGATCTAGCAGAGAAGATTGTTCGAAGTATATGGGAGTGTCTGTGCCTGAGTTGCCGATTGTCGTTTGTAGGATGGTGTGTGAATGTTCAGCGACGCTACCGCTGGACGATAAGTCATCCGTGTACGTTCGATGATCGAGACCATTTGAAATTAATAATGCCTCACCGCCAGGAGTGACATTGTCAAATGAATGATGATTTCTGGTGATGGTGGCCAGGGTGGTGGATGCATCGATTGTTTGCTGACCGATTAAATGTGAATCGCGGAAATCTTGACCGATCGATGAAACAGAACTGGCGTATTGTTGACGATGATCAAAGTTTGCTGGAACAGAGGACTCGTGACGGTTTGCGTACGGAATCTTGAGGTCCGTGTCGACGCCTGACGTGCCATATCCGAAATTGTTAATGAGTACAGAATCTCGAGGGTGCGTGTTCGAATCGCTAATACCCAACTGTCCCTGGCGGTTATCATTCTCGAAATGTATTGATTCTTTGTTATTTGCTGCAAAGTTCGGCCGTATTTTTTCCTCGACTACTCCGTTGCTCGACGGGTGTTCTCGGTGTCGATAAATCGGTTGAATCGAAGAAGGAGAAGCAGAGTGGATGCCGGCTAGATGGGATAAAGGTGATTCAACGTAGTCGATCTCACTGCCACGTGGGACCTCAAAGGGCTCTGCCTTAAAGAGAGGTGGCATTGGACCAGGATACAAATGTGGATTCGGCAATGGACTAATCACCTGTGATCGGACATCGTGATTAAGAAACAAAGGCGGAACATGAGAGAAATCCAGTTGCCTGACTTCGTGAGATGCCGCTGCTATTAGTCCATCGGAACCATCATAATTCCCATTGAAGTTGTCAACTTGAGGCAGATACGTTGCTCCTGGAGTGGATTGTGAGGGTGGTGGTGGCCCGTACGACGGATTTGAATATGGGCTACCTCCTTGTACAGGTATCCAAGGTACTTTATTACAAGGATTGCAATTTTTCTCCTTCTTCACCGGTGAATAGTTCTGTTGGAGGTCAGCGAAGTTTGTTTGATGTAGGAGAGACGGTTGAACCGGAACGGGTGGTCTGTCATAGAGTGGCGGAGAAGAGCCGGGATAACGCAAAGCGGACCCATGCGGATTTGATGGCGTAACCGGTGGATGTCCCGACTGAGATGCGGGAAGTGGGGGGCCAGGTAACGAAGGGGGGCTGAGAAATTTTGGATTGTGGTAAGACGACTCTGCACGCGCCGGTACTAACGAGGGTGGTGGTTGCTGATTGTTACCGAACGGATTCAACCAGCTCATCAGCCGCGTAAAATATCCGGAACTTTCTGCAGGCGGTGGACTCGTCAGTCTAGCTGTTCTTCCTGAAGTATGAAGTCGTGGCGGCGGTGGTGGTAAAAGAATTTCGTTCAAAGTGATTTTGCGAGCCTGCCGAGTGAAGTTTGATCCGCGCCACCCATTATTGATGCACGAAGCCGGATCAACGACGTATACCAACAGTAGAAACAATGACAAAGCCTGAAATAAGAAATCGTACTCATAATATACATATGGACGAGAGCCATGAACAGGATGTGGAAAAGTCGCATTCATAAGTAAAAATTTTCTATTTTCTGCGACCGAATACTCGAATCTTTCATATTCATTAAGCTGACCGTCCATTACAGCGCGGCGCAGCGCGGAATCGTTGTAGGAGAATCCGAAACATACGAACGCGGCACGACACAGGTATATTTAATCCGTATACGTATATTCATTTACATGCTTTTCTCAGACGCGGCACGCCTCCGCGCCGCGCTGTGAAACTAATCTAATGGACGGACGGTGGGCTTTACGCGGCACAAACACTTTACCAAATTCAGCGCAATCAATGGTCCAGTGAATTTCTAAATCGTGGCACGGTTTTCATGATTCGTTGACACAATCGTCTCATTTAGCTTGCATCCAATTCACAGAAGAAACCGATTACACAAATAATTCTAAAAGAATCGTTTCCGGACACATCGAAACATTTCCATCGTCGGTAAAGAACGAGAGACAAAGTGAACGTACACGAGAATATTTGTGGTTCTTATAATGTCATGTCGATCTAGTATGTACGCATAAGGTAGTGGGGAACAAAATAAAGCGATGGAGAATGAATGAGATGACACAAGACGAAACGAGATGGACTAGATCACGACATTGGTGCATCAGATTACATGTCGATGCATAAAGATTATTCCTAGATCGTTCGAAGGCATTCGAAAGTTCGTGCTCTTCGTACTCATCAATTACGCTATTATGTGTCTTCTGCCTAGTGGAGCTACGCTGCAGTCAATGACAGTTCAGGGGAGAAATGAACACGAAACAGGCGGAAGTGGGTCATCCCGTGAGAATAATTTCAAGGAGGCAGGCGTTCTGAGTTTACTATGTGTGTCGCACAAGGAAGTAGACGATTAGGTATTTCTCTTCTCTGTGGCTCATCGCATTTAAAAGCTTAGTCTCTCTCTCTGTTTCTTTCTTTCTCTCTCTCTCTCTCTCTCTCTCTCTCTCTCTTTCTCTCTCTCTCTCTCCCTTTCTCTCTCTCGGTAGCATATTAAAGAAGATAAAGGAAATCAATGCGTTGCAAGATTAAAAGTAACTGATTCCTTATTTTATAACTTTATTAAACACCAACATTGTTCTACTTAACTTTTTTACAAACAAATAATCCGCCCTATATCTTTTCAAATTTAGACTTCTTTTCTCTGCATACATAGAAGCTGTACACAACGTGAAATCTCTGCAATCTGCAAAATTATTTTATCCTTCTCCCTCTTGTCTTTCTCTCCCTCCCTCTCTCTCTCTCTCTGCCTCGCTCATTCTCTAACACATGCTTCCGCTTTCTACTCCGGCACCAAGAGATGAGTATGGCATCCAATACGGGGTCATGCACTAGCAGCCTGACCTGTATTCGAAGACCTTGAGACACCTCTGAACCACTCGGTGCTGATGGTACAAAGTAGAATTCAATCAACAGGATTTAGAAATATCCACCTTTACTTTACCAGTTTCTTTCGTTATTTAAAACCTTCATCCCCATTTATTTAGTTTCGTTGCATTCTATTATTATCATTCTGTTATAATATTGTCTACTCTCTTATGGCATTCAGAGTCATTACAACGGACGGCATTAAGAATCGTCGCACCCTTTGCATACTGATGCGCAGAAGAGACGACGAAAAAAGAAAATTACGAGTAAGACATTCTTTATGTGGTCGTGCCTGAAAAAGCGCCGTCGAAGATCTTGAATACGCAATAAACTTCCAATCACAGAAGCAAAGCGATGTCTCAATATGTGCCAGTTTATGCTTGTTGAATGTATTCTATGCAAGACTGCTGGCGGCGACTTTGCGGATGTGCGGATTTGGGTGAGAGAGAACGAGAGTTTCGCAACTCACCAACGACTGTGCTCAGACCGGGACGAGAACGGGAAATAGCGGTATGAAAGTGAAGGAACGCAAGAATGGGAGAAGGTTAGTAAGAAAGAGAGACAAAGAGAGAAATGGGGAGATAGACGGGCGAACAGAGTGGGTGAGTGTGTGACTGAGAGAGTGAGAGAGTGAGAGAGAGAGAGAGAGAGAGAGAGAGAGAGTGAGTGATGGAGAAGGAGCGGAGGATTGGAGGGAAACAGGAGAGAGAAGAAGAAGGGGATAGGTAATGGTGGATTAGATACGTGCGATCCTCGGTGTCTATTCGCCTCACTCATCTGTTATGCAAATGGAGCAGCTTGTATGTGCAAGCAGTCGGCACGGTGGAAACGCACGCGGCCACGAAATTCACATTGATGACAAAGTTAGATAGCGAAAAAGTAGCGCTAGCGTACATACAGCGATATACGGATGAAAATGTAATCGATAGATGAAAATAGTCGATGAAAGAAACTATTTAGGCTTTGGAGACGCATAGCTTTGCATTGACGCATAGTTCTTAAAACAAACTTAAACGTACGAAATTTCAAATTGGTCGAGCATGCAGAAGATACAAGTACCATTTAAATACCGCACGCGTCACATAGTATTTTATCTAATCTACCTAAACTCCTTTGGGCACATTCTTGCGATTATTCTTATCGAGATCAATTCGTATACTGACTCAGCAAATCTTAAACGCTATCTACTAAGAATCGCTGTTCGGGAGCTACAGATTCTCTCCACCGATCATCAAGATGCTACGAAGGACACCTGGAGGTTCATGGATACATCCCATAAGCTAAGCGGGTAACGCAAGACGGGTTCACAGATAACCAATCCATGACACACATACTCGTATGTGTTCTCACAGCTCCGTGGATACTCGGATAGCGATGTCGCCCGTGAACACAAAAAGCAGTCGCATAAGCAGTATGTGTATGTGTACCGAAATGTGTTGAGAGAGAGAGAGGGGGGGGGGGGGAGAGGGATGGGAGAGAGAGCGGAGGTGGTGGAACAACGTGAATAATGTAGGTAAGTGGGCTGTGGGGATTACGAGAACCGACATGGAGGGAGAAAAGACGATGTAACGCGCGCGTTTGTGTATATGCAATCTGTGCAAAGACTCAATACGACTGTACGCGTTTACACACATACTGTATGGACGCACGAGTGCCGAAGCTAATCGACACGACCAACCACAGAGTCGATAATCAGCCTGTGCTCTCCTTGCTTGCTTTCGTGCGAACGTTGTGCGCGATTGCGCCTGTAGGCACACATGAAACTGGACAATAATTACTTATTAGCAGAGCGGCATCTTCTTCCATACCGAAAGCGAATTCTTTCATGCATAATTAGGTAGTCCCAGAAGTATTCGAACGGTAACAAGATTTGACCATATCCCGATGTACTTCTGCCAATCGTGAAAGCGTCGGATTGAATCTTTTTTTGGAGACATTAGTTATAATGTTATAAATTTATAGATTTCACAGAAAAAGGTTCAATCTAATTTTTTCATAATTAGTACGGAAAGATCACGCTGTATAAATTTTCGTAGTATCGGTGTAATTTATGCATAAAAATAAGAAGAAGGGCACAATAATGGGAGAAACCCGGGTGGAGGGGGGTTAAAGAAGATGGGGAGGAGGGACCATAAATGTAGAGAAGAAAACAGAAGGAGGGAGGCACAGAGAAACTTTGATTCGATCGCGTGTAGTAGTTTGTAAAAAGAAGAATGCAAGCTACTGCTGCATTTTAATTCATCCAGACAACTAGATACAAATTGTCAGCCCCTGTTGTATGTGTCGTAAATTTTTATTTGTGCATGTAATAATAACTAGCAGCGAAATGCTCAAAAATAGTCAGATTGCACAATAGATTAGTGCAATAAAATGTACAAGAAAATGTACAAGAAAATGTATTAAATACGTTGATACAAATTTATTGTTTCACACAGAAGCGGAAGAAAACCCGTGAAAACACAAGGACCAAAGTCTCAAGAGAATAATAATCACATGGCAGCTTAGAGTGTATCGTATCATAAACCGCAGTTTAACATCTGCTGAATTATTCTGACATAATCTTAACATATTATTTAATAATAATAAGCGAAACTAGCCTAATGAGCGGATTATTCCATAAAGTTCATTGAAAAGGAGCTCGTTGACAGTTAAAAGACCCCGACAAATCTTGGCAAACGAGAATCAAATCCAAGGAAGAGGTAGAAACAATTTCTTTCCATTCGCATACAAAATAGCGTGATAATGACTTCTATTAGTACATTGATAATAAGAATGTGCGAAGACCGCAAACGAAAAGAGTCTGTTAGAATTTGGGTCGTTCACGCGAGTTTCCCCTTCAGACGTATCCATGTCCCACCCCCACTCGGCGGGTGCAGGCAAAACTATGACGAGATCCGAGAGACCTCTCTTCCATCCTTTGGGTACGCTCTTTGCCACGTATCAAATTATTCGCATTGCCCTCATAGGAAATTAAAGAACAAATAACCCATTGGTAACTTCTCACAAATAGTCTTGTACGACTTGTGACTCAAAGATACTATAATGTCGAGCGACGATAACAAACATGACGGAAATGGCAAAGTATGATACGTCCCCAGTACCCTACGGGAGCGAGTCTAAGGTTTTACACGTAAAGACGAATGCGTGCACTTGTCCCAAACGTTAACTTGACAAGCATACAGCACATGCGGAAATGATTATTAGCTCTTCGATAAGGTGGCTGAGAAAGACCGACAAGACGCATCGGCAAGAGATCAAAGATTTAGGTCGACTGCGGCAGAGTTTCCGTTTTCTATTGGCACTCTGCCAAACGATTTCGTCCATGCTTGAGCTCGAAAAAGACATTCGTTTTATTCATCGTCAATTCACGTACGCTCGCGATAGTTGAATACTTTTCAATGTCCATCGATCAAGCACAACTTTGAAAGTCTTCTTATCGACGGATACTCAAGTCAGACAGTATATCAAGCTACTATTACCCTATGTTTGCATCTTATCGACGATCGCAGAGAGTCCCTGATTTTCGTCTGATTTCAATCACTTTTTCATCTTTGAGAATGTTTAAGGTGCATACAAAATAAATAGAAAACGAGTCAACGCCACGACGATTATCCAGGATCACCTTCTTCCACCAAGGGTGACAAAGCAGAAGAGATTCCACGTCTTTGCGGTATTGAAAACGCGATATTGCTTTAAGAAGTTCAAAATGCTTGCTGCGAATTAACTAATTTGCGATGTACTTATCGATGCAAGTAAGGAAACGGATTTCGTTAGGTATTTACGGAATACCTATCACTCAGTTTGTCGTCCCGGCATGTGGCTGAATTTCAAGTAGTATTAATCCTTATTCACAAAAATTATACCTCAATATAATATTCGCTCTTTGCATTCTTGCAAATACACAGCGGCGTATTTATCTCGCGAAACATAAAAAAAACAATCGGAAACGAAATATTGTTATATTTTCATGCGACGCAACGATGCATCATATGCGGGTTTGACTACCACCTAGATGATAACATATTCAAGATACGAATACTCACACGTTGAATATCCATTTCTCCTCCCCCTTTCGCTTCTTCAGTGTCTCCTCCACATCTGCATATCAGGACGGAGATGCGCGTATGTGAATTGCAAGTAGCACTTTATTTCCTCCCTTATTTGCTCCAGACTTAATCGACAAACTAAAACCAAAGGGGTGCTTCCTCCTTTTGCAACAAGTAGGTCCTTACTTCTGTTTTTCTTGTGGATACTCAAAGTTCCATAACGATACTACGATACTTGTAAATCGAAAAGGTTTGTCGATGTCAGTCGTACGGAATCCTCACAAACTTTCACTGTGAAATCCTTGCACGAATAGAAACACTGAATGCAATCTGGAGAACTCAGGGGAGGATGGTTGTATAAAAAAAAAAAAAATACGCTCGAACAAGGACAACGTGTGCACATGACCTGCGCCAAGTGGAGAGTCTATCCGGTAGACTTATGGTGCGGGTGCTTATATACATTCGCCCGCCTCTTCTCCTTCCTTTGCTTTCTTCCCATTTCTCTTTCTCCCTCTCTCCGCCCCCCTTTCTCTTCCTCTCTCGCTCTCTCTCTCTCTCTTTCTCTCTTTAGGTCCCTCTATTTCCCTCCACATCATCGCCTTTCGCTTGCTCCCCTTACCAGCGGGAAGGAACAACGAAGAGGACAATGTGGATCTTCCCCATCTCAAGCAACGGACGAACTAACCAATAGCCGAGACGACCTAATGGCTACGGAACGATGATTTTAGGATAGTCAGCAGGGACCCTGCTGCCCTTCCAATCGTCCACTTTACCTGCCTAGACCCCCATCTCGACATCCCTTACCGATATCACCAGGATGGATGCTTTTGCTTTGAAAAGGGCTACCTGCTTGACGAGGGTCTAACTGTCAAGGTATCCCGACGGAGCAGACCGATGCGCGATGGTAAAATATAAGTATCTTGGGGAACTGAAGAAAAAAGGAGGGAGGAAAAGGAAAATGGAGAAATCTCCGTGGTTGACCTACCACAGTGTGGTGTACGAAGGATGTCGCGTTACGAAAAACACGGCAGGCAATTATCTGAACCAGATCCGTTGAATACCAATGCCAAAAATCTACGATCAAGAGTGCAATATATTCGTTCCAAATCCCTACGTAAAGACTTCTCTATATGTATACATGCAACAGAGATAAGAAACTATGCTTTCACCTTCCAGACGATTCGTTACACCTCCATTCGGCTGAAATTTAACATTACGAGGACGTATTATATAATTCCATTGTCTGTGTAACCATGTCTTCGAATTTCATGTAAAGAGCAGCACCCGCTGGACTCCAATTCATTTTTCATCTACTGCCATTCTACTCATTTATTTACAATATGTTCGATCCAAGTTATTTCGAGATCACGATATGGGACATACTTAGACGAATATTGACCTTATACTCGTGTTAGTATTCCTCCACCGCGTCTTACTACAATACATTCCCGCTATGGTCATCGGAGCAGCGAAATGTTTGCCTCTGGATATCGGCCTCCTATAGTGACGCGACAATGCTACGGAATTGACGCACGGAGCTCTCAGCGAGCAAAGAAAAATCGAGGGTGAATCTACGGAATACGAAATGGCCAGAAAGCGACGAGAAAGTTCGGTCACTCTGAGTTTACTGCTCCGATGCGTGCACTAAAATCGGCACGTAGAAGCGCGTGTCGTTGTGTGCTTTGATGACGAGACAGTGCGTTTCAGTGGGTACAAATGCCAATCGAGAACACATCGTTCCTGCGTAAACATATGTGAAAACTTACGAGGAGACGAAAATTATCTGTCGACTAAGAAAATCGGTCACTTCTTAAAATTTAATGTAGAAAAATTGCCCATGACCGAGATCGTTTTCCATTTTGGCAATTTGTAGCGGCTTATAATATCTCCGTGCCAAAAGGACAGACTACTTTTTTGGTAAATTGTCGAATTGTACTTCTTTATCAAACAGATGCACTGGCAAAGACAGTCCTACTCTACCTGTTCAATAGGAGAATCGTATTTTCTGAGAACCATTTGCTGTTTGCACGGTATCTTTGATTAAACATCCGGACACATCTATTGGACTAATTGGACGCATATCTCGCATTATTCTGCAATAAAATGATAAGCGAGATAAGAAAGGGAGGACGAGAGAGAGAGAGAGAGAGACCCACCCACACACATACACACATATATATACATATATATATATTACGTCTGGCGATGCTAATCGGCCAGTAGTGAATGGGAAAGCGCGGCTCCTGTAAGCACATTACTGAACCAAAGAAATAGAAATGCAAATGTTTCGCTTCACCGGTTCAACAGTCATGTTGATTTTTGTGATCGCACTGTTCACTGTGGCGAAGGCTCAGGTCACGGAGTCCTCATCTTGTGTGACGCCAGGCAGATTCCAAATCGATGATCCTAAGTGTCAAAATTATTACATTTGCATATGGAACGGCGTCAGTTATACATTGTGGAATCTGACGTGTCCAAAGTCAACGCGATTCTCTCCGACAGTACAAATGTGCGTCGCTGCAGAATCTTATCCTTGTCCGGCGGCGACAACGACAACCACAGCATCAACAATAACCACAGCATCAACAATAACAACTATCGCCGTGCCAACAACACTTGCGACCACATCGACGTTGTCACCGACACCTTCGGAGACAACATCGGCGACAATATCCACATCGACGTTGTCACCGACACCTTCGGAGACAACATCGGCGACAATATCCACATCGACGTTGTCACCGACACCTTCGGAGACAACATCGGCGACAATATCCACATCGACGTTGTCACCGACACCTTCAGAGACAACATCGGCGACAATATCCACATCAACGACGTCAACCACGCCGCCAACCACGCCGTCGTCAACCATGCTGCTCTCGAATACGGCACCAAAACCCTTTCAATGCACAGCAAGCGGTAATTTTCCCAGACCCAACACCGACTGCCGATTGTATTACTTTTGCTTCTGGACTGGTAGTAGCTATACACAATTGAATCTCCAATGTCCCTTTTTAATGCGTTTTGATCCCATCAACCGCAAATGCATCATATCATTGAGCTGTACATCCTGAAAACTGCCAGATCGAAATTAATATCGGCGGGTTGTAATCAATTGCGTTCCTGCTTAGATCACCTCAAACGTTTAGAAAAATGTCGACTTTTCCAACGATCTTCAGGAATATCTTCTTTGAACCCACGATCATGGTTATTTGTGGAGGTGATCGATTGTAAAATGTACACGTAGTAGAAAATGAAAATATCTATGTATAAATATGTACACGTGCATGTGTCAGCAATTGTCATTGCTCCATCCTGCATACATATGTATATCTGTATGTATGTATATGAGCAATTCGCACGAATGCACGAATGCATGCCTATTATAATAAAGACGGATACACTCGCTATATGTCACATGTTTTTATTTCATTCTTAACAATTTCCCCTTCGCGCGTCGGATGTACGGTCGCCTAGCAAAAACGCACAATGACAAGTACGTTCTCCCAGGCGTAAAACTTGCGCAGGCGATTACGGAACGGCATCGATTTTGTATTACTGTATGAAATTTCAATAATTGAGAATCTGTACAAATAAACATGTTTACGCCTAATATACTGTGTAAATAACTATATATTTACGTCTCAAGATTGTGCCACATAATGATTTGCGTTACACAAACTAATCAATTGCTCGACGTAGTAAGTTTTCACTAAAGCTATAAATCTACAAATCAACTTGGTGAAACCCTTGGAAGATAATCGTTCGGTATCGCCCCGTTTCCTTTACGTTCTCTGCGCGTCCTCGCACATTCGCACCTTAAGATGATTTCTCGTATTAAACTTTATAAAGCGTGAACTCTGTGAAGCTCCTAAGCTTCGTGCTACTCGATACATCGTTAACTCTTTCATTCGACCAATGTGCAATTTCCTTCATCGTTCCCCTCTGTCGTCTTCTCAGATTTTTCGCCGTACCTCCAACCTTCCGATGAGAGTTATTAAGCGCGTCATCGTCCAATCTTGTTAAACCGTTGTCCTTCTGTTGCAAATTTAGCAATATGTGACTGATCCCCGCTTCAATATCCGCGTATAACGCTGGCAGACTCAATTCCAGACCTTTTGCGAGCTGTTTAAGATCCTCTTCGTTTAACGAATCACGATTCAATTTGGCGAAATTTTCGTAGTCAATTCCGGAAAGCAAAAACCTGCGTAAATCCGTCCAAGAAATATTATCAACCTGAGGTCTCCGGGGGTGGCTGGTGTCTATTATTTGGACATTCGAGTCTTCGGGCTGATACGAGCGAAGCGAACGTTTAGACGTCTGTCTTTTACCCGGATGTTCAACGTCCGAAACGTGTGTGCTATGCAATACGTCAGACATCCCCAAGCGATCTCTTATCTCCATTTCTGAGAGTCCAATCGTCTTGACAAACGATTCCAAAGCTTCATCGGTGACTGTCTCATTTAATGTCTTTATCTTCTTGATAATCTTCTTACGTTCGTCCTGTACCGACCCCTCCTGAAAATCCAAATGTTTCGATAAATTCAGCAAATCCTCAGATCCGTCGTCCTCGTGCGCGTGCTCGAGAACTACTTTAATCTCCAAATGTAATCTGTGAGGATCCGGCCTTGGAGGTGGGGTGGTAGACTCGTTAATGTAGCCCGATCCAATCCATGGGTACAACGTAGAAGTAACTGTAGTAGTACCCGCATAAACGAGAACTGGACCCGAATGATCGGGAGAATCGGAATTGTCTTCCGTCGTCGTTTCGACACCCTCGTGCGATTCGGTCGTCGTGGATTCACCATCTTCTCTCAACGATGTCACTACCGTAACGTCTATCGGATATTCCGAAGTAATAAGCAAATCGGTAGGTGTGCTGACTTTATCTTCCAGTGGTGTACCGGCAGGCACTTCGGAAGTCGGATCTCCCATTGTGGACGCATCAGTCACATTCTCAAATAGCGGCGGCATGCCCGGTATAAAGCGATCGGGGCTTAGTTTGAGCTCCATTTTGAATAGTGGACGCGCAGGATTCTCCTCTCGACGCGAGATCGTTTTCGTAAGAACTGGCCCAACAGCGCATTTAACAAATCTGTGTTGCCAAATTAAGATGTCTCCTTCCGACTCAAGATACGTGTACTCCCGATTCTTGCTATGCCTGGTGTTCTCCGTGATTACGTCGGGAATATTGGTCTTGTTATACTCAGGATCGAAAGGGTCTAACTCTCCGGCGTACTTAGTGCAATCTAAATATCGATCCTGTATATAGGCAGAATTTTCATAGGATATAATATATTCCCTAATAGCAACGCGTTTCGCCGGCTGGATAGACTGGTCCTCTTTTATGGTAGTCAGTTCCGTCCAACATAAAGTTGTATGCTGTCCCGTGTAAGTTTGCTGAGTCCTTTTACCTCTAAGGGTTAGAGAAGTTGGTTCGTCGTAAGCATCCGTGTATACATCATCCGGCTTCTTGTTATTTATGCAACGCTCTTCATCAGCCGCGGTTGGCTCAACTATCTCACGATTAAAGCTTGAAGTTCCAGAGCTGGATGAAAAATATAATCTATAGTTAATGCAGTCGATCTTTCGAAGGTTCGTTTGATATGTACAATGTGCATACACCAGTCGATCTTATAAATCGACCATTGCTACTGCCGTTAAGGTAAAAAAAAATGTTTTTTCCAATATACATATGTGTAACACTAACTGAACTGGATGTGTTGGAAGGGCGGAACGTTTGTCCCTCCAACTTCGAATGTGATCCGTAAAACGCTGAATGGTTCCATTGTGATGCTGCTCATTCCCTGCGCGATACGATATAGCCTGTCGAGAAAAGTTTACCGGCATTAATAGACTGTTAGAAAATTGCATTGCTATATCGTATAGGGCATAATACTCTCAATTCGTAATGTTTCATAACAGCGGTGGATAAACGCCTCGAAATCAAGTTCAATTGAATGAAAGGAATATAGTCGAGTGACATACCTCGCGATGGTTCCGGGTACAATCGGAAAGTGGAATCGCCACGCCGCAGTGAAAACAGGTGCAGACCTAATCAAGCAGACATACAATACTTACGCGAAGTCTTCGTTATTTCGTACTAAATGGATAAAATAAAAATGCAAATTGGGATGGAATCGCATTTGGAACGTTCGTTTGAAATTTTCAAGAACGTCGTATTACCTCAAGAGCAAGAGCAAAATAACAGTGGATCGGACAAATTGACTTAGTTGCTAACTTCTTCGTTAACAGCGGTAATTGTAAGAAAAGCTGCTAGCGCGTTTGCGAACAACGTGTAGTATCGCCCGAAAAGAAAATAAGTCAGTCCCGATCGTGTCTAAAAAGCACTATTGTTTTTTCGTATCTGTATCGTGGAAACGAATTTTGATGTTGTTTTGTAGAAATCCGCGCGACGCAGTGACGCCAATAAAGCGTAGCGAGCGATAGAGCGTGAGAAAGGATTGGCTCTATAAAAATCAACCTGTTGCTTCTCGCTCCTATAAGTCACTCATGGTACAAGCTGAATTTCCCACGATGCAAAAGAGTGAAGAAATCAAATCACAACAACGACGGGCTGGATGCACGAGTGTAAGCACAGATACGAATAAGAGTAAAAATATTTGAATATATAGCTATCGAATTTTGCAAAGCCATACTGTCTCTACTTGCGTGGTAATCACTGTGAGTCGCGACAAATGACACGCGATTTGACGAATTTCAAATGTTCGTATAACCGAATGCGAAGCTAAGAGATGCATAGTACCACGATAATTTACCACAATTATTAAGGAGGCCAAGTAGTGGGGCCGCGTAAATGACATAATGGGAGGGAGCAGCCAGTACAATGTTGCACGGTATAGATAATCCTCTTGTCTCTTTTCAGGTGGAGATTGACTTTTACCAATCTAAAAAAAAGTTTTATTAGAATGCAGATACACCTACGATTATGTGGAATGCCCCACTCACCGCAAGCCACAGAATCCGTAAATATGTCACTCACAAGCGCATACGATATAGGACACCTTGGTCAAATATGAAACGTCCACTCACTTGCATTCTGGTCGGTCCTATCACACCAAGCTGCCTGAATATCCTTCTGCTTACCTCTCTACTCCCCAAAATACTTCTCCCGTTCTCCTTTTAGTCTCCCCTTATCAATACTTCCGCTTACTCCACCTTCTCCGTGCCCTATCACCTTCCTCGTTATTCCTCTAACTTTTTTACTCCCCTTACTTCTCCTCCTCCCCTCTCCTTCGCCCTTCACGGTCAATTCATTATCGATAGTCTCGCATGTAAAGACTTTGCTTCGAACAATTGATCTAATGGGCGGTAAAATCGTATGGAACACGTTCAAGGTCAGTCCGATAGTGTTCCAGGAATAGTTTTCTTCTTTAAGTGATATAAGACTGCCCCCTTCACCCGTTTTCCTAGCCTCTTAGTGGACGATCTTGTGACATTTGGTTGATCCTCAAATCGTTTTGGTGTTACGTAGAGACATTCCAATTTAGAAAATAAGCTCGACAGGAGTGATTTCGCTCTTAATTCATGGCCATACTTTAACCGTTTGCGTACCACGGGCCGCTTTCGCGCTCTTTAGATTTCGTGTCGAAAAAACCCAACGCATTTCGTCGATACAGACAACTGACGGCGCTCTCACAGACTACCGAAACTCGCTGAAGCTTTCAGACACATATACGTCGCATCGCTACTATTCAGTAATCCAAGAACTTTATTTCGTATTTCGTTGTTAGCTATTTTAAATTAATAGGCATTTTTCGACGCATAATCGACGGAGCGCGGTCGCGCTCCTTGGCGTTTTTCGACCGCGTCTTGTGAAAACCCTCCGGTACGCAAACGGTTAAAAATACGTTTAATCCGAAATCTGCGAACGAGACACCATTCATTTATCATATGTTTAAAACCTTGTACAATGGGGTATATGCACATTTGCATTCGCATATTTAGACAAATTCATAAAAATGTTTTCTCCTGCACTTTGAGAAGAGGACATCTTTAACGTATAGATACACATTTAAAAGAGTTTTTCAGCAAAGGAGGTCAGCCGAAGAATCGATGTGTAGAAACTTTACTCGCTTTCGATGCCACCGCGCGATATCCTTACTTTAAGAACCAATCGCGCATTCTCCACGTATAAGTACATATCTAAGATTACGATCCTTCTCTTATTTGCGACAGTTGAACGGACATTGAAGCAATATCGAGAGGGTACAGTAATTGCACGCTTGTCGAGAAGTGCGGAGGCGTGAAGGCGAGTATATGCACGTACGTCGTTACGAATGTGTATTTCATTATAGCTCCCGAGACTGCTCTTACGTGGTATTTTGTACGCGTTACTTTAAATAATTTACGGGAACAAAAGAACACATAGGTATGCGAGTAGCTCCACGAGCCGAGGTCGAGAGTAAAGCAGCCTGCAATTGGTGGCCGTTCGCAGACCAATATTTGGATCAATGTCCTCCATCGACCTTTTTCCGTTGCGCAACTAAACATTTTCTTGCGATGCTTGACTATTACCAGCAGCTAATCGGTCGCGCGCAACGGCTGTGCATTACTTTGGCAGGAAACGGTGAGAGAGAGAAACTTCTCGCGACAACCGGTCCGACGAGCTGGACTTACAGCACGTACAAACGCGCAAGCGTCCGCGTCGCAGAAAGGGTTGTTGTATGGCCGTTTGCAAAGGCATGCGGAAGAATAAGGATGGGGAGAGGGCCTAAGAGTGAGTGAGAACGAGAAAGAGAAAGAGAAAGGGAAAATCTTCTCCCCGGTGAGCGGTGGTGTAACCCTGCGTGTTAGACGAGTCTGGAACCTTGAGAAACGTTGACTCTTACCCAATGTTACTGCGGCAGCGCAGCGGTGAGAGGCTAGGCTTTACTGCTCCTAACCACATTTTCGCTGAATTGCAGTCAGTCTAGTGTCGGGAACCTCCAATGCCGCATGAGAATAGACGTTCGCAGTGACGACCGAGTGTCGAAAAATTAGTCACGAAATAACAGGTGGGCTGACCGTGAATCTGGTAGTGTGCACTCTGTTCTTCTAAGAGATTGGCAGGTAGATTTAAAATGAAAAAAATAACAACGACAAAAAGCGGAAGTTTTGTCAATACTAAAACTTTTAAATATTAAGCGTAATATCACGCCAACTGCGGCAAAACGCGTTACTCCCTAATTATTGTGAACTTTGTACCGCTACGTCCAATCACTGAACTTCGTTCAACGAAAGTAGAATTTTACTCGTGAGGGGGTAACTTAAGATGGGACGGTCTTCTTTAGGAATGAAAATTTCAAAGGCCGAGTGTCATAAAACAACTTCGTGGAAACCAAATACAAAACTAAACACTGGTTCTAATCAGAAACGAGTTATGGTCATAAATTAGAGTATAGAATAACATAAAGTATTAATAGTTTCATTTAAAGAAAAACTTGCAAATAGCCCATCTTGGGGAACCAGTCTCCTAAGATCGGATTATATATTATAGTTCTGATTATCCACCTGATACACGTAGAATACAGTCCATTAAACCGATTTTAAGTAAATGTCTACCGATATCATGTTCTACTTAGGTACATTGTATGTGTATTATATTATACATCGAAATTGGATCAGAAGCAGGGCATCCATTGGCAATTGTGCAGATCATCCATTACGAATTATTTCGTTAATTAATCGTTAATCGGTCAATGAATCGATCTCTGTTCGATCAAGTTGTTGTTGCAATGTGGCTCTTTTTAACGACCATTCTGCTCATTTTCATCGGCAAAGCGCTTTTCAACTGGCGTCGACCGGTCCGATTTCCACCAGGTAATTTTCACGGGGAAACTCGAAGACATCAGATCGGATCGACCAATTGGATTGTAATGCGTGCACGTCGAATAAATAGGTCCCGTGGGCTTGCCATTCGTGGGTAATATTTTTGATGTCAAGCGACTGGTCGAACGGACGAAATTTCACTCGCGGGCATGGTGCCTTCTGGCTGACATATACGGGCCGATAGTGGGCCTTCGATTGGGATTTGCCGATCCATTGATCATAGTGTCGGGAAGAGATGCTGTGATCGAGGCACTCGGCAGACAGGAATTCGACGGCCGACCAGACGGATTCATTTTCCGACACAGAACTGGGGGCACGCGCAAGGGGGTAATATTCACGGATGGAGAGATGTGGAGCGATCAGAGAAGGTATGACGAAAGAGGCGTGAAACGTGGCGGTGCGCATCGTTTCAGATGCTATTCGATTTTTTTTCACTTATTTACGCAAGAGGGAAATTAGAGTCTAGGTACTAATATTTAACACGAGGCAGATCTGGCGAGCTAATTGATATCCAATATGCATCGATGATGCATCCGATACGATTATTCCAGTGACGACAACAGTGATTGTAATCGATGCATTGTAAATGCTTCACAGATTTGTTTTGAGAACTCTGAAGGAATTCGGGTTCGGAAAAGTTACGATGGAAGAGATGATCCTCAGTGACGCGATAGCAATCACGAAAATGATCGAAAGAGAAGCGGAAAAAGGTCCCATCAACAATTTACGGAGTATCACCTCACTGGCTGTCCTCAACAGCATATGGACCCTGATAGCTGGCTCCAGGTAGTCGCCAAATATTCTCATGATTGGTTACTGTACGCGAGGTGGTAGACGATGCGACGCAAGGCGCTTAGGGCAACGACTGAAGTAGACGCGTACATACACATTATTCATATTATACACATCTCAATAGCGATTGTTTGAGATTTTCTTTGACTTACTACCGTTCGGACTTAAATCGCAACACGTAAAAAATTTAAAAAGCGCATATCAACGGTAGTACTTGGCGTGAAATTAAATTTATAATCCGACGTGCTTTCCATTCGACGATACATTCACTTATTGTTAACGTAAGGTTCGCCTTGCATTTGCATCGCCAGTCCCTTTTATCCGTGCAAGAGAGGAATATTCGGAACAGGAGAAACAGAAAAGAAGAACGGCTCTTTCTTCTGTGTTACAGACTCGAGGTAGGGCAGGAGAATTCCAAGTTTAATGAGATAATCGGCATAATGAACGACGCCACTCGTGACTCGAACGTTTCTGGCGGCATCCTGAATCATTTGCCATTTCTTAGACATCTCGCGCCAAAACTAGTGGGCTTTAAAACATGTAGCGAAAGATGGGCGCGTATCCATAGTTTCTTTCAGGTAGGCCCTCAACGAATTGCTTACGGTGCGCATAAACCTCGGCAAATAATTGTATTTTCCGATCACAGGGAACGTCTAGTTGCAAGAGGAAGTAACCGAGATCGGCATATTTAAAAAAGCAATGAATTAATCCTCTTTTTCTTTTGCACAGGATGTGATAGAACTTCATCAGAATACTATGATACAGGGTGAACCAAGAGACCTCATTGACGCGTACTTGACTGAAATGCAGGTGCAAAAGTTACATAACAGTTCGACACACTTTGACGGTATTCCTTTAACTTGTATCGATAATCGCGATTAACAGTTAATAGATATTGGAATCAATTTTCAATTAGTAGCTTTCCGTGTGCCGCGCGCACAGGTCCTTCTCATTCACTTGTGCAACGACACGCGCATATGTTTTTATAATTGTCAGAACAACAATTAAACGCCCTGCTCAGGGACCTATTTGCCGCTGGAACGGAGACTACCACCAACACTGTTTGCTTTGCAATCGCATATCTCACGGTATGCCAAGATACGCAAAGGAAGGTGCACGAAGAAATAGACAAAATTATTGGAAGGGATGCGCTTCCATCAATCGCGCATAGAATGCGGTGAGTCTATCTGGATCGTGCTGTTAAGTATTTCATGTGATCATGCAGTTGGAATATTACATACGTTGAAACTCGATCGATTGATTTCGGAAATGGAACTGTGAGAGAATAGAAAATCGTGCCGCCCCGTTTTCCAAGTGGTTAAGACAATCGGATAAGGTTGCAGAAGTCGTTCAATCGCTTAAGTCGTACCTCTTTTAAATATTAGGCGTCATATCACACTAACTGCGGCAAAACGCGTTACTCCCTAATTAATCATATTGTTTCACACCGTGTTCACCTCCCGTGGATACAGTGAAAAGGCAACCTCTCAACAAGAGAGAGGGATCCTACGATTTATACCTATTTTTTCTTATTTCTTAGGGAGTACGACTTGCGCAACCTTACCCTATTATCTGATTGTGAGCCCACATGGGCATATTTACGTTTCAAATCGGGTATGCCAGTGACATGGTTAGTGTTTCTAAACACACAACATACATATGAACGGATCCACTAGGCAAAATGTTTTCCTTCGCGTACGTTCTTTGTATTATGTCGGCGCGGCGCGACGTCCAGGTGTACAAACAGTTCTTCCTACTTCAGGCGCATCACATACATATGTACATCTTATCATTCATGCTTGCGATTGTGCCAACAAATTAATATTGGCATCCATTTAGATTGCCGTACTTGAACGCCACTCTTACTGAAGTAGCGCGAATGGCAAATGTGGGTCCGACCTCTGTGCCTCACAGATCAACCGTAAACACCACTCTTCTAGGATATGAAATAAAGAAGAATTACACGATATTGGCTAATCTAATGAGCGTGCACATGGATAAGGCGCATTGGGGCGATCCCGAAATCTTTCGTCCGGAAAGGTTTATAAATGATAGTGGAGAATACGTGGACGACCCTTGGGTAATTCCATTTGGATTGGGTAATAGTTATTTACATTTTACATTTACAATATTTCACTCGAACCTGATTACGTTGAATGCAATGGTTACGGTAACAACGGTATCGGTTCAAGTATACGAAGAATACATAATACAGGACATTAATTCTACTTGATCTGTCGTAAAATGTACATGTTTCGCTGCAAAAGGAATTTTTTTTACAAAAAGACACGGCAATGATGTAGATTCTATTTACATATTTTTTCCTTTATGACGCTTCGATATCTATACTAATATACGCATTCTTAGTCATTCGTACTTTGTAAGAGTACTTTCGTCCTTACATATGTACATCCCCCAATTTACTGTAAAGAGTACCTATATGCCCTATTACAATGCAACTTAATGATCTACCGATTTGCATATGGTTTTAGGGCGGAGACGGTGTTTAGGTGAAAATCTAGCACGACATAGCGTATTTCTTTTCGTGGCTTGCTTGATGCAAAAATTCCATTTCGTCTTAGCAACGAAGGGACCCGCGCCATCATTGGCTGGTGTAGATGGCTTTACAGTAGCACCGCCTGACATAGATGTCATTGTTATTAAGAGAGATTGACAAATTCGTTTTTTACGAGTTAAGGATGTAGAAGCGCTGCGACATAGGCTTCCGTTTAAATGCCAATTTAAGTTGTGGTTAGACACGTCAACAAGAGAACAAATAGTGTACTGCGAAGTATTCGATGTAGAGGCGAGAAAATACTGAGTAAACCATTAATAAATTGACAGCATATATTGATATTTAGTTAGTAATTCTTACGAGGGCAATAACCTTTATTTTTTCTTTAAATACAAGAGTTTCTTCAGACTCTAATATAATTAAGCTATTTACATTCGATATACTGATAACCGTTTCTCTAATGATAATATTAACAGAAAAACAGCTTGATCGGTTTCAGCACTATCAATTTTTTACTGTTTGGAAAACAACGATTCAAATTCCCATTTGTCTTTCCTCTTAACATACGAAATTAACAAGATCTCTCCGCTCCATCAAAACGACACGTTAATGGAATCAATCTCTACGTCATAACGGACTTGGCAACGATGCAATTAATCTTAACTTTAAATATTTAACGTCCAACAATTCATTCCCGCAATACTAATTTAGCATCGGTATTTCTCGCATGTATACACATTGTACAATGGAAGACAACGTAGTCAAGATTATTGTAACATGTACGAAAGTGATTTAGTTGGAATGTTTGTAGCATACGTGTATAGATTGTAAAAAATAGAGTTTATTTCGCGTATAAAAGAAAGTATATTAAGATGGTGAAGATTATGAAAAGAATTATATTTGAAAAAACTGTTCCATACGGGCGTACACGCGCACGCGTTCAGTTACCGAATGAAAAACATGAAAACATCTGAAGTGTTGATTATCCAGACTGTGGATAGTCATTTCAGAGATATCAAAGAGAACAAAACGACTGCGAAGTTCAATGTTTCGCACAAGCATATGCAAATAGGGCATTTCATAAAAAGAAAGAAGAAAAAAGAAATGGAAACTGGACGTGTCACACGTTACTGCTAACATGTTAAACAGTGCACGTTCATTCGTCGAGATTAAAATAAATTTGCACTACCTTACAGATTCGTATGGTCCGCATAGCACTAACTCCTCCTCTCCTACTGTATTTACTAATGCACAGTCATCATTTTCGTAATGACCATCGACACTTTCAAAGTCTGCTTACTTTCGTTTACTTTGCATATACATATTTAAATTGCACAATTGTAACATCATTAAAGATTTTTAAATTTAAAAAATGGTATAGGTTCGTAAATTTGCGTCTACTATATACATTTCGCGTGTAACTGATCGACGATAGTTGACATTCGCTTTAAGATCGTTCACAGCCTCATAATCAATATCATTGTCGCATCATCGTCGCCTGCTGCTTCCTTGCATTTGAAAGAAATTCTAAGGAAATGAACAGCGACAGAAATAGTCCAAGTACTGTGCAGAGCTGGAAAAGAGGGGCCTAGCGAGACGGCACAGGGACCGAGAGAGAGAATAGTTCGCACATTTCGCCTAATCGTCCACCTTCGATACTCGGCAGCAACCACAAGTCGGTTTGAATAACAATCCGATTAGTATCTACAACCGTTTCACCGATGGTGCAAAATGGCCAAAAATACGTATGCAAAGGACCATCAATGGCATTCTGATCAATTAGACCCGCGTTTTCTCCGCTAGTCTCCCTCTGCACAGTAGTGGTAACATAATCTTAAACCATTGCACCTTCGAAGGTTACGGAACCGTCGATCATCGAGTGATGATATCGACTATAATCTATACAGTCTCTATATAACAATAGTTGGAGAACGAATCAGGTTAGATTAAAAATAGTAATTCTTGGGATGCGGATTACGCGGAAATTCAAGACTAGATGGAATCCATGCGACGATACTCTAGGAAGATAGAGCTAGGCCTAAACGAGCGAAGACCATCTCCTTTCGTAAACGCGTTATTTCCCAATAGACGTCGTGGGCTGTAACAGAAAGAGGAATAGAGCTATCTACATATTTGTAGGAAACTTCTTAATCAAGAATTGCCTAATGACACATATATGTACATACGTGTGCACAATGTTTACATTGTCTACTACCCCAAACCGAAACGGTAAATTCAATATTGAACTGTCTCTTCGGAACAGTAAGTATCAGTTAGAAAATATCGTATGCGGTATCCAGGGATAGAATTACCGGTAGTCCGATTAATAAGATGGATAGATAATTTACCTGAACTCTTTACCAAGCCACGTTCGACGTACCGCAAGTAGTTGAGAAAATCACAAACCGCGATAATCTGAAAGAAGTTGGGCGACACGTCGATTGACTATCACTACGTTTTCCTACAGAAGGAAGACAGGGTTTTGTTAATTATACGTGTACATGTGTATACTCACTCGATTCCGACAGATCTGCGAGATAGAGTGCCATTGATTCTCCTGATCACCGAGCCTCATCCGATAGTGACACTGTCTCGGGGCTTCTAACAGAGCACATTTTCTGTAATAACGAACCAGTGGAATAATAACCAAAAGTAAGCCATATTCAACTGTTTGGATTACGGGTAAAGTACATATATATACATACATATATGTACAGGGTATTGCAAAGCCATACACGGCAGTAGGTCGGGTTGCCTGTCCAAAAATCTGCAGGCGCTCGCTCTGCTGACCGACAAGAGAGCGTGGAGGGGAGCAACCTGCCGATCTACTCGTGCTAGGTGGCACTGGACGAGGCTGGGAGGTTGACGCTCTCGATTCCTGCCTCGTCCTTATATTAACCGCACTTCAATTATATTGAATGCACTTTACCGACCGGTAAACTATTAATCGGCTTTTTGTCCCCAACGCTTATCGACCGGTCTATTAATCTGCTTAACAAAAAAGCAGTTCAAAAAGTTTACCGGTCGGTAAAGTGCATTCAATATAATTGAAGTGCGGTTAATATAAAGACGAGGCACGAATCGAGAACGTCAACCTGCCAGCCTCGTCCAGTGCCACCTAGCATCAGTAGATCGGCAGGCTGCTCCCCTCCACGCTCTCTTGTTGGTCAGCAGAGCGAGCGCCTGCAGATTTTTTGATAGGCAACCCGACCTACTGCCGTGTATGTCTTCGCAACACCCTGTATACACAATGTGTGTAGACACATATGTATTCTGCGCATGAACAATGATCGAGAAGCGTGAATCACGACAAAATGGACAAATCCATAATACCGATCCGTTCTCTGACTGAGAGTCTGAAAAACTTACTTGGGAAAGGCAAGCTTGGTTTTGTCGCTGACAGCCTCAATGAAGATAATACCGTCGAGAACTGCCTGTCTAACTCTCGCGCCCAGCTCCTTGTTGGAAAAGTCAAGGCAAAGATCGATGTCTTCTCTAAAAACTCTAGCGACGAATGGATCGCTCTTGTCGACGCACGGATTAGCTTTCCACCTGAGAAATTCCGTGTGCACTCTGGGATCTACCTCGAGGCCGAGATCCTTGCAGTCGCGCTCCTTCTCCTTGCCATCAACTCTATCCCACCTCCAATCACGATCGGGCACCTCCCTTTCGTTAGGCAGAGAGGACCTCTGTTCCTTGACTGGTGATTCCGGCGGGGAGTTTTCCCGGCCATATTTCAAGTTGAAGTGAGACGGTGACCTTCGGCGAAAAGAAAATTGTTGGCATAAGCTTCCAATAAATCTGCACCCGATGTAAATATCACAATATACGTACTATTACTACTAAAGGCCTATTACCGAATAGTTGCGCGACGTACAGGTTTTATTCGTTAGTCCGCTGTTTTATTCCCTTATTTTTCGTTCGTCGACAGAAGATGATATCCTTCTCGGTAAAATGCATGCATCGCCCTATCTCTTAGCACACAGTGACCATAAAAATCCATAGCAATGGGCAAAACGAGGAAAAATTGTATGGCAGCGCTTTCGCGCCTCGAACGAAAGAAGAGTGTTATGCCGGCGCGTCGTGTCGGCGCCGGCGTTCCTTGCCACGTACCTCCTGTGCTTCTTAGCAAACAGTCCTTGTTGGCACTCGTCTCCCCGCCCACCTTTCATGTCGATTTGAGGGTGCAAATGAGGATTCGGTCTGGCTGGGGTTGAAGTTAATACCAGGGTCTTGAGTGCCGCAACCTCGGCAGCAAGGACTTCTGCTTTCATTCTGCTTTCCTCTAGGAGTCTTTCGGCAGTTGCCTGCCGCACATTGGCCTCGCGTACCATATTGTGCGCCTCCTAGAAAGTAAATGGAACCCATTTTAGGAAAGGACTCACAACTATCTGCCTCGTGGCACTTTCGCGTGCCTCAACGTCTTACTACTTTCCGCGCGATATTCGCATAAAATCATTGAAAAATATCGTCATCGCATGGATACTCGGCGAACACAAAGTAGATACTGTCCGAATTGTCGTTTGTTTAGATACACTGAGAGAAAAAAATGGTTGGGTTTAATATAATCTCACTATATTTTACAGTTAAATTTGACATCAAACATATTTTTACAGTTCACTTAACCATACAAAATATAGTAGAATGAAGGATTTATACAAATGGTTATATTATTATTAACCATTACCATATGTATAGTAAAATGTGATACGTGAATATAGTTAGTTCTATCACTATGTATGAAATATTCTGGTAATATTAACTATATAAAATAGTTACTTTTCTTATCATTATACATTTTCAACCATGCTATATTTTTGATTGAAATACCCATAATTTGGGGCAAAAACATAATATATTTGATTATACTATGCCTCTACCGTAATTATTACCGACATTATGGTAGACACATAACATACCGTAACATTTACCGTAAATATGATATTTCCAACTATAATTTTGTTACTATGCCATTATAGTTAGGTATATCATATACTTTTCTCTCAGTGTATTAGTGATACCATGTGCCACCTGAGGAAACACTACCACGACGATACAATTCTATGAACGCGGCATATACCTACTTGAAAGAGGCTGGCAGTTAAATCTTCAAGCTCAGTTTCGACATCTTGCCTGATCCTCGAAAGTCTAGCCACCTCTTCGTCTTTCAGCTTCAGCTCTTCATGCGCTCGTTTCAGCTCGTCCTGCAGTTTTGCCACTGCGTGCTCCTTTACTTCCGCCACCGCACGGCCCCACTGTAACGCCGTCGGCGAAGGCGGAGCATTGGACTTCCTCGCGGACAAGCATTGCTCTTCTTTCACTTGTAACTTCATCTACGATTGCGCAAAAAGTTACGCCCAACTCGCAGATACGTGAGATATCGCGCATTCGTGTAAACGGCTAAACGGAGTTAGTCTAGTCTTGCCTGTCATCGGAATCAAACTAGAAGTACGACAGAGTGTCGGTGAAAGTTTCTCACGATGCCTTTTCGCAATGCGATTGGTATTCCGTTTAAGAGTTTCCTCTGAAAGAAGACAGGAGATGCCAACCGCGATTTAAAGATTATACGTGTAGAATATGCAATAATGTAATACGTATACGTGTAAACGGGGTGGGGCGAAAATCGTAGGGCACCCCGTCAGGAGGTGATAGGACGTGAAAACGTGAGAGAAAATGTCCGTGTAACAGTTTTTCATTCGATGCTTCGTCTTTGAGAAAATCGTAGAGTAGCAATGTCAGGCGATTCTCGTGGGACTCGGCTCGAAATATGCTAACGCGTCACGATTCTTCGGCCTAAATCTTTTCTCTACATTCACAATCGTGTATCCGCTCTTTCACCTCGCATTCGCGATGACTGACTCACCGACTAATACGCGTCACGGTCGCATCATTCTTCCGAAGAATGACGCCTGATATTTACCTGGCCATTCTGAGAGAGCGTTAGTCTCCTGGACGCCTCGGTGGTCGCGTTCCATTTTACGTGCTCCGTACAACTCGGATCCTCTTCGATTCTGCTTTTAACTTTGCCGTCCTCTTCACTTAACCTGAGATCCAAAGGCCGCAGCATTCTGTCCTTCTGAGACTGTAGAACCTCCGCCGGACGCTCAGGAGGGTCCGTTAGTTCCTGTTCGCAGGTTGTCGTTGATTTCTTTAGATCCAAGATCGGGGATTTTCGATGATTCGTTATCACGTCCGTCAAGTCGTCGTTGTACGTGAACAATGGGGTTGCTTTAGCTGTGCCGGAGCTGATAGAGGGGCAGAAATCGAATACACGAGTTTTAAAATACACATCGGTGCGATCGATCGCGCGAAAGCGTTGACAAAATTAAAAATTTTCATCTACCACCGACCTTTCCGCCAGGAACTTGGTATCCTCTTCGTCGAAAAGACTCGTGGGCTCCTCCTCGTCCTCATTAGCAATGTACCCGAAGAGATCTGTGGCCGCCCTCGCCAAATCAGATTTAAGGATTGGATGTGGCGGATGCAGTGTAGAGGTGATCGTGCAATCCATTTCGTCCGCATAAAGCTCATCTTCATCGGTGGTGTACTCCTCGTCCCCGGTGGTGCCAGTACTTCCGGCTCGTCTATGTTTCGTGGTAAGCGGACGGTACGCATACTCGTTCGTGCCGGATACGGACTCATTTGATTCCATGGACTTTGGTTCCTGGTGCTCTTCTAACACTTTCATTGCGCCTCACTCCGTGGTATTACCTCTACCTGCAAAATCACTGGCATTTTCGATTGGTAAGCTTAACGATAGAGAACATTTTGCAAGTTACGAAGTGTAACGATGAGAGATTACCGAGAACAAATGTCGCCTTCGCGAGACACTCCATTGTTTCTACACGAGTCTTACATGCCGAATACTACCCTCGCGTCTGCCTATCTACGTATGTTTCGTCTCCTCCTCCTTTATCGAAATAACACAGTCAGCGAACGAGCAAGGATATGGCGAGGCGCACCGCTATGCAACCCGATTGTCCCAACCTGTGCAAAAGTCACCGCCATCGTAGTTCTCGTATTTCCCAAAAGACACGGGGGAAATAAGCAGGAATCGGTATTTCGAGAGCAACAAATTCTAGAAGTAATTTAAGACCAAAACGAGCTCGGAGGGTCCATTGTTACTGGTACTTTACTCTTGCCACGCATAGGTTATTTTCGTTTTTCTCGATTTTCCAACATAAATCGCAGAGGAACAAAATCGAAAATTGGTACTTCAAGAGCAACAAATTCTACAAGTAATTTAAGGCCAAAACGAGCTCGGGGGCTCAATTATTAGTGGTACTTTACTCATAGAATAATAGAATAGAATTCAACGGGGAATATTGTAGAAGAATAAATTGCGAAGACCTCTTGTCGAACGATCCTTAGGTAACATCAAAGACGGAACATGCTAAACCGCACACTGCTTAGAATATGCTGCATTAATAATCAATCGTCCTTGGTCATAATCTCGGACCAATGTGTATTAAGGACTAAGAAGTAAGAACTAAGAACACTCCAATCCAAATTCCACAGTTAACCTTTGGGTGGAAATCGTGTTTCAAACTGTTCTTTTCCTATTGAAATCTGTCATCGTAAAACGGTATGAAAGCACGTGGATGATTGTTTCGAACTTTGTCGGGGTCATTGCCAATTCTGCCCATCTACTTTCCCAACATTTGACGTTATACGTTAGATGTTAGAACATGGCTAACGAAACGAGTAAGTAGAAGAGAGGCGAAGCAAACTGGGATGCTAGCCTTGGCACTTCAAATGCGATTTGCGGGAATTGCATCACGATTAAATCGCGATGGCACGAGACGGCGGCGAGTGGTACAGCGAGCACCTGCCATACTCAACCGTGTGAAACGCACCGGTACCGTACCGAACAAATACACTCAGTGCACCGTTAAGGAAAGCATCTTTCACACGTTTTATTTTGTCTCAGATTTTCTCTCTCTCTCTCTCTCTCTCTCTCTCTCTCTCTCTCTCTCGCGAGTCTTGTGAAAATAATGAAAACGGATCCATTGTTGAAGAATTCTCTTCACTTCCAGGAAGATCGTGACTCTTGCTTGGGACATCTGCATACACAAAATGACGAGTACAACGTATCTGCCTCATCATTCTCCTCATTTTTCATTTTCATTCGACCCACGAGAATGTATCATGAGGGTGTTACCAACTTTGATAGAATGAGAGTTCGCAATTGCGGCACGCATACGTAATAATGCAGATAGTATATTAGACATTAGAAAACTACTGTCAAATTTGTTGCATCGCATAGGTGCTTATATTCACATTGCGCAGAATTTGATGATAACTAAGAAATATCAGTGCTATTCGAACCGAAGCAAATGTTACTGGTCTGGCGCGTCTCACAGCCCGTACGCGCGGATGCACGCATACTTCTCTTAATCACACAACGAGCAACATCCCATGTACGTGTCCCGTCATTTTAATGTATACCTACGTAGAAGCGTACAATGGTGTACCGGTCGTGAAATGTCAGTTGCTCCACAAGCAAAGAAAAAAGAAGAGAAATGACGGCAGAACCTATCCTATTCACGACTATGTCCCGAGCATCGAAGTACTCTGGACTGAAAGCTATATGCATGCAAAGCTTACCAGGAGTTTCGCATTCCTACAACGATGTCCCATTAACGAAACTACCGATGTCGATGGTAGAAAAGCAAACGGTCCGACACGAGGGAAAACAAGAAAATAATGAAAGGAGCAGACATAGCCACGGAGCAATCGTACTTTGCGCGATAAGCGTCGGGATCATACTTGGCCTTATTATCACTCGAAGAGGAGAAAGCTACTCTTTCTCTTTAACACTCGTAAACACGTCGACACGTACGTGCTCGCACGCTCCCACACGACTGTACGCCGTCAAAGACGATTCTACGGGATTGTCCATTGATCTAAACCACCTGACTCTGCGCAATAAGACAGGTTAAGGCCGACAACCGAATTTATTTGTCACGGACTGCTGACGCGGCGAAACGCGGGGAAAAAATAAGAAGGTAATAAAAATACCGCGTTTATTTTCCATGATTTTTCATTAGTCGCATCGCCGCGTGCCGACCGGAGCAGGCCCCGCCACGTTTTCCCACGATGCACATACACGATTCGTATTAGCAGCAGTAGCATTCACTAGCTAGAGGACTGTTCACAATGACCGTAAAAAGGCGGTAGAACGCAGTAATGCTGGCAACAGGCAAAGCTCGTAATGTTCCACCTCGGTAACCGCGCTAAGAATCTCTGGCGCATTATTTTGTACCAGTCGGTACTAGTCGGCGCGCGTGTCTGCCAAGAATCAAGAGTGACGTACGAATTGAACGAATCCCAAGGAGGGAACGAATTCTTCGGCGATAATAATTTACAGCGACATATGTTCAAGCGAATATCATCGCTCTCGCGATTCTCACGAAGATTTCAATCTGTTCGATACGAGCATTCAATTTACTCGATTATTTCTGGTAGGTAGTTTACCCGTTTGAGATTCTTAAATTATGCATTGACGGCCATGACCATATTACGGTACTTCCTCGATCACACACTATCGGAAGATCCGCGAGCTACGTTTCTATCGTTTCGCAAGAATTCCCGCTCCCTAGACAGGAACAAAATTGGCCGAGGAATCGAGTAAGTATAATTCGCGAGTGCCCCCCATCGGCCTTCATTCGCTCTGTGTTGGTAATCGGATCGCGCTACTGTTTTTATCGATCACGAAAATAGATATCGCGATCCGGCAACAAAGAAAAAAATCAATATCGAACGGCATCCATGCCGGATCCACGAGCAACGAGTAAATAAGAATAAACGAGTAAATGATCATACACAACGTGGTAGACAGAGAAGCCTTGCGATTAAACGGTCGCGTACATTTTACAACGTCGTCGTACTATTTAAATAATTCCTATAAAACTCTCACATTCGTTGAAATTTGCGCGCAACCTGCACAAGACACGACTCTGGATTGACACGTCGATGACGCATTCGTTTAAATTTTACAGGCACAGTTTCTCCTACATCAACAGACGAGAAGCCCGGTACTGCCGCCTCCGCATTTATTAACAGTAATTAGTTGCATGCCGGCTGGCATTGAAACAGTACCTGCAGCAAGCTTGTATCACCAAGTTGCTCCGTTAGTCTTGAGTTTGTATGCATTGGGATGAACACACTTTTAAGATGGAAGCACGGAAATCGACGAAGATTCGAGCCTGACGCGGACCGTGCATGCACGTCTCGCGGCACTCGCTCGATTAAAGAGAATAGACCCCCACTGCAGAGTGGACGCAGAGTGGGCCCGCGTTTGACGGCAGGTCGGCACAGACTGGTAGCAAGCAGTCCGCTTCAGCGTGGTTCGATGTCCCCCGGCTAGTGATCCCCCGACTCCGCTGCTCTCAACCCCTTGCCCCATTCACCATACCTCCCATTCTGGTCGGTCCCCGTGGAATCCACCTACAGTACAGAATAATCAGCGGAATCAGTGAAATTGTAGCGTGGTACTGTTCCGCGCGGTACTCTCACCTCGTTGGAAATGGTAGTCAGATCAAATTTGGATAAAAGGAAAACAAGAAAGATCAGACGCCGTCGGGAAAGCTACATGTGCGTGCGTGTAATGGAAAAGGAAACGGAAAAAGAGCACGATACTAGCAGAGAGTTTGAACAAGAGTGCACGTTGTAACTGAAAAGTAGTAAGCTTTTTTAATTACTCTAGTACGCGCATCGTCGAGGATACGAAAAAAAATTTACGTTGACAGGAGCGTGCGAAAGCGGTGCAGAAAATAATAACATGGATTTGCACCACGGCATTGTTTACGCATTACGAATGTCGCAATGCCAATGCTCACTGCACTGGGTCCCACCAAAAGAACCCTAATTTCACCTCCGATAAATTTAGAAAGTTTGGTTACGCTCTGAAACGGAACAACATGGGAGTTAGTGAGTGAGTGAGTGAATGACTGTGTGAGTGAGTGAGTGAGTGCGTGAGTGACTGTGTGAGTGCGTCAGTGATTGCGTAGCGGATGAGCATCACGTGTTGAAAATACTTTTGGCCCGGTAGTCAGCGCGCGGCGCCAAGCTCGCAGATACACCGATCATCGATCGTTTGGCAAATTAAATTGACCGTATATACGATGACGGGTTAGGTAGGGATTCACATTCATACCAATATAAAGGTAATACCTGGCACATTGCAAATCTCAAGCGTAGAAATTTTACGCTTTCGCGAGAAAAAGCAGAAAAAAGCCAGAATTCAAATTCAGATTCCATCGTTACGAAGCGTGATTCTCTCGTAAATGCCAAAGCACACAGATGAGAAAGACTCACGTCTAACAATAACTTTGTTGATACGCGCCACAGTTTAACACATTGCGCGCCGGCTCCGCAATAATGCGGGATTTTATAACCAATTCTATCTGCATACCGATGTGCAATCTATTGAAGATGTATTAAACGTAGTTTACGACGACTTCGAACAGCAAATATTTATCGCTCAGCTCTTCTATTACATTACGTTCGAAGAAGAGCTTCCGGCCGATTGGGATTAGACACCGAGGCCAACGCCGACGCGACGTTTTAATCCAAGACAAAGGTCTCAATCCTCCGAGCAATTTTGCATACAGACCCTCGCATTCCTCGCTTCTACGATAAGTTTTGAGAATGTCCAAAGCGGCACGTATTCGTTATTCACGTTACCAGAAGCGGAGGAGTGTAAAGGTGAATACTGACTTCAGCATTTTTGCGCGCATGGACGCTCTTAGACCAACCAGTAGGCAGAGTCTACATATCTTTCGACGCACTGGCAGACTCGTAATATCATTCTGCGAAACGCTTCGTACACTTTTAGAACGACCTACCGATTAGACTATCTGCGGACTACGGATACCGAAAGAACAACAGTCCCTTGATTTCTCGAGCACCCGGTATATGCATACTCGCACGCTTCCCTCGGGCCATGACCCGACTGCGCACGAACCGCGGCGGAATTCCATCGTACGACATGGCTTTTATACTTGGTTAATGCGATACGTTTGCGTTTGAACCGGAGCCATTGAAGAGAGCTGATACGGTGAGGAAGAAAAGTGGAAAGAAAGGGATGAGCGCAAAATGACTAATTGTAAGGCCGCGATGTCCGACGATGAGACGACCGACGGTGACGTGACCGATGGCCATTTCTTCTGCTCTTGGGCACGAGATCGCGTAAACTATGTAGGTAAACTATGGACCGAAGGCACACAGGAGAAGAGAGAATAAGAAAAGGAAAGACCAAAACTAGCGACTAGCGACTTGTGTAAGAGAAAGGCGTTGGCAGGTGCCGTGAGACGATAAGCCGTGATCACCGCGAAACTAACTGAATGTAGACCCTCGCGTGATACCTCGCGCGATTCCCTTCCATTACATAACGAATGCAGACGGGTGACAGGGTCGATGAGGTGATAACTGTATCGGACGTTAGACTATCGATGCGATAGCCTCGTAATGTCGGATCGGGCTGCAGAGTCGCACGACGCACGACGAAAGGAAAGTCGCATAATTTTAATAAATTATTGTTAAGCCATTTCGCAAGTGCAATCCAGGGAAAATACTACATTTCGTAACATATCGACTATCACTCACAAACAAATTGCGAGTCAATTAGAAATGTTTTAAAAGGCAAAGTTAAAGAACGGTATTCTTGCACTTTAAACACTCCATGTGAAGTTTCCATTGGCTTGGCGAGGATATCTGTTGCGTGCCCGAGGACTAACCGAGTTAAATAAAGTAATTGGATGACGCACGTTCTCCCTCTACACTACTCCCTCATCATTCTAGCGAAAGCGGATCTCAACTCGTACATTTCATTAATTTTGACAATACAGACAAAAGAGTATCTATATACAGTCTTCGTTGATCTATCGCGCAAACGTTAAGTCGATCTATTCGGCTTTCTCTAGTACCTATTTCTACATATACATATATTCTACGATGTTGTCGTAATATTAAGAGCTTTTTTCTCATATTAATGATATTCCATATCGAATGTATAACCTAATTCTCGAATCTTACTCACTATCGACTATCGACTATCGACAAAGCACATTGCACCTTCTCCTCCATGTCTCCTACCCTAACATCGTATATGTATCATAGATAGTCCTAATTCTCTTCCTTCTTTAAACCACCTTATTGTAACTGCACGAAGCGCATTAACCCTTTCACTACTGAAGGCGTACATATACACCCTCACAAATCCATCGACACATACGAAAGACGTAAATATGCGCCCTCTGCAGTTGTTTACTATAACCTTTCCTGTTTTACCAATTGACTCAATGTCTTTGCAATTATAATTTTTTTAAACCTTAAGAATAGTATCAATTCTTCGTATACTGTTTTGGTAAGTAGTCAGTGGAGAATTAGTCACAGTGACTAACATGTGAATATCACGCCGTCTGTATTTATGATTTGCTTCGAAAATGCACCGGAGTGAAAAGGTTAACCTGATACTGTCAGGTCCCTCGAGTACCTCACAGTCATTTGACAATAAATGCGCCTGCTAGCTTACCCCGCTCGAGTATTTTCGTCGTTAGCTGCTAAATGGCTAATTGTAAGCTCATAAAGGGGCAGGAAGATGTATATACGTAAAATCTCGCCTCGTAGAGTTACTAGCACGGAGAGTCTCCTGGTAAGACAACCGAGCACCATACCACGCGGCCAACCTTAGAACCCGTCCTACCGGTTTTCACCTCGGATTCCGTGGCTTCTCTGCACAAGCAGGGCAGACACATGAACCGGATGCCACTTGCTCTCGGGTCAGACCTGCCACTTTAATTTCGGCTGAATAGGGAAAGAAGCAAAAATGGAGCTACGATCAATTCCCTTACGAGGACGTATCAGTAGTAGATCGCAAAAGGACATGTCCGCAACGATAGATACACAGTGATCTTGTATATATTTCTTGCTAAATAAATCTATGTCGTAACATACGTTGAAACTACGCCGACCACTATCTGACACGGCCTTTTTTCCCAACCACACAGATTTTATCGAGAAAGTGCACAAATATCCTACGAATTATTTTTCAGTACCGTTAGTACTGTTAGTAGCACTAGCAAATATTAACGTAGTTGCATCTTCTGCTTGCCATTATTTTACTCCGCTCTTTCACATTCGCGTGCCATTACAAGGAAAGGTAACTGACCAAATGTAAACAAGAGTAAACCGCCTCTTTAAATCCCACGTAAGGGTCGGCCGTTATTATACGTGCATTTCGTACGACGAAACATTTTCATTGGACCGGTTTTCAGGTATTGAGGCAAGGAGCGAAGATCTGACTCCGCCAAACCGGTCGCAGGTAGGGGCGCCGATGGCTTGAATTGTAATGGAAGTTGCAAAAATATGAATGAACGATCGAACGGGGCAACAGGCACATTCGACATTCCTCATTCTGCCTCTCTGTGAGCACTTCCGACGGCAATTTTAGTATACACAGGACTACGTACATCTACAATGCGTATGTAGGCATCCTTACGAGCATACGCGTAACCAATTCTAACCTAACCCAAATCTAAGACTGCCAGTTCACCTCCTCGTTTCTCTCTCGTCAGATGTCCATTCTCCAATACCCTCGGCCCCCTATCTTTTCTAATTCCTGCATCTTTTACTACTACGATCTTCGTCCGTTCCTCGTTTTCCCATTAACAAGTATGCTTGAAATTGAAAATGCAAATGAAAATGAGAAACATCTACCCTACATTCGTGCCACACTTCAAAAAATAGAGTTACACACCTTTTGAAATGACACTAATTTTCTGGTCACTTATGATTTGCTCCGAAAGCTATTATTGAGAAGCTATTACTCGTGTACCGACAATTCTATGGTCAATTTAAGAGACCGTAACGGTAGATTAAAAGGGATATTTACGATTATAATTATTCTTCTTTATTGTTCGTTATTAAATATTGCGTATAGCTAGTTGCACATAATGTATACCTATACAAGTTTCTGAAAACACTGTCTTTCGATTACCGTATAATCACTTACTTTATTGGGCATACCGACACCGATACTATCATCGCTTTCGGTATCACGGTCTTTACTAAAAGAAATGTAAATGCACGTCCTGTTCACTTTTTCACATAGTAAACCGGTTCCGCAAATATTTCGCAAGACGTGGTAGCGCGGAAGCTTTAGAAAGGCTGATAAACTCATGTTGAATATAGAACAAGTAGAGCGAACGGCTGGTCTAACGGTATCCCCACAGATGCTTCAGGACGTATCAGTAGTGAAAAAAATGCATAGACGAGCGCCCTCGCATGAACGCGATCGGGATGAGCGCACGTTCGCCGGAGAACCCATCCACGTATGCTGAATTGTGCCGGTGACTGTGAAAGTGGTCTAAGTCAATAATTTCGAAAAAATTATTTTTCTATTTACGTAGCGTTATTGCCACCTATACGATTGAAATACGGAACGATTTGTGAACCAAACTTTTCTGATTAGACTACTTTCACAATCATCGGCACAATTGTTCATCGTGCTCGCTTTCGCGTAAAATTGAGGAAGCGTAAAGAAGGGAATTCAAAATATAATTTGCGAATAGAATGACGATCTCCACCATCCAATAAAGCAATTAACCCTTTGGGTACATTTGACATATCAGAACCGAGATCAGAACGTTATGCACTTGTTTTATCTGAGTTACGAATTACCGATAATTAATTCGTATAATTCGGTATAATTCGAGCAAATTGAAACTATACCAAACGCAAGAAAATCTATTCAAACATACTCCTAACCCTAACCCTAACCCAAAGCCTTAACTGCTATTTTGCTTTAAAATTGCCAGCAAGATGGAAATCTATCCATAGATAGACTTCACCTGCCAACTTCATTTCTCGCGGACTTTACTGGCTTTTATTGCAGCATCTGGCAATGAGAGGAATATGCTGAAATCAGGATACGATCAGTTTCTTTCGCTCCCGGATAACGGAAGTGTCGAACGACGTTTCGCGCGCCCTTGGCATTGGAGGGGCGAATCGTCCTCAAAGGAGTGGTCAGTCAAATTGGGATTGCGTGTTCGAACGAAGCCAGCCATGCGTTCAGGATAGAAGAAGGTGAAATGTGAAGCAACCGGCCGTGCAAGCTCTTCCAAAAAACAGTCTTTGGTCGTCACACTCAATATGAAAGTCGAGATGCATAACAATTGTCGAGCAGGACGAGTTCCAAGAGTGACGAGTTTCACGCTGAATCCTGAATCCTGCACAGCCTTATCCACCTTTCGAGACGAGGCATCGAAACTCATGACGCTTCGCGCAATTTCTCTCTTCGCGCACGAGAGCATTCACCGACCGAGGGGTGAAAGTAACGATACAAGTTGCGCCAGTAAGCGTACGCTGTTCGATCTACGTCACCTACTGATAAACGATAGTGCTGATCCACAATGCATCGTTGAAAAGTATAGTAAAGTAATCGTTCGATGACTCGGGGGCCAACCGTCCCCAGAGTCAGATGCGAAGTAAGGGAATTAAGAGACGTACGACTTATTGTTTGTTAATGAAGTCGCAACCAGCCAATGCGTCAGGCCAACGTTCCTCACCGCTGTGTAGCGAGATTTTTAATGTCCTCTGATCTTTCGCAGATAATAGAACATCAAAAATTTCGCCAAACCATTTCTTGGGGTAGCCCAGTTAACAAGAAATCGCCCATCATTATACATGATTATACGCATTTAAACGTGTATCATATAATTATATATTTTATGCATTCGACTCTAAAACCAACGATCCCTCATTCCACGAATAATCTTCATCAAAAAAGTCCTGTTTTTTTGTGGCGGGTAGCATCGCTTTTTGCATCTAGGAAAAAAATCACATGTAGTGGTGTCGCGAAAGTTTCAAACGTATTTTGATGTTCTCCAAAGAAAAAAGAAGTTGAGAAACGCTGCGTTAAACTACCGCATACAGATACCATTTTTCCACCCAGCGTGGATATTAGCGGGTGAATCGAAGAACGACAGAATATTAACTTACACACAATGGCACGTGTTCATCTGACCATAGCAGTAGAAACTATCGCGGGTTCCAGCTCTCGAGAGTGTTTCTCATGAGTAGGCACTGTCCAACTGGTGAGAGTCAGTTACAGTGAGTTACAGTGAATAACAATGAGTGACAGTGACTCTCAGGAACTCTCAGTTGACCGTAACTAACTCTCAACGCAGTATCCACTTCGGAGAAACCCTTTCGAGAGCAACTCGCGACAGTTCTCCTCTCAACTGGACAAGTATCAGAACCAATGCATATTGATTTGTAATCGGTAGAACTTTTCACCTGCGCATACACAGATGTGTACTTTTAATCGGATTCGCATATTTAGGTAAAAAAAAAAACGACTGGAAAGAAAAGAGGATCGTGGAGACTTTACCAGTGACCTATAACCGGATCCGTGAAGAAGGAGCTCGCCTTACGTAACCCAGAAAAGACAGTCGAAGTAGACGCAATGCTTATTGAAATTCCTCCCGCTACGCGTGAACCAAGACAGGGTGCGACGTAAGTACTTTAGGCAGATAGGTTGGTAAGTAGGTACGTATACATTACACGTATAGATGCACAGGCAGGCTGCTGGTACTCACAAGTAAACGGATGGGCGCGCGAGCGGACGAGCAGACAGTCCGCCAGCCTGACAAACAACCAGATCTACTTTTTCGAATGCCCGCGCAACGACAATGTCTTGACAAATATCTTACTTGACAAATGTAGAATTTATTGAAACATCTGCACCGCTTATCATAGGCAAAGAGAGTATACATTTGAGAGCACAGAGTCACGTGAATTACTATAGTATACGGCTGAGAGAACGTACGTCACCTCCCGAAAAAAATCGTATATCGTTCTACATAAAAACTGTGTCCACTCGTCGTCGGTATCACTCAATAGGTCCAAACGCATTGAACGAATACAGAATCAGTATCGATCCGACCGACGACGTCTCTCAGATTCTAATAATGGGAGCCAAACGAGACTTACCCGTGACGTTGCCCCTTAAGATCGTTTTGCCACTTGCCTCCGTTTCTGCCAGAACGTGACGCGACAGCGTTAACACAAAGCCTAGATGATAGAAATGAACTGGAATGATTGGCACATCGTCTTTTCCTACGGACTATTGACCACTTGCGCTTGCGGAACTTGTTAATTTACGATGTAACCTCCTTCATTATTTACAAGCCGCGGCGAGGATCATGACTGACGCAACTGTTCCGAGCTACGTTGCACTCCAGCATTGTGGCGCACCTGACGAGTGAAACACGAACTACGTCACCAACTTACATGCGCCATCTTGGGATAAATGGAGAGGGCTTCTGGTAACAGGTGGTGACGCCCTCTTGGTACATTTCGCTGTGGCCACTTTGGCATAACTACGTAGCAAATCAACATTGTTTACGTACAATTGTATTAACTACTACTGATCGAACAGGGCAGTGCAGTTATCCCTGGGACCAGGTTAATTAGCGCATGGAGCTTCCATATCTATGAGCGCTGATGATCCTTCTTTTTTAACAATCTCTCCTCGGTGGTACTAAAAGTACTTTCAGTTTTTAGCGCAATTATTTCAGATATACAGGGTGAGTTTTAATGCCTGTCCCAACCTTTTACCATCGGAGTGAGTTAATACTCACGAATACTAACAGACTGCAACTCCGATGGTAAAAGGTTGGGACAGCCATTAAAACTCACCCTGTAGATATGCATATACATAAACATGACTAACATCCGTTGATCGAATAGGAAATTACGATTACCTGCCAAAGTATTTCTTCGTCCCTGTCGATAAAACAGATTTTCGTCTTTCAAGTGGAAGACTATACTGTATGCGTAACTTCATTCTTTTTTTATTTATTTACTCAGTTGCGTATTTATGTATTTATTTATTTATAAAGGTCAGTTGAACCTTGCGGTTATTAGGTTTGTACAGTACAATACTCCTAACCTTATATAATAATAAAAAAACATAATACATAGTAGATTGATCCATATCGCGCGTACGTAGTCGAACAATTTAAATTGTGAGAACCTTCTTTCTCATTCTAGGACAAAGAAATTGTTAAATTTCAACTGTACCCTGGTGAAGTTATGCCATATTCTATTATTATAACCATATTTTGAAATTTCTCAAATGAAATACGTATGTGTATTAAGACTGCTTTAGAGTGCCGCTTTGGTAAACGAAGCTTCATGTAAAAACTCAACTGTAGCGCAGCTTCAACAAAAACTTTCCAGTAGGTTTATGATTAACAGGGATATCAAGTAAAAATTACCCTTTTCACAATCAAGCAACTTGGGGCTGTTGCGCACTTTCGACCACAGCTCCTAAAATCCGAGTGTTTAAATAACCGGAGAATTCCAATAATCATATGTCGGATACTTAACTCTTAATTAATCGAATACTCCTAAATCTTCGGCACCGACTGTCCGAATGACATAAGAACGCATAATCGCTACTACTGATACCAGAATACATATGCACATGGAATTAGTGCAAAAAATTTATTGTGATATATAGGATTAACTATTCCATTCATTTTGCTATAGACGTTCTATGCGACTCCAAGAATCATTGCCGCTAACAAACATATGATATAACTTGAGAATACTCCTAATGTATGGATACATATAAAATCCAGATCTGTATATAAATAATATTCGAATTTTTAAGTAATATTCGAAATTGGACTCTGAAAATTCGAATGTCATAAAATCCGAAACTTATCAATAGCCCTGCCTTCGATCAGCCGCTGGACTATGCACCAAGTAGTCGGTGACTTTTAGATGTATGAAAATATATAAGATTGTACGCATTTGGTCACGACGAGCAACGAGTTGACAACGACCACGAAAGGTCTTGCGCTAGTTACGGTGGCCGTGAAATACATTGAATTAAATGCACTCGTTCACCCTGTAAGCAACTTTCTTGGACTTTTGAGGATCCTTACGATGCTGACGGTTGACAACTTTGAAGTCGGCGCATTTAGCTGCCGAGGATGGTTGCCGCGGTTAGTTACTGAGCATGGGTGGCTAATTTTTGATCTTTCGTCAACCAACTCATCGGCGACTGGTCGATAAGGCGCAACGACCTTTAATTTATTCGAAATTTTCCGCTGCTTAAACCTTGTAATTCCAATGGACATAACTGAAATTTTTAATGATATTTTTCCAATGACTTTGCACTTTAAATGACAATTTTCATTCACCATGTCACTTTTGTAGTTATGCTGAAATTTACGTTTTAAAGAATGTTCGTATGCGCGCCATACGTTTGAGTAACCTCATTCGCCATTCTAAATAGAGAAGTATGTGGAAGGATAAAATGCAGTTTTGGTTTTAGAGATTCCACATAATGCAGATGGCTTCGAAGTAACGGTGTGTTAAGAAAGTATTGGTGGTCGCCATTAATCGTCCGACATACCGGGTGACAACGACCAAATTAGTCGAGCGATCCGTCAAAAAGGACATTTCCGTGAGTAGGCATGTGCGGTATATCCGCTATGAGAACGGCGGCGGGCCACATGGTCGCGTGTTGAGGCACGCGTGCGCACACGCTCGCTGAAAGCTACAATGGTAAGCCCGTACGGGCAGAGAAACGGAGATGCCGAGAGAGAAAGAAGGTGTATGCGTAAATCCATATGGAAGGAGAATTGGAGGAGGAGAAAAAGCCGTGGAATAAGTAAGAGGGAATACGAGTGGATGCATAGTACATGTATCCTGCGTGCAATGGTCCGTGAAAGCTGACTGGATGGTCGGCACTCGAGAGCAGAGGGATGCAGCCACGCCAGCTATGTTAATTAAACACGTTTCTAGCCCCCACATAGGAAATCAGTGGAAGAAAGAAAAAAGAGAAAAGAAGAATGAGCGGCGTGCGGTGGTAGGCAGAGAAGAGGAACGAAAAAGAGGGTGCCGGTTAATAACACGTCCCGTACGGCAAACGCCCGCCACACGCCCGTCTTACTTCCTCCCTCCCACCCTCCACCCCCACGGCCTGCTTCTTCCTCCTTTCTTTTTTCCAAACTGTCCTTCTGTCTCTCCGTCTGTCTTCTGTTTCCTCCTTCCGTGCCCATCCCATCTTATTTCACTCCTTCCTCCGGTCATCCTATCGTTAATTTCCTTTCCCCTCTTTCTCTTGCTTCTTTTCATCTACGGCTAGCCAAATGTTGATCCGACGCCGAAATGTTGTTCGGACGCGCGGCCATTCATGGTGCTGTTGTTCTCTCATTTATTTTTTTTACCATGAACCTCACTTTCCATGTCGGTATCGAATTATCTATCTGGAACTTTAGCACATGTACAACAGCGGTCAAAAGAAAGTATACGTCCTACGGAATGTAAGGTCCGTGCGGAAAGAGAGTTGTCAGAATTACGTAATGGAAGCTTCGTGCTTTTTTACATAATCGTACATTTTTTTCATAAATTTGTGTTTTACAAATGGACAGACGTATCGGCAAGTGTGCTGCGCTAACTGTAAACTCAACCTTCGCGCAAAATTGTCCTATTAAGTAAGCGTAGCTCTTTTACATTTTGATACACGTGCGAAGCTGGAGCGCCATGCAAGACGTGGGAATTAACGTTTTAGCGAAAAGAAGACGCAGGAATCAAGGTCTTCTACTTTCTCTTTAAATTGTCTCCCTTCAGTTTGCAAAGAAATGTTCCCTCCGACGCAAAACTCAAAGCTTCCGTCGTTCTGACGAAGAACCTGACCCTATCTATCTATGCCCATCTCATATCTCTCCTCCCACTACGCCACCTCTCGTTCGTTCCTTTAAAGGCACGCAAAGTGTCTTGTACACAAGAGCAATATCGGTATTCGCCGATGCATCTATAACTATCCTGCCTGAACTGTGTGCATCTCTCTAGTATCTTACTCCCCTCCTCTCTATATGCATCTTTCGTCCTCCTCGTCGGCACTTTTTCTTCCTGTCCCTCTCCCTCTCTCCCTCTTTTGCTCTTGCCCTCCTCCCACCGCCTCATTTCACCATCTCCCTCTCGCTCATTCATCGAATCGAGCCTGTTATGGAGAAAAGTGAGCATATGGAGCCACCTAAGCACCGAAACAGACTCACTGCACTCAAAGAGGACTCTGTACCGCACCTTTGCACGCATTCCTTTTCTCCCCCTTTCTTCGGATCTTTCCTATCTGTATCGCACGTACGCTTTACGTACTTACGTCGTGCTTCATGTCAGTCTCTCCTCTCTCTCTCTCTCTCTCTCTCTCTCTCTCTGTAATCCACCCTCTCTACCGCAGGTGCAGCCCTTGCCACTTTCCTTCCTCTTAGTAGTTCTCTCTCACTTTCCTTTTCCTATCCCTCCCCCGCCTCTCTCCATCTCTTTCTCTCTCTCACATTACTTTTCGGTTCCTGTCTTTCCCTTTCACTCCTCCGCTTCCTCCTACTTCTCCTCTTCCTTCTGCTTTTCCTCATCCTCCTCCTCTCCCTTCAGCTTTTCCGTCACCTCTTCCTCCTCTTCATCCTCCTGTGTTGTGCGCGCGTACATTAGGTACCTGCACGTATATATAGGTACCCATCTATAGGTACCAAATGGTAAATGAGAGGATAGACGCCAGGTCCGGACGCCCGCAGCTAGCGGCGACCCAAAGCTCCGTCTACCGCGGGGCTGTATGTGCCATGGCATGTAACCGGTGGCCTCAAACTACGTGGCACTTCCATTCCGGAAGGTTACGAGGATGGTACTGGGAGAGGGATTCGGCAGTAGGGGAGGAAGGGGAGGGAGACTTTGCAAAATATCCTGTATGTTACCGTTCAGCGATATGAGATAAAATTTGAAATTTTCCTAGCTTAACTACAAATAAAATGTTATAAATTTATATCGATATTTACTTAATGTTCAAAATTTGCGTACTTTGCACCATGAAAATAAATCATATGCACTCATAATGTCCGTTTCCGTACAAACAATTTATTAGCTCGCAACAATGTATACGGGATAATCTCGATAATGCATTTATTTAATACCCGTTCCATATCACACTAGGAAATTAGCGAATCGCTCATTGAAGTAACTCGACGTGTTATTGTACTACAGGGTTATCTTGAGTCACCGTGAACGAATAAGGGTCGAGAAAGCAGCACTAACTGTGAAAAGTAAATACGAATGTACCATACTTTCAATGTAGATAAGTTGTTGTTTAAATGTCAACAAGATCATTCCATAGATCAGTGGTTCGGAGTCGATATTCCACAGAGCACCGACATACTGTAAATCTGTTCTAAGTATCCCGCAAAAGTATGGAAACAGGCTGTAATAGGTAGAAATTTACGCTTCAACGAATTTTAACACAAGTGCCCGTAGTTGCTTTTATCATTTTCATGATTCCGATGTTTCCACTAATCTTCCTTACAGTCGAAGGCTTTCAACGATTTCGGAGTGGTTGAGCCCTATCTTAGATTCTTTTTCATACTACGCTCCGCGCAATAACTTTCAATGCCAAAGATTTGTTACTATTTGTAAACTAATGCTCATAGCGAATTTCTTCTTCATCATGCGAATAATGTATTAATGCGACACCCCACTATATCTTGACCAGGATTGAAAAATTGTTGGTAAATGTTTACCATTTTCGGAGTTGTAGCATTATGCAACTATTAGCATGAAACCTATTATGTACTTCCCTCTTTCCGTCTCTCTCTCTTTCTCTCTGTCCCCCATTTCCTTTCTTTTCCTCCTGCTGCCCCCTGTGTCTTTTCTGCTCTTCTTTTTCATACAAATTCTCAGAGAAATGTAGTCAACGATTAACAGTTGTCCGATTCAGAAATATGCACACAGATACTGGCGTAGGGAGAAGGATGGTGTGAATCGTGTGAAAATGAAAAACGAAAAACCAGAAAATGCAGACTGCGAGGGAATGGAATGAGGAAGAATGAACGAGACAAAGAGAAAGAGAGAGAGAGAGAGAGATCACCACGCCCACTCGCGCGAAAATTCATATTTCCTCGCCATGTGCAACGGGCGATAATTTAAAGGCGAACCGAGAAATGCATCGTGCGATAAACGCATGTGTTGATAACTCCAGGAGAAAAGAGTAGAAACTGCATCCAAAATAAAAAATAAATAAAAAACAAAGGAGAGTGGGAATGGAGAGGAACAGAGGGGTGAGGGAGAGGGGAGATTGATATGCCGGTGAATATTAATTTGACGTTTGCATCTCACAAATCGTCGTCCACTGTACGATAAATACAATATTCAATAGAACCGCATCAACCGCATTTTAAAACGTAGTCCACACTGGCGGTAACTTGCTGGCGAACGAATACGACGATTTCTAATCGCATTAAACGGATGTACACGGACGATTGCGTGTTTTGATTGTTGTTTAATATAAATACTTCGCAAACTGCTAAGATGTTATAACAGTTATAAAATAAACCACATGTTGTAAATATCCTAATTGTGCATAATTTATGTTTACTAAAAGAATAGTCCCAATCTTATTCCTAATCTTCACGAGTCGATTATAAACAGAACGTTACAACAGATTAAAGGAAAAAGCGTAAACTATTTTCCAAGTTACGGAACTGTCGCAGAGAAAAATGCGTTAGACGGATAGAAATGAACTTGCACGCATTTGCGGATGCTATTGTGAGTCGCAATTCGGTCCTTGATATTATCGACTTGTCAAATTATCTGTTAAGAAAATGTTTTTAAAATATTATTGCACCACATTGCATTGTCATCCAGGAAGAGTGCGTGCACGAAATTTCAGCTAGATGCATTAGCAGTAAATAGTTTAAGAATCAATGGCAAAATTTTGACAATAGTGACGTTGTAATAGTTACTTCCATAAACTTTCTAAAAGAACGCTACCATGGTATTGCTTTCGTAAGCAGTAATAAAGTATGTTTAGGAATCTTTCGTACGTCAATACAGGAAGATAGCCGACGATACGTTCAAAGACCTCTAAAGGCGCGTTCTCATGAGTTAAGTTTAGTTGCCGATTGTTGTTGATCAACAAAAGTTGAATGAAAACTATAGCGAGAACCTTTCTTTCAATAGATTTGATCAATTTTGTATTTGACCAAGAAAAGTTTGCTCCAGTCAAACTTCTGTCGTTCAAGTCATAAGTCATCACGAATTGCTTTCAAGTTTAAACATGCCTAGAAATGTGTGAACCTCAGTTGACTGTCAAATTCGCTCTCAACCGGTCACGCCACGCGTCCATACCTGTACAACTTCGCACACAACTGCTTTCGACGTCAACTTAAAACTCAAACAGGTGATCAGTTTCTATCGAAATGTGTGAACAAGAACTGATTCAAGTGCTATTCGACTTTTGTCGATCGACTATAATCGGTCAACTAAACTTGACTCACGAGAACGCGCCTGAAGGCAACTACCAACCCACCGTCAAATTTCATCCTGGAACAAATTTAAAAATGGGCCACGTAGGTCACACTATCCTTCGTTCCGTCTCCTTAACTTAGAATCTCTCTCTGTAAACAAAGTATTACGAAAAGTATTATGTAGCGGTTGTCAATGTCTTGTAAAAAATGTTTTGCAATCACAGATCATACTTGAACTGAATATCTCAAACTCCTTCACTCTACCATTGACCTCAACTTTTTGTATATGTACGTATTACCAGATTGATCGAAAGGGAATAAAAAAGAATAAAATCGGAATCTAAGGAAGCGACAGCTCACCGACGACGTCTCCGAAGCTGTAGACCCCCTCGCTCTAGCATCCACGTACGCACAGGTGCAAACTGTGGAAGTCCAAACACGCCACCCGTTATAACGCGACCCGTGTTCCCGTCCACGAACACAAGCGAGCCAGTCCGCGGACTATATCGGTGTAAGAACGGTCGGTCGATGGGATGAGAGAGAGAGAATCGTCGTCCGGACCTCGCGTCAACCCACCGAGTTGATAGGTTGTTAGAGGGAGAGAGGAAGTGAGTGAAGGAGAGAGGAATGGCGAGGAAGATCGAGAACGGGAACGAGACGGTGCGAGCGGGAGAGCGAACGACGGGGAAACAAAGAGAAAGAGAGAAAGAGGGGTTAGTGCCGAGAGGGGGGAAGAAAACCCTGAAAACGTGGAAGAGAGAGACGGGCAGTGCAATCGGGATGGAATTGGAGGGAGACGGTTGCGGGCGCTCGCTTCCAGACGTTCTTAGGGACTTGGCGAGAGAAGAAGAAGAAGAAGAAGGAGGAGGTGGAGGAGGAGAAGAAGACGAAGAAGAAGACGAAGAAGAAACAGAAGACTAGTAGTGGTAGTAGTAGCAGTGGTGGTAGTAGTAGTGGTAGTAGTAACAGTGTTGGTGGTGGTAGTAATAGTAGTAGTGGTAGTAGTAGTAGTAGTAGTGGAAGTAGTAGTAGTAGTAATAGTAGTAGTAGTAACAGTAATGGTGGTGGTGGTTTTGGTAGCAGCAGCAGTAATAGTAGTAGTAATAATAGAGTGAGAAGAAGAGGAAGAGCGAAAAGAAGAGAAAGAAGAGGGAGAAGAAGAAAAAAGAAAAAGAGGCGGAGGAAGAAGTCCGTTAAGAAACTTGACGTGTGGGAGACCAAGAAAGAAGAGAACGAAGGGTGCAAGAGCGGCTCCTTTCGGAGAACGAGGGTAGCGCGAGAGCAGAGGGTACGAGAAGGGAAGAAGAAGGTGGAAAGAATAGTAAACGAGCATGGATGAAAGATGGAAAAAGGGAAGAGGCGTGGAAGGAGGCGAATCACTATGAACAAAAAGAAAGAGTCCGAGAGAGAGAGAGAGAGAGAGAGAGAGAGAGAGGGTCGGGAGCACGGAAGGGGGTGGCTGTAGAACGTACATGCGTAAAGCGAGGTGAGGTAAAATGAGGTGGCAGGAGGATGGATCGAGTAAGAGAGAAGAGGATCGTGTTGTTTCGTTTCGTTCAGGTTCGGCTTCGGCTTTGGCCTCGGTGCTCGTTCGGCACAAAATCCGAAAGGTGCAGGCAGAAAAGGAAGAAAATCATTGCGCACGGATGCCTGCCTATCTGTCTGCCCCCTACTCGTGATAGGTGGAAAGCTATGGTGTGCGGTGCCGTGTGGCCAAGCGCGCCACGGTACGAAGCAGTGGCGTAGCACAGGAAGAAACTCATAAGAATCAAGGGGATGGGCCACCTAGAAATGGCTCTACCGTGACATGCTACCTTACCTGTGTACCTGCCTACCGCGGCTTATGGTGGATCCGCCTCTCAGGAGTCCTTTCTTTCGTGTCTCGTCTCCTGATATAATTTTAATAAAATACCAACAATATGAAATACTTGATTGCATTTGATCAGACTGCAGGTCTGTACTCGCGTTGTAACACTATGAGCTTCGTGTACCTGTTTCATTTAATACAATGCGGGTGCATCCCGTCACTACCCCACATTAAGCGACACATCCGGATTTCCAAGATCTTCATTAAATTCGAGATAAAGGCCTAATTATTCTTCAAGGAACAACGGACAAAAATTGATTACTCCTTTTCGAGTCGTGTACTTCACCTCCTAGGAAGTGGCATTCGAACCTTACTCATGCGTCCTCGTCATTCTATGAAGATTACTGCTACTGCACCGTTTGACATTCGAGATCCTACCATCATCGTAAATGTACAATGTTCTCCGCAGAAAGCACGATTCCTAGGTCTATTATCCTTTGTAATATATACTTTTGTAGTTCACTTTACAAGGAAGGTCCACGAAGATGATGGGTTGCTCATCCTGCGCTTCTCCCCTTTGTGACATAAATTTAATATGCGATTGAGACCGCATTGTCAGAACGCATTTAAATTTGATCGTAATAACGATCCCCTGCCGGGCCGCACCGCTCGACTCTGGGGATTATCCAACTTAAATTCAAAACGATCCTTTTTACCAAAACAACTGGTGTAACGGTCAACAGCGTGCTCGACCTTTTGAGTGCGAAAAATCTTAAAGCTCGTTATCGTAAAACGTCCAACCTCGCCCTCCTCCACTGTCACAGTTCGTCCGCGCCCCTCCTTCTCTCTGTCCTGCCTCTATCTCCTGTCGAGTGCTAATTTCCAACGTTGCGTAAGGCGATCATTCGAAAAGTTAAAAGTAGCAACGATAGTAATTATCGTTAGCATCAGCAGTAGCAGCAGCCGCGCCGGCGCCGGCGCGATCACCAAGCTTCGAGAAACGTAAATGCGATTGCGCCTTTAGATGTCCAGGCGATATCGTACGCCTACCGGTGACTCTTTGGCCAACGACGATGTTGCGCGCCACATTTGCCCTCATGGAATTTCGTATTCCGCTGATGCTAGCGCGGAGATACCCGGAGCCGAAGAAATTCCTTTAGTAACAAAAACATTACCGTGTTTCTTCCAAGCCGAACCTTCGTACAGTCCTTCGAAACGATTTTCAAAACAATACTGTGTTTGAAAAAAATGTCGAAACTGACAAATATTAATTCTACGCTATTCAACTTTTAGATTCTCCCTCGTCTGATAGACGCGCCGACTGTTATTATCTCTCAATAAATCTTTATTCATACCAGATTCATCGGACAGGGGGGATTTACTTTACAAGGATTCCAATCGACGCATACATCCGAATTGACGAGTCAACGGTAATCGTATCGACTCTCTGAAACGGACTGTCCTAACGAACAACCGTACCCAAGATTCCCAACGTGGATCTTTAGTAACGGATAGTCGAATTGTAGTATCGCGAACGCAAAGACCCGAGATACGCGACGCAGTGTGCGGCCGAATATGGAGAGGAACGAGTGATATGCTTACGGGAGGAGTAATTGTAATCGTAATCGTAATCGTAATCGTAATTGTAATTGTAATTGGAGTGCACCAATTCTACGCGCATGTGCATGCGCGATTTGAAATTGTAATGAGAATCGGATTGTCGAATGGCAGAGACTCGACGCGACGACGAGACTCCCTGAAATGATCCTCGCGAGTCTATCGATTTTCCAGCGACTCTGAACGAACTATTTAGGACTGGCTTTTCCACTTAACTGGCGTCTCCCGTTGTACCCTGCTTCGCTCCATCGTTAATCCGTGTGACGATGAAGAAGATGAAGAATATTTTTATTACGCTGTCCGGGAGAGTGCAAGATTGCACGGAGAAGGAAGCCCGTGAATTCTCCATGTGTACGCCAGCGAGGAGGGTTGGGGCGCCGGCGGCAGGGGAGATTGCGCAAACATGCAGAAAGAGAAAGGCTGCGAAGAGAAAAACTTTCAATGGAGAAGGTAAAGGAAGGGGGTGAAAAGGAAAGGGAAGGAAGAATACGCGAATTAGTTTGTACATGGAACGGTTTGTACATCGTACAGGGTTGAAGATCGCTGCGAATGCGGCAGTTTCAATAATTTGCCCGAATCAAAAACTATAGCCAATGGTGTGATACACCCTCGTGGATAGTACGTGCACTCGTGGACACTCGTATGCAGATAACGGATTATAATCTTTATGCCAGTGCTCACGCCCTATCAGATCTTCCCTTTACCCGAGACTTTATTACAACCTATCTGGAATCTTGATTTTAAGTGTATAATATTGCTGAATAAACACTTTGTTCCTCTTTCCCTCCTCTGCCCCGACTAATCTCTCGACTCTCGAGCAGAGAGTAGATGAATAGATAATATCCAAAAAGATCTACGATGGTTTCACCCTTCCTGGCCCATCGAGCCTGCACAACTTCCTTCGACGATAGCGCTCAAAATACCGTACACGAAACTATAATATTTATCAGCGCACGCACGTACTACGTGCCTGCGCCAGCGCGTGAACGAAGTTGTTCGGTGAAAGATACGTTGTGTGAGCGCCGCGGCTGACACAATCACGAGAACGATAATTAATCGTGATGGATGCGTTTCGCGAAGAGGAATGCACAGTTTATCATTCGATACGCGAATTTGGCTCAAATCGCACGTAGACACGTGCCGCCTCGGACAAGCTTACGCGCGATCGCTCACATTAGTGGTCGCCGATCGTGGTAGATTGCTTCATTAGCGCGAGGGAATTAAGTACAGATTATTTAAGGACACGTGTGCGATTAATGCCATCCATCCTCGCGGACCGCCGTTAAAACAGTACCCGAAGATGTTCATGCCAGTTATTGAGGCATAGAAACATGCAAAACCGCTTGGTTTGCAAAGTAATCTGGACTGGAGATTTCACGTACAAGTAGCACCGCTTTTCCGGTACCCAATCTGAAATTGAACATAATATACATATGTATAATAGATCGTAACTAATTCGTTTTGTCCACGAAAGATTTTCCATGCCAATGACAGTTCTGCTGTCATTTTCTTGTCCACTTCGACCTACCGTTACCCAGTTTTTCCCACAAAACTTTCCAAACGCTGCTAATCGCTCGACATGGAAAGTGTGTATAATATGTAAAAGCTGTGCACTGACGCGAACTTCGAAGGCCGCAGGAAGTACTTGAAACTTGATCGTCAGTTTCCTCGTCTTCGTTGTTTCGCGCCTTCTTGGCTAAATCTACGCCATCTTCGTTATAGCCATCGCGAACGATGTCATACGCGATCGAGATAGCCCGGGGATGATGCATCTACGATTAAGTAACCTGTTTGCTAATTTACGATCCGTTTGGGGTATCTTGATAAACAGACTTGGCAGAGGATCCCGCAGAGACCTAAAGGAAGACGTCCGCGCAATCTGCAGCAGGATCCAATTGAATTTATCCGATGAGTAAAGGGAAGTTTGAAACCTGTGCGTCGACGGATAAATTAAGATTGACAAAAGATCGGTGAAATAATAACACGAGCACGAATGAAATGCGAAGGAACATTGTCTAATCGTAAGCATAAAGCATAATGCATTGCTTAGGTATATTTAATAAGATGTGGCATAATTATCTTTGACATATAATTTTTAGCGCAGATTATTTTTTGCTGTCGCTTGCATATTCGCTTCAATTTAACGAATTGATTTAACGAAAAATAGCTTACGTACCAGTAATGACTCCTAAAACGTATAAAATTACTTGCGACAATATCATTGTAAAGTGAGGCCCACGAAGTAAAAACGATGAACATCGATCTCGCGTGGCTGAAAGAGACTTCTACTGTGAACCAGAAGCGCACGTGGCTCGTGGCTGCTGGGGCTACCTACAAAATTCCGGACGCATCTCGAAACGACGAGGGTGACACTCCTAAGCGTGGTAAAGATTCTAATCTCAACCACTAGAGAACTCATCTTACTCACTCGGGAGCCATGAATGAAGCCTCGAGGAATAAAGGTGATCGTCCATGCGTATACGATCCTCGTGGAAGGTGACCACTTCGATTCAATCTTTCGTATTTCATTGACTGGAACGGATTGGTATGTGCTAGACAAAAATAGCACCCGAGCAACAAAATTTGGAGGGAAAATAATCAATAACGCATTTTTCTCAGGTAACACGAAACAAAACGTTTCTCTAATATTTAAGAAATCTCCTAAAGAGACAATCATCCTGCGACAAAGAAAGGAAACAATTGCGTTTTTCACGAAAGAACGGCCACGACCATTGTATCTATAATATAATTATAAGCTTTGGAAAAAAAACGATATCACACTCATCAGCCCTTCTCTCTCTCTCTCTCTCTCTCTCCTCTCCACCACCCCTAGCGCGCTTTCCCCTCCTTTCCATACCCTTCCCTTCTTCTCCCCGTGTTTTTGCCTTTCTCTTCCCATGCGACTTCGACTTTTTCATCGGCCGACTCCTTCCCACACGGACGACCCTATATAATTTTCTGACGTCAAATCGTCACCTCGCATTCCATTCGATCGGTGGCAGAAAACTACACGGAACCGACGCCGACGCGACGGCCGCGGCTACGGTATCCACGGTGCGCAAAACGAATAGAGGAATGAATAAAAAGAAAAGCTGCGCGCGAAAGGAAGAAGACGGCAGAGAAGAAAGTAAAAATACAGGAGTAGAGGGGGATAACGCGGGGTGAAGGAAGGTCGTGTAGAAAATAAAGGGCGCAGAGTTGTAAACTGGTGAGGAAAGAAGAGAAAAGGGGAGAAAAAAAGAAAGAAAAAAAAATCCACGAGAAAAAAGAAAGGTGAATGACACTCACGCGAATGTGATTCCCGCCGCGAGGCTCTTCTCGCCCCATCGAACCGAACGTAGAGAGATAAAGAAAATATCTTGCTATCTTAAACGGATCCTTACATAAATTGGTAAATTACGAAGATATTATGCGTACCGTAACCCGCCATCGTTTTACGATCGGCAGACTGGTGGGACAAGCGTGGAGGTAGGGAACGGGTGGGGATCCGGGGAGAACCCTCGGTAAACCTTACGAGGGGACACGACGAAGACGCGAATGCGAATGCGGACTCTGCTACGTGCCGTGCCGATTTCTGCCTTCGCGCGTTAAATAATAAGCCTCTGCCTTGCTCCCTTTCCATCGGCGATTACTTTCCGCACTAAGTAGAGCTATTTGATAACTTTAAAATAACTTTGAAATGAACAGCAGGGCAGTAAATGCGTTTGTCAGCCCAGGGCACATACCTCTATACACAGCACTCTTCTTCATCAGCATCTTCCTTCTTCCGAACTTCACCAATCCCCTCTTCTCCGCTGTGTTCAACCGTGCAAGAGTAAAACATCGGCATTAATGCCGAAGCGTGAAAGTGAAGAAACAGCCGGTGCAATAAGCTTTACTCGCGAATCTAGCGTTACCATATCGCCTTAGACGGAATACTGCATGATATTCCTGTTGGTCGCTATGGGTTTCTTGGAGTGCTGCATCGTATCAACCAACTACAACCTAGTATGATTGTAAGTGCGTTAAGCTATCTCAATTGATTGCAGGAATGTATTTGGCATCAGCGTGAGAGAAGTTCTACTTGGGACTTCTCTTACTAAGAATATTTATATCGGTGAGATTTTTTTATGAAATATTATTAACGTTTGGCAACTATACGGATAATCTCCGCGGATAATGTCCGCGCTTCGTCGGTATTCGAAGAGTAAAAAAAATATCCTCTGACTGACGCGGCGAGCGTTGATTTTTGTTCTATTTAAAATCTCGAATGGATGAGACATTTATCTCTGCTCATGGCACATGCAGTACGTTTCGTACGAGTCAACATAATACAAGAGCCGTGTACAATTTTACATCGCAAATCCACGTTTTTAGATGAGTACGCTATAATTTCCGACTCTCGGTATAACCGTTTTCCCACATGCAGGCACAAGTACATTAAACACAGATAACACGGATTTACATGGAACTTACAATAACATTCACAACTGTCACTCAGTTAAAATTCGCCACTCCTGCCTTGCATTTCTCTCCGATAAATACGAAACAATTCTTTACAGGAGGGTGCAATGGAAATATATCTCCTTCGTTTCGCTCGGTAACTCGTCGCTCCTGCGAAGTCAAAGCCTTCAAGAAACGTAGAGAATCTTTGCTTCCCTGTTACTGTCACCCCGAAGAAGATAACAGTGATGAAACCACTGTAGTGTAGTAAGTACTTTATGCAGCGCCTGTAGGAAGTAACACCTGTGAGATATATTACCACGGACGCGCCTGTTGCAATATTGAAAGATACGCATCGGGATAACGAAGAAGTACGTACGCGGTTCGGATAACCGGTATCGCATTTTTCCCCGGGCGATCGCCATATGAGTCGCGCAAAAAGTCTTTTCGACGTAAGATGGTGTATGTTGGCATTAATCGTTACCAACTCCCATATTTGATAATTGTGACACTTGTTGTCGTTGGCGTTATGCCGGTTCGCGGTCGGTCGTTTTCTACTCGTAAACAGAACGTTCCTTGATTTTCTTACGGTAAACTGACACGATACGATTATGCTAGAATTTTGAAAAATTAAATCAATGGGCGATGTAAGCCATTGCTTCCACAGCAACAATACTCTGTCCTAAACCATTGGTAAACTAACAGTTTTCCACATTGGACAATAAATAAGTAATGTCGCCCTTCCCTTATGAATTTGCGATACAAATATAAACTTGTCTCCAATAGTGCGAAGTCCTATCATTTTGCCATATTTCACGATCCGCGCTATCTTATATGTATATTCCGCAAATAAATGTGCTCACGAGCATCGTCCCCATGCTGTTTTTTTTTTAAATCTGTCTAAGAAGTAACACTTGTAATCCTCAAGGCATGTATGTCTCATACGTACGCGACGATGATAGCTATTGGAATGCTGAAAAAAGAACAACACAGTGTGGAACGTGTAGAGCAATTTCAAGGAAAGAAAGAGGGAGAGAGGGAGAGAGAAGGTGAGGGAGGGAGAAGGGGGAGGAAGGAGGGAGAGAGAGAGAGAGAGAAAGAGCGAAGGTGCCACGCACGTGCCCTCCAAATAACCGGTGCGCGTTGCTTTTTTATCAGTTTTATTGTACAGTATTCGTGGAAAAGATTTGCAATAGATCGAGATCCTTATCTTACTTTTCTGGACTAGTGCAAAAACCGTACGAACAATAATTTGTCCAAAGAAATTTACTTTGAAAGGTTCCGTTGTTTATATTCAATCACGATCACAATTGCTCATTGCGCGCTTTCAACCATTTTTATCTTTACTTCTCTCTCGAAAATGTTGCAATTACTACGAATCAAAACTTAAGGACGAATAGACAGACAGCTGACGTAGACGAATGCTCCTCATTTGTCTCACTTCGGAATGGGCAACGATGAGAGAATGACACGAAGAAGATACAAGGCCTGGGACCAGTGTAGGAGAGAAAAGGAAGGCGGCGGGCGTGAAAGAGGGAGATAGAAGGGAGAGGAGAGGAGAGAGAGAGACCAAAGGGCAAAAAAAGTCGGTGAGATGTACGCATATGCTGCGCGTGAGACCGAAGGAAAAAGAGAGTTAAAAGGCAAGATAGAATAGACGCTCGAATAGAAGCCGCGATGAAGGAGGATGAAGAGACTTTTCGGCCAAAGAGGACTCCCTGCCGCGCTCGGCATCCCGCTGGCACCGGTCAATTTGCTGCTCCTTTTTTTCTCTCTCTCTTTTTATTTCATTACGCGAATCTCCTGACTGCGAGAGCACCTCCCCCCACTCTCTCATTCTCACCCTTCTCTTCCTCTGTCACTCTCTCCCTTTCTTCCTCCTTCCCTGTTCTTTGGCTTACCATTTCTTCATCCCTGATCTCCCACGACAACGATATTTATCCTCTTCCTGTTTTGGCAATGAATATGTGTCCTGAACGCGCCGCATACTCGTTCTGGCGGAAATGCACCTATACGTATGTAATCGGCAAGGCCTTCTCCGAGAAGTTGTACCTTCCAACCAAAGCGCATTTGCTTTTTGGAGCCAATTCTTCTCTTCTACCATGCGTTACTTCGCTATCTTTACCCTTTTCTTCATTTCCTACAGTAACTATCGGTTCTTATAAATTCAAATTGCTCTACTATTCCTGTATAGGATGAGACCTCAGATTTCTGCTTGTGCTCTCGCATGTATACACTGAAAAAATTGAATACTCATCTTGTGAATTTACCACTCAATTTTAGAATGTTTCTTACTAAAATAAGCAACAAAAGGATCCTCTGAATTTAAAAGTACAATGCGCTAAATAGATTTCTCTAATCAAATATTTTTAACAGACATTCTTATCAGGTATTCATACCGCGGTAAAAAATGTCTCATGCAAACATATAAATTTACATATATATAAAATATATAATTATTGGAAACAAAACTCTTAACGAGATGATTCACTCTTCATATTGTCGAAAATTACATGATCCATATCTTGGAATCGGAATTGATTGAGAAATGTAGTCACGAGAAAAAGTTACAATTCGTTTGTATTTCTATTACTTATTTATAAATATCTCCGTTAAATCGCCTAAATCCTCTTCTTCTAACCACTTCGTCACTTTCTTATCCATACTTTTTGCACAACGCAGCACACAAAATAATACAGTACGCAACGTTACGCAGAATTGCGAGAGGTACAAGATACTGGCACCGATATGTGCCGCACGCGATGTACAACCTAACCGACTACCGACACGCATTGTGTCGCAACATGCGGGGACATCGTGATCTGCACATGCAGATGGATTATTAAGAATATATTCCAAGAAACTGTCATACTGATTAGAAAGTATTCTTATTTATTAAGACGAATTATTAAATTTACGCTCTAAGAATACAATTTCTTCGATGTCGCATTTTTCACATAAGTACATCGTACAACCAGATAAATAAAGAAGGAGCTTCTTAGATATTCTAACTCGTACAAATTTCACTAGTCCGTTCTAACCTACCGGTCCATTAAACTGTCAATATTTTTTATGATATCTCTGATGATACGCGGAAAACGCTTTTCCAGTGGTTTTCAATGATAAGAAACAAATCACAATACTTTGACCTCCTAGTTTCTGTATATTCTCGCATATTCCCCACCTTTCTTTCTGACCCGTTTCTTCTTTCTATCACGCGTCTGCTCCATTTCTCACCTCTCACTTCTTTGTCCAGCTTAGCAGCTCGTTCTCTTCACGTGCTTACACTAAAGCAAAATACCTTACAAGCAATCCCGTTTTCTCAAATACATAACCAGGAAACTCTCCTTAATCGTCTTCGAAACGAGTTCTTGATGCCCCGTGCGCCGTAAAGACCCTTGTCTCGCACGCGCGTGCGCATGTATTCGTATAGATGTAAATACATATGCGTCACACTTTCTACAAAAGAGTGTACGTGACATAGTGCTCACTTACTTAGTTATGTTTCTACGTATACAATAAGTACATACAATATATCTAGTGTGGGATATGCGTGCAGGCTCGAGTACGCGTGTGCGAGCTCTCAAGGTGATAAGTACACGAGAACGAGATTTAACTTGATCTTATTCGCATGTTAGACCCCAGATTAACTGTAGCAACCGACTGGGATATTGATGCGGATTGACAGACCCGACTGTATCCAAAGTCCATCCTGAGTTATGGCATCGTACTCGCCTCCTTCTTCTTTGTACTTTTCACTGTTCCTCCCTCGTACTTCTCACGTTTTTTTCTTATCTTAAATAATCGCTGTAAGCGATTCGAACCGTCGCGTCGTTCAAGAATATATGGAGATGCGAAAGCCTGTTTTCTTCATTTCTCCACGGCTATCTTTTTTCTTACTCCGTCTCTCTCTCTCTCTCACTCTCTCTCTCTCTCTCTCTCTCTCACACACACACACGCGCGCGCCCGCACACACATAGCACTGTTTAAGTTTTCACTTAGTAGTTTTCAATTTCTTACTCTGCGGAAATACGGCCTCATTATGCCTACTACCAAAGCAAAGTCTCAGTCTACGCGTGTCTTGCAGTTACTTAACGGGGGGATGTCAGGCAGTAGTGAATGGGGAATTGTTATCCACCTGGCAAGAAACAACCTGTGGCGTACCCCAAGATCCGTCCGGACCTGCTTGTTTTTGTATTGTACACCCTGATTTCTAGATGGTTCCTTTCAGATGTAAATATAATTACTATACTGTAAATATTCAAATAAACGCTCACTCGAACAAAAGCGAGACACTCAAAATTTGGAAACAAATCATTGAATTTCAAATGACGATAACTTCGTAAATAATGAATCTAAAAATATGTCTAACAAATGCTGAGAAAGCTTGAAACCTCAACTTAAAGAATCAATTTATTTCAATGTAGCGAGATAAATTACTGATAAGTGAATAGGATAAAAAGCACGCGATAGTGTAGAGTTTCCTCTTTATCATGGTGTTTTAAAACTTCTAATATGACAATTTTTCGACGAGTTATTCGCATTTGAAGAAAAAAACAGGCTTGTTTCTAATGCCAATAACTCGGCAAACAATCATCATATCAGAACTTTTAACAAATCATTTTAAAGAGGAAACTCTGTACTATCTCGTGCTTGTTGTCCCATTCACGACACTTGACTCTCGCCATGTGCCATGACAAAGTCGGATCAATGTTTTCCAATTTTGCATGTTCCCCCTTTGGCATCCGTCATTTTAAATAAATTTATTTCGCTACATTGAACTAAATAAATTCTTGAACTAAAGGTTCCAAGCTTTCTTACCCAAGTTTAAAGACGTTTCTATCTTCACTGTTTACGAAGTTATCGTCATTTGAAATTTAGTGAATTTTTTCGAAATTGTAAGTGTATCGCTTTTTTTCGAGTGAGTGTAGTTTTCAATTGGGCTGTTAAAATTCTCTTATGGGGTACGATGCAGTGAATGGGGACATTGCACGCCTCATGACATTGAGCCTCGAGTTATTAATTACGAGAAAGCAGAAGCAGCGATGGTAGGTTCGTCAAGGAATGTAATCAGTATTGATTTTGAATCTGTTCCCTGTGTTCTGGTTAACAACTTAGATATCCCTTACGGGAAGTAGGCGAAACTATTGAAGATCACAATGGCATCCAATCTGTCGTGGGGTCCACAAGTACGTGGATTGAGAATAAAAAAGTGAAGTCGCCGGGTCTGTTACAAGTAGCGGAGAAGCGAAAGTGCCGTAACATTTACTATATAGTACTTAGTTTGTAGTATGTAGAATTTAGTTTTCCTTTGTTTGCTTTGTATTTCTAGGGAGTTCCGTTTCATTATCTCTTATCCAAGAGAACTTAGTCTATGACTGTATTATTAGTTGGGTGCCCTAAGGAGACTCCGTCTCAGGGCATAATAAACTCGAATCTCTCTCGAATTTCTGTTTCCCTCGCACTCTCTCATATATGTATGTACACATACATTCTCACTTTCTTCCTCCACCGTTCTCCCAAAGACTTATGGATATCCATAGCAACGAAGTCAAAGCCATTAATAACTCTGGTGGGAACGCCCATCCTCATCTCGTGCCTTTTCTTTTAAACTCAGCCGCGTGCGATGGCTGGAGGATGCTGCCCTTGCTCACGGTTGTGCGGCGAGTAGCGTATATACGAAAAAAAAGAAAAAAAAGAAAGGGAGAAAGGGAAGAAAGAATGGAAAGGCCGGAGGAAAGAACGAAAAGCCAAAGAAGTGACGAGGGAGTCACAGAAGGAGGGAGGTTCCACAGGTAGAAAAGAGAAAGGAAGAAATAAAGAAAGAAGAAGAGAGAGGTGCCGCGGAACAGGTAGATATGCACCGTAAAATATATTGGAATACCTGAGAAATTTAGTGCCACGCCACTAAATTTCACCGCCGTGACTTCGCAGGAGGCGCAACCTCGCTGCAGGGCAAGAGCCAGCCACCGGGCGAAAAATCTCCCACTTCTATACTCGAGGCTTCTCCTGCGCGATTTCTTTCCTTCTCCGTTTCTCTGAAACGGAAGTACCGCTATCCAGAGCAAAGAGAGTCGCGGTGATACACTTGGATTCCGGGCGTGCGAGACATGCAATTCATTCGATAATCTCCGGTACAATCATCCGCGGCAAACAAAATCGCACGTAGACAGGGCGTCCTGTTATCACTACTTGCGCGGAGATCGATCCGAAGAAGAGAGATATCAAACGATGTAAAGCATTAGCGATCTAAGAGGCAGAGCACCTTGCGCTTACGGTTCACTTCAGCGCCAGTACCCTAAGGTCGGACGGTGCCTGTGCATCGCGCTCTCACGGTGTGAAAGAAAGCTTCGCTCGGCGTAGGGAAGGGGGTAAGGAAAGTGGAAAGAAAGCTCAAGACAAGTACACAAAGATCACGGGACGGGGCGAATGTGAAGGGGGAGGCATCCTCCTAGTAGGCAACGTGTGTCGTGTGGCATGGCCTATCATGTGTAAAGGTAGCTGGTCGTCGTCGAAAGAGCCCGCAGAAGAAGAAGAAGAAGAAGAAGAAGAGGGCTCAGAGGCCAACTGATCATCGCATGCATTTAAATTGGTTCATTAAAGCCACCGCGTCTCTCTCCGCACAGCAGCCTTCCCCGTTGGCCACCCACCCCCTATCCTACGGCTGCTCTGCGCTCCACCACTGGCTCACCCCACTCCCCGCTGTCCCCATCTGACCACCCAAACCCCTCCGGCCTCCCGCCGACCATCCTCCAACCCGCCACCGGGCAAGCGCCCCTCTATGGAAACCCACAACACACGATCCGCTTTACGTTGCCCGGGCGTAGTCACCCCCCTTTCACCCTCCTCTCCCCCTGCCTCCCTTTCTTCTCACTCATTCTCACTCGTTTACTTAATCAAACTATCTCTTCCACTCGCAGCGTCCTACTACCTTCCACCAGCGTCAATCGCTTAAGCGGCTACTTATCGCACAAAACACCGGCGGACGAGCATCGGGCGTCGGACTCCTCTGAAGAGACAGTTATTGCGTACAAACACGTAATTCGTATAAGACCGTGTGCCTCGGCCGAGCTCGACGATTTTCTCAATTTTCTCGATTAAAACGATTTTATCGGCCGTTGCGTAAGTAGATGACGGTCACCTGACCCCAAATACGAGGTTCACAGTCTTCACAAAAGATACGAAGTATGAAACTTTCTTTCTATGATAATGGGATTGGTTCAAGTGCCACCGCGACAATGAGATCATTAACGTCTGTTAATGCATATTGCAAACTGCAATTAGTTATTGGCGACTTTCGGGTTAAATGTAGAAATGTCAAAAGACCTGGCTCAATGTAGGACTTCTTTCGTCTTGATCTGCTACATGGAATTGTCTTTCGTTGAAACTCTTTTAAAAGTTATATGAATTAGATTTGTTTCAGCATATTCGAAATAACAATAAGGACATGTTAGTCAGAGTAATGCACTTCCGTAATGGCGATGACAGTAGGCCCGCATTCACATTGCGTACGATTGCTCACTCGTCGTTGCCCCCTCCAGAATGCGACGGCGGCGGCGCCGGCAGCGTGCATTCGCGGGCACGTGCGTTTCGTTGCCTGTTCACAGACGCGCGCGCCAGCACACGTGCCCTCTGGGCCATGGTGAATTTTTTAAACGGCCAACGATTGGCTTTACCATTCATAAAGTGGACGTACATAACAGTAGATAAGCGTACGAGTTCGAGAAGAGGAAGTGCACCGAAGAACCTTGGCACAAACGTCAATGTGATAAGGAAATAATTTGTTACATCGTCGCTTCTGAACAATCGCGGACCAGTTAGACCTAATGGACAATTTCTTTAAGTTGCTCTAGTTCTTTAGGTGCATCAGTTATTCTAAGAATGTATAGAATTCCTTGCAAATGTTCAAATCGGTAATTCACAGAAACATTAGAAAATTTCTAAATAATTTTCATCTTTTCCTATAACAAAAAAGAACGATGAATGATTGATTTAGATTGCGCACGCAGTGTCCACACTAACGAATGTCTGTCCAATTCCATAAAACGTCACACGGCCACCTGGATCTTTACTTCAATGAGGGTACTTCGTAAGAAGGAGTATCGAACAAAATGTCTAGATGATCGCTGGAACATACAGAGATCAATTGGAAAATGTGGATCGCCGCACGAAGTGATCGCCGATTATGAGGTTGCCAGCGAGCTTGTAGGAAGTTTTTGAAAGAGACTGGCGCGTGAGCGTAGTGTGGAAACGTGGCTCGTCGAGGTGCCCGTCACGCCAAGCCCCAGTAGTTACCGTCACGCTGTTGGCCCTGCAATCATCCACGGATCCACCACCCCACGCAGCTCCCTCCGCCTTCATACGTCGCTCGCTAGCACCACCCTCCCAGTCTATTGTGCAGACTACCCCCTGACTAATCCCATTCCCTTTCTCCAATGACGGCTGCGCATATAGGTGAACACGCAATGCATGAGGGTTTGCAACGGGCAGGCACGTGGGAAACACGAAGTGTGCTTTCCACCCCCGTGCCTCTCTCTCTTCTTCTCGAACTCTCTCTCATTATCGTCATCATTTCTTGCGCGATTCCTCATGGGCTAGCTCTCTTGCTCTTTGCAGATATACTTCTATATAGTAGGGTCACAGTCCGACTGCCCTCCATCTTCGTTTCTCTACGCCCTCCCCTGGCACGTAATATTCCCTTCCCTCTCACGCACTCCAAATACGCAACAGGATTCTCTTGACGTGAGAAAAACACCAACGATCAAGCTAATCGCCCACAAGTGCACGCGAAGTGGAAGCGGCACCCTTCTGACATGGAAAGAGGGCCTGGATGCAGGGCATACGAGATAATGAATAAGCGTTTCAAAGGTGTAGATGTCCTGTGAAGGGCGGAGGACGCGATAGGGAAAATAGAAATGATGGGGCCGATTAACTTGTAACGATTGTGCAAATGTCTACTTTGTTCCATGTGCGTTTCCTTTTGCATGGACGCGATTCGTTTTAATTCGTTTTCTTTCGCGAAAAAATCTAAATCCATGGCGCGCCGAATACGTTCGCAGTATATTCTAATTAGTGCCGATTAATGATTTCATGGAAGAAGCAGATCTCGATGAATATGCTGAGTGCTTCCGTTATTCGGCATTGCTTGTATAGCACATTACAGTACCGTGTGTTGAATTTTAAACGCGCAACAGAGATAACGGCATCGCGCTCGATGAGAATAAAAATGTGGGGAAGGCCTGCATGCACTGAGCGATCGACTATATAAGCATAATACTAATTTACGCGCAGGTGGTAGGCGACTTTGTTGTCAACAGAACGCACTCTGCATTGTTTACAAACACGTGCGCTCGACTAATCTATGCTATGTTTCGAACGAAGGGTAATAATCTTGGAAACTCGCCATATTCAAATAGGCGTTACGAAACACCCCCTACAAGGTATTCCAACAAATGGCCGGTACCACTTTAGCAGGGCATTACTTCATATTCGAAGGTCCGACTGCAAATTACTACTTGGTTTGAAAGTTAAGTCATTAGATCATGAGTTACGGTAGTTGACGCTGCGTAGTAGTTGAAAAAAGAGGAAGAAGAGAGAGAGAAGCAAAAACAAAGACAAAGATAGAGAGCTACGAACGAAGACGAAGGCGGCGGAGGCAAAGGGTCAGAGGAAAGCGGAGAGTGGAGATCGACAAGTGTGAAAGCTGGACGGGTGACATTTAGGTTGGCCAAAGCTGCGCATACGATGAAGAGGACGGCGAGGTAAAGAGGAATGGAAGCCACGCGAGGGTCCGAGGGAGGGAGAAGGGGATAAGGTGCCCCGCTCTGGACTCCTACCGAGCAGTTTTGTACCAGGAGAGACTATGCGCCCGAAAGGGGAACCCCTGTAGTGATAATTAGGGAGCCAAAGCGAGTGTTTCTGGCCTTACCGAAGGTCCTTGAAGTTTCGCCGCTCGGATACCTCTCATAAGAAAAAACGAAGCAGATCGCCAGTCATCGTGTTTCACCACCGGCTGGCGTGCCCTCCCATTCTTTGCCTTTCACCTTTCTCACTCTGTCCTTCTTGACCTGCTCTTTACGGCGCTTCGTTCTCCGTTCCTCCTCTTTTAGGGTTCTCTACAGTCCCTTCCCGCGCAGAACTGGAAATAGCTCATAAGAAGCAATTTTTCAGTGTCTCGTAGTACGTATACCCGCCAGAGTGGCCGTCTCTCTTCATCGCCTTCTTCCGCATTCTTTCTGCTCCACCACCTACAGCCTTCTGTCTTCCTTCCCACCTTCGTAAGATTTCCTAGGTCATGGTACTGTCATCTGCTGAACAATGTGGCGTACCCCTACATTTTCGCCGAGCTGACCGTCCCGAACGATCGGCTCTAACTCCTGTCGTATATACGAACTACGAAGTCAATGTCGGCATACGCCACAAACAGTCGTCTCCCTTCTAGACAACAACCCTTGTGCACGATGAATGAATTTCCTTGTCACAAGGCCATCTGTCTTCATTCCATCGTTATCCACGCTTACCCGCATTTCTCTCGTGACCGTGATGCTCCATTTTATTCCGAAGTGAAAAAGACAATTCGAAATCCTTTCGATTTTGTCGATCCGCAGAGATAACTCGGTGCACACGTACGTATGCATCTAATCTTCAAATGATGGGAATGCATCGGAAAATTAAGAAACTTACAATAATGGTAATTAAGGGTATCAACGCTCAACTTAGACTCAACTCGGATTAACTATTCGGACGTAATTTCGGTTCGACTCATTCGCTTCGACGATTCAAAATCTGATAAGGAACTGTATTGCTTTCTACAACTTCCCGCGAAATCCAGCCCTTTGCACGTCGAGTCGTGGCGTGCAAGGCAAGCTAATAAGAAAACGGGGGCCGGAAAATAGAAGTAAACGAGGAGAAATGGGGGAGAGATTTCGTAAAACGTAACCTTTGTAGTCCGAGGCGTGTCCGTCTGAGAGGAAGAAGCAGGGGCCTCGTGCCACCTGTCCGACACCGTGTAGGTACTGTCAGTCTATCAGGTTGTGGCGGCCAGGCCTGTCTTCCCAGCCCTCTGCGTAACAACCAACGCCGACGGACAGTTCCACTTGATTAACCGGGTTCATGCGTGCGACGGGGTTAACGCAAAAGGCAACGGCATTAACGACGATACGCACGCCAGCACCGCTCGCTTCTTTCTTATCTTGCTTCGATCTTATTCCTGAATCAGTCCCTTTTCCTTCTTCTCCGATGGCAGTTGTATTTTTTTCCCCCTCACAAATCTCAAGCCACGGTGTTTGCCAGAAAATAAATGCAGATATCGTCTTCATTGATTCGCGCTTAATTAAATTTTATAACACAATGATCTCATACTGACAAACATTAGCGAATTATCAATCGCATACGTACATATTATATACACTCGATAATTCATAACGCCAATTTAGTTTCTATGCGATGTCATGGCTTTTATCAACATTTCAGCCAACGCGCGGTTTCATCTCGTTTACATGTAAGCATAATAGTCCGCTTACATCCGTGAAATTTGCAATAAGTCACTTTAAAGGAACGATGAAAATTGTTGACGGAGAAAGTTTCCTTCACTTTCACAACATACGCACAGCACCGAGACACTTAAGGGAACTAGAAAGGTTTTATTGCCCGAAAATAGGGTGACATTCAAACGGTGATTATGGATAAACGAATAAGCATACACAAATTTCCCTTTTTCCATGTTTTTAAGTGGATTCTCCACTAAAAAATCAACATCTAGACGCGAGAAAACTTTCAGTACCATCGTCTGCTTAGTCGACCATGCGCGGTCTACGATCTCTCATGCGCGCTCTCTTGCGTTCAATTTTTCGAATATCGAAGTCTCTCTCGAAGCAACGTGTTGTTAAAAGATCATACTAACTGATTAGGTAAACGCGGAAAATCAATTTTCTCAAAATTTCAAATCTTTCTGGTGCCCTTAAATCCAGCAATCTTTGTGAGGTAGAATCAGATATTCTTTCATTATCCCTCCCAGTTTATACTTAAAAAATTAAAAATCACACTTATTCGCGCAAATGCAATACGAGAGTTCCTGTGTAGTCATTACTTCCCTTCTATCCTAATAGTTTTTTCTTACTGGCTTCGATACCGCCTGTTATGTTAATCTGTTCTGCGAAGCCGATCGAGGTTCAAACTTTGGAAATTCGTCAGGGCGATCAGTCACCAGTTGGAAGATAAATCTGACTCATAAGTTACCGGAGCGCTCCCGGGAGGCCAAGGGTGACCCTATCTACCGCGGGATGGTATGAGAAAGAGGAAGATAGGGTACGATATGGCGAAAGCGAGCAGGATAGTGCGAAAGCAAGAACGGCAAGAATGAGAAACGGGAGGAGCATCCAGTAAAGGATTAATGAAAGAAGGAGACAGAGAGAAAGGGAAAGAGAAAGGAAGAGAGAGAGAGGAAGAAAGAGTGACAAGAAGCAAGATACCTACTGAACGAGAATGAGGGAAGAAGCGACGAATACATGCACATAAGGCGAACGGGAAAAGAAAAAGGACGGGTAACTGGCTGGAAAAACGTAGGAGGAGGAAAGCGGAGAAGTTGTACGGCGTGGTCGAGGGCATAGTGAGAGACGAGCCGGTATTGTCCGTATCAAGATCTCTTTGCATCTCTACTTGGTGGATTGGGGAGAGAATCGCGCGGAAAGGGGGATGAATCGGGGCCACAGGGGTGCTTATCTCTACGTTATTCCCGAAGGGCGAACCCCGTCAGCCTGGAACCTAGCAGATAACGATTCCCCCGACTCGTCCTGCTCTACTCTCGTCTATACTGGGTGTCGAAGTCACCGAGCATTCGCTCGCTCGTTCCTACTCTCACATAAGGTGAGAGGCAATATCGCCGACGCGGTGACTACGGGCAACTTTCTACGTTTAAAATCAAACAACGGGCGACTGAACCAGGCATTTTCACGTTGCGCAAATCACGCTCTTCATTTTCTGTTAACCTTTTTCGGAAAAAAGCAATCGCTGCCGTATGTGCACGCGTGCAATTTCGGTCTTGTTTTACGAGATGCAATAACGTAATTGGAAAAACCAGAGTTTTTATTCGGCGAAGACATATCTCAAAGCAGATTAACCATCGGCGACAACTTCTACAATCTTCTAGCGCATATGTTTAGCACACGAGCCTCTGAACGTGCACTCAAGCGTTCGTCTATGCTGCATCGAGTTCCATATCTGTAACGTTCTGATCGTTCGCTGCTGGTCGGGCTAAGATAAGGCCACCATCCCCGCGCCGTCTGAAGTTTTTCTTTTCGCTTCGTCTTTCCTTCGCAATCCGAAATTGCAATACAAACTTAGGACGAGGAAAAGAGGGGTGAAGGAGGCAGAGGAGAGGGAAGAGAAACGGAGACGAGGTGATGCGTAGAGGAACGAGTAAGGTCGAGTAGGGTGGCCGTTCGGTCGTGAAATAAGCTCGGCAGGGTTTTGGCGGTCGCGCTTTGGGGCGGCTTAAAGGGGCGCTTGCACGCCCTCCCACTCACCTCCTGCTTCTTCTCCCCCTCTTGTATCACCCCTCTGAAACGACTCACTGCCGCCACCGTGCGCAGACCACCCTTCTCACCATTCCTGCCACCATATCCCCCTACTCTCCCCCTTTCTCTCTCTCTCTCTCTCTCTCTCTCGCCTCCCTTCCTCTTCCCTCCTGGCTTACTCTCCTATCCGATTCTAGGCATTCCTCCGTCTCCTTCCTCTTCTCCCTCGCCGTAAATGCACTCCGGGAAGGGTCTCGACCTGATCCCAGCTGCCGATGACGTTTCCACGTGGATACCCGCAAGGCTCGTGTGTTTTCGACATTGCCCTCGATGATTTCGACCGACATGACTCTCCGTACGCGTATACGTGTGCCGCCCTTCTGCGTCTTTCCTCTGCTTCACTTTTTGGCTTCCCCCCTTCTTTTACTTTTCCTTCTCTCGCATTCTCTGTTCTCCTTAATCCTCGCCGAAAAAGCGAAACATGCTTTAAGGACACCATTGAAATTGATCACTGAGTTTTTCGATCGCGTGTTATAATAATTTGTACATCTCAGTTACTTTACACTTCTGGCAGAAACTTGGTATCCTTTTCAAAAAAATATGATTGTAACGTCTGTAACCTCGCATTTTTTGATTTCGTCTTTACTTTTCCGTATAAACCCCGCGAATATCTGTTACTTAATTAAAGCAATGATTTATATACCGAAGAAATTGACGATTTACGTACTCGTTACTTCTTAACTGATGCACATGCGAACCGCAAGGGCAGTATCCCACGTCGCAGTGAACAAGGAGATCGACCGAAATGAGCCCATCTAAATGTTCGCGTGATTTCTTGGTGTCCACAGGGGTCCGTTACGTAGATACCGATCGAAATCCGTTTGTTCTAATCACCACACCGCGCGCCGACCGCGCCGAATTCGATGACGAAGAAGGAGAACAAACCTCACGGGGTAAAGCTTTACCTGCACGTCAACTGACCGAGGAGTGGGACATATTTTGACGAAATGTTGGGCATCGGAGTTGACAAACTTTTGTTTTTTCATGTGTTCACTTTTGCAATACTGTCTTTGTAATCAGATCTCTTAATCATCTCGTGATCACAGACTTTCTTCCAGTTAGGAAAAAGAAATTCTGCATTTAGATACATCGTAATTCGCACCTTGCAAGACTTCGCACCTTTCCAAGTTGATCTTAAGCGGCTAACAATCGACAAACGGACCAACCTTCGTTACGTGAAATTATTATCGATATTACTGAGTTTCGGAGATAAGGGCGATCAATCATTGACACGTATTTGCAAAGGAATTAAGCTTTTCATGCCGAACGACAGATCGCTTAACGAGGCATGTGGCACGATAAACAAGACATAATGCACGTTCACGCACCAACAACACGGTAATGTTCCTTGAAGGAAGAAACTGATGGAGCTGGTTGGAAGGCGGTAGCCCACCCTGCTAGTAACATAAGTAGTTTCCGGCTTTTTTTCCGGTTACAATCGACTCACGATTACACGGAGGAGGGTATTACACTTGGTAGGGCTGAGCCTAGGTTACCTACTCTTGAGCCCGTCCCTATTTCGCCCCTGGGGATGTTCGATTAGACGCGGCTCTATTTTGACTCGGGGCGCCTGGCCAATAATGATCTTTATGAATCAAATGTTACCCAGTAAATTAGGACTCATTACAAGTTCGTGAATTGGACGCAAAACGGGGGTAATAGGCGGGACGGAGTAAGGACAGGGAGTAACGGGTAATCTGTGTCAACCCGTAATTGAATCTTCAAACAGTTGATTTCCCGAATGTAAAGGCGGAAAGCCTCAAAAAAAAGGTTACTCGTTGAAAAAATTGTCCACCGAGCACATGTGTATATAAAACTCGAGAAGTACGTAGGTATACACGAGTGCATTTCGTATTGGAATTCAGCGACAGTGACGTAACAAGGAGCTGCGTTCCAAAATCATCACAGCAAGACGTCAGGCAAGCATTTCGAAATACGTAACTTGTTCAACATAAACGATCCGTCGTCCTGCCGGCGCTTATGGTCTTCGCTGGAACTTAAGTGGTTTCCGGCTTTTTCGGTTTATAATCGACCGCCAATTACCAAAGTAGCATCCCGGGACTGGGCGATTGGTTCCTACTGTTGGTCTTCGCTCCCTCCTATATACCAACCAACATAACCCCAACCTCTTCCCTTCCGCTCCTCACCGAAACCAGCCTATGCCACACCATTGTCAAAATCGACGCGACGGGGGTGTACGATTAGAGGCATGGGCACAGACCATCCTGTACAGGCCACTTCAGCGACGATCAGATAGGCAGGTAGACGGACGCCCACCTGACGATGGTCTATCGCGAGGTACGATGCCTCCAGTGACACTTCCGTTCGACAACAAACATTGACAAATCGAGACGCATAGAACCAAAGATGCGTAGGTGTAGATTGGCTGCTCCGCGATAAATAAAACTGTTTCAAGAGTAACCTGTGAAAACGACGAAACTGGGCCAGAATCATAATCCTGACAGTGCTTGTACTTTTGTGCTACACTCTATCGGCATAATAACGATTTTTGCGTAGACTTTGCATTCTTGATCTTATCGCTGATATCCTAAAAGTGCACTGTCCTTCTCCGAGTGTTGAAACGTAAATGTAACGTCGAGATACGTTACTAACGAGACGTATCTGCCGCTGTGCCGCGTCGTACAACATTAGAATAGAGAGCGCGGTACATACTCTCTCCCCAGCGCGATGTAGATAACTGGTTCGTTATGGAGGATTTAACGAATATAAACTAGCAATGTGGCAAAGAAAGTTGGGCATCCTCGATGATTATAATACGCTACGGTAAATTCCTTTGAAAGCTGCTGTATCACGTATTCATTCGGTCCACCGTTCGGCTGCGCCGTGTAGGTGTATAAGCAAATTGTGGGAAGGGTGGGAGAAGTGAAGAGGAGAGGTACCAGTCGGAGGTAGGGTAGTTTAATCACGGGGGCTATCACAATCCCTAAGTGGGCTTCCTGCCCGCTTCGGAATTATAGATAATGTCAGATAATAATAACACACCCTGTAGGGGCAGGCCCCGAGGCCCACCAGAGGCAATAAGTATAAGGTAACAGTAGGGAGGAGCGGAGGAGGTACGAGGGAGGAGGGTAGCTAGGTGGCGGAAAGGGAGGATGCCGACGGTGATAGTCGCTATGGTGGTGTCGGTGATGATGCTCGCTGGTAGTTCTGGTACATCGTCGTAGTGGTGGTATTAGTAGGAGGATAAGTATAGGCTACAAGAAGCCCATTCGGCTCAGGAGTAAGGAGCTAAGGCATCCTAGATGAAAGGAAAAGGAGGAAAGAACGAGGATGAAGACGAAGAAAAGAACGAAGTCGACGACGACATCGACGACGACGAGGACGATAACGACGAGGACGATGAAGGAAAGAGATGGTAGATGTGTAGGAGAGAGCAAAGAGAAGGAGAAAGCATAAGGGCCTCAAGCTTCTCTCCGGGGTTGCCTTCTGGTAGAGCAGGGAGTTGGGCCCAGCAGTCTGGAGGCTCTGTACGTGCCGGGCCATGAGGTCACCTGGGACCACCGTCTCCCAGCCCCACCCCCTTGGTTCCCATCGGTTTCCCTCCCTCTCTCCCCCTCCCCACCCCCCTCCACGTTCTGGCGAGCCATTCTACTCCCCACCATACCCGTCCCTGTAATGCGAGCTATCGTATAACACATTCCCCGCGCTAGAAATGTCCCAATCCTCTGCCCACGTGCCATTGCCCTACCACTCCTACCTTCTCACCTGTACTTATACATTTCTTGATTCCAATACATTAGCCGCAGCAAGCACATGCTCTAATCGAGCATACGCGTTAAAACGTGCTTAAGAAATTCATCTACATTTTTGCGTATTTTTCACTCCTTTTACGACACCCTACATTCTTTTGTCCGCCGGATAAACTTAATTTGATTACCTCAAGAGGTGCAGACGTGCTTCGTAATATCCAATATCTCCATTATATGTAAAATACGATTACATTTCTTGATCGTTTTAAATATTTTCTATTCTTCGAACACACTGAGAGAAAAGTATATGATATATCTGACTATAATGGCATAGTAACAAAATTATAGTTGGAAATATCATACTTATGTTAAATGTTACCAGAATGTCGGTAATGATTACGATAGAGGCATAGTATAAGCAACTATATTATTTTTCTACACAAAATTATGGTTATTTCAACTAAAAATATAGTATGGTTGAAAATATATAATTGTAAGAAAAGTAACTATTTTATGTAGTTCATATTACCAGAATATTTCATACACAGTGATAGGACTAACTATATTCACATAGCACATTTTACTATACATATAGTAACAAGAACAAAGGTGATGGTTAATGATATAACCATTTGTATAAATCGTTCATTCTATTACATTTTGAATGGTTAAGTGAACTATAAAAATATGTTTGAAGCCAAATCTAACTATTTATAAAATATAGTGAGATTATAGTAAACCCAACCATTTTTTTCTCTCAGTGCAGAATTCTATTTATTTAATCTCTAAACGTTAAAATAGAGACGAGATTCACCTTTGTTACAAAAATCGTACGGTAAGTGTACGTATACCGCAATGACGCGTGTTAGACTGTTTGGACAGTACCGCGACATAAAGTGCAGCAACGATGATATCCACCCATTTTATTTTAATTCCCAGGTTGAATCCTGTGCCGCAGCAGGGTGATATTGCTACAGGATGTACTCTTACACTCATGATCGAACAGCTAGTTTGTATAAACGAGTTACAGCTGAGTTAAAGTACCCGAAAGAGACAAACCCCCAACGGGGACAGCACCCGCTGCGCCTTGCCCTCTCGAAATCTCGTACAATGGTGAACACGCCTTCCTATCCCTCGGAGGCGAAAAAAGAAGGACGATACAGCATCGTTTCTAATCGACAAGGGTGGACAGATGGAGGGCGTACATTCGCGCGGTTGCACGTCGCGCTGCTGCCTGTGAGACGCTTCCGCTGCTATCACCCTCTCAGCTTCAACGTAGTCCCTATCCTTATCGTCATGTAAATGCCTCTATGACTGGACCGTGGCCACACACTATATTCCTCATGTTACCATTTTCGTTCAATGGAAATCGTCTCTCACTCCTTTTTGTTCGACCTCTGCCAAGTAGTGCACTTGTCCTCCCCGAGTTATTTTACCACACTTTAGGGTGTGATGCACTAAGAAATAAGGATTGTCCACACAGTGTACCATCCGTGATTGGTTCAATCCAGTTAGACACCTTACTAGCATTTGCTTCCGCCTTCTGTAAATCCCAAGACACCAGAATATCGTCATAAAAAAGAGTAACGAGTGAATGCCGCCAATTCATAACGAGAGAATGAATGAATGTATATTTTGCACTTTGGAACCTAATCCCATTGGAGCCCCCGACCAAGTATTCAAATGACGCGCTACGATATTAACGAGTACAATCATTTCAAAGAGTTTTCTCTCTGAAAGAGAAACACCCAAAAACCTAATATAACATAAGATAAAATAAAAATAAAATGATCCTACAGTGCAGATCATTCTCTGTACAGTAAAAGACTTTTCGTCTAAAACGGCCGTAATTTTTACACTCTTTGGCTGCGTCCGGCAACTTGTTCCATAAAGTGACATCTCTAAAAGAGAGCGAGCGGGAGAGAGAGAGAGAGAGAGAGAGAGAGAGAGAAAGGGAAGGGGGGGAGAAGAGGTGAGGCGACACACAGACGGGGAAGCAGACTGGCCGGCTAACAGACAGAGAGGAAAAGAGTGAAGGATAAGGGGCTACCTGGTACATCAGGAGCGGAGGTGCGTGGGCAACTCAACCAGGCTCGGTATCGCTGGTGTGAGTGCACAGGGGATGATTTCTGTCGAGTGCACTCTGTCATGCGACAGGTGGTGGAGGCGCGTATCCTCGTCTCTCCGGGGTGCTGCACAAGGGCAGCAAGGTGGATGAGGGTGACTGAGGCAAACGAGAAGTGCGTTCGCAGAAAGGGAGAACGACGTAGAAAGGGAGCGCGGGGAGAAAGGGAGGAGCTAGCAGCACGATCACCGATTGCCACGATCACCGTGAAAATCTACCGTACGCGTCACACTACGAAGCATTAAATCAATTGGGATTGTAGTCATACTTGCTGTAGTTAATTATCTTTTAACCCTATAGCCATGACGATCCTCCCTTTCTTTCATCCCCTCTCCATCACTCTGTTTCCGTATTCTCTACTTCTGACCCTGTCATCGCTACATTTATATTTTGTATGTACGACCGCAGATGTCATCCACAGTACCTTTATGCTCAATATCTACCAATATTCGTACCAATGACAATATCGTCCGTGCTGTATGCTTTCGACACCTGTTTCTCGCCGACAGTTTCGCAAAGAGCAACTTGCCTGTACGAGAATTTGAATATTTAGGCCAGCGCTGCGCGGGGTATGAGGGTCATATAAGAGGGGTGAAACGGCTGGTTGAGATTGCGTACGTTTACAAAGCAAATGGCTTGAAAATAACTGAGCGTGGTGCCCCATGGACTGGTGCCGGGATGGGGGAACGGGCTTTCGCATGGGATGCTGAAGGTGATCGTAATCGAGGAGGGAGGGGGTAGGCGAAGGCAAGGACGGATGCTGAGTGGAGCGGGGATGGAATCGTAGCTGGAGCTTTGGCACGACGTACGCGAAGGAGCAACGCCACCGTCCTTCCGTTCCGACGAAACAGCGAGGAGAGACGATAGGACGAAGAAGGGCGAATAGAGAGAGGGTGGATGGCGTAGGATGGAAGGGAAGGCGACGGAGGGGTTAAGGCAAAGAGAGATGGAGATTGGAAACGGGCCGAAAGAAAAAGAAAGGGGAAGAGGGAAGGAAATCGAGGGAAGGTAGGGGCGGTATAATCGATGCGGACATGTGCAGTACCCTCGGGGGTAGCAACCCCTAACTCGCCAAACCTATTTATACAACAATGCCCGGTACAACTCCCCATAAACCACCCTCACGGTGGACCACCGTGGCTGCTGCTGTTGCTGTTGTCGCACACCCGACCCCGCTCTCCACACTTTCCACTTCCCTTTCGCTCTCCTCGGTTTATAATCAACCCCTCGTCCCAGATTCTCTGTCCTTGCCCCCCTTGTACATTCTAACCGCCTCACGTTCTTTTCCATCACCCTCTACGACGCACAAACAGTTTATCTTACGTTCTGCGCACGGGCGACCGGTACTGGTATTTTAAATAGCAAATACTTATCTCGCAAGCTAGAGAGGGTTCGAGAACTGATAAGCAGGTCGGGAGGGTGGGCGGTATAGCGTGTGCAAAACGTAGGGGTGAGAATCCAGCGAGGGTGGATTCGTGCGAACAAATACTTCTCCAAAAGCATCCAGACGAACATGATTTGCTGCCTTCACGAATCTCAACGACTCTTTTTCTTTATCGGGCACAATTCACAAACCCTTGACTAATCTGAATCTTTCGGCTCGGTTTTAATCGCCAGATATCCGTACAAGAGAAAAATCATACGTAGGAATCCAATATCACTTACAATCTACACAATTTTTAACTCCCCACGTAACAATATTCGGCCGACCACTTTCCAATCAACTAGGTCAATGGACAAATTATAATGAGAAATTCCGTCGAGAAATATGGTCGTACTGGCTCGTAGAACAGGGGCTTGTGCTCTGTCGGGCATTTGTATTTGCATATATTACCTGTCTTCCTACCCAAGAACGCTATAAGAACTTCCGACCGAAATCGAACGCGAACGCTGCTTCTGTCACCTGGCTGGAATACACCGAATGGTTCGCTAAGCCTCTTCGGACCATCTCCGTCGTGCGTACACGAACACGCCGTAAAAAAGAGGTATCTTGCATCACGCAGGGTATATATCATGCTTGCAGTTGTGTTACTTTGTTTGCATTGTTTTTAAAGCGGACTTTATTGAACGACGAAAACGCCTGCATATTCATTGTCAAAGGTCATACACGAGTGCGATTACTTGGAGGAGAGGAAAAGCAAGAGAAAGAGGAGGAGGAACAGGGAGTGGAGGTGGGGGAGGCTTATACTTTCAACGAGGAATAAGTTACACAAGATCGGGATGTCCAGCTGAACCGTCCTCGTCGAACAAAAATTTTACACGCACCTACAAGTGTACAACGGATATATATGCCCGCGTACCATCGACTAAAGCTAATGTGACCCACTATGGTTGCATTGTATACACGAATCCGTCCTGGTATGTGCGAGAGCATCGTATGTCTCATCGTATTGCACCGAAAAGCGGTACGATAAAGATGGGTGCGTGCCGATACGTAACGTTTCAGAACCGATTGCGCGCCACGCACGACACGACGCAAGCGTGCCGTTTCATCCACAATTACATGTATATTCCCGTGCGGGCAACCGAACGAGTTCTTCGTTACGGGCCGTATATTCGCCCGCGCGACAGGACCAGCTGAGGCACAGCTAATCCGGATTTTGGATTAACCTAAGCCAACCTAAGTACCAGGGGGTCGTCCCGTACATCCCGACGACTACGTTGCGCAGGATGGCCGCTGTAGTGAGACGGAAATAAGTCAGACACTCCTGGTCGTTTCACGCCGGCCGCGTAGTTGTCGTCATTGAAAAATCATGCCACTGCGCAAACCGGCGCAACGGCGGTGGCGGTGACGGCGCGCCTACGCATCCACTCGACTCGCTCGGCTTGGGCGCTCCGTTTCGTCTCTTCCTTATTAGTCTCACAAGACTTCGTGCGGTCAAAAAGTTACTCGAGTACCTGGAAAACAGCTTTTAGTAGATAATACACTCGTGCTAATTGATCTTATTCTTTGAGTAGGTGTAAACACTCACGGGGCCATAAATGTCGCGTAACAGCAGATCCCGCATGCCGAAAACCGTATAGTGACTGACTAATAACACAAAGTAGGTATAGAAACTCCACACGAATAGGTACGTCTCTGGCGCGGCACAGGAGTATATGGGAAAGCTGGTCGATCGAAAGCGTCCAGGAAGCAACAACTTCATTTCCATTTCAACTCGGAACACGTGGTGACGTGATCGAAGATCAAAGCGTAATCGGAAGCAAAACATAACGGAAGGTGGTAGCGGTAAGAGGGTGGGCAAGAGCTAATTGGAAGCTTTGGTACGTTAATTCGAAACACTAAAGGTCTAACCGGGAGGTGAAAGTGATGATAAAGAGGAAAAGGAGGAGAGAGGAGGGAGGAGGGAGGAGGGAGGAGAAGAAAGGAATGAGAAGGTGAAGGTCGAAGAAGAGGCGGGAGGGGATGAAGGACGAGGAAAGCGGACGGAGGGTGACAGTAAACGCGCTAGCTAGGTAAGCAGGGGCGTGATTTGTAAGGCCCCCTTGCATAATGACGAGAGACGAGCACAGGGTAGCTCACACTCCCATTCGCTTGCCCGTTTTGCGACACGTGCGCGAACACGTGAGGGCCCCGACGCCGACGCCGACGCCGACGCGTTCTACTGTGACACGTTGCGAAAGATCTCACGTGGCTTCCGCTTACAGCCCCGGTCCTGTGTCCATTCATCCCGCGGGAGTTGTTCTTCTTGGGAAAACATAAACGACGTTTCTCTCTGCGAAGCTCTAGTAGGAGCGGAGCGATAGCCCTTAAAGCGCGTAACGTACAACAATTAACGTCGTATAAAATGAAAAGTGATTATTTGTGACAGTACGGAGTAATGATTAAGCGCACAGTTTTTTAAATATAGAAAATGAGAAGAATGTATGTAGGTATCGAGCTTGGTCGCTTCTTGTTTTTATTGCAGTATCTGTGGAGGATCATAAAAACTTCTCTTATCCCACGAGATATCGTCTACGAAGAGCGTTAGGATGGGGTCCATGGGCACTCCCTCGGGACGGTTTGTCCTAGCAAGACTCTCATGGGACCCCCATGAGTCTTCCTGGAGCGCGAAGGCGGGCACGCATCTGTCGAATATCTCGACGAATCTGCTGCCCGTGAAACATCCTTCTGGGCAAGGCACGCACATTACACGGGAGAACGACGATGTCGTTACACAGCAGACAGATTATAACTCGCACCCATCATCACCTTCGTCGTCGTCACCACCCGGGCCAATTTCAGGGTAATGTTTTCTACGATGTTTCGACACGCAGAAATGGAATAAAAGAATACTTTAATTTCGCGATGTTTTGCCGGACGAGGCGATAAGCTAATTATAATAATCTTTTCACGAGGAGCAGAAGAGGATGTATACATTCCTAGCACGTTGCACAAATGACAGCCACGTGCAGGGACTATAAAAAATGTGCACCGAAATCAACGCACGGAAGTCGTAGAATTCAGAAATTACAGATTAACTCGCAGGCACGAAATCCGTCGTATCTTTGCTTTATACATACGTATGCTTTGCAACAGGAGGCCTTGTCTTTATCTTTTCCATGAAGAAAGGGATCAGAGTTACCAAAAGATATCTCTTTATTAAAGAAACTCGGGGAACGCTGGTAGAATCGATATTATCGTTTTAACGTCTGTAGAGAATCTCCTTATTTATTCCATCTTTAAATGAGAAAAAAAAGAAAAGGCGGAATTACACTCAATATCCTTGTCTTCGGGGAGCAGCAAACGATACTAAACGCGTTTTGCGCCTGTGCATGCACAGGAGCGTCGCCAATGAAAGAGTAAACTACTCGAGTCCGTGTACACACTTACGCTGCTTGACACACTTGGAACGTGGAGCGCGAGGGTTTGGGGGTGAAATATCCCGGTGCAGGCCAACATTCGAACAGCTTTCGAGGGTGTATACACGTTGTACGGAACGCACATTCGGGCACGGACATCGTTTCTAACCCCAGCGGGACCTAGGTTCTATGATACAACGTGCCGTTGGTTCACCACCCAAGCTCGGAGGAACCCACGCGACCCCCTAGGGTAGAAACACATCAAAATCGAATTCACCAGATGTCCAGGAAAACGAATCTGTCTGCAGCGCACAGCACCCTCCTTCGATTTCTCCCTCCTTAATTCCTTCTTTTCACCGTCGCGTCGTTGCCATTCGTCTTTCCCAGATCTCCTTCGTCTTCGTAGTTTCTGTTACTACCTAGACGACAATGACGGAAATTACTCGAACACCACTAACATCACTGTAGTTGAGTCGGTCCGCTCAGCAAATATATCTGAAGTAACGAGAAAGAATCTCGGATAACGAAACAATTGATAATTCAACAAACGTGCTTGTTCCAATGGAGAATCGGCTGCACTTGAGCTTTTTGATGGTGCTAAATGATCAAAACTAGTACAGTCACGGTACACAGTCTATAAGGAAGAAAGCGAGGACGGTGCACAATTGAACATACAGTGTCCATCTTCGGATCTTAAAGGAGTTTGCTACTTTGGAAATTTAAATTATCTAATGTTAAAGGCACCGTAGTCCGTTGCATTTATGCTTGCATAGTCCAATTGAATCGATTATAATGTAGATATCGTGGGTATCATTCGCTTTAAAAATACCGATCAAATTTCCTCGGTGCATACCGAATGTAGCGGAAAGGGAAAGAACGATATTTATTATCGCATCTGCTGTGAAACTTTGGAAAATAAATGGAGATAGTTCATTTGCAATTTGAGTTTTCCAAGTGTTACGTAGAGAACAGAAATAAAAGTATGTAACATTACAGAATCAAATACATATACGGAAATACGAGGTGGTTTATTGTAATAATATTTATAATTATTGTGGGTCGGTATGGCGTATGACTATGCGTCGCATGTATCAGATCAACGCCTATGTTGCGCTTAGAATTACATTCACGAGCAATTTCCTAATCTCACCAACATTTGTCACCCTTCTAAGCTCCCTCTCCTCGTTGCTTTAATTCGTGGCACTCTATCGTGACTATATGTATTGTACATATAGAATCATTCTCAGTTCATATCACTTTAATTTCAGCTCTCACACGCTTTCCGCAAAAGAAAGAATTGATATTGTATTTACATCGTTCGCCGCTTAACAAATACAGATTACACGATTCCTATTTATATTTATGTCCCAATGATAATTAGTATAACGTGGCTTTAATGTTTCTCGTAGTTGTGTACACATATATGTATATGTCCGAATACAAATGTATCTGTATGTGTGCGAGTGAATTTGATGTAGGATGATCTTCCTGTGCGAATGCACACGTACTTATATCCGTCCTGCTTTGCGTTACGTGCACGCTCAACGTGTAGAGACACCCTGCTAATATACGCACATGTATTCCGTCCGTCCGTGTGTGTCGGTGTCCTATAGTTGAATGATATCGTAGGATGTACGATATCGGATATCTACAGACTGTTCGCTTAAAAGTTACGTGCAATGAAAAATTATGCAACAGAGAGCGAAGGGATAGGGCACAATATTACACGACAGGGTTCATGAATTTTATACACAGTAATAATTACCAATTAATAATTAATCGGTAATAATCATCATCATCAATAATAATAATAATAATAATAATAATAATATATTCAGTAATAATAATAGTCATAATAGTAATGAAAATAATAATAATAATAATAATAATAGCAGCAGCAATAATCAAAGAAGCACGCCATCCGTGAACGCCAACAAATGACGTTTTCACGTTCGAGTGCAATAACGCGAAGAACAAAATTGACCAATTAAAGGCTCGACAAAATTTAGAAGAATGAATTAAAGGGCCACGGAGCTCCGGTACTTCTTATCTAATAAGAAGGAAAGAATGCGGAGCGTACCGATTACGACCGGCTTCGATTCCATAAAGCTTCTTGCCGTGCGTTCAAATTTGCGCGATCGAACGCGACCGACAACTCACTGAATTTTGTCGAGATCTGTCCAGAAAGAAGAAACGGTTGGCCACACTCAACCACCATTTGAAAAACAAAAATCGATAAAGGGAGCAAGTGAGAGTAAACTGTGGAAATACAAGCACAGGCGAATGAAAGATCGTGGGTAGGGACCGAGGAGCAGAAAAAGGAAAGAAGGGTTGGAGGGATGGAAGGAGGAAGGGAAGGAGGGAGGGAGGGAGGGAGGGAGGAACGAAGGAAGGAAGGAAGCAAGGAAGGAAAGAAGAAACAAAAAAAGAAAGAAAGGGAGAAAGAAAGAAAGAAAGAGAGAAAGAAAGAAGAAAGCTGTAAGTTGCGGAAAGAGAATGGGAAGTAGGTTGTAGGGTACGTGAGGATTAAAACTCGTACTACCAGGCCATAGCCTCGCTCGGCATCTGGTGCGGCTCCAAGAATCCACTCCCACCGCCCCCGCCTCCTGGTCCACCACCGTTTCCTCCTCCGCTAGGGTTGCCCTGAGCTCCTCCTGAGAATAACAGTGAAATATTTTCTTGTTGGGGGGATCAATCAGCAGGCATCGATAAAATGAGCATTAGCATGCTACGTAGTTCCTTTATTCATTATTATAGAGAAAAGAGGTGAAGATTTATCGTGATTGACAATGAGTCACAATCATCGTGACGTACAATCGGTCGAAAGAACAAATAATATGCAAGGGTCCGAAGAGGCTTAAAAGCATTTGACGGTTGAACGCTAGATCCGAGACTTCTGTTGTTGCTTCCTCACTTTGGCAAAACGACGGCGACGATTTTAAAGAAAATTGTAAGAAATTCGAGATGACATGACTCACCGGAGGGTGTAAGAAACTCCCCGGGACTGCCGCTGGCAGGTGCGGGAGGACCTTGCCCCGGAGGCCCCGTAAGAAATTCAGGTGGGCCGCCCCCAGCACCCGGTGGCGGATACTCCCCTGCGACCGCGACCGCTGCCGCCATACCCGCCAAACTGGCTGGATCCAAACCTGTCAGGAACAGATTACGCACTGCTCTCAGAGAGGATCGTATCCGCCCGGCCATCTCCGAAACCGACAGTCATAATTATTCCGATACACTGGAGGCCCACTAATAAGTTCACTACGATGCACTGCTCACAATTCCTCGGGATTGTGCGCGACGAGTTCAAAAACGGATTTTCTTCTCTTTCAAACATTTACCGTCTCTACACGAAGTTGATACTATAACGGCCAAATTTAGTTACATATACAAGAGAATTCTTTTTTCCTGCAGACGCGTTTTAGGAAGTTATAAGACTAGTATCAGACGAGGCGCGGGCTGACCTATTTCTAGGACGACCAATTCAGTGACGCGCATGAATTTAACCCATTTGCATCATTCGTAAACGTGGAAAACTGGCCCATATCACCAAAATTTCGTGCATCGGTATAGTGGCCAGGAAAATGTCCCGCATATATGCACTTCGGTGATAACGGTCAGGAAAAATCCGCACATATATGAGCTTATAACGGAAATGGGTTAATTAAAAGTGAGTAATTGAAGCCAATGGAAATTCACGGACGATGCTTCGGGCCGTGAGTGAAAGATTCTTCGAACTTACCAGGATTTCCCGGGCCACTGAATGGCGGCCCATGAGGATGAGGTGGCGGATGAGCACCAAAGAACTCATGATGGAAGGCAACCGGGCCACCGTAACCGAACTCGAACTTGTCCGGTCCGAAGTAAGGGAAAGGGGGCGGTCCATCCTCGCCGCCCAACGCCCCAGGATTCAGATTCAGTGGGAAGCCCCTCATCTTCCGGGAGCCGGAGAAAAACGGGTTCCTGCCCATGGACGTGAGCTGTTTCAGCCTTCGCTCCTTGCTCCTTTTATTTTGGAACCAGACCTGCGCAAAGGTCGTACGTCGTAGAGAGCAAAGAATGTTATTATAGCCGATCATTTCGCCCATGATCAAGATGATACGCTTTTCTAATATTCGATCTTTCGATAAGCCAAGAGAAAAGGCGGCATAACTAAAGGCTAAATTCGGAGTTCGAAAAATTTCGGTCGAGCGATTGGACCCTCACCAGTGATTACGGGACACGTGATATACTTACGAACTCACGAAACAATGGAAAATCCAGAGAAAAGAAAAATAAGAACCTGTATAACTCTCATTGGTAAGCCGGTCTCCTTCGCTAGCTGTTCCCTGATGTGCCTAGTGGGTTTTGGTGTCGAGGAGAAGGCCGACTTCAAGATCTCCAACTGTTTCGCCTTTATGGTCGTCCTCGGACCGCGTCTCTTAGAACCGGCGCCACCGTCTCCGCTACCGCCCCCAGCACCGCCGTCGGGACTTTTGTTCTCCGTCTGGCTGTCCCTCGTCTCGGGGTCACCGTCCAAAGAACCTTCAAGCACACAGACGTTATCCAACACAATTCGGCAAACACAAATCTTATTACAATTAGTTTTAACTAAATGCTCATCAGCAAAATTCAAATGCCGAAGCAGTTATTAAGACGCGTTCGCTGCAAAAATATTTGATCCGCTCCACGTTTCCAAGCCTAACATAGCCGCCTGCTATTATATCCGTGCTAGCATCGAACAGCCAGAGTTACATCTAAGGTATCGTGATATCTTCGCGCATGGGATCGAAATAATTCCGATCAGATCTAATCCCCCCGGAAACGATAAGACCCACTCCTCCCCGCTTCCCGAAGCCCACTATCTCCTTCGTCGGATTAATACAACCGCGGCACAGTTGAAAGCTATACGTCGTACTATGCAGATAAGTACGTGTGCACCAAAAAATCGACACGCGATCATACGTGAATATAAAGTACACTCAAAGGGAGATCGAGAAGGGGAAACTGCGACGGAGAGGGAAGGGAGAGGTTGTAGAGAGGTAGACGTTAAGAGAGACGGAGGGAGAAACTGCTACGGGGAGAGAACACAATTGCACGTACGTATGCAATATTTGTGCGTGCTCGTATCAATTGGACGTAGAGGACACCGACTCTACGATAATCTTATATAACGACGAGGAGGGGAGGACGGGGAGGGGGGGGGGGTCTTAACCACAGGACAAAGAAAATGTTTGGACAGTGTCACACCGCAGAGTAAGGGATCGGTCGAGGGATCGTCCCCCTTCGATGAAAGACACCCCACCCTCGACGGCTAGCACGCGTGCCTACCAGACGCTTCTCTATCGAGGAGGTAGCTATGTAGTGGTGGTGGTCGTGGGACGCCCCTGTACTCCGTGTAGCGAGATGCATCTGAGAGGTGCAAAACCGGCGATACAAGCGGCGGAATGGCTATCACAGGATTGAAGAGACTGAAGAGAAGGAAGAGAAAAAGAGAAAGCAGAAAAAAGAATAACGGGTAGAGAAGGTCAGAGAAACACGAAAGGGAAAGAGGACGGACGGAGCATTGTTGTTGCTACGATAAAAGAGCAGAAACGAATAATAGGGAGAACGGGGAAGACCTGACGTGCTTTTGTAATTCGTCCAACAGCGGTGGCTCAACCTGCGCTGTGCTCCTCCCGCTTCTCCAACGATACTTCGCTTCCCTCGTGACCACCCTTCACGGTCTGAAAGGGAACGTTACAAAAGGAACCACGGTCGTAGCAGAACGCGACGTGCTCAATTGAGATCGAGAGGTCAAATCACTTCTATCTAGCCAATCTAATTTCGAAGGATAATTAAGCTGCAGTGATTGGGAAAATGAAGTTTTCTTTGACCAGCCACTCGTTTTCGCGCAGCAGTGGAAGAGAACTTCTTGACTGGGGGTTACAGATAGCATAGTGGAACAAACATAATCCTTCTTTCAACAATGTACTTCGGTTCACCTTTACTCCCAGCCTCACAATGCTTATTGTGCTTTTTCTTTCCTCTTTTTGCGTCAAACCAACTCATTTGGGAGACCGTCGTTATAGCCTACTTTTCTTGAAATATGACCACTAATGTTGTGAAAGTGAGAAATCGCAATGCGCCCAAACAATCTTAGAATCGACGGAATTTCCTTGCTAATCTACGATCGCCACCCTTCGTTCATTATACGGTGGATTTAGAACGATTGAGTAGAAACAGTAGATTCAGTGGATCTCTTAATTCGACAGGGACTACGCGCGACATTGGCGTACACGCGCCACATGACGAGAAAAACTTATCTCCAAGCTATGGCTAAGTACTTGTAGGTTTTCACGGCAGTTTTCCTTCCCGCGTTTTGACATGACGCAAGTACACTGAAAAAATTGTATTCTTATCTTAAGAATTTACCACTTAAGTTTAGAATATTTCCCACTAAAATAAGCAACAAGAGGATCTTCTTAATTTAAGAGTAGAATGTTCTAAACAGATTCCTCTAATCAAACATTCTTAACAGATATTTTTATCAGATATTCTTAACATAACCTGGTAAAAAATTTGTATGGATATATTTCGCATATAATTATTGGAAACAAAACTCTTAATGAAATGCTTCACTCTTTATATTGTCGAAAATTACATTATCCATATCTTGAAATCAGAATTGGTTGAGAAATGTAGTCACGAGAGAAGGTTACAATTCATATACATATACATGTATTTCTATCACTTGTAAATATCTCCATTAAATCGCCCAAATCCTCTTCTTCTAGCCACTTCGTCATTTCCTTATCCATACTTTTTGCACAACACAGCACACAAAATAATATGGTACTCAAAATTACGCAGAATTGCAAGAGGAACAGGCATCGACATGTGCTGCACGCGATGTGTAACCTAACTTAACCGAATACTGACACGCACTGTGTCGCGACGTTCAGAATATTATTAAGAATATATTCGAAAAACCGTCATATCGATAAGAAAATATTCTTATCTATTAAGAATATCTATTAAGATGAATTATTAAGTTTGTATTTTAAGAATACAATTCTTTCAGTGTAATATATGCCCTCATCAAAGACTAGTACCCCCTATTATTAATTTGAAATATCAGGATACGAAAGAGATTGACGATTATCATTGGAAAATGTTCTACAAGGTTGAAAACTCGCACCGGTCGTAGGAACATGCATATTTGTATGCAGAATTAATTCATCTTACCTTGATCCTCGGAGTCTTCCTGCTTACAAGGATCACCCCCGAGAGGTAAGTCAGCGGCATGACCGACCCTCTGGTCACCGGGACCACCAGAGCTCATGTTGTGGCTTCCGAGATTAGGCCCACTCACACCACCATGATGATGATGATGACTACTACCGTCTTCGTCTTCGTCCTCGGATCCCGAACCCATCAACGAGTCTCCTCCTGCCGACAGGTTCGACGATTCTGTCGTGAACGGTCAGAACAATTGCAATTTAGTCATCAATTATTATCATGAACGTGAAGACTTTCTCGCCGTCGTTGGTATCGCGTCGCAGAAACTTGCTAAAGGACCATTCGTATAATACATTTTGCACAGTCGGCGTTAGACACGACCGCAAACGGAGTGACTCATCTTATTATTGAATACGGTTACATGTTATTAGCAACGTATTACTTGTCCTATAAGCAATAATTTACTTTACTCGTAAGTGCATACATATGCGTGTGACTGCGCGGAATATAATATTTAGTAAATAGAGGAGACCGTAGAGAACTAAGACCTATTTCTACATACTGTAATTATAATTAATTGAGAAACATGTCTATTCGCATATGAATCACGAGCAAATTTATATTCACTTGGGAAAACAGATGTGGAATAACCGATAAAATTGTTGTATCGCATCTCTCCTGCCCTCTCCTGAAGAAATTCATCCCACTCTTCTATTTCTTTCTCTCGGTTTCTAGTGGCTTCCACAGTATATGTATACGCAATATTTTCACAGCTTGCCGTCCCATAAGAGTAGAACCCACCCGCCCCTCTAGTGGCAACAAGCATCCAACCATCCCCCCTGCATTCAGCTTCTCTTTTTTAAATGGGTCGTGCCTCTCTGAACACCCTGACGTCGAGCGCGTTGAATCGTAACCAAGTACCCTTCTTCCCATTCCTTCACTGTTACCTCTGACCCCCACATTCCATAGCTTTAAAAAAATACAATTTGGAAAGCGGTCCAACGCTTGTCGCGAACTTACATTGCTTTATACCACGGGTATCTAACCATTGGCTTGCCTGAGTCACATCGAGTAAAACGGAATGTCGCCTCGAGTAGCAAAACCTTCCTTACTTTTTTACATTTACTATTATACCATGCAGCATTAAGCCAGTCCTTTTGCGCTCGAGCCTAAAAGTGGGCAACGTGTCTTAATATTCGAGATGAGATATGAGATATGGGACATCAAAACGTTTCAAGTGTAAGAGCATTATGTAAAATAATTTACAAACTCCTCAAGTAAAACATATGCAGGAAGAACCAGCATAACACTATACTTCCATAACGCAAAAGAAGAATTGCGCTACGTCCCCGGTAGAACGCCATCAGAAAGTTGCTCGAAAGTACCCGTTTCTGACATGAAAATCTATGCAATTTTGAATTCTTTCAAACGTTACTGTTCTGTATTAACTGTTGTGCAATAAGGAGGCCTTATTCGAATTGATACTTACAATTAGACAAGTATAGTCCAATTTTTCCTCTAAATTATTCTGTAGATGTAATGAAATGAGCTTCTTACTCGTTCAAAATGAAATAGAGTAAAACAAAGTGCTTATCATTTTCTGTTGTATCGAAGCCAGAAGATATTCATTTAAATTTAGCTTGTTGCGCTTTGGGTTTCCTACAATGTAGGTATCTAGTGTATTATACCAAGTCCTTCTATACTCCGAAGACGCTGATTCGTACTCACCGTGACGTCCGTACACGTGATGCGTATCTGGCAATGGTTTGCCAGACAGGTAGTCTTGCTTGCAAACGAATTTGTTGTCGTCCAAGACGTAGAGTTCCTCTCCAGTGCTCATCTGTTTCCGGCATACCAGACAAGTGAAGCAATTCAGGTGAAAAACTTTGTCTCTTGCCTTGCGCACCAGATCCTGCGGGCTGATCCCTTGAAGGCAACCGCCGCATTTTGTGCCATATCGCCTGCCAAACGAGAAAAACCAATTTTAATATCTACAACTCTAAAGAAAGGAAGGGAAGTATTTATGAGTGTGTTGTTAAGTACAGCTTCGTTGAATTTCTACGAAAGTAGAGCTTTCGGATAAGCAGCGCGTAACCATTGGAGAGAAAAGGAAGAAACATTATGCGCAAAGTGGTGAAAATAATTGGAAAAACTTTTCAGGAAATGCCGACGTAAACTGCATACCTTAGCAAAATACAAAGCGACGGACAGTACCGGTAGAACAGAACCTGAACAGAACCTCAACGGCACGGCGACGCGCGACCGTCTAGTCGACGAGTAGAAACACGAATATCCGTCCATCCATCATGCGTAAATGTCAACGTATGATTGACAAGCCGCGCTTGTGCGGCCGCGTCAACGTGGCGCGCATTCGCGCATCGAATAATAGCGTCACGCAAAGACGATTTATTCACGTGCACTCACATCGAATGGCAAAAATAGTGTGAGCAAACACTGACGCACATCTACCGATTAGACCAAGGCATTTAATCAAGAATGTCTTGAAACGGTAAATGGAATCGAACTAATTGTGGGGATCCGATAATTAATTATAGTAGTTAGCCAGCCCTTTAGAAGCCGCGGGTCTGGTCTGATTCCCCTGATCGGCGAGTGTCTCAATCTTACGGTCATTCGTCGCTGGTCACCTCTTTAAAGCACTTGACAATAACTTTTTTACGTCCACTAGCGGTTTTATTCCAGTACGTCTTTTTCTTCTTGATATCGGCTATCATCCATACATGTTATTCCTTTTCAACTGGGACTCCCATATCTCTATCATTTAATACCACAAAATCAGTATCTTACAAATAAAACCCGTCAAGCACCGAACACAGTACTGGTACACTTCCAGTCACTTCACCTCGGCTTTTCTTCTTCCCTTTCACATCATTGACATTCTTGTTCCTCGACATTCTTCAGCTGCAACATATGACGCGGTGAAACAACGAGTTAGGAAAATGTTCTCCTTCGCGTCATTCAAGATCAACCAAACCAAATCCCTCGTGATACGATGGACCAGGATTTAGAGAGAAGGGACGAGCGAACCTTCCTTTCCTGGAAGCAGAAAATCAGGGGGGCCTCGTGTACAACCGTGTCGGTCTCGTCACGCCCAACAAACTTCTACGGCTCGTAGCAAACGTCACGCTGCATTTATAATGTTTCCACGTTCGAGTTTCGACGGATCTTTCGCTCCGTTCCATCTTGCCTTTCTTTTCCATCTTTTTCTCCCTTGGCGTTTCTCCGATTTCACTTATATTCTACTCTATCATCCTCACGAGTAATATAGGCGACTCCCCCGTTCTGAAATCTCTCGAAATGCGACAGTGCAAGTAAGTATGTATGCCGGTTCTTTTAGCAAATATTGTACATGTCCATTGCTCAGCGAACAACCGCTAATGTCACAACCAACCGGCCAAGGTAATATGCTTGACCTTTTCCTTTTCTGCTTCTCGTTTAACCTCTCCCGGTTCTCACCATTCGTTCCCTTCTTCCCTATTTCTCTACCTTGGCAATGAACAACGGGCAAAAATCCACCACTGTGAGAACGACCCATCAATTATTTTTCCTTTGTTCCGCAATGCATTACCCCGGCAAATTTGCGCCTTCCTATTCACCGATCCGTCTGTTAGCTCTATAGAGAAGTAATTCGAGGAAGTTAAACAACGGAAAATAGTCGAATGGTTGCTTAAGCAGCCGCATACTGCTTGATAAAGAGCGAAGTGGGGACCAGTGATAGAAAACCGGACAGAATGTAAGCGGAGATACAGAAATAAATAGATAGATAGATAGATAGATAGATAGACAGATAGATAGATAGATAGAGGGGGGGGGGGGGAAGAGACAAAGTGAATGTAAAATGTTTAAATGCGGGAAAAGAAGATGAGGAAACGTCTCGGACGAAAGACCATCCTTTCTATGCAATTGCCACACATTCGACATGTAATTCTATGCGACGATACCTGCTCTCTGTAAATTTACGGGCACATAACGTTATCGAAAAGCATATAGCAAACGACAGAGTGTTGCTTCCTGCACCGTACGCTGCAGCGTTCACATAATTAATATAACGCTAAATGTAATTAATGTTCACACACGTGCACGGAAAGGAAAACGTCTCGACGGAATTTGTATTCGAAACATCGAAAAAACTGATACGAAGCGAAAAGGACCGTTCAACCGTGATATTGAAGAAAATGTTCTGTCACATTTGTTATTGTGGGCAGACATAGGAGCAAGAGGAGACCGATGCAAGTAGACGCGCGTGGGCGCAGTAACAACGATCTTCACCCTCGGCCCAACCCCCACTTCCACTACTACTATTATTGCCATCGCTATTTCTAAATACCGGATCAAACTCAAAGTTCATAACGCCTATGTGTGACAGTCTTCGACCTGTTTAAATGCTTCCCGAAGGGTACATAAAATATTGATTCATGCACTGAACGGCTACGTCGTTATACCTGAATTATGACGGCTGGCCTCTGGGACCCCGGCAACATCTCGTGACGCTTCCGCGTTCGTGCGATAACACGGAATTACGACAATGTCGATGCCGGCACTTTCCGTAAAAGCGTGCTCCTAGAGAGTGTACCCGAAGCTGCAGTTTATTTTCGAATAGAACGGATGTATACAAAAAGTAAGCTCGACACAAAGCGCAGAAAGATAAATAGAAATAGTATAAAGGAGAATATGGTATGATAAAACTATCATATTCTCGTTATAACCGAACGAAAACTCGTTGGTGCGCCGCGATAAGGAGAATTAAATGATTTGATAATAACGATTGGAAAAGTCAGCATCGACCAATTTGGACGGAGTGTTCACTGCAATCGTTTACTGTAAAACAATGTTTGAAATTAAAATAAGATTTAAGCGTAAAGAATTACGCAGAAAAGGAAATACCAAGTAAAAAGCAAATTTGTTGAATCTCTCACGGAACCCGATCGACGCTAGGCTGCGTGGAATCTGGAGGGATTCGGAGAAACACGCTGTGAAACATAGAGGGAGATAGGTCGATGTGCGAAAGAGAACGCCATGAGTTCATCGAAAGGAACTGAGAAGAAGGAGAGAACAAGGTGAAAGAACGACTTCTTTCACGCTTTTACGTTTCCCGGGCTTCTTTTCTGCTTTCATGGTTTCACGATTATTACGGGGTCGCTTTAAGCCGCTGGACCGTGACGAAGTCGGGCCACTACTCTACCATTACCACCATTAGCATGCCATCATCACTACCGTCACCGCCATCGGCACTAGCACTACCGACAACTTCGATAATGTTTTCATTGGGTGTATTCCTGGTGGCACGGCGGTAATTCTGATCGTGGCCTCTGGGCCGGGCATATTTTCAAGCAATAATTTTCACAGTCTCTCTCTCTCTCTCTCTCTCCCTCTCTCTCTCTCTCTCTTTCCCGTCTCGCCCCTGCACCACAAAAGGGGTCAGCGACCGCAAGAAGCTAAGGAGGAGGAAACGGAGGGAAGCCACTTCGAGTGGCGAACGGCGAAATGGGGACATCGGTCCTTTTGATCCTGGGCCCTTTTGGTGCCCCCAGGGCCATTATCGACCTTTAAGGACCTTGCTGAGGACTCGTAGAGCCGGTTACCGTAACCATGCATACCGCTTCGTGTCGTTCCGTCCCATTCCATTTTCTTCCGTTCCGTTCCGTCCCGTTCCCGTTTCTGTCCCTACCGCGCCGCCAATCGTCTAACTAATATCAGTGACAACGATTACGAGACTTTTTAAAGATGTACTACAGAGTCTCACGAAAACATAAAAGGAGAGAAGGCCTAATACAATATGCGCGTGTCACTAAAGACAAGCCCTTCCCGGTCTCACGATATACAAGAAGATAAGAAAATGTCAAATTACGACCTACCTGAAGAAATCGTCCCTGCAGAAGAGTTTCGCTTCTCTGGAGAAGCATTTTTCCTGAAGAGTGATTCTGCAATCGAAACAGCGAACGCACTCTACGTGCCATGCTCGCTCCAGGACGTTCAGCAGATACTGATCCATTATCGGTTTCTCGCAACCTGCGCATGACAGGAGCATCGCCAGACCCCGTCTTCCCGCTTAAACAAACCAAAAAAGGACAAATTAGAATAAATAGGGGAGAGAGAGAAAAAGAGAGGGTTCCGGTGAAAGAGACTAAGAACAGCGACCATAAGAGAATCGGGAGGAGAGAAAGAAGAAGACGGTGGGAGTGAATCCTTAAGATATAAATACAGTGCGATAAGAAAAAAAGTAATATTACACAGTCTGTTCTCCGTCTGTCAACGTTCAAAAAAGATTTATTTAACCGCTACAGACAAGGTTTATTAAAACAAAGTTTTCATCGATCTGTTACCGATAGACACCTATGTTATTATTTCAATTGTCATTTAAAGTTGCATGCTTTTTCCGCTTCTTCTCTTAGACTACATGCTACTCTTTGATTAGGAGGAATTCGGTTTACTCGTAAAATGTCCCTGCAGTTTCGTTTCTGCAACCTGTGTGAAAGCATCGAAATACGCGAGGAAGCATATATGTATGTATATCGACACATTTTGTATACTAGCTACGCTCTCTTCGATCGCGTTTATCGATGATATTTATCGTTGATATAGGATAAAATAGCGGGCAACGGCCCGCAAGGGGTGCCTACCGTGGGACAGGAGAAGCAGAGAGTGCGCGTGTACTCTGCTTTGTGCCCACATAACAAGCGCGTGACGCACAACACAAAATTTGCAGCGAAACATCGGGCTTGGCCAATGTGGAAGACGATAAAGAGGGCGAAGGCAGCCCTTTCAAACAATTATTTTACAATTTGAGATAATATGCACACGGTATAAATATCCCGCTTTGGTAGCCATAAGACCCCTTGCGTAACCCGGTCTACCTTATTTTCGAACTTGACGCCAGAATTAAAAATAAATTTTGTATATTGAGCATTGGTACTCGTATTTACTAACGGGAACGCAACGATTAATTATTAAAGCCGCGTGGAGCATGCAAATGTCGATACATTTGCGAATTTTATTCGTGCGACACAAGCGAGTGAAACGGTACGTACAAAAAGGCAATGAGAATTTACAGGTAAGACTACGAATTGCTTTATGGATGAGTGTAGAAATACAGTCGTCATGACCACTGTCTGCCACCGAAATCGAATAAGGATGACAAAAAGGAAGAAGCAGAACGAAGCGACACAACGAAACTTTGACTACGTTAACCGAGGTGAAAGAAAGCAAGATATCTGGCTAAATCTAAATCTTTTACACATCACCACAATGTTACATTTCACAAATCGTTAACCTCCTTAGACTTTATAAAATGTATCACAACTGTTTTATTAAGCACTAATCGTTCGATACAATCCAAATAAGGTCGCACTCTGTGAGACTTGAAAATTACAATTGGACGTATCTTCGTTCTTGCGACCCATCGAATGAATCCGTATAATACTACACTCTGCTAACCAATTAGGTATGACGTTTCGTCAATTACGATTTCGCTTTTGAACGTTCTTTCGATCCGTCCTGTATCTACGTGAAACTTTGCTTCTCTATCTACATAACGCATGCAATTTTCACTATCTCATCTCATCTTATCTCTCCCCCTCTCTCTCTCTCTCTCTTTTTGCTTCTCCATTCGTCTATCTCACCATTTCCCTACCATCACTCTACATCCCCTCCTTCGCCTTGCTATTTTTCCCTCGATTCCCGTTTTTAACGCCATTACTGAAATCCTCCAGGCGTTTCTCCCTCTTTACTTTTGCCGCTATATCAGTCTCACTTTTTCTCACGAATGCCGCTAATGGGCGGAGCCCTCCCCTCTAACAGGGTTGTCAACCTAGCAACCCTTCTCCCACCCTTAAGATCTGATCTTGCGCATCTCATTCTTCAACCGGTGGAGGGAGGAAATGCGAAGAGGCGAGACCAGAGGGAACCCTGGTGCCCCACGCCGCGCCGCCACATTTTCACTGTCAAGAGCTATGCAACTATAAAACGGGTGGCACCTTCGAGACAAGTGTACGAACTACCCTATCCAGCAATAATTTGCATAACACGCACACGCTGGCCTGCTCTTTAGCTACCGTATATTTCAAAAGATTTTCTAAGCTATCTTTGCGGCGAATCATTGTATTATACGCAACTGACTTGACATTAATCATTTCCAGATATTGTCTTTTTTCCACTTTTGAAATTTGCAAAATACAATAATGATACGTAACGTTGCAATGCGTAACACCATGCCTTGTAGACTGACGCCTTGAGTGAAAGGACGCGCGAGCGGGGAAGAATAACAATTAGAAATAATCTCATTTCTAATGTAAGTACCGACTGTCGGTGAATATTTTCAGGTAGTTTATATGCGGCAAGACGACACCCGAGATAATCCTTTCAGCATACCCGACACATCCGAACAGGAAGCATGATAAACTAAGGCAAGAATATACATAAGTGGCAAGAAGTAATGTCCAAGCTATTGGTGCCGAAGCCACTTCTAACGCATCGTCGCGAAATCCAAGGAATATAATCGAAGAAAAACTCTAATGCAGCTTCGATATTTGAAGAAACGCTTTTTTAGCGCAGTATATTGAAATTCTGATATATCAGATGATTGCAAAAGTTCGTGCCCGATTTTCAACTGTTGTTTACCTTTGAATCGGGCACGAACTTCTGCAATCATCTGATAGATGTGTAGGATGGAAACGCATATAAGTAAAGAGGAGAACCCCGATATAGAACATAGGGAGAGCTCTAGTCGAATGGTGTAAATCAAATTAGGATTACCGCCCGACCGCGAAAATAGAAGCTACCGCCAAAAACGGATTCGTCAATTCGATTTGCTCCGATCAAGTGGGTCCCCTTTATCTCTTCGACCTTACTGCCAATACCCGGAAAACTGTACCCAATCGCTCAAGTAACACTTACGACTGACATGAAACCAGAAAATTCATGCGCGAGGTTACTTCTATAATCCAAACAAAGAAAATAATTTATCAAGTACCACGAAGTATCGAGTATCACCGAGCATAAATATCACCAAGTATCAGATCGTAATCGTGATGCCACGTTTAATCGCTTCTACTAAAGACGCTCACAATACTGACACACGTATATCTTAGAACTAGATTTACGGAATAAGTGTTGGCTATGATGCACAGATGTAGACGTAAATATATTTACTTATTGGCCTCAGATCCCAACCGACCCTCTGCACCTATCGTCTATGTTAGCACGTTGATTACCAATGATGGGTGATCATCAATGACCAGCAGTCGTTTTTTCAGTACGGGTGTAACACGACTGGCGGCTGGATTCATGAATTACTACAAATTACTAATAAAGCCATAGCTTTCAATCATATTGCGTGAGCGCTTATCATTACATGCTTATATCGTCTACACCGACGATTCCAGATTGCACGCGTTCCATTTAGAAATTCCACTTGAACATCTAGACAATCGACGCAGACAAAAACAAGGCAATAATAAGTATTCTCACGACATACTTGTGATATCAAAGAGAATTGTCACTTCACGACTCCCTCCTATATTACCAACGAAATTTGAATGAAAAAACTTTACCACTTGTATCGCGTAACGCGATTCTGCAAAGAACATTGGAAGCCTCAATGGAAAATTCGAAAATTGATTTCTCGCTACGCAGCTATTATTTCCACATGTTGCGCAGAACAACAGAGACATAAAGAACGAGAAGGAATTAATAATCGAAATAAGGGACACGGGGTAAAGAAGGAGAAGCAGGTTAGTCAATCTTGTACATCCTTCGCCTCCTCTACTCTTCCTCCTCCTGATAGATCTTCGGCATGCGTCTATTATTGTGAAAAGATTCGTCTTTCATTTACTTCATACCCTGAATATCAAAGTTTCACTTTGCGCGACCAATTAATATTAGAAAAGTGAAACGGTTACTTGGTAAACTTCTCGAAGAACGTGCGTAATTTTAGTACAGTGAAAAATACGAATCGAAAGATAAATGTTGGATCGCGTAGAAATAGCGTTAAAAATTGAACGGAAGTGAACAATAATATTGTCGCGTATATCGTCAACATCGATATTGCAAAATGAATCGCGATCAAAAGAAATAGGCGCCATTTGCGGCAAGGGGTTTAAACTCATTGCATCATCTATTAAAATTTGATTTTCACGTGAATAAATGAACGTTGATCAGTCAGAAAATGACATTATGCAATATATCCTACTCCCGACTTCTAATCGCGTCACTTCTGACGAACAATATCGCAAAATCTATAAAAAAAAGGAGCCGGCGGGTAAAAATAAGGTGTTGTAGGCCAAGACAGCGCCGCCGGCCGGCTCGGCCGGTCGTTTCTTGCCACTCATTTTCCAGATAAATCAAAAGATAGCATCGACGCCAGGGAGGTAAAAACATCGGTATTGCGGGGTTACTTAAAACTACGTTGAATACACTGTCAATCGGTGGTATCCTCTGTATACAAGCGTGAAAGCGTAATTTCCCTATCCGATCCGAAGGGCAAAACGGAATCGCACATGAGCCACATTGTGCCGCGCGTCGGCGTCGGCGAGGCGACTCCGTGGTTTGGAGCATACACTCTAGCGGATTTAACGAGGCATAAGGAGCACATCGCGGCAGTGATAACTTACCTATGTTACAGGTCTGCGTGACGGGCAGGGGTGCGCAGCAAGGCCCGCTTAGGGTGACCCTTATCCGGGGGGTGCCAACACCCCCGGGGCCACCACCCCCGCCCCCGCCCCCGCCGGCACCACCGTAGCCCTCCACCTCCCCAGCTCCGACAGCTCCGGCACCGGCGACCCGTGGCCCCACTCCCTCACCGGGCCCGGGACCACCAGGCCCACCTTCGACGGGCCCGTACCGGCCGAACGGTTCCGAGGGCCCCAGTGCACCCACTTTTACTACGGTGTTATATCCCAATGGCCTTTAAATTCCACTTCTCACAAGTCCGCAACCCCAACACAAGCGGCACAACCCGCACAATCGGCACAACCTGCGCGCGCGCGCGTGCACACTCCCAACCCCAAACCACCCACCCACCCACCCCCACCCCCCACCGGCCCACCGGCCGGTCGCACGTCCAACTCTTACGATGTCTCTCGAGTCACTCACTTCAATTCCTTATTAAAGACGCTACCTTAGCGAGGAGATGCCCTTACGCATACATACAACTATCGTATCTTACAACTCGTAGCCGTTTAAACTTCTACCGTTTCGAACTAGTCCGCGGTAGGTCCTTCCACCCGCCGTCCATGTAACGAGCGTCGAAGCCTATCCGCTTTTCACCGAGCTTCTTGCTCCGGACGATGGTGAGCTGCAAGGCCAGGAAGGGTACTCAGAGTACTCTCATGATCCCTCGCGCGTTCTCCGTTTACTCTCTGTTTCTCCTAGTGTCTTATGGCAGGGCGGTCACGTTACCAAGCGTAAGGGCGACGGTGGGACCACCGATATCGCACCTGACCTTTGCGACGCGACGTGCGCGCCCGCAGATCATCCACCTGCATGAAGCGCCGATTATGCTCTCACTGTCGGAAGAGCTTGTGACCGACCTAATGAATAAATTGTGCGCCACACGGTTGCCTTACGCGTACTTCACCAAAACACACCGCGAACTTCGGTTCGACATCACACGACGATCGGCCGAGTGATCACTCGCGGTAAAACGGACCTTGACGAAAACGTCGATCGGCGATATCCTCTGTCACCTGGAACTCGTAACGATTGTACGGCCGGATACACTTCATGGGCCACCACGGCGGAGAGCGCGACGATTCTCGAGCACGCTCACCTCGAGTTCGTCAGACAACTGGCTGCACCTGCGTCGACAGCGAGGTTCGCCCCCCTCCCCCATATCCCATCCCCTATCCCCCTTCCTACTGTGGACGCATCGTCCTGCGCCCTGGCCAGGTCGTATACGCCCATTGGCCACGACCACGGCATGCCGTATATCGAGAGGCAATCCCATTGGTCCGCATAAGGTCAGCCGGGCGTATCCAACCCCGAACATTAGCAGACGCGAACGTGGAATGGCTGCGGTCTTCCCTCGTAGTTTCTCAGCTATTGCGTCTGCAGCTCCCAGCAGAGTCGCGGCGATCGCGGCCTCTTGTTGGCCGAAATAGACTTGCACCGCTGCCACCAGTACGGATGCCGACACCGGTGCCAGTGACAGTGGCAATGCTGGTCCTAGTAGTGATACTGGTACTGATCACGCTGATGGTAGTTCCGGCGCTGACATCGGTGCTGATGTTGTAATTGGTGGCGGTGCTAGTGAAGGTGTTGGTGATGCTATTACGCCATGATCCACTTCCTCTCGTAGTCTCACACCCCCTAATATTCCTTGGTCCGCGACGCGATCGAACCTTCGTCGCCAAAGTTGAGTCGTAAAGAAACGCCACAGGTCTCCTTTAGGAGAAGATTCGGGGTGCGTCTCGCACCCACCAGGTATTACACACGTCCTCCACCTCCTGGCCCGCCCATTTTCTGTTACTTCCGCCCTGTTGTGCATCTTCCCATCCACCTCCACCTCTTTCTGCTTCTCCTCCCCATCCGCGCCACCGTCGTCGCCGTCGTCGTCGCCGCCGCCACCGCCGCCACCACCGCCGCCTCCACATCACGCCCCCACAGTCTCCGCCTTTTTCTTTTACTTCCTCTCGCATCTTTACTTTCCATCGCTACGTTTCGTCAAGCCCGTACGACACGTACCTCTGACGAACGCTTCGTCAGATATAACCTTATGACTGTTGACGGTGTCTCTCGCGGTACAATATTGTCGCGAGTGTTGGTCGCGCGCCGCCTTCATTACACCCGTCTATCGATTAAGGGTACATTCGTCCTGTTTATTGCCGCATCCGCGAACCGTTTTACTTACCGTCTAGGGTGCCCATCCGTTGATCGACCAGTTTACGGGTATCGGCATTAAATAATCTCAACGAAACAAAACAGGAAATTGGGACTTTGCAGTCTGTCCGTTGAACTATTAAGTATATTCTATTGTTGCAATACGTGCGCATTAAAATTTCACTCTGAGCTCTCATAGCTATTTCTGATTGATTAGAAAGGATCGATGCTACGATCTTGAGTATACGGGTGGGTGGTGGATGAGGAGGTTGCATGGTAAAAACTCGATCCCGCAGAACTGCTCGCTAAAATCATCGAGTTGCTTGTTTACCTTCTCTTATGGACTGTGGATTCGGTGATTTGTGACTGGTTCGTGTATTTCTTTAAAATTTCTATACGCTTTTAAATTATGCCAATAAACAAATTTTAGTTTTACTGGAAAAGCTGGGGTAGGTTACCTGAGTAATTACGGCACAGATAGCTGAAAATAGGTCATAGACTGCGTGTATGCGATTTACTTGACCGTCCCACTATTCTCCATGAGTAGGCGCTAAAAATCAAAGTTTCCAATGGTAGATCTAAAATTTTCAAATCTCGATGCTTGCAACTTTTTCATCGTAAATATTCTCTGCGAAGATTCTTTGGGTCGTGTCCCGCTGTCCAAAGTCCAAACAAGCAATATCGAGGAAGTATGCTTTGCCCAAACCACGAGAGTTCATATTGCAACATGGTTAACTAGGTCACTGGAATACCTTCTATTGACGGTACGAGGAACGATTCGATCGTGTATAAGCTCATTATAGAAATCTACTACACCTAGGACTAACATCGAGAATCCTCTCGGATCGTGACAGCAACGGCACCCATTATGGAGACAACCGCACGCCTCTTCCTACCTACCTTCTTTTACAGGACAGTTGTGAAAAAAATGGATAGCACGTACCATGTGCATACAACTAATACCTGCCAATGCCCTTTCGATGCAGATGACATTTGCTTCGTTGCCGCTGCACACCTTAGGAGCCTTTACGTGGCGTGTGTGGCGTGCATCATGTATAGTAAACACGCACGCTTGTCGCTTCGATGCTACAAGTCTGATCTGCGCAATCCCTATCTACTAACGCGTCTTACTATGCGCGATTTCATTTACCTCTACTTTGTTTCTCCTCTCGTCCCTTCAGCATCAACATGCACATATGTATAATCGCAACCGTCGCGCCGTTGTTACAATATCTATTCTGTACAATCCATATCTACTGAGTCTTCCTGTACAGGGTTTTTGTTCAGCAGAAGCACCTTGGTGTAATGAGAATCAGTAGAGATATTTTCTCGTACAATGGCATCCTTGTAAACAATTTCATTCGCATCCCTCGCAATATTTTTGTTTCTATATAATCGTGTATGGGTTTACCTAAGTAAGTTGTTCAAAAAATCTAATGTTTGTCATAGCAATATTTCGCAAGTGTAGTTTAACCTAACCCATAAGTAGTTTGATCCATATTTGCAAAAGCGCGGTGAATTATCATAGCTCTGTAAAAGACAATGGGCCGTAATCTCACCTGTACTTTAGCAGCGCACGGACTTTAGATGGGCTCTATACTTCTGCATACGTATGCATGTTCATGTCTACACATGTCTATAAAACGCATCTAAAGTCCGAGCGCTGCTAAAGTACGGATGAAAGTACGGCCCAATGAGTACAAACTAGAGTCTATACGTTGGGAGTACGCAAAACAGCTGGTCAATGAAATAAAATTTGACAGTAAGTTGTCTGTTGATAAGGACACAAACGCGACGATTTAAATATCCCTCGACAGATGTACCTATAGTATGTAGGACATCTGTTTCTGCGGTATCTATTAACTGAATATTTATACTTTTAAGACGCATTAGCGCACATTATGGTCACAATTTTTGAAGGTGTTGTACCGCAACTTTATATACGCAAATACATTTTTACGCTCAACAAATTTTATTCCTTGTAACATCTCTACACACGGCCGTATAATGTCATATTAATAACAAAATAGACTTTATGCACAGCCTCTACGTTGTCTTTTTTTGTTAGCCAGTAATACTTGATTCCCTTGCAAATGCCATTGTCATCGAATTAACGACGCTTGGACAAATTTATATTTTTTCGAAATTTATACAGATAATTAAATATGTCCATTTCAGTTTTTTCAAAACTTGCAAAAGTGAAATTAACCGATTGCAGGGACATGTACAGAAATTATTTTACTTCTTCTTGGTATATATCAATAAACTAAGTTTCATATGCAAGCAATAATTTGGCTAATATGTCTATTTTAAACTGGAGGCGGGGCGATACCCAGTCCATTTTCTGCATGTAGCATTCATTATATTCTCAACTGCAGTATCTATAGGGTGTATTATAAATGGTATAGAAATCAGTCCAATGATTATGGGAATCCACTGGTTTTGTACCCTTGGTCTCGCACTTTTGGTTTGAATAAATCTGGCAGCGGCACAGATTCTATTGATAGTGAAACCAGGAATTACAATAGATGCAAATGTTTGCCACAGTAATGTATCTCCTGTAGCGATTATAGCATATTTTGTGTTTTCTGACCTGTCCCCCTTCTATTTAGAGAAAAGATGTACATATGTAATAACATAATTGTATAGTTATGCACTGTAATAAAGTATATATAGAGTGAATAATACCCGATAGGCGCGTAGACCATTATGAATTGTGTCCGTAAGTACATATCCACTGGACACTAAGTAACTGGAATACACTATGTATTTTGGCACTATACTTCTAAATGCTTCGCCAACCTCATTTGCGTACCCTGCAATCATTACAAAATTTCTTTGTCAATATTCTTGAATAAACGTTGAAGAATAATCTAGTAAATCGTGGAATATCGAAGGTTAATTGAAGCAACTGTATAGAATTACGTAAAATTCACTGAAAAGTGCAATAGCAACATATTCTGCTGTATTTGTTATTACCTAGGAGTCTTACGGGTGTATCACGGAATATATCCACATCTTCTTTATTCATCTTTGGTTATAATTAAAGATTTATAGTATCTGTGTTCCGATTGATCATACTCTAGTGAACAAATTTAGGAATTAACTGTCACTGTGAACGTATACAACGATATTGTTACTGTTGTTGTTGTTTATATTGGATATGACTTGCGCCAATATACAGGGTACATATATAACGATATAGTCCACATTTTGCATATATCACGCGTAGCAGTTACAGCAAACAAGTAGACTGGTGTAGAATAGTTCTGAAAATCGTGCGATTGTACAAAATGTTTAAAATCAATGCGATACCAACTATCGATTCTCGTTCGGGGAAAATATCGATTAATACTTATCGAATGTTTGAAATTTACAGTTGTTGTATGTATGACAATGAAATCGGTTCTATTGTTGTAAAAGTGATTTACTTTCATCATTTGACTTTGTAACAGTAAGTAACCAATCTAAATAAATATTCGGACGTAAGGTGTTCTAGCGATTACTAATTGTAAGAATGCATATATCGACTTATTTAATACATTTTGATGAAAATTGCGTACGTTATTGCAACCAAATATTTTAATCGAGGTCGGTGAATATGTGATTAGGTGCGACCACTATGCGTGACATATATATGTATATCACTCCATACAATAAAATAATTATATTCTACACATCATCCGAAAAAGCTATTCTTGAAAAATTGCGCCACCCAAGGAATTCTTCGTTCGCGAGCATGGCGTCCAATCTTGTTACTTGGATCTGTTGCAACATAACCTAATCATCATTCAACGAGAATGCCAAATTGGGATTATCCTTTATTTATGTCGAGTAAACAGTTCTTCTGGATGATGGCAGTAATTCTATATTTCTAATCTACAGTATTTATAATCGACATGTGGTCATTTGAAACACCGGACTTTGAATCGTTAAAGCTTTACTTTACTATACAAATCAATGAAATAGTTTGTTGGTGGTGGTATTATATAAAAGAAGTCTCTTGGCAGATGATTATAGCTATTACTGCGTATCTTTGTGTTTGTGTCTTCCTCTATTATATTTTGAAAAGGGTCAATCACACAGCATGGCAATTACCCGGACCACCTACCAGGGTACTGCTGGTCACAGCCCATCCCGATGACGAAGTCATGTTTTTTGGACCATTGATATACTGGGTCACGCGTTCTACATCTACTGAAATTTATATACTTTGTTTAACTATCGGTACACGTAATGTATTACATCTTTATTAATACCGTAGTGTAATTAAGAAATTGGTATTAAATCAAATTCATTTACCTGTACGATAAACAAACACTGTATCTACTGATATAAGTGAGTTCCTTTTAGGGGGTGATAAAAAAAGAAAAGAAGAATTATGGAACTGTACAAAGCTGCTAGGTATACCGGAGGCAAATATAACAATTATCATGTAAGTAGTCCAGTCAATACCATTTTCTTATTTTTCTCTCATCTTTCATCCTACTTCTGTCTTTGTAACTCTATAATTAAGTTAGCATTAAACCTTAAGCATTTATGGGTACTTCACTAATTAACAATGAACAATGGTGTCATAGGAATACAGAATTACCTGATGACGAGATGGTACAATGGCCATTAGATGCAGTTGCAGGAAATATCTTACATCATGTAGAAACTTATAAAATCAATGCCGTTGTGACATTTGACAAACACGGTGTCAGCCGACACAGGAATCACATTTCTCTTTATTATGCGATAGCTGCACTATGCATTGGAAAGAAAGTACCATCTTGTCAGTATTGTAAACCATAATAGAACCTTAATAAACTACAAAAGAATTTTCACTTCTCAACAGACTCTGATTACATTTTTTGCAGATTGTAAATTATACGTATTAGAGACTGTGAATATAATAAGGAAATATGGTCAACTCTTGGATTTACCAATAAGTCTGCTATCCGCCTCATACTGGTACTTGGTAACACACGAACAGAAGCAAATTATCAGAGTAAGTTTAAGGGATTCTCGTTTTAGACCAATTACATTGTCAACCTACTCAATAGATTTATATTATAAATACTTATATAATTGGAATTATAAAATGCAGAATTTAATATTCTCTCACATTGCTTTTTCCTTTTGCAGAATGCAATGACTGCGCACAAATCTCAGTACGTTTGGTTCAGAAAATTGTATATGATATTTTCACGGTACACTTTTATTAATACCCTCCAAGAAGTAAGTTCTCTTGATTTAGAGTTAGATCTCCAATTTGACGAGGATTAGATTTATTTAAATTGTACAAATTGTAAGAATTCATTGTACATAACCAATAAAATTTATCTTCTAACATAAACCTTAATTAAACAATAATTTCCATTTTTAAAGTAACAGTTAACCAGGTGTTAATGCATTGCCAATAGAATGTATATATCTGACAAGAAATACTTTTTTTATTCAATCATATAATTTGACAGAATAATGAATGTTTATGATACAATACCCTAAGTTTGTTCTAACATAATTATAAGAGAGCTCACATTGACACACCACTCTTGTATATTGGATTTACCAATAAAAAAAACAAAGATGGAAACATTACACTTTTAAAGATGCTGCTTTAACATTTGATATGTATCATGATGCGCACAATATATCAGATTGAAAAAGATATTGACATTAATCAAAACTGAATACAGTATATTGTCGTAATGATTAGGACAAATTTTCCCATCAACAATTATAACTGTTAATCATATAACTCAAATGAGTGAAGAAGTATCGGAACTTGATCTTGCTACCTTAACTATATTATTTGTAGTATCTGTTCCTAAACATTAAGATGTTTAGAATGTATAGTTTCTTTTCAAATGTAAAAAACGTCTTTACAGTATTGGCAATGAAAATACAATTCTGTTGAAATTGTATTGTCTGCTTATATTTAATAGCTTGGAATAGTTGCATATTATTTTTATAAAACTAATGATATAATTATTTATTTATGTAAATTAAACAGAAAATATATGTTTCACGAGAAACTTGTACGTATGTATGTAATTCTCAAGAGTATAATATAGAAAAAAGATTAATACGTTTAAAAGACGATAATAACGTATACAAGTAAAAAAATGAATAAATTGTGTAATTGCACGGATTAGTAGAAGTAGTAGCAGTAATAGTATAGTAGTAGTATTAATAGTAGTAGTACAATGTGTGCAATATAATTATATCCAAAATAAGAACTTTGAAGACAGTATTTTCATAACAGTTCCGAATATGCCTGCGAAACATAAGCAATGTTATAAATATCGATTGGTCGTAATTCAAAGTATGCCAGTGATGTGTTCATAGTAATTAGTTTGTCCAATTACTGAGCCTGTGAAAAATGTTATTTGCGCGATGTCACTATTACATAACATACTTTTGTACATAAACTCAGTTCTGCTAATACTTTCTGAAGTTTACTACTATCATTTTCTAGTGAATAAAGGATGTGTGAATAACTTTTAGAAAAGATTCATCTTTCCCAATAAATGCACATGCAATATAGAACTATTGCATGCAGATGATGGTATTCGTATTTAACAATTATTTTCGTGAAATAGTATTAATATACATAATATATAATTTTTTCACGTTATTAATAGTTGTCTAAAAAATCATTAACTTCAAAACGAAATAAATGCATTTAAAATAGTCACAGACAAATGGACGGCATAACGTGTTCCCGCAAGATCCTCAGGTCAGTAAACTACTACAATGGCTAAATGCCAATGTGTAAAATACTGAATCTAGGTACATGGAAGATAGGGGTACCGTTGTTTTCAAATATTAAGCTAAATCAAAGGGGCTTCCTTCGTCTCCTCCAGTTAGGAGTAATAGTCTTACAATGGATGCATAGCAAAGATCTCGCGGGCTGTATCCTAGAACCTATCCTTGGTACGATGATGAGACGTTAAAGTGCCCATGCCGGGTTGAGGTGAATCAGCATCACCTGGATCTTGAAGATACTGAAGCTCTTGTAGTTCTTGAAATTTTTCATGATCTCGTATATGCGCATAATTTGCTGACAAACACATGAGATAATGTATCAAGCTTAGGACAACTAACATAGCAGCTACTGTTGCCAAAATAAACATAAGCTCCGCTTTCTCTACAAAATCTTTACAAAATAGCTTTACTTCTTGCGATCCACACACCTTCATGTCCTCTACCCTTGTATTCATGGGAAACACGAAATCTAGGCAAATAAATCAATATCATATAATGCCGTGTGTTAAGGACAAACAAGTGTAACATAATAAACTTACTAAATTGAGTGAAATCTATGCACTGCTCGAGAGACTGAACACGAGGACTGCTGCACAAACCCCAGAATATGCTAAATATAAATGTTGTTATGACCAAAAACGCAAATATTAGAAGCCAGGCCAATTGTAGAATGTATGTAATTGTCATGAACTGCGAGAAAAGGAATACAGGATAATTATACACAGCAATGCATAAGATAAATATACACATGCTTAATTCATTTTACGCTCGTTATTAATGCTCCCTCATTATCTACTTATGGTGCCCTAATGATAGTAACAGGATAAATTTACCACAGCGCACGAGATACGTCCTCCGACTCTTGATCTCCAAGCGCGGTATACTTTGTGCCTTGTTGCACCCGTGGCAAGACAACCGACACAAAGTATCATAAAACCTAATGCTGCCATGCTAGCTCCAATCGTTGCAAAGACCAATTGTATAGCCTCGAGCCATCCAAGACGTAGGTGAAATACCTTTAGCAATGCGCAATTGTGTCAAGAGCGTTTGTAAAATAAAGAAAATTTAAATGCTCACCTGATCCATCATGAGAGCAGATAGCGTAACACCACGATACATTGTACCGCAAAATATACCAACTCCCAAACAACACATAATTGTTGCTATTAGAGTAGCATATGGCACTCTGGCCATACAATCATTGCACATGTTCCCTGAAAACATGAATTCATTTAAATCTGTAATCCTTATGTCAATGCTATTATTACAATTTTTAATTTCTCATTCATTGCTTATAAGCGATACAAGGATGCGCAGCTACTTGCTATAGAAAGAAATTTAGGTATGTTCAACTATTAATTGTATAACTGTACTTACTACATGAACGATCATTTAAATATGTGCCATGAAGGCTCTGTTCTGAAAATCTATCTAAACTGACGTTACTTTCAAATGTTTGGCGTAGTGGCATATTTTCACCAGTATAACGAGCTACAGATTGTCTCGCCATTGCACGTAATAATTGTAATGGGATAAATCCACATGAATAGAAAAACGGTAACCGTGACTGATCAATGAGTAATATCTTTCCTCGTAAATTAGATAAGATTATATACTGTAGATATAGACAGACATCGTGTGTGTATTAATGCCTGCACCCTACATAGGCAAGCGAACATTTTTGTTCCACGTTTAATTCACATTTCACAAAAGCATGTTATCATAATCGTGAATCGAGAAGGAAAACTTCAACTATTAACTTACCCATGTTTCGTTAATATTATTATGTTATTCCAGGTTAGCCAGGGCGTAGGAGGCGCAGTCCGTCGTCAATTTAAAAATTACAAGCTGGACGCGTCCTCAATTGCGACTACAATTAGACATTCCTCTGTAGTATTAAGAGTATTAAGCGAATGCCATTCCACTCGTTCGCGTACTTTACCACTGACACATCTCGCGCTTTGTTTATTCTTCAAAGCTCCTCCAATATGAACCCTTCTAACAGAACAGGTCAGGAACCTCTCAACCACCTGTATGCCTTTTCCTGCCAGTAACGAGACTTCTCTTCGAATATCAACAAATGGGTCAAGAGGCAATAAACAGGACTAACGTGCAATTCTGACGCGCAGCTATAATTGTGTTATTGAAAAATTTCTTTATGTGAAATATATTTTACGATACAGTCATCTTTTCATCACTTTTAATAATCTTTCCCATTCCACAACATGGCGTTCCAATATTTATTATGGCGGAAATACTAATTGAAGTATTACCTATTGCCAGTAACTATGAATACTATTGGTACCGAGGAGAGGTGTGTAAAGAGAGATGTGCATATGCATCTGGGGCCATCAAAACATTTTTAGTAAACTTTGGGTGGTCAGCGCCACTTTGACATAACTACGTAGCCAATCAACATAGTCAACAATGATATTCCGTAAGTACCGTTGATCGAACAAGGCACCTCAATTATCAGAGGCCGACGTCGACGTATCTAGATGCATAAACGCTGACCCTCTTTAACAATATCTCTTCGGTGTTACTACAATTATGTTCGCGCTCGGTTCAACTACAAAAAGTAAAATTCTGCCTATAAAATATATGCGGGTTTGGTCGGTCAAACAGAACACTGCAATTATCCCCGCCTCACCCCCGAAGTCCCTAGATGCATAAGTGCTGACCCTCTTTATACATTTCTCCTCGGTGGTACAAGTCAAACTAAGTGCGATCGTGAGCAGAACATGCATATATGTAATCTCCTGTATTGCTAGCCACGTATATTTCCTATAAGCGGGAGCGGCGCAGAGAATGTTAGACAAAATATCGTACCTTCGAACATAATGCGCATGCGTTAGCAGCTGCACGCATGCGCAGTTGCGCCAAAGTACGAAGTGCGAGATAGATAACTGTGGTGAGAGTGAGAGGTTGATATATGTCTGCACCGTGGTGTTTACGTCACCTCTTCAGTCCCATTAGCGATATAGTAGTATTACATATATGATATATATAATCTCCTATATTGCTAGCCACGTATATTTCCTATAAGCGGGAACGGCGCCGAGAAAGTGAGACAGAACATCGTACTTGCGAACATAATGCGCATGCGTTAGCAGCTCCATGGAACGCACGCATGCGCAGTTGCGCCGAAACTACAAAGTGAGAGCATAGTATACTATGGTGAGAGTGAGAGGTTGATATATGCTGCACCGTGGTGTTTGCGTCGGCTTTTCAGTCCATTAGCAATATAGGGTGCTTTCCATTTAGTGAACTTGTGTCACTAAATGGAAAGCACCCATAGTAGTACTACATATATGACGATATGAGAACTCGTATAATCCAGCAGTGCCTCTTGAAAAGTAGAGAGCCAAATAAGAGTGACGACAAGGGGCTGCCAATTCTAATTGGTCCGCCATTTTCGGTCGGTGCCCGCCAGATTTCAAATTCGTGTGAATACATTTTAGTTTCGTTGATATATCATTGCAAACAATGCACAAATCTATACATACTGTAGTAATACTCATTGTTAATCGGCGTATAAATAAATAGAGAGTATGAACAAAGTATTATTTATTACAGTCTTATACTTTACAACATATACATATTTGCACATTTTCTTATTTGAAAGAATGATGCATCGCCATCGATTTACTGTCGTAATATTTACAATTCGTTAATACAATTCTTCGTCTATTTATAAATTTTAAACGAACTGTAGCTTTACGCAATAATTTTGAACGAATGTCGTGACAATATTGAATATGACTTATAGGAACAGCATCGAACTTTTTAACTAAAAACGCATTTATGTTAACATTGATGATATTAGTAAAATAGGTACCGTAATGTCTATAAATATTTTCTAACCATAAAAATATTTCGAATGTTGGTTTATTCATAAAGTATAAAGTATTTATTTTTATAACATTTACTTCTCACAAGTTGGGAATATTTAAAATTTAATGGTATTTTCGAACCAATAAAGTGTACACAAGTAGAGTAGAGACTACATGTTTTTATCACAGATGATAAATAATGTCCCGCAATATTATATAAACAATTCATTTCTATCTTATATTCTGTTATCACATTATATTATAATCCTATTTCCTGTCGATATTATTTTTGTAAACATAGAAATAGCAACAAGTTTTAAATTATTCTTAAATTGTAAGGTATCTAATATCACATTTTTATGTCGCAAAATTGAAAATAAATTTTCAACACAGTCTTGAGTGAAACGACCAGTTAAAGGGAACTTAAAACTGCACTGGTTTATAAGATATTCTACTAAATTAATTATTGATGACGTCGTGGATAATATGATACCTCATTGTACAGGTTTAAATATTGCTTTATGACTTATTTGTATTTTTGTAAAAAGATCTGTTACTTCATGCAAACACGCTATGTTTGCTTTGTATATGCCAATGTTCTTAATACCTAACGCTATACAACATGATCTAGAAGTCATCGATGAAAACCACTTTGATATGGATTCAATAAACCATGCAGTGGTATACAATTCTGGCTTTCCATTCTCATTACCTAAAAATTTTAATGAACTACTGACATGTATTGAAAAAACAGACCGTGCTTTATTGACACGCATTTTATTGTATGTATTCGTCAGGGACGAGTGCACATTCTTTGTCAGTATCGTTTTGAAAATTACTAATTTTTAACTTCAAACAATGAAACATTTTGTTTGACATACCACTCTTAAATTTCAAATCTTGTAAATTTCGTTGTAAAGTGCGCAAACTCGGAAGTGGCCATTTATCTTGCAACAGTTGTTCATAACCACTAACACCACACGTCAATCTTAGTTTCAATGCACGTTCAATAGTTGCATTAGACCAACGGCGTGCACGACGTTTTTTAGATGTCATTGATAATGTTTTTTTAGTTAGCACTTGTATTTGATCCTCGTTCAAGAGTGCATTCAGCATTTTTTTGTATTTATCATTTTTAATATTATTTTCAAGTGTGTGTACTCTTAACCGTAAATTTTTCACCTGTTTGCGAAAAAGGATTAAATCCAGTTCAAGTTTTTTATTCCTTGCTTCTAACTTGGTAATTGCTCTCTCATTTGCATCGCTGTCGGTTGTACTCAAAGCACATATAGTAGAGACTGTAGTACGTTCAGTAATGGATGTAGTAGGCTCAACAGAGACAGATGTAGTTGCTTCGAAAGAGTCATTTTTTTGAACCACCTACAATATACTTTCATTATTATACATTCTCTCATTTCTCTCAAGTTTTTTATATTTTATTTATACTGTACCTGTTTCTCATTAACTATACTGATGTGTTTTTCATTCTTCTGAACAGACTGTTGTTCTTCTCCTATTTCCTGCTTAACAGGATTGTTTTTCTTTAAAAAATATTCAAATATAGTTGGTATAGCGTTATGTCTTAATTTTCTTTTATTATCCTTTCTCTGTTCCCACATCTCGGGTTGAAAATGCATCTATATTAACATAAAAGTTAATTGAACAATAGTATTTTAAATACGCTCAATATAAATATAAATAACTTTACCTCGCATACACCTGAATTCTCAGATGGTGTCCACTTATATTTTGCCTTTATGCTATTTATCCATAATCCTCGGCGTTTTTCCTCTTTTGGTATTCTTTTTATTATATATCCTTTTTCCGAGCAATTATTACAAAATGGTATGGTACACCCAACCATGTTTCATTAATTATATTTTTTAACTTACATATAACATTACTTTCACCTTCCCGTTGCTCTTAGGTTGAAGCAGGTTGAAGCAGGTTAATTGGGTTAAATGAGGTTAAAGGTGGTTAAAGGGTGCTCAGGTGTGCTCAAGGCTGTGTTCCAATATTCACTGCTAGTGCTGGAAATGTATAGTTTGTGTCACGTATACTATAGAATTTCAGTATTGGCACACTGGCAGTGAATTTTGAAACACAGCCTAAGTTACAGTTTTCACACATAGCTCACACCAGCTCACACATAAGCTGACTGCTGCACACAGCGCAGAAAGGACTGGAAAGGACGCACTGAACAGAGAGAGCATATCTGCATATATCTCCTTCTTTTTCGGATGATTTCGATCATTTCGATACAACATGACGGAACGTCACTCTGTCACTTTTATTTAGCTGCCTATTGAAGAGAAGTAAACAGAAGCAAAATCCAACCAATGGTAGACGCGCGTGAATTTCGTTCGTGTTCATCGATATATATATGTATACTGGCTACACAAGCTATGGCAAATATTTTATAAATGGAGATATAAATTATTCACATTTATACAACAATGCAGAATCATTCCGGATTACTTTACCTCTGTCGAATGTGTAACGTTGAACATATGAGTTGTATATGTTAACAGATTTGAAGTGAAGCAGTAAACAACTATACAGTATATCTCTGTTCTCACTGTATCTACAATTATTATTCAAATACTATATACACTATTGTACTACAGTCACTAGTGAGCAAAATGTGCATATCAGTGAAAGCTAAGGTAATCTTATTTGGTATTTTTATAAGATGTAACATTGATATTTAGATTGATCTAGATGAACTAATATGACTTGCAATATCATCCAATTTTATTTTGTTTTCATACATTTTAGTTTGAAATTTTAAATCTAGATTTACTTTACATCAGAGTTTACAAGTGTTAGAAGTAATGGAGAAGTTGTGTATTATTTTTATATGACTCGTATCTTTTTTTTTTCAATAGAAGCAAACGTCATTTGAGAGAATGATGGAAATAATGAAGAAATGGTGCATTATCGGTTTACGATGTTACATCGTATTCTTACATCGTATATTTGACTGTGCTGTTGATTTCATTTTCGGGTTCTATTATAATGACAAGGTAAAGAAACTTCCACCCATCGACAATGAGTTGTTATTAGATAGCGCAGTTGTACTGGCTGAGAAGATCAGGTATACACATTTTATATTTGTATAATATTGTCATTAATATAACTTTAATATAAAATAAATATTCCGTACTTTCATCTTCTAGAACAAAACAAGTGACAGTGGAAAAAGTTGTATCAATATTCATCGATAGATGCAAAATAGTCAATGGTACAATAAATGCCATTGTCGAGGAAAGGTATAATGATGCTATAGAAGAAGCAAAAACTGTAGATAGAAGATTAGCCGAAATGAAAAATTGTGACGATTTGAAGAACACGTTGCCCTTTTTAGGTGTTCCCTTTACTACAAAGGAAAGTAATGAAGCTAAAGGTATAGTTTATCAAACTATACAAAGACAGTAGCTCCTATACTCTATGAAAAAATACAACAATAAAATTTTTATGTACAATGTGCTTCAATTAGGAATGTTGCATACCATGGGGTTGTCAAACCGTAAAAATCATTGCTCTGACGAAGATTCAACTGTGGTTCATTATGTAAAGCAAGCTGGTGGAATTCTTATTGCCAAGACCAATATACCAGAACTTAATCTGTGGGTGGAATCTAGGAACCATGTATATGGACAAACTAATAATCCGTACAACACCACCAGGACTGTTGGCGGTAGTAGTGGTGGTGAAGGTGCCATCATAGCTGCATGTGGTTCAGCTATCTCTATTGGTAGTGACATCGGAGGATCTACTAGGTTACCAGCCTTTGTTAATGGAGTATTTGGTTTTAAACCTACCGAAGGTAAAGATATTATTTTACTTATACTAACATATTATTATGCTAATATATATGTGTACTCTCATGTAAAGAAGACAAATAATGTGTAACAATGTTTCAGGCCTAACACCAACAAAGGGTATTGGTTTAAGACAAAAAGATTACCCTCATAGTATGGTAGAAGCTGGCCCAATTTGTAAGAAAGCAGAAGATATAGCACCATTTTTGAAAGTCTTACTTTTCAAAACAGGCGATGAAATATCAAAGCTAAAACTAGATGTATCTGTAGATTTGAAATCATTGAATGTATATTATCAAGAAGATTCTGGTGATCTACGAGCCAGTGCAGTAAACAAAACAATGAGAATTGCTTTACAAAAGGCAGTCCAGCACTTTGAAGGAATAACTGGTTCAGCAACAAAGGTTCTTGAGTATACTTTGATTATGTTATAGTATATTATAGAAAATATTTGTTTTGTTTATGTTTACAAGAAAATTAATTATTTTGTTCTTAGATTAAAATACCAGGAACTGAGTGTACCTACAGATTATGGAGATTCTGGATGAGTCAAGAGGAAGCAGATTTTAAATCAGACATAACAAACAGAAAGGTATTCTAATTCGTTCATCTTTTATTTTTATTGTACATCAAAACAGTACAGATTTAATATGTGATCAAATTTTTTAGTACCGGGCCAATGCTCTATCGGAGATTTCTAAATTAATTATGGGTAGATGTGAGTTGACTCTAGCAGCAGTTATGAAACTAATAGATGAAGATATTTTTCCAAAGGATAATTTAGACTGGGCTAAACCTGTTACTGATAATATGAAGAAATTTTTGTTGGTAAGAAGTTGAATTTAAGTATAAGTTAAGTATTTCTGTTTTGCTCCGATGTATTGACAATTAATGTTATGCTTTGTTTTCGTGATTTATTAGGATACACTAGGAGAAAACGGTATTCTTTTTTATCCATCCGCCCCATTTCCAGCTATGTATCATTATTCCAGTTTCTTAAGACCATATAACTTTAGTTACTTTTGTCTTTTCAATGTACTAAAATTACCTGTTTGCCAAATACCTCTTGGTTTGAGCGAGGAAGGTCTACCAATTGGAGTTCAGGTAAGCCTCACATATACAGGGTGTCCCAGATCAACTTACGGGAAATTCGTGGAGACAGAAAGCGGCTTGAGGTGAACATAAAAGTCTTGTGCCGTTTTGCGATAATTGCAATAGTTCTCGAGAAATTAATCGTGGAAAATGAAAGGAAAGGACGTGCGCCTAAATGGATAGCAGCGGGAGGGGCTCTGTAGCCACTACAAGATATAGAACCGCCCAGTGAACAAACAAATGCGGGGCGTGATAAGAAGAAGGATAACGCAAAAGAGTCCGGCTGGGCAGTGACGTGTTATCCTTTCCCTTATCACACCCCGCATTCGTTTGTTGGTAAACTGGGCCATCCTATAGCTCGCAGTGGCTCCCGCTGCTATCTAGGCGGACGTTCTTTTCTTTCATCTTCCACAAATACTTTCTCGAAAACTATTGCGATTACCGCAAAACGGCACAGGACTTTTATATTCACCTCAAGCTGCTCTATGTCTCCACGAATTTCCCATAGGTTGGTCTGGGACACCCTGTATAATTTACTATTTCAAAATACAAGTCACGCACATAATAATTTATGCTTGCGACTTGTTCTAGGTTGTTGCAGCACCGTATAATGATCACCTTTGTATTGCTGTTGCAAGAGAACTTGAGAGGAGGTTTAGCGGTTGGGTGCCACCGTCATAATATGAAGAGAAGTATTGCTAATTGTACGATGTAACGGTATAAGGGGTAACATCTATTTTTTTTACTAGGTTAAATCAAAATCCTTTATTTCGGAATATGTAATTCCTAGATTATGGGTATTGTAAAATATTAGTTGTATATTCATTAACAAGGAGACTGGTGGAAAAGAACTACTTAATATTTGTTTTTTGGAAATGGTGTGTGTACATGTATAAATTTCACTGATATTTATATTCCCGCATAAGGTACCAGTGATAATGAAGGCATTTTATAAATTTTATTTTGCATTTGTTATTTAATTGAAAATGTTAAATAAAGATTTATTGTGTATTAAAAATAGTACATTAAAGAGAGAACAAATACTCAAATAGGTACGTATATGTCGCGGCAGACGATGGTGATGAGCAGGACCCACTACTTGCGTTAGTAGAAGGGGGTGGGAGGTGTTTAAATTCGCAGGTAGCTAACAATAAGGCAAATAGAGGTTTGTAAGGGCACTCGTATAAAGTGAACCGTAATAAACAGTGAAGTCTGCAGTCTGTAATCAATTGAACTTTTCCCGAAACATACGCAGTCTTTACACACAATTAAGCGATTCATATGTCGAAGATATTTTCTAATAATATTGCAAATTTTTCGCCTTTTAAATATAAAATAGAATAATTATAAATTTGCAATGTTATTAGAAAATGTCTTCGACATATGAATCGTATAAAAAAAAAAAAGATGTCCAAAAGGATGATTCGAACCGCACCGCGTTCCAGACTCGGTCAGCGTCGTCTTATGACGTGTCTATTGACGTGATATCGCATCGGGCATACATCCCAAAACGTTGACTACAATTCTCTCGAAAATTCCGAAACAATGCATCGAACTATTTTATCAGAGCCTTATTGAAGTGCCTGTTTACACATCTTCAAACCATTTCAAAATCCGTGTGAAAGGACACGTAATGTATCCTTGTAAGCCTGGACACAGTTGTGTCCATAGACATAATATACCTAGACTGCGCGTTGACGGAGTGGGGGTAGAGCTCACGTAGAAAAGGATGCACTCTGTTTTGATGTCTGTGCGTTCTCTTTCGCTCTCGCGCGACGGAGATACGGGAAAACAGTTGCCAATCTAAACGTTTCCCCTTCGCGCGAGAGCGAGAGAGAACGCACAGACATCAAAACAGAGTGCATCCTTTTCTACGTGAGTTCTACTCCCACTCCTGAAATTTGGGAGAACGCGCAGTCTAGGTATATTATGTCTATGGTTGTGTCTACCCACGTGGTTCCCTCTCTTCGTTGCTTGAACCACCGAGTCACCGAGGAGAGATTGTTAAAGAGGTCAGCGCTTACGCGTGTAGGGGGGCCGAAAATTTTCACTGCTTTCAGCGCCGTTTTTGCGTAACTACATAGCAAAGCAACATAGCTTACATTACAACTCCATAAGTACGGTTGATCGAATAGAACACTACAATTATCTCCGGGACCCGGCAAAACGGCCCCTCCAAATACACGGGCGCTGACCCTTTTTAACAATCTCTCCTCGGTGCTTGAACTGCACATGCGTCGTTTCAAATTCCTTACGCGTCATTTAAACATTTTGTAATTCAAAATTCAATTGTTTCACTTTGTTATTTCTATTATCACATTGTTGCATGTTTCATGCAGTGTATCGTATCACTATTATTATTATAGATATTATAATTATTAATTTTCTGATGCTCTGCCTTTGTGCAAACTCTACCATATTATGATTTACTCATACTAACATATTTTTCTTGATTGTTTACTATCGTTTTACATGTCTACACAAATACAGAGTATGGCCATAATAGATAAGTTGATTAGAAAAATACATTGAGGTAGAATACTACAAGCTACGAAATAGCACGTGAATAGTAAGAGGAAACAGAGCAGATATTAAGCTTCTATATTATAGCACAATTGCTTTAAATGCATTGGTATTATAAATTGTTTGCTTTTGCAACTTTTACTGGAGATGATATTAAACCCAAAAGAATACAGTCAGCTTCTAAAGTTGTAAAATCTGTAGTAGCTCCCAAGAACCGTGTCGATAATTCCAATTCTTTTATTTTTAGACGAACCCTTGCACCTCTTACGTACGCTCTGAAAAAAATAGAAAAATTGTTACAATAGACCATCATCGCGTTACATGTATGCACATAAGATGTTAACAATCATACTCTGCATTTTTTGCGGGTTTTAAACATACGCATGGAAATTTCCCACCGAAATCAATATGCAGTTCATCGCCGGCAACTTCAAATATATGCCCAACTACTATTTTACCAGCAGGATCGCCTAACTGCAAGAACATGAATAGCCATTAAATAATTAACACTGCCATAAAGGATTGTTTAAGGATTAGCAGAAACAATTACATTCATAAATTCAGAGTGCCGCAATAAATGTGCAAACGAATAGTTTTCTGGTTTATTTGCACTTGTGTATCCAATATTCGAAAATTTTTCGTATGATTTTGCAAAACCAGTTAATTCTGACTTCTGCTCATCTTCATGCTTCTGTGTAGTATCTTCGCTTATTTCCGACTCACTAACAATTGTACTTATGTCTACTTTCTTCACTTCATTTTGTCGTTGAAACTTTTCTTCCTCGGTAGGTCCATTTATTGTACTAAAATTCCTTGACGTAACTGCATGTAATCTTAAATCGTTAATACGGCCTAATTGTTTTAAAACTTTATACAAGGGTATTTTATCCATAATGGGAAGCAAGTACGCGCAAGGTATCATCAACTATATAACACGGTACCCGCGACACAGATTACAAATGGAGGTTATGTTGTCACATGGGAGGTTATGTAAAGTCTTCTTGGATGTTATGCTGCAAGCTAATGCAGGTAATGGTGACTGCTGCTGCTGACTGCAGTGGACAGTGGTGGACAGTGGATTCCTTGGTTGCAATTGGTTGCGGTAGAAAACAACATTATTGTTTGGTAGTTTCATAACAGTGAAATTAACGCAAATCTTTCGATCTTTTGTACAATATTTAAACGTTCAAAGGTAAAAAGGAAATACATTTATCTTGCGTATTCCAGTTTTGATTATTTCGATAATAGGTTATTAGTACAGATTACTGTTTACTTACAGTAGAATCACGTTCTAGAATTACGTGTCAAAAATTAAATATTAAATTACGCCAAGTCCCGTACACTTTATAAATAGGTAATTCTATTTCTAGTGATACTGTACAACATTCTATTATAACAATTTACATTGTGTACCTAATAATACTGACATCTTATTTTCCATAGACAACAGATAGCAATGTTAGTTCGTACTTCAACATTACAAACTACGTTTAGAACAATAACTACTTCAACAACTTTAAATTTCATACAGAGACGTAGTCGCTTGAGAGTAGTTGATAATAGTGAAATAGGAAAGCAGAGTATAGCAGCAGGAAAACCACCACGATGTATGCATGTTTACAATAAATTGTCAGAGGGACATATAGGTAAGGGTATTACCTCTATAGCACTGATCAATTATTGAAAATCTTATTTTACACAATCTATCGTGACACCCGTTACTTTTAAACACAATAGTGCATTAAATTCACAAGATATTCAAACCTGTTACAGGTGACAAAGTTATGGTCGCCATTATGGGTGAAAAAAAGAAGGGTATCCTTGTTGGTTTAAAAGAGAAACAAAAACAAAAGGTTCCCCGATTTGACACCAATAATATTGTCCTTATCGATGATAATGGCTCACCTTTAGGAACACGGATAACTGTACCAATTCCACATATAATTAGGACAATAATGAGAGAAAGAACATTTACTAAGGGTGCGGATTATACAAAGCTACTTGCTATCGCTTCAAGATTTGTGTAGATTAAATACACACAATACTTTGTGAGTAAATGTTTTGTGAAATGTCGGAACTCTAAACGGAGCTGAAATTATATGATACATGTACATTTTGTGTTGAAAATACAGTTAATTGAATATTGAAGTCTTTCACTAAAGTTTTTATATTTATTACAATATAAATAAAAATCTGATTATTTATTTATGATGATGAAGTAAATATTTGTAACAGCTAACCATCGGCATAAATAAAAATATCAGACTATTAATTGTAGAGATAGAAAATTTATTCTTAGTTAGTGATAATGAACGTTTGGTAAAAAGGTCTAGTCCATAGACACAGACACAATGCTGAAATGTGTCACAATCACAAGCGGTGAATTGCTGGCGTATACATAACAAGAAAAGTAATGCAATGTAGTTTGAAAAACAATAGGAGTCTAATACATTTAAATACCACAAGAAATGGCACTGTTGAGCGCTGTGTAGTCTTACGTGATGTGAGATGACCTCCGATAACAGTGCACGAGCTCATCCGGCGTGAAAGTTATCCCATCCTAGCTAGTATAAACCCACTTCTAATAGTAAATATCGATAACTATATCAGGATGTGCAGCAAATACAGGAAAGAGGAGGGGTAAATTAATATTTGGGGCATACAACACGAACAGCATTGTTAATGGGAAAATTGAGTGAGTCTGCTATCGGAAAACAAAAGAACGGCACGCTTACACATACATGCACTTTGGGGGCGACAATTTGTCTATTTACTGCTTTCCTTCTCAATATCAGTGCCTTCGTTCGAATGTATACAGTATAAAATGCTATTGTGTCCACGTTGCACTAACAAACGCATACAATTCATAGTGTTCAGTCCATTTCTTTATTCACGGTATACACGCGTGTTCAAATTTAGTCAGAAACTCTCGCTTTATAATCCCAGATCTGGCTACTATCTTCAATGTCTTCTTTCTTTTTTTCTTTAAAGAACTCCGCCAATGAAACGTTAACGTTGACATGGTTAATTAACACGATTGTTGCGTGCTTATGGCGACATGGAACACATGAACGGGTTAACGCGCTTCCAGTCTGCTCCGTACGATTAAATAACCCGGCGATAATATATATTTATTTATATATATGTATATATATATATGTAGCATGCATATATATAGATATACATATATACATACATATACATATATATATATATAATATGTATACACATCTGCGAGTACGAATATGTTAACTCGTTCGGGACCGTTGCACCGATTTTTTTATCGCTACTCTCCGAATAGGATTGATTGTAATAGTACAGCCAGTTAGACAGACGATTAATTGGGCAACGATCTTATTTTACGACGAGAATTGCACGATCGTCCACGCGCAATTGTGGCCAAAAATCATCTTACGTTCACTAAACCAACAACAACAATAATAATAATAATCATAATAATAATAATAATATGGATAATAATGATAGCATTAATGACGCTAATAGTAGTGATGATGGTATAGTAATAATAATTTACATTTACACAGAACTCTTCTTATTGGTTTACGTGATTAGTTAATTGTATTAGCTAGCTATGTACGGCATGCTTACGCTTATACATTCGCTCGGCTTTCAAAACGTACAGTCTCTATTCAATCGCGAAATCCTAAGAAAAGTGATCGAACACTCGAACGAATCTTAGAGGACGACCAACCATAATAAAAAAATATACAGAGAAACGCGTAATGTACAAGTATGATGGAGATGTCGCAACGATATCGTTTATTACGAACACATCAAGTCCTTGCGTGCTCTTCTACACCTATCCGAGAGAACTTCCATGATGCGGACAGTGATAAACAGTCGTTTGTTGCATCTAGAAGGAATTTGTATGACGCAGACAAATAGTGGGTTACAAATCTTTAACGTTTCACAAGAAAAACTGTAAAAATGGGTTGAGCGTAAGAGTCGATCCCATTCTGAAAAAGTTGATGAGCACGTGCGATACAACATATGAGCATACATATGAAGAAATAGCGAAATCGATTGAAAACGGTGTAACAATGATTTGCCATGATATAATATATCCCTTCGTTCTACGGCAATCGTGCACTCTGTACGACATCTTCATAAACTATCGTCGCTATCGTCAGCGTGAGCTTCGACGGCGGGATCAGCTGCAAGACCAGTAGAGTTTCCTTCCCTACTGGTATCAACTTCATGTTCCATTGAACTATTTTGCGCTTGTTGTTCACCTGCAGTAAAAACTTTTACTTATATGAATCTGTCGAGAAGAACATAAAATATACGATAAACTCAGCACCGATAGATAGCTTGTTACGTTACCCGACTGTGTGGGCGGTGATTCTTCATCACCCTGGCCCGGACTAAGTATAGCTTCTTTAATTTGGCTGTTAACACCCTTTGGATCTAAGTCAGTCGCCCAACTGAAGTACATCAGTGCAAGGTGGGTGTTTCCTAGTTTTTTATGAACCTAAAAGTAGAAATGAAATGCGTCATCTTTTCCTATCGATAATTTTGAAGGGTATAAGTTACAATCGAACCATACGTCAAAGTTACTTATATAATAAATACCTTTCCTATTGAGTAGTAGACTAGAGATTCTTTGGGTACAATATTTTTCAGTTCTTCAAACTCTTTTAAAGCTTCAACATGGCGGCCAATCGAAAAGTTAATACTCGCCCTATGAAATTTGCACAGTGTGTTGTCAGGATCATTCTTAATTGCCATATTTAATGTCCTTAAAGCCTGATCAGTTTTTTTTAAGGCATGTTGTACAACACCTATATGACACATAATCGCTGAATTCTGTGGATTAATCTGTAAAGCTCGTTTAAAGTGTAATTCAGCTAAACTGTATTGTTCTTGCTTGGAAAAGATCGTTCCCAATCCAAACCTGTAATGAAAATAAATTTAAACAATGTATTTTGCAGGAGTAATTTTTTAAATTACTCATAAAACAGTACCACTAACCATGCATTGTAATGTCTGGGATCAAGCCTTATGGCATTGCGGAATGCTGTGATTGCTTTATCCAATTCTTCAGTCAATACGTATTCATGACCAAGAAGTGTGTAGGCATATGGAAAATTGGGATCTACCTAAAAAAAATCTCAGCATAATTTATGTTATTCGGTAAAATTAGTTCACTAATCGATAGAACATAAAATTGGCACTGGCACAAATATTGTTAACAGTAAAAGCATACCTGAATTGCTCTTTGAAAGAACTTAATCGCAGTTTCGTGTTCCGTTTGCGCAGAGAACAGATTACCAGTCGCACACCAAGCAGCTGGAGAATTACGATCCTCAGAAACGAGTTCCTGCGCGAGTGTAGACAGCTGGACTTCTGCATGAAGATGCCATAGCACTGTACTATAAATCTCCATTAATTCAGTCCTTTGTGGCTCTAACTGTCTTACCTCGGCAAAGTAACTGAGAATAAAACAATAATTCACACATAATTCTAGTTTGTCTTATCCAAGATGTTAATTATAATATTTATAAAATTATTACCCAGCTGATTTTTTGTAGTCCATCATTTCAAAGTGTGCTCTTGCCAACATTGAAAGTACCCACCCTGTGTTATAGTGTCTTCCTGGTAAAATACTTAATATTTCAACAGCACGTGCACAATTAAATTGACTTAAATCTTGATACGCCAGACCCATTTCTCTCAATAAAAACATTAACCCTTCTGTGAAAATATATGAAAAAATTGATTAACATTTGAAAAGCAAACCGTTAATTCATCTTGTTAATTGACGTACCTGCACATTGCTTTTGTAGTGACAGTGCACAATGTACTACATTACTCTGATTATTCAATGCATTTACATTAGCTATTGCCTTTTCTGACGTGATCGTTTCATTCTTCTCTTTCTCATTTTTATTTCGTTCATTTAGCTCATTGAAGCTTGCTTTATTTAAATTGGTTTTTGAAAGCCTTGTTTTTGTTTTACGTGATGGGGACTTTGGTGTGGCAAACTTATTTCTATTAGGAGATTTATTATTTTCCTTTCAAAGAAGAAAAAAAATAGAAATTACTTGAAAGAACATTCAAATGTATGAAAAATATTATAACTTTTATGTCACAGGAAAAACTACCTTCACCGAGTAGCTATGACTGAATAATCTTGAGGATCGCCTGACATTAGTACCCTGCAGTGTTGGTGGAGTAGGCGTGGGAGTTGTTGGTGTTACTGTTACAATATTAGCTGTATTACTGGTATTACCAGATTGTGAAAACACAGGTTTCCCTTGTTGTAAAGGTGTTTCCTTCCTTGACATCAATTGCTAAACATAAAACAACAATGTTCATACATTTGGCATCCTTTGCATACATTACTTTACATAATTTGTTCATTCTTACCCCTACATGAGCTCTAAGACTACTGACACGTTTTGCCAAACTTTTCTGGTCATTGGCTTCTGTTAAAGTTGCATGGGTTGTTAACATTGTAGGTTCAGGCGTATTATTTTCCAATGGTAGAATACCAAAACTGGGTGTAAGAGGACTCATTGAGTTGCTGAACATACTTCGATATCGCTGTAGTTTAATGCGAGGCGATATTCCAGCGCTATAATGAATAGGTAATGTTTGTGGACTATCATCTATCGATGAATACAATCGCATGCCAGGAGTTGTACCATTTATTGTTGTAGCCATTGTCATCTGCATAGGAGTACTGCAACAGACAAATATTTAAAATGCAATAATATGACGTCGATAGCAAACTTTCTTTCACTTTCAAATGTCGCGCAACATAATGCTTACACGTTAGTGCCATTTGTTGTCGGTGTACCATTCGAATTGTTCGTAGGCACAATTAAATCAGGTTCGGTGACATAATTTAGTACTGGTGTGGTACCATGGCACATTGCAAAGCTATCCAGTTTCTCTAATTGGAAAACTTTTGCAGGGTCTACTTTTTCGCCAACATTACACAATTCTTCAAACGAATGCCATAGGAATGGATTTAGTTTTAATGCTAATTTATGTGCTTCACTTCCTTTTGACGTACGCATCATTTTATAATATATTTTTGCTATAATCTGAAGTGAAAAACATGCTTGTTCACCAAATTGCGTTACTATCTCTTCCAAATTCTTTAACTGCTTGTAATAACCTCCAATTATAGCCGCTTCTGCTTCTGCATATCTACATACATATAAATGTAAAAATTTAATTTAATAAACGATATAGTCTCACAAATTTGGATGGAAGAATTGCTTACTTTTCTAAGTCGTAGCAACATTTAGCTAAGAGGAATCTACATGGTGCCGAACTAGGTGCTTTCTTTGTAAGTAAAGCATGAGCCTGCCTGACATGTCCTGAGCGATAATAGCACGTTGCCAAAAGAAACAATGTATCTTCATTGTCCACTGTAAAATATATCATATGTAAATGAAATCTGTAAGATTTTGCGTTTATAACATACTATAGGATAGCATATGTAAATTTTACCTTCCGCGCACAATCTTTCTGCCAAAAATATTGCATCCGAGTAAGCATAATGATTTAAACAATGCCATATGGCTGCCTAAAATCATATATTACATTGTAAAATCCGAATAACAGTAACAACTGTTCTACATCATTTCATATATAACAGTGTAATGTAATGCTTTACTATCATTAGATCCGCAAACCGTTCCTGTTAATTTATTCGATCTTTATCATTATGGAAGTAGCATTGTTAATTACACGAGGGTTTTGCGCTTATTTATAGTTATCCCTCCCCACCTCCACTACCCAACACTCTTTTCTTTTGATCTACTCAAAGCAAACAACCCCAAACGTGCATACCCACGCAAAAGAACGTTATTTCAAAAGTCTCGAAGAAATATATAATCGCACGATGAAAAATTAATGGTAGACATATTCTCGCATGAGTCTACGTTTCTGATAAGGGCAGCTATTTATCGTTAAGAAATATACGGGTGAATGGTTTCGATTTCTGAGACGTCAATATCAGTGAATGTGGATGCGCCCCGATAGAAATCCGCACGTCACTAGTATTCTTCGCCGGAAATTTTATCATTTACCTGCACTGGCTCCTGCACAATCATGATTCACTTCGCGGACGTAGACATAAAAGATTATTCTTAAGCGCGCCAGTCAAATTTAACGACGGGAAACCAAACTCGAACGACTGCTGTATATAAAAATTTTTCAGGAGTCCATCTTTACTCAGATTCTTTTGAAGTGAATGACTAACTTCGAGGAGTAGGTTGAGCAACACAAGACGCGTAAATTTCGAACGCGTATCAGGCTTGCTAACCCACGTGTATGAATTTGAAACATAAAACAGATCATTCGCCAACAAACGTAGAACTTGTTCATATCACGAATCTATCGAATCTCTTGTATGTATCTCTACTATATTCTAAACTGATATTTGCAGGGTCTTTTACAAGCTCTGTTGACAAGCTCATAATAGATTTATTACTAATTCTTCATGAATTTCGGGATATATATCTTCAACCTATAATAAATATATCATTGTGTCGAAATGGTGAACAACCTCACGCTATATCTAATAATTTAATTTATTTGACATCTAATTTTAATTTGAGCTACCGTATACTGATAAAAGCAAATTAAATAATTACAAATATGTACTACTGCTCACCGCAATTTTGTACCTTTTCTGAAAAAGGAGAAAAGAAATTTGGAGAGAATCCTTAAGTTGATGCCAAAGTTGAATGAATAATGAAGAGTAAGAACTATTTAAACACTCACTGTAAACGGTTTAGCCTCCGCACGAGATAGCGAACTCTGGAACCTCCCATGGTATACTGAATAGGGCACATACTGACACTTGATACACACACTGAGAATCGCACGAGGAAAAAATGTAATTGGTTGTTTAAATTGGTAGATAGTGATAATTAAATAAACTTTTGGACCCACGTGTGTTGTGTTCGTTCCATGGCACGTGACTTGTCCGCTTGAACCAATTTGAATTATGCGCGCTGTTGCGCGCGCCGATTTCCCCATCACTGATTTGCAGCAGCGTGCGGCCACTGACGCCACTGGCTGCGCGCGCCTTGCGTCTTATTTAAACATACATATATCAATTTTATACAAGTTTTGTGTTTTCATGACTTAAATTGCTTTCATTTTGACGTATATAAAATTATATCGTCAACAAAGTAATTTTATGAACGAGGTATAGTTGATAAATTCATAATTTGAATTTAGATTTGTGTAATTTGGGCTGTGATTTATTTTATGACGTAAGAGTAAATACTTCTTATTCTTTTATTTTCTTATTTGTCTGTTTCACATTACCAGCGTGACGATTTAAAAATGTATAATAATATAAAAGCCACGAATAAACTATTCCAATAGCACAATACACAGAAGTAATAGCTAATGGCAGGAATGGCAATATATCTTGAAAAATGATTTTGTGTACAATAGTTTCATAAATAGTAATTACTGGAAGCATTCCAATGTACACAAATTCGTGTAAATAAAGAAGCTGACATTTGAATTGTTCAGATAAGGTGAATACACTTAGAAACATATACAACATTGACGATAACAGTTTCAAAGGAATTAAATTGCTTGGAAATAGTAAAGGTAGAAGCGCAGTGTGTCCAGCACTGCTTAGAATTATAAAAATCCGGGCGTCAAACGTATCCATTGCTGCCAGGGCACTGAAAAAATGTATATAGGTTTTATTTAATCATACAGGGTAATGTGTTACTTCAAATATAATAGTTTGATGTCATTAGCGTTTTATTTACCACAAAGGAATGATGGCCGTTAAGATAGCTTTTTCATGTACATGCCAGCCAAATAGAAATGCACTTAAAGCGCAAAGAACCATACATCTGAGTAAATCAGGGCTCTTGATGGATTTTTCTCTTTTTGTGTATAGAATCCACAAAGATGGCTGAAGTATTAAGAATAATACTTTATTCCTCAACACATTTTTGTGTAAAGACCAATATACCCTGATCATTCAATGTACTTACCAACATTGAAAGTAACGTTACAATAAATGTAACAAGAGGAGTAGGTGTAGGTAGCACACTAAAAGATTGTTCTTGTACCAGTCCACCTGTCATTACTGCGGATTGAGAGTGCTTTAGCCAGCCCATCTGTTTACCTATAATTGACAATATTTTGTCTGCACTTACATATAAAGCCCAACTGTTTGCAGCCCAGTAGGCGTGTACTAAACCTCTCTTGAATGGGAATAATCTTGCCATTACCTGACATAAAATTTGCTACTCAGTGCATATCAAAAAACGATGATTCCATTTATTTAGTAGTGTTATATTCATTATCTTTTACCTGTGGCAACTGCATCACGAATGGGCCAAACGATATGACTAGAGAGAATAGTACTATTGCACCAAGTACTAATAAGCGTTTCACAATTTCAGTGTTGCTTCTAATACGATAAGGCTTGTATTTAATCATATGACCGACACAATAATATTTGAGCAACCAAACAACGTAAACTGGTGCCACATACAAATAGATGTGTTTTAAATTTAATAGGATGCAAAACCAAAATGCTCCTTGCAATAGAGAAACCTACAAATATATTGTTTTTAAGACTGTACAGTAATAATAGGAAAATAAACATTATTACTTACTTGTTTGTCTACTTGCAACAGCTTCGCTATAGATAACAATAAAAATCCAAGTAAAAATCCATTATACTGAAAATGTACATGATCGACAAGTAACAATCCCACATTAGTCAATGATAAGACGTTAAATATAAAACGAGCATTACTGGATGTATAGAATACCCTGCCTAATCTAAAATTAAAATAATAAAATACTGTCGCCAATGACTGTTGTTTTCATGTAATTAATATACTTACTGATGAACACCACTGACGAACATCAAATCTGCGACCATAACGGTTGATCTTTGAAAAACCATAGTTGCCCACGAGGCGTAATTTAAATTTTTGACTTTTAACATCTCTGAATCGAAGAAAACTGCTATTTGACTTAGACAATATTCGAACCATGCAAATAATGGTGGATAGTCTAGAGTCCATTGCGATGTTGAATTGGTATACCACTCCTCGATGGGTAAACTATGTGTTATCGCAAGCCAATTACGATGAACTTCAAAATCTGTGGAATAACTGACAGAATAAAAGGTAGTTATACGGAAAATAATGATACTGCTCGTATAAGTAATAACGTGCAAAGCAAATGAAAGAAAAGTCTACGTACTATGTGGGTATTAATAACACCTTCAGACATGTCATAAGTAAAAATATTCGAAGAAGTTCTCCATCTGTACACGATTTCACAAAAACAGCTATTCCACTTCCTTTTCTCGCGCTTGTTTCGACTGCATCTCTATAATCAACGCAGACCATAATTGTAGATATGTATTCCACGTATCGTTAACCAACAATTTTTGAGGTTATGTTTATATTGGATCGGCGTACGCACACTGACGCGTACCTTTCTGACGCACACAGTATTGCAACTCAGTGAACAGCAGTGAACAGTGGTGAAGAGAAGCAAACAGACGACACTACAGATTACTGAACAGTGTATGAACAACAAATTTTACCAGACCAATTACTTGTTTACATACGTACAATAATGTTGAAGATTATATGAATTTTATTGACGGTACAGAGGATATAATATAAAACCTTTAGTATAGCGTGGCATTGTGGCAAGAACTCACTGAAAAAGTATATATTATTACAATACCGAATGCTTGCATCGATATCACATTAGAACACCACATTTTTTATAAACAATTGTTTCCCGAGCGATGTATTATTTGAATGATACAAAAAGCAATGTATGTAGCTGACAATATTGGTCACTAATAAACGTATACATACAATTGTACTTTTTTTTTAATCGTCGTGAATTCTTTAATAAAAAGAAAGAATACAAAGGATAATTAAAATTTACTTCATCTCCGCTTGAAATTAAAAGAATTTGAATTTGAATGTTCAGTGTAGAATTTCATCTACTTGGTGGAATGCGATAAACAGAATGTTAGCGAAGAAAAAGTACAAGAATTAAAAATATACCATTTTTTGTTCATAATTTAGCCATATATAATGAAATGGTTGCAATGAGAGCTTAGTTATGATAATATATACGTATATATAAAAAAACATATGTCTTATAATATTGCATGATGACTTTATAAGAATAGGTTAAATTTCCTAAATATTGGCAATGCGAGATACTTTTTTTTTGTACCTTTATATGTATGTATATTTTCATATCAAAGTTTATGTTATACATCTTTGTGTATTATCCACTAATATTTTAAGTAGACTTTTTCTATATCTTCATGGATAAGTATATGATGTTTTTTAGGAAATTTAACTTTCTTGTTTTAATCAAATACACAATAATACAGGGAACTGTGTAATAAGTTTAGCTATCCGCGATCAGTTAGAGTAGATCAGAGAGGTGACATACATCTATTAGATCGTTTCGTTCACTTATACGTTATTTCAATATGAACTAAGTATTTGTACGCAATACAAATAAACTAGCTAAAAAGTAAGACACTGCATGAATGTCACATAAATACTAATTTATCACATATCCGTGAAAATAAATTAATTATATGTATATAATATACGAATGATAATGTTAGTAACAATGGTGACAAGGGTATGAACGTTAATTAATGGGGTCCTAAATACCATTGTTACGCATAAATCATGAATTGCATCTGCAGGATAAGTGTAAAAATCTGCAAACATGCTATAATGCTCACATGTAAGAAAGATGCTTATTCAGTTGTTTAGAGCATCACATTAATGTTTTTCACATTGCTATCTTCTTTTATACGATCTTTTTATCCAAAATACATAGATTTTGTAAAATTTCATTATTATATAAAAATGGTACAATAATGGTTTACTTTTCAAATCATTGTTATAAGAAATTACAAAATGGTTAATTCCTCCTTTAAATTATTTAAATTATCATCTACAAATAGATTTGATTAATATTTGCTTCCTACTGTGACTAAACTTTTGTACTATTAGATTTAAGTTCAGCTTAAAGTTTACATAGATAATATCCATGTAGTTTAAACTGTGTAAATGATTAAATTACTGAAAATATGAAAGAAATATCAAATGTTAGAAATTGTATTAGATTTGGCAGTTTTTATTTGTCTAAAGTAAAAACATCTCAAAATGCATTATAGAAATGGATAAATACTGCTCCGGTACATTCAATCAGTCTGCAGTAGCTCTATAGAGAGAGCACTATTTCTAACTAAGTTACTTCTAAGTAATATTCGTAATAAAAAAGTTTCAGTATAAAAACTGTAGTAAGAAATGCATATTTGACATTGTTTTGGACCTGCAGATGCGATTCAATTCGATAGTTCCGTAACCATTTTACTTGACAAAATGTCACATTTGTCTTATTCAACATTTTTTTCATTATACACAGCAGCATGGTCCAGAATAAATGAGCTGCCCAGATTTCAGCTCTCCTAAACTACTGATTTTCTATTACTAACAAATCGTTTTCAAGGTTAACGCTACCTTACAAGTACCAGCTGGGTAAGAAAAGTGGCATAAAAACATTTATATTACTTCATAGTATGAATATGAATTCCTACTGAATATGGTACATGACAATAGTAAGGCAATATCAAATGTTTTCACACTTTCTTCTAATAACTAGTAAAGGAAAACTTAAACTGGCAAGCAAATGTTCTACCTTCATATTTATGCCCTGTTCAAACCCACGCGTTCACACCTTACAAGAATATATAATAATATAATATGCGCTGTCTACATTCGTTTTCTTTCCTTTGTCATTAAGCTACGCTTGGTTTATCTTGTTCTGTCTTCTCCTTATCCTGTTTGCCTTCATGCAATATATTACAATTTGATTCACATTTATACACATACGTAATAATTCACGTGCCTTGTGGTTGGACATCGATTCTTCTTGGATTCATTGAAAAATACAATTTTATTTTTCAATACACAACGAACTACATCCACAGTATAGAAAAATGAAATTGCTTCTGAACATACATCTGACTGAGTTTTCCTTGTTCCTTACCTCACAATTGCTCTTACGGACAATGGCGTACGTTGCCACAAGATCACGTTCCTTCATTATAATTTGTAATATCTCATAGAACATTCATTATCGATCTACTTAAGTAGTCAAAGTATACATCTGCCATAAGACTCCCGTCCCTGGAAATTGAACGGACAACCTGCGTTTCCCGGAACGAGTCCCCAGCGGATAGATTTCGCGGAGACGCGGCAACAATGAGTTTAATCAATTCGTCCATAGGAGGGTACAATGTCCTTCTGTATCCAAAAGTCGCAATTGGGATAGTCGTGTTCTAATAATGTGTCTTGTCCAACGACTAAAATTCTCTTCGCTCCAGTGGGATCTGCTTGAGCGACTTCGTCCTGCCAGACATAGTGATTGAATAATCGCTGCATAGCCGAAACGTGTCTTGTCTCTTCGGTCGTTCGAGCGGCATAACTGCCAAGAATTGCTGCCGCGTCGCTATCAGGATCTGCCAATTGACCACGCGGTTGGGTCGCTATATAAAATGTGATATTGGTCCTCATTCTGGCTACAGTCAATAGTGGGCATACCACTCGGATGTCCGATATCATAGTGACCAATCCCTTGAAAGTATTGTTGTAACGCCTGTAACAATAATACGAGAAATAGTAAGCGCTATCGGATTGAACGTATCAATACATTCTTTAAATCGTCTCACGAATATACAAACCTCAGAGCTTCATCCGCTAGTCCTGTAGTACCCAGTAACGATTCTCGTACAGTTTTCTCAACCTGTGTAGCGCTGTAAGTAACATTAGACGACAAGTACTCCTGGGGAGTTCCAGAATGCGCGGTGGTGCCCATGACAATTTTCACGGGTAGCTCATTGCCTGCCCAGATCTCTCCAACATGCTGCTGGAGGAAATCACCGTCCAGAACCAGCCACTCGTGTCGTGTATCTTTGGCAGTTGCCTCTCTGTTCTCTGGTAGGCCACTGTTCCCTTCGTACCAAGTGGGCGGCACCGCTTCCATCAGATCCTCCGCGCTCTTGCTTCGTAAGCAATCAGCATCGCTGCATCCAATAGAATTGAGGAATTGTTGGCTCAGTTTCTCCGAATCGCTCAAGTCCATCCCGGGGAAGATCGCGCTCCCACTGGATATCCAAACTTTCGAGAAGAGGTTCCTAGAGCGTCGCGCCCCTACCAGCGTAGTAACTAGAGTACCACCTGCCCTGTGGCCCCAAAGGGTCACAGACCTCTTATCACCGCCGAAATGTTCAATATTCAATTGTACCCATTGCAGGGCGGCTATGATATCCGACAAGCCGTAGTTACCAGAAGTGGGTGGATGAACTGCTCTAGATAGTGGTTCCGTAGACAAGAATCCAAAGACACCCAATCTGAAAAACGATCGTTCAGTTGAAGTACTTGCAAGACGTAGTATTTGCATGAATGTCAATTAAATAAACACTGCCTCTCTTTCTGTGGGAGACGCAGAGCCGTCACTTTATGGAATAACTTGCCGGACGCAATCAAACAATCCAAAGATTACGATAATTTTAGGCAAAAACTCTTTTCATTGGATAGCACTAGCTGCGCTGTAGCTTCAGTTACCTACCCCTACAACAGCTACTGCTAAAGTTGTATTTATAGTTACAGCTTTCATTTGCCTTTTCTATATTTCAAATTTCTATTCTTGCCTTTACTTCATTTCCATTTCATTTCGATTCATTTTATGTTATGTTATATTTTTGGCTTTTGTCGCTTCTTTTTTGCAAATTAACCCATTTCCATCATGACTCTACTTAAGCTGCCGTGTTCAGGCATTCGCCACGTTCAACTGTCGACTGACTCCTATCACTATCACGGTATCACCGCGCGATAGAAAACAGCCGCAAAATCGCGGAATATTCGCGACGATTCGCGAACGCGGATTAATCCGCGCTTGGATGCAAATGGGTTAATTGTACTAACTAACACCTTAGCGCGACGTTTCTTTACTTAGTTGGGCGCTTTGAAGGGACTAGTATTATATTATATTCATTCATTCATTTATTCTCTGAATTAACTTGATCTGTTAGTCTTACCGGAAATTGGGTCGGACGAAGACCATGTCGCGAACACGGGCGAGCTTAGCAGAGGGTTGCATAACACCAGGGGAAGGTCCGCTCAAAGTTTCAGCACCGATCATCACGACCACGGGCAAAGGAGAGCCGTATCTAACCGCAGGAGTGAATACGTCCAGGAAAAGGCAATTCTCGACGCCATCGATACCCTTGGTGGGTCCGCGCTGCCAGCACATCTCGGAAGCGTTGTGTGCAAGATAAGTTCCGGTCCAGCAATGCTCGATTCGTCTGAGGGGCTCCGCTGGCTGCCATCGACGATAATCCACGGGTGGAACTGCGTAGGGTATCCCACGGAAGGCGAATGCACCGTCTTCCAGAACTCCTTGGACCGGTCCACACGACGTCACCGCGTCCACGTATTTGCCATCCTTTAGGGGCTGCGTGCTGCTCTTTCGCGGACCGGCACACGCCACGCATATGATTATTATCACGGAGAGTAAAATGCACAGGGTCGCAACTGTTAGGAATAAATCAAAAATATCTTTGTTAGAATCTCACTCTTTTACAATAGACTTAAGGGGACCACAAAGGTTCGAAATTTCGACAAAATCGATTTTCGTTAGTGTAATCTCTTAACCGTTTGTGTGCCACGGGTTTTTCTTGTTTCCCAATCCAAAATTGCCAAACGGCGCGATAGCGCTTGTCTCATTCCGTGTCGAAAAATGCCAAGAAGCTCGATCGCGCTGTTTTAGGTTAACACTTTGCCGGCCGCTCATTTATCGCGTCGCCGTTACGCTTCCGCCGGCGAGATTCACGCAGGTTCAGACTAAAGCTGAAATTATAAACTTTCGTCACCGTTCGCAGGTACATAGTTACCGTTGTTGATTCTCATAGATATACATATGTATACAATTATTAACAAAATCCACAACGGTAACTACGCTGGCTTCGAACGGCAACGGTGGCGGAACCGTGGCGAATGTTTATAAATCCAGCTTAACAGAACAAGCGTCGAAGATCAATGAGAGCCGAAGATCGTAGACCGTATATGGCCGGCAAAGCGCGCACAATGCCACTGAAAGTTTCTCGCACACACAGATGTGATCGGCGTTTCTATAATTATGCAGCTCCCTCATCCCATTTTTATCTTCTTTTTGGCGTATGGGGTTTTTTTTGCAATTCTTTTCTCTCGATTATTGCGACGTTTTTATATGATAAACATTACTTCAGGCTGGTAATAACACTTTACTTTCAGTTTCGGTCGGTAGACGGAGTGCACCTGTAGGTAAGACCCACGAGGTGCAGAGGTGGTGCGGTCTTTCTTTCTCTGTGTCCTCCCACCCCCACTTTTTGTTAAAAATTTTGTTTCAAAAAATAATATTTTTACCTTCTTTATGAGGATCAACATACGAATATTATGGATTTCTAGTATATGTTAACGGTTTCTTTGGATTCTTTGACCTGAACAAACCTTCGTTTTATAGTGCAGGCAATTTTTAACATTCAACTGACAAGAGTATGGTTTGAGTTATGTATCCTGGTGATATTATTCTGTTATTAAGTTATGTCACCTTGTAATTTCCATATCAGTTAAGGGTTAATAAAAAACTTTATCTACGGTTTTCACAAAATACCAAGACAACACATTTTTTTAAGTTTTTACTTTCCCGACTGCAATTGTTGTAATTTTGGTGCTTTTAAAGAAACTTGTAGTTCGGTCGATAGAAGAGGATCACAACAAACAAAATGAACCCAAGAACGCTTGAAAATTCCATCGAACTCGTACACCCGGAGTCGCGGCAAGAAGATAGCAATGCGTGAGTCGCGCGGTTGTTGTTATATATAAATATCTCCCGTAATTATTCATATTTTCGGATGCTTATATCATACAACCTGTGTCAAAGGCTACAAAAAACGGTACACATGATTGCTCGCTTCTGGATTATCAGTAACAAAAAGCAAAATACCTCGATTACCTTGCATCTATCCCCGAAGCATTGACCGAGCCTTGTTGAAATATTCTTACTTGTTAAAAAGTTATTAGCAATATAATCACGAATTTTCGTACAAATTACATAGATTTCTTTCAAATAAATTTATTTGCACTCACTTGGTAAGCAGATGAAAAGAAGCTTGGCCACAGCTTAGAGGATAGGTGGAAGGTAATCTGATTATTCAGAAGTGGGCAGTCAGGTACACCGTTTTACATCTTCAGAAACTCAGGTATTTAGCGATTTATTTGTAACTTCTGAATTAATTGACATTTTGTCTTCGCTCAAAGCGCCCTTTATACCTCTTGATACAAGGTATATGATATATCACTTGTATACATCATCGAGGTATATCACTTATATATGAGCCGTTCAGTGTACAAATCGATTAACTCCATAAATTATCTTCAAAATTATGTTAGAAGATTCGTCAAGTGAGCGGCTCATATAGTAAGTGAAAAGAAACGCTATTTTCTATCTTCATTAGCGCGACGCTTGAAAATGACTTATTTCTTTGGCAAGTCAAAGCAGTCTTCCCTCTTAAGAACAGAGTAAGCGCGCATTGGCAGCTTGCGACAAATTGTAAAGAAATGTTTTCTCTCATGGCGCGCGGTTTGTTTACTCGCCAATGCGCGCTCACGTGCCCACTACACCCTCCTTCGTCCATTTCCTACCCAAAACAAACAGATTTCTTCTAGCAGCAGAGACGCATGTCCACAGCAGATGCTGCTTAGGTGGTTCCGCGTTGTCCGTGGCATCGCCGTCTAGTCGGACCGTCTCCATGCCGTCCTCGTTACCAATCGGATTTTTCTCGGCGGTGCCGTCGTCGAGCGTCTCGACGCTCGCGAGACCAGCGGCTCCGGTGGTGCCCAATTCGGCGTCGGCCTCCTGCAAAAGAGAAAAAGCACGTCAGATCTTCGTCTCAAGAATTCGACTCTTCACGAAAATGCGAAAGCATCGTTCGTTATTGAAGAAGCACGTCGGAAGTTCACTTTTAACCACGTGGAATCATCGTTTGCTATTGTACTATTCGCGTAAAGATCCAAACGATTGTATTCAACGACGTCTCCGACCTTTCTTTCCTCGGGAAAGAGGCCGCGTCCTACGAAACTGCTTATGTAGATTCTCGTCTTTCCCATAACCCGCTTTTGCCTTTCCCTTTCGCGATGAATCGCCGCGAGTGGCGCGACGAATTAACAAACAAACTTTACGCGAGTTTGACCATCGAAATTGGAGCGGGCCATCGAAAATGTTTCGTAGGCCGGTGAATAGGACGAGAGTCACGAGCCAACTGAGGAACGAACGAGTCAAGTTCCAGACAGGTGTAACTTACACCGGAGCGTGGTGGGCCTGAAAGTTGTGCACGAGTACACTTCCACCTCTTCTCTCTTTCTCTCTCTCTCTCTCTTTCTCTCTGTCTCAGAGTAGCAGGCAGCACACCGATGGGCCCTGGAGTGAGTGGAGACCGTCGGCTCGTCGTGCGTCGGGGGTGAGAGCCCCGGCGACTGTATTCAGAGGCGAGGGCGGATTTAAAAATAAAAATTCGTCGCGCCGGAAGAAAGAGATAAAAGCGCCTTTATGAGACGACGAAGCTCCGAGGCGTGGATTCCCTTAAGAGGCGAAACGCGCGAGTGGCCTCGCAGATAACTAAGCGAACGCGTGTAAAAATTCTCTTAATAGTCAACCATCTTGAATAATCGAAGTGACGAAGGGATGGACGGTAGTGAATTTTGGAGGCCTGAAAAATATTATCGTAGGAAGAATGGGGGATGTGTGCGCTATCTCGAGCCGACGCGTACGCTCGTAGACGCAACGGACGACGATAAGCGTAGGTACGAGAGAGGAGAAGAAGAAGGGCGACAGGAGACCAGCCGCTTCGAAGAAAGCCGTACGTGCCTGAGAGGTTGGTGGAGCCTCGTAAGGTTTCGTGAAAGGGTGCGCGAGAGCGACACGGATGATTCCGAACTCGGCGAGCCGCAGCTCGGTGGATTTGGTTACACTCTTGTTGGTTACGCTCTCCTTGCTCCTACAAGCTCCTGTGAGTATATTCGATCCCGACGAAAGGACTCGAAGGCATCTTATAATGGCTGCTTCTCATTTAGCGACACCAGCGGACAGAAGTCGGCTCGCAGCGCTAAACGTGATTTCCGTTTAACACTAGATTTACCGAAACCAGTCAATTTGACTGGTTCAAATGGGAAATCGTGTTTATAAAATATGTTCGGTAAATCTAGCGCTAATTTGCGTTAGCTCGTAATGGCTCTACTAAAAGGGTGAGTCGAAGGAGTTGGGCAGAGACGGAAAAGCGCGGTATTGGCGAGAACCTACCTCCGATCAAACAGTTAAAAAATGTCGTCACGTGTTGCGCTCGTAACTTCGCAAAAATGTGTGCACGCATATATGACGTTAATTTTAAAATATCAAGGTAGACGGATGAAGAACGATTACAATTTATTGCAATGGGCCTAGTAGATTATGCAGTAGCAGGGATGGCGATGACGATAGCACCAGTACCAGTAATCGTTTCTCGAATAATTCCGATTACAATCTTTTGGAAGAGGAAATACGCGATGAAGATCCGCATATATCTTCCTGTTCTGAATTTGTTAATGCTTCCTCGTAGAAAACAGCGTGTGCAAAGTTTCTTATCAGCCATTGGTCAACGTGAGTCCACGCAAGTGCTTTTGTAATTACGGGGTTTTCTACAATCGTTGACCCCAGTCGACACGCGAGGCAAATAGCACGAATCGCGCAAACGGAAAGCTCCCAACAATAAAAAAAAATCGCTCTCAGATTTTCCGGCATCTGATTTTTCTTGCTCCGATGAAACGTGCGAGAAACCGCTTGTGCTTCGAGGATTAGACGGTCACCTTGTTCTTCTTCCTTGGGAAGACGGATACCAGTGGTAATCTGATAGCGTCCAAGATACCCTTGCGTCCTTCCTTCTCCTTCGAATCCTTGGCGGGAGTCGTAGGTTTCTCGGAAGCCGGAGTGTGCTGCTCATTTTCTTTCGTCGTCACAGGCGTCGTTTCGGTGTCGGTGGATTCCGCGGCTTTCGTCTCGTCGTCCTGCGAAGCGAAGTGACAATTAGACATTAATTACGAACGTGTTAGATTCACGTGGAGAGAGAGAGAGAGAGAGAGAGAGAGATTCCGGAGAAATACCACCGAATCAGGGTCAACTTCCGGACAAAGAGAGGACCTGGAAGAGCAAGGGCTATGGAGAACATCTGGATTTGGACGAGCCTCGAGCATCTCGTCCCTCGGTGTCAAGAAGGAGTGTTTGATTATTTTTAGTACTCCGTCGCGATCCACGTCCTTCTTTCTTTCTTTTTCGTCGGCGCGACGCGAGACGAGTAAAAACTTAAATTTGGGCGGTGCCACGGAAACCGAGGTCGCACGGAAATTCACGTTACCGTGATTTATTTACAAAGGCGAATTCTCTCCTCTCGCGTGGCGCCTAGAGGAACGCGAGACACACTTCGAATATCGAGATTTCACGAAGCTCCATTTAGAGGCGCTTGAAGAGTGAGTCTGCTCGCAAGCGTGCTCGCCACTCGTGGTAAAAGTTCGTGGAAGCACAAGTGCAGCCGAGGGTTCCGCGTACAAGGCACTCTCGTTTCAACATTCTGAAAAATCACTACGGGCATAGCTAAATCATAATCCGTGAATTAGATTTCATTTCCTTCCACGGATCGTTTTACCGGCTGATTTTGCAGCGTCCACGGATCTCTTGCTCTCGGCACAATAATCTCTGGTGGGGCCCAGAAGGGATACAGATGGTGGCTACCATGCGCTTCTATATTTGGAGTTTGAAGGTCTCGAGTGGAGTCGCGTGGCTCGAGCACTCGAGCACTCGATTGCACGCGCAGGCCGATCTAAGTAGTCGCGAGGGCTGAGAGTAGAGTTATCGACATTATTAATTATCATCGAGGATGCGCAATTATGCGCTCCACTCGTGAATTCGATCGGCAAGAAAGGAAAAAGGCGCAGTCGAAAATTCCACTTTGTCGCCCCTGGGCGAATGGCAACTGACACGATCGACGCGTGCACGCGAGACGGGGGGTATCTTGCCCCTGAACTTGTTCGATTCGCGGCGGTCGGTGGTGCCGCACGTAAGCGTCGCGACGCACCGTTCTGGCGCCGCACGCGATAGGCATCCTCCACCACCGGAGGAGACTAGCAGTGCAATTCGAAGGCCTGGCATCGCGAGAGTGCATTCACTCGAAAGGGGAATCGATGCGCTCGAGCATTGTCGTTATTCGTGGTCTCGACCACAATCTTCCACAATGGTGGTCGCGGTTGCTCCTACATTTCCTTTCTCTCGCTCTTACGACTCCTGCGGTTTCTACGATATTTGTTCCCTTTCCTTTGGAAGTCGCTTTTTCGAAAAACGCTCGTGACGTCTGAAGATTCGCGAACAAGAAAGTCTGGCCGGAAATTCGCTTGGTCGCTTCCTGGTGTGGCGATCGAACGAAAAATTACCACATCATTCGTTTCGCAATTTTCTTTTCCCCTTCCCCCCCCCCCCTCTTTCTCTCTTAATCGACTACGAACGACGCTCGGCCGTGTGTCGCAGGTGGCACGCCGGAAATAAGGGTGGCCACGGAGGAAAAACCCAATTTTCCGGTCTACCGAGCTCACCGGTTCGCAAACGGGGGCGGGCGTGAGGTCATCCCGCGATTGGGTAACGGGATCACCGTGTCCCAGGCGTTTAAAACATCCCAATTTCTTTCCGGCGAAATGATCCTCGAACCTTTTAAGGAAGGTTTGGAAGGTGAGAGGAGCAGGGTTGAAGTGGCCTTGAACAAAAATGATGAGCTTAAAAAACTCAGCTTGATTGCCAGAGAGACAAGAAGGGGGGGGGGGGATAAAATCGCGCAAGTAATGAGAAAGAAAATCGCAATGTCCGGTCTACTGCGATTTCCGGCTCTTTCTCGGTCGATTAAATTCTCTAGTGACATGAGAGGACGAGAATGCATAAACGTCTCGAATTATTCTTTAACCAGTTAACTGTGGAATTCTGTTTTTGAGTTTTCATTTTTAGTTTTTATATCGAGTGGTAAGTCTTTTTTATTGTTCATGATCAAAAATATAAACAATTTGGATTGACGTGTATACACGTCGAACGCAGTTAACTGGTTAATACTCTCGTCGCGAGACGCGCGAGTGAAAGGAATATCTGTTCCGCGCGATGCGACGGGATGGTCGAACCCGCCGCGAGATTCCACGAGAGACCTATAGGCGCGCGCGGCGCGTTATATCGATCCTTGCATCGAAACGAAATGTAATTTCGATTGGATATAATTGTGGATGGATTGGACGGCGCGCAGTTCGCGAGGCTCGATCAATCAGCTAATTTAGAGTCAAATCAATGAACACGTCGACGAGGCTATAAATAATTCATACGAGCAGAATCAATATCCTCTCTCTCCCCCGATGGACAAAGATACGGGACCATGGGCATGGGCGTGCTTAGAGGAATAAATGAATTTTAATATTCGACGATGCGTTTCGCTATTTGCAACCTGCAGACGAATTCCTCGCGATTTTGTCGACCCAAGTCTCTACCTCCTGCCGATTTCTCTTTTTTCTCCATTTTCCACGCTCCGATAAAATCGATCTTTCCATGCGCGAGATTTTATACGAGGTACAAGTTCAATTCTCTACGCGATAAAACAGCGCGATGAAAGGACTGGATATTGAGCGCGAATATTCTCACCGGGCGTGAAAATTCTCTAATTTTCGACATTTTGGAAATCTCGCGGGCGAAGCGCAGCCATGGAACTCTTCTAGGTAATTCGCATGTTAAAGGATTTATCTCGTATGTACGTATCGATGACGCAGGCACGTTACACGCTGCATTTAACCCAGAAAACCATAAAACCGTCGGAATCCGTGCTTCGATATTGATCGACTCGAGCTCATCGTTATGCGCCCAATCGAGTGGACAATGATCTTTACCGCAAATGTTACGAGCACGCGCTGCTCCTTTCTCCTTGGTCCTCGTAAAAGTTCATTGTCGACGAGAGCGGCGGGACTTCAGATTCGAAAGCCAATTCGTTCTGGCCGCTTCGAATTTGAGATGACGACTTTGAGAGTGAGTGCATCGATCTCTACACACGTTCGAATCCTCGACACACGACAATGCGGCACCCTCTATCACCCAAGGGGAGAAAGAGAATCCGATCAGGGGACTATCCGCTGCTGATCAGGTGTTCATAGATCGAAGCGAGAGGTAAAAGTAAAGTACAAGCAGCCAAGCGATTTCGTCGAGTCACCTCCTCCTTCTCCAACAGCAGATCGAACCCAATTGCCTGCTCCGGTCGTTGCTCGTACCATTACCGTTCCGTGTCCAATCCAACCTGACCGGGATAACTTTCACGGCATTGAATCGATCCTCTCGACTCCCGTAATTCCACGTGAAATTGTTTCTATATAGAGATCGACGCATCAAGTACGTCGACCTATCACAGTTTGCGAGAATAACCGAGAAATCGGGAGAGCACAAAAAACAAATCGTCAAGGATGCAACAATTTTTCTAGCTCTCGTTCAAGTACGAACTTTGTTGAAATGTCATTTGACATTTTACTCTAGTCTTCTCGGGTAGATGGACGTTGCTAGTAAAACAGTCTATGAATTTCTTCGATGCTTTCTGGACTATGTTCCTCTAAGAGTTTCGCTTTTTTTTTCTCTTCTGCGCTTTGTGCGGCGGGTACACGTCGATGCAATTGACCAACAGAGGCGATTCAAGGCGTTTGGGACAAAATCTTTGTGAGGCGGACCAATCGCGCCTCTTCAAGCGACGTCGCCGACGGAGGTAGAGGCGGCGGAGAACCTGTTCCTTAAAATGCTCACTTCGATGTCAAGTCTCGTTCTGTCGCAGCCACTCGAGCATCCACCTCTTCCTCCTTCTCCTCCTCCTCCTCCTCCTCAATACCGTCTAGTCATCTTCTTGCGGCTGACTGCTCTTTCTCTTGGTGCACTTCTCAACCTTCTTCCTCCGCCCTTCCTCTTTTTCGTCGCAGAGCACGCTCAGACAGAAGAATACATTACGTGTCCAAAGTAACATTACGTGAACTGACTCGAATTGCCGAAATTACGGATAGTCGAGCAGAACGTGTAATTTCTGCATGAAGTTAATCGTAGGAGTGAGCATCCTCGTTAGAGTAACACATCAGCGTGCGAACATCTCACGTCCGCCCGACGTCTAGTATTTTCCGGACGAGGCGTTCAATTTTCGCCGTTTTCTCCAACCCTACCTCCTCTTTCCATTTCACGTCGCACTCGTCCCAGCTGAGCATGCACGTTGGCAACAGTGAGGACGCTTTTGGGCACGCATCCAGGATTCACGGAGGCTCCTGATAAATTAACAGATTATGTCTGCCAACCGCGAGAAATTTCACCGGAGAATCTCCTCGGGCAAGATTTTTCCGATAACCGCTAAAACTCTAGGACAGGGGTCGCCAACCTTTCTGGAGTTAATAGCCATTTTTTTCCCGATGTGATAAATTATTTTTTTAACGAGCCAAATATAGGTACATAGATCGGTAATATGTATTAGAAAAAATAATATAACCGTTATCTGCTGCGAAGCATGTATTTATTGTGAAATGAAAACATTCTATTTTGTATAGTAACAGAACGTATAAGTCAACGAAATTAAAGAAAACGGAAACACTTTTTTATAACTTTAAAAAAAACTAATAGTAAAAACCTAATTTCAGTAGGTTATACAGCTTCGCTTAAAATACAAATTAAATGTAAAAAATAATATAAAAGCAAATATGTAATATTAGTGAGATTTTTGGGATTGAGTACAGGCACGAAGTTGTTCCAAATTTGGTGAATATTCAGAAGTTTTTAATTTCATGCAACTTTCGTCGCTTTCGTCATTAAGCGAACTTCTTAATTTGTTTTTAATAATCGTTATATTTTAAAATAATTGCTCACAGTAGTAAGTAGATCCGAAAATTGTCAAGATACCAAATGTTTTCGCTTGATCAATATATACTATTAAACTACTCAAGAGCCACAAGTATGATTCTACCGAGCTGCAGATTGCCGATCCCTGCTCTAGGACGCTCATAACGAGGCTGCTGCGCCTTGAAATTTTCAATCGCGGTGCCTGTGTAATTAACTCGAGATTGCGCGTCGCGAGAGTTCATTGAATTTGGCGAATACGAGGACTTGACTTGCCCCTCTAGGGGGCATTGCCACTGCAGAACCACGCCAGCTCAGCTTACCATGCGATATCACGAGAATCGATAATCCTTAAACGGTCTCCGGTGGCGCGCCGTGGCCAGTACGGCCAATTAATCAATTGCAATTCACACCGAGTCATCGTCCTTCTCGCTTTTCTCGTCGCGTGCATTATGTGGAGAGATTAGTAGACGCGCTGGGCACAAAAGGAAGAGAACTTCGGTCCCTCGCCGTTTCCATTATCTCCGGACCCCTTTTCATTCTCCGCCACTTTCATCGCCACCCCGTGTATCTGCTTTACTACTGATCCGCGCCGCTACCATTTCTCTCACTCTCTCCATGGAGTGTGCGTAATCATTGATTAATGCCGATTCGATTCACCGTCCGTGCTTCCTCCGTAAACCGTGCGGGTCCTCCGCCCCCTCCGTCCTTTTCCTGCTGGCCCTCCACCTCCTCTTTATTCGACGACCACGTCCATCCGCTGCTTCTTCGGGAAAGCGACCCGGTGTGTACTTTGAACGTTCATTGTGCACGCGACTGGAGAAGCAGAAGCGTGTGCTTTTGTCACGCGTGCCGTTCCCGCCACCCTCCTCTCGTGCGACGTGTCCAGCAGCTTTTGGTCGGTGCAACGTTCGTAAACCAGGGCCCCTTTGTAAGTACGACGAATCCCATTTTTAGCCCCTCTCCCGCACGTTCCGCAGTTAATACGCACCGGGCACGTCGTTAAGGGCCAACGGGATTCGAAACAACCCAGCTTGCCGCCAATCGATAGGAATCGCGGAAACTACACAAATTTTGATCCATGCACAGCCTCACACGTTACTTATTTCCCGATGTTACGTTATTTCTCAACGAGTCACGTGCATATCGAAAGCTTGAAGCTTCTTAAGCCCACCGTCCATTAGGTCATATAATAGCGTAATTGATGAGTACGAAGAGTACGAACTTTCGAATGCCTTCAAACGATCTAGGAATAATCTTTATGCATCGACATATAATCTGATGCACAATTGTCGCGATTTAGTTCATCTCGTTTCGTCTTGTGTCATGTCATTCATTCTCCATCGCTTTGTTTTGTTCCTTACTACCTTATGCGTACATACTAGATCGACATGACAGTGTCTATAAGAACCACAAATATTCTCATGCATGTTCACTTTGTCTCTCGTTCTTTACCGTCGATGGAAATGTTTCGATGTTTCCGGAAACGATCTTTTTAGCATTATTTGTGTAATTGGTTTCTTCTGTGAATTGGACGCAATCTAAATGAGATGGTTGTGTCAAGGAATCATGAAAACCGTGCCACGATTTGGAAGATCACTGAAGCATTGATTGCGCTGAATTTGGTAAAGTGTTTGGGCCGTGTAAAGCCCACCGTCCATTAGATCAGTTTCGGACCAGTGCCGCGTTTGAAAAAGTACATGTAAATGAATATACATATACGAATAAAATATTGCTGTATGGCGCCGCCTTCGTATGTTTCGGATCCTTCTATGACGAATCCATTGTAATGGACGCTCAGCTTTATACGGCTAACCATTCTCCTACGGACAGATAAGTAATGGTATACATAGAATTGGTTTGAAAGATCTATTAATGATATCAAAGCCTGGATTCTTTTTATCTTATTTGCTGTACTATATGTTACGGTATAAGGGTGCCTTTTTTCATTAAAGAACATTCACGTTCTACCACCCTCCTGCGCCTGTGATAAATTGCGAAACACGACTTCCTTGCGTAAGACCTGCATCCTCGTAGAAGCATCGGAGACAAATAATGGAAGTAGTTCCTTAATCCGTACGAAAATCGTAATGGCTGGTATTACAGATAGATTTTTAGCAACAATAGTTTTTTTCTTTTAGAACAAGCAATAAATAAAAAAAATTCTAAGCAAGAAAATCGATTATTTTTTTGCAGAGTACCGCCGTTTTGTTAACTTACTGCAAAATTGATTGATCCTAGTACCCTAATCATATTGACATTCATACAGAAACCATGCTCCGCGCGACAGCGCTTTTTCACGGACGCACGAGAATGGTTCAAAGCGAAGATTTCTTAATGAAAAAATTCAGAGACTTATACCATATACAGTACAGTAAGTAAGATGTAAAACAGAAAAAGAAAGAAGAAAAAAAAACCGGCTTTGGCATCATCAATAGTGCTTTCAAATAAATTATATACGAATGCCCTTTTTTTGTACGGCCACAAAGTAGTACACTGTAAGTAATTCTTACAGGTCTCCTGGGTTAAGGTCTCCCACGTGCGTGTACGTTCGCGCGGCGTCCAGTGCTTTTTGTACACGGAATATTTCATGCGTTTCGATCATTGCGACAATATACCACCGACGATTGATGGTTCGGGGACTCCGATGTTGCCGGTTCGCTGTAATAGTCTGTATAGGTCAATCCCTCTGGCAAATGTTAAATTCGACTTTTATTTGCATCTTTCGGCAAATCTTCTCAAATCAATTAAAATAAAAGACTCAAGAACAGTTTAAAACTATATGTGGACTAACGAAATTAGCTAATCTCACTAAGGCTCTCTGTGTCTTCGTGAGTACTCATTGGCTACTGGTAGTCACGATGAGTCACCCACGGTTGCAGAGAAATACGTCAAACCGGTCTCTCGTACCTCCTACATGGGCGTTCAGTACATTATCCTTCCTCCCTCTTCGGTATATTACTTGAATGGTACCGATTCTACGTAGGGCCCTACGTGCGTGCGCCATAAGATCGCCCTTCGTGTAATTCTAGCCCCGAGAGAGCCGGTACGGATGATACGCGCGGCATATCGATTTGAATTTCGCGTCTCTGTCGACGCAGCGAGGCGCTCAACGTTAAAGCGGCATTGTGAGCAGGGTTGGGTAATGTGCGCGGCAGGGAGGTATTATGTACAGAATTGTGCACGCATAAAATGCAGAAAACGCGCAGAATACGCAGAAAACATGCGGAAAATGCAGAAAACCGATAAGATGCCCATTCTAACGGCCCCCGCACAGACTTTTGCATAACGCATAATGTAGAACACATAAGAAAATCAGTCCTTTATTTTTTTGCGACAGTGGAAATAAAGGACACCGATAGGTTCATTTTTTTATGCGATCTATGTTATGCGTTGTGCAACAATCTGTGAGGGGGTCCTAACCTTACAATCATATTCAGCACTTCGATTAGAGTAGACGCAAATTCTTTTCTTTTAAATAAATTAAAAAATGGGACGCAGCGATGAATTTCATGTTTTTCATGACCATGGACAAACGTTTATGCTTTGTCTGATATGCCAAACGGTTTTAAGATGTGATAGTGAGAGATCACAGAAGCATAAGTTTATATATCATGTATAATCTAATTATATTATATTTTCATTGTATCTTTGCACTTTAAAACTATTTGAATCATCCCTTATGTCTAGTTAGGGTTTTAAACCAAAAAAATATACGAAGTATTTGAACTTTCAGGGTAGTTTGTAATAATAAACAAGCAAGTAATAAGGCTAAAAAACGAAAAATCACCAAGAGCAGTATAACTAATGTAAGTCAACTTGTGTATTTCAAATTAGACTTTAACTACAATCTAAATATTAAATTAATCGATTAAATGCGAGATTAAATGTTAGCACAAAGTTAATGATACAAGGTTTTCTGCGTGAAAGGAGTTTTATGCAGCAGAAAACCTCGCTTAGTTATCTGCGCAGAATATTCGAATTTCCTGCGCATAAAACATTGAGTATTATGTGTACCCAACCCTGATTGTCAGTCCTCATTAGACCGAGAGTACAGTGAAATTGACGGATTAGGGGTGGCACATGCGTGACCGGACGGTGGTGGTTAAAAGTTACTCGATCGAACTGCAGACGATTTTATTGCTTACGCAGGAGAAAGGCGCGAAAGCGTTTGGCCGATCGGACGCGAATAATTTTTGCGTAATGTGCAAGTGAGTGCGGGAGCTCTGACGCAATTGATGTGACGTAATGTTACGCCACGTGCAACGCACCGGCACGCAAGTTCCACCCTAAGATTTTGCACGCTGCGAATGCTGCGCGTACCTGCTGCGCAATTAATTTAATTACCGATGTTATCTCGCGTGCGACGATATCCAGTCTTTAACTGTGTCGCTTGATACCTCGAAAGGGTTGATGCGCAGTGGACGAGTCCAATGGAAGTTCTACGAAAAAAAAGAAAAGCAGCAGCAGGGGACGATATTCTACGAGAATTACGTCGTTAACGGCCCTCTTGATATTTACGAGCCTGCTACATTCCCGACGTTAAAGGGAACTCGTGAATTATTAACAACCGCGAAAGTGCGGACGGGCTCGAGACCGCACGACGCGCACGCGTAAACGTTGAAGACCGCAGGCGGTGCATTCTATCGTTTTTCTACTTTGTTTCCCGCCGTAGTGAGCCGCCGAAGCGTCTGAACTCGCAATCATTAGAACACACAATCGTTCTCTCGTTTCTCCGCTGAAATAATATAGCTGGATTCACTCGTTGAATTCCCGCTTCGGAGCAAACATTCTCTCTCGCTTCTGTCAATAGCATCATCATCATCTCGGATGGAGATTTTACGAGAGAAAACATTTGAATTTAATTTCGCGAGAGTGAGCGAAGGCCTCGAAGGGATTTTGTACGCCAAAGGGAAAGAGAGAGAACCCGGTGTGTGTAGGTAGAGCGGGTAGCGGGTAGCAGGCAGCGGCGCCGAGGAGAAATCGATATCAGACGCAACTTTCACCCCTCTCCCTTTTCAAAGCCTTCCTCCCTTTTGCGCCTCTCTCACCCTCCTTTCCTCCGGCTCCCTTTTACTCAGCGGCCTCGACGCCATCACTTTCCCGCAACGGAAGCCACCCTCGAGCACGACACTTCGGTAAGTACCTACACACCGTTGCGTGTCCCCGGAAAGGGCGCAGAGTCCCCAGCAAGGCGGGGGATCATTCTGCAGATCGAACTCTCTAGCATTGCCTTCCTCTCCCTCGTTATTGCCTTTCTACTCCAATACGCGGACCTTTGCCCTCCGACTTCACCGATGAAACTTAAATCTTCTCCGTAGCATTGAAAATTTCCTGTAAAATCGTACGGTAAAGGGTGGACATTTTCGTACTCGAGTTCTCGAGATCGCGAGCAACGCTCTTAGAGGGAAGTACGGCGCGTGGGACGAAGGCGCGCTAGAGATTTAAAATCCGCTTATTGTGATTTATCTCGAGGCCGTTGACCGGTTCGATTCTTTGTCTCGCTCGCGAGGCGAACACGCGCGCCGCTGGAGAAGGAGAATGAACGAGTAGTGGAAGATAGGTGGTGGAGGAGGAGAGGGAAGGCCAATGGAAGAGAGGAGGATGACGGTGCAGCGTGCAACTCGGGATGCACGTAGTTGTTACTTAGGTACCGTGGAATCGGGAGTGGGAGGTAAAGAGAGGTGGTAAAAAGGATGGAGGAGGAGAAAAGCTGTTTATTGTCAGTTAGGGGGATACAGAGAAGCCGCACTCGTATTTGCATAAACTCGCTCAAGCGCAGGAGAGAGCGGGAGGGAGTAGGTCGGAAGATGCGGAAAAGAAATGGAACGAGCCACTGCGTCGTTCAGAAAGGGAAAGAAAGAAAGCGAGGGGGAGAGACGAATGAAACTAAAGAGAAGTTACGAGGGCGAAGGAGGAAACGAAGAGTGGAAGCTGTTCGCATTTGCATGAGAACGAAGATTACCGACGAGAGACTCGCGTCTGCTAATCTCCGCCTCGAGCTAATCCTAATTAATCCTCGTGATTAACTCCTTCTACAACATTCTCCGTGTTCCGTGCTACCAGACCTGGGTAATATTTATGGAAGTAATCATTCAAATGCCACGTTAAATAACAAATTCCTCGCAAGTGAAACAAAACGATGTTCCAAATAAGAGATTAAATTTCAGTAAATCTAGTATTTTATATCGATAGTTCAAAGCTGAAGTACAAGATAAATATTATTGGCCGTAATCTCACCCGTACTTTAGCAGCGCTCGGACTGCAGATGCGTTTTATAAACACGCGTGGACATGAACATGTGTACGTATACATTTGTGTAGGGCCCACCTAAGGTCCGAGCGCTGCTAAAGTACGGGCGAGCGTAGGACCTATTGTTCTGAAAACTAAAGTATAAAATGAACTACTTTATCTTCGAATTTTTAGCGAGTATTATATTCTTAGCAGTGCTTGGCATGAGAACAAATTCTTACGAAAATTAGCGTAATGTGAAACAAGTTACCGCACATACTCACAATATTTGCAGACGAAGTTCATTTAAATACAACTATTCGCATGTAACAAAACTTGTTGCGTTTGAAGATTATCTCTACTCATAACTCATTTTACAAAGAACTATAGCGTACGTATATTAATAATACAGAGGAAAAGTGTTTCCCTAAGTGTTCACCGTGTGAAATATTATTCTGAACAATTTATACAATAAATAAAAGATTTTATTTTCAAAGGTACGTATGACTTTTCAAACAAATGGAATATTTTATATTGAAAAATACATGCATGACGTAAAATGCCCGTAATATTTATTGACGATTTGGAATAGTATTTTACCCAGCTATGCACGTCGCGTCGCTTCGGTCAACTCTATCACTTGTCGAGAAACGTTTAGCTTCAATTTGCATCCCTGACAAAAAGCAAAGATTTCCGAATTCAGGCAAATTTTTCTGTCAAATCTCTCATTCTTTGAGCTTCTGCTTTTTCCTTCTTTTCACGTCCGTTTACATTCTCACTGCGACAGTCGCGCACCGTCGTACGTATCACAGAGGTGGTGAGATATACGTGACTCCTCGGGGTGTAACATGAGTGAACATGTTCGTGCATGGCCATGTGGCAGAGCGCGCCGCGCCGTTGTCCCGCGAGGGGTTCCGGTTATTCTGGTTCTAGCCTTCGGGTTTCGACCCCCAAAAAAGCAGATCCGTGGTTGAGAAAAAGAAACGTGGACGAGAGAGAGGTAGAGAAAGAAAGAGAGAGGGCCGAGAAGGGTCGGAGAGAGCGAGAGAGTCGAAGGAGGAAAGACGAAAGGCACGGATGGTTCCCGCCGGTCCTCTTCGAGTCTCGGAACACTGGAGGAAGACTAATTATCCGCTGTAACACGGTGCATCCTTCTCGTTCGATCGCCTTCATTTTCCGAAACAATTTTTTCCCCTTTCTCCCACTTCCTCTCTCCAAATTTCTTTCGCCTTTCGAAACTAGAAGACCGAGTACGGGGCCGGAGAATTCGAGGAGAGAACAAAGGTGTTCGGCAAGTTTTCTTGCGGGAGAGGGATAGAGAGAAAAGAAGAGAAGAGAGAGGCGAGAAGTCTCCTCTTAATGGGCACCCTGACCACAGACCATTGGAACGACCATTGGAACGACCATTACCGGATACTAACTTCCACCGCGCTGATTACGATACCCTCTTCACGTTCTCACTTGCGAGAGAGAGAGAGAGAGAGAGAGAGAGAGAGAGAGAGAGAGAGAGAGAGAGAGAGAGAAAGGCTTAAGGTGAGTTAGTCGGTCCCCGCCGGTAGATTTCACAATGGAAGAATCTAGAGTGGGAGAGAAGGGGAATAAAGGATTGCTCATTTTCCAAGAGCGAACACGGTACAAGAAGAAACGAGTCGTCGACTCGTCCGTTCGAGAGGCTCACGCGAAACGCGCCCTTTAATTAACGAGGCAAGGAAAGCCGGTAGAAACGGTGCCTGCGAGAGGACCGCGAAAGAAAAAAATTCACGTCCCGTTCACCTTATCCCTTCCGGTTTAGAGGCGCATGAGCGTCCGCGTCTAACGGGTGGCGAGTTTCGCGAACGAACTTCTCCTTTGCGAATAATCACGAGGATCATGAGAAATTTCCATTGGCTTTGGATAGTTCGGCCCGGTTGCTGGCCCGCGTGACAAAGTAAAAAAGCGAGAGGAGAGAAAGGAAAGGTAAGGCAGGCGAAATAAGCACTTCCGGTCGGTGCACCAGGTGGCCCCATTAAACCGAACAATAAAGTAGGCGCTTTCCTGCCGGACCGACGTACCGGGTGGCGCGATCGTAAACTCTCGTTCTCTCGACCCTCCCCCGTCCGTGATAATAATGAAGTTCGTTCGATTGTGAGAAAGCTCGCACGCGCGATTCCAGATTACCGAGGGGTAGAGTGGAAGCGGATGGAAAAGTTGGTAGGATTAACTCGTCCGCGTGAGGAAAACCGATCCCACGCGAGTTTTCTTCTCGTCTTCTCCGATTTGAATAAAAATGATTGTCAACGATCTCTTCGGTTTTTTAAACAATCGCGAAGAGTCTACATCGCGAGGTGATTTCGTCTATCGTGAGAACGCAGCTGTGCCACTTTCTGTTCAAAGAGCAGCGGAAAAAAGCACAGGGAAAAATGCACCGGCTCGTTCTCCTGTGTTCTGCGAGCTTCGAGTTAAAAGCAACGTCGAAACGTTTCCTGCGCGAGACCTGTCACGACTAACACCGTTAACACTTACAGTTAAGGGTTACTGGCGTTACCGTAAATTTCACTCGAACCATGGGCCACCGATTTGCCGTAATTGGAACGGGATCGTTCTTTGGGACGAGATCTCCGGATGCAAAGATGATAAGCCCGTCGTTCGAACATATTTCGTCAGACTTAATCAGTGACTTCAATAATATCATAGACTTCAAAATATGTACAAGAAAAAATGAAACCGTGCATTTGAAAGCTCCGTTAAATTCATAGTCGCAGTCTTCTGCATTTTTTGACTTTTACTCAATGAGAGCTGGGATGCGGGGCGATTATCCTCTCGAACGATTCGAAAACTTTGTCTACCCTTGGGCCACTCCTTCTTCCCTCTGCTGCTTTTTTCCTCTTTCAATCCGTGCACGTGCTCCGTCGTCTCGTGGTATCAATTCGAGCAACGAAGCGCTTCCTTCTTTTTATTCGGCAGTTCGTTTCGCATTCACCGACTAGAGAGGAGCGGCTGAATGCCGCGCACTAGAAGCAGCTCGACGAGAGTCGAGCAGCAATTGGCCGGCTGGCTCTCTTCTCCTTACTCTCTTCTCTCTTCGGTGTATCGGGGCCTTAGGCGGGTTTACAGTGAGAGAACGTTTTTTCCAAGCTCCACTTTACCTCGTGGAGAACGATTTACGAGGGCATCGCGCGGCAGTGGAAAGGGTAGAAATCGTGGCGAGGGTGGATGGAAGCTGAGCGACGAAAGCAACGAAAGCTACGAGAGAAGAAAAATGACAGAGACGAGCTACGGCCTATCCTACAAGGATTCCACTCTTTAAAGAATTACGAGGCGCCAAGAGCAATATTTTTACGGAGCTTACGAAAGCTTTCGAGACATCTGGTACGAGGATTAACATCGCCTATAACTTTTTCTCCAGGTTTGAGCTATCCTTAACTCTTAGAGAAACAGACTATCTCGCATTTACCCGATTTCACTGACCGCCACGCACATTATTCTTATTATCGTCTTACGTACCGCTACACGCGCTTTCTAGATAATGAGCCTGCCGAGCTCACGAGCAGTTTAGTTCCGTAATTTCAGAAAAATTCTCGCTTTGCACTTGACCCTTAAGAAGAATACTCGCACCTTAAGGAGGCTCTCTACTTTTAAAGGCGAACAAGTAACGTAATATTTGGGAATTACTTTGAAGAAAATAGTAGGCCTTGTTATCTTAACACATAGAGACACAAATATTTTTGATAATATTTCAGAGATATTGAGGATTTTTTTTCAAGGTAAACTGTTAAATTGTTCATTAGTTAAATATTAGTTTCCCGGGGCGCCCTAAAAAAATGTTTCTCATGGTAGCCACGATATCAGTCCTTTTCTATGTACGTCGGAAACAGAAAAGCCGGACAGATTCCTAATCTACACGAGTGAATCTATCGGCGGAACTAGAATTATTGAAAAATATTGAGAAATAAGGAAATAGCAGTTTGTTGAAGAAAATGTTTGAAATTTTCGGAAAGAGAAAAAACATTGATTTTGTGTCGCAAATGCATCGAATTTCCAATTAATTGAAAAGGTTTTAGTTGCGCGGCAAGAGCTGAACGTCTTCTGTGTGTACTTGCAAAATGTCAAGTCGGCGTGATGGTTCTCGTTCCTGAGATATTATGGCTACTAGGGTAGAAAACGCAATTTTGAGAAAATCACCTTCGAAATATTTTGTATACTTTTCTTTCGTACAAAGACCCTAACCCTGACTCTAACCTATGATTCATCAACTATTCCAGGTATCGTAGTCTTGACACGGTAAACCTCAAAAATATGCAATAAAAGAAACTTGATCTTTTGACCCACAACAGTAGGAGGCCCACTTAATGGACACTTTATACGATCAACTCATTAATCGACAATTGATCGAAACAAAAATCAGATTGTCAAACCTTGGCCCGACCTGATCCATCCAATTGATAGCGTAAGCTACTCCGCCTCGTGGCCTTTTTATTTCCTTTCTCTCACCTTTCAAGAGAAGCTCTATTCACGACACGTCGCAAATTTCCGTGCTAGTGACTCGCGCGGGCGTGCAGATCAGCGAAAGTAGAAAAGAAATCCAAAGAGGATACTGCATTAACACTAGATTTACCGAAACCAGTCAATTTAACAGGTTCAAATGGAAAATCGTGTTTACAAAAAATGTTCGGTAAATCTAGTGTTAAAATTTATACACGTGTCCTCCTGCAATGAATGGTATGCGCTCTTACGCGTGAGATTCCTAATAGAAAATTCGTGAGAATCGAACCGCGAGGGAGCGCGACTTACGAATGCGCAATTGAACGCGCGAATTGAAGAACAGAAGAATGAGAATGAGAAAGAGAAGGAGAAAGGAGAATGAGATGAGGAAGGATCGGAGCTAAGGTGACAGCCGACACTTTCTTTCTCAATTAAAGCGCTTAATAAGAGGGAATTAAGCCAATTAGAGAAATTAGCGCGGTGCAACGACTGGCGCCGTGTCGTCGACTTCGCCGAGAGGCGCGACGGACGACGTCGAGGAGGAGTCACGGGCGTCGCAAGGGCGCGAACAAACTGGAAAAGGGAGAAAGAGAGAAGCGGATGAAGAAAAGACGAGGAAAGAAGCCAAGAAAATTCCAGCTCTCGTCGGATCTCCTACTCGCGCTCCTCTTCCTCCTTTTCAATCCGCTTCGCGGCAAAGGGTTGGTCACGTCGACGATAAACAAGACCAATTATGCGTCTTTAACGAATTTGCAAGCGACAGTGCTCGCCCCACGAAATTGCGGGGATTTAAAAATTGGCAGAAGTTCGCGCCATTCCTCCAACGCACAGTGGGGTAATTGTTGCGAAAAAGTTGGCTAAAATTATTTTTTGATTTTAACAGGCTCGGTGGGTAATGTTTTGTTGGAATCTATTATCTGATTGTCGATTTTGATACATTACAGATATTTTCATAAATAAAAACTCTGATAACAGAAAATAACGGAATAGGCTCGTTTATAACGTTATATACCATAATAAACTTAATGATCTTTTAGATAATCCTTCATTATGTGCATACTCTACAAGAATAACAAATGTTACAGGCAAGTTGTATATATTTCCCGTATCTTGCAGATAAAGTGTCTCGTCATTAAAAAAGGCATAAAAAGTGCATCCGCGCGATTCCGCGGTTGTTTTTCTTGTACCTCGTTATGGAATACTATATTCAACCCGGTGGTATTAAAATTTTTGCTTAGAAAGGTTTAGAAGTGTAACTAAACATCCTTTGAATTTTTGTTTTTGTCTTACATATAATCAGAATTATGCTCATACTTTCAATCATTTTCAAAATAGGATGGAGACACGTGGGTTAATTTATATACATAATAATAAACTATATACCTTCGGGAATAATATCCATCGGATAACAATGATTGTAAGATAGTGTATCTGACCGTATAATCAAATTTGTAGATTACTGCGATATAGCAGTAGTAATGCCTCCACACGCAGATCTGATAAACGTCAAATATCGGCAAGTAATTCTTACCGAAAAGGCAAGACACACAAATATAATAAGCCAGGTATTGTTGTAGAGCCATCATCCTATGTAAAAGTATTGATAGTGACAGCTAAAAGCACATCTCGATATTCGGACTTTTGACCAATTTTTTCGTACAAATGCCCCACTACTGTACAACGCTCGTCCTCTCTCGCGCGAGCTTCCTTTATTTTCTTCCTTAATAATTTTGCGTCACGCGTGGGCTGTCCCCACGCACGCACTCCTCGAACCCAACGTCGAAATTAAATTAAAATCCGAGATCTCCGTCCTTCCTGCGAATCACGTGGCCGGGAGACCGAAATTTTCTGCGCTCGCTTAGCGATTCTCCGTGTTAACGCGGATGATTAATTATTTATTATCTGCGCGAAAGGAAGTGAAGCATACTGCTGACAAAAACAAGGCAGGACATGGACATGATAAAGTGGTAATTCCACAGGATGACCACTGGTCGAGGCAAATTTGACGAATAAGGCGAATGCGCGCGGAGCAGTAGACGCGTGAGTCACGCGTGTGTTTACCGAGGTCCCCATGGAAACCCACATGGATTGGTTTTTCTTCGGTGAACGATGGTGGTGGTTGCGCGTGCCGCGAGGAGAATAGGACGGGAAAGGGTTCGGCCCGGTGGTGGTGCTGCCAACCACCCCATAACCATTTCTTTCATCGACGTTGTAACTCGCCAACTCGGCGATGACGTCAAGCAGGCTCGCGCACCTGGCTTATCGATTGCCGCTTTAAAAAGATAAGGAAAAGGAACAAAAAGCGACTGTTCCTTCAGGATGGACGAGTTCGTCGATGCATCTAATTAACACGTTGAGCGCGACGCCGATTTTCCTTGACTTTACTTTGGCACGCCGGCGACCACTCGATGGGCGCTGAGTTACATTATAAACAAGCGAACAACGATGCGGTATTCGAAATATACAAAGTATACAAATAATTAAACGACCTTCGAGAAACGTTCAGTTAGAAAATACCACGGAAGGGGAAAGATCCCTTTGAGTAGAGAGAATGTTACACGGCAAATGGCATAACTAAACAGCTCGTTTCCTTTTGTAATCTGTGTAAATCTGAACATTTATTTTATAACCTTGATAACGGTGTATATACCGGACCCATGCACCAATGTCGTTAAAACAAAAAGTTTGCTGTCAGTCCCATGGATCAACACCGTCCAAACGAAAACTCCACTGTCAGTCCCTGGAGACTGACACCGCCTTAACGGAAGGTTCATCGTCAGTTCCTAGGGACTGACGTCGCGCTCAATGTGTTAAATGCATAAAATAATGTGTTAAATGAATAAATAATCCGCTCGTGCGAGTGCGCGTCGCACGTAGAATCGGGAAGGATCGCAGCTACTCTTTGAACTTCGAAGCAAAAACAAAAAAATCATCCGAACCTTGCACGGCTCCTTGCTCTTGGTACGACAGAATCCAGGCATCTTGATGCCTCCAATTGGAATCTTCTTCTTGGGCTTGTGATCCTCGGACTCGAGATCTGGAGCTGGAGCAGCTCCAGTGTGCTTCGTGTTCTCCGCGTTCAGCATCTTCTCCCTCTCCTCTTCCGCGATCTCCTTCTTGTCCATGCTCTTGTCCTGCTCCTGATCCTGCGCCTGGCTCATCCTCTGTCCCTGAAAACGTTCGATAACGTCAGTCCCTTCCTCCCTCCTCTCTTTGCGCTGTTAGAATCGTTCCAGGTATGCGTATGCGTCGATGCCTTCGAACAATGCAAGCTTTTCTCGGACAGTTTCCCGCGAGAAGCGCTAGAAAGGTGAACAAATCGCGGGGGTGTATCGCGACGGAGTGAGCACCCACAACACGAGTGTCTGCTTTTCCGCGAGTGCGTCGTCCGCAAGAAGGAACTGTAAAGCCGGCCAAGAACCCCCGTAGAAAGATGGAAATTCAATAAAGTGCTTAAAGAGCTTTTGCACTCCCTTTTCCGCGTCGCGTGCCGTGTTCTTTCTTCCAATAAAAGTGTCTTTAACCCCTCGCGGTCTACCGTCGCGTATATGCGTTCTCTGTAAAGCATCGATGCGGCCCACTATGGGAATAAAGTCGTTCTTTAGTGGCAAAAGTCGTTCGACGACTGAATTCTGAACCGATTCTGATGAAATTAGTTTTAAAATAAGCGTTATTTATTGTACTATAGCAGAGACCTGCACTTTTTTTGATATTGCAATTTGTTAATTAACACTTTAACGACCGTACGTCTACGCAGTCAAACGTCACCAGGGGCCGGCAGTATTTTACCTTCGGCGGTAGCATCACGCACATGTTGTGTGAGCGGTCGTTAAAGTGTTAATACAAAATCGGAATTGTTCTAAACTTTTGGTAATCATTTTTTGGTTAGGGTGTTTATAATTCCTTCAATCTTGATATACAAGGGTTTTCCGCTGATTACGAAACCGTGATACAAGTTTCAAAATTCAAAATCCTGTGGTACGTATTTGGCACTTTAGAAGCGGATAACAAGGGACGTGCATAACACATCTTTCCAGCTAAAGAGGTTAACAAATTGTAATATCCAGAAAGTGCAGGTCTGCGCTATAGTACCATAAATATCGTTTATTGTAAAACTAATTTCATCGCAATCGATTCAGAATTCACTAAAAAACGACTTTATGCCCACAATGCGGCCATGCGACTCGTATATGCATTCTGCCAAAACAACTGCTAGAGCCGAGAGACGCATAAGTATATGGACCGTTCATTTGGACAGTGGTGTAAGTCCATTTAAAACAAAAAATGAGATGTCATATAATGCGTTATTAATTCAGTGCAAACTTTTTATTTAGAACTAGTTAATTTTTGTTTAAAAATGGACTTACACCACTTTCAAAATAGAGGGTGCACATGCTTCCCGCGCAAAGCCATCGCTGTGGCCGAGGAACTTATACGCGTTCGGCTAAAAGAAGTAATAGAGCCGAAACCTGGTACATGCGTCCGGTGAATACAACTGGTCGATTCGAAAGACATAAGTTGGAGTGCTTTGAACGATAATTGCGTGTAAGCAGAAATGTGCGCTGCCAATATCAAACGGCTATCGCAGCAGAGGCTCGGCCATACGGAACGCTTGGCTTCGAACCCTGTCCAACCGCAAAGGGTTAAAAAGAATGTCCATCCTTTCATCGAAACGCTTACCAAAAACGCTATTCTGATAATTCCATTTTAACACATTTGCATTGTAAGCGCATATGAGCCACTTTCAAAGTAAGTGGCCTAAGTTCTTTTGTTTAAAAAAATGAGATATCACATAACGTTCAATTATTGCACTAAATTATTCACGAATTATGTGATATCTTATGTTTTTTAAAAGCATGGACTTGGGCCACTTTCAAAATAAACGGCTCATATATACGCTCAATTGTTCTAGTCACTCTAACCGGAACCATATGAACCTGGAATATGAAATTCTTTTTCATTTCTAGTGATTTTTTACTTAAATATAAAAAAAAAATGTCTAGAGATACGGGCCTTTTTTCATATTTCCTCACGATGCAGATGACTTAAGGCGATGTTTGCTTCGTGTTAACGATAAGCGGTTCTTTTCGACGATCTAACGAGGAACGAATAGAAAAGGAAACGTGAAAGGAAGCGCGAGTGTCCAGGTAGATATAGGCTCGGGCTGCAGTAGGTTCGAGGACCGGCCGCGCGCGATCGATCGGTTTACGTCTGGGCGTCCCGACGCTTCCCCACGAGCCACCACCGACACGACACGCTCGCAAATAGTGTCTCGCTGTCCTCTGGCGTCTCGGGCCAGGGCTTAATTAACGATAGAAAAGTCTCCGTCGTACGTGCTCTCCCTCCTCCCATCCTCCTTCGCTTCTCGGCCAACCTGCTGAATAATTCGCGGAACTCGCGCGATAAAAAAATTCACGTCGACGCAAAATTTGCAGTAGCCAAAAAAATGGAGAGAACATTTTTATTTCCCCTTCCCTCTCTCTTATCAAAAAGAAGAAAAAAAAAAATCCATTACGGTCTTGCGGAAAATTCGGGAAGCCGATTTATTTTCGCGCACGAGAAACGCGAGGACCTTCGTCGAAGGTAGGATGAGCGTAGCGCGAAGTTTCTTAGAGTATTCCACGTATTCCCTTTATGCTGTGCCAGACTGACTACGGTGTGCAGCTGGCGGTATAGAAAAGTGACCGTCGAGTACGACCTGCGTAGTAACGCAGGTACCAAGGAGAGACTAGCCCACAGCACGAGAGAGAAGAATAGAATAATTTCAGGTATACAGAGGCCGATGAAAGCCCACGAATTCTCCGTTGGTTTTCGTGTACGCGTTATCGCAGCGCGAAAAAGACGAGAAAAACAAAAAGAAAAATGGCAGACGCCCTCGCGCACGTAAGACCGGGCAACGCACATTTATTCTTGGAAATTTTACTCGCGAGAAGTTAGCAGTGGTGGATCGATGAAAATATTTCATAATTAAGTTCCACGTTATATTCTCTGCTGTGGATACGATCGCAGGGACGCTGCGCTCAGCGATCGATTAAGCAGCCGAGAGGAACAAAGGAAGATAAAGATTTCGAAGTATGAAACCCGATGAGAGGACGCAGGAGTGTTTCTCGATCACGTGGACTCCTGAACTCCAACGAATATTTTCGGTGTCTCATCGTGTTCTTCTCCGTGTAACAGTAGCGCGAAAAATGGTCCCTTCGCATTTCGAAAGTTCCTCGCGCGGAACGGTTCAGTCGGGTTCGTTATTTCGTGTTTACAGGTAACTGTTTACCCTCTTTGTCCGAGCTTGGTTCCCCCCTCCCTTTCTACGGCTCCGAAGGGACGCGCATACGCTCCAATTTAAGCAAGAGTCCTTTGTAAAAGGTCTAAGAGTAATGCCCGACTGTTTGTTGATCAATGACGTTTGTATATTAAGAGAAAAACTACTTACTCTTACGAAGGAGGATATGGAGACGCTAAGGTTGACGAGATGCTCAGCAAACGTTCAAGAGCACTGCACCAAGTTTTGATAAACCATGAAATTCACACAGACAAACTGAGTCTACTTTCTGCAGAGTTAATTGTTAGTATTGTTTTTAATTGGATCGTAGTTGGAATTTTACGAAAACCGGGCTCTTGTGGCACGTTGACACGTTAAATACAATATGCACATACGCACCGAACAACGCCAAGCGCGCGACTGGACTTGGACGACTTGGACTCGCATAATCCTGCTGAAGGCTATAATGGCGAAGGAGCGGGCAAGGCGACCAATCAGAGCTCGCTACTCTCAGGCAGCCAATTAGAGTGCGACGCCATCGTCCTAAACTTTCAAACCCTAACCTTATAAATTCGTAATTTTGAATTTAAACTTAAGTGTGCTGTAATCCTTTGGCGAATCTGAAAATTTCTCTTCGAAGACAAATGAAAAAGCGAAATTGTAGTAACTTAACGAGCGAATTCATATGTTGTATGGAAAAGAAGGATAATATTTGCAATAAAATATATCATTAGTAAGTTTAGCTACGTGCTAAGATGTCGTGTTAGTAATGTACAGTAATGTATACAATGCTATGTGAATTCGTTCGCGCCATTTCGTGACATTAGAATTTATGATATACATATTGCCATCTAGTGAAACATGCCTGCAACGTATGCACCTGCACCTGCGCTTTTCTGCCATCTGTTCATATTCCGGAAATGGAGAACTAAATGCCGAAGAAGATAAGGTCGATTGACGCATGGAAGTGTCATTACAAAATTTAGACAATAACGTGATAATTTGAAGTACCCTATAGCAACATTAATACTCATATATATTAATAGCAATGAATTTTCATTAACGTGAGCATAATTCTGTCATCTGCATATAATTTGCAAGGCTTTCCGTCACGGTTAAATACTCTATTTCCATTAGCTGTCAAACCCACCTGCCCTACTTGTGTTGTCATACAATTTTCTATCGTCCAACTATGGAATGCAGTCCTATTACACATTATATAATTTACATGTAGATCTCCGCTATGAAAAGTTTCTATGCTGAATTTTATTCCTAATCTTTCCCGATAAATGATAGATTTGTTAAAGGTTATCTGTTTGTACCTGTGCACAATTATATAAACCATAAACAATCTTGCGTTCATTTTCTGAAGGTGTATTAAAATATTTGTTTTACAGAGTTTCCTGACAGCAGTCTTTTACCAAGACATTCACAATGTCTTCGGTTCAACGAGCTTTTGCTCATAAGTTAAGTAAACAACATGCGGCAGACGTAAGAAGACAAATAGCAACTTCTACCTCATATTCGCGAGACTTATCAAAAAGTGGCAGTAGTATTTCAGGATTTTCATCTACGGTAGATTTATAATTTTGAAATACTTAAAGTACATGGCTGTTTCAGAGACGATGTGAAAATAATTTACACGCAAAATTTTGTTTACAGATGTCCCTGTGCGAGGTACTAGAGCCTCTGGATTATGAAGATTTTTTGGCACAACATCAGTCTGTTCTCGACCGTGATCCTCTAAGACCTATATTGGATTTTCCCCATGGTGACGTGGAGTTAAGAGTGGCCAAAAGAAAAATTCGAACAGAAGAGGCTGTTGTGCCATACGAATCCCTGTAACTACCGTTAGAATAATATACGTTGCACGTTCTTATTTTTAAAGAAAAGTAGTGACTATACAAATCCAAATAATATTTCATTAAGTGTACTAAATTTTCAGGGATATAGTGTCACCTTACGTTAGAAGATGTATAGAAAGTTTTACTTCCGACTGGACTGTCATTTATCGCAAATACAAAGGTATAGTTTCACCAATAGGAAGAGACAGATTGCTGCGGGATACACCTAGACAAGATTTTGAGGTATATAGTCTACATTATGTTTTATACGTATACAACAAATATATGCATGCGAGTATCTATTTATTAAATGCAAAACAGGTAGATCAAGAAGATACAAACAGATCTGGTTCACCACACGAGGAAGAGGATTTATCTAGTTGTGGAGACACTCCAAGAGGATCTTGGGCAAGCTTAGATCTCAGGCATTCGCAACACGATCCACTTCTTCCAAGTTTACTGGATAGAGTATGTCCTGAAACAATTGATCAAATGAATGAACAAAAGCGATCTGAGGACCGGCAGGTATGTAACAAATAGTATACTATGTTTTACAGGGTTTTGAAAGAGATTATTCTAAATTGTATATTTTTTAGGAAGCGTTATTTCCATTGTATGCACCGCCAGCTTCTCCGGATGATGAATGGCAGGAAATTAGTCCTGCTCCTGAACCCTCAGATCCTTTCTCTCATAAGATACTAGTCAAATGTCTACAACTAAAGTTGGAGTTAGAAGTGGAGCCAATTTTTGCAAGCCTTGCGTTGTACGATGCTAGAGAAAAGAAAAAGGTATTTATCCAAATTATTCCAATAAACACAAGAGTGGCAAAAATGAAGATTCATTATTCTCTGTCTTAGGTGTCTGAAAATTTTTATGTGGATATGAATCCGGAGGGATTAAAAAGAATGCTTGGAGGCCATATTGCTTACAGTGATGCTAGTACATTAGCGAGGAGCTGCGTTATGAGCATTAGCAAACCTAGTCCTGATTTATTTTTAGTTGTACGATTAGAAAAAGTATTGCAAGGAGATATTTCAGAATGTGCAGAACCTTACTTACGCGAAGATAAAAATAAAGAGAAGGTATGATTTACGTGGTATTAAGATTTTCAGAAACGATTAGTTGTTGACATTTTCGAAACTTTGTAGGTGAGAGCAGCTGCAGTAGCTGCATGCGAACGTTTAGGGCGCTATAGAATGCCATTTGCATGGACTGCCATACATCTTTCTGGTGTAATAGGAGGAGGTGGAGATGGAGACAGTACAGGAAGTGCAGGCTCTCTAGATAGAAAATCTGGTGGTTTAGAGCAGTGGCGAAAAAAAGTAGAGCCGCCTACTCGGCGTGGATCATTAGAGAGGCGTAGTTCCGATAAAAGACGTAGCTGGTCCCCAGATGACTTTGCTAACTGTCTTGATAGTTTTCGGTATTAATTTTTCTTATGCATGTATAAAACTTTCTCTTTAACATATATGTAAAATCACTGATCCATGCCTTCATTCCTTTACAGGCCCATCACCTTAACTGTTTCCAGTTTCTTTAAACAAGAAAGTGAACGTTTAAGGGATGAGGATCTTTATAAATTGTTAGTTGAGTTACGAAGACCGGGTTCAAATTTGAAACGTCTAAAATGTTTACCGGGATTACTGAAATTGGACCTAAGTCCTAGACCCGAAGAACTGCCTCGATGTTTGGACCCTGATCTTAGGAAATTGGGACCATATCCTGATGAGAAAAGCAGACCTATTAAAGAAATACTTGAATTTCCGAGCGAAGTGGTTTCTCCAGATTTGACGTACCGTAATCTTCTTTATGTGTATCCAAAAGAAGCAAATTTCAGTTCTCGAGCAGGATCGGCTCGTAATATAGCTGTACGAATTCAACTTATGGGTGGCGAATATGAGGCTGATGCACTTACAGCCATATTTGGAAAATCATCCTGCCCTGAAATGACTCATGAATATTTTACATCAGTATCGTACCACAATAAGAATCCTAATTTTTATGATGAAGTAAAAATTAGGCTACCTGCCGATTTGAGTGCAAAGCATCACTTGTTGTTTACTTTTTACCATATCAGTTGCCAAAAAAAAGCAGAACAGCCAAATGTAGAAACAGCAGTGGCTTACACTTGGTTACCACTGTTAAGAGATGGTCACCTTCAGCTGGGTGAATTCAGTTTACCTGCAATGTTGGATCCACCACCAGCAAATTATTCTTACATTGCTCCTGATGTTCTTTTACCAGGGACTAGATGGGTAGATGCGCACAGAGGAGTATTTACCGTTATACTAGAACCCGTATCTAGTGTACATCCACAGGATAAATATATTGATAGATTTTTATCTCTGTGTGGATTTTTGGAAACTGGGCAGGTACCACCGCGTATTGGTGAAGCAGGCATGGAATCTGAGATAAAATCATCTCTTTTAGAATTAGCTCGGGCATCACATTCAGCATTAGTTCGATCTTTACCGCAGTTGCTAGATCAATTGATCTGCCTGTTGGTGCGACCGCCAACATTACCATCACAATCGCTTAATGTAGCAGCTGCAATATTTGAGGCTTTAGGACTTCTGGTCAGGAATGTTACAAATCTTCCGGATGGTCAACTTGATGCACATGGAAGGCATGCACTGCTGGGTACTTATGTAGCGTACGAATGTTCTTTACCGTTGATGAGCCAAGGTTCAGGCGTTGTTCGAGCACAAAGTAATCCTGATTTGCCAGTAGAAGATTTAGAGATGGAACTTCACTCACGTGGACTTGACAGAACAGCATCAATGCGTCACGAATCACCGTCAATCAATAGTCAGCCAAGTAGACGACTTCTGCACGAAGAACTTGCCCTACATTGGGTCGTATCCACTGGACAATCAAGGGAATTAGCAATAACTCATTCATGGTTCTTCCTGGAGTTAATAGCACGTTCTATGGTAGTGACTTTATCAGAGTTGAATATGTTAGAAGCACCACGCAAATCAAGGTTTTCACCACAGTTTTGTGATGATATAGCGACGCTTACTGCAGCATTGACATCAGAAGTAATTTCACGCTGCGGAAAAGAAACTCGAGTGGCATCAAATCTGATATCAAGTCTTGGTAGTTTCTTGTCAGACCTGCTGTCAGTCATGGATAGAGGCTTTGTTTTATCTTTGATTCGTGCTGCATGCTGTTCCTTGTCAGATGCTTCCATGCACGTTCCAGATTCAGCAGCACTTTATGCATTAAAACTTGATCTCGTTAGAACTGTGTGTTCCCATGAACACTATGTGGCATTAAATCTTCCATTTGGAACGGGGTATACATCAGGCTCAGCTCCAGCATCACCTAGTCCATCTACGGGAAGTTCTGGGAGCTTGATATCCACATTAGTTCCCGGAGATAGAGCTCGATTCTCTGAACTCAGTCAAGAATTCCGTCAACAACACTTTCTAGTTGGAATAGTTCTATCCGATTTGGCAAACACATTAGAGATACCCAATCCGATGTTGCAGAACAAAGCTATCGGCACAATTCGTCATTTAATGAGTTGCCATGATGCAGATTCCCGATATTGTGATATTGCATCTAAAGCTAGAGTCGCAGCTTTGTATTTACCACTATTGAATATTTTGATGGATGCACTACCCCAACTTTATCACTGGGACTCTAAGGATAAAAGTGTATATCTCGATGAATCTGGGTCCATTACACAATCTGTTGCATTGGCTATAGCTGGTGGAGCTTCTGCGGATACAGCGGGTACTCAGTGTCGAGTGTCTTTGAGTTCTGAGGCGACACGACATCTCTTAATGTGTGCACTCTGGGTTCTTAAAGGCTTGGAAAAATCGGCGCTGGCTCAGTGGTGTTCAGAATTAAGTTCCAGACGTATATTAAGTCTCCTGCAGGTTTTAAATATATCTACTGCAGCTTTTGAATACAAAGGAAAAAAAGCATTAAAAAGGCTTCCACCTCAAGCAGCAGCTACAAGCGATATTCGATCAAGACTTGAAGATGTGATTCTCGGGCAAGGAAGTGCTAGAAGTGAAATGATGTTGCGAAGAAAGGAAAGAGTAACTGGAGATAAATTGAGATGGCGCAAAGATCAAATGCCTTACAGGTAAGTCTGTAGGACTTTTGTATAAATGATATGCACGCTAAATGATACTTCTCTTCATAATTATCTATTTGTTAAGATCGTGCGAACAGCCTGAAGGAAGAGCAGTAGAGCAAGATGCACATATAGAAGGTGCTCTGGCAGCCGAGGCTTCTCTTGTTGTTCTAGATACTTTAGAATCAGTTGTACAAGCTGATGGAGGCGGAGGTAATGAATAATGAATCGTGTTAATATTAATGCATAATGTCAATTGAATAATAAGTTCTTTCGTGATAAAGGTGCAGTTGTTGGTGCTGTTTTAAAAGTATTACTTAGAGCCTTGGCGAGGAACCAAAGTACATCAGTCCTGCAGCATATGTTTAATACTCAGAGAGCTTTAGTATTTAAGTATCACAGTGCATTATTTGATGAAGAAAGTGAAAGATGCGGTGATTTGTGCTTAACGTTACTTACAAGATGTAGTTCTCCATTAAGCGCTGTTAGAAGTCATGCCGCGGCCAGCCTTTACCTCCTCATGAGGCAAAACTTTGAAATAGGCAACGTGAGTAGCAACAAAATATAGTTATACTTCATAGTCATATAGATATATAGTTATATTGTCATCTTACTTTTGTTGATAGAATTTTGCTCGTGTTAAAATGCAAGTTACAACATCATTATCTGCTTTGGTTGGGAGGGGTAAAGCTCCTAGCGAAGGTGCTCTTCGTAGAGCATTGAAAACTGTATTAGTATATGCTGAAAGAGATACAGAACTAGTAGAGACCAGTTTCCCGGAGCAAGTCAAAGATTTACTGTTCAATCTTCATATGATACTGTCTGATACAGTGAAAATGAAAGAATTTCAAGAAGATCCGGAAATGCTCTTGGATCTCATGTACAGGTACATTTACTATGTTGAAACATTAAAGAGACAATTTTATGCTGTAATTACAGCAAATTGAATATAACAATATTTATCATATTTATCAATGGAAATCTTGTTACGCATTCTAGGATTGCCAAAGGATATCAAGGTTCACCTGATCTTAGATTGACATGGTTGGCAAATATGGCACAGCAGCATATGGAAAGAAAAAATCATACTGAAGCAGCCATGTGTTTAGTACATAGTGCAGCGCTAGTGGCAGAATATTTACATCTTCTAGAACCAGGTGGGGGTGGACGCCCTGTAGGTGCAGTTGCTTTAAATCCTGTCACACCAAATGCTTTAGAGGAAAGTGCTGTCGGTGATGATGTATTAGCAAGAAGAGAAGAAGGTCTTTGCTTAGGACCAGATTTTTCGGAGAGTGGTTTAGCAGGACTGTTAGAACATGCTGCCAGTTCTTTTCATGCCGCTGGAATGTACGAAGCTATTCCAGATGTGTATAGAGTACTTCTACCTATATCAGAGGCTGCACACGATTACAAGAAATTAGCCAATATACACGGGTACAAATTTGCATTTTTCTCTTGTTAAGTGACAACTGTAGCAGATGATATTTCTCATTTCTCCAATTTACAGAAAACTTCATGAAGCATACACCCGTGTGGAACAGTTATCCGGAAAGAGAGTTTTTGGCACTTATTTTAGAGTAGGTTTCTATGGTGCAAAATTTGGCGACCTTGCGGGTGAAGAATTTGTTTACAAGGAGCCAACTCTCACTAAGCTTCCAGAAATATTTTCAAGGCTTGAAAATTTTTATGCCGAACGATTTGGTACAGAAAATATAGTTATAATAAAGGACTCCAATCCAGTGGATATAAGTAAATTAGAACCTGACAAGGCATATGTTCAAATCACATATGTTGAACCGTACTTTGAACATCATGAGCTTCGGCACAGACCCACTGTATTTCACAGAAACTTCAATATTAGTAAGTTTATGCACTGACAGAAATTTCGATTACGTAATACACGTTCCTTCTGAAAACAAAAATCATCTTATTACTGTTCTAAAAATTTGCAGAACGATTTGTATACGCAACACCATTCACTCCAGGAGGAAAGGCACATGGAGAATTACGAGAGCAATGTAAACGTAAGACAATACTAACCGTCGCTACACATTTCCCTTACTTAAAAACAAGAATTCGAGTTGTTGCCAGGAAGCAAATAGTGTTGAGCCCAATAGAAGTCGCGATTGAAGATATACAGAAGAAAACTGCAGAAGTATGCATATGTTTTGTGAATGGGAATTAATATCAAAAGTTTTGTTAATATATAACAATAAAATTCATAATCAGGTCGCAGCAGCCACTGCCCAGGAACCACCGGATGCAAAAATGTTACAAATGGTTCTTCAAGGGTGTATCGGCACAACCGTGAATCAAGGTCCTGCAGAAGTGGCAGTTGTGTTTCTTTCTGGTTTGCGGGAACAAAATGCACAACCTTCTAGACTACAACACAAATTACGCTTATGCTTCAAGGACTTTTCGAAGAAGTGCCTTGACGCCTTGCGGCGAAACAAAAATCTAATTGGTCCGGACCAGCGAGACTATCAACGAGAATTAGAGCGAAATTACCAAAGGTTAACCGAACGATTAGCACCGCTTATTGCTTGGAGGTAAGATACAAATTTTTAGTACACGCAATAAATTACTCCTTAAACTGTTACGCAATAATTAAATGTTGAAAACCATGTCACACAGTGGGCCTTCAATGGCTAATCAGCAAAGTTTACCAACGTCTCCACGATGGTAAAAAGGTCGACCACTGCCATAGATGCTTACCAAAGATCATTTGTATAATCACTTATTAAGATCACTTAATTAATCGTGCAAGTAAAGTGAGCGTATTCGTATATTCCACTTACATTAAAAATATTTATATACTCTAAATATTGATTTATATATAGTTTTCATACTGCAGAGAGCATATAGCGTAGCTAGTGCAAAATACTATAGAATGCCATTTTCTGATCCTCTTATCTGAGCTCAAAGATCGAAGCTTTTCATAATTTACATTCAAAATTGAATATATTAAATCGCGAGACTCAATTAATGTACATATATCGAATAGACGGAATAAGACATCGCAATACAGTATTTTTGCCATGATATTCAATGAAAAACAAATTTTGGATGAAAAGTGTTGTAGCCGGTATAGGAGAGTCGATAGAAGTGGCATTTAAGATAGTGCCCTTCTTTAGTATTACATAAGAGCATAATTTTTTTACAATTTCTCGTACATTACCGTTCATATCGCAGAAACTATATTTATTTATAACTATATTAAATAATGTAACGCGCAAGTGAGATTTTGTATTGGACAAAGTATTTCAAATACATACGAATTTTGTACGTCTATTCTGCCGATTATTATGTCGTATTTTACAATATAGATCACTCAGCCCTCGTTATGTCCGTCGTCACTCGTCACTGACCGAAGTCATCCTTTTGTCCGAATTCACGCACAACTCACCAATTACTGATCCT